>OY979711.1:15315190-16780447 GCA_963855925.1 Inga laurina
AAATATTTATTTTCCTTAGTACTTTTCCCTAACTTTCCCTTTTTTAGAGAACGCTTAATCAAAAACAATTGTCAAATAAATTTTTTTAAACAATCATTATAAATTGAAAATTATGGTCAACCGTAATTGAAAAGACAAAATTTATGGTCAACAGTTGACTGGGTTAGTCATGAAACAGTTGGTGCATTAGTGATTGGGATGAAATGGGGTTGGTTTCACTAAGGTGGTCTAATGATGTAAGGCCTCGTTAAGTCCATTTGGATCTCAAATTCAAATCCTAAAGGAGATACTTATGTTGGAAAGAGTAGTCATGAACCCCGAATCGGATACCGGTTAATACTATATAAAAAAAAATGGGGTTGGTTTCTCTCCATTGCCCCTCCATTAACTAAACGCGGTGGTTTTGACATTGATGCCTTGCTACCTTTTTAGTATCTATTTGGATTAGCGATGAAGAAGTAGTTTTTTTTTGCAATCTGACTTTTGCAGAAGTCAAATGGGATAAAAGTCATATTGTAAATGTGATTTGTGTTTAGATTAGCGGTGACAGAAGTGACTTTTTTTCTAACCTTAAACTTGTCTTGGATTAGTGCTTGAAAAGCCCGTTTAGATGAAAAATAATTGAAAAGGATATAAATCTTATTGAATACTACCACTCCAATCCTATTTATAAGTCCTTTTTGACAAAAAAAATTTGGTCCTATTTATAAGTCCAGTTTCAAGGTAGTAAATGCATTTTGTACTTTTTACCCCTATTAATTGCAATAAACAAAAGGAATTTATTCATGTTGACTTTTAAAACCAATTATAGATAAGGGTAAAATTGAAAATTTAGCTCATAATTAATGAGTTAACTAACTCTTCTTTATATATGAGAATTAGTTAAAAGGGACTTTAAAATAGGACCAGAGTGATACATATAAATATTATTTGTATATATTGTGATAATTGAAGTGATAAAATATAAATAAGATTTGATAAAAAGAAAGTTCAATTATATATTGTGATAAATACTACATATAAGTATTAATAGCATGAATCTGTTAAGGTGATTCTTGCTTGACAAAAAAAAGTCTTGCTCGTTACCCAAAAAAAAGAATGGTCTTGTTGTATACTGTGGTCAGACATTTCTTTTTTATTAGTCAAAAGCTCCGATTTTCAGCTTCACCAAAAAGTTGCTTTTTTTTTTCTTTATAAGCACATCAAAACAAAACGCGAACCCAAACTGAGGTAATTTGTGGCAACTAGGCTTTTGGCTGCTTTTAGGAGACAACTGAGGTTTTTTTGTTGTCCCAACACGTTCCCAAACAGAGCCTTAGTTTTTACATTCACCAAATGGTATGTAAATAAAAAAATATTTAAAAAATATTACTAAATAAAAATTTGTAAAGGTGAATTTGGCAGAGAAAATAAAATAAAAAAGGGAATAAAATTAAAAAAGTCACTTCCCATGACCCTGCCACCAACTTGAGTAAGTGTGTATTTAGAACAGTGATTGATAATTGGCCTTATTTCAATTGGGCTTATTGTAATATTACTTTTGATAAAAGCTAAATTATGTAATGTGATTTATGTTTGGATTGGCAATTTGGCTTGTTTCAATTGCATTTGTTTCAATCAGTCTGCTAACATACTAGATATAGCTAAAAAAATATTTTAAGGGGTTAAAAACATAAAAAAATATTTTAAGGGGTAATAAACACCAAAAAAAATATTTTAAGGGGTTTAAAACACCAAAAAAAATATTTTAAAGTAATTTTTGGAGCTGAAAAAGTACATTAAGAGTAAAATTGCAATCAGTCTGATAGCACATTGAGTAGTGGGCACAACTAGAAAAATATTTTAAGGGGTTAAAAACACCAAAAAATATTTTAAAGTAATTTTTGGAGCTGAAAAGTACATTAAAGGTAAATTTGCAATCAATCTGATAACACACTAGGTACAACTGAAAAAATATTTTAGGGGTTAAAAACACCAAAAAATTATTTTAAGCTGTTAAACACACCAAAAAAATATTTTAAAGTAATTTTTGGAGCTGAAAAAGTACATTAAGGGTAAAATTGTAATCAGTCTGATAGCACACTGGATAGTTGGGACAACTAGAAAAATATTTTAAGGGGTTAAAAACACTCAAAAAATATTTTTTGATACTACATACTATTTAAAAAATATTTTATGAGAAAAACCAATATCATATAACTAATTTCCAGATAACCTAATCTAGCATAAAATGTCATTAGCTTTTAATAAAAGCTTTTTTCTCCAGCTTCTCACAATTGAGCGTTCACTAATTGGATTTTAGTAAAAGCTCAATTGCCTACAAGCCTCCACAAACATGCAAAATAAAAAATGATGGTTGCCAATTAGGTTTATAGCTATCAATTGGACTTATGGCTGCTCACCAAACACACACTAAATTTACCAATAGTCCAATACCCTCGACCCATAACCACCCCCCCAAGCCAGTTTAGTGAATGTAAGTGAGTGTATGGTTGGATATTTGGACCCTTTATAAGCCCGATTAGGCTGGAGTTAAGCCCGATTGGCACTGTTCTTCTATTTTAAGATGTTTGGTTGGGTGTTCGATCCATTCGATTATGATTTCAATAAGTAGCTTTTTTCAAGAAGCATCCAGGTGAGCTTTCAGCTTATTACAAAAGCCCTTTTGTCTATCTCTTCTGCCTCTTTATTTTGTCTTCTCTTCTCGTCGAAAGCTCAGAGAGAGACACAGGCGCGAAGGTGCGATTGAGGCAGTGACGGTGGATTTGGCCGTGAAGTTTGCTTTCCGGCGTCCTAAGGCTGTCGTCCAGAGGTCGGTTTTCTTTTCTTCTCCGTATCCTTCACAGTGGGCGTGAGTGTTGAAGTCCAGCAACTGGTTTTGAAGCCCGACGGTGTGTTCTGGCGCCATCCGCTTCTGGCAGAGCCACCAGGGCCTTCGTATTCGTGAAATGTCCAGCACCTCCAAAATCCCCAGTTTGGAGCCGAAACCACTTTGACCCACGACGAAGAAAATCGCGTACAATCTTCTCCTTTGCTCTTCTGCTGCTCGCTCTCTCACGGGAGACCGCAGTGAAGGGGCTATCACATTGCGGGAATGGCAGGGATGGGGCACCACTTCCCCTTTACCCAACATGGTTATGGAGATTGTTGAGGATTTGAAGGCTATAGAGAAAGAAGTTGACGCCAACATGAGCTTTGGCGGTATCGGTGGGAAGCTTTAAGCATTGAACTCAAAGCATTGCGATTATCTATTTCACGTTTATTTCAACTTCAAAAGAAAAATTGTTACGAAGGAGGCATTGTAGTAAAAGGAAATATCAACTCTGTTTGAATTCTGGAATAATGCCTCCCTTTTCCGGGTAACTTCTCACTTTTGAAAGCTCTTTTGTAATTCAGGGAAATCTCAGGATTCAAGAAGATAAGAAAATCGAGCCACATATCAAGCATTAAGTGATTCAGAGAAGAAGCTTCAATTTTACGCAGCTCGACAAATAGCATGCCGCTTGCAAGCGGAGGTCACCTGTGTCAGACGGTTTAAATGTAGCAGTGGTTGTTGTATTCACTTGGATACAAGCAGGTTATTAAATTTTGTTGTTCTGCCTCATCATGTTTTGTTGTTCTGCCTCATCATGTTAGGTCAACATGTTCGTGTTTTATAGCATTAAAATCTGGTGATTTGTGTTTAATTGCTTCAGCACTAACTTCATTATAAATGCAGGGAAAGGCAATGTTTGGTGCCTCTATTCCAACAACAAATTATAATAGGTAATTTTTCACCTAAATGAATCATATTCGTGATTTAATTAAAGATCAAATTGTATGAGACATGTGATCCAATTAGTTATATAATATTATTTTATCAAATTATATATTTTTTGTTGCCAGATTCCTAACTTTAACTTTTATAGATTTTTTTTATAATTTTAATTTAGTTTCTCTCTTACCATTATCACAAAAACCATTTATATTAAAGCCAATCCAAACAAATTCCACTTTTGCAAAAGTTACTTATACAACCATCAATTCAAACATAAATCACATTATACAATCTGACTTTTACCCAAAAATTATATTAAAAAAATCATTTTTGCAATCATATCATTGTTTCAAATACACACTAAAAAGAAAATAGGAATCAGCGTGAAAATGACTGCATTTGGTAATGGAGGGGCAATGGATGGGATGGAGAACCAATGGAGGGAAGCCAAACCCATTTCATCCCGATGACTAATACTCCCATAATTCCTTTTTATTAAAAAAAAAACTATTATATATACCTTATTCCTTTTTATAAGAAACATTTAAAAAATTTCTTATTTTTCACTTCTTATTTTTTCATTTTCCCCTTATTTAATTATCATATTTAATGTCAATATAATAAATTTTCACAGTTCCTAAAAACCTATTACTTCTACCATATTTATTTTTTTATACTCTATCTTCTACAATCAACTTTATTATAATAAATTTTTTTATTCTCTTTCTTTCCCTATGTTATCATAACTAAAGGTATTTTAGTCAAAAACTGTTATAATATTGATATATTTATTATTCTTAATTAATGTTTGAAACTATAAGATACGGTTAAATGTTGGTTTATGAAAAGTAACTGTTTCATGACTAACCCAGTCAACTGTCGACCATAATTTTTAAATTATAATAATTGTTATAATTTCGCAGGGTCATATGCACCCAGTCAGCAGCCGCATCGTTGACCTTGTTAGAAGCCACATGACCTTTTTGATCTAATACAAGGCTATTTGGTCTAATTGTAGCCTATTTTTGTAATACATTGCAAATGCATTGTAACGTAACGTATAATCTACTAAATTTTGATTAAGGGATAATAACGATTATTGATAATGATTTTGTGAATTTAAAATTGATTTGAAACTCGAATTAATTATTGGAAATGCCCAACACCCTATATTTTAGTATACTTATGTGACAAAGTAATTTTTGGAGCTAAAATAGGGGTAAATGTCGCATGTAAGAAGGGAAAGAATTTAATTATGTGTTATTTAACAATTTAGGTTAATAGGCCATAAGCAATGAAAAAATTGAAAGAAAGGAAAATTATCGGTCAATTAGTCGGTGATTAATGGAGAAATTAATTACTAACTAAAAGAAATGAGAAGGGTAACTAAATGGCTAATGGAGTAGTTAAAGTAACTAATTAGTTACTTATTTTATGAGAACCAACAAGAGTTAGACACATGACAAGATAAGAGGATGAGAGAGGGTGTTGGAAAATTCAAGATTTCATATTTTATTGGTTTTCTCTCTCTCTCTTCCCTCCCCATTTCGGCTGAGCATGGTATGGACTTGGGAGTATCATCATTTCTTCATCTTCTTCACACTCTTCTCTCTCATTTATCTCTCCCAATTTCGGTTGCCATTGGAGACCAAGGAAGAGGAAGAAAACTTGTGAAAATGTGAGTATTTGACCTTTCAAATGAACTCCTATGTCAAAACTCTCTTCTTTAATCTTGTTCCTTAGGTTGAGGGCTTCATTTCTATGGTTTTGGATTTTCCATTGGTGGTGTTTTGAGCACATAAGGAAATCTAGTGATCGGAGAAGCAAGGAACACTTTTATGAAAGTTATAGAGGTGAGTAAGATTCACATTTCTACCTATGTTTTGTGGCATTTGCTTAAGGCTATAATTTAGGATAGTTTTGCCCTAATTTTGAAAATTAGGGTCTTAGAGAGTATGACATGATGTGGTCATGGAAATGGTGTCTTGTTATATGTTTTGAATAGATAGAATTGATTTGAGGTTGAAATGTCAAGTTTGGCAATTTTGGGATTTTGTGTTGAATGTTGCCTAAAACAAAGCAATATAATGGAATGAGAATTTGGTTCTTTTTGATATTTTCATTGGATTACTTGTGAAAGATTGTGTGGGAGTAGTGTTAGATGTGAATTTTGAACCATTGGAAACTTAGATTTAAAAGTTTCAAGCTTTGGTTAGTGAAAACCCTGTGCAGGCAATCAGTTTTGTATGGAAGTTTTGAAATAGCAAATGGTGGCTAAAAATTCTAAAACTTTTTAGTCTAATAGTATACATACCAAGCTTTAATTTGATACATTATGCAGGTCATTTCGATGTGTGTGCTGGGAGTTATGGATTTCCAAAGTTTGATGTCAAAACTGGAATCAATTCTGGAACAGCAAGGAGAATTGTTGAATTTTGTATTTTTTTTGTTATAGACATCAATGATTCATATTTTTCTGTAAAGAAGACTTAAAAAGCTTTAAGTAGGACTTGGGATCACCTCATTTCAATTTTTCTATAATTAGTTATGATTTTTAGAAATTTAACCAAGAAACTAAAAGTTTCTTGGCTGCAGCCCAAAAGCTTCTGACTTGCTTTTGGCCGCAGTCAAACACTCTCTAACCTGATTTTGGCAGCAGCCAAAATTCCTTGACCGCAGTCCAAAATTTTCTGACCTATTTTTTACCGCAGCCAAAGATTCCTGCCACGGCCAACACCCAAAAATCAGAACTTTTCACTATCATAAGGTGGTCTTGGAGATAGTACTTCCCAATCCTTTAGGCCTTTGTTTGGGCTTCTAGTAGCCACTTAAAGGTCTCAAATGATAATCAATCTTAAGTATTCTGGAGTTAAGTATTGGATTAAAGAATAACTCTTCATCCTTAATTATAGATTATAGGATTTGATATTTGCCCGGCCTGCGAGAGACCATTGCCAGAGGAAGTGCGGAAAAACCAACGTAGGGACCTTTCTCTTGTGTTGTGTATAATACATTGTATGCATGACTTATCATTGTATTGTCGTTGTGAAATATGTTGTACGAAACATTGCTGTGTTGAAACATATAGATGTGAAAAATGTCGTTGTGTGTTGTAGCATAAGCAATTCAGTGTGAGTAGCATGGGGGTGACGCAAGTCACACCAATCCCTGTCGTTGTAACTGTCGCTACAATTGCCGTTATGGGTTGTGGAATTGTGAATTGCCACTGTTGAGAAACATGCTGGTGTGGCTATGTTGTTGTGGAATGTGTCATATGAAATCCTGCTGTGGTGAAATATATTGATGTGTGATATGCCGTTGTGCATTGCAACGTAAGTAGTTGTAGTGGGTGATGCACATCACACCTACCCCTGCCGTTGTAAATGACGTTGTTCTGTTGTGGTGTTGTGATTTGCTTACATGTTTTGTGGTTGTGCATACCATGAGTGAATTGTTGCTACTAGGATTCTTTAGAATCTTATTCTTTTCATAAAACAATTTTCAAACAAGGCTAGTGGTTCTAAAGAGAAGCAAGTGACGAAGGGCGGCTAGAGCTCCGGGCTAGGAGTTTAATTTTGGATAGTTGGTTATCATGCTATTAATTATGGGATATTTTGTTGGGAATTAGTTGTATATATATTGAATTGTTTGTGTAATCCCCTAGAATGGGAAACTGATTATGAGCATTTGTGATCTATAAACCCTTAGTTGATTAATGGAACCCGAGTGTGTCGGGAATTTATGTTGCACTCTGATATTTATGAATGGAATCGAACTGTATAGGCTAAATGTGTATTTGAAATATGAATATGAGACCTTGTTGAACAGGTTTTAGAAAAAATTTTGTAAGCCCTGTTTTGGGAAATGGAATTTTTAATGGGTTTCAAATTATATTTTGATCTCTAATTCTACGAAATTACATAATTGTGAACTTAATGTCGACCTTATATGAAAGGGGGTTACACAATGTAATATTGATTACCAATTATCAGTTTGGCATCTTATGAACACGGTGAAATATTAAACTTGAACCTACCAGGAGCTTCCGATCTAGTCTATTTTAGGCCTAACTTATCTAGTTAGTAAATAGTCAGGTGTAGATTTAAGTTTATTATTAAGTTTTATAGGCAAACAAGACATGCTTATTTCATAAGGAAAATTTCAGATAGCCCCATTGTAGTAAATTTATTCCCAAAAGCCCCGTTAAAAATCTGAAACTTCACTACAAAATTTTGGGGGCAAAGTGAGATTAATTTGTGGAGAAAAAGACATGGTTAACCCTTACAGCGAGAAAGAAGAAAACGGGTGTTGTTGAAGGAAAAAGCTGGGCGAGAAATCCTATCAAACTCCCAACTTGTTCTTGAAGCTCAGCCATGGATTTTAACCTTTCTTTTTCCTCCTCCTCGACCTTGTTTCTTGTTCTTCTTTTCAGTTTTGTTTCTGGGAAAAACCTAACCCTAACTGAATGTCTCAACCCCATTACTTGCGATCCAACAGTTGGGATTTCTTAAATTAGAATTGCTTCCGACGATGAAGGTCACAGCTTTGGGCCGGTTATTCACCTTCAGACTTATAATGTGCTGGTTCTCATCCAATATTGGGGTACTGCTTTTGGACAAGCACTTGTTGAGCAATTACGAGTTCAGGTACCCACTTTTTCTGACATTGTGTCACATGATGGCATGTTTTGTTCTTAGCTATATCGCTATTTCTTGGCTCAAAATCGCGTTGTTGTAGACGGTGCGGTCGCGGGTGCAATTTGTGAAGATATTTTCTGCTTGTTAGTGGTAAGAGGGAACATTTTCCTCCGATACCTGCCGATGTCGTTTAGAAAAGCGGTGAGTGTGACAACGCCATTTTTCACTGCCGTGTTTTCGTTTAAACAAGTTGGATGGACTGGTTATTCGGTGATTTTCGCTGTGATAGAGATCAGAATGCTGATCATTGTGGTGTGGGATCATATATCAGCAAACAGGAAATATGTGCTTGCTAATTTGATTATTGTTGTTGTTAATTATGTCATTTGTGCTGTTATTATGCATATTTGAGCTGTTAATACCGTCATATATCAACAAAATAGGGAAATTGTTGTAGTAAATTCCCTTATTTATCTTGTACCATATCTCTCTTATAAACTTTCTTATTTGTCTCATAAATGTCTCAGGTAAATTTTCTTATTTTTCTTATAAATAACCATATGACTATTGTAAATGGCACAAGTGTTCTTGTGTTCCTTTGGTTTTCTTGTAAATGGTCATAGTGTTTTTGGGAATTTCCCATATCTCTTGTAAATTTCCTTATTTCTTTTGTAAACGGCTGAAGTATTATTGTGAATTCACTTGGTTTTCTGGTAAATGGCTTGAGTGTTGGAAATTTTCCTATGGTTCTTGTAAATTTCCCTGTGACTCTTGTGAATTAACATATCTCTCTTGCAAATTCCCCCATATCTCTTGTAAATTCCACTATGTCTGTTGTAACTTTTCCTGTCTTTCTTGTAAAACTAACTATTTCTCTTGTAAATGTTTTTATTTCTCTTATAAGTGGCCAAAGCATTGTGAATTCACTTAGTTTTCTGTTAAATGGCCCGAGTGTTGAGAATTCTCCTATCTTTCTTGTAAATTGCCTTATATCTCTGGTAAATTTTCTTATATTTCTCTTGTAAATTCTCCTATATATGAATCTATGTCTCTTGTAAATTCTCCTACTTTTCTTGTAAATTCCCATGCATACACCTCTTGTAAGTGACCTTACATCTCTCTAGGGGTAAACTTGTCTTTTTTCTCCACAAATTAATCTCACTTTGCACTCAAAAAGTTGCAATGAAGCTTCAGATTTTTATAGGGGCTTTTGAGAATATATTTGCTACAATGGGGGCTATCTGAAATTTTTTCTATTTATAAGGTATAGCCTACATGCCTGACTTATTTAATTTTTTAAGAAATTTGCACTATTATGTGTAATTATATATAATATAATCTAAATTTATTTTATAAATTATTTATAAAATTACTAACTCCGTCTTGATCCTAAGTTTCACATCTCATCATTCACCCATCATGGGCTCAACCCTTTCATTCATCCATCTATCACATCTATTTCCCTTCTCTTCGATTGCTCAAGATGGCAGTGTTAGCTCACTTCCTCTCCCTTAATTTGTGTCATGCGTTGAAGCATTATAATTGCAATAAGTTGATTTTAATGATACCCAAATGAAATATAACAATCAAGACAGAAGAAGTTTTTCCCTATTTCTGCGAGAAAAGAGAAAGAGATAAAATCTAATTTTACATGCTATTTGTTGTGTTTGGTTGATTTTAGAAAATGATTGTCCTTAGTCAACAAATGTTTCGTTTTTCTTATTTTTACTTGCTCGGACAACTGTTGCCATTTGGTGTTCTTTTTTCCTTATTAAACTCTTATATTGCAGATGAAAATGGATTCTAAACTTTTGAGACATAACATATGCTTTTTTTTTATACAAATGAGGGCAAAGCCTGTAAAAATAAAATTATATCAAAAGGGGATTCAATCCCAAACTCTCGTTCTGCACCATAGTCCTTAGCTTGTGAGCACATGAGTCAGAAAAGGCTAACCCACTGATGCCCTCCTTTGCCAGAGCATCCGCTACCATATTCTTTTTTTTTATACAAAGGCAAGCAAAGCTTGAAAATGACAACCACTATAGGCTAGGTCCTACAGGATGTTCTTGAGCTAATAAGCCACAATCCAAAGCAAACAAATGAAAACATTCAATTGGGGAAATCCCAAGTTCCTCGTGGTCCTGCGGAATCATGTGTGCCCTTCTTGCAAGATAATCCGCACAGCGAAGGCTTTTCCTGTGAGCGTGGGAAATTTCTACCTCCCAGTCACTATAAACGAGAGATCTGGTTTCCAAGATAACATCATATAATGGATGATCCGAATCACAATGAGTGGATAATAGATGGACTGCCTGTAGTGAGTCAGTGAATATCCTGATTTTCCCCAACTGTTTACACAGAAGGAGGCCACATCGGATTGCATGGATTTCCGCAGTAGTTGGGAAAGCATCACTACAAAAAAAAAGGTATTTTGTAGCGGTGAAGTTGTAGCGGTTAGATTAAACCGCTACAAATTATCGTATTTGTAGCGGTTTTTACTTAAACCGCTACAAATTTGTAACGGCAAGCTTTTTTTGTAGCGGTTGTGTACAAACAACCGCTACAAATTTGGCGCGAAATTCCCGCCAAACCTTGTAGCGGTGCTTTTGTAGCGGTTAATGCACATAAACCGCTACAATATTCCTGCCAGGTGGCACGCCAATAGTGTAGCGGTTACAGCAAGAGAACCGCTACAAAATACCAAAGGTCAGCATTTTGTAGTGGTTATAGGGGTATAACCACTACAGAATTTCAAGAGTCTCAAAATTTGTAGCGGTTCTAGGCAATAACCGCTACAGAATTTCAAACGTTGTCATAATTTGTAGCGGTTATTGTTAAACCGCTACAAATTTAATTATTTGTAGCGGTTAGAGTAGCGGTTATTTAAATAACCGCTACTAAAAGCTGGCCTATTTAAGACCTCCGCCTCCATCTTTCCTCTTTTTGCTCATTTTGATTCTTGGAGCTTCTCTGAGTGATTTCGCTAAGATTTGAGCGTTCAGACGTCTGTGCAGGAGTTTTTACTACAATATTTCTCAGTATTTGCACTTGAGGTACGTATATAACACGTATTTTATTTATATTTGTATTTTTATTAGAATTTTGCATAATAATGTGACTAATTTATTTTTGTTTTGATTTGTACAGTTGATATGGCTTCAAGAGAGGATAAGGGGAAGGCCCCTGAGGTCCCCAGACCGATTTTACGGGGTGGCAGCAACCGGGCAGGGGGCAGCGCGGAGGCAGGGCGACCGCGGCATCTCAGCCCATCCCCCCACAGGAATCGGTCCCACCACAGGCACCGCAGACGATCCCACAAGAGACGACCGCACCAGAGGTGCCTGAGGTTGGGGGGCCAGATATTAGCGTTGAGGACTTCCTCAACGAGGAGGAGTTTGAGATCCCGATTGGGTTTAGGGAGATGGAGCAATTCCTCGATGAGGAGGACGCTCGGGACCAGAACAACCCACGAGGGTCGTCTTCGCGGTCTATTGGGTTTGAGGTGCAGGTCGAAGGTAAATTAATTTTTTAATTTAGTAAATTATTTATTTAAATTAGAAATGTTAACTTTGAATTACAATTTATCTAACGTACGGTAAACTGTGCAGACGAGCAGGGGAATGTTTCGACGAGGAGGCTAGACGTGACCGGTGTGAACAGGTTAGACCGGAGCCTGCGAGTTATAGTGCCGTGGAATGAGGGCACTGACCAGCCCATCTACAATGGGGGTCACCTGCTCAACCACTTCCTGAACGACCTGGGCACGAACTGGATGCGGTTCCCCCTTTACTTCAGGACGTGGAGGCACGTTCCGAAGGGGCCAAAGGACCTGGCTTGGGAGGAGGTGATTCAGGTAATTAAAATTATTTAATTAATATTTTTTGTAATTAATTATATTTAATTAATATTTTATTTATTATGTTTTTTGAAATTATTAATATTTAAATAATCTTTTTTCAGCTGCGGTTTGCCGTCCGGGCGTTAACCGGAAGAGGTACGCCCTCATGAAGATGGGTGACGCCTGGAGGAACAGGAGGAACCGTCTCTTCCACAAGGTTGATTAGGACGGGACGATGCCTCTGGAGCAGCTGATCGAGAGCGTCCCAGACGGCGTGCCGCCGAACGACTAGGCGAGTTTCGTCCAGTTCAGGAGGAGCCCTGAGGCGCAGGTAATGTATTTATTAGATTTTTTAAATATAATTTTGTAATTGTTAAATATTAAATTATAATTTCAATTTAATTTGTATTTAAATTTAAATTATAATACATTTAATTTTTTTTCCAGGAGCTTGCTCAGAGGAACGCCGAGATCCAGGCACAGCAGACGATCCACCACACAGCAGGATCGAAGACCTTTGCTGTGACCTATAGCGAGCTGGTAACTTTTCAAAATATCACTTACTTTTAGTGGATTATTTCATAATACTAATTGATTTGTGTAATTGTTTCAGGAGACGAAGGCACAGCAGGAGAACCGTCAGACGGACTACGGGGAGTTGTACGCCATGACACACAGACTCCGTGACAGGACTACGACCTCTCAGCAGGCAGAGGCGGCCATTGTAAGTAGTTTTATTATTATATTTTTTATAAAACCAAGTTAATAATGAAAAATGATAATTAATCATTGTTTCATAAAATGACAGGAGCGGATGCAGCAATCGCAGGCTGAGCTGCGACAGACCCAGCCTGAGGAGTCACAGGGGTCAATGGACCCGACGGCTCCTTTGAAGGCGGGTCTGGCTCAGGAAGAGCACCCCGGACGCGTGCGGGGGACGGGGATAGGCGCCAGACCCAGCATGGTCTATGGCAGGAGCGCCGCCTCTGAGGCTGGCAGCTTTAGAGGGGTCAGACGTCCGAGGGACGAGTCTATTGACCAGCTGCGGTCAGATTTGGTGCAGCGGATGTAGCAGATACAGGTGCAACATATGCAGCAGATGCAGCTGCACACTGATATAATCTACGCTCAGCAGACGCAGTGGCGTGAGATCGTGAACAACATGCTCGAGGGGGCATGGAGTCGCATGTTCCCGAATGAGCAGCATCCAGCGGTTCCCCCTGTCCCTCGCTACGTTGTCCCGAGTACTACTCCTCCTCCTCCTCCTCCTCCTACTGATAACGATGGTGCAGTTCACTCTGCGCAGCGGCCTGATCCAGCAGGACCTGAGGGAGCACCAGATGATCAGCCCCCAGCTACTTAGTTTAGGACATTTTTTTGTTGAAACATTTGTAAATATATATATAAGTTTGTATTTCAGAACTTTCTTACTGTGTGTAATATAATTATATTTATATTATTAGATCGCGTTGTTTAATTTATGAATTAATTGCAATAATTATTTACATTTCTAAATTAAAAAAAAAAAAGAAAGCATATATATTTGTAGCGGTTTTTTAGTTAAAACCGCTACAAATATATATATTTGTAGCGGTTTTAACTTCAAACCGCTACAAATATATATATTAGTAGCGGTTTTCAAATAGGAACCGCTACTAATATATATAAATTTGTAGCGGTTTCTCTTGTGAAACCGCTACAACCATATATATCTTAGTAGCGGTTTTACAATAGAAACCGTTACAAATATGTATATATTTGTAGCGGTTTTACAATAAGAACCGCTACAAACACTCAATGTTTGTAGCGGTTATGTTATGTATAACCGCTACAAATTAATTTTTTTTTTAATTTTATGTCCAACGGCTTTAATGTTAGTAGCGGTTTTATATATATAACCGCTACAAATACTAAACAAGTAAATTTTGAATTTCCCACCAATGTTAACGGCTTGAAAATTAGTAGCGGTTTTTTATACATAACCACTACAAAAACTCAACATATTAATTTTGAATTTCCCACCTATGTGTAACGGTTTGAAACTTAGTAGCGGTTTTTTATATATAACCGCTACTAATATTTTATAACTGTAGCGGTTAGTGTAGCGGTTTTAGAACCGCTACAAATTTATAAACGTTGGAATTTTAGAATATAAGGTTATTGGCATTCATCATTATCTTCTCACTCATTTTCTTCTCTATACTTTCTTCTCTCTCACTTGTAGCTATGGATAAATCATGGATCAGGTTGCTGCGCAATTCTCCTGAATATTTGTATGGATTAGACAGTTTCTTGGATTTCGCATTCACTCACACCAGCTGTAACGGCAAGATCGTCTGTCCGTGTCGGAAATGTAAGTTCAAGAAGTGGCATGCATGAAATGTTGTGAAGGAACATTTTCTTGTGAAGCCTTTCCCTGAGGACTATACGTTTTGGGCAGTTCATGGTGAGAAGGCCGGCATTAGATATGACGATGCTCTTCCTCGAAGTTCTCAAGTAGGCATTCAAGTAGATGAAGATGATCCTGTGAATGATGCTGTGCGTGATGCATTT
Organism: Inga laurina; assembly: GCA_963855925.1. Taxonomy (NCBI): domain Eukaryota; kingdom Viridiplantae; phylum Streptophyta; class Magnoliopsida; order Fabales; family Fabaceae; genus Inga; species Inga laurina. The sequence goes on from OY979711.1 coordinate 15,329,979, forward strand.
AGATTTCAAGGCGACAACTTCAACGAAGAAGTGCACGGCTCTGAGCCAGTTTTTATGGGGAATGAAGCAACTCAGGATTTTTTCAGCTTGATGGATGAAACGGATCGTCCTTTATATCAAGGTTGTCGCAAATATTCTAAATTATCTTTCTTGATCAAATTGTATCATATCAAGTGCTTGTGTGGGATCACAGATAAGGGAATGTTGATGTTGCTCGACTTATTACAAGATGCATTCCCCGACGCCGAGATTCCCACAACATTCTACGAGGCCAAGAAGATTATCAACAGGTTGGGGTTGAATTATCAAAAGATTGATGCATGCCCAAATGATTGTATGCTGTATTGGGGAGACGATTCCAGCAGGGAGACGTGTAAGAGATGTCACACATCGAGGTACAAGACAATTCGGAAGGGGAAAAAGAAGAAGAAGAAACCTGCAAAGATTCTCAGGTACTTCCCTTTGAAACCTCGTCTACAAAGATTATTTATGTCGTCTAAAACTGCTGAGCACATGAGGTGGCATGCCGTTGATAAAAATGAAGACGGTAAATTAAGACATCCGCGGGATGCAGCTGCTTAGAAAACGTTTGACAACGACTTTCCAGATTTTGCGACTGACCCCAAAAATGTTCGGCTTGCGTTGGCGACCGACGGTTTCAATCCTTTCGGGAATCTTAGCACAAGTTACAGTATTTGACCGGTAGTCTTAGTGCCCTACAACTTACCCCCTGGATGTGTATGAAACAAAGCTCTTTCATTATGTCTATGATCCTTCCAGGCAAAAAGGCACCGGGCAATGACATCGATGTGTATCTCCAACCGCTTATTACGGAATTGCTTGACCTGTGGAATGTCGGCTTGGAGACCTACGACGCTTACAGCAAGACTTTGTTCAACATGCGTGCAGCCTTGATATGGACTATTAGTGACTTTCCTGGCCTTGGCACATTATCTGGTTGGAATGTGCATACTAGGTCGGCGTGTCCAGCTTGCAATTTTGACTCTGACGCATTGCGCCTTCCCCACAGCCGAAAGTGGTGCTTTATGGGGCATCGGAGGTTTCTCGATTGAACGCATAAGTTCAGATTGTAACGGAATCGCTTCAATGGGAAACCAGAAAAAAGAGGACCACCTCAGACTTTGTCCGGTACAGATATCTTACAGCAGCTTGAGCATGTTGACTTTGAGTTTGGAAAAAGCGACGATTCAGCACAAACTCGCCAAAAGACGCGCTGGATTTTGGCGCCTCAGTAGTGGAAGAAGATAAGTATTTTCTTCACGCTTCCATATTGAAGATCTAATTTACTTCACCACAGTCTTGATGTAATGCACATTGAAAAAAATGTTTGCGACAATATGCTGTATACGCTGCTTAACGAACCCGGCAAGACAAAAGATCACCTTCAAGTAAGGAGAGTTTTACGCGACATGGGAGTTCGTGAAGACGCTTGGCCAGATGAGCATGACAGATTTCCACCGGCAAAGTTTACCCTCACAAAACCGAACAAGGAAGTATTCCTCACGATGTTGAAGAAATTAAAAGTTCCTGATGGGTATTCAAGCAACATTTCTCGATGTGTCGACTTGCAGGCTTGAAAGGTTGCTGGCCTGAAGAGTCATGACTCACATGTTCTTATGCAGCAGTTACTCCCTCTGGCTATAAAGAATACACTTCCTCCCGATGTTTCCATCGTTCTTGTAGAACTTTGTTCTTTCTTTCGGAAGTTGTGTTCTAAGGTTTTGATCATTGAGGAGCTCGATCAGCTGAAGTCGAAAATCATTCTTACGCTTTGTCATTTGGAGATGATCTTTCCTCCGTCCTTTTTTACTGTGATGGTTCACCTCACAGTCCACCTCGTTCATGAAACAAAGCTTGCTGGACCAGTACAATATCGTTGGATGTATCCGATTGAGAGGTACTCATTTTAAATATGTGCTTTAATTTATTCTCCATATTTAATGTTTGCTATTCATCCTTTTCATCATTTTATATCGATTTTCTCTTCTGTACTTCGTAGGTTCCTTGGGAAATTAAAATCTTACGTGAGGAATAAGGCGTGGCCAGAAGGTTCTATAGCTGAAGGCTACATAGGGGATAAGGTGCTATATTTTTGTTCAAGGTACTTTGATGATCTTAAGACCGCTTTCAACCGCCCGCTTCGTGTTGACGATTGTCCTGAACCTGCGCCGACATCAGGAGAATTTATCCCTCATGTTGGTAAACCAGTTGGAGCAACTGAGAACTTCAAACTAACGGCAACTGAGAAGTTGCAAGCACATAGACATGTCTTGATTAATTGCACTCAAGTTGAACCTTTCATACGGTAAGAATTGTACACTCACATGTTATTCGATCTATATCTTTTGTAACATTTCTCAATTTCATTTTACTAACGCCTTTCCATGATTAATTGCAGGGAATTCAGAAGTCATGTTAAGTGTCAACTCAGGATCCGTACACAGACATCCTCGGAAGTTGATAGGAGGGTCCACAAAGAATTCCCGAGCTGGTTTGCGAGCAGAATACTAAATGGTCACAACCCACACTCACCAGATTTCAGAGCTCTCGCAATCGGCCCTCTTGATCATGCAAAACGATTTACAGCATACAATGTCAATGGTTTTAAGTTTTGCACGGTTTTATGGGATCAAGGATTGCAAACACAGAATTCGGGTGTTTATGGCACATTTGGGACAAGGAGTTATGCGAGCAGTAGTGATGCCAACATGCAGTTCGGAGGCGTCCCTTACTATGGCAAGCTTCTTGATGTAGTCGAGCTTAATTACCAAGGTCGTTTCATGGTGACGCTGTTCAAGTGTCTGTGGGCAAATACCACTACTTCTCGGGGACTGACAACTGACGACCTAGGGATCACATCAGTCAATTTCTCACGGCCGATTCATACCAGTATTTCTCAAGATGATGAGCCGTATATTCTAGCTTCAGAGGCACATCAGGTTTATTATGTCGAGGACGAGAGGCATAGGGATTGGCACATGGTCGTTCATTTAAAGCCAAGAGACCTTTACGATATGGGTGAAGGCGATAACATCGCCTACAAGAGTGAGCCATTTCAGCCAGCTGATTTTGAAAACTACTTCCCTGAAGGCGATGACAATTTACCTCTACTGCGGCGAGTTTTTTTTAAGTCCACGTCATTTGAATTAAATTTTTTAAAATTAATAATACATCAATAACAATTATTTTTCTACAAAATTTCTGTAGGGATGGCGACGATGAGTGATCTCTTTTGTCTTTACAAAAAATGCAAAAAAAAATTTAAAATCAAATATAAAAAAAATTTTAAAAAAAATTAAAATAATATTTGTAGCGGTTATAAAACCGCTACAAATAAAAAATTAACCGCTACTAAATGAATAACCACTACAAAATCGATACATTAACCGCTACAAATAGCACTATAAATATTAAACCGTTACAAAAATACAAATAACCGCTACTAACTAATAACCGCTACACTAACCACTACATTAATCGCTACAAATAGTACATGGATCCCTATAAATACATTTACCACAACTCATTTCAAACACTCCCCAATTTCTTTTCACCTTACCTTTCTTTCATTTTCTCTCATTTACAACTTTTTCGTATGAGTAAAGGAGCTGAATAATACGATCAAATATGGTAGCAAGATTTTTAATTTTTTTTACAATACTTCTTTCCTTTCTATAAAATTTATTCTAACCATTTTTTTTCTAGATATATCATAACTGTATCTCATTTTCATCTATTTTTCATATACAATTACATTATATTAGATAACATAATAGTTCCTTATTAGCTACCTATCCTTAATAATATTATTAATATAAATTTTATACTAATCCAATTCAATTACATTTTTCCTTTTTATTTATTAATAAGTTAAACTATTAAATAATAACCTAATTGAAATAGATAAAATAATAACAAAATAAACTATTTAATTTAATATTGAAAAAACAAAAACAAATAATGGTATATTTTTTAAAAAAATTCTTAAATATTTGTAGCGATTATTAAACCGCTACTAAATAACGCGCCTTTTTACAACTAAAATTAAATTTTTTTGGCGCCAAATTTGAATTTCATGAAATTGGTAGCGGTTTTTAAAACCGCTACTAATTTCATGAAATTCAAACTTAGTAGCGGTTCCTGAACCGCTACAAAATAAAAAAAATGTCATTTTTTTTTTCCAACAAAATTTCAATTTTTTTATATTTGTAGCGGTTTGAAACCGCTACAAAAAAAGTCATTTTTTTCGCTCTCAAAATTTTAATTTTTTATATTTGTAACGGTTATATAACCGCTACAAATATTTCTGGGTATTGTAGCGATTATTTTTTATTGAGTAGCGGTTTTAAATAACCGCTACAAAACTGCTTGCAACGTACGATTTACACTACTACAAAAAACCAAATCTGTGGCACTTATAATTGCATTAGCTGTGGCGCTTGCGAAATGCCACCAATCTTAACGCTACTAAAAAAAGCTGTGGCGCTTGGAAGCGCCACAGATTTTTTTTTTTTTTTATTAAAAATAACTTCCTGTGGCGCCTGACCTGCCAGGCGCCACAGGAAGTGTACCGCCTGTGGCGCCTGGCCGGCCAGGCGCCACAGAAGGCCTATACCTCCTGTGGCGCCTGGCCAGCCAGGCGCCACAGTAGGTATTGTTTTTTTTTTTCCGTTCTGATTTTTTTTAGCATATTTTTTCCTCGTATATTTTTGGGTTTTTCGTATTGGTTTTTTTTTAGCATATTTTTTCCTAATGCATATATAATTATCCCATGCATATATAATTATAGTCTGCAAGGTTTAATAAGAACAATAATAGATAACTTGAAAATGATACCAACAAATGATTGATTAGCTAAAGTAGTAATGAAAATTGTTATACAATATACTGTAAACCTAGCTGAATGAAATATAATACAACAAATTCAACTTGAACAAACATGCATGACACAACAATTATATTGGCAATTAGAAACAACACAAAAAAAACCAGCTAGCTAGTGAATTTAATAGTAAATATAGCTACCTAGGGATTTGCTTAAACACATATTCACACCATTCCTCGATCACTTCATTAACCTGATGGTCTGTCAAAGCGTTACAACGTTGATCTTCATAATACTACAGATAAATACAATCAGACACAAGTTAGAACGAATTAAAATCAGTAAAACATAACTGTCAGGCACTAATTCAATTTCATTACAACACAATATGAAGTGCAACTAAATGACTTACTTTTTGAGGAATATATGGTTGATCATGCATAATAACATCCTTCATAAATTTCATGATATAGTACCCACAATCATTGTCATTAGGTTGGAAAGGGCACTGCAATAATATAATGCAATATTTAACTCTGTTCATGAATAAAAAGTGTTTACTAACAAAGTCTAAGTAAATTAAAGTCAAATATCAATACCTGTATCTTCTTCCAAGGATAGCTAAGGCGGGGGTCAGTAGCTTTAGAATAGTTTAACCCGACAGACGACCGATACGCAGTCAATGCGCTAATAAAAGAAACAGAAAGTTATTACTTTTGGTTATTCAATCATGTTCGCAAATATTTATTTATAGGCACGTATACTTACCTAGTGATCAATAGCAACATATCAAAACGGTCTTGTGGAAGACCATTTTTCAGAGGATCCACATAATAAATGCGAGGGCCTGAAGGTTCCGCTGGATTGATAACGATCAATATCCAATGGCGCCTAAAATATGTTTTAAAAATATTTTTTGAACAATCATGTTATGATAGAAGTTAAACAATAAAAAGAAAAATTGTACCAATAATAACTTACCCCGCATTATACGGCACTAAAAATAATGTATTTGCTGTCGCTTTCTTGCTAAAGTAATCTTTCAGCTCATTAGACTGCGCAGTCACATCCATTTTACCCTCATGATGACCAACGAGAAAAGGGTTGACAAATGCGAATTGGACCCTGTGTGTATCCATTAAAACGTCCTGGTCTAAATGCCTGATATAAAACATACAGTGTCATGAGAAACAAAAGAAATGGAACGAGATATATTAATAACAGTGATAAACGATGATAGTGAAGTACCTTATCCAGATGTTGATAGCCGAAGCACTAACCCAATCACGAGCACATATTTCCTGCACGACCTCGACAGTAATATAATCAACTAGACCACCAACATTGTAGATATGTCTTGGAATACGTAATGACACTACTCCCTCACCGATCAATTGTTGTGCAATCAATATTAATTGATCGAGATATGAGGTATGTCTTCTTCTGCTCTGATGGCTGGCCGATGCTTTTGACTTGGGTTGTGTTGTTGAAGACTTTGAAATCTTACCCTGCGCAAATCAGAAAATTAAATCACAGTTCGAGATGAAAGTTTGAAGGAAAAGTGCAGGGAATTTTGAATGAACGACCTTTCCACATGGCTCGATAAGACCTATTGGCCAAGCAACATAGCCACCTACAACATCTGCCACTTTATTTTGCTCATCCTGAGACGGGATCGGTAAGAGGGCGTCTTCGTTCGTGCAGACGTCAACCCTAACCCGGAGTGTGTTATCGGGCAACGGTGAATTGTGCAGTATGTCCTCACCAGTGTTGTAGGCAACACCCACTGCAACCGCATGCTTGGATGCTTGCTCGACATATAGCTTGCATTGAAATTCGCCCTACGGAAAATAGAGTTAATATGTTAAATTCGCTTAATTATAATTTAACATAAAGTTAAGTAGAAAAGAAATTAATTACCGAAGGAAAAGGGACTTTAGGCATGGAATTGCAGCTATCTCTGAAACTTGGGCTATCACAGAACGGAACATTTGGTGTTGGCCTACCCTGGACCAACTGTTGTATTTGCGTTGTTAACAACGCATTCTGTTCTTGCAGCAAACGCATTTGTTCGGTGAATTGTTCTTCTCGTTGTTCCTTGTAGCGCATTTGTTGTTGAAGTTCTTGCATTTGATGCTTAAAGCTAGACATCTCATCACATAGGTGGGAAACATCACTTCTACTCGAGCGCTTCTGACGTCCGAAGTATGCTGATGGGGTGACTGCAAAACCAGTACCCCGAACATGACCATCATACTCGGGTACTTGTAACGCTCTGCTCAATAAATCGTCCCGACCAACATAGGTCGCCAACGCAGGATCCTCCTGTGTCATTTGTCGCTTTCCCAAAAAGAATTACAATGAAAAATAGTTATTATAAATGGAGTTCATTTAAGTAAAGCCAATTATTTATTGAACGCATAATATAATTGAATACTTACACAATATTCGGCTACTCTTCTTGCTTCCTCACTACGAATTTCACCTTTCTTATTTGTGACACCCTTGACCCACAGCTCATGTCGTGGAACCTGTGTAATATATGAGCCTGATTCTTGTATCTGCACATCGAAGTTAGTCAAAGTTAAATGATATTCATACAATTTTTATTATGAATGAAATAATCATCAGTTCGTACCATTTGTTTTTGTAAATTTCCGTATGAAACAGGTCCTTATGTGTATCGGTATGGCATGTTGGTCGCGTTAGCTCGGTTCTTCTCGCTCAACTCCTAGTTAGATCAAAATGATTCATATAAATATATAAATGTTACTTACAAATACGTACATTACACGTAATAGGGAAAAATAAACAAATCCCCTTACCAGGAAATCAGGAGTTGTATGTGTTGTGATAAACTCATCCCACATTGCTTGAGTGATGATTCCTTCGTACAATGGATAAGGCGGTGTAGTAATGATATCATCATTATCATCCCTCAAGAAATATTTGACGAGATCAGAACGAAACTTTCGCAAAATTTTTCCGGCTTTTCTCATTACGAAGTTCTTCCGATCATCATCAATAATAAAAACACTCTGTAAACAAGTCAAAAAACATATATCATATGTAAGATTGAAATGAAGTGAAACAAAGCAAACCGAATAAATATATAATTAAGGTGTTACCTGTATTTCAGCCCAGATCCCATCCTCATAACTTTTCTTTACCATTTTCCAATTTTGAACTGTAATAGGGACTCTGTCTCGAACCGTAGTCCCGATGAAGTTATTTAACGAGGTATTGTTCTCCCCAAACGGGTTTCCATTTTCATTCCACTCTAGTTGTAACTTGATCCCGTTACTTCTCAGTCTGATCAACCTCGCCATAACTGTCCTGCCACGTCTGACGTTCGCCTCAAATCTCTGTCTACCAATGTGCCTGGGAACGTCATCAATGTCATCAGGTACGGGACTAGGAACGTCATCAATGTCATGATATGGTGAGTCCATACTCCTGCAAGTGAAATAAACCAAATCAAAACATCAGTGCACAATGGTCTTATATGTCAACGAAAGCAAATTATTTTGAAATTTATAAAAACATACGTACAAGTAAATGAGTCAAGGCAATCATTATCTTTTCCTTTTTCTTGTCTGATTTAAAATTTTATTCTTCAGAATTCGTGTTGGATTGAGAATTGTGTTCCTCTTGACCCAAGTTCCCTCTTTATGATCATGTCTCACGTATAGGGGTCCATCTCCATCTTCATCTTCATCTGCATCTCCATCTATATCAATCTCTGCTGACCACAAATTCTCAAATGAAGGATCATCATTATTGATGTTCAAATATTCATTACTTTCAAAATCAACTTCTGCTTGACGATTCTTGTTGGATGGAAGTACAATAGACCAATTCTTCTTAGCAGGATCAGGAATGTAAAATGCTTGTTCTGCCTGTGCTGCTAAAATAAAAGGATCGTCTTCATACCAAACCTTAGAAAGGTCCACTTGCACAAAGCCTAAGTCATCTATCCGCAATCCACTGTTGTTGTTAACCCACTGACATTTGAAGACAGGGACCCTGAACATAGAGTAATCTAACTCCCATATGCGTTCAATGACACCAAAGTATGACATTGATGCATAGATAGGGTGTGTATCTTTAGCACTGGATCTATGCCAAGAATCAGCAACAAGTGTTACCCCACTATTCTGCATCGTGCTCTGTTTATCATGGTCTTGTGTATAAAATGTGTAACCGTTGATTGCATAACCATTGTAAGATAATACATGTAAGCTCGGTCCCTTCGACAGGCACTTCAATTTTTCGGAAACTGAATCAGGATTCCTCTCCATCTCATCGTTAATACGATTTTTCAACCAGCCTGCAAATTGTTTATTGTGTTCTGTTGTTAATAAATTTTCATTCCCATCACCATGTACCAATCGAAGAGCATCCTTGTGTTCTTCTACATACGGTTCGACCTCATCAGTGTTATGTAGGACATACAAGTGGGCTTGATCCCGTTCAGTCACTGATATCGTTATTACATCACTCCCTGTTGTTCCTTTCCCTGATCTTCGGCTATCATGACGGGACTTGGGGATCCCTACAGGGTCAACATTTGATAGAAAATCAGCACAGAAGTCACTTGCTTCTTCAACCATGTAACTTTCAGCGATACAACCCTCTGGACGGTATCTATTTTTCACATACCCCTTTAATATTTTCATGAATCGTTCATTTGGGTACATCTATCTCAAGTACACTGGACCGCACAATTGAGTTTCTTTGACCAAGTGTACAGTTAGATGTACCATAATGTCAAAAAAAGAAGGCGGAAAATACATTTCAAGTTCACACAGAGTACACACAATCAGCCTTTGCAAATCTTGTAACCTGGTTGAATCAACCACTTTACTGCAGATCAACTTGAAAAACACGCAAAGTTTCGTGATAGTGTTCCTTAATTTTTTGGGTAAAATGGATCGTATACCAACCGGTATGAAATTTTGCATGAGCACATGACAATCATGAGATTTAAGGTTCTTTAACTTCAACTCTTTTACCGATACAAGGTTATTTATATTTGAAGAGTAGCCCTCGGGGACTTTAATTCCTTGCAGAAACTCACAAAACAATTTCTTCTCTTTCCACGACAGAGTGTATGCCGCTAGCGGTAGATAGGTACGAAACCCTTGCTCAATCGGTGCCAACTCTTCTCTAATTCCCAAGTTCACTAAATCCAACCTCAAATTGACATTGTCCTTGCTTTTTCCTTGGATATTAAGCAACGTGCCAATTAGACTATCACAGATATTTTTTTCTATGTGCATCACATCAAGAAAATGCCTCACATATAAAGACTTCCAATATGGAAGTTCAAAGAAAATAGACTTTTTCTTCCAACCGCTTGTCTCGATTTGTTTTGCAAAAGGTTTGCCAAAATTGTTCTCCAAGTCTTTTACCTTGGAATACACCTAGAAACCGGTCAACATCTTCGGCGGGCTACCTTCTTCTGCATCACCATTGAAAGGCTTTTTCCACTTCCTCCAACGATGTTGTGATGGTAAGAATCTTCTATGCCCCATGTAAACATTTTTCTTACAATGATGAAGTCGCATTGAATGAGTGTCATCTTCACATATAGGGCATGCACCATATCCTTTGACGCTGTATCCTGACAAATTTCCATAAGCAGGGAAATCATTAATTGTGTCAAACAACATGGCTTTCAAAGTGAAACTTTCTTCCATGTACCCGTCATACACACTAACGCCTTCATCCCAAAGCAGCTTCAAGTCATCAATTAAAGGAGCCAAGTATACATCTATATCATTCCCAGGTTGCCTTGGCCCAGAAATTAACATGGACAACATCATAAACTTGCATTTCATGATTAAGTGTGGAGGAAGGTTATAAATCATCAATATCACCGGCCACGTGCTATGTGTGCTACTCTGAACACCGTGCGGATTAATTCCATCAGTTGACAGTGCAAGGCTAAGGTTCCTGACTTCATCAGCAAAGTCGGGGTACTCATGATCAATTTTTTTCCATTGAGGAGCGTCTGCAGGGTGCCTAAGCTTCGTGTCTTTAATCCTTTCATCTGCATGCCATGTCAACTGCTTAGCAATCTCTGCATTACTATACAGTCGCCTGAATCTCGGAACAATGGGAAAATACCATAGCACCTTCAAAGGACTTTTTCCTTTCTTCTTCCTATATCGAGATGCGTTGCATATAGGGCACTTCTCCAACGTTGCATACTGATTTCGAAATAATACGCAATCGTTAGGACATGCATGTATCTTCTCATATCCCATACCGGTTGTAGAGCAAAGAATTCGCTTTGCCTCGTATGTCTTGGTAGGAAGTACATTTTCTTCTGGAAGCATATCTTGCAGCAGTTCAAGCAATGCGGTAAAACCCGAATCACTCAATCCGTAGCGAGCTTTAAAATTGTACAACTTCAACACTGCTAGCAATCTTGTGTATTTAGTACTTCCGACATATAATGGTTTCTCTGCATCACCTTTCAACTTCTCATATTCGTTAGGGCAGTTATGAAGCACCCCTTCAACCATATTTACCAGTTCTTCAAGAGCATCATCTTCATCAAACATGCTTTGATCAAATTCATCCGAGGCACCACCCGTGGTATGCACACGATCACTATATTGCTCGTTGGTCTCACCATGCCTTGTCCATCGTATATATGTTTGATCAATACCATAACACACTAAATGATCTAGCAAATCAAGTTGACTAATCCGCTTTCCAAAACAACAGGATAAGTAAGGACATAAGATTTTGCCAGGATCTTTTGTGTGCTCAGTTGCAAATGTAATAAAATCCTTCACCCCATCTATATATTCCCTTGAACATCGATTAGATGACATCCATTTACAATCCATCTATGGGCTTCAATCTATTTTTTTAAAAAATTACGTGGTTAGTTGTATGACTATTGCATTTACTAATTACTTTTATATTCTCTTACCAATTTTAATTTAAAATAACATACACCACATGAATCTTCATAATTGAAGCTTTCTAAGTCTTAAACTGAATATTTAAATTGCTAAATAATTCATTAATTATTCTCAGGCATTATAATAAAATTTTACAACTCATAACAAAAGAAACCATATTTGCCACAATAATATATCATAGTTAAATTAGAAAACATTACAAGTCAATAAAGAAAATACAAGTGTTAAGAATATATAAATAATTATTTTGCTTATGCAATTAATCAATAACAATCATTAGAACACCTACAAATTATAACTATTAAATTTAACTAAAATCACATTTGTAAGCTCAAAATTTAAAAAACATACCGTAAATAGAAGCTTCAATAGACTGATGAACTGAAACTATAAACACAAATTAAACATAAACAAATCAATAAAATATTTCAGGTTCTAAGTTATTTTTTTTAAATAATAATATGTGTAATAAACATCAAAATATAATAAAATCAAAAAATATGATTCAGAAAAAAAAATAAAGAAAATAAAATTAAATTAAAAAGAAAGCATAATCCTTATTGTATGTTTTTCCCTTTACGGTTTTAGTTAATATATTTAAAGTTAAACAATATAGACAAATTATATTTTATTTTATTAAATATTAACATTGATATATTAAAGTCATTTTATTCATATTTTAAAATCTTTAAATAAGTTAATGACTCAATTAATGAATTATTCAATTTATTCTGTTGATTTCAATTTTTCCTATTTTCATTTGGGTTTATATAGGATTTTCTCTATTATAGTTTAATAAGATAATACAAAAAATTATTTTCTTACCTCTACAAAATAGCACTAATAACACAAATATATATTTAATACGTGAAATAATATTAAATAAATGATTTTGATTTTTGGAAAACAAATAATTTGAAGAAGTTTTAAAAGAAATAGCAATATTATTAAAAGTTAATTTGATTATCTAATTTCAAGTCACTTGTATATTAATTACTGTTGTTCAAATTTATGGTTATATATAACATATAAATTCAATTCTTTCATTATTCTTGTAACTTGTTGCATTAATTTTTTAGAACTAGTGAGAGCTAAAACACAGTACACACGCCTACAATGGGGATCGGATAAGTCTCTAGTAATGGGAATATATATGTACACACACGCCTGGCTACAATACACACACGCCTAGCTACAAACAACAAACACATTTGTATATTATATATAATATATATATATATATAGGTGTTGTACATGTAAAGAGCAAAGAAACAAAACTAGATGGTCCCACAAAAAAAAAATCCTGCCGACAGAGAGAGAGAGAGAGCGCACGCATAATACATATGGGCATTGTCATCGTGCTCAATAATTTTAGTTACATTATTCTATATTTTTTCCCTCTGTTGATCGGATGAAATTACATACTATGTACATATCTATTTCTAAATTGGTTTATGTAATAGTATATTAACACCATCCATGAAGAAGATGACTATATATGATATATAAATATACAAGCATGCGTGTCATAACAGGGAAAAAAAAACCATATCAAGCATGCCAAAAAAAACAGCAGAACAACCTGAAAAAAAAATTAATAAAAACAAAACGCAACTTTAACTTACAGGTTGATCAGGGTAGTGGAGTAGGGGACCACGTAATTGCCGTTGGTGACGCAATCTTCAGTGAGGGAAGAAAGAAATTTGAGCTATCGAGTGGGGACCAAAAACTTGTAGACAATACAAAGAAAAGGGAATAATAGGGACAGGAGTGGGGTTGGCAGTTGGGATAAAACAAAGACGTGTGCTCGTGTGAGTGTCGTTTTAAGAAGTGAAGATAAGAAAATGAAAGGAGGGGGAGAGCACGCACAGATACTAAGCTACATGAAAGTGAAAATGAGATAAAGAATGATTAAAGATAGTGAAAAAGGTAAAGAAAGAGAAGTGGGGGAGTATCACGCGGGAAATGAAAGTGATTGGGGGGAGGGAGGCGGGAAACAATATAGGATAAGGGGGTGGGGCGGGGTGGGTTCTGATTGGTGGGGAAGGGATAGAAAATCAAAATTTTTTTTTTATTTTAAAAAGGGTCAGGGGTGGCGCCTGTCTAGTCAGGCGCCACACCTGACCCAGACGCTAGTGTGGCGCCTGGCGTGGTCTTAGCAAGTTAAGTGTGGCGCCTGGCTAGCCAGGCGCCACACTTAATCATATCAGCTGTGGCACCTACCCTTTTAGGCGCCACAGCTGGTTAAAAAAAATTATAACAAAAATAATAAATGAGCAGCTGTGGCACTTCATTAAGGAAGTGCCACAAAATGTGCGCCACCTTTCAACCTTTTTGTAGTAGTGTTAGTAGCGGTTCTTGTAACCGCTACTAACCTTGTTTGTAGCGGTTAGAACCGCTACTAATACCCATTTTTAACCGCTACTAAATCATGCTTTTTTGTAGTGTATGTCCTAACTTCTGTTGAAATCCACATATCCAAGTACCCTGGTGATCCGGATAGCACCTCCACAAGCAGCCTGACCGTCTCTGACAACTGAACCATCAACATCTAAACGATGAACACCCGGATCAGGAGGTTGCCAGTGAAGTACTCCTCGTTCTGGGATTTGGAATATCTGATGCCAAAACTTGCCGTTCAGCACACCTTCTGAGAGATGATAAATACATCTATGAACTATCACTTTCGGGCTATCTGATGACCCTTCAAAAGCTTGGCAACAACGGTTTTTCCATAATATCCAACATGCGGTACTAAAGACATTTTGCCAAGGCCATCTAGCCATCTTATTGTTTCCTGGTGAGTGCTGCAAGTTCCAATTGAGCCAATCCTGCAAATTACCAGAGAAAAATATACTATAATATAGAGGGTTAGTTAAAGCAGACCACACTCTCTGAGCTTGCTCACAATCTCTCAAAATATGTAGGACACTCTCCACACTATCACACTGAAAAGGACAGGTGTTTAAGGCTCTCGGATTGTGTCTCGCTCTGATCTCATTAGTAGGAAGCCTATCATAGAATACTTGCCATAGAAAGAATTTGACACGTTCAGGCGCCATAGCGACTGCCAGTGACATTGGTGACTATGGATGTGTTGATGAAAGATTGCGTCATAAGCTGATTTTACACTGAAGTTCCCATCAGGAGCATTTCACCAACAAATAGTATCCTCATCAATGCCCGAAGGTGGCGGAATCAACATTATTTTATCCACCACCCAATTTGGAAGGAAGGATTCCCATTTAGCTCTATCCCAATGCCCCGAATGAGTCCTAAAGGAGCGAACATTTGCACTCAAATCAACTAGGTGGCTATTTTTGTCAATAAAGAATTTAAGGGGCTTGTCCACTGAAGTCCAGCATTCCTGCCAAGCAAGTGTATTTCTGCCACTTCTTAGGCATTTGCCAAGACCCCTTATGAAGTCCTCCCAGAAGGTCACAATTCCACACTAAACCGCCGACTGGTTGCACCACCTCTGAACATGCGGAACAACAGAAGATCCGCAAGAGTATATCGCTCGTAGACATTTCACCCAAAAGGCATCAGGTTTTTTGATAAGACCCCAGCACAATTTCATGAGAAAAGCTTTATTTTGGCAATGCAAATCTTTTATTCCCAAACCACCTTCGCACTTTCTCCTTTTAAGAACGTCCTATGAAAGCAAATGCAGTTTCTTGGATTCATCATGTTGGTTCCAAAAGAAATCTCGGCTGAGCTTTTCAATCATAGCTAACACCCCTTTAGGGACAAGAGTTGATTGCATCTGGTATTAAGGCATCACCGATAGGACAGACTTGATGAGAGTTGATTGACCCGCCCGCCATACTCAGGTATTTACCTTTCCAGTTAGCCAGCTTCAATTTCACCTTTTGGAGGAAAGGTGCAAACGTCCTCTTAACCATCCGTTTGTGAAGGAGAGGAACGCCCAAATATTTCCTAAGGTCTGCAGTCAGACCAATCCCTACAGTCTGACTCAACTCATAAGCCCTGTTAAAATGAACATTCTTAGAGACGAACATTTTAGATTTATTCAAATTAATCTTGTGACCAGAGATTCGGCAGAAAAGAGCCATGACATCGCGGATCTCAGTCATCTGCTCGTTTGAAGCCTCTCTGAAAAGGACAAGGTCATCCGTGAAGAAGAGGTGGGATAGCTTAGGGCTATTAGAGCTCAATTAAAGAGGACGCCAATTTCACAATTCAACTTCATGATGGATTAGTTGGCCTAGCATTTCCATACATAGGACGAACAAATAGGGGCTCAAAGGGTCACCTTGTCTCACCCCTCTAGAAGGTCGGAATCGCTCAGAGGCAATTCCATTCCAAATAATACTCATAGAAGGGAATGAAACACAGGACATAATCAGCTTGACAAAATCAGAACCCAAACCCAAGCCGTTAAGAGTGAATTCAAGAAAACACCAGTCAAGACGGTCAAAAGCCTTTTCCATATCAACTTTCACGGCAATATAACCCTTTTTACCTCTCTTGTATCTCATGGAATGGATAGCCTCCTGGGCAATAATGATATTATCCACACCCTGTCTACCTGCAATAAAGCTACATTGGTTTTCAGCAACCAGATGGTTCATGACTCGCTTAAAGCGGTTGGCAATAATTTTGCTGAAGATTTTGTAGCTAACATTGCAAAGGGATATAGGTCTAAAATCTTTCAGGGAAGTTGGATGGTCGACCTTAGGGATTAGGGTGATGTTCGTATGATTAATGTCATGGATGACCTCAGGATTTTCAAATATCTTGGTCACCAGGTCTCCCATCTTTTGGCCAATAACACTCCACTGGGTATGAAAAAAGTGGGGATTTAAACCATCCGATCCTGGAGCTTTAAAAGCTCCTATCTCAAAAGCAGTATTTTTGATCTCGGTAGGCGAAACAGACCTTTGAAGAAGATCAAGTTGAATATCGTCAAGAGGAGGGAAACTTGCCCTCCAAGGAGAGAAAGGCGAAGGAGAGGTCTCAGCCGAATAGAGATTCCAAAAAAAAATCAAGGGCCATGTCTCTTAACTGAGACTCAACAGACACCCAGTTACCATTATCATCCTGTAAAGCCTCAATTTTACTTCTCTTCCTAGTCGCAGAAACACTTGCATAAAAGAATTTCGTATTTCTATCACCACCACTAATCCACTTACACCTTGATTTTTGGAACCAGATCAATTCCTCTTGTAAGGCAATTTTATGATACATGTCCCAGAGTTGTCTTTCAATCTTAAAAATTCCATTGGGACCGCCCTCTCTACTCCTGACCCGATCAATCCCTTCCAGCCTTTAGATGAGCTCTCTTTTCTTTTTGGCAACATTTCCCACCACTCTAGAGTTCCACACCGAGGCGTCCTTTATGAACTACTCTTGCCCTTGAATCCAATTTTTCCCCTGTCAAGCATCTTTGACAACATCATGAAAATCTTCTTCCATGCACCAAGCTGCCTGGTAGAGGAATTTTCTTCCCCTATTAATGCCTTTAGTCTTAGTTTTGTCTGCAACAACAATCACTCGATGGTCAGACCTGAATCTGAGATTGTGATAAGCCTTGACCTGAGGATTAATAATGTCCCAATCGAAATTGCAGAACACCCAGTCAAGTCTCTCCTTAACTCCGGTTTTTTCCCAGGTAAATTTGTCACCAACAAACGGTACCTCAATAAGATCACAGTGGTCAATACAGTCCTAAAAGTCCTTCATAAAATTGCGAATAAGAGCTACACCACCCTCTTTATTACAAGGAGAGAGGAAGGCATTAAAGTCCCCTAAGACCAACCAAGGGATAGTCACCGTTTGCTTGATATCATACAGCGATTCCCATAGGTTCCTCCTCGTCAGAATACTAGTGTCTCCATAAACAAAAGTAACTAACGAAGGGTTGGGATTGTTCTTGGGGGAAATATTGCAGTGGAGGAGTTGGGTATTAGAGAATAAATAATCAATCTGAAACTCCCAATGGTTCCATAAAACCTAAATACCCCCAGCATAACCAGTGGCTTCAACTCTCAACCAGTCATTGAAACCCAATTTCCTAACAACCTTATCCGCTCTACTACCACTAATCCTGGGCTCAACTAAGCACAACACATTGATGCCATAATTAAGGACCACATCTTTCAAAATACGCGGGAACGTGCGACCACCCGCCCCGCAGAAATTCCAGGAAGATATAATCATAAAATAAAGTAAAAATAAAATGGGGGCAAAAGGGACTTGCTTGTCCGGCAGTTTGTCTTCCATCAAAACAACAACTTCCAATTAGGACGCAGATTGCATCCTCGGTTCTGTGCCATCAACTTCTCCAACCGTGGCTGCATTCTTCCGAGAATGCAAGACCAAATTCGACGACTCAGGAGCAGAGGTGGTATCTTGAGACTCTAAGAATTTCTCATGCATTGCCTCGTTATGAATTGGCTTGTCACGGACCTTAACCTTCCTGCACGGGTTTGGAGCTTGAAGTGAAGAATTGGACCTAAGTGCCTCAACGTTCTCATTAGATGGCCCACCCATTTGAATACAGCCTTTGATAATGTTATGAGACCTTTGTGATTTATTATTTGTGGGCTTCAGAGGCTTAGATTCGCCCATATCACGTGCACCCTTTAGGCCCATTCCAAGACCATGAGCTTCCTCTTTATTTCCATGCAAATTGATTCTGTTGGAGACTTTGGGCTTCTTCACTTCAGCCCAACGTTTAGCACCCACGTAAAACCCTTTGGTGCCCTTTCTTTGCCCAGTTTTAATTGACGGCTGCACAACCCAATCAACCGATCCTTCTTCAGCTAGCTTATGGCCATCAACAACAGCTGTGCTTTTCCTTAATCTGTGCTTCAAATTCATAACACTCTCGTGGACCACACCATCTTCTGGAGCCATATCAGCTAGGACTACATATTTAGACTGGACAGCTCTGCCATAGTTGACACCTTCTGATGAATCGGTATGGCTCTTGCCACCCACTCTGCCCCTATCCACATGCCTTCTTGATTTCCGTGCTTTAACTGGCTTCCTAACGAGCATCCATGGCCCGAAAGGATCTTCCTTAAAGGAAGGAAGCTTTGATGGTGCCGACTCTGTCTGCTTTGGTTTATCCAGAGGCAACGAAGCCATTGTCGATGGAGGAGGTTGCCACGAAGAGGTGTGAGAAGGACTAGCAACAGCAATATCCCTTGTCGGACATAGCTCTTTCCTATGACCATACTTGCCACAGGTAAAACAAATAGAACCCAAACCCTCATATTCTATGGTAAAAACCGATGAAGCAGAGATGATCTTAGGGACCAATTTTTTTTGTAAATCTACTTTAATGCAAATTCTGGCAAATCTACCTCTGTGAATTTTGGCTTCCTCTTCCTCAGGATTTTTGATTGTGTTCATGTCAACCTTGAGAGTTTTTCCAACCATATCTCCCAACCTCCATAGGCATTCTTTGTTGTAGCATAATAGAGGTATATGAGGGATTCTAATCCAGGTAGCCACTCTACCAAGAGGATTGTGGAAAGGATCAAAATATAGAGTCTACCTTTGAACTAAGATGGTGTATTGCATTACAGTCCAAGGCCCGCCCAGAAGTATTTTTTTGTAATGCTGATCCCACATCTCATGCTTTTTTAAATTTAACAACATAGTAGTTGTTAGGAATGTCAATAAAATCAAAATCCCTTGTTTTCCAGATTCTGGAAAGATGGTCCTTTAATCTGTGGAAATTAAATTTCGCACCTAGGACAGTGATGATGAGGGACTTGTTCCATGGTCTAGCCCATCGGTTATATTCATCTTTGGACATTTCCATGGTTGGATAAATGTCCATAAGCTGCTTGATCTCAGTTGAGGGTTCAGGCAGATCCCATGAATGATTAAGAAAATCATCCATGTTAGCTTCCTCCTCCAGATTATACCTTCTATGGGCAATCCCATTAAACTCAGAACCCTTAAAACCCGTAAGTGAATCTTTATAGGAGAGTACCTTCTCATATTTACTTTGAGTGCTATTCGAGCAAGATCCAACCAGCTCAGATCCTACTCTCGGTAGGACAGCCAAGAGCGTGTTGGCTAGATTTTCAGCTGGAGACTTCTCAGCAATCTCAGTAATCCCAATCAAATCAGCAGCCCCATTAGAGACCAAAGTTTTCCCCGACGATGAAGCCAGGACATCGGAGTCCTCCATCTGGAGTCAAAGACCACACCAGCACGTATTCCAAAACATAGTTTCTCTAGATATCTCTATTTTATGTTTCCCTGTCAACTAATGGGCGGTGACCCATTCGCTACCATATTTTGTTGCCGTGAGATATACTCAATATTCAAGTCTCATGAAAAAGTCTTGAATTTCTTGATCTCCAAAAACAAGAGACTGCATCTCTGCTCATCTATCTGGCCTCTCAGCATAACAAGGCTTTTCAAGTATCACTTTCCTGAAGCCCAAATCCCAGGCGAGATGGAGTCCTTTGAGAGCTCCCCACTCTTCTGCCTCTAAACTACTGCAAGATCCCAAATGGTGATTAAATCCTGCTATCTATCTTCCTTTATGATCCCTTATAACTCCTCTACAGCCTGCTCTACTTCCTGATGAAGTTACCACCCCATCAACATTTAGTTTATACGCTTGACATTTATATATGAAATTAGAGGCATAGTCTTTAAGCCTATTTAAAGGCCTACATATCAAACAGATCTTTAGAAAGGCTTCAGGCTTGGTCAGACCTTTTGAAGACTCAAGCCCAAATCTAAAAAAACCAATATGCTTGCTCAGGTTCAAGCTTTGGATCTCTACTACAGGCTTATATATATTTAGCTAAAGTTTAACCTATTTCCACTCTTAACTAAGAAGGAAGGAAATATGGTAGAATGATATTTATATTTTGTCAAAACATATATATAAATTTTTGAAACGACCCTTTTGTCCCTCGACCAAAACACAAAAGATTCTCCTTTTCACAAACTTTCTTCTTCCTCCACAGGATTGCTATTGAAATCCATTATCATGATGGATTGAAATCCATCATCAAAATTTTTACGTCTTCAACCATCCAAACGAGAGATATTGTTTAAAAAGCAAGAGAAATGACCCTTTCATTACATGGCAATCCTCCATCTTTAACAACCCAAATGAAAGATAATGTTTAAAGGCAAGAGACACATGTTTTTTATGCTCTAGGTTTGGTGTCAATTCGATGACTTGAAGTATATTTTGATAATCTTATAATTTACTTCATAGGGAGATGTAGTGCAAAGCAAATTGGAAAATTTGAGACAGGTATGTCTCTATACTACATTGAGAGCTTTCATAATATTTGAAGTGTAACCATATGCAACACATTTTTATATACTCCTACAAATGAGGTCCTCAAGACATGAAAACTGGGGGTGAAGGGTACAGGAAAGGATGGGGATTTGTTACTTATTTTTATCAGAAAGAAACAAATAATAATTTGAGCTAGAAATGTCCTATGTGGTTATTTAAAATGATAAAATAGGGTATGGGAAGTTACAAATTATTGAATAACTATAGACTCTCACGTTCCTGTAGAAGTTTATACTAAATAATCAATATGGTGGTTTATAAAAAGGACAAAAAAAACCCTCCTTTAAATGCCTTATAAATAACATCTAAAGTTAAATTTTTATTAAGAACTTGTAAATTTTAGGATCCAATTAAGTTCTCCTATAATATTGTACACCAACTACCGTGTAGAATTTATTAGCACTATCTACCAAAGTAAGCAAGAGTTTAAATAGTACAATAGTACATGTTTAATGAAGTCAAATTGCAATACTGTGAAGAGAACACATCACACACAATGAATTGAAATGACATAAATGTTAACTTACAACAAAAGTCAACAAGTCTAAAGCTCTAATGCAGTTTATTCAAACTTGTGAATTCTACCAAAATGCATCTTTAAGATATGGATATAAACATCTATAGAGACATGTATCAATATAGTAAAACCACAATCTTTGCCAATATGGATTGATCCAAAGAATTGTTGCATAATAGCTAACATTGCAACCTAGCATGCAGAAAAACTCTAAATAAAGGAAGTGAAATCTATGACAGATTCATCTTCCTTTGTGTCATTGTTGAGAGGAGGTGGTGGTGGTGTAGGTATGGTGGTGTGTTACGTGGTAGTAGTTTTAGTAGTCCAATTAGTCACGTGCCATTCTGTTTTAAAGGCACATGTCATTCTGTTTTACAGTTTTCATGATATCTGTTATACCGTTAGGATGAGGAATCTATTAAAGAGGTGATCGGTGTACGATTCAGTTGTTGAATAAGATCAGTTACTTCTCTCTTTCTCTTTCTCTCTCCCTATTTCTCATCTGCCTGTACCAACTTGGTATTAGAGCCTGCCTTCGGTGATGGCGCTGGAGACTTGTTCCGGTGAACGGTTCACTGACTTAGAACAGCTCATGGAGTTGAATGCTACGTTGGTCGAAAACAACCGTGTTTACCTGGAGCAAAATTCCGCTGACATCTCAGACTTGAAGCAGTTCATGGCTCGTATCGAAGCATGTTTACAGTCCCTGTCCGGTACGGTGCAACAATTGATCCATACTCTAGGCAGTGATCCCCTTGCGAGTACTTCTACTAATGGTCATCGCAGTCCCGGCGTTCAGTTTGGTACTTTTGGCCAACCACAGCCTTCATATGTTCCACCTACAAAGCATACACGAGTAGAATTTCCAAAGTTCGACGGCTCCGATTTCCGCGGTTGGTCTTATCGTTGTCGACAATTTTTCGTGGTGGATGCTACACCTCTGGACCAACAAATTTGTCTGCTGAGCATTCACCTAGAAGGTCGCGTACTTAAATAGCATCTTAATTTTGTGAAGCAGCATCGGGAGGAGGAGCTGTCTTGGGATCAGTATATGTCTCATTTGGAAGCTCGGTTCTTTGACATTTGTCACATCAATCCTATGGTTCAACTAAAACAGCTCTGCCAGACTGCAACAGTCGAAGAGTATATCGGAGCTTTCGATGATTTACTAGCAGATATCGACATTCCGGAGCAAGTTGCGATTGATTGTTTCCTTGGTAGTTTACGTTCTGATGTTCAATCAACGGTGGATGCGTTGAAGTTGACGAGCTTGTCGAGTATGGTGCAAATGGCTCGGATTCAGGAACGTACGATCACGGCTTGGTGTTCTGTTCCTTCATCTCTCCGGTCTCGTTCATCGGAGTTCTCTCTGCCACCTAAAACTCCTTCGATCGGGTCGTATGGATCCAAACTTCCTTTGTCACCAATCAGTTCCCAAGGGTCTATTGCTGTTTCTTCGAGCCACAAGCAACTGAGCGTTACTTTGTCAAAGAAGGACATGGAAGAACGGCGTCAGAAAGGGCTATGCTATTGGTGTAATAACCGATATTCGAGTTCGCATAAATGTAAGGAATCTCAATTGATGATGTTGATCATTCCTGAGGATCATGCTAAAGGGTTTGTGGATGCCGCTGATATTTTGGTTGACACCGTGACTCTGGATGCGGAGATCTATGTTGTTGATGGTTTGGGACCGTTGTCGACCTTACGGATTGCTGGCTCTATCAAAAAATAGAGGATCACGATTTTAGTTGACACTGGTAGTACGCATAATGTCATTCACACTTCATTGGCCAAGCGATTGCGTTTGCCTCTAGCTCACGGTCCTTCCTTACGGGTCGGGGTTGTCGGCGGCCAGCAGCTTCGGGTTGATCGTTATTGTTATGGACTTTAATGGTCTATGGCTTCTGCCATTTTTTTTGATGACTTCCTTGTCATAGATCTGGGTCAGTTTGACCTTATTTTAGGTGCTCAATGGCTTCGCAAGTTGGGCCGAATTGTCTTGGACATGGGGAAGCGATATATGGCTTTCTCCATTCAAAATCAATGGTATGAGTTACATGGATTGGATGCACAACTTTGTGGGCCTCGCGAAGATTTGGTGAGTTCCTATGAATTACTCTCAGCCCAGCATGTGTTTTTGGTGCAAGAAGGTGCTACTCCTTTGTTGCATTTGGATTACCCATCCACTTTAACATCTTCGCAGCAGGATAAGTTGGACACCCTTCTCACTTCCTTTTCTGATATTTTCTCTGAGCCTTCATCCTTACCTCCTACTCGAGCGTTTGATCATTATATTCCTTTAACCCATGAGACACCAATCAGTTGCAAACCTTATCGATATGGCCCGCTTCAGAAAGATGAAATTGAGCGACAGGTGCACCAAATGTTGCAGTCAGGTGTGATTCGACCAAGCTATAGCCCGTTTGTCGCTCCGGTGGTGTTAGTCCATAAGAAGGACAGGTCGTGGCATTTCTGTGTTGACTTTCGGCGCTTGAATGACGCCACGGTAAAGAATAAGTTCCCTATTCCATTGATTGAAGAATTGCTTGATGAGATCCAGGGTGTATCATTTTTTTCGAAGCTGGATCTCCGAGCAGGATACCACCAGATTCGCATGTCTCCCCCAGACATTCACAAGACCACTTTTCGCACGCATGAGGGATTGTACGAGTTCGTGGTCATGCCCTTTGGCCTGTGCAACGCCCCTGCCACCTTCCAGAGTCTAATGAATTCTATTTTTCAGCCTCACCTTCGACATTTCATCCTCGTCTTCTTCGACGATATTCTCGTTTATAGCAGAACCTGGGATTCTCATTTGTCGCATCTCTCAACTACTCTATCGCTTTTGAGGTAGAACTCCTTGTTTGCTAAATTGAGCAAGTGCATCTTCAGTGCTTCTCAGGTGGCTTATTTGGGTCATTTAGTCTCTCGGGCAGGTGTCGAGGCTGACCCCCAGAAAATTGAGGCTATTCTTTATTGGCCAACACCTACGTCGGTTAAAGCTTTACGGAGTTTCCTTGGCTTATCTGGCTATTATCGTCGGTTTGTGCGCAATTATGGATCTCTTTGCTAGCCATTGACTACTCTACTCAAGGGGTCTGCTGGGTTTGTATGGTCTCCGGAGGCTGACACTGCTTTTCATGCCTTGAAATTAGCGATGACTTCTCCACCTGTGCTGGCTCTGTCCAATTTTAATGAACATTTTGTCATTGAAACAGATGCGTCGGGGCACGGCATGGGTGTGATTTTAACTCAGCTGGGACACCCGATTGCCTTTGCTAGCAAGGCGTTTGGCCCACGGAAGAGGAGTTTATCGGCTTACAAACGGGAATTATTGGCCATTGTTTTTGCCGTCAAGCAGTGGTGTTCCTATCTGGTGGGTCGTACCTTTGTTATTCGCACTAACCATCTCCCTCTTAAGCACCTTTTAGAGCAACGATCAGTGTCGCCGGATCAGCTCAAGTGGTTAAACAAGCTGTGGGGCCTTCATTATGAAATTGAATATCACAGTGGTCGTGACAATATCGCAGCAGATGCCCTTTCTCGGCTACAGGACGCTTCCATCGCTGCGATTTCTTATCCAACTTCGGATTTGTTTGCTCGGGTACGTGCGTCCTGGTCTTCTGACCACCATGTCCAGCGCCTGATTGATGATTTGATCCGCGATGCCATGTCCCACTCTCACTATTCGTGAGCCAATGACCTTCTCAAACGGAAAGGCAAGTTGGTGGTCGGTGCGGATCAGGGCCTTCATTCCGATATTCTCTCTTTCTTCCACTGTGATGCTATGGGAGGACACTCGGGTGTCACCCCTACGTATCGTCGTCTTACTTCTGTCTTTTATTGGCGAGGGTTGGAACGGGACGTTCGTGAGTTTATCCGTAATTGTGTCACTTGTCAACGTTTCAAGTCTGAAACAGTTGCTTCCCCCGGGTTACTACAACCCTTGCCCATTCAAGAGCATATTTGGTCTGAACTTTCTATGGACTTCATCGGTGGGTTACCCAAATCTTACAACAAAACTACTATTCTGGTTGTGGTGGATTGGCTCAGTAAAGCTGCTCATTTTATCGCACTAAAGCACCCTTACTCTGCCGAGGACGTCGCGTATCTCTTCCTGGATAATGTGGTCAAACTTCATGGCTTCCCCAAGTCTATTGTTAGTGATCGGGATCCGCTCTTCTATGGCAAATTTTGGTGTGAACTTTTTCGTTTGAATGGTGTCAAGCTACAATATTCCTCCGCCTACCACCCACAGTCCGATGGCCAGACTGAAGTTCTGAATCGTTGCCTTGAAGGATACCTTCGTTGCATGACCGGCGACTTCCCCAAGCAATGGGTCAAATGGCTTCCCTTAGCGGAGCTGTGGTACAATATTAATTACCATTCTGCTATTGGTATGACTCCGTACCAGACCGTCTATGGTGTTCCGCCTCCTTCCCACCTTCCGTACCTTCCCGGAGACTCCAATAATGATTTGGTTGATCGTGTTTGTTTGTCTCGTGACTTAACTATCCAGTTACTTAAGCAGCATTTAATGAGGGCTCAACATCATATGGTGCAGCAGGCGAATAAACATCGTTCAGAACGTGTTTCCACTGTGGGGGATATGGTTTTCCTAAAGCTTCATCCCTTTCACAAAAATCTTATCAATAATTCTTCCTTGCACAAGTTGGCAGCTCGGTATTATGGCCCTTTTAAAATCCTTAAGCGTATCGGCTCTGTCGCGTATGAACTATAATTCCCTCCAGGGTCTCGGGTTCATCCCGTGTTTCACGTCTCCCTCTTGAAACGTTCTCCTCGAGCCTCTGTTCCCGTGACTGCCTTATTACCATTAGTGGACGATGATGGCCGTTTCACTCTAGAGCCGTTGGCTCTATTGGGCCGCAAATTGGTTCAGCGGGGCCACCTGCCAGTTACTCAAGTTTTGGTCCACTGGCGCCACTCTCGTCCAGAAGATGCCACTTGGGAGGATTTAGCTTTTATCCAGCAGTAATTTCCAACGTTTCCCACTACGGCTCCACCATCCCACACCATCCTTGTGGACAAGGATGTTTTTTGGGGGGGAAGACATTGTTACGTGGCAGTAGTTTTAGTAGTCCAATTAGTCACGTGCCATTCTGTTTTAAAGGCACGTGCCATTCTGTTTTACAGTTTTCATGATATCTGTTATACCGTTAGGATGAGGAATCTATTAAAGAGGTGATCGGTGTACGATTCAGTTGTTGAATAAGATCAATTACTTCTCTCTTTCTCTTTCTCTCTCCTTCTCTCTCCCTATTTCTCATCGGCCTGTACCATGATGCCTCTATTGCTATTGTTCCAAATTAGATATTTATTTCCAATAAAGCTGCTGTCATCAAAGGTTAATCCACCAAGCACTCTCCTGGACAAATTGTTGTAGGACACATTGAATACGCCTAGAAAGTTCAAGTCTTGTATCTCAATTGGGATTTCTCCATCCAAGCTATTGTTTGAGAGGTCTATGCTCTCTATGGCTAAAAGGCTTTGGAAACTTTTTGGAATTGATCCATCCAAATGATTGCGAGATAAGTTCAATGCATGGAGGGATGTCAAATATCCAATCTCTTGAGGGATTTTTCCAATTAACTGGTTGCTTGACAAATCGATTCCGGACATAAGCCTTAAAATGTCACCTTTGTATGAAAGCAGCAAATTTTTTGTTATAAAATCTACTTTGAGTCCATCAGCTATTGATGTCATAAAATACTGCTTTTGTTCAAAAAAGAGCTGAAGTTGAAGTGGAGCATACTGATATAGGGAATCTGAAGGAATTATTATCAAAGCATACTCAAAAAATCTGTTATTCCATACTCCAAATGAGACATTATTGAAGCAAGTAGGAATTTTTCCAATGAATTTATTACGAGACAGGTCCAAAAAGCTCATTCTCTTAATCTAGCACAATTGGTTTGGAAGTTGGCCTTGTAGCTGATTACCACCCAACAGAAGAGCTCTCAGTGACTTCATCCTAACAATCCAATATGGAATAACTCCAGATAAATTGTTATCCCTTAAATCAAGTGCCACTAAGTAGCTACTTGTTCTCAATAATGTAGGAATGGAGCCAACAAAGCTATTGCCTTGTAGCTGTAGAGATAGCAAACCCATATTCAAATAGCAAGTTGGTATTGAACCTGAGAGTTTATTATGAGAGATGTGTAAATGTAAAAGGTCAAGTTTGCAGAACTCTCTGGGTAGTGTACCAGTAAAATTATTTCTTGACAAGTTTATGACTTGTAAAGATGAAGAGTTGGTGATGAAACTAGGAACAATACCCCATAAACTATTGCTAGAGATATCTAATGCTTTAAGATTTGGAAGCTGCCATATTTCATGTTCCACTATTCCACTGAAATAGTTGTTGTCCAAGAACAACCATTGTAGAGAGGAGTTCAAGTGAGAATGAAATAATTTTCCCTCTAAGTTATTTTGGGACAAAATCAAGTATTTTAATGAAGTATAACCTGCCCACAAAGAGTTAGGAAGTTGGCCTGAAATTTTGTTTCTGCTTAAGTCCAAAGCAAACAACTTGGACATGTTTCCGAATGATGGAGGAATACCACATTAAGTCCATTTCCTGACACATTTAAATATCCCAAATTTGGAAACATTATACCAATATTTGTGGGGAGTTTACCCTCCATTTTGTTTTCGGATAACTGCAAATTAATCAAGGGAGGCAGAGGAGGTTGATGTGCGTCGGTTGGGAACTCAAATGTTCCTATGAACTTGTTATGATGTAGTGTCAGAGACGTGAGTTTTGTGTTGTTGAGAAGCAACCAATTTGGAAACACTCCAACCAAATCATTATTTGAGATATCAAGATATTGCAAGTCATGCTGATACAACAGAAAAGAGGGGAAGGTTCCACTTGGTGAGTTCACTTTGCAATTTGCCAAGTGCAAAACTTCTAGTTGAAATAAAGGGACCCAAGGAAGAGCTTCACTTTCTGTGTTTACTTGAAACTCACTGGTATACATTTGAAGTGAAAGTACCTTAAGCCGTGAATTATTGCTAAAGGAACTCAGAGGTAATATGCCTTTAAAATTGTTATTCATAGTAGAAAAGTACTCAAGAAATGCGAGGTTGGCTATGGCAGACGCTGGTATTTCACCTGAGAGCGAATTGCTTAAGAGATAAAGAGCTTGAAGAGATGTTAAGTTGGCCAAGCACTTGAGCAAGGAACCATCAAAATTATTGTCACCAAAATCCAGCACACGTATCTTCTTCAGTTTGCATATTTCTATGGACAAAAGTACTCAAATGTTGTTAATATACATAAATGAAGTAGAATCTGAAATAATTTTGTTGTAGGATATGAATCTGATGACATCTTCTTACCTTGCATTGGCAGAGATCCCACAAGGTGATTGCTTTTCAATGAAAGGACTTCCAAGTTGCTTAGATTACTCAAAACTGTACAGCAATGAAGTGAGTTAATGCAGATTTTATTGCCTCATTATTGCCCTTGCAATCTGATACATACTAATTTTATCTTATAATTGCATTGAATTGACCTCCACCTTTAATACATAATATAGAAGTCTCATACTGGGATATAATCAAATAACCTTCGGAACGTAATTTACTTTTCGGTTAAGATGCAT
This sequence comes from Inga laurina, assembly GCA_963855925.1. Lineage (NCBI taxonomy): Eukaryota > Viridiplantae > Streptophyta > Magnoliopsida > Fabales > Fabaceae > Inga > Inga laurina. The sequence goes on from OY979711.1 coordinate 15,359,227, forward strand.
CCAACGTCTTTAAAGTATTTTTTCAAGTCCATCCACTGCCCTGAAGTATTTTGTAGTGCGCTTAACACCTTAAAGTATTTTTTCTGATGAACCTGGCACCCTGAAATATTTTTTGGTGTATCTCACACCCTAAAGTATTTTTTTAGGTGTATCCATTACCCTAAATTATTTAAATTGTTAGATATAAAATTGCACAAAAAAATATTTTAGGGTGATAGATGCCCCACTAAAATACTTGAAGGTGCTGAATGGACCTTAATCCTTTCCTTTTTATACAAACCAAGGTTAATAATAGATCATAATAAGGGAGATGACAAACTGAAACTATGCATGGATGAAACACTCCTATTTTTTTTTAGCAGTCCCTTTTTCTTTGCTCCTAAAAATTTTGTTTGTTCAAATGAAAGTTTTGGAAAACCAAAAAACAAAAAAGAAAAATGAACAACAGCAAACAGAAAATTGCATGTCATTGTCATGAGTTGTACCCTATATAGAGATGCAAAAACCAGAGAAACACATATACTGAGATTGCCCATACTGAGACCAAAGCATCTGATACAGGACAAGCAATATTCTGCTATTGTGGACAGCTATTATATGTAGAGTTGTAATCTACCCCAAAAGGGGAAAGGAAATATAAAAGATCATGTTGAGATTGAACCTGTAGTGTTTTCCAAACTTTGAAATCCGCTTAGGGAGAAGTTGAGGCTGGTCAGCTCCTTGAAATTTTGGAACATTGAGAAATCTATGGAAACATTAGCATAATGTACTATAGAGAGACCAAATTCACCAGAAGGCCTGTAATTAAGAGCTTGAAGAGAAATCTCAGAAACACGACCAGAAGAAACATGGCACCTGACCCTATTCCAGGTACAACAATCACTGTCTGGATCATTAACCCAGGAAGATAAACGCTTCTCCACAAGATGGTAGTCATTAATGTAGCCATCAAGAAGATAGGCCTTAATATTGAGCAATGCTTCTTTTTCTTCTCTCACGCAACATTTGATTCCAAATGTTTGACACAAAACCATAAAACTCACCACCAATAAACACAGTCTCACTTCCATTTTTATCAAACTCTTGAGATTCACATATGAAATGAACATGGCTTCCTCTTTTAATTTATATATACAAGTGAGGAGGTCTCTGTCTCTGTCTCTTTACTCTGGTCCTAGATATAAGACTCAGTTGACTTTTTTGAGGAGATTAAGGAAACTAATTAATTTACTTTAAAGTATTTATATTTATTGCTTTTTCTCGAAACTAATTTATCTTATTTATAAACTGATATGTAATTTAATCATATATAACATATGATATGATTAAATCTAGTAACTTATTTAGCTTCCTTGGTCTCTAAATAAAGTCAATTTGATCTTATATTTAAAATCAGAAGTAGAAGTAGTATATTTTTCTTCCCTGCAAGCTGGATCGATGACTCGGAAGTCAAGTCATTAATGCATGAGTTCACGAAATTTCAAAGGCCATAGTAATCAGAAACGCGTTATTTACGTAGAAAAAGTCTCACTCGTAGTAGAAATTGAAGCTTCATGTCCAGATTTTTCTTTGTTACATTGACAAAGGTAAGGAGTTTGGTCAATCAAGTTGAAAAACTTGTCCTTAAAGTGGATATACAGTTTTAAAAATGTTAACACTTGCATAATATATGACCCCGAGGGTACGCTAATCACAATCTAGTCAATCAATATACTGTATGGTGTGAGACGTCTCATTTGGGCTTTGAATTTTTCAAGATGTTTCTTTAAGATCACAAACTTGACGAAAGTATACGTAGGAATGAGGAGCATAATTAGAACCAACTTGATTTCAGTGTTAAATATAGTGCTTAGCTCTCTCAACTTATCAGATTTAAACTGTTAGATTTGATTTGGAAGGACCAAATTCCAGTTTTTAAAAATCTATATTTTTTAATAAAAATTATTTTAATGGGTATATAATCTAAAATAAAAATAATCTCTTAATTACTATTTTTTTTTCAAAAAATGATTTTTTTATTTAAAAAAATCATCATTTAAAAAAACTCAAATTTAGACTATCTAAAATCAGATCCAGACAACCCAAATCTAATGAGTTGGGAAAGTTAAGCACAGTACTTAGCACTAAAATCAAATCTAGCCCCTTTTATAACACATCGTCTTGAAAGTATTTTTTACCTTTTTATAAGATGTTTCCATAGCTTTAATGAGTATTAAATATTTTTTTCATATATGCTCCGGAAAAGGAGAGTAGAAATTAATATAATGTTAGTATGGTGTTGTTAATAAATTTAGTACTGAAAATCAATGGGAAAATCATAGTATGGCCCCAAATAATAGAAAAATATATTAAAAAAAACGGTCTTAATATATAATTCATTATCTAAAAACTCCTAAGGGACCTTAGTGATATAAATTCGAATTGTGAAATTACATGTTTGCCCCTATTGTCAATATTTTTTTTTGGCTCAAATATTGTCAATATGACATACACTTATCAATCGTAACACTATGACTTATCAATATAGTACTTACACTTGTTAACAAAAATACTGTGACTTGTCAATATGCATACACACATTTCAACAGATGGACTTGTCAATGACAACACTATTACTTGTCAATGAGGGCAAACAAGGTATTTTACCATTCAAATTTATATCACCGAGGTCCCTTGGGAAGTTTTAGATAGTGAATCGTATACTGAGACTTTTTTTTTTCCTTTTTGTTCCTTGGTGTTGGGTAAATGGGTCTATTGTAATACTGGTAATGGGACAGGTTTAGTTAAGCCTAGTATTAGTTATTTGTAATGTTTGTCGGCTATGTTGGCAGGTGTATAGATAAACTGACATGTCCTTCATATATTTTAGTCTATTTATGCAGTGAATAGTAATGAAAGTGTGTAGACCCATTTGGGCTACGATACGTTTTGTTCATCATGGTACGGAGCCCAGGTTGTTGGGCCAAAAATAAAGATTCGGACCTTCTGGCAGGGGGAGCGCCCAAGATCCTTCTTCTTGGAGCAAGCATTGAGGGATCCGATCGACATGCTCTACCCGACCCATTAGTTTTGTCTCTGCATCAAGGTTTCAGGTTCTTGGGATTTTTTGTCGATGCTCTTCATTTTTCCTTCAAAGATCCATCACGTCGAGTCCCAAATCATAGGCCACTGCTGTTTTTTCGACATGCAACTCCTTGATTAAGTCGTCTCCTACAACTTGCTTCTCTCCCCATTGTGTTCATGGTCAAGATTCTCCTCCAATTGAGAGATTGCATTTCCGTTCTTCTTTCTGATTTGCACAGCGGTGTTGAACGACGCCATTGTTCTGCTTTTGGCCTAGGCACTATTGGTTTATAGTTGCTACAATCGGACCTATTTTTCTTGCCTCTAAAAATGATAATACTGAGGTACATGGACAATCTATGGCTTCCTCTGATTCTTCTCTAAAGCTTGCCATAGATTTTCATCACCCCTCAGACACCCAATCAACACCTTTGGTTCCCCATCTTCTTACCGGAACTACGAATTATACTGGTTGGAGTCAGGGAATGCGTCTAGCCCTTCTTGGTAAGAATAAAGTAGGGTTTATTGACTGTACATGTAAGGAGGATGAACAACCACCAGATCTTCATCCCAATGGGACAGGTGCATTGCGGGTGTATTGTCATGGATCATTAGCTCAGTTGACAAAGAACTCTCCATGGGGTTGACATTTTCAAATTACTCATACTCTGTTTAGGAAGATTTAAAAGAACGTTTTGACAAACGTGATGGAGCTAGGATTTTCAGTTTGCACAGTCTATGACTAACTCACAGTATTATATGAAGTTGAAAGCCCTCTAGGACAAATATTCTGCTATGGTAGTATTGTCGGCATGTCAATGTGATACATCAAAGGAATACCTTAGAATCATGCAAGAACAACATTTGTTTCAATTTTTGCTGGGTCTTAGTGAGACGTATCATCATGTGCGAAGTCATATTCTTCTCCTCAATCCTCTCCCAACCATAAATCAGGCCTATGCACTGATTTCACTAGATGAGAAGCAATGCTTCATGAGTTCTATACCTCCTTTATCGCCCGGTGAAAATGTTGTGATGATGACTAAAGGAGGCAAACTTGGGAGAGGAGGTCATGCTAGAGGACATGGCAGGAATAATATCAATTCAGAAGTGTGCTCTTATAGTCAAAGAGAGGGGCATAATCGAGACAATTGTTATAAGCTGATTGGGTTACCTCAAGCTTTCAAAAATAACCATAGGAATAAGCAATCAGAAGCACAAACAACTCAAGTGACTACAGATTCTAGAGTGCAGAATTTTCTACAAGTAGGAGCTAGCTAGTATGGTGACTCCAAGCCTACCCTAAGAGCAGTATCATCAAATCCTTCAACTTTTGAGGAAGGATAAAGAATCCAGCGATAGTACTGTATGAGTTGTTGGCAACATCTCAGGTTTGACACTATGAACTCGCGTCTCGGGATGTCACTCACGTTCAAATTTCAAGAGTGTGTCTTAACACTCACGAGTGTTAAGCCATCACTCAAGCGTAAGTCCCTTGCTCGAGTACTGTTCTTCTTTGAAAGTTTCCTTTGCTCTTGGGTGAGCACTTTTTGCACCTCACTTTATAGGACTCGAGTAAGCATTTGGCTATCACTCAAGTGTTGCTTCCATGACTTGAGTGCAACAAGCATTTCTTGTTTCTATCATGGCTCTCTGCCAAGCACTCGCGCGAGTGAGCTTTCATGCTCGAGTGCAAAGTTCCTCATCACTCGAGTAAGGCCTTCTTTACTTGAGTGCAACAGTGAAAAATCATCACCTGTACTTCTAAAAAGGGATCTTTGGTATAATTCTTCCAATCCTTTAGGGCTTTTGTTAAAGGCATTTGTAGCTTCCTAAAGGATATTAATGATAACTAATCTAAGTGTTGTGAAGTCATTATTTAAGTATTGAAATAGAGAATGACACTTCGTCCCTAATTGTGAATTATAGGATCCAATATTTGCCCTACTTGGGAGAAACCAATGCCAGAGCATGCACAGAAGGACCAAGGTACTGCCTTTTCTCTCATATTGTACATGATGCTTGGTATGCATGACTTATCATTGTGTTATTGTGAAATATTTCATGTGAAAACTTCTTGTTACGAAATTGTGGGCATGAGGCCATTGTGATCTTGTGAATGCGTTATCTGCCATAGGGTATTACAACGGGAGCAGTTCAGCGTGAGCAGTTGTAGGGGGTGATGATTATCACACACATCCCTGCCGTTATAATTGCCGAAGCTATGTTGTGGAATCGTGGATTCTTGCTTTAAGAATATGCCAGTGTAGCCATGTGTTATGAAATGTTTATATTGAACCCAGCTGTGGTGAAATATATGATATGGTGCAATACAGCGTGAGCAAACGTAAGGATGACATAGGTCACACCTGCCTCTGCCGTTGTAGTTGCTGTGTGTTGTGATTTGATTACATGCTTTATGGTTATGCATACTATAAGTGATTTGTTACTACGAGGATTCCTTAGAATCTCACTCTCCCAAACAAAATTAAAGAGAAGCAGGTGACGAAGAGCGGATAAAGCTCCGAGCTTGGAGTTAGCTTTTTGGTTATTTGGTTATCATGTATAAATCATTTGGATATTTTTGTTGGGAATTACATGTATATACTGGAAATATTGGATAGATTTGTGTAATCTCCTAAATTGGAAAACTGATTATAGGCACTTGTGCCCTATAGACCCTTAATTGAATAATAGAACCTCTGTGTGTCAGGAATTTACCTTGTACTCTGATATTTATGAATGGAATCAATTTGTACAGGCCATTTGTATGTTTGAAATGTGAATATGAGACCTTGTTGAACAGTCTTTTGAAAAGTTTTGTAAATCCTGTTTTTTGAAAGTTTAATTTTAAATAAGTCCCAAATTATCTTATGGTCTCTAATTCCACATGATCACGCATTTATGAACTTAATCTCGGCCTTGATTGGAAGGGGTTTACATTTAACACATGTAGTAAGCAATATTGATTGTTTAGACCATTTTAAACCATATAGAGGAGACGTTAAAAGAATAAGAATACCAAATGGAGATTTATTAACTGTCACTCATGTAGGACACCTTAAATTGGTAGGTCACATAACTTTTAACAATGTCTTGTGTGTACCTAGACCATGTTTTAATCTTATATCAGTATCTTAGTTGACATCTTATCATAATTGTGTTATATCATTCCATCTAAAGTTTTGTACTCTACAAGAAATCTCAAGTGGGAAGGTTTTGGATATTGATAGTATGGATAATGTACCATACTTATTGACAACAAATAAAACACAGAAATTTGAAAATTTTCTTACTACTCACACAACTCAAGCCCTAGACAGAAATAGGATCTTACATTCTAGACTAGGACATCCCTCTTTTCGTGTCCTCAAATACTTGATTGGACTAGAAAACAATATTGTTAGTAGTTATGTTAGTCATGCTACTTGTTATGTATGTTTGCATCTAAATAGCCACGGCTGCCTTTTCCCAATAATAATAATAGATGTTCTAAATGTTTTGAGTTTTCACACTTGAATGTGTGGGGCTATAGGGAACCCACAGACCAAGGCTTTCGTTTCTTTCTCGATATTATAGATGACTTTTCTCGTGGCACTTGGGTTATTTTGATGAGAAAACAAGTTGAGGTTATGTGCCACTTAAGAACCTTTTTTACCTATGTGAAGAATCAGTCTCGAGTTTCGGTCAAAATGGTAAGAAGTGATAATAGAGTAGAGTTTGTGAATAATGATAACAAAAAATTATTTGAAGAAAATAGAATTATTCATCAAACTTCATGCCCTTATACACCACAACAAAATGGGCTTGTTGAACATAAACATAGACATTTGCTGGAGGTAGCCAGATGCCTAATGTTTCAAGCTGGTATCCCTCTTAAGTTTACGGGGAATGTAAGAGGTCTGCTGCATATTTGATTAATAGAACTCCTAGCAAAGTTCTTAATTTCAAAACTTCATATGAGCCTTTGCATGGCAAGACTCCTAATTTGGGACACTTGAGGGTGTTTGGATGTTTAGCTTATGCTTCTAACTTGTCTCTTGCAAATAAATTTAAACCCAAGACTGTCCCATGTGTTTTCATTGGTTATTCTTTCACTAGTAAGGGTTATGTTTTGTATAATTTGAAAAATAAAGACATTACTGTTAACAGACATGTAGTATTCATTGAGAATAAATTTCCCTTTAAAGATTACCTACGCACGAATCATGAATCAAGGGGGAGTGGCACCAAAATGCATGGATTTCCTTTTGTATGAAAATGATCATTTTGCATATTTCAATCAGCAAGGAACATTAAGCATTAATGGCAACAAGAGGACCATGCTCCTTAGTCATCTACACATATGCCTTCTAATCAAGCTAGAAACATGGATGACAGTGGTGTTGCACAAAATGGTACAAGGAGAGAGCTGTCCAAACTAATACAAACCGGGAAACCACCTTTATGGCTCACGGATTATGACTGCACAAGTTTGAAAAATCCAAACTCATTTGAACATAGCCCAAGCCACCAAAAGGGACAACAAAAAGGAAGAAATATACTTTATCCTATACAACATTACTTGTCTTATGCATATGTTTCCTCAAAATAAAAAACACTATTTGTTTTGTACTGATGCTATTGTTGAGCCACTAACCTATGGTGCAGCAATACAAGACCCATGATGGATTAAAGTAATGTAAGAGGAGATCTAGGCATTAGAAACAAATCAAACTTGTCAGATTATGAATCTTCCACCTGGGAAGAAATCAATAGGATGCAAATAGGTCTATAAAGTGAAGTACTTAGCTTATAGAAGTGTGGACAAGTTCAAGGCAAGACTTGTGGAAAAAGGATATAGTCAAAAGGAAGGAATCGACTATGATGAAACTTTCTCCCTGGTGGTGAAGATGGTAACGGTTAGAGCGGTCCTCAAGTTGGCTGCAATGAATCAATGGCCATGCTTTCAAATGAATGTACACAACGCATTTCTTCAAGGTGATTTAGATGAAGATGTGTACATGCGAGTGCCATAGGTATTTGGAGGTGTCAGCCATAACAAGGTATGCAAACTTGTAAAGTCTCTTTATAGGATGAAACAAGCCTCAACTCAATGGAACATTAAGTTGACATAAGCATTAATTGATGATGGATTCCGACAAAGTATGATTACTCTCTTTTTATTAGACAAAGGGAACAACAATTTATTGTTGTGTTAGTGTATGTGAATGACCTCTTGATTACAGAGAACAATTTGGAATGAATAAATGAAATTAAAGATCATCTACACAAGAATTTTAGAATTAAGGATCTTGGTTCTATAAGGTATTTCTTTGGCTTATAGAAATAGCAAAGTCAGCCAAGGGAGTTCACTTAAATTAGAAAAAATACGTACTGAATTTGTTGGCAAATATAGGAATGAGTGCACCCAGACCAGAGCCAAGTCCAATGCAGGAAAATATACAGTTTTGTCAGCTTCTAGACATGAGAAAGAAGAAGGGCAAGAAGAAAACAAAGCTAGATCCATTATTGAAGGAGTCTATCTTGTGGGTAGGTTACTTTATCTCACAATGACTTGACCTAATATTTGCTTTCCAATGCAGGTGCTCAGTCAATTTATGCTAAAGCCACAAAAATCACACATGGAAACTGCAATGAAGGTGATTCGCTATCTAAAAGGAAGACCAGGACTTGGGATACTATTGTCGCCATCAAAGGACATGGAGTTACAATGCTTTTGTGACTCAAATTGGGCAGCATGTGGAGATCCGAGGAGATTAGTAACAGGCTACATGATTAAATTTAGAGGCACTCTCATTTCTAGGAAATCCAAAAAGCAAAGCACAATTTTGAAGTCCTCTGTAGAGGCTAAGATAGAGCCTTAGCAATGACAACAGGAGAGATTACATGGGTTGCTGGTTTATTAACTGATCTAACCATTAAGAGGATGAAGCTAGCTACTGTTTTTTGTGACAGCAAGGCTGCAATACACAATGCAATCAATCCGGTTTTCCATGAACATACCAAACATATTGAGATTGATTGTCACTTTATACGAGAAAAGCTTCAAGCTAGTTTGATCGATTTGCAACATGTGAGATCACACCTTTAACTTGTTGATATACTAACAAAAGCACTTGGCATTGAGGTGTTTAATGGTTTGCAAAGCAATTTGGGAGTGTACAATCTGTACACTTCCAACTTTGGGGGGGAAGGGGGGGAGTGTTGGGTAAATGGGTCTATTGTGATATTTATAATGGGACAAGTTTAGTTAAGCCCAGTATTAGTTGTCTGTAATGTTTGTTGTTTATGCTTGTAGGTGTATAACTAGACCCAGATATCCTTCATGTATTTTAGTCCATTTATTCAATGAATAATAGTGAAAGTGTGTAGACTCGTTTTGGCTACTGTGCGTTTTGTTCATCACATGGGACCATACTGGGATTTTCCCAAAATCAATTGAATTTTTGTCATAAATTTAATTCTTTTAACTCTTTTCATTAACACTTATGAATTAGTTAGAAATGTCTTGTAATAAGGCATGGAGGGAGTTGTTATATCTCACAAGTCTACTGTGTGTTCATATTAGTTTTTGGAGAATAGCTTTTACGATTTATGAGGTAAATATGTGAGAAGAAGTTTATCTCAATTTGCAGAAATGGGATTTTAAAACCATGATTTTGCTAATATCCGAACACACACTAAGACTGACAAGTGACAACGAAATATCTCTCCTAATCATCTAATTAGACCTGGTACTTGATTTTTAGAAGCAGCAAAGAACATCGATCTCTGAAGTTTGTACTACATTAGATGTTACAACTTATTCAAATGATTATCCTTTACTTTTTGTTCTTTCTTCTACATTTTTAATTTATGGTCTGTTTGGGAACGCGTTACATTGGGAAAAAAGCCCATTTGGGGGTTAAAAGCCCCAAATGCTCATTGATGGTGTTTGGGAAAGCTTCTACACATGTTGGGCTTCTAAAAAAAACCAATGTCTGAATGAAGCTGTAGAAAACTACTTCTCCTTCGCGTTTGGTCTCCTTCACTGAAGGTGACTTACTGTTGCACGCATATAGGACGCAAATAGACATTATATTCATTGAAATAATGCTTCTTCCATTGGACGCATATATTTTTTTCAATAATAATTTTATCCTTTTTATTTTATCAAATTCTTTTAATATTTTTTTACTTCAATTATCACAATATATACAATCAACATATATATATATATATATATATATATATATGTAGTATTTAATAAAATTTATGCCATTTTCAGTTATTTCCTATCTAAGCGGGTTTTTTAACCACTAATCCAAACAGATTCAAGGTTAGAAAAAAAAGTCACTTTTGCCACCGCCAATCCAACTACAAATTATATCTACAATTTGACTTTTTTTCTATCTAACTTTTCTAAAAGCCCATATGCAAACAAAAAAAAAAAAAAAAACTCATTCTCCACCACTAATCCAAACACGCACTTAATTAAGGCTTCCTTTTAAGAAGTTGGTGTCCTAACAAGTATACTTCTTAGAATTTAAACTTGTGTTTTCTTTATAAGGTTAGATTGCTTACCATTTTAACTAGCAATTTGTTAGTTATTTATTCTACTTTTACAAAATGTACACACACAAATGGATGAGCCTACGTACAATGATTTGGTTCGGTTTAGTTTAACTCTTTTGTATTTGAATTAGTTTTTTAAAAATGATTTTAAGGTAAACATGTGAGAAGAATATTGTCTCAATTTGTTAAAAAAACACTATAAATGCTTAAATAAAATACTCTATTTAGTCTTGAATATAGACTCTTTTTAATCGAATCCTGTGAATTAAGAAAGGTAATTTACAACTTTAATTTTTTCAAAAACTATACTCCTTTTCAAAACCTACCCTTTATTCAATTTTATTGGGGAAAATTGAGATAACAGATAAACTTTATTTCCTGACCCACTTTTACGTTAATTAAATAGGGATATATTTGTTAATGACTAACAAATATCACATTACACTCTATTAGGTTTTGTATATAAGACCAAGAGAAATTGAAGGCAAAAAATAATAATAATAAAGGACCAAGAGAAATGAGGAAACAAGATCTTATATTTAAAACAGAAGAGAACAATTGAATTGATTGGTTTAATTCAGTTAATTTGGGCATTTGAGTCTAATTTTCCTAACTTTTTTTCTGCATTTGGCATACAAACTAATTAGAAAAAAATGGGCTGGCAAAAAATTAGAAAAAAGGGGAAATGACACTTTAGATCCTGAAAACTTAATTTAATGACAGTTAAGTCTCACAAAATTTTGTTACAAGATTCTCTCTCTTTCCTATTATGTATAAGGCACCTCTTATCACCTCACCATTAGTAAGGAAATGTCGTTACGTCATTGAACTGTCTAAATATGACAAAAATTTAAAATTTACCCAGATTTAAAATTATGAACTATTAAAAAAATGAAAAAGTTGCATTAAATTTTAAATAGCTAGGGATAATCTTGTAAAAAATTTAATTACTACCTATTTGGTGATTACTTATAATAAGGATGACTCAGTGGTAAGTTGCAAATATTCATTTTGTGGTTGCAAATATGGGAATCTCACTTATTTAAGTTTCATAAATTGAAAATCCTTAATTTACAACTATATTAACCATTATTTGTAATTCATTTTTGGGAAAATTGTAAAAAAATCCCTCATTGACAACTTATTTGTCAAATGAGACCTTCGCATGCAGATTATCTTCCACGTGTGCAGAATATCTTCCCTGGTGTGCAGATGATCTTCTCTGTATGCAAAATTTTTCCCTATACATATGCAGAAATCTTCCCTATGTGTGCAGAAATCTTCCCTATGTGTGCAGAAATCTTCACTCCGTATGCAGATATCTTCCCTCCATGTGCAAGATATCTTCCCAAGTTCTATTTAGTAAATAAGTTGTCCATGAGGTCTTTTTTTTTAGCAATTCTCCCTTCATTTTTCATCAAAAAGTTTTACATATTTCAATGAAACCAAGAAAAATCTTAAACATCATTAATTCTACCTTAAAATTTAACTTCTCAAGTTTACCCCTATGTAATATATACTATATCGATATACCCCCATAAAAACAAATTCTAAACAATATAATAAATTAAGGATAAAATTATACATTCATATAAAATAATTAATAATCTAACTTATAAAATACAAATAGAACAGGGGGGAACCTCTTTTTCTACCTTATAAATAGGGTAAAAGGAATAGTTCAAAATCCCAAAAAATATAAACGGTAATATTTCAATTAAAACAAAAGATGATGAGTGCTAGACTTTTAATATGTGTAACATATTATATGTTTCAGCTACCAGAAATTTGTGTCAAGAAAAAGTCATTCTACCATTTTTAAAATTATCTGTTTCTATAAGAGGCTCAACAACATTGTGTGTGTTTGGAATAGTGATAGGAATGCTTAAAAACAGCTTTTCAATAGTGATTTATGATATACAAGATAAGTATGTGAGAAGAATTTTATCTCGATTTACGTGAAAAACAGCTTATAAGCCATATTTTCGCCCATCTAAGCACTCAAATTATGTCCCCTTTTTAATAGAACTACAACACTAGTAAACATACAAAGCTGAGTCCATGCTTTGATGCTTACCTCTTTTTTTTTTTTTTTGGTCAACACTTACCTTATTTAACTTATAAAGAAATTAATCGATTTTTATAAGTGATACATTGTCAAATAATTGCCACTTTATTTGGGCATAGCTATCATTAATTCGGGGACTTCGTCTACATGGTGCTCCTTTTTTAAAAAGAATCACATGCATGCTTATAATAAAAGCGACCCATAAAGTTCCTTCCAATTACTTTTTTAAAAGCCCACTTAAAGTTGCCTCCTTTTTATTTTAAATTTCTTTCTTTATTTAATCAAGTGATAAATATTCTCACTTTTTTAATTTCTGCTTAGATTTGTCGTCTCACGAGTAACGAGGCTCTTCCCATGAAATAATTTTATATTATGAATTATATATTGTGAATGAAAAATAAGTATATCACGCATCAACTAGCTATTAATTTTCCTTATCTTTTATCCTTGACGCCAATAAGTGGCCTCTCAACTTGCTTTAAAAATTTTTAATTTTTTTTTTGTCAATAACTTGCTTTAATTATTCCACGTGAAATGAAAATCAATAATCATGTTGCACAAACACCGCACATTATCATTTTGAGCTAATTAAAAGAATCCTTTTCTTACTCCTTTGGTATCAGCCGCTTGTTCTAAAATGGTAAAATCGAAGTCAAACTTTTGTTTTTGGAAAAGAAAAAGTATACTCAAATTTGTTGACGAATTAAATAACTGAAAAATAATCTCAAATAACAGTATAAGTAATGTCTCATTATACTAATGATTTTATGTATGTATATATATATAATGAATTAGTTACCGTTACCACTGTAGTTAGACGGCAAGTCTGCGTCATATATATAGGGAGAGTCAAAAGCCTCATAATATCAAATTTGATATTCAATATATGCTCAATGGCTTCATTATTTTGCAACTGACTTCAAGGCTGCTGGGTAGTTTTCATTGTAGATATAAAAAGATATTGAAGAAGATTTGAAGGGAGGGAAAAAAAAAAAACAGAAGAACCAGAGTTTATGGAACATACCTATGATTATTTGTTGTTCTTCAACTCTTCCAAATTTTTTAAGAAATTAAAAACTCACTAACTATGACTCGATTGAATGACTAAAAATTGTGGTCAAACCTTAGGTAAAATTTTTTAGAAGCATTAACTACATTGTTCCAATTAACATAATTCTGCCACCCAAATCATTTTTTTTCATAAGTATTTAGCTCCAAATGCTTAGAGATTATGAAAGGATATACAGAATCTAATCAGAACAATGTACCTAATAATTTTAAGGAATTTGACATAAGTTTTGTCTAGGAGATTTTCACAGCTATCAAACTCAAAGACCAGATTTTGAATTAAGTTTTGTATATGAAAATAAATTACATTTTAACAAAAAAAAATTAAAATTTTGTCAATAAGGTCTCAAGTTGAACAAGATAGTAAGAAAATATCTGGAGGTAGGGTTAGGAATCATTATGAAACAATAAATTCTAGGAATTAACTTTGAATCAAGCCTCATAAAATTTTGGGAGGTAGGTAGGGTTATTTATGTTAGTAACAGTACAACATGAAATATGAAATAAGAAAAATTGGTTAAAAGTCCGGTTTAAAAATTTTATTGAGTAAAAAGACTTAATATATTTTTATATACAGAAATTATTTATATTTGAATTAACCAATAAAATTTTTAAAGAGTAACCTTTCACCAATTTTTCCTATAAGATATGAGATGAATTAAAATATGGAAGACGCCCAAGGGAAGAGGGAACGTGGAGATAAATGCTGCTGATAGTCCAAAGTCTTCTACGAATATCATTATGGTTGCAGGTAGAATGGGCCCCACATGCATTCTCTTCTTTTTCTTCATTATCCACGATACCGATCCGGCGATCCCCATCATTCATCATTAACTGTATAAGGATATTCAATCCCTGGGTTTAAGATATCTAATACATTCATATAGATTTGAGCATTATCAACTTGAAATAAAAATGGTTTCTCAAATGGGATATTTTTTATTCGTAAAATTAGAATATCAAGTACATCTGTTACACATGTTTACCGGATCTGTCTTGTTAAAAAATGTTAACAATTTGCAATTTCTTTGTATAATCAAATCCCTACGTATGGCTTTATTGACTTGCATTATAACGTAATTATGAAGAGAACTGGGGCAAGGAAAAATATAATGGTTTTCATAATCATAATCATAGGTTTAAGCTATTCCTTCTTATCTCACATAGATACAGGGAACCTTCTAAAAAAATCTTAATCTATAATACTCCTCCGTAATATAAGACATATTTACCTTATTTTGAGTTAATTAATGTAACATGTAATTTCTAAAACATCATAATCACCTTCATTAATTTCCTCATTCCCTCTTCCAATTCACTATTGTTAAGAGAGTATTAATAAGGACAAATTACAAAAAAAAAAAAAATTTGATAAATATAAAAATTATGTATTATATTTAGGACCAAAATCATCTCCCTAAAGTTGTCTTATATTGAGGACAGGAGGAGCAGTATAAGTCACTTAGTGGATCATTAATAAACTTTTTTCTAAATAGTACCCTTATTACAATTTAGTAGAAGGTTTAAAATCTAATGTAGTGTTTCTCTATATTCTTTAACATGAACAAAGTAGTAGAAAATATATTTCATCTTGAAATAAAATATGAGTTAACCAATAAAAAAGTTGTAAGTTGTTGGTTGAGGTGGTAAGCAGTCTCATTTCAAAAAACAAAAATGTTTTGCGTTCTAAATCTTGAAAGGGATTAACCTCTCTTAATCAAATAAAAAAAATGAGTTAACCACATCTCTATTTTCTGACGTGATATTGAAAAAAAGTGACTCATATAGAGGGTATGAAGTATGTTAAATTCTAGTGTGAAATATGAGAATTATGGAAGGCAAGAAGCTATTGGAATCCAACCAAAGTTTGAAACTGAGTCAAAACATAATAATAATAAAGCTGTGTATCTCTAAATTCTAAACACTACACAGTGCCCCACCCATGGAGTATAGGACAAAACTTCTACTCAGTATATCATAATCCTCCATCTCACTGTAATCCATTTGTGTTTTTCGTTGTGTTTTTTCCTCCTCTTTTCTGCAATGCATGACACTGTCTTCGAAACTCTCTTTAGTCAAAAGCGCCTTGGGTCCATCTTTTTTGTTTCCTACCTTTTTTCTAATCCAAATATCCCAATTCCCTAATCACTAATCTTGCAAGAAAAAACAAACGAGGAATATTATTCCAGAGCGTTAGAAGGAGAGTGACACAGAGACTTTACTTAAATCATGGGAAAAAGCGAAGCTTGATAAGTTAATTAAACAGAAGTTATAAATTCGAATACAGTTCCCTTTTGATTGTCTAGCCGTAAAGCAATCTGCTTTGGATACCCACAGTGATCAATCAAACTAAAGTAAAAAGAAAAGGAAATGAGAATATGCAATAAAGTAATTGAGTAGCAACCGAAACTCACCCCCAAGTTTTTAACTTTACCTTTAATGTGATCGATATCCATAAAAAGCTTCAAGCTTTGAGAGACCCCAGAAGAAATTGAGTTCCATGCTCACTCACCATGCCTTCCAGATCCTTCCCTTCTAGTCCCAACCCTCCAAGTCCAAGTTTTTTCATTAAAACCAGAGTCATCTTCCTTGCACTCACAATCTCAGCTTCTGTTGTAATTGTATGCTCGATCATTTACTTTCTTTACCACTTATGGCATTCTATAGTAGACAGAGCTAAAACTATCCCCTTTGATTCGAGTGCACCTTTGAAGCTTGAAAGATTCTCTTACAAAGAATTGAAGCAAGCCACAAATGGGTTTGACGCAGCCAATGTAATTGGTAAAGGAGGGTCAGGAACCGTGTTCAGAGGAACACTTAAAGATGGGAAATTGATTGCAGTTAAGAGGCTAGACGCTTTGTCTTTGCAAACAGAGAGAGAGTTTCAGAATGAGCTTCAGATTCTAGGTGGGTTAAGATCTCCTTTTATTGTGACCCTTTTGGGGTATTGTGTGGAAAAGAACAAGAGAGTGTTGGTTTATGATTACATGCCCAATAGAAGCTTACAGGAGTCCCTATTTGGAGGAGGAGATGATGATGGGTGTTTGTGTTTGAGCTGGGAGAAAAGGTTCCACATCATTCTAGATGTTTCTAGAGCCCTTGAATTCTTACACCTTGGTTGTGATCCTCCAGTGATTCACGGTGATGTTAAGCCAAGCAATGTTCTTCTTGATTCAGAGTTCAGAGGGAAAGTTTCAGACTTTGGATTGTCAAGGATCAAAGTGGAGAATGAGTTTGGTGTAGATTTGTTTAGCCAGGACTTGGGGAGGAGTCAAGAACTATGGAAAAGTCAAGAGCTTTCAGGTAATTTAACTGCTGAAACTCCAACTCCAGCTATTGGTACACCAGTTGAGAGTGTTAATAATGAAGTAGATTTTGCTTTTGCTTTGCAAGCATCTTCATCATCTAAAAATAGCAAGACATGTTTTAATGTTAAAGCTTTGAGCTTGAATTCTTTCAATTATAATGCCAATATTGCCAATGAGAGTGAAATCAGGAGTTGTAGTAATAATAATGCCAAGGGAAAGGAAATATCGACTCTAGATCATATTGGTGGGGATGATTGGAATCAGAAATTTGTTCCTTATGATGATGAGTTCTCTAGCATTGATCATAGTAAGGAATTAAGTACTGTGAATGCTTCTTCTGTGGATGGAGAGAAAATTAACGGGAAACAGTGGGGAAAGGATTGGTGGTGGAGACAAGATGGGACTGATGAATTATGTAGTAGAGACTATGTAATGGAGTGGATTGGGAGTCAAATTTGTCCATCAAACCCAGATTGGGTTGAAGAAAAGAAGAACATTAATGAAAAACCGGAGTTAGAAACTTCAAGTCCAGTGGATCATAAAGCAGATGATGAAGCAAATGGGCCTCAACTACAAGCATTTGGAGTAGTAGGAGATACAGAGAATGTGGTTGAGAAGAAAGAAGCGAGGGGAAAGAAGAAAAACCGAAAGAAAAAGCCGAGGAAGATGCAAGAATGGTGGAAAGAAGAGCACCTAGCCGAATTAAGCAAGAAGAGTAGTAAGCTGAAGAATCTTCAAACCAAGTGGAAGAAAGGCTTCAAGGTGCCACATTTTGACTTGGGGAGAAGGTTTTATCTTTGCAGGCGAATGAGAAGGAACTTTGCCAAAGAAGAAGCTCAGGACGAAAGCGATAATCAGAATGGCGAGTTCAGTTTCAGGAGAGGTTGGAGGAAGAAAAGTACTCGTTCTATTGGTAGTGACATGTGGAGCGGAGATCTTTTCAGCCGCGAGCTGAGCAGCACAACAAGCATGAGAGGAACATTATGTTATGTGGCACCAGAATATGGAGGGTGTGGATACCTAATGGAGAAAGCTGATATTTACAGTTTAGGAGTTTTGATCCTTGTGATTGTGTCAGGAAGAAGACCATTACATGTTCTTGCATCACCAATGAAGCTAGAGAAAGCAAACTTAATAAGCTGGTCCAGGCACTTGGCTCATTCTGGTAACATTTTAGAGCTAGTAGATGAGAGACTTGTGAAAGATTACTACAACAAGGAGCAAGCAAGCTTGTGTATCAACTTGGCACTTGCTTGCTTACAGAAGATTCCGGAACTGAGGCCGGATATCGGGGACGTTGTCAAGATTTTGAAGGGCGAGATGGACCTTCCACCGCTTCCATTTGAGTTTTCGCCATCTCCTCCTTCCAAGTTTTACAGCAAATCAAGGACAAAACAGCAGAAGAGCACTACAGAATAATATAGGCTTTTTTGCAAACTGCATTGAAACTGAGCGCATTGTAAAATTTGGGTCGTACTGTATGTATGTGAGATAACTATTTATGCTTTCATCCACTAAAATGATGCATTAACTTAATTTGATGACTCAAAATTCCTTGGTATTCCCTTTGTAATGGTTTATGTCAGAACATGTCCTTTTTGATGCAGTTATCTGTGTCAGATTCTAACATTGTTAAGTTTAATTGGGTAAAACTCTCCCAAAGGTATTTTCCACATTCACATAGACTCAAACTTATAGACGCCGTATTTAAATAGTCAAAACATCTTCTATTAGGACTTAAATAGTCAAAACATCTTCTATTAGGACGAATTCATATTGGTCATATCAGAACATGCTCTGCCCTTTTGTTTTTTGCATGAGAATGATTTACTCAGATCTTTTGTGTAAAGGACAATGTTGGCTCAGCCTGGTGACCGAAAATCATTTTATCAGACCCTTTTGTGTTGTTTAAGAGTGGGATTCTGTATGTTTTATGCTTGTTATGCATTAAAAGAAGTAATTTAACCAAAATAAGGAAAGCTATAATACATACCAATTTGAAGAAAGAATAAGATGCTCTTAACTAAGGCTTGAGATGAAGCACTTGCATTATAATAATCACATGTTGAGTGACTGGTCATGGAATTATTGTGGACCTATGAGTGAGTCCTAATCACAGAGCAAAGTGAGTCACTAATAAAAAAGTAAACAGCATTTTTATTATTAACCCACAAGGGTGCTATTTTGTTTGCCTTGGTTAAAGTATAATATATGCGTCATCATGTCATTGGCATGTATATGTTTGAGGGGTCTCATTGTTTTGTCCTTTTTAACACTTTAAAGAAATACAAAACCAAGTCAAATTCTCTTCAACCCCCAAACTTCGCTCATAACAAAGTCGCCAATAACCATATGACCCGTAGCCCAGTAATACGATACACACATTCTCCAACCAGTACTTAAGTAATTAATCATTTTTTGAGATTAAAGAAATTAAATAAATTATGTTAAAGTATTTATATCTATCATTTTTCTCCAAATTAGTTTGTTTAACTTATAAAATCATATATAATCTAATTATACACAACAGCTTAATTAAGTAATTTATTTTGTTTTATTAATTTTTCTATAAAAAGTCAATTTGCTTTTATATTGAGGAACTAGAGAATCTATAATACACAATGATGACGATTCGGTGACCATTGACCTCGGTGAAAGGCTTATGTGCTGAAGCTGAACCATCCATTCTATCTTTATTGTTGTTGTTGTTGTTTAAACAAAAGTGATGACAGTGAGGTGGAACCTAAAGTACCTTAGCATGGAAGTTAAAATCAAAGTACTCTAAACTATTAAGCTGGTGTTGATAAAAGCAGAACTAGAGTCTCTTTGCCTTTCTTTTCTCTCTTCCCTTTTTTTTTCTTTACTTCGGCAATAGTTACTTTGCTCATTGGGATCTAAAGTACATGTAACCGAAACTCTGATATTTTGATAAGCAAACAATGAAGCCGTCATTGTCCTTGCTTTTCACATTAATGAATGACTGCTTAGAAGGTTGACACATATTTGTATGTGGTCTTTTGTGAGAAGAAAGAAAGAGTTAAGATACAAATTTATATTGAAAGCTTTTATTGAAGGATAATATTATTCCAGAAGTTTTTTTAGATTCAGTATTGCCCTAGAAATATTAAAATAAAGTAATGTTATCCCTTTCTATTAAAAAGTTAATGGTCAATGTCAATTTTTCAACAATATGACATAACATTATTATATTTTAAAACTTCTAGGGTAACACTGAACGTGAAAAAATTTCAAAAATAACATTGTTCTTCCCAAAAATTTTCAAGACAAATTTCCACCTTAATCCAAGGGAAAAAAAAAGAGTTGCTTCCCGAGAAGTCTGTTTAAAAGGACTGGAACAAATGCACAAACAGATATTTAAAGGTTGGCAAATCAAGTTATATTAAATTTTGTGGGCCTTATTGTTTGACATGCACTCTCTAGGTAGGCTCATCACAAATAATTGGAGTACTGTTTCTGGTGTTTTCATGTTGGACTGCTTTATTAAAAGGTTGTTTGGATTCCAGTTTTTACAAAAGTGATTTTTATCACAATTGATTTATGTAAATTGAAGCTGAGATTGGAAAAAAAAACATAGTGTAATGTAACTTATGTTTACATAGAGTTTTATAATGAATCAAATTGACAAAAACTTATTTGGATGATATATAAAAAAGTCAATTTCAGAATGCTTAAATATGAAAATAAAAAGCAAAAAACCAAAAGCCAGAAAAAGTTATTTCAACTCTAAAAAGATATTTAAATAAGAGACATTTTACAAAACACTTACCCAAACATATTCCTTTCGTTTCTTAATGTAAGACACATTTATCTAATTTAATTAGATTAAAAAAGTTAATTAATTTAGTTAATATCACATGTATTTTCTAAAAAAAAATAATCTTTCTTAATTCCTTCCTTCACTCTCCTCTTTGATTATTATTGAGGAAGCATTAATAAGAATAAATTGAAAAAAAAAATTGACAGGACATGAAAAATATGTCTAATAGTTAGAACTAATATTAACTTCCCAAATATGTAACTATAAATCCATTCAAAGCAACCCCAAACATGTTTTAGAACCATTCAAACAGAATCGTTTAGTGACATATTCACGATTATCTGTTTGGAACTTAATATCTTTTCAACAGAGGAAAAAACCAAACATCCTCTCGTCCAGATTACATTGTTTCATTCTGATGTGGAAAGCAGTGCAAGGGAAATAGGTTGTACTTGTCCCAAGTACAAGTGAAAGCTTTCTTCACAAGGAACTAGTGGGACAAACAAAACTGGAATGCCCTGAGTGAACAACACTTCGAAACTAACAAAAATTGCTTTTATGCTTGGGAGCCTCTAGTTCATAGGCATAAACAGTTCTTTTATTGGATCATATCATAAACAGGATCGAATACGCTGGCTGCTTAGTATTAACAGAAAGCAATAAAGCAACCATTATAAGCTTGCTAATCTATTAATAACTTTGTCTAAAAATTGTACAGAGACTGCTAACAGGGACAGAGAATACTTTGGATTGGCCAAAAATTGATTCAGAATTGATTTTGAAAGAATTTTTCTCTGCATGTAAAAAATGCCGCTAAACAATAATGTTAAACCACGGAAACCATCTTCAGCTTCCTTATAGGGGCATGAGCCTTCTGTATTTGAAGAACCACACAAACGCACTAAATATCATGGCCCCACAAATTCCTGTAATTATAAGGACCCAGTTGAATGCAGAGGGTACATTGAATAATGCGATTTCAAAGTTCATCCCAAATATTCCTGCCACCACGCCAAAAATTGCAACCACAAATGTTGCCGTTGTGAGTAAAAGCTCAAATTGGATCAGCTGATTGCGTACATTGTCCTACAAAACAAAATTTCAGTCAGCTTTTACGGTGTTTAATTAAATTTCCTCAGCAAAACCACCAAATAAAAATGCAGGCATGGTGTACAATTTTGCTCTCTATGATCTAGAACACTGAAATGAAACAAGCCAAATAACATGTATACAAGAAACTTGAATAAATTTCTAAATCCCTCCAGAAGCAGAGGAATATACTTTAGTTAGACTACAAGTTGTTATTAAATATATTACCACTTCTTTCCTACACAGATAAAATTGGTACTACCCACCTTCTACCTTCCCCTGTTTTGTGTAGGTAATACAATAATTAGAATCAAGAGTGAAAAATAGGATAAAAAGGACTAATAAAGACATTTCAATAACAAATTAATACAAATGACCAATCCCCAAAAAGAAACACAAATGAGAAAATGAGGAAAAAAGAACATACTAGTTGGATGTTTATGAAATCTTCTGTGTCGTCAATGTACTCTTTCAACTGCATTGAGAAAGAATGTTTAAGTTACTATATGATGAAGCGAGGTAGAAAGAGTTTACATGGACAGTAATGTGTTTACTGATGTCAGCTTGTTCAAGGTGCTGTCAATTACAACAAAGTAAGCTTCCAGCAACATCTCAAGCTCTTCTATACTGTCTGTAGCACTTTCTGTACTCTTCATGCTTCCATGTCGGCTCCTTGCAAGGCTCAAGCATTTCTCAAGCCTCCGACCATCAGGAGGTGAAGAAACAGGAGAAACTGGCGCAGAAATTGATGCGGCATCAATTGATTTATATCCCATCGAAGACTGATGGTCTCCAAAAAATGATGACTCCATCCGACTTTTCTTCTCTGTGAGGTACATTTCAGCCATATCGCCATCATCATCCATTAGCTGCTCTATTTCATCTCTAACCTGAATATATGCATGTAATAGAAGCAAAACCAATATACAAGACCAAGAGAAGAAAATTATGTTCAGCTTCATTTGCAACCATGAAGAAAACGTATATGGACAGTACCTTCTGCACTCTCCTAGTCAAGGCAACAAGTCTACTTTTCAAGCGACGAACACGTTCCAAATTTAATGTACTGATCTTTGATGTTAACTCATCCAGTAAAGGATAGGCCTCAATTTCTAACTCTGCTGCCTTTTAAAAAAAGGCAAGAATCAAGTATGTTATCAAAAACTGACTTACTAAAATCAAATTAACATGATGCAAAAGCAAGAGTTCAATGTAAGAGCATGAATCTAGAATCATGTTTGAAGATCAATAACAGAATTTCTACATTGCACACTGTTCCTAAGAATACAAAAGGACTATTTTCTATAACGTGGTTAGTGCAACAATATGACATCATAATAATCCTAAAATTGTTGGCAACTGGTCCAATATGAATCAATACATACCTGCAACATGCACAGGCATTTAATGAGAGGGAGGACGAGAGATTTTCCCCATACTCTCCCTGATAACATATCTTTAGGAATGAGATTGAATTTATTAACCCATGTCCTCTTGTGGACCATATAATCAATACTACTTAATCCAGGCCACTTATTAAATTCATGAAAGAAAAAGGTATCTGTTAAAGTACCAACCTCTTTGGACAATAAAGTGTCACTATGATCACAGCATTTCCAATGGGCTAAGAGAGATAGAAAGCATGATCATTATGATAAATATGCATGCAAAACCATTAATCAGAACATAATGATACTTTCCCCCCCTGAAACTGGTTAATATTTGAGGAAGTTTACATGCCTCATCAAATACTGTTATGTAGACCAATTACTAGAAAATACATGTCTCAATTTGCAGTAATTATACTTCTCTTTTGGGGAAAGAAGGGAATAAGACAAACTTAAATCAATTAAAGCATGACACTAATGTAATGCTGCACTTCTACAAACCTGAGAGTCAAGAAATGTGCATGCTGACTCCAAGGCAACTTCAAGAGCCCTAAACTCAAAAGGCAGATAATCAGGCGATGTGGTGTTAAAGGCATTGTCAAAATTCCTACTTCCTCTTCTTCGGCTCATATCAGAATTGTCTGATGGCCAAACCTCACCTACTGCAGGTGAAGTTAGCCGACGTTGCAACTCCATCACATAGTGTAATACATAACTATCTAGGGAATTCAAGAGAAGAACTTCATCTGCTGTAATAATACAGCGTATCTGCTCAAGATTTACAACAATAGCCTTTTCTCTTCCCAAGATAGTTGATGGGTACACAAACAAAGGATCTAGTAGGCGAAGATCACGTGCAGGTAAATCGCATCGTCGCATCATAGTGAACTTGTCTACTTCAATAACCTGGGAGTTTCCAGTTGTGTCAACACGAATCCATGATCGAAGACCTTGACCCCGCTTCTTTAGCCCCAAAACATCCACTCCTTGTAAGGGTGGCCTTCCAGATGCTGATGGTCGATTGGCTGACTCTCTCAAATTAAGAGCTGATGCTGGTTTTGGGGGAAGTAGTAGCCGCTCTTTGAGGTCTGCCATTATCAAGGTTGGCTAACTGTGGTACATATACAACGTAAGAGCATTAACCACATACACAGCCTTAAATATTAATATATCTAGACATTTGTAACCATAAGAGATAAAGCTTGCATCTATCAAAGAATATTCAGTTAACATTTTTAACCAGCATCATGATGTGTAACTGCACAATGGTCTTAACCAATCAATGCCATTACAATCGACTCTTGGGACTGCTGTACGCATCCTCAAAATGAACAAAATTACATTAAGGATCTAACAATTATATATTCTTCATAGAGGAGACCAAACTACTTTTAATGGAAGTATCCGGGTTTAACACCCAGAAGCCAAAGGACAATATGCTCTAAACAGGTAGGATACAAATTACAAATTGTGACATTCGACGACCTAAAATCAAGTCTTATGAATGAAAACTGCAAATTATACGAAATATACTGAGATAGGCCCTTCAACTCAATTCATCCAACAGTGATTATTCCAAGAAAGTAAAATCGAATTGCAAATACAGAAAATTTATTGATTCTTGTAAATAGAGCAGATAAGCTGCACAGACCTGTACATATATATCTGCAAAAGATTCTTACCACCTGGGAGAAACTCAGTTGATTCTTCAGTAGAGCTTCAAATTACATAGTATAAAGATTTGCATAAAAGCCGATGCAGGAAGTTACAGAGATTTGGGTCAAAGCCGATGCCGGTGTCTTCAGATTTGCAGTATCAAAAATCTGCGACCGAAAACGAATGAGTTTAATCAAATTACTATGAAATTAAACGGGGGAGAAGAAGATAAAACCCTAAAAATTAAAGAAATGGGAAGTACGAGAGTCTTAGAATAATCGCCGTGAGACTCCCAGAATTTAGTCGGAGACCGTACCCTCCGGTTATGGAGTTCACCAGTACGGCAACATAAAGAACTCGCTTACGCTCTAAATTTACATAACATTGATGATTGATAGACCCATCATTCATTCATTAATTAAAGTAATACTTTCCCATAATAAGAACCACAATTAATTAAAAAAGAACCATAATTAATTGAGGCCAACGAAAAAAATTATAATAGAATAAAGCTAATTTAATTAACCACGCTGCCCCATCCAAATATACCCACCAAAAAATTATGGCTGAGCTGATAAAACCTTAGGGGTCTGTTTGGTGTGAGGGATTTAGAGGGGAAAGGAGCAGAGGAAAAATTTGTAAGAGTTGAATTTTAAAAGATTGAAGAAGTGGGGTAATAAAATTTTAATAAATATAATATATAAGAGAAAAGAGTAAGAAAAAATAATTAAAAATTTCTCACCTCACTTTTTTAATTTTTTTAAATTTAACTCAAAAAATTTTCCCTCCGCCCACTTTCCCTCCCCTCCCCCTTAGACCAAACAAGCCCTAGGGGATAGTGAGTCAATCACCTCGATAAAAAACAAAAAAGGTGAGGCAAGAATATCTTTGCCTGACAATGAGTGTTTGATAAATTGTCAAACATAGGTTTTAAATTTAAGTTTGCGTAATTTAAGATAAAACTCCTCTCACATACTTACCTCGTAAATCGTAAAAACTATTCTCAAAAACTAATCCAAACACACATGAAGTCTGGCCAAGAAGTAATTTTTAAAAAATTTTGGGAAAATCCTAAATAAATACCACTTAAATTTTAAAATCTCAAATTAGTTTTGTTAACAATAAGAGTAATGGAATTGACAATTCAAGTTTTTGTTAAATCACTTATTTAGGATTTTGAAATTCAAATGGTATTTTCTTAAAAATTTTTAGTAAATATATAATTAGATTAACATGACTAAAAGTCAAAAATATATAATTAGATTAACATAAAACAATAGTATACTAATAAAATTTTTCGGGCAAAAAATACAGAGAAAGAGACAAAAACAGAATTTTGAATTTGTAAACCTTCAAATCATGTATTTTTCAAGAAAGAAGTTGTGTATTGCTTATCAATTTTTGTCATTCTCTTATTAACTCTTGCTAATAAATATAATTTGAAATTTTACAATTTTAAAATTCTTTTTCTGTCTCTTTTCCAAAAATATATACCAATAAAGTTTTATATATAAATAAACTCAAGGGAAAAAGACAAAAAAAAAACTTTAAAATTGCAAAATTTCAAATCAAGTTTGTTATCAAGAGTTGATAAAGAAATGATGAAACTTGATAAAAAATTCACAACTCATTTTTTGATAAATATCTTATTTAAAATTTTACAATTGCAAAATTCTTTTTTTCCTAAACTCAATGCAATTTTCCATTGGAAAAATTCTAAATAAATACCTTTAAAATAAAGAAATCTCAAATCAATTTTTGGAATTTTAAAATATTATGGAAAATGCAACAGTGCCCTTCACTATTTTTTTTTTTTTCAAATATTGCCTTAGCACCCCTTAATGATGGCCACCCGCAAGCCACTGGAGCCCCCATGACCTTTGCTAGTGATATGCCACTAAACTCCTAGTGGCCTAATATATTTTTTAAAAAGGAATTCTGAAATAAAAGTAGTTAATATTGAAATCAAAGTAGTTAATAGTGAAATAAAAATAGTAAGTAGAGTCCTAATGCTAAACATTTTCTAATAACTACTATTTTATTTTTGTTTTTCTATTTACTACTTTGATTTTACTATTGACTAATTTGGCTAGCTGCCAGCAAAGTTCCTGATACACTTTTTGAATTTCTGAAACCAGAATAGTAAATAGTGAAACAAAAGTAATTCTTAGGAAAAACTCGACAAAAGCCACTATATTTACTACTCTAGTTTCGCTATGAAATACTTTGGTGTTATAAAGTCAAAAAAAAGCATATATGAAGCTAATGGAGCTTCGGTGATCGGTCGGCTACCGGAAAGGTCACTGGAGCTCTAGTGACTGAGCAGCTTGTAGTAGTTGTTGGTTTCAGAGATCTGGCGATCGGCAAGAGTTTTAAGGTTTAAAAAAAAAAAAAAGATGACAGCAATGATGTAATTTTCCAAATTTCTCAACATTTTGAAAATCCAAATCAATCCATTTTGGATTGTTGAAATTCAACACTCTTATTTGTCCTCTTGATATTTTAAAGGTATTTATGTGAAAATTACCCCTTTTTTATATATCCTCCCTTCCTTTTCATAAGGTTCCATCTTTTGAATATCTTTATCATTTTTATATGGTTTTCTTTGAGTTTGTCCAACTAAGTGCCGGTTTGAATTTGCGGTAGAAGCTGTTTTTCTAACATAATTTAAGGTTTACGAGATAAATATACGAAAAGAGTTTTGTCTTAACTTGCATAAACGTATTTTTGAAATGCTAACTCAAACTGACACTAATAAATGCATTTGACCCTTTTGACTATTAATTAATTTTATATATTGTATTAATTAAAATGTAGACTTATCCTCTTTTATTTTCTTTATTCTCTCACATCATCTTTCTTCTAAAATTATATTGTCTTTCATCATTTTTCTCATTATCACTCTCTCTTACTCATCCATAAATAAGAACATATTTAAAATATATATATATATATATATTTATATATTTATTACTTTTAACTAATTTTAGTTATTTTCTCAAACCGGTTAAAAGAACTTTATATATATAGATGGAGGAAGTACCTTCCATAAAATTTGAGATTAGGGGCACGTTCTACCTTTGACCATTACATATGGTTACTGAAAATTGGGATACGATCCTCTCCTCATCATTGCTCTCATTTTTCATCCAATCTCTATCTATTAATTAAAAACCAAATGATAAAGATTCAATATCTTATAAAATTATGTTATAATATTATATAAAAAATAAAAATAATCAATTAAAATTTGATATGGACAATTCACGATTTTAGACTTCCTGAAAATAGGAAAAATAATAATTTTATATAATATTGAATTTCAATGGTTCATTTTTCAATCTAACGATAGGGATAGGATGAAAAGAAAAAGAAAAAAGAGATAAAGGAATGAAAAGAGGATCCAAATATGCCACAATTGAACTTCCAATTTACTATCTACACATGGATAAAGTCCCCATTAAAAAGATTCTCAGTTAAAAATTCACTAACCAAACACTCCGTAACAAAGTTCAAGCATTACCACTTTGATTCTATTTTTTTGCCCTCTGGTACTTGTAATATCCCAATTTTTGATTTAGGGATAATCATGATTATTAATGATAATTATGAATTAATTGGGAATATTATGTGATTTATGGCTATGTTAATTAATGTTATAATTAGTGGAAATTGGAAATATTAGTGCATATGTGTGGTATTTAAGATCAAGGGTGGTGATTCCTTGACCGTGGGTCGGAATCCAGTGTATTTAGCTTGTGTGAGCTCATTGTGGGAATGAAGGAGATGCTGACAAGTGGCATTGTGAGAGTTGTTGGATGAAGGCCACAAGAGGACAAAAGATTGCTTTTCCTCTTTCACTCCATCCCTCCATTTCTCTCTCTCGTTTCTCTCTCCTCTCTTCCTCCATTTCCGGCGGAAGTTTTAGGCAAGAAAGAGAAAGGAGAACTTGTGATTTTGGGTAAGTAAATGATCTTCTTTGCTCAAACACCATTCATAAATGTTGATCCTTGAATCATGGGCTTCATTTTGGTGTGTATAGTTGGGCCATTTGGTGTTGTTTGGTGCCACACGAAAATCTGAGTGTTGGTGGATCAAGAACTCCCTTTGGAGAAGTTGATAAGGTGAGTGAAACTAACCTATCTATCTAAGTTTCATGCTATTTGGAATAGTTTATAAATTCTGGGAAATTTGGCCTAATCATGAGAATGAGTGCCACTGTTCATTTGGTATGTTTATGGCATGAGAATGGCATTTTGGAATGAGTTTATGTTAGATAGATAGATTAGAGATTGAAATATGATGATAGGATGAAATGGGAATTTTGATGAAATTGTTGCCCAAAACCCAAAGCATGATAATGGAGTAGGATTTTGATGATTCTGAGTATTCCATTGAATTTATTGGGTGATTTTGTGTGGGAATGGCTTTGGGTTAAGTTTTATGGCCATAGGAATCAATTGGGCAAAGGTTGAGGAGAGTGCCTCTGTTTTCTGCGTTTTCTGCTATCTGAGGTACTCACTCGAGCAGACTGGGGTGTGCTCGAGTGAAGTATGAACATCACCCGAGCAGAAGGGGTCTGCTCGAGTGAGGGTTGAAGATCACCCGAGCAGGGATGAACTCTGCTCGAGTGCTGAGTGATTTTTCCCTTTTGATGCTTCGAGTTGTTTGGGTTTTTATGAGCCATGCTCGAGTGAGCTTGGGGCTGCTCGAGTGATGGTGTGAGTCCAGAATGAAGGGTTGCTTTCTGGTCTTTACTCGCGGGCTGATTGCCACGAGTGTGCTCTGACACTCGCGAGCATTGCCTTCTCACTCGAGCACTGGGTGTCTGCTCGAGTGAGCTGGTGCTTCAGGTGAGAGTTGTGCTTTCGGGTTGATGCTCGCGGGAAAGTTGCACGAGTGTGCCTTCTCACTCGCGGGTGGGAGGTGTGTGCTCGAGCACATATGGCTGTGCTCGAGTGATCTTGTGCTTGGAGAGTTTCGTTGTGCTCTCGGGTGTGTGCTTTCTGTCTCACTTCCTCTTGTGCTTGAGGTGAATTCCGTACCTGTGCTCGAGTGAGGATTTTGTGCTCGAGTGATTTGTTTCCTTGAAAGGTGTTGTGCTCTCGGGCAAGTGCGTTCTGCTCTCACTCTCTCTGGTGCCCGAGTGATGTCCGTACCATCACTCGAGTGAAGCCGTTTGTGCTCGAGTGTCCGTACAATCTGTGCTCGAGCACGGTCATCTGTGCTCGAGTGATTCAGTGTAAAATCTCAGTTTTGTGCTTCCAAAAAGGGATCTTTGGGATAGTTCTTCCTACCCTTTAGGAGTGTTGTTAGGAGTATTTAGTGACTCTAAAAGAGCAATAATGATAACCAATTAAGCATTATGAAGTGAATTAAGTCTTGGAATAGAGAATAACTCTTCGTCCCTAATTGTGAAAATAGGATTTGATATTTGCCTTCCTCGGGAGAGACCGGCGCTAGGACACGTCCGGAAGAACTCAGGTAGTGACTTTTCTCTCATATCTTGTATGATGTTTTGGTATGCATATCTTATCATTGAACTTGTGAAATGTGTGCCATGGTCCATTACGGCGCGAGCAGGTCAGCGTGAGCCGTATAGGGAGTGACAGTGGTCATCTCTAGTCGGCCGTTGGACTGCCGTTGTAATCGACATGGATCTTTGTGAATCCGACCCGTGAGGGCGGCGTATGTGAAAACCAGCCGTAGGCTGTGTGTGTGTATCTTGCCTATGTGGCTTACGAATATGATATGCTTTATATGGATCCCAGCTGTGGTGAATTATACTGTGTTGACTGTTGTGATGCAATACAGCGTGAGCAATCGTCAGGGATGACATGTGTCATACTAACCATTGCCGCTGCAACTGCCGTTGTAGTTGCTTGTGTGGATGATGATTTGATTACATGCATTATTGTTGTACATTATATGATTGACTTGTTACTACGGGGATTCTTTAGAATCTCACTCTCCCAAAATTAAACCTTTTAGACAGGGCTGAAGGATCGAGTGGCAAGCGGGCGACGAAGAGTAGTTAGAGCTCCTGTTTGGGAGTATATTTTTGAAATATGGTTATCATTGTATATTTTGGACTTGTATTTGTAGATTTTGTGTAATCCCCAAGTTAAGGGTATTGAATTGTGGCTTTGTGCCTTTGTAAATCCCTTATCTAATGAATGGAACCCGAGCGAGTCGGGAATTTATTTGCACTCTGATATTTGTAAATGGAATCCACCTGTTCAGGCCAGTGTTATTTTGTATTGATAACTTGAGACCATTGTGAATAAGCTTTGAAAAATGTTTTGAAAAATCCGATTTTTGGGCAAAAGTGTAGCTTATTAAGTCCCAATTTCATTATGGTCTCTAATTACAACTTAATTATGAGTTTAAGAACTAAATCCCGGCCAAAGGTGGGAAGGGGGTTACATTTGTGGTATCAGAGACGTAGTTCCTGGCAATGTGAGGATTTGCTAGGATAGCTCCTTAGTTGACCTTAATCCTTTGAGTTTCGAGTAGCTTAATGACTGATAAGTACTTGTTGTGTATACACATGGATATCTCTGCTAAGTTGTAGATATATCTAAGTCTTATGGATTATGTGTATACCTTTGCTTTGGTACTGACCTGGTGAATCATTGTAGAGTAAAGGACAACATGGTTCGCCCTAGAGGCAGACAAGGGGATCCAGATGTGGAGGAGTTGAATGACAATCCTCCTGACCCAATGCAAGAGATGATGGATCTCGTGCGGGAACAAAGAGATATGATCCGTGAGCTGAGAGAAGAGCTCCGGGAGGAAAGGGCCAAGCGTAATGAGGAAAGGGCCCAGTCGACTCGTGAGGAGACTCAAGCAGAGACTCATCATGAGGAGACGGCTGAGGGGTCCAATCGGTCCCATGAATCCCTACCTCACACAGTGCCCAATCAAGAGTCTCAAGGGGTACTGGTTCGTGAGGGAAGAGGCTTACAATACTGGGTCTCTGAGTTTTGCAAGCATCTACCTCCAGTGTTCAGGGGGAGGTTTGAGCCCCAAGTTGCTGAGGACTGGTTGATTCGCCTAGAGAAGATCTTTGAGGTTCTCGAGTGTTCTACGGAGGTAAAGGCGAAGCTAGCTGTGTACAAGCTAGAGGGGGACGCCGACCGGTGGTGGCGGAATATCGCCATGTCACTTCGAAGCCGGAATGTGCCATTGACTTGGGAGTTGTTCCAAGAAAAATTTAATGAGAAGTACTTCCCTAAGTCGGTGAGGTTGGAGAAAGAGTCTGAATTCTTGGCTATCAGACAGGGAGATACAGAGAGTTTTGATGAGTATCTTTCCCGTTTTGTCCGATTATCTCGGTATTCTACGCATCTCCGAGAAAAGGATGATGAGGAGTGGAGCTCTGATATGCTTATCAGGGGCTTGAGGCGAGAACTGAAGAAGAGATTAGCCTCTCACCTATTTACTGACTTCAACAAGGCGGTGGAGCAGTGTAGGATTGTTGAGAACAATCTGAGGGATTGGTACCCAGCTAAGGGTAAAGACAGCCGCAGTGAGCCTAGCAAGGCTAACACGTCCCAGAAGCGAAAGGGACAAGGATCCTCATATGGGGGTGGTAACAAGAAGCCCTACCAGTCTGGGGGTCGTAGTGACCAGAGACCTCCAGCAGGACCGGTGTGTAATCAGTGCAGAAAGTATCATCCGGGCAAAACCTGTGCTGGAGAGGTGATTTGCTTCAACTGCAAGCAAGTGGGTCACATCTCTACTAAGTGCCTGAGACCGCCAGCAGAGCAAAGGCCCAGGAATCAGGGTCGAGTGTTCGCCATGACTCATGAGGAGGCCCGGAAGTCGCCTGAGTTGATCCAAGGTAAAATTCTTCTCGGTGATAATGAATTAAATGCTTTGTTTGATTCGGGTGCAAGTCATTCGTTCATAGCTTATGATTGTGTAAAGCGCCTGGGATTGCATGTGCATAGACTACCATTTGATTTAGTTGTGTCGACGCCGATGGGTGTTAAGGCCGTGGCGGCCGAAGCTTGCTTAAATTGTGTAATAGTTGTTGAGGGTTGGGAATCTACAGTTGATTTGATCTGTTTGCCACTCCAACAACTAGAAGTCATTTTGGGTTTTGATTGGTTAAGAGCAAATGATGTATTGCTTGATTGCGGTGATAAGAGGGTAACTTTCCGTAATGTACAGCGGGATAGCAATGTGAATGCTAGTTTGAACTTGCTTTCAACAGCTAAAGCAGAAAGATATCTTGAGAAGGGATGCCAAGGGTATATGGTGTTCTTCTCTGTTCAGGGAAAATCAAGTGAAGCTCTAGAGAGTATACCTGTTGTGAATGAATTCCCTGAGGTATTTCCAGAGGATCTTAGTGGATTGCCTCCGGAAAGGGAAGTAGAATTCCCAATTGAGATTGTGCCTGGAGCTGGTTCGATATCGAAAGCCCCATATCGTATGGCCCCTAACGAGATGGCGGAGTTGAAGAAGCAAATTGAAGAATTGCTTGAGAAAGGGTTCATCCGACCCAGTGTATCGCCGTGGGGAGCTCCAGTGTTATTTGTGAAAAAGAAAGATGGAAGCTTGAGGCTTTGCATCAATTACCGAGAACTTAACAAGGTAACTGTTAAGAATAAGTATCCTCTTCCAAGAATTGACGACCTGTTAGATCAATTGTCTGGTTCGTGTGTATTCTCCAAGATTGATCTAAGGTCGGGATATCATCAGTTGCGTGTGAAGGCAGCGGACATTCCGAAGACTGCTTTTAGAACGAGATATGGGCACTATGAGTTCCTTGTAATGCCCTTCGGTTTGACGAATGCACCGGCGGTGTTCATGGATTATATGAATCGCATCTTCCGACAGTATCTTGACCAGTTTGTGGTTGTGTTTATTGACGACATCTTGATCTATTCCAAGAGTAGGGAGGATCATGAGCAACACTTGAGAATTGTGTTGAGAATTTTGCAAGAAAAGCAACTCTATGCCAAGCTGAGCAAATGTGAGTTTTGGCTTACGGAAGTGAAGTTCCTTGGCCATGTGATCTCTCGAGACGGGGTATCAGTGGATCCCAGTAAGGTGGAAGCAGTACTTGATTGGAAAAGGCCAGAAACTGTTTCTGAGATTCGCAGTTTTCTGGGTCTTGCTGGTTATTACCGGAGGTTCATTCAGAACTTCTCGCGTATTGCATTGCCGATGACCAAGCTCACGAGGAAGGATCAACCGTTTTTGTGGGATGAATGTTGTGAGCGGAGTTTCACTGAGCTGAAGGAGAGATTGACTACGGCACCAGTGTTGATTATACCTGATCCCAGTGAGGCTTACGTCGTGTACAGTGATGCGAGTAAGCAGGGGTTAGGGTGTGTCCTGATGCAGCAGGGACGTGTGGTGGCCTATGCCTCTCGACAGCTGAAACCGCATGAGATGAACTACCCCACTCATGATCTGGAGCTTGCGGCAATTGTGTTTGCATTGAAAATTTGGCGTCATTACCTGTATGGTGTGACAGTGAAACTGTACTGCGACCACAAAAGTCTCAAATATCTATATGATCAGAAAGAGTTAAACATGAGACAGCGTCGGTGGATGGAGTTGCTGAAAGACTATAACCTGGAGATCAAATATCATCCGGGTAAGGCTAATGTCGTCGCGGATGCTTTGAGTCGGAAGGCGGTGCTAGTGGCAACAATGATGATTCAGGAATGGAAACTGATAGAGGATTTTTGGGATTTGAACCTCTCGAAGGAAATCCTGTGTGCTAGTTATGGTGTGGTCCAAGGGGAGAATGACCTGAGGACTGAGATTGAAGAAGCTCAAATGCATGATGAGCTAGCCCAGTCGATCCGAGCTAGGATTGAGCGAGGGGAGACTCGAGATTATGATTTGTCGCCTAATGGGTTGGTACGTTACCAGAAGAGAATCTATGTACCACTGAAGGCGGAGTTGAGATTGAGACTTCTTGACGAGGCTCATAAGAGTCAGTATACTCTTCACCCCGGAATGACCAAGATGTATCACAATTTGAAATCTATGTATTGGTGGCCAGGGTTGAAGAGTGATGTGACAAAGTATGTGGCGCGGTGTCTTACCTGTCAAAAGGTGAAGATTGAGCACCAGAGACCGCCAGGGTTACTTCAGAGTCCAGAAATTCCAGAATGGAAGTGGGAGAGTGTGACCATGGATCTGGTGGTGGGTTTGCCCAAGATCAAGAACTACGATGCGATCTGGGTGATTGTTGATCGACTCACGAAGTCTGCGCACTTCATACCTATCAACGCTAGCTATTCTCCTGATAGGCTGGCTGAGATTTATATCAAGGAGATTGTGAGACTCCATGGTACACCGAAGAATATAATCTCCGATAGAGATCCTCGGTTTACTTCGAGATTCTGGAAGGCTTTACATGAAGCTATGGGTACTCAATTGAGGTTTAGTACAGCCTATCATCCTCAGACAGACGGACAGTCAGAGAGGACTATCCAGACTCTTGAAGATATGCTGAGAGCATGTGTCCTTGACTTCAAAGGAAAGTGGGACTATTATCTTCCGTTGGCTGAGTTTGCGTACAACAACAGTTATCATGCGAGCATTCAGATGGCTCCGTATGAAGCACTGTATGGGAGGAAGTGCCAGTCACCGTTGTGCTGGTCAGAGTTGTCTGAGAGGAAGTTGTATGGGCCGGATCTTGTTGATCAAACCGCTGAACAAATCCGAGTTATCAGGAAAAGGCTCTTTACAGCACAGAGTCGTCAGAAGAGCTATGCTGATAAGAGGAGAAGACCTCTTGAGTTTGAAGTGGGGGATCATGTCTTCCTGAGAGTGTCTCCGGTCACAGGCATCGGGAGAGCGATCAAGCGGAAGAAGCTGAGTCCGAGATACATTGGTCCATTTGAGATTCTAGCAAGGATCGGGCCGGTGGCATATCGGATAGCCCTACCCCCAAGTTTGAGTCGATTGCATGATGTATTCCATGTCTCGCAACTCAAGAAGTACCAACCAGACCCTGAGCATATTATTGAGTATGAAGAAGTGGAATTGCAAGATAACTTCACTTATGCGGTAGAGCCAGAGCGTATCATCGATCGAGAAGAGCGGAGACTCAGGCATCGAAGCTTACCATTTGTGAAGGTGGTCTGGAAGGGAATGTCTCCAAGAGAAGCCACTTGGGAGGCGGAAGCGGACATGAGAAAGAGATTTCCTGATTTTATGCCCCATGATGTGTAACAAATTTCGAGGGCGAAATTTATTGAACGGGGGGAGAATTGTAATATCCCAATTTTTGATTTAGGGATAATCATGATTATTAATGATAATTATGAATTAATTGGGAATATTATGTGATTTATGGCTATGTTAATTAATGTTATAATTAGTGGAAATTGGAAATATTAGTGCATATGTGTGGTATTTAAGATCAAGGGTGGTGATTCCTTGACCGTGGGTCGGAATCCAGTGTATTTAGCTTGTGTGAGCTCATTGTGGGAATGAAGGAGATGCTGACAAGTGGCATTGTGAGAGTTGTTGGATGAAGGCCACAAGAGGACAAAAGATTGCTTTTCCTCTTTCACTCCATCCCTCCATTTCTCTCTCTCGTTTCTCTCTCCTCTCTTCCTCCATTTCCGGCGGAAGTTTTAGGCAAGAAAGAGAAAGGAGAACTTGTGATTTTGGGTAAGTAAATGATCTTCTTTGCTCAAACACCATTCATAAATGTTGATCCTTGAATCATGGGCTTCATTTTGGTGTGTATAGTTGGGCCATTTGGTGTTGTTTGGTGCCACACGAAAATCTGAGTGTTGGTGGATCAAGAACTCCCTTTGGAGAAGTTGATAAGGTGAGTGAAACTAACCTATCTATCTAAGTTTCATGCTATTTGGAATAGTTTATAAATTCTGGGAAATTTGGCCTAATCATGAGAATGAGTGCCACTGTTCATTTGGTATGTTTATGGCATGAGAATGGCATTTTGGAATGAGTTTATGTTAGATAGATAGATTAGAGATTGAAATATGATGATAGGATGAAATGGGAATTTTGATGAAATTGTTGCCCAAAACCCAAAGCATGATAATGGAGTAGGATTTTGATGATTCTGAGTATTCCATTGAATTTATTGGGTGATTTTGTGTGGGAATGGCTTTGGGTTAAGTTTTATGGCCATAGGAATCAATTGGGCAAAGGTTGAGGAGAGTGCCTCTGTTTTCTGCGTTTTCTGCTATCTGAGGTACTCACTCGAGCAGACTGGGGTGTGCTCGAGTGAAGTATGAACATCACCCGAGCAGAAGGGGTCTGCTCGAGTGAGGGTTGAAGATCACCCGAGCAGGGATGAACTCTGCTCGAGTGCTGAGTGATTTTTCCCTTTTGATGCTTCGAGTTGTTTGGGTTTTTATGAGCCATGCTCGAGTGAGCTTGGGGCTGCTCGAGTGATGGTGTGAGTCCAGAATGAAGGGTTGCTTTCTGGTCTTTACTCGCGGGCTGATTGCCACGAGTGTGCTCTGACACTCGCGAGCATTGCCTTCTCACTCGAGCACTGGGTGTCTGCTCGAGTGAGCTGGTGCTTCAGGTGAGAGTTGTGCTTTCGGGTTGATGCTCGCGGGAAAGTTGCACGAGTGTGCCTTCTCACTCGCGGGTGGGAGGTGTGTGCTCGAGCACATATGGCTGTGCTTGAGTGATCTTGTGCTTGGAGAGTTTCGTTGTGCTCTCGGGTGTGTGCTTTCTGTCTCACTTCCTCTTGTGCTTGAGGTGAATTCCGTACCTGTGCTCGAGTGAGGATTTTGTGCTCGAGTGATTTGTTTCCTTGAAAGGTGTTGTGCTCTCGGGCAAGTGCGTTCTGCTCTCACTCTCTCTGGTGCCCGAGTGATGTCCGTACCATCACTCGAGTGAAGCCGTTTGTGCTCGAGTGTCCGTACAATCTGTGCTCGAGCACGGTCATCTGTGCTCGAGTGATTCAGTGTAAAATCTCAGTTTTGTGCTTCCAAAAAGGGATCTTTGGGATAGTTCTTCCTACCCTTTAGGAGTGTTGTTAGGAGTATTTAGTGACTCTAAAAGAGCAATAATGATAACCAATTAAGCATTATGAAGTGAATTAAGTCTTGGAATAGAGAATAACTCTTCGTCCCTAATTGTGAAAATAGGATTTGATATTTGCCTTCCTCGGGAGAGACCGGCGCTAGGACACGTCCGGAAGAACTCAGGTAGTGACTTTTCTCTCATATCTTGTATGATGTTTTGGTATGCATATCTTATCATTGAACTTGTGAAATGTGTGCCATGGTCCATTACGGCGCGAGCAGGTCAGCGTGAGCCGTATAGGGAGTGACAGTGGTCATCTCTAGTCGGCCGTTGGACTGCCGTCGTAATCGACATGGATCTTTGTGAATCCGACCCGTGAGGGCGGCCTATGTGAAAACCAGCCGTGGGCTGTGTGTGTGTATCTTGCCTATGTGGCTTACGAATATGATATGCTTTATATGGATCCCAGCTGTGGTGAATTATACTGTGTTGACTGT
The DNA here is from genome assembly GCA_963855925.1 of Inga laurina. Taxonomy (NCBI): domain Eukaryota; kingdom Viridiplantae; phylum Streptophyta; class Magnoliopsida; order Fabales; family Fabaceae; genus Inga; species Inga laurina. The sequence goes on from OY979711.1 coordinate 15,397,689, forward strand.
TGTGATGCAATACAGCGTGAGCAATCGTCAGGGATGACATGTGTCATACTAACCATTGCCGCTGCAACTGCCGTTGTAGTTGCTTGTGTGGATGATGATTTGATTACATGCATTATTGTTGTACATTATATGATTGACTTGTTACTACGGGGATTCTTTAGAATCTCACTCTCCCAAAATTAAACCTTTTAGACAGGGCTGAAGGATCGAGTGGCAAGCGGGCGACGAAGAGTAGTTAGAGCTCCTGTTTGGGAGTATATTTTTGAAATATGGTTATCATTGTATATTTTGGACTTGTATTTGTAGATTTTGTGTAATCCCCAAGTTAAGGGTATTGAATTGTGGCTTTGTGCCTTTGTAAATCCCTTATCTAATGAATGGAACCCGAGCGAGTCGGGAATTTATTTGCACTCTGATATTTGTAAATGGAATCCACCTGTTCAGGCCAGTGTTATTTTGTATTGAGAACTTGAGACCATTGTGAATAAGCTTTGAAAAATGTTTTGAAAAATCCGATTTTTGGGCAAAAGTGTAGCTTATTAAGTCCCAATTTCATTATGGTCTCTAATTACAACTTAATTATGAGTTTAAGAACTAAATCCCGGCCAAAGGTGGGAAGGGGGTTACATTTGTGGTATCAGAGACGTAGTTCCTGGCAATGTGAGGATTTGCTAGGATAGCTCCTTAGTTGACCTTAATCCTTTGAGTTTCGGGTAGCTTAATGACTGATAAGTACTTGTTGTGTATACACATGGATATCTCTGCTAAGTTGTAGATATATCTAAGTCTTATGGATTATGTGTATACCTTTGCTTTGGTACTGACCTGGTGAATCATTGTAGAGTAAAGGACAACATGGTTCGCCCTAGAGGCAGACAAGGGGATCCAGATGTGGAGGAGTTGAATGACAATCCTCCTGACCCAATGCAAGAGATGATGGATCTCGTGCGGGAACAAAGAGATATGATCCGTGAGCTGAGAGAAGAGCTCCGGGAGGAAAGGGCCAAGCGTAATGAGGAAAGGGCCCAGTCGACTCGTGAGGAGACTCAAGCAGAGACTCATCATGAGGAGACGGCTGAGGGGTCCAATCGGTCCCATGAATCCCTACCTCACACAGTGCCCAATCAAGAGTCTCAAGGGGTACTGGTTCGTGAGGGAAGAGGCTTACAATACTGGGTCTCTGAGTTTTGCAAGCATCTACCTCCAGTGTTCAGGGGGAGGTTTGAGCCCCAAGTTGCTGAGGACTGGTTGATTCGCCTAGAGAAGATCTTTGAGGTTCTCGAGTGTTCTACGGAGGTAAAGGCGAAGCTAGCTGTGTACAAGCTAGAGGGGGACGCCGACCGGTGGTGGCGGAATATCGCCATGTCACTTCGAAGCCGGAATGTGCCATTGACTTGGGAGTTGTTCCAAGAAAAATTTAATGAGAAGTACTTCCCTAAGTCGGTGAGGTTGGAGAAAGAGTCTGAATTCTTGGCTATCAGACAGGGAGATACAGAGAGTTTTGATGAGTATCTTTCCCGTTTTGTCCGATTATCTCGGTATTCTACGCATCTCCGAGAAAAGGATGATGAGGAGTGGAGCTCTGATATGCTTATCAGGGGCTTGAGGCGAGAACTGAAGAAGAGATTAGCCTCTCACCTATTTACTGACTTCAACAAGGCGGTGGAGCAGTGTAGGATTGTTGAGAACAATCTGAGGGATTGGTACCCAGCTAAGGGTAAAGACAGCCGCAGTGAGCCTAGCAAGGCTAACACGTCCCAGAAGCGAAAGGGACAAGGATCCTCATATGGGGGTGGTAACAAGAAGCCCTACCAGTCTGGGGGTCGTAGTGACCAGAGACCTCCAGCAGGACCGGTGTGTAATCAGTGCAGAAAGTATCATCCGGGCAAAACCTGTGCTGGAGAGGTGATTTGCTTCAACTGCAAGCAAGTGGGTCACATCTCTACTAAGTGCCTGAGACCGCCAGCAGAGCAAAGGCCCAGGAATCAGGGTCGAGTGTTCGCCATGACTCATGAGGAGGCCCGGAAGTCGCCTGAGTTGATCCAAGGTAAAATTCTTCTCGGTGATAATGAATTAAATGCTTTGTTTGATTCGGGTGCAAGTCATTCGTTCATAGCTTATGATTGTGTAAAGCGCCTGGGATTGCATGTGCATAGACTACCATTTGATTTAGTTGTGTCGACGCCGATGGGTGTTAAGGCCGTGGCGGCCGAAGCTTGCTTAAATTGTGTAATAGTTGTTGAGGGTTGGGAATCTACAGTTGATTTGATCTGTTTGCCACTCCAACAACTAGAAGTCATTTTGGGTTTTGATTGGTTAAGAGCAAATGATGTATTGCTTGATTGCGGTGATAAGAGGGTAACTTTCCGTAATGTACAGCGGGATAGCAATGTGAATGCTAGTTTGAACTTGCTTTCAACAGCTAAAGCAGAAAGATATCTTGAGAAGGGATGCCAAGGGTATATGGTGTTCTTCTCTGTTCAGGGAAAATCAAGTGAAGCTCTAGAGAGTATACCTGTTGTGAATGAATTCCCTGAGGTATTTCCAGAGGATCTTAGTGGATTGCCTCCGGAAAGGGAAGTAGAATTCCCAATTGAGATTGTGCCTGGAGCTGGTTCGATATCGAAAGCCCCATATCGTATGGCCCCTAACGAGATGGCGGAGTTGAAGAAGCAAATTGAAGAATTGCTTGAGAAAGGGTTCATCCGACCCAGTGTATCGCCGTGGGGAGCTCCAGTGTTATTTGTGAAAAAGAAAGATGGAAGCTTGAGGCTTTGCATCAATTACCGAGAACTTAACAAGGTAACTGTTAAGAATAAGTATCCTCTTCCAAGAATTGACGACCTGTTAGATCAATTGTCTGGTTCGTGTGTATTCTCCAAGATTGATCTAAGGTCGGGATATCATCAGTTGCGTGTGAAGGCAGCGGACATTCCGAAGACTGCTTTTAGAACGAGATATGGGCACTATGAGTTCCTTGTAATGCCCTTCGGTTTGACGAATGCACCGGCGGTGTTCATGGATTATATGAATCGCATCTTCCGACAGTATCTTGACCAGTTTGTGGTTGTGTTTATTGACGACATCTTGATCTATTCCAAGAGTAGGGAGGATCATGAGCAACACTTGAGAATTGTGTTGAGAATTTTGCAAGAAAAGCAACTCTATGCCAAGCTGAGCAAATGTGAGTTTTGGCTTACGGAAGTGAAGTTCCTTGGCCATGTGATCTCTCGAGACGGGGTATCAGTGGATCCCAGTAAGGTGGAAGCAGTACTTGATTGGAAAAGGCCAGAAACTGTTTCTGAGATTCGCAGTTTTCTGGGTCTTGCTGGTTATTACCGGAGGTTCATTCAGAACTTCTCGCGTATTGCATTGCCGATGACCAAGCTCACGAGGAAGGATCAACCGTTTTTGTGGGATGAATGTTGTGAGCGGAGTTTCACTGAGCTGAAGGAGAGATTGACTACGGCACCAGTGTTGATTATACCTGATCCCAGTGAGGCTTACGTCGTGTACAGTGATGCGAGTAAGCAGGGGTTAGGGTGTGTCCTGATGCAGCAGGGACGTGTGGTGGCCTATGCCTCTCGACAGCTGAAACCGCATGAGATGAACTACCCCACTCATGATCTGGAGCTTGCGGCAATTGTGTTTGCATTGAAAATTTGGCGTCATTACCTGTATGGTGTGACAGTGAAACTGTACTGCGACCACAAAAGTCTCAAATATCTATATGATCAGAAAGAGTTAAACATGAGACAGCGTCGGTGGATGGAGTTGCTGAAAGACTATAACCTGGAGATCAAATATCATCCGGGTAAGGCTAATGTCGTCGCGGATGCTTTGAGTCGGAAGGCGGTGCTAGTGGCAACAATGATGATTCAGGAATGGAAACTGATAGAGGATTTTTGGGATTTGAACCTCTCGAAGGAAATCCTGTGTGCTAGTTATGGTGTGGTCCAAGGGGAGAATGACCTGAGGACTGAGATTGAAGAAGCTCAAATGCATGATGAGCTAGCCCAGTCGATCCGAGCTAGGATTGAGCGAGGGGAGACTCGAGATTATGATTTGTCGCCTAATGGGTTGGTACGTTACCAGAAGAGAATCTATGTACCACTGAAGGCGGAGTTGAGATTGAGACTTCTTGACGAGGCTCATAAGAGTCAGTATACTCTTCACCCCGGAATGACCAAGATGTATCACAATTTGAAATCTATGTATTGGTGGCCAGGGTTGAAGAGTGATGTGACAAAGTATGTGGCGCGGTGTCTTACCTGTCAAAAGGTGAAGATTGAGCACCAGAGACCGCCAGGGTTACTTCAGAGTCCAGAAATTCCAGAATGGAAGTGGGAGAGTGTGACCATGGATCTGGTGGTGGGTTTGCCCAAGATCAAGAACTACGATGCGATCTGGGTGATTGTTGATCGACTCACGAAGTCTGCGCACTTCATACCTATCAACGCTAGCTATTCTCCTGATAGGCTGGCTGAGATTTATATCAAGGAGATTGTGAGACTCCATGGTACACCGAAGAATATAATCTCCGATAGAGATCCTCGGTTTACTTCGAGATTCTGGAAGGCTTTACATGAAGCTATGGGTACTCAATTGAGGTTTAGTACAGCCTATCATCCTCAGACAGACGGACAGTCAGAGAGGACTATCCAGACTCTTGAAGATATGCTGAGAGCATGTGTCCTTGACTTCAAAGGAAAGTGGGACTATTATCTTCCGTTGGCTGAGTTTGCGTACAACAACAGTTATCATGCGAGCATTCAGATGGCTCCGTATGAAGCACTGTATGGGAGGAAGTGCCAGTCACCGTTGTGCTGGTCAGAGTTGTCTGAGAGGAAGTTGTATGGGCCGGATCTTGTTGATCAAACCGCTGAACAAATCCGAGTTATCAGGAAAAGGCTCTTTACAGCACAGAGTCGTCAGAAGAGCTATGCTGATAAGAGGAGAAGACCTCTTGAGTTTGAAGTGGGGGATCATGTCTTCCTGAGAGTGTCTCCGGTCACAGGCATCGGGAGAGCGATCAAGCGGAAGAAGCTGAGTCCGAGATACATTGGTCCATTTGAGATTCTAGCAAGGATCGGGCCGGTGGCATATCGGATAGCCCTACCCCCAAGTTTGAGTCGATTGCATGATGTATTCCATGTCTCGCAACTCAAGAAGTACCAACCAGACCCTGAGCATATTATTGAGTATGAAGAAGTGGAATTGCAAGATAACTTCACTTATGCGGTAGAGCCAGAGCGTATCATCGATCGAGAAGAGCGGAGACTCAGGCATCGAAGCTTACCATTTGTGAAGGTGGTCTGGAAGGGAATGTCTCCAAGAGAAGCCACTTGGGAGGCGGAAGCGGACATGAGAAAGAGATTTCCTGATTTTATGCCCCATGATGTGTAACAAATTTCGAGGGCGAAATTTATTGAACGGGGGGAGAATTGTAATATCCCAATTTTTGATTTAGGGATAATCATGATTATTAATGATAATTATGAATTAATTGGGAATATTATGTGATTTATGGCTATGTTAATTAATGTTATAATTAGTGGAAATTGGAAATATTAGTGCATATGTGTGGTATTTAAGATCAAGGGTGGTGATTCCTTGACCGTGGGTCGGAATCCAGTGTATTTAGCTTGTGTGAGCTCATTGTGGGAATGAAGGAGATGCTGACAAGTGGCATTGTGAGAGTTGTTGGATGAAGGCCACAAGAGGACAAAAGATTGCTTTTCCTCTTTCACTCCATCCCTCCATTTCTCTCTCTCGTTTCTCTCTCCTCTCTTCCTCCATTTCCGGCGGAAGTTTTAGGCAAGAAAGAGAAAGGAGAACTTGTGATTTTGGGTAAGTAAATGATCTTCTTTGCTCAAACACCATTCATAAATGTTGATCCTTGAATCATGGGCTTCATTTTGGTGTGTATAGTTGGGCCATTTGGTGTTGTTTGGTGCCACACGAAAATCTGAGTGTTGGTGGATCAAGAACTCCCTTTGGAGAAGTTGATAAGGTGAGTGAAACTAACCTATCTATCTAAGTTTCATGCTATTTGGAATAGTTTATAAATTCTGGGAAATTTGGCCTAATCATGAGAATGAGTGCCACTGTTCATTTGGTATGTTTATGGCATGAGAATGGCATTTTGGAATGAGTTTATGTTAGATAGATAGATTAGAGATTGAAATATGATGATAGGATGAAATGGGAATTTTGATGAAATTGTTGCCCAAAACCCAAAGCATGATAATGGAGTAGGATTTTGATGATTCTGAGTATTCCATTGAATTTATTGGGTGATTTTGTGTGGGAATGGCTTTGGGTTAAGTTTTATGGCCATAGGAATCAATTGGGCAAAGGTTGAGGAGAGTGCCTCTGTTTTCTGCGTTTTCTGCTATCTGAGGTACTCACTCGAGCAGACTGGGGTGTGCTCGAGTGAAGTATGAACATCACCCGAGCAGAAGGGGTCTGCTCGAGTGAGGGTTGAAGATCACCCGAGCAGGGATGAACTCTGCTCGAGTGCTGAGTGATTTTTCCCTTTTGATGCTTCGAGTTGTTTGGGTTTTTATGAGCCATGCTCGAGTGAGCTTGGGGCTGCTCGAGTGATGGTGTGAGTCCAGAATGAAGGGTTGCTTTCTGGTCTTTACTCGCGGGCTGATTGCCACGAGTGTGCTCTGACACTCGCGAGCATTGCCTTCTCACTCGAGCACTGGGTGTCTGCTCGAGTGAGCTGGTGCTTCAGGTGAGAGTTGTGCTTTCGGGTTGATGCTCGCGGGAAAGTTGCACGAGTGTGCCTTCTCACTCGCGGGTGGGAGGTGTGTGCTCGAGCACATATGGCTGTGCTCGAGTGATCTTGTGCTTGGAGAGTTTCGTTGTGCTCTCGGGTGTGTGCTTTCTGTCTCACTTCCTCTTGTGCTTGAGGTGAATTCCGTACCTGTGCTCGAGTGAGGATTTTGTGCTCGAGTGATTTGTTTCCTTGAAAGGTGTTGTGCTCTCGGGCAAGTGCGTTCTGCTCTCACTCTCTCTGGTGCCCGAGTGATGTCCGTACCATCACTCGAGTGAAGCCGTTTGTGCTCGAGTGTCCGTACAATCTGTGCTCGAGCACGGTCATCTGTGCTCGAGTGATTCAGTGTAAAATCTCAGTTTTGTGCTTCCAAAAAGGGATCTTTGGGATAGTTCTTCCTACCCTTTAGGAGTGTTGTTAGGAGTATTTAGTGACTCTAAAAGAGCAATAATGATAACCAATTAAGCATTATGAAGTGAATTAAGTCTTGGAATAGAGAATAACTCTTCGTCCCTAATTGTGAAAATAGGATTTGATATTTGCCTTCCTCGGGAGAGACCGGCGCTAGGACACGTCCGGAAGAACTCAGGTAGTGACTTTTCTCTCATATCTTGTATGATGTTTTGGTATGCATATCTTATCATTGAACTTGTGAAATGTGTGCCATGGTCCATTACGGCGCGAGCAGGTCAGCGTGAGCCGTATAGGGAGTGACAGTGGTCATCTCTAGTCGGCCGTTGGACTGCCGTCGTAATCGACATGGATCTTTGTGAATCCGACCCGTGAGGGCGGCGTATGTGAAAACCAGCCGTGGGCTGTGTGTGTGTATCTTGCCTATGTGGCTTACGAATATGATATGCTTTATATGGATCCCAGTTGTGGTGAATTATACTGTGTTGACTGTTGTGATGCAATACAGCGTGAGCAATCGTCAGGGATGACATGTGTCATACTAACCATTGCAGCTGCAACTGCCGTTGTAGTTGCTTGTGTGGATGATGATTTGATTACATGCATTATTGTTGTACATTATATGATTGACTTGTTACTACGGGGATTCTTTAGAATCTCACTCTCCCAAAATTAAACCTTTTAGACAGGGCTGAAGGATCGAGTGGCAAGCGGGCGACGAAGAGTAGTTAGAGCTCCTGTTTGGGAGTATATTTTTGAAATATGGTTATCATTGTATATTTTGGACTTGTATTTGTAGATTTTGTGTAATCCCCAAGTTAAGGGTATTGAATTGTGGCTTTGTGCCTTTGTAAATCCCTTATCTAATGAATGGAACCCGAGCGAGTCGGGAATTTATTTGCACTCTGATATTTGTAAATGGAATCCACCTGTTCAGGCCAGTGTTATTTTGTATTGAGAACTTGAGACCATTGTGAATAAGCTTTGAAAAATGTTTTGAAAAATCCGATTTTTGGGCAAAAGTGTAGCTTATTAAGTCCCAATTTCATTATGGTCTCTAATTACAACTTAATTATGAGTTTAAGAACTAAATCCCGGCCAAAGGTGGGAAGGGGGTTACATTTGTGGTATCAGAGACGTAGTTCCTGGCAATGTGAGGATTTGCTAGGATAGCTCCTTAGTTGACCTTAATCCTTTGAGTTTCGGGTAGCTTAATGACTGATAAGTACTTGTTGTGTATACACATGGATATCTCTGCTAAGTTGTAGATATATCTAAGTCTTATGGATTATGTGTATACCTTTGCTTTGGTACTGACCTGGTGAATCATTGTAGAGTAAAGGACAACATGGTTCGCCCTAGAGGCAGACAAGGGGATCCAGATGTGGAGGAGTTGAATGACAATCCTCCTGACCCAATGCAAGAGATGATGGATCTCGTGCGGGAACAAAGAGATATGATCCGTGAGCTGAGAGAAGAGCTCCGGGAGGAAAGGGCCAAGCGTAATGAGGAAAGGGCCCAGTCGACTCGTGAGGAGACTCAAGCAGAGACTCATCATGAGGAGACGGCTGAGGGGTCCAATCGGTCCCATGAATCCCTACCTCACACAGTGCCCAATCAAGAGTCTCAAGGGGTACTGGTTCGTGAGGGAAGAGGCTTACAATACTGGGTCTCTGAGTTTTGCAAGCATCTACCTCCAGTGTTCAGGGGGAGGTTTGAGCCCCAAGTTGCTGAGGACTGGTTGATTCGCCTAGAGAAGATCTTTGAGGTTCTCGAGTGTTCTACGGAGGTAAAGGCGAAGCTAGCTGTGTACAAGCTAGAGGGGGACGCCGACCGGTGGTGGCGGAATATCGCCATGTCACTTCGAAGCCGGAATGTGCCATTGACTTGGGAGTTGTTCCAAGAAAAATTTAATGAGAAGTACTTCCCTAAGTCGGTGAGGTTGGAGAAAGAGTCTGAATTCTTGGCTATCAGACAGGGAGATACAGAGAGTTTTGATGAGTATCTTTCCCGTTTTGTCCGATTATCTCGGTATTCTACGCATCTCCGAGAAAAGGATGATGAGGAGTGGAGCTCTGATATGCTTATCAGGGGCTTGAGGCGAGAACTGAAGAAGAGATTAGCCTCTCACCTATTTACTGACTTCAACAAGGCGGTGGAGCAGTGTAGGATTGTTGAGAACAATCTGAGGGATTGGTACCCAGCTAAGGGTAAAGACAGCCGCAGTGAGCCTAGCAAGGCTAACACGTCCCAGAAGCGAAAGGGACAAGGATCCTCATATGGGGGTGGTAACAAGAAGCCCTACCAGTCTGGGGGTCGTAGTGACCAGAGACCTCCAGCAGGACCGGTGTGTAATCAGTGCAGAAAGTATCATCCGGGCAAAACCTGTGCTGGAGAGGTGATTTGCTTCAACTGCAAGCAAGTGGGTCACATCTCTACTAAGTGCCTGAGACCGCCAGCAGAGCAAAGGCCCAGGAATCAGGGTCGAGTGTTCGCCATGACTCATGAGGAGGCCCGGAAGTCGCCTGAGTTGATCCAAGGTAAAATTCTTCTCGGTGATAATGAATTAAATGCTTTGTTTGATTCGGGTGCAAGTCATTCGTTCATAGCTTATGATTGTGTAAAGCGCCTGGGATTGCATGTGCATAGACTACCATTTGATTTAGTTGTGTCGACGCCGATGGGTGTTAAGGCCGTGGCGGCCGAAGCTTGCTTAAATTGTGTAATAGTTGTTGAGGGTTGGGAATCTACAGTTGATTTGATCTGTTTGCCACTCCAACAACTAGAAGTCATTTTGGGTTTTGATTGGTTAAGAGCAAATGATGTATTGCTTGATTGCGGTGATAAGAGGGTAACTTTCCGTAATGTACAGCGGGATAGCAATGTGAATGCTAGTTTGAACTTGCTTTCAACAGCTAAAGCAGAAAGATATCTTGAGAAGGGATGCCAAGGGTATATGGTGTTCTTCTCTGTTCAGGGAAAATCAAGTGAAGCTCTAGAGAGTATACCTGTTGTGAATGAATTCCCTGAGGTATTTCCAGAGGATCTTAGTGGATTGCCTCCGGAAAGGGAAGTAGAATTCCCAATTGAGATTGTGCCTGGAGCTGGTTCGATATCGAAAGCCCCATATCGTATGGCCCCTAACGAGATGGCGGAGTTGAAGAAGCAAATTGAAGAATTGCTTGAGAAAGGGTTCATCCGACCCAGTGTATCGCCGTGGGGAGCTCCAGTGTTATTTGTGAAAAAGAAAGATGGAAGCTTGAGGCTTTGCATCAATTACCGAGAACTTAACAAGGTAACTGTTAAGAATAAGTATCCTCTTCCAAGAATTGACGACCTGTTAGATCAATTGTCTGGTTCGTGTGTATTCTCCAAGATTGATCTAAGGTCGGGATATCATCAGTTGCGTGTGAAGGCAGCGGACATTCCGAAGACTGCTTTTAGAACGAGATATGGGCACTATGAGTTCCTTGTAATGCCCTTCGGTTTGACGAATGCACCGGCGGTGTTCATGGATTATATGAATCGCATCTTCCGACAGTATCTTGACCAGTTTGTGGTTGTGTTTATTGACGACATCTTGATCTATTCCAAGAGTAGGGAGGATCATGAGCAACACTTGAGAATTGTGTTGAGAATTTTGCAAGAAAAGCAACTCTATGCCAAGCTGAGCAAATGTGAGTTTTGGCTTACGGAAGTGAAGTTCCTTGGCCATGTGATCTCTCGAGACGGGGTATCAGTGGATCCCAGTAAGGTGGAAGCAGTACTTGATTGGAAAAGGCCAGAAACTGTTTCTGAGATTCGCAGTTTTCTGGGTCTTGCTGGTTATTACCGGAGGTTCATTCAGAACTTCTCGCGTATTGCATTGCCGATGACCAAGCTCACGAGGAAGGATCAACCGTTTTTGTGGGATGAATGTTGTGAGCGGAGTTTCACTGAGCTGAAGGAGAGATTGACTACGGCACCAGTGTTGATTATACCTGATCCCAGTGAGGCTTACGTCGTGTACAGTGATGCGAGTAAGCAGGGGTTAGGGTGTGTCCTGATGCAGCAGGGACGTGTGGTGGCCTATGCCTCTCGACAGCTGAAACCGCATGAGATGAACTACCCCACTCATGATCTGGAGCTTGCGGCAATTGTGTTTGCATTGAAAATTTGGCGTCATTACCTGTATGGTGTGACAGTGAAACTGTACTGCGACCACAAAAGTCTCAAATATCTATATGATCAGAAAGAGTTAAACATGAGACAGCGTCGGTGGATGGAGTTGCTGAAAGACTATAACCTGGAGATCAAATATCATCCGGGTAAGGCTAATGTCGTCGCGGATGCTTTGAGTCGGAAGGCGGTGCTAGTGGCAACAATGATGATTCAGGAATGGAAACTGATAGAGGATTTTTGGGATTTGAACCTCTCGAAGGAAATCCTGTGTGCTAGTTATGGTGTGGTCCAAGGGGAGAATGACCTGAGGACTGAGATTGAAGAAGCTCAAATGCATGATGAGCTAGCCCAGTCGATCCGAGCTAGGATTGAGCGAGGGGAGACTCGAGATTATGATTTGTCGCCTAATGGGTTGGTACGTTACCAGAAGAGAATCTATGTACCACTGAAGGCGGAGTTGAGATTGAGACTTCTTGACGAGGCTCATAAGAGTCAGTATACTCTTCACCCCGGAATGACCAAGATGTATCACAATTTGAAATCTATGTATTGGTGGCCAGGGTTGAAGAGTGATGTGACAAAGTATGTGGCGCGGTGTCTTACCTGTCAAAAGGTGAAGATTGAGCACCAGAGACCGCCAGGGTTACTTCAGAGTCCAGAAATTCCAGAATGGAAGTGGGAGAGTGTGACCATGGATCTGGTGGTGGGTTTGCCCAAGATCAAGAACTACGATGCGATCTGGGTGATTGTTGATCGACTCACGAAGTCTGCGCACTTCATACCTATCAACGCTAGCTATTCTCCTGATAGGCTGGCTGAGATTTATATCAAGGAGATTGTGAGACTCCATGGTACACCGAAGAATATAATCTCCGATAGAGATCCTCGGTTTACTTCGAGATTCTGGAAGGCTTTACATGAAGCTATGGGTACTCAATTGAGGTTTAGTACAGCCTATCATCCTCAGACAGACGGACAGTCAGAGAGGACTATCCAGACTCTTGAAGATATGCTGAGAGCATGTGTCCTTGACTTCAAAGGAAAGTGGGACTATTATCTTCCGTTGGCTGAGTTTGCGTACAACAACAGTTATCATGCGAGCATTCAGATGGCTCCGTATGAAGCACTGTATGGGAGGAAGTGCCAGTCACCGTTGTGCTGGTCAGAGTTGTCTGAGAGGAAGTTGTATGGGCCGGATCTTGTTGATCAAACCGCTGAACAAATCCGAGTTATCAGGAAAAGGCTCTTTACAGCACAGAGTCGTCAGAAGAGCTATGCTGATAAGAGGAGAAGACCTCTTGAGTTTGAAGTGGGGGATCATGTCTTCCTGAGAGTGTCTCCGGTCACAGGCATCGGGAGAGCGATCAAGCGGAAGAAGCTGAGTCCGAGATACATTGGTCCATTTGAGATTCTAGCAAGGATCGGGCCGGTGGCATATCGGATAGCCCTACCCCCAAGTTTGAGTCGATTGCATGATGTATTCCATGTCTCGCAACTCAAGAAGTACCAACCAGACCCTGAGCATATTATTGAGTATGAAGAAGTGGAATTGCAAGATAACTTCACTTATGCGGTAGAGCCAGAGCGTATCATCGATCGAGAAGAGCGGAGACTCAGGCATCGAAGCTTACCATTTGTGAAGGTGGTCTGGAAGGGAATGTCTCCAAGAGAAGCCACTTGGGAGGCGGAAGCGGACATGAGAAAGAGATTTCCTGATTTTATGCCCCATGATGTGTAACAAATTTCGAGGGCGAAATTTATTGAACGGGGGGAGAATTGTAATATCCCAATTTTTGATTTAGGGATAATCATGATTATTAATGATAATTATGAATTAATTGGGAATATTATGTGATTTATGGCTATGTTAATTAATGTTATAATTAGTGGAAATTGGAAATATTAGTGCATATGTGTGGTATTTAAGATCAAGGGTGGTGATTCCTTGACCGTGGGTCGGAATCCAGTGTATTTAGCTTGTGTGAGCTCATTGTGGGAATGAAGGAGATGCTGACAAGTGGCATTGTGAGAGTTGTTGGATGAAGGCCACAAGAGGACAAAAGATTGCTTTTCCTCTTTCACTCCATCCCTCCATTTCTCTCTCTCGTTTCTCTCTCCTCTCTTCCTCCATTTCCGGCGGAAGTTTTAGGCAAGAAAGAGAAAGGAGAACTTGTGATTTTGGGTAAGTAAATGATCTTCTTTGCTCAAACACCATTCATAAATGTTGATCCTTGAATCATGGGCTTCATTTTGGTGTGTATAGTTGGGCCATTTGGTGTTGTTTGGTGCCACACGAAAATCTGAGTGTTGGTGGATCAAGAACTCCCTTTGGAGAAGTTGATAAGGTGAGTGAAACTAACCTATCTATCTAAGTTTCATGCTATTTGGAATAGTTTATAAATTCTGGGAAATTTGGCCTAATCATGAGAATGAGTGCCACTGTTCATTTGGTATGTTTATGGCATGAGAATGGCATTTTGGAATGAGTTTATGTTAGATAGATAGATTAGAGATTGAAATATGATGATAGGATGAAATGGGAATTTTGATGAAATTGTTGCCCAAAACCCAAAGCATGATAATGGAGTAGGATTTTGATGATTCTGAGTATTCCATTGAATTTATTGGGTGATTTTGTGTGGGAATGGCTTTGGGTTAAGTTTTATGGCCATAGGAATCAATTGGGCAAAGGTTGAGGAGAGTGCCTCTGTTTTCTGCGTTTTCTGCTATCTGAGGTACTCACTCGAGCAGACTGGGGTGTGCTCGAGTGAAGTATGAACATCACCCGAGCAGAAGGGGTCTGCTCGAGTGAGGGTTGAAGATCACCCGAGCAGGGATGAACTCTGCTCGAGTGCTGAGTGATTTTTCCCTTTTGATGCTTCGAGTTGTTTGGGTTTTTATGAGCCATGCTCGAGTGAGCTTGGGGCTGCTCGAGTGATGGTGTGAGTCCAGAATGAAGGGTTGCTTTCTGGTCTTTACTCGCGGGCTGATTGCCACGAGTGTGCTCTGACACTCGCGAGCATTGCCTTCTCACTCGAGCACTGGGTGTCTGCTCGAGTGAGCTGGTGCTTCAGGTGAGAGTTGTGCTTTCGGGTTGATGCTCGCGGGAAAGTTGCACGAGTGTGCCTTCTCACTCGCGGGTGGGAGGTGTGTGCTCGAGCACATATGGCTGTGCTCGAGTGATCTTGTGCTTGGAGAGTTTCGTTGTGCTCTCGGGTGTGTGCTTTCTGTCTCACTTCCTCTTGTGCTTGAGGTGAATTCCGTACCTGTGCTCGAGTGAGGATTTTGTGCTCGAGTGATTTGTTTCCTTGAAAGGTGTTGTGCTCTCGGGCAAGTGCGTTCTGCTCTCACTCTCTCTGGTGCCCGAGTGATGTCCGTACCATCACTCGAGTGAAGCCGTTTGTGCTCGAGTGTCCGTACAATCTGTGCTCGAGCACGGTCATCTGTGCTCGAGTGATTCAGTGTAAAATCTCAGTTTTGTGCTTCCAAAAAGGGATCTTTGGGATAGTTCTTCCTACCCTTTAGGAGTGTTGTTAGGAGTATTTAGTGACTCTAAAAGAGCAATAATGATAACCAATTAAGCATTATGAAGTGAATTAAGTCTTGGAATAGAGAATAACTCTTCGTCCCTAATTGTGAAAATAGGATTTGATATTTGCCTTCCTCGGGAGAGACCGGCGCTAGGACACGTCCGGAAGAACTCAGGTAGTGACTTTTCTCTCATATCTTGTATGATGTTTTGGTATGCATATCTTATCATTGAACTTGTGAAATGTGTGCCATGGTCCATTACGGCGCGAGCAGGTCAGCGTGAGCCGTATAGGGAGTGACAGTGGTCATCTCTAGTCGGCCGTTGGACTGCCGTCGTAATCGACATGGATCTTTGTGAATCCGACCCGTGAGGGCGGCGTATGTGAAAACCAGCCGTGGGCTGTGTGTGTGTATCTTGCCTATGTGGCTTACGAATATGATATGCTTTATATGGATCCCAGTTGTGGTGAATTATACTGTGTTGACTGTTGTGATGCAATACAGCGTGAGCAATCGTCAGGGATGACATGTGTCATACTAACCATTGCAGCTGCAACTGCCGTTGTAGTTGCTTGTGTGGATGATGATTTGATTACATGCATTATTGTTGTCATTATATGATTGACTTGTTACTACGGGGATTCTTTAGAATCTCACTCTCCCAAAATTAAACCTTTTAGACAGGGCTGAAGGATCGAGTGGCAAGCGGGCGACGAAGAGTAGTTAGAGCTCCTGTTTGGGAGTATATTTTTGAAATATGGTTATCATTGTATATTTTGGACTTGTATTTGTAGATTTTGTGTAATCCCCAAGTTAAGGGTATTGAATTGTGGCTTTGTGCCTTTGTAAATCCCTTATCTAATGAATGGAACCCGAGCGAGTCGGGAATTTATTTGCACTCTGATATTTGTAAATGGAATCCACCTGTTCAGGCCAGTGTTATTTTGTATTGAGAACTTGAGACCATTGTGAATAAGCTTTGAAAAATGTTTTGAAAAATCCGATTTTTGGGCAAAAGTGTAGCTTATTAAGTCCCAATTTCATTATGGTCTCTAATTACAACTTAATTATGAGTTTAAGAACTAAATCCCGGCCAAAGGTGGGAAGGGGGTTACAGTACTATTTATACATTCAAATTAGGAAAAGATTTTAGTCCTTATTATAAGTTCACTTTTTGAATAATAAATAAAATTATTACAATTCTACCCCTATTTTAAAGGTAGAGAGAAGAAAGATATGAAAAATACTTATTCATAGATGATGGCAAAATTAGAAAAGTTATCATATTTATTGAGTTAAATAACTCTCCTTGATATGTGAGAATTAGGTGATTTACATTGGTAAGTAGTTGCATAATGGTACTCGAAAGATGAAGACATTAAATGTTGATCAGCATTATTTAGCAGAAATTTTGAAATCCCACCCTCATGCATTTAGGATTTGCTCAAAACACAACACAACATATTTCACCTAACACAAGCAATTGTCCAGCCATTCAAGAGCAACTACACACCAAGAAAGCTCAGTCATAACTTAGCTTAGCATATTAATTATTCAATTAGAAGTCCCATAACCTCTGAACCCTAAGTTCATAGCCTCCAAATCTCAAAAACCTAAGTTTATTTTTGAAGGAGAGTTAAGAGGGAGCAAGATTGAACACATACCTCAAGATTGCAAGCCTAGAAATTGAGAAAAAGTCTCACAAATAACTTAACATTCATTGTGGCAAACTGTCCAAAGTAAATAATTATCGCATGTATGCCGAGTATTTTAGGCTTGGGCAATTTTGAATCCTGACCAAGCATATTAAGGCTACATATAAATCAAAGGTTTTCTGTAATCCTTCTAGTAATGCCAAAAGTCACAAATTAATCTTAAATCACATTATTATTCAATTCAGAATGTAGCATTTCATATTTTTTCAAGCGAAGGTTCTAATGCTGGAAAAGGTAAGGAATAAGAGTATTATTCCCTCTGATCCTTTTTATAAGCAATTTTCACTTTTTATTTGAAAATGTATGCTTCTTTTTTTTATTTTACCTATATTAAATACTCATTCTCTCTCATATCTTAAACTCATTATCTCTCATACTTTTTATCTATTCTCTCGCCTATACTCTTTTCATAAATAGGGACATATATGGAAAAAACATGACATTTTTGACACACTTATTGTGTCACGCCCTTATTTTAATTTCACATTTACCAGAGTATTCACGGAAAATGATATGCGGTTAGGTGGCCAACACAGGAATAACATGAATATATTGATAATAAGTGCATGATTACATAAATTTCCCATAGGGGTTCATACATAATCATTACCATCAATGTAGCCACACAGGGCTACTTGGGTATCTAAACCCGTTCCAGTGAAACAAAGACATCTTCTCATCTTCGTTCAACCATTGCAAAATTCTCATATGGTTCTCTGCATTGTTCTCAGCATATCTTCTATCTTCTCTTATCTAAATTGTTGGTAGGGGAGGGTGAGATTTGAGAGAATCTCAGTAGGAAACAGATACCGTAATGCATGCATGATTGATGCTATGTGTATGACATGTTAGCTTTTTCTAGATGTATGCCCCATAATGATATTTCTGCATGCTCAATGTTTCATACAACAAGACTATGGCCACAACGAAAACAGAAATAGAGCTTCATTTATTCAAATATGCTCTACACAATCAAGTAAAGCAATCACATACATCATTACACAAGCAAAGATATCAAATACATGTAAGTAAGGTAAGTCCCCTACCTCCAATCTTTCTCCTTGATTTGCGTGCCAACAGCTCGGGGCTTCATATTCGATCCTATAATGTCAAATGTACTATTTAAACACTTTCATAGTGTTTCTGGGGGTTATATGAGTCTATCTTGAAAAATTATTAAAATACCCCCGGGACCCGGCCCTATCGTACCCGATATGGCTGTACTTTTCTCAAAATTCTAACCTGGGCTATCCTGACATATTTGTGCCCAATGAATCCATTTTGGGACTTGGAATTACCAAATTCACTTCCAAAAGACAAAATTGCCCTTAGCAGCCCTTATTTAAGTGTTTTAGGGGTATTTCCGTAATTATGTTTTTTTGGCCTTTTCTGAAAAAGTGATCAACTGTAACCCCACCTAATTTTCCCTCATGAACTCAATGGAACCATCAAATCATTGAAAATCCAACTTTAAGGCCCATTTACAGCCCTAACCAAAATATATGGGTTTTCCGGGGAAAATCGGGGTTTTGCGATTTTGGCTTCGTAAACACGTTTCTTTCTACTCCTAACCACTTTATTAACTATTCCATTAGGTTACAAATACCATTTAGTACCAATTTGGGCAGCATAACACTTAGGCCTATTCAATTTCCAAATTTCAAATCAAAGACAATCCGGCGAAATTCCATCGATTAAATTGCCCACAACAACCAGAATAGTCAATATATGAAGGTTTGGAAGTTACCTCAAGCTTCAACTAGCTTTTCCTCTTCTTGGCTGAAAACCTTAAGCTCCCAAGACTGAAATTTGAGCTTCAAAACCTTAATCCACATGGAAGAATAGCTTAGGAGCGGAGTTATACACATTAGGATTCGTCGCTCCCCGCTGGATGGCATAGACACGAGGGAACCCTGGGAGAAGGTTTTATGGCTATCCGAACTACAACCAGGTAACATGATTGAGTCATGGGTTGATTATCGGTGAGGCAAGCAAGCTCGTCTTCCACTGTTCTATTTTTTTCTGCAAATGAGCACAATAACTATTTTTTTTGCAAATGAGCACGATAATAGTGACAGCAAGCCTTGCCGAAAATGCTGAATTCTGATATTTAAATTTTGACAGGATGGTGGTTGTAGATTCTTTGGTTTGCACGATGATGAATTTGGTGAGAGGGCCAATGTTGTGATAAAGCAGCTTTTTAATGATATTGACAAGTTGTATGATGAGAATAAACGAATTCGAGGAGACGACATTGCTGGATTTGTTGAAGAGCTTGAATCCATCCATGGTGAATTAAGGAGGTTGAGGCAAAATTACGGGTTAAGGGAAAGGGAAGTAATAAAAAGGGAAAGGAAGTTCAAAATTGCGGTAGTCATATTGATGGTGACTTGGGTGTGGATAATGTTTTTTACTTAGAATTGATGAAATGAGAGAATTGAGTCAATATATATTTATATATATGTGTAATTGAATAGAAGCGACAAATGTAATTATTTTATTTTGTTTGTATTTGAATAGAAATAGAAGCAAGATAGTTTTCTAGTATTGTCTGTGCCTTTTAATTATATTTGATGGAAGCAACTAGACAGATAGTTTTCTAGCTCATGCTATAAGCAATAATAACTGAACCTGCTTCTATAATAAAGCCATGGGTAAAAAAATGAGAAAGATACAAGAGTAACAGATTATAATAGGAAATTTGAAATAAATTATGAATGAGGAGATTACAAACTGTTTATATATCATCCTAACCTGAAATATATATCAAAGTAGATACAATTACATCTGGGTTGGCAACTTAGCTGTTTGACTTACATAAAAAAGGATAGCATATATAATATATCATATCAACCCAATTACAAAACGACGCCAAAAAGGAATAAAAATACAAAATACAGAAGTGCCCATTATGGCATACAAAAGACACTTCGAGACTTGTGGTTATATTGTCATGTGAGACTCCTTTGAATTGGCCCTTGATTTGGTAATTCAGATGTGAATTTGATTCGTCGAGATCCCTCAGCACGTAATGAACTTGTACCCTTGGACTTTCGTATTTGTCTCTCATTAGGGATTGGGAACTTAGTTTGTGGGTTGGTATAATGTAGGAAATATTCCTCAGCAGTCCCATGGTCAATAACAATCTCTAACCTTAATCCACGCTGCAGAAATTAAAATAATCAAATTTAGAAGTATAGTTTGGTGATGGAAAATGCAGAAGTATACATATAAGCATTATGCCATACAAAGGATTGAAAAGTGCATAATCGGACAAACAAGACATTTAGATCAAGCAAACTTTTTTCCCCTTACGGGCTTAATAAACTTCATGGAAATGGGGTGAGAGTATGACTATAATACTCGCATAGACCTTTTGTTTTCTTGCCAAGTTTTTTGGCTCTTACTCAGAAGTTTTCCCCCCTTAAAAGCCAATGTGGTAATTGGTCACTAACATATATATTATTTTGCTCCATTTAAATCCATACAGTTTCAATATGCAGAATATAGAATACAGAGCTAATTTCAAAATGCAGAAGTAATGTATACAATTTCAGTATCAGATCAGTATGGCAGAATGCATATCTAATTTCAAAATTCAGAAGTATAGCTAATGACCCTTTGTATCGGATCAGTATGGCGGAATGCATAACTAATAAGCAATATGCTTACTAGTACAACAAATGTATCACTTTGTTCATAAAGATATTTGGACTTTGCAAAATGCAGAAGTATAGCTAATGAGCACAGTTGGTACTTGAACATATTTTACAGAATCACTGTGTTAAAACCGTATACCCTACAATCCTAATTACACCCAAAAAACCAGTTTCAATATCAAGGAGGTCACAATTTCACAGTGGCATAGTTTAAATTGCTATAACAGTGAATAAAGCAGATAGACACTTTGGGACAGATATGCACAATTACACAGTGGCACAATTTAAATTTCCCTAATTACAAATACTCACATTGAACACACATTTACCCGTTTGATCATTAAACTGTATCCCCATGCCACATTCATTTCTTGCCTTGTACACGAGTGTAACCATTGGGATAGATTGGGATGGTTGTGAGGGAGTGGATGGCTAGGCACTCTTCTTAAATTGCTGTTGACTGTGTGAACTAGGTTGTTGTCCACTTTTCTTACTTGTACGCTTACTTCGGGTTGATGAAGGTGCCTAAAAAATCAAATTATTAATAAATAGAAAAACAGCCTAGAAATATAAAGAAAGCAGAAGGACAAATTACCTCTTTGCATGTGGATCTATAGTGGCCCTCTTTTCTGCAATAACTGCACCTTTGTACGTGACCTCGTTTGCTTAATTTGTCTAGTTCATGGCAATCTTCTTGTGTTTGGACACCATTATCATTGTTATCTCTAGTTTGGACAAACACCGCTCTCTTCTTCCTTCTTTGAGCTTCTTCAGTCCTCTTTCTCTTCTTCGGGGGCCTCCCAGGTAAGGTAACAACATATGGAGGCAGCATTGGAAGAAATGTTTGTGTGTCCCAAAATTGCTTTCCCCTGACTAGTTCAAGCTTCATTATGTAACTAGCTAAGTAAGTCTCCTTATGGTAGTAGTAAGAGATATGTGTGGTGGGATCTATTTTTGCATGGTACATTGCGCATATTGCATGTTGGCAAGGGATACCAGTTAAATCCCATGCCGACACATACACATCCCCCTACTCATGCATACAATATGTCTATCTTGTCTCTCACTGACCTCATCACCATTGAAAATCACTCTACAATGAACTGCTAAAAACCTATTTAACTCAAACAACTCCATACACCTCGGGCTGTAATTACTCTTCCAGTTAGCAACGTGATTTGCACTTTCAGCCCATCTACCCATCATCTTTGCCCTAATGCCATCAAACATCCTAATGACTGGTAGGAATCTATACTCATGAATCCATGAGTTTAAACTCTCACTAATGCTATTATCTACCATCCAACACTTACATTTAGGTGTAAAGAAAGCTCTTACCCACGCTGTAAGTCAATGCCGCAGCGGCGGCATCTTTGCTAATTCCCTCAAGAGACTTTAGGTTGTTAGTAAACTCTTCGTTGAATGTGCTCCATACACAAGAAAAAAAAATTTCTTCTTCAACTCATTTCCTCTCCATTTTTTATTCCATTTCCCGTAAATATGTCTTGCACAAAGTCTATGCTCGACCTCAGGCAACACATCAGACACAGCCTGAGCTAATCCCTGACAAGCACATGCAAAATAGCAGTAGTAAAAACTACAAAGGCATTTGCATTTCAGGCTGCCAAATTATATATGCAAAATAGCAGTTATTCAGGATGCCAAATGATTTTCAAAGGTCCATGCAGTATTGACACTTTCATGTTGAATCTACACACAAGATGGATGGCATTCCCACTACAATGAAAATCAAAATATACAGCAATGAGAAGTAATTGTGAAATCATTCAAACCAAATACCATAAAAACTGAGATGTTTACATGAGAATCTATGGTACTGATGCAAATGTCAACATTTTAAATTATTAACTTCAAAAGACTAGAAATATGATATAATGGATAAAAAACTTGTCAAGACTAATTTTCTAACGCAATCATAAAAATATATGGAAAAAGATAGAAGGGAGGAAACAATAAATTTATGACTCTAAAGCATGATCATGAAAGAAGTATTCCTTTACATACCATTTGATTATGAACTAACACATCGATTATGAAACAAGTGTCTGCAACCGCTGTTTACCTTCTGCATATCTAACATGATGGTAATAGTAGATCCATCTCGTAGGTCGAAAGAGATCCGTAGCCATTGAAGAAACCACCCCCAATTAAGACCATTTTCCTTTCCAACTAAAGCAAATGCTAATGGATACAAACAATCATTGGCATCTACACCCACGGCAGTAAGCAAAATGCCCCTTGTCTTGCCTTTAAGAAATGTGACATCAACTCCAATCAATGGCCTGCACTCTTCTTTCTACCCAACCTATGTCAGTGAGAACAACACAATGGTAGTAAGCAAAATTGAACATTAAACAATGAACTTTAAATTGAAAATGATGCAATTTATAATTTAAAGTACCTTCGAAGCATGGTAACAAACGTACATCCTTCTAAAGATCCTTACGCCTTGCTTAAGTGTCTCATTGCTGACCTTCACGCTCACATCTGATCCAGGATTTGAGATCCTCATTTTATTGCAAAAAGCCTCTAACTTTGCAAACTCGTCTTTAAAACTCCCTTCCATCTCTTGCATTATCTTCCTCTTTGCTCTCTTGCACTTGTATATACTCACATTGACATTTAGTTCACGTTGCACCTCTGATTTCATCTCACTAACCTTATACTCAGGATTTTCTTGAACCTTATCCTTAAATTTTTCAGCTAGCCAGCGAACAGATGTCCTTAGGCTTTCATACACCCTTGCACATCTAGGCCTTAAATCCAATGTCTTAATCATATACCCCACTTGTTGTCCATCCCTTGAAGCATATAACACAAAAGGGCAACCTTCTTCACGCACTACTTTTATCAATCTCTTATCATTATTTGCTATTTTTATCTTAACCCCTTTACTTATTACATATCTGTCCAAGGCCCTTTTTAGCTCTAATTTATCCACATAAGCCATACCCACTATGAAGAAGGGCCTTTTACTCAACTCCTCCACATCACCATCCCCTCTTACTTCTTCTAAAGGCCCATCATCATTATTTGGGCCCAAATCATCCTTATCATCCTCACTCTCACTACTATATTCTAATTCAAAATCTAATTCAACACTCTCCACAGTGTCAGAGCTATCACTATCACCCATGTAGCTCTCATCCTTACTATCACAATACTGTGAACTATGATCCCCCTCATACACTAACTTTTTCAGGTTTCCATGCTAAGTACCACAAACACTGATTGGGTTCCTAGTTTCAACATTCAAGTCATCGTCTACATCTATGTCATCTAACCAATCTAACACTTCTATGTCCTCTATTACTTCTTGTCCCTCACCTATAAAATTTGCCATTTGATTTTGCACACTCTCTTTTATTATTAACTCACTTTCAGGTTCACTTTACCCTCTCTGTCCAAAGTAATTGACATTTTTAACTACAGAGTTGAGACCACTTTCAACATTTTCATTCTTATTTTTCCATCTCTTAAGTGTGAACAGCAAAATTTCGCTTACCTTCATTTGTGCTGTCAATTTCTTCTCTTCCACTATTTGCTGTTTCACATCACCGTAACTCTCGCCATTTGACGCCATGCTTTGCAACAAAATAGACAGCAAATTAACCGAGGGCTTCGATGCCATTTCACTATACAAACTTAAGAAAAAGCGGAATCTTTCTATGCTTACCTGTTCGAGTGGTCCCTTCGTTCCTTTTCCCCATGAGATTCCCTTCACATAGCGTTGTCCACTTTCGATCTTTTAGCTTACTCTCACTTTCTCAATTTCCTACTCTGTCACACTAGATTCCCTCAATTCTATACTTGCTTGATTTCCCCTTCCTCCCTATCACGATTTGCTCTTGCTCGACGGCTCACGATTTCGTTCGCTCGCTTTTACCCTTAATTTTGTTTCAGGATCGTGTTTTTCTATTCGATAAAAATGCCCATGCTTAAACTGTTTTACCTACACAGCATTTGCCAACTTACTTCCCTCGTCAGCATCTTTAGTCCTTTTTTTCAAAACCCAGTCAACGTTTGCTTCTTTAAACGGTTGTGGTGTTTTTGCAACTAATTTCAGATCCCATAAGCATTTTTTAACCTTAAATTTATACATGGTGCTAGGTGCTCCTAGTGTAAACATAAGCATTTTTGCTCCTTTGCCCTTTTTTCAATTGGACTTGTAAAGAAAAAGTTGCTTCTTTTGACTTTCATGCTTTTGACTTTTCCACCATGGAGAAAGAAGAAGTTTATATCATGAAGAGAGAAGAAATTAAAGACGTCAGAAGAAAAGATATTGGGTCCTACTTTCTTTTTCAAAAGTTAATCCAAACATAAATCACATTACACAATTTAAATTTTATCCTATCTTGCATTTGCAAAGGTCAGATTGAAAAAAAGTCACTTCTGCCACCGCTAATCCAAACACACCCAAACTAATTAGATTCAAAACAAACGCAACTATTGTCCACAACATATAATTATTGCTGCTTTTTTTTTACCCATGTCTTTTAAAGAATAAAAAAAGGAAAAATTCTAAATAAATACTATTTGAACTTGGGAAATCCTAAAAAGTCTATTAACACATGGAAATGACAAATAGGTCTCAAGGGACTATTTTGAAATTTTGAAATGTTATGCTTCTGACAAATTGAATAAATACAATGACAACTTGAATATAGCGATGGACAAATTGCGCTCCCGCGGTTATTAATTGTCACACTCAAGTTGTCATTGACAATACTCAAGTTGTTATTGCCTTTATTCAACTTGGCAACAATGCTTGATAGGGATTAGAAAGCTCAAGTAGTCAATCCCTACACTTAAATAGTTAATTTCATTACTCAGGTTGTCACCGAAGGCCCGCCAGCAAGGTGTAGTGCTGGCCACCGAAGCTTCAGCGTCGGTGAGGGTTTTTTTTAAAAAAATAATACTTAAGGGGCATTTTGATAAAAGCACAACATTTCAAAATCTCATATTAGTCCCTTGAGATCTATTTGTCATTTCCATGTATTAACATACTTTTTTAGAGTTTTTCAAGTTCAAATGATAGATTTTCCCTTAAAAAAATACCCATATGCAACATGGTGAGAGTATTTTTTTTTAAAAAAAATACTAATAGGCAAACACATTTATATAAGAAATAGCTTTAAATTTAGGAAAATGATATTAATGTCCCAATTAAAAAAAATAATATCAGAAAAGTTTCAAAACTTGTTAATGATAGCTCCTCCACTTATCAATGATTACACTTTCACTTATCATTAATAAAGTTTGGGACTTTTTAAATATTATTTTTCTTAATTAATAAGACATAATGCCATTTTCTTTAAGTTTATACACAACTTGCTCACTCACTCGACAAAATGAGTTTCATGGTTGTCACCTTGTCATATCTGAAAAGTGAAACGATTCCACTGCTGAATAATTTCAATTTGTCATTTAGTGCTCCATTCTTCCATACACATGCAATTTATTGATTTGCATAATACTTCAAGACCCTGTCATCCGCCTGATTTTTTCAGCTAGGGAAAATTGCTCAATTTTCCCTATTCTTTTCCTCAAATTTAAAAGGCGTTGATATTAAAGATTGAAATGGGTCGGGCTAGAAGCCTATGGCTAACCTACACAAGTTGGCAAAAAAAAAACCTACACAAAATCTAACTTAACCTATTTGATAAATAAATCAAGTTCAGAGACTCATACCTATTACTAGGCCTTTTAAAATAAACAAGCCAGGTCATTGGATATAATCAAGTTGCAACACCTTTGCGGTGGATAAATAAATTTATCCAACACCTTGTATCTCACCTCATGACATATATAGCATATAATCAATCAAGTTGCAATCATTCTTCAAAACTTATATAATTAATGAATTATTGATAAGTGGTTTCCTTATAGGAAAAAAAGACAATAAAATACCACACGAATTATCAAATCTTCAAAAAGTCACTTAAACATGCAAAAGGATAAATAGGTGAGAGGGTAGGAGTATGGGATTTTTAAGTATGAGTGTTTTTACTAAGGTACTGAAAATCGGATCGGACATTGAACCGACCAAGGTACAGGATCAATAGTCAGTAGTTCAGATCGGGGTCAACCTGGGGTCAATTCAAAAAAAATATATAATTTAAATGTTCATGCATACCATTCAAAAAACTACAAAAGAGTTTTTTTTTTCAAACCAATAGTCCAATATAACCTCCTAAACCTAATACCCACAAAAATATCATTAAGTACATAAGGATTTTTCTTCAACTAATGCCAAAAGTATTCAACAATCCTTTTAAAGCTCCTTGCAAATCAAACAAAGTTTTTGAGAAATATTTTTTTTAAAGAAAAAAGCCAGGTTAGAGCGTACAAATGTTAAAAAAATAGGGCTACCCGGGTCACCCCAGTTCACACTGGGTTACCCCGGGTCGACCGGTTCAGTCAACCTTGGTTTTCTGATCTCAACCGGACCGAACTAGCGACCGGTTTCCGGTCTAAACTGGCCGGGCCGGTCCGATTTTCAATATTATGATTTTTACTAAATTGCCTCTCAAATAAAAAAGAGAAATCGACACTTCAACCCTGGCAGCTTCTTTGGGAGAAAATGAATTCTTTTTTTAGTTTGGGCCATTGGATTTGGTCCCACCGCACCTTGGTTCCCAAAAATGATGGCAGCCATTGAGATATCAAAGCCCCACCTTTGATGATATAATGCATTTTATAACATATAATACCTAAAAGAGTGTGATGTTTTAATTACATACTACAATTCTAACGCGAATGACAACATTTGTATAGGTATTTCATTTCAATAACGACCTTTTCTGCTACTTTTAGCAAGTGTCACATTTAAGGAAACTTAACTAAATGGGTGAGGGAGTGAGAAATTGACTACATTTGTCTGTTTTTATTAGTAAGATTGTAATGTTTCAATCATTGTTGATTGTATTTGTAATGTGAATGACAACATTTGTATAGGTATTAACCTTTTCAGTAACGTCCTTTACTACCATTTTTAACAAGTTTCACATTTAGGGAAACTTAACTAATTGGTTGAGGGAGTGAGAAATTGACTCCACTTATCAATTTTTATGAGCAAGAATGTAATATTTTAATTACTAACTACATCTGCAACGCAAATGAAAACATTTGCAAAAACGAAGCCAAAGGTGGAGGAAGAGGATACTCTCATTGTCCTCTTTCTCATTATCTTCTTGTAACACCCCAAATTTTATTCACCAAAAATATATTATAAATTATTTTGAATAATTCAATAAAATGGTGAATATTCATGAATTTGAGTTTTGTGAATTTTGAAATATCCATATTCATAAGGAAATGAGCAAATTAATTCAAAAATTGAATTAAATTATAAAGGGGATAGCAAAATCATAATTTTGCCAATTTAGCCCAAGATTAATTATTTTCCAATTAATTGGTGTTAACTTCAATTAATTAAGGAAAATAAAGGAAAATGCATAATGAGATTATTCTTGGTGGAATAAATCAAGAATTTGTGAAATTAAGGGAGGATTATACATAATTCAATTATGTGAATTATGGAATTATGAAAAAAAAAAATCCTTCCCTTCCTTTCTTTAATTTCGTCCAAGCATGAAGAATAAGGAGAAAAATTGATTTCATGATCACATGCTACATGAATGAAGCTATACTACATGAACCTCTCAATGATGACAAAGATGGAGTGTACAGCAAGTGAAGACATGGGCCTGGTGGTCATGATGAGAGGTTATGGCATAAAGTAAGGGGGTATGGTGAATACATGAAGGGAAAAGCTTGAGTGAAGGAAGAGACAAACTTGATTGCATGGAAGAAAGCTTTCTTGTCTTGTAAGAGGAGAGGGAGGCACGGTTTTGAGGAGCAAAATAAGGGAAGCAATTGATTCAAATTAATGGCAAGACAATGAAGAAATCATAAAGGAAGAGAATATGGTGACAAGTGGCACATTTTGATCTCTTGATTAAATCTATGGCTAGGAAGAAAGATGAATAAGTCAATAAAACATCGTCCCTTCCCCTTCATACACACATTTCATCCAACCACAAGGAAGAGAGAGAGAGAGTTTGTGAAGTTCTTGGGAGCTAGAGAGAAGAAGGAGCAAGAAGATTAAGGTAAGTGTTATCTCTTAAGCATTTTTCTTGTGATCTTCCATGAAATCCTTCTCTAAACCCTTGTTTCTCATGAATCTATGGTGGTGAAGACACACTTTGAGATCAAGAACAGAGGGAGGAGGAGCCTAGAGTAAGAGGAAACCAAGAAGTCAAATAGGGTAACTTCATGACCTTGCCTTCTTGAGTTGTTGTTCATAATTGTTGTTTGGTTTTTATGATTTTTGGGTTGAGTTGTAAAATTAGAAAAAGTTATAACCTCCTTATGCTGTCCAAAATTCTTTAAATCATGATTATGAACTATTTAAATGAGTTAACCAAGGATTAGATGTGGAAAAGTATAAGTTTTGAAAGCTAAAATACAAAGCTCCATTTTTTTCTATTTTTCTTCATATTTTCGGCTAGAACCAGAACTGGCACTAGGAGTTGGATTTTCATGAAATAAATTATTCCATTGGACTCAGTGGGCAAAACTAGGTGGGGTTACAGTGGGACACTTTCTCGGTAGAGGCCCAAAAAAAGCATAATTACGAAAATGCCACTGAAATCCCTAAATAGGGGCTGTCAATGGTATTTTTATAATTTGATAGTGAATTTAGTGATTTTGAGCCCGAAAATGGATTTATTGGGTGAAAATAATTAAAAATAGCCTTAGTCAAAATTTTGGGAAAACGTGCCATCGGGGCGAGTATAGCCGGGCCGGGGTCCGAGGGCATTTTAGTAAATTTTCATCATATACTAATATAACCATGAGAAACACTATGAAAGAGTCTAAAATGATACTTGAATAGGTTATGACATATTTCTGATACATTTAATATTTTAGGACCGATTCGAAAGCCGGAACGACACACGTAACGAGACACACCGGAAAAAGGGATTATAAGGCGTTGAGGTAGGGGCATTATCTTTCATACATTATGCCATATTTATATGATTATGTGGATGCCAATGTTTGTAAATGCACTTTATTAATTAGCATAAATTTCCTAGAAAGAGGCTGTTAGTGCCAGTGTGCACTTACACTGGTAGTTGGCAGAAGTCCAATCGGTGTAGATTGTGGGGTTGGGCCCTACTCATGTATACATGACGATGATGTGTTTATATTGTTCATTAATTTGTGCATATCTTAGCGCATGTCATATTTACTTTTCGTATTCTTTATGAACGATATCATGTCTCTACGGGGATTCTTCGGAATCTCACCCTATTTTTAAACAAATACCTCAGTGGGTACCAGTGGGGCAAAGGGAAAAGACGAAGACGCCGTAAAGTGAACGGCACGTGTCTCGAGGCGATGACAAGATCGTGGTCATAATTAGTCTATTTTGTGATATTTTGGTGAAATTTGTAAATATTAAAACTTCCGCTGTATTTTTTGTTTCCGTCGATGAACGATATCGGAATTATAAACGAATATTTTTATCAGTATAATTGTACTTTTCTGTATACTCATTGAATTCTGTCTTTATTACTCTTTGAATATCAAAATGGAAACAGGTGTTGACACTTCTCATCATCTCATCTCCACCCTTAGATCATGAAATAGATGGTTTAAATTTAATATTTTATAAAATTATTATTATTATATTTTATAAATTAATTTTTTTAAGAATGGTATATATCAGATTTTTAAGGTTTAAATTTACTTATTTATATTTATAGAAATAATTTTATAAAAGATTGAATATGAACCATATATTGTTTTAATCTAACGGTGGATATGAGATGATGAGAAGAAAATAAGAAAGAGGACAATGAGAGAAACGCAACTCGTGGAGTCGTGGGTAGGGATGAAAATAGGTCATGCCCCTAACAGGGGTCTATAGTCTAGCCTATATAAAACTTAGACTAACCTATTTAGTGAATAGGTCAAGCTCAGACTCAGGTCTATTGCCAAACCTATTTAGATAAACAAGCTAGACCTATTTCCATAAGGCCTAAACTACAGGTGATGCGTGCTTTTTGTCGCTAAAGCAATCAATTAATAACTAGGACAACCTACTAATACAATATAGTGTTAACCTAGGTTATTCTCCAAGAAGCAATCTGTAGGTTTTCTCTAGAATTGAATTTAGGTGATGAAAAATATAATGGAATAAACCTAAACTAAATGCAAGACTCTACTACCTAAATGCAATTAAACTAACTAAATGCAAGATGCAAATGATTCTAAAATCTATATGAGAATGAAACTAACCTAAATGAATGCAAATGTAATTTTTGGGGGTTTTATGAAAGGGGAATTAAAATGCTAATAAAAAAGATCAAGAAAAAGCAAGACAGATAACAAAGGTTTAATTCAATTATGATGATGAAGAGGACAACTCAGGATTCACATGGATTTAGCTTTCTTAGCCATTCAATTTATTATATCAAAGGGAGGTTAATGAAAAATATGAATTAATAAATTTATTCACCTAATTAAGACATGGGAAACCCTTAAGTTCAATAACACCTAATCCACTAAAAAACTCATAATGGAAAAAGCGGTGGTTAATTAAATCCATTAAAAACCAATCACAATTGCTTAAAATAATTTTGGAAATTATGTTCACAATTGTCTAATTAAACAATTCGACAATTAATCACCTAATTAAAAAATCAAGAGATTAAACCCAAATTGACAATTAAATTAATAATGAAAACTCAATTAATAATCTAATTAACAATTAAAGAGTTTGTAAATAAAAATCCCAACAATCAATTAAGAACAAATCAAATCCAAAATATCAATTCAATTCAAATCAATAATAAGTCTACAATCGTAAAATTATATTGTTCTCAATTAGTACAACCCAAAATCATTTAAAATTAAACAATATCAAGTCTTAAACCAAAAAAGATAGAAAGAAAGACACTCATTTATCATCTTTAAATGTAAGCTCCTAAATTCTAACTTCCTCCATACTTCTCCCGAGTTGACTCCCAAATAACTCACGCTGCCATGAATTTCTCCTCTCCAAACCCGAAACACCTCACAGCTATCAAAGGAATGCGTGGAATATTAGTTGATGATTGATTAATGCCGTGGGACCCGCGGGTAAAGGAGATGGATGTAGCAATTTTAGTGAATTTGGTAATGGTCTGCGTGGCAACAATTTAAGGAGAAATAGAAAAGAGATTGAGAGCGTGATGGTGATCTTCCGCCGAACAGAACTCGAGCTTCAGCGTCTGCATGCGTCTCAGCCTCCAGCGTCAGTCCGCCCCCGCCTCACCTCGTCTCAGCGTGTTCTCTCATGTGTGGCGGTTAGGGTAATCAAAAGGGAGGAGAAGAGAGTTTTTTTTGGTATCAACTTGAACCCATTAAAATTTAAGAAGATCAATTAAAATTCCACCATTAAATTCTTTTTCTTAGC
The DNA here is from genome assembly GCA_963855925.1 of Inga laurina. Classification (NCBI taxonomy): domain Eukaryota; kingdom Viridiplantae; phylum Streptophyta; class Magnoliopsida; order Fabales; family Fabaceae; genus Inga; species Inga laurina. The sequence goes on from OY979711.1 coordinate 15,429,438, forward strand.
TTTTAAGAAAATTTCTACATTATAGGATCTTCTAATATGTTTTTCCATATCATGCAAGAATCAAATAAAATTATAATTTATCATATAATTGAAAATATTATCTAATCACAAGATAACAATCATAATATTATTAATTTAAGCCCAATAATATCATAATCAATTCAAGTTTATATTATTTCTTATAATTGACTAATTATCCAAATATTATCTAATAAATCCAAATTAACCTAAAATAATCTCCAAAATAAATGAATAAAGTGGGATAAAATATACTAAATTTGGATTTATCAACAGGTCTGCGTGGCGGCCTATTTAAATTTTTTTTTAAATTTATATTACTATTATATAAGTACATAAGTATTATATAAATTATTTATAAATTTACCAACTTAACCTTAATTCTAAGTTTCATATCTCATTATCATTATACTCAACCATTGCTTTCGCATAAATCAGTTACCCATACCTCCTTTCTGTTCAATCCTTTAAGATGACATCGCCAACTCACTCCCTTTTTCCTGATTTGTGTTGTCCACTAAAGCATAATAATTGTTATGAGTTTTTTTTTAGTGCCAAGTGAAATATTATAATTTTAGTAAAAGGATTTTGTCCAAATTTACGTGGGAAGGGTAAAATAGGTAAAATCTAATTTTACATGTTGCTTGTTATGCTTGGTGGATTTTAGAAAATATATCTCACTATTCAATAGACGATTAATTTTTCTTATTCCTATTTTCTTAGACAATTGTTGTCACTGTACATTCTTTTCTTTTCCTTACTAAGCCATAATATTACGACGAAAATGATTATTAAGCTTTTAAGATATAATGTATGATTGTAAATAAGCGTGAATGATTATATATAAATTTGGAGGCATAGGCTTTAAAGAAATGTTTTAAAAGCCGGACCAAACGTTGAGCTGGAAAGATCAACAGGTCAAGGTTTAACAGGTTGGAACGATTGAGCCATTGAGCCGACGAACCGGTGAGGTAATAATTAAATTTAAAAATATTATATTTATATTTACATTTATATATATTACAATAATTAGTTTTTAGCCTAATTTCATATGAAATTAGTAAAGTCACAAAACACCATTTAAAAAAGAGTATTTAAATCAACCATTAACCTAACAAAAAGCATAAATAATAATGATTTCATGTTTTATTAAACATTGGTATTTGATGGCTTTTAATTGATTCAAATGAGTTTCTTAAAAAATATTTGAATCAAAAATATCATTACCTTCTTGAGCAAATGTAAGGTTTCCACGGATATTTTGCCAGGCAATAAAATCCTATACAGCTAAACAAAACTGGCAAAACATACACTAATAAAATATTAAAACCTGACAACAAAAATTAAAATTAAAATAAAAGATAAAAAAACTTCTACATGTTTTACTTTAGTACGATACTTCAGTTTGAATTTTTTTCCACCCCCACGTGATGAGAGAGAATTAAGTAATCTATAGAAGCTTTATTCCTTTCTTATGACACAGCCACACAACCCTTTTATCCATATAATGGGTTTAACAGTTGGGCAAATTAATATATTCCACTAAAAGACCAAACTTGCTAGCTGCATAAGAAAAGAAAAGTAATATGGGGAATCGAAAATATCATACAACACAACTAATTCTCTCTGTTCAACCACATCTTCTCTCCCTCGAACCAGATCTGCGTTTTCCGACGAAGATGAGGTCCAACTTCAAAAGTCAAAACAAGATATGAAGGAGCTCATATTCGTAATGAATGTTAGGAAAAACCAAAAAACACTCGGGTAAATAGATTATATTGTGAGAAATGCTATTTCATATTTTTTTTTATTTTTCGTCATCTCTTTAGCTTTCTCATTTTTTTTTCTTGATGTAAATGTTGGCGATGAGCCGTCCGGTTAACAAAAATATGTTTTGGCTTCCGGCTGAAGAGCAGTTTCCGACCTGATAACGAATTTTTTCCAGTCGAATCCGGCTCGACTATCAAAACAGCCTTTTACATAAAGCCGAGCTGTAGTTACCTCCGGTCGACGTCCGGCCGTCCAACTCAGTCCGGCTCTAAAAACGTTGCTTTAAAGGCTATTTAAAATGTTATATTTTAAGTATGTTTTTAAACAAGCTTCAAGACTTATCAGGCCTTTTAAAGGCCTAGGGCGGAACCTAAAAAAAACATACATACAAGCTCGGATTTTAAATCTTTGTTGTAGGCTCAAATCTATTTAAGTAATATCTTACCTGACCTGACCTATTTTCATCTCTAACCACCCTACTAAACATAGCATAATTAAAAACATTATAATTTTTTTTTTAAAAAAATTATTTTAAATAGCCTCATTTTAGGATATGGATGAGAATGTTGATAAAAACATATAAACCCACAAAGATATCATAAAATTTGAAAAACAATTAATAATAAATGACTTTTTATGATTTTAATCAAAAGCCGAATAATTTTACAAAATAATTCGTTCTGCTTTTTAATTGATAAAATATTATAGTCATTCTTCTTACTTTAAAACTGTATTAAAAAATAGAAAAAAAATTAATTGATAAAACATTAAACTTGGACAAATCGTAGTATATTTCCAATATATATATAGATATAAATAATAAATATGACCAAATAAAATATAAGAAAGTATTTTAATTAAATAAAATACAACTAAGAGGATTGTGTTTACTCCTGGCCAAAAAATACTTCTGTACCCAGTTCATTGTTTAATCAAGAGGTGAAGAAGAAATGCTAGAAAAAGGTATTTTAAAAAAAATACAAGAAAAGGATCTGCTTGGATGCATGAGCACAACAGGCCGACATTGCGAGAGCCACGCCTCATTCATGTAATATATATATAAAGAGGCCTGAGGCAAAAATCATGACTAGGAAAACGGGCTAGTATGTGACGGATTCAGGTATAAATGAGTCAGTCTAAGTCTAAAAAAGCATATCAAATTTGTGGTCCGACCCATTTATATAAAGTCCGTGTGTTTTAGGCCTGTTTAACTTTTTTCCTTTCTTTTTTTATCATGACTTTTTTATTTTATTCTCCTAAAGACTAAAATACCTAATTTAAAACATAAATATTATCCAAGTTTAATAAAACACAAACACTAAGACTTAAGTCCAAACCATAATTAATATCCAAAACTAATCAAACATGTCCATAACTATAATCAAACAAGTCTACAAGCTTCAAATGTCAGTAATAATAGAACACCTGATTTGGATTTTGGTGTTCACATACAAAAAATGAAAAAAGAAAATCAAAGAAGAGAAGTTTCAAATGAGGTATGAGTAAGTGTGAGAGAGTTTTTGATATGAGGGTTAGGTTAGCTTAACTCTGCCCCCTGACCATTGTTTGCTATCTTATGCCTAGTTAAAATAAAAGTTAAACGGGCCTAAAAGGGCTTACCCGCCTCCTCTTTTTTTTTTTACCCTAAATTACAAACCCGACCCTTGATGGGTTTGGCACAATTTCCCAGCTCTAACAAAAATGTAACCTTTTCTTACATAATATTCCTAACAAAATTAATATAAGGGAGAATCCTTGAAAAAATACTTAGAATTTGAAAAACGAAAAATGAATTTTTTTTACCAATAGTCGATTAGAATATGTCAAAACATGATAAAGAATTTTCAATTTTTTTTTGAGAAATGACTGATTTATCATTCTCTAATTTTCAGATTCTTTTTCAGGATTCTCCCATTATATAATGTATTATTGGCAAAAAGAATCAAATATTTCATTGGTGCTTAGATTTGTGACTCTTGATTTGTTTTTGTTTTTTTTTTCGCCCGAAGATTTGTGACTCTTGATGAGTGCCTATCATTATTTTCTTATTATTTTGTGAATCGTCTCTCATTCACACATTTGCTAGCTCAACATTATTATGACAACTTAATTGAGTATGATTGGCCCAACTTCCCTTAAATCATTCGTCGTATTGACTAGGAGCCAATACCAAAAGAGACGTCTCCCCCCCCCCCCCCCCCCCCCAATAATACTTCAACCCACCTTTTTGTTTGCTTCCATACGTATGCATCCATCAAATTAAAACTAATATGCTCTTACGTACTATTCATGAATATATATAGGGTTAACATAACTTTTGGTCTCTGGAGTTTGATTCAATTTTGGTTTTGATTCCTCAAATTTAAAATCGATAGTTTTGATCTCTGAAGTTTGATCCTTAAGCCCTTAAGTTTGAAATATTTGATTTTGATCTCTCAAGTTTGAAAATGACTTGGTTTTTTTTCGGGTTCGGTTCTGTTTTCCACCAAGTCCTTCTCAAACTTGAGGAATCAACAATTATAAATGAAGTAAACTTGAGAGACTAGGGGTCAAATTTCAGGGACCAAAACCATTGATTTTAAACTTAAGGGACCAAAATCAAAATTGGATCAAAGTTCATGGACTAAAAGTTATATTAACCCATATATATATATATATAAATGACTTTTTTTCTAAAAACATTATGCCTACAGGTTTTTTTTTTTTTTTAATTTATTGGGCTGCAAATAATTCGCTATTGGCACGCGTGCGTTGACCGTGTCAAACTAAGGGGAAAATAGCAATGTGCAAGATGATCATATCCAATGAATGAAAAATCGGACCGGGTAATGAATCGATTATAGTACAGATTCAAGGGTTAATGAGTCAATTAGGATCTAACCAGTAGTTAAACTAGTCATATTAAAATATTATAATTTATTAATGGCAATATATATTAATATATTTTTAACCCCTATAGATAAAAATGAAGATATTTAGGAAAAAATGTTTAAAATCTATTAGTATTAGTTATAATGCTTATATTTATGCAATGATATCTCCTTTCCTATAATTATTATATCTTTTTAAATAATTTTTTTTCATTACCTTCTTCATTTTCTTTAGATTTGTTCTTTCTTTAGCTACTTGTCTCTTCATTTTGATCTTCAACCTTCCATTTTCCTCTAAAAAATAGCACAAAATAACAATTACCCCTAAAAGAAATAAATGAATTCCAAAAATTTTAGACAAAAAATGAAATCAGTCAAACCAGTTGAACCACTGGTTTTACCGGTTCTAACCGGTCCAACCGTTTTTAGACCGGTTGGTTTAATGAGAAAACCAGACTGGACCACTAACACATTCCGGGTTCAATCGGTCGAACCAGTCGGTCCGATTTAATTGTCAGTATTTATTTTATTTGAGTTGGCCAACTTATCATTCAGATTGATAACCGCATGGTTCCAGTTTAGAAAAGGCATCGGTGGAGATAATTTGATACATGCCCTACTCAAAACTTATCACATACTACTATCTTGTGTGACAGCGAGGAAGTTTCTTTCCTTCCTTCCCATCCTTTATATTTTTTTCTTTATTTTTTCGAAAATCAAAGAGAAATTGTTTTCAATTTTAGCCCAAGCATAGAATCAGGGCTAGGCTCAATAAATAAGGCCCTTAACAAGTGAATAGCCCAAACTGTGTCCCAATAAGTCGGTTACACAAAAAAGATTGGCCCAATTCAAATATTAGTTTTTGCATCCGGACTTATTTGCACAAGGACCGAATTTATTGTTGTGCCGAACAAATGTTCGAATCTCTATTAGAAGACGTGTCTATATTTAGTGCCCAACAGTATCTCAAACAAGATTGCTCCAATATGAGGACCCTGTGCTTAGCAAAAAAAAAAATGTATTGTAATATTGTCACAAATAAAGAGAATCAAGGGAAAATCATATAAAAATCTTTAATACTCTCTCGGGTCATATTTATAAGAGCCCGTTAATCGAATTGCACGGTTTAAGAAAATAGTTAAAAATAAAAAGTATGTCTAAAATAAACTTTTTTTCTAAGTATACCTTTATTTATGAGTGACAAATATGAGAGAGAAATAGAGCAAATATAGGTATCGCCAACCTTTTAATTAATACCATATATATAATTAATGAGGGGCGAAAATGGAAAAAAATCATTCAATTTTCAGATAACTTTTGGTAAGCTCTTGTAAAAAGGACCAAGACAATTTAAAGTTTGGGCACCTATAAAAAGGACCAGAGGAAATATTCAATAATATTGGAAAAAATTAAAATTCTTTATCGGATGATCAAAATAATTGTCTGTACTTTCTAAAGATATCATGCATTTTATATTTTTCATGTTTTTCAAATTTATAGATCTAAAATATTCTTCTAATATTCAAAAGATCAAATCGTAATCCTACAGATTATTTGCGTGTGTATATATATATATAGATTGTATTTAATACAGATCAATGGTTAGTACAAGAATAAGGAGATTCGATTGAGGAGATCAAACCCTAATACTGTAAAAACAAGATTTGTCGAAGCAATTAAATTTTGAGATAATCCCTATAAAAATATGAGAACTTAAAAGTGTAAATAATGTTCAATAAAATTGATAGGTTTTGATGTATACCTCTTCCATTCCTCAATGACAAAAACTATTGAGAGAGAGGAGACAAACATACTAACTATAAAACAAAAGTGAAAAAATAGACTAATCAGCCATATATTTTGTTTTTGAATTAAATGAAAACCCATGAATGGTATGAAGTTATAAGTGAGATCGAACCCACGACCTTCACGATAACACTAGCACTTGATCTAGCCTTGGGGTTAAAATCAATAAATTTATCCAATGAGTGTAGTAAAGGCACAACTCGGGTAATCTCTTTTTTGGGAAACTTATCCAACTACCTAGAAAACTAAATGTCATGGAAAATGCAATAAAAGATTGGGGTTCTGAAATCATTTTCTCTATAACAATGAAATGCAATGAAAGAACTTTTTATTTTTGGATTTTTTAGGGAATAAAAGGGAATGAGTGATAAAATGCAATGATAATAACGGAGACTCTCTTAGTAAGGGCTTTATTGATGGCTTACGTTCACACATTATGGGATTAGAGGGAAATTAGGATTAGTTCACACAACTACTTCCTTAAACTATATTTAGTGAAATATTTGTGTTTGTTTGGATTAGTGGTAGAAACTGTTTTTTCAATGTGATTTATGAAATACGAGATAAATATGTGAGAGGAGTTTTATCTCGACTTACGTGAACATACTTTTCAAGCGCTAATCCAAACATGCCTTTAATCAATAGCATGCCAATTACACCAAAGAGCTCAATTAATGCAGCACAATCCATATCACATTGAGGTTAAATCTATCAATAGAATCACTCCATGCCACTTTAATGTTACTCAATATTGACAACTCTAACATGTAATGAATTATTTTTTATTTGATTAAAGTTTTTTTGTTTCGAAGCTTAGAGGGTAAAGGATTTTCCCCTATCACAACAAGTGCGTTTCTAGAGATTCAAATTAATATTCTCTTTCTTATAAGGTAAGGACGCTTATTATGTCAATCAATAACTTATTGGTAACATCTAATGAATATTAACTATGCTAGATTACTTAAACTTAAGAACTTAGTCCCAATTCCTATTGTGTAGTTAAATAGGGTAAAATTCTATTTCCTTTAGGCGAGTTCAATTAATAAAGCTATCTAAGTGTTAGGAAACTTGACAACTCACAACAACAAGCTCAACCCATAAAGTATATTTTTTGTCCTTTAAATTTACATGAAGATTTATTTTACTCCATTAAATTTATAATTTTTAATCCTTAAAATTTAATATAATTAATGTTGCTAACAGAAAATATTGAAAACTCAAAATTAAAGAGTACTGTTCAATGCTAACAAAGCAAAGTTTAACAAATCACCTTTTTTTTTTTTTGAAAACAACCTAGATTTCATTGCCTAATGAAAAGGCTACAAAGCAACACTTCCCCAGGGGAATACAAATCCAAAGATCAATGATCAATCTTGATCAACTGCGGCCTCCGTAAAAGAAGATGGCTGTTGATCAAGAATAACAAAACTTTCAGTCATAGTATGAGCTAATATGGCTAAGTAGTCAGCCAAAATATTCTCCTCCCTAGGAACAAAAGTAAGGAGAACCTGTCATTCCTTTGCCATCCAAAAGCGCGTGTCATCTATTACATCCCTGAAAGGATGATCTCTATTAGAACCCCTCATGATTAAGTTAATGGCTTCCAGACAGTCAGTGGAAATAATAATATTCTTTAAGTTCATGTTCCAGCATATCTGAAGGCCTTGAATAATTGCAATGATCTCGGCTACCACAGGGGGCACCTGAACAAGTCTACTAATGTACCCCTTTATCCAATTACCCTCTTCAGCCTTGATAGCTCTTGCGCATCTTGCACACCTGACTCCAGTATCGAGGCATCTGTCTCCAATGAAACATAACCAGGTCTACCCCTCAAGCCGCTCTAACTTTCAACCATACCACTTTTGTAGAATTGGCATGAGTTTTTTAAATCCATATCCCAATTGGCTCTAAAGAAACTTGAATGACCATTCTGATGTTCCGTTTGATGATCGTCTCCAATCAACTTCGAGCATCGAGCAACCCATATGTCCCAACACACATAACCAAACAAGATTGGCCAACTGACCTTTTTGGTGAAGTTTCTCCCCGCCTCGTTCCTGAGATTCCATTGTATCTACTCCGCTCCTTGTATATTAGAAAACTTATCCCACAAAATTGGATTGACTAAGGAAATCCATCTCTCCTTTGTATTGACACATTCCCTTAGTAAGTGCATGATATCCTCCTCCGCATTACATCCAAACGCATATAGCGCATGCTCCAGTAATCCTCTCTGAAACCTCATCTTCACCGTATGGAGCCTTCCATGAGCTGCAAGCCACATAAAGGATTTTATCTTCTCTGGTACCTTCCATCTCCATAGCATTCTCCATCCTGAATGAGCCTGGTTCCGAGACCCTGCAAAACAAAACTAATATATAGAACTAACAGAAAAACAACCATCAGCAGCCGGTTTTCAAAAATATTTATCATCACCTCTATCCACACAAGGTGGATGAGTGTTAACAATTTGCTCGATAATCGGCCACTGGAACCACATGCTTAACTTTCTAATATCTCAGTCTCCCCACGGATTCACAAACTCTTGCACCTTCTCATTGATATCCATGAAAGCTTCCATGTGCGGAACCAATTCAATCAATGGTTTATTCAGGTCCAACTAGTTGTCATACCAAAAGGAGGCTAGAGTACCATTTCCAATTTTAATTCTCACCCCTTTCTGAAATTTCTCCCAGATAGAACAAACACCTTTCCACGTATAAGAAGCCTTCTTCCTCGGTCTAGGTCTATTCATGTAATCCCATTTATATTTCTCTTTCAGTACTCTAGTCCATAATGCATCTTTATTAGTGAGAAGATTCCAGCACAATTTTATCACGAACGCTTCATTCTGTTTCCACATATCCCTAACTGAATCACATTATTTTAAACCTAACTGAATGACACATCAACTCAAATTCTTAGAAAATGCAGATTTTAATAATAATGGTGGCAGCGGCGGCGGTCATCAATTGAAATTCTTAGAAAATTCAGATTTTAATAATGGCGGCGGCGGCGGCGTGGCGGTACAAAACATCAGTTTTTAACTCTCTCTCTCTCTCTCTCTCATCTTCCTTTCCATCGGAAACCTCTTCTGCCGACAACATCCTTCTTCTTCCATCAATGCTCAGGCTATGGATTACTTAGCCATTCTTCTCCTTGTGATTTGTGGGGCTTTCATAACCCTCTTATAACCTCTTGAATTGATAACTGATTCTTTAAATATTAAATCCGATGTGAACCTCAAAACAACTCCTCACTTCTTTCACTTTTCTGCTGATTCTTACAAGTTTTCATTTACCGTTGGATTATATTGCCTTTTAATTTAGTTTGTTTATACTTGTCTTTCATCAATGGTCGGGGAGGAAGATGCTACATAATTGGGCTAGCTAGGGCACACTTCTTCAAAACTTTCAAGCTACGAAGTAAATGGATTCATATGAGTTTTTCTTCCCCAAATTAGAAGATTCAGTAGCCGTTAGCCAAGTTGTCATATTTCCCTTTGAAAAGATTTGAGGTTAAACTTTAAGAGCTAAAAATACATTTTATAATCATAGAAGACTAAAATTAAACCTCATATAAAGTTAAATGATCAAAAGTATACTTCAGCAAATCATAATGCACATATTAGAAAACCTAAAAATAAATGAAACCAAGGGAAACTCCCCTATTGTAGAACCAAAGCTTGAATCACGATTTTAGCCCATTCTAAGAGAGAAAGAAGAGCTCTAGAACTCGTGCAGAGAGAGGCACAAGAAGCCGTCCGATCCCTTCTTCCCTACTATAAGAGAGCATCCTTGCTACTAAAAATATGACTTGTCATTAAGTTCACCATCTTGATTATTGCTCTCCTCGTCATCATGATCGTTCTCTTGTTGATCTCTATAAAACATCCAATTACCAACCTCCCAACCAATCCATTCATCATTATAATCCCATTGTTGGTCTGTCCCTCCCTTCTTCATATGATCATTATCAGAACCTTCATGAAAGGCACTGAATGGATCCTTCTTCATTCCCTTTGCTTTCGCATTATTATTCTCTCCATATGCACTTGATTTCCCTCTCAAACCTTCCATTACTGCCTGCGTTACCACAAAAAAAATTATATATATTAAACAACTAGTAATGTGAGGCTTTTTTTTTTTTTTTTTTGGTTAACATTATGAAGCTTTGAACCATTTGAGTTAGTCTGATCTTAAACGTGTCAAGAGATGGAGGAATTTGAATGAAAACATTATGTGGACACTAGTAGAAAAATGATTTTTTAGATCGGTTCTAGATTAGGTCTTGATACAGCTGGTCTAAAAACTCTATTACTTTTTAGACCGGTTGTGTCTACAACCCGTCTAAAAACTCTTACCTTTTAGACGTGTTGTAGACACAACCGGTCTAAAAATTATTTCATTATCCGGAATATGAGGAAATAGCATTGTTCTCCTTATAAATTTTATATTAATAATCTATAAACATTTAATAATGAATTTATTAAATATCTTCACATATTTTTAGAAATAACTATGATTTTTAAGACTTTGAATATAATTTTTGTAAGTTCTACATTCTTGGAGATGCATTATTTTTTTCCTTAAACAAGTGGTTTTTGGATATTTGTTTGTTGAAGCCAATAATTTTTTTATATGACTAATCTGACCAACAAATTAATACAGTATATTGCAACAAAAAAAAAAAAACTCAAGGGATAAGAATGAGATGAAGTATGGATAGAAATATAAGGTTTAATCATGTTAATGTAACTGGAAAAAATATTATATTATAACAATTATCAGGATTAAATTTCGTTAATTGCAAATGCAATCCAAGCAGTAAAGTTATCGTTATCTTCAAAGGTGTATTCGTGATAACCAACAAATGCTTAATATAATTGATATGGAAGTATATGAAATAGAAGACGTCTACACATTTTTTTGGGCCAGCGAAGATGTATACACATTATTAGCTAGTATTACTATATTATGATATATAGTATCTAGTTTCATTAATCTAAGATGCATTGTTTAGAGATAAAAACCTTTAACTTTTTTAGTATACTACTATGGATACTACTAGAGAGAAGAAATTAAGGAAGATAATTATGATGTTTTCAACCATACATGTTATACTTATGTTAATTGACAAATTTAAACAACTTTCTTAATCTAATTAGATAAATAAGAGCAAGTGGGTGAAAGAAATAGCTTATAGAAATACCTCGTAGGCGGCATTGATTTCTTCGAATTGGACCCGACGATCCTTCTCTTTACATACATCTGGATGGTACTGGACAAAAGTTTGAACAACAACTAACTCGTCAAGATTAATTAATCAAAATATAAAAGAATTAAGAGAAAATTTTAGAAAAATATCATCACTTAAACTTCAAAATCCTAAATTAGTTATTTGCCAAGAACTCACGTTATGAATCCCATTACTCTTTTTATTAATCCCATTACACTTCTTGTCAACGGGATTTTGAAATTCAAATAGTATTTTTTTGGAATTCTCCCAAGAATTAAAATATTCCAGACAGAGAAATTAACCAATAATATTAAACCTGCTTTGCAAGGTTTCTAAAAGCCTTCTTGACTTGACGCATAGAAGCCCAGGGCCGAACTCCTAAAATCTTATAAGGATCCACCGAAATTGAATTAGAATGAGAAGAAGAACAACACGAAATTCGAATCACACTCTTCCTCCTCGTTTGAATTGATCTGTCTCTTCCTTTGAATTGTAGATTAAAAGACGATAATGCTGTTGTGGAAGCCATCTTAATCTTAATAATTATGAAAGTAGAATGCCAAATAATGAAACTCTTAGGGGCATTTAAAGTGCAAGGTCTTTTATAGATCAATGGTTAGTGTGTTTTGATAAGATTCAGAGAGATTTATTTAAATCTTTTCAAATGTGATACTATACGTATCGTGAATGATCAATCATATTTTTTTAATTCAAACATACATTTGAGTCGCTAAATAACATGTGTATATTCACATTTTATATGTGGAAGCATACATATTTTAAGATTTATATTAACACGGAAGGAAAATGTGAGTTAAATAATATGTGCATATGTATGTATCGACATTTTTTGGGTCAAAGTATGCATATTTTAGGATAATTATTTATTATTTAATATAGACGCTTTGTTGCGTAACCGTCATACCTTCGTGTTTTGAAAATTAAAAATTGGTTTTTCAGGTAAAAAAAATAAAAAATTAGACTGATAAAACAATTTTTGTTTTTTTGAAAGATAAACTTTTACACTTATCCTATCGTTTTTTGGATTGGCCAAAAGATTCTATCTATCTTTTGGAAGTATATAATATACCTCCTTTTTTACCTTTTAATCTTGAAATATTTTTTTTAGAATTACAGCTGAAACTATATATCTATATATCATATAAGATCTATCCAAATAATAATAATAATAATAATAATAAAATTACACTTATTTTTTAATTACAAAACATGGCTTAAGATCAGAATACCTCAAAACCTATTGTTAAACTACAGTGATAGAAGAAAAATAAGAAGAATCAAGATCAAGAATCATATGTATTTTTATCACACTTGTACCTCTTTTAAGTTTACACTAATCACCCATCCCTCAAAGTTGATAAAACTCAACAATCCTAGACTCAAGGGATTATGGGGAGGCTTAAGTTATCCTCTCTCTCTCTGTTTTTTTTTTTTTTTTTTGAAAAGACTCCTCTTTTTTTCACTTCGTGGGCACCCATATCCCTTCACACCACACAAAAATTGCTAAGACAAATAAAGTCCAAAATGACCTTAATTAATAAGACATCTTATCCACAATTTAATATTCCAAGATACATAAATCATGTGGAAATCTTGAACTTATGATATATAATTATTATGCATAAAAGTTCATTGATTTATTAGGGCGATAATATATTAAAAAAGATAAGAAATTAGAAATATATATACTTTTGATCAAACTAATATCTTATACAATAATCTAATATCCTTTATAATTTAAAATCTAATATTATCATGGTTTGGAAAAGTTTTTGTATATAAGTCCCTACATCTGATGAGAATTATGAGGAGATATGTTTATTAAGAAGATCAAATCCTATTCCGATAGAATATATATTGATTATAGTAAGAGAGACAACAAAATCTATCAATTAAAATACGCAATTAAGGTATATATGCTTCCAACGCACATTCTCTTAAAGTTTACTTCAGTACTTCACCCATTTAGCCATCATGTAATATCCCAAAATATATTCAAGGGCTTAATGATCAAAAAGAAAATGTACATAATAAAAGAAACCACTTATGAGAATAAAGTGTGAATTATGATTCGAATTAGTTGTAGAAAATGCCCAAACCTTTCATCAAAATTCAAATATGATCAAAGTCTAATTTGGACTTAAAAAGAAAAGGGAATGGCGTATGGAAGAGGAAAAAGGAATCTAACAAAACACCAAATGGCAATTTAAATAATGTTGCCACAATCAAGGGCAAAATAGACATTTACTATGAGATCTTGAGGTTAAAATTGGAAACCAAGATAAAGGGCTAGGATTTGCTCTTGAAAAGCATAAGTAATCATGAAGATTAAAAATCAAATCACCTCCCTTCTCTTAGAATAATAGGGACAGCCAAAGGGGCAAAAAGGGAAGAAAGGAGGTGTTGGTCAAAGTGTCAACCCAATTTCAAGAAGACTTTGGTCAAATGGTCAACACATTGTTCTCCCTTATTCCCTTAGGCATTTCGGTTAAGAGAAAGAAAGAGGAAAGAGGGAAGACCAATTTAGTTAACCAAACCAACCATACTTGATTAATTAATCACTTACTTTTTTCACGGACCTACAAGAACATGACACTTGGCACTTTATGGACTAAGCATTTGGTTTAAGTGAAGATAAAGATCAAAACTCCCTCCCTCCTCTCAAAAGTAGGCAACACTCAAAATTAGGAGGAAAAAATAGTTGAAAAAAAGAAAGAGGAGAGAATGAGAGAAAACTTAAGTGTTTTTGAGAATTTTTGATGATTCCAACCCCAAATCTTCGTTTCAGGCTATTAGAGCCTTCACAAACGTTGCTCTACTCGACAAGAGCTTTCCAGATTCTTTTTTGCATGTTTTTGAGTAGTTGAATCATATCCAATAGTCTTGAAATTCTCCAGAATAAAAGTAGACATGATAGGCTTTAATTTGATATATGACATGTGGCTTTTGGATTAGTACATTTGTATATATGAATTATTGAAATTAGGCATTGAACTTGGAATGATTTCTGTGGTAGTGAGGATTGATTATGGACTCTTGAATTATGTGCATATGATTGGCAGTAGGATGTATTTTTCCTTTGAAATAGACTTAAAGAGGGTTGTAACATCCCAAATTTTATATTCACCTAAAATATAATGTAATTAATTGAGAAATTTAATGAAATGGTGAATATTTAAGGCCAAAGGAATTAAATATTGAAAATTGAAAGTTGAATAGTGTTTTCAATGAAATCTCCTGCAAGACAGTGAGTTTGTCATATGGTTTTGGAAGACCAAATTATGAGAAAAAATTATGAAATTTTACAGGATGAAAGTATACATTCTAAGCTTTAATTTGATAGGTCATACGAATCAATTGAAGCTATGTACAAAAAGATATGAATTTTTGAAGTTAGCCTAGAAAATCTGGAAAGTTTCTGGTGCAGCGGTCAAAGATTGAAAATCTAACAATATGATCCCAACTAGTAAAATTCCATAGGTTTCCTTGAAACTAGACTCAATAAGGGTTCCATATCCTTTGGAATCACTCCAAAACGATATCTACAAAATTAGTTATGATTTTTCAAAGTTAGGACAGAAAATCTGTCAGAATTGGCATTATTCCAAAAATTGAAAATAAAATGTGTTAGAAATTGATTAATGGAATTAAAAAGCCAAGTGTCATGAAGAGAGTAATGATGACAATGGTAAGGTGTACATTACATGAAGGTATGGTGAAGTGCATGATGGTAAGCTAGGGTGAAGGAATGGGTGAACTTGATTGCTTGGTGGAGTAGGAAGTTGGATTTAGTTGGAAAAACACTTAGTTGGTTGGAGAAGAGAGGGAGCACGTTTTTTTAAGCTAACAAAGAGAAGAAAATCTAGTCCAATTCCAAATGGAGTCAATGATGAAAGAGGTATGGTGAAAGCATGGAGGGAGGTATGGTGCAAGACAAGTATTGCCATCTCAACCTTAGATGAGATCAATGGTTTAATTTGAAATCAATGGAGCATTTTTATGATGGCTTTCTCTTCCCTTCCCTTCATGCATTTTTGTTCAACATAGAGAGAGAGAGAGAGAGAGAGAGAGAGTTTGGAGAAACTTTGAAGAGTTAGAGAGAAGAGGAAGAAGAAATCTTAAGGTAAGAGTTTATTCTTAAGCTTTTCTTGTAACCCTAGATCCTTCTCTAAACCTTGTTTCTTCATGAATCTATGATCTTGAAGACTCATTCTTAGCTCAAGGAGAAGAGAGAGAGGGTGCATATAGAGAGAGAAACCAAGAAGCCTAAGAGGTAACTACACCAAACTCAAATATATACTTGTATGAAGTTGGTTTAGAAGTTTGTTGTTAGTTTAGTGATTTTTGATTGATTTGAAAAATTGGAAAAGCTATAACCCTAAGGCATTATGCTGCCCAAATTTCTTTAAATCATGGATAAGAAGTGTTTAAATGAATTAATAAGGGATTAGAAATGGAAAAGTACAAGTTTTGGAAGCTAAAACCCAAAACTACATTTTTCCACTTTTCTTGAAATATTTCGTCCATCACTGTTTCAAAGGGTTGGAGTTGGATTTTCATGAAATAAATGGTTCCATTAGATTCAGTGGGCAAAAATAGGTAGGGTTACAGTTGGGCAATTTTTTGGTAGAGACTGAAAAAGCATAATTACGAAAACGCCCTTAAAACCCTAAATCGGGGCTGTCAAGGGTATTTTTGTAATTGACAGTGAATTTGGTAAATTTGAGCTCGGAAATGGATTCCTTTGGCAAAAATACGTCAGAGTAGCCCTAATTTTGGAAAAACGTGCCATCGAGCCGGGTACAATGGGGCCGGGCCAGCGTCCCGGGGGCATTTTGGTACATTTTCACCATAGACTAATATAACCACAAGAAACACTATGGTGGAGTCTAAAATGATACTTTGATAGGTTATGACCTATTTCTTGTACATTTAATATTTTAGGACCAAGTCGAAAGCCAGAACGACACATTTTACGAGACACATCTAAAGAGGAATATATAAAGCTTTGAGGTAGGAACATTATCCTTCATACATCATGCCATAGTTATATGATTGTGTGGATTCCATTGTTGTAAATGTACTTTATTAATCAACATGATTTGACCAGAGAGGGGCCAGTAGTGCTAGAGGTACTTACACTGAGTTGGTGAGAACCCAACCAGTGCAGATTAGTGGCTAGGCCTTACTCATGTATACATGCAGATGATATATTTATATTGTTCATTAATTGTTGCATACATGACATATATCATATTTACTTTTTTCATTTTCTATGAACGATATCATGTTTCTACTGGTATTATTTAGAATCTCATCCTATTTTAAATAAACATCATAGCAGGTGCCAGTGGTTCAAAAGGCAAGGGCATAGCCACTAGGAAATAATTGGCACGTGTCTCGAGGTGAGGGCAAGATAGTGGTTATGATTAGTTTATGTTTAGATATTTTGGAAAATCCTGTATTTATTAAGTTTCCGCTATATTTTCTGTATTCCGTTGACAATCGATGTGGGATTGTAAATGAATATTTTTATCAGTATATTTGTACTTTTTTGTATACCCATTAAATTCCATCTCTATTACTCTTTAATTATTGAAATGGAAACGGGTGTTGACACAGGTCACATAGGACTTTGAACCACTCCATTTAGGATTTTGAAAATTAAGTTATGATTTTTGGAAGTTAGGCCAAGAAACTGGGGAAATCTGGAAATCTAGATTTTAGTTATGGCTAGGGCTTTTGGCTACAGCCAAGCACCTAAACTGCTTCTTGGTTGCGGCAAGATGATTTCTTAACTGTGGCCCAAAAGTTTCTGGACCTCTTTTGGCTGTGGCCAAAGAATTCCTTGGTTGTGGCTAAAACCTCCATTTCAGCACTTCATATTTTTCTGAGAGATGTTGACTAGTTTAGCCTTTTCCAACCTCATGGACATTTGTTTGAACTTCCAACGACTACCTAAGTGACTCAAATGATAACCAATGAGTTCAAATAAAGGATAAGAATAGGGATGAGTCAAGAATAACTTAGTTTACATTATACCGAGAGTATTAGGATAAGTAATAACTCGTCCGCTTGTGAATTTCAACTTATAGAATTCAATATCTGCCCAGGACAACCAAAGAACTAGTAACACATTTTGGGACATTGGAAAGGCTATAAGGTAGTAACTTTTCTCTCACGTGCTATGTATACTCTTTCATGCACGTTTTTATCATTGTGAATACCTGCGTTGTGAACACGAGATAGTCAGTAGGGCCTATTAGACTAGTGGATCCTTGGGTCACAAAACCTATTAAGCACTCAGATTGAGAAGGGTAGAGGCCTAGTAGAATACCCAGCACTATGGGAAGGGACCAGTATGTCCTTGAATGAATTGTATGTTGCATAGAATATCTCTGAATGTTGAATGTGTTGTATGTTATGAATTGATGGTTGATCTAGCATGTTTTATGTATGGATTTTATATGAGTGATATCTGTTACTAATAAGACTCTTTTGAATCTCACCTCTTTCCAAATACGAATTTACAGCACAGGCAAGCAGCTCTAAAGGGAAGAAGATAATCATGGATGAGTAGAGATCAAGACTCAAAGATTTAAGTTCCGTTGGTTATTTATCTTTTGAATTATATTGTATATAATGTGTATGAATATATAATAAGACAAGTACTAGTGGGAGTGATAGACGCAATAACCATAGCCTCAAATGTTAGTACTGTAAAGGTGGTAATCGAACTAGTATTGGGTTACAGTGCGCTTAGTGCCCTTTAGTTAACAAACACAACGTGGGTTTCAATAGAAAATTCTTTGGTAAACACTCTGATATTAACAAATGGAACTAAAATGGATGGGTTGTAATGACACTGCAAACCAATATGAGACCACACTAAAAATATTTTAGAAAGTTTTTTTTTGAAAACCCACTCAAGTGCAGATTTGAACCTTGTTTTGAAGTCGGCATCCCAACTATTTACAAACAATTTATAGTCTCTGGTTTGAAGATATTATCTATTTAAACTCATCTAAACGCTTTGAAACTATGGTGTTACATATCCACCCTTGGCTTCGTTTTTACAAATGCCTTCATTTGCATTATAAATGTAGGCAATTTCTCACTCCCTCAACCAATTAGTCGAGTGTCCCTAAATGTGAAAAAACTTATTAAAAGTAGTAGTAAAGGACATTATTGAAAAAGTTAATACTTATACAAATGTTGTCATTCACATTACAAATGTAGTTAGCAATAATTCAAACATTATGTTCTTATTCACAAAAATTGATAAGTGTAGTCAATTTCTCAATCCCTCACTCAATTAGTTGAGTTTCTTTAAATGTGAAACTTGTTAAAGTAGTAGCAAAGGTTGTCATTGAAATGGAATACCTATACAAATGTTGTCATTTGCGTTAGAACTGTAGTCTGTAATTAAAACATTACACTCTTATGGATATTATATATTATAGAGTTAAGGTGCAAACCCGGCCTGTAAGTATTTGAGAAGGAGCAATGTTGCCTTGTAAGCTGTTTTGGTCTCAATATCGCCCTAAATGTTTTAAAACATAGCAATCTTGCCTCTTAGTAAATAGCTTTAACAGCCAAACATTAGTTGACCCCATTATGCTGATGTGGCATGTCTACATGGCATCTACAACACTTTTTTTTCCAAAATAAAATTTACAAGTCAAATTTATAAATAGGACAAAATAAAAAAATTATATCCCTTGTCTTCTTCCCAAAATCATCAGATCCTTCCAGAAACCCAAAAAATTATCTGCATTTAAGAAAATTTTGATAGTTAATTTAGTTTCGTTTTTCCTCCCTATTCTATATCTTCTTCAATCTAAACCCAGAAAGCAAAACTCAGAAAGCAAAACCCAGAAAACTTCATCATCTTCATTATGTGAGAAACCTAGAGATGGATAGAGGAGAGATCCACATAAACTTCAAATAACTTTTTTCTTTTAAAAATTTATAGAAGCAAACAACAAAATTGTCCAGATTTCAATTTCTTTCAATAGAATTCAATAGAATCAAACCCAAGCAATAACTGAGATTCCTTTCACTAGAAACACAACTTCAAAAATCACAGCAATAATCTAGAAAAATGAGGATGGAGGGAGAAAAAGTCAAGCAAAACCAAAAGCTTATAAATGGTACTGTGACCCGATGTGGTTGACTATTTTAGAGAAAAGGTTTTGGCAAAGGTATGTTTGTTTGAAGAGAGGTCTTCTAATCCTTCTTAGATTGCTGCAGATGCTAGCTTTTATTCTCAAGCTGTAAGCTTTTATTCTCACCAACATAAGCTACTGTAGTAAAGGGAAATCTGACGACTACGACAAAGCCAACGTCACCAAGATCCATGAAGACGGTGCGTGATGGAATCCCCAACATCCAAGGAAAAAGATGAAGACTATGAGCAAGATAGATTTGAGAGAGGTAGTTCTGCCACGTCTCAATGTGGAACCTGTTCAGAATCTGTTGCCGAGGTCGAAACTAGCTATTGCCGGAGAGATTCTGTTTTGATCCCTTTGTTATTGGCACCAAGGCAGAAGACTTTGTTGGATTATATGTTTTGATGATAACAAAGCTTAGAAAGGTTTTGTAAAAGATTTGAAAGATAAACAAAGTGTTTTAAACAAGCAAAAGATCACTTTCTTTAAAAAATGCTAAATCACTCGAGTCGAGTGATGTGTTTTCATCAATGCAAGTGATCACTGGAAGTAGAAAAATAAATCACTTGAGTAACCACACGAGTGATGTGATAAAACTTAGCTAAATCACCATGGCGATCTTTCTGGTGAATCTTTTTACAAAAGAATATCACTTGAGTGACCACTCGAGTGATGTGTTTGAATTCTCATCACCACCACATCACCGTAGTGAACTATCCAATGATCAATGTTGTGACAAATTTTCAAAGGGAAAATCACTCAAGTGACCACTGGAGTGATGTGTTAAACTTGCATCACTTTTACATCACCCAAGTGATACATGGCAGTGATCTATTTTAAAAATTTTCTAAGAGAAGATTACTCGAGTGACCACTTGAGTGATGTATTTAAATCTCATCACCGTCACATCAATCCAATGAATTGTCCTAGTGATATTTGCTCTAAAATTTTTAAAGATAAAATCACTCGAGTGACCACTCGAGTGATGTACTAAGCTCACTCGAGTGACCACTCAAGTGATGCATTCAAAACAACTTCACTAGCACTGCACTACAATGACCTTGTAAGTATTCTGAAAGCCTAAAATTTACTAAGTGTAAGTGCCTGTTTGGATTAGCGGTAGAAACTGCTTTTCTAACGTGATTTATGGTATATGAGGCAAGTATAAGAGAGAAATTTTGTTTCAACTTGCGTGAACATGCTTTTTGAATGTGAACCCAAATAAGCCCTAAGACCACTCGAGTGACGTGTTAAAAGAATATCACAACCAAAACGCTCTAGTGATGTGATCAAGTGATATTTTTCTCTCAAAATCAAAGGAAATAAGATCACTCAAGTGACCTTGTAACCCTTCATCACAAGCCGATCACTCAAGTGGTGTATCAAGTGATATGTTTTTTTAAAGAAACAAGATCACTTGAGTGACCCCATGTTATGCATCACTAGCACATCACTCTAGTGATTCATTCAGTACTATGTAAGGTTTTCAAATTGCTAAGAGAAGATCACTCGAGTGATGATTTTCCAGAAAAAAGAGCATCGCTTCAAAACTTCTAAAAATCGTTGAAATGATTGTGTAACTTGTTCTTTTTGCTTCTTATCACTCCAACTCTTGATTATATTAGTGCTTAAATGTTTTTTAGGTGATCAAATAAGGATTAACGCACAAATTGAAAAAAGTACTTTTGTGTCATAAGCATTAAATGTGAAGGACATTCAAATGACGAACATTCTCTTTGCTCCAATGGCTAATTCCTTAGACACAAAGAGCGTTTAGAGACTCCAACGACTATAACAATGATCAAGGACACTTCAATAGATACATTCAACAAGGCAATGGTCATTAATTCACTCTACCCATAAATACCCAGAGCATTAAAGATGAAGCAATGAACTCCTACAAAAGTTTATTGTTACATTCATTGGAAAGTCTTAAGCTCTTAAATTCGAGTGTGTACTTCAGTAATCATATATCTACTTTTGTGAGAGATATTTATTTATTCATTTATTATCTGAGAGACTTAAGATTGAGGAATCTTGAGTGGGCATTAAATTGCAAAGTGTAAGGGGAGCGATTGTTCTTTGAAAAAAAAAAATCTAGCTTGTACTGAAGCACCAAGAGTCCTATGAATCTTGAAGAATAATGGAAATCTCAGAAGACTTCTAAGGACTAAACGTAGGTCAAGTGGTTTGGATTGAACTAGTATAGATCTCGCGTGTTTTTCTTTGATGACATCTCTTCAGTTCTATTCTATTTCTTGAAGGTTTGCATTAAAGTTTAAATTTTTAATTAACACCCAATTCACCCCCTCTCTTGATTGAAAGTATTGTTCTAACAAGCTTGACCAAAGGGACCGAATCTGATGGAATCCATGGTGCCAGGCTTGACATCGATGAGGATAAGGGTCGGAATCGAGGATCTGGTCAATATTGAAGGATGAATATACATCAGATGCGGATGATTTCTATGGAGAAAAGGGCTTTTGGTTCAGGAACAAAGAGTGCTTTCGGGTTCGCAAGAGGGGGAAGAGACAGGAAATGATGATGGGAGGGTGAGATAGAATTTTTTGATGATTTGACATTCAACTTATACGTGGAGTTACGCATGGATAGTAGGGTCATATAACACAAGTTATCGGTCAAACTTAATCTTAATTCAACAGAAGGATAAGATGTGGGGCTTTGGTAGCTCAATTTGCATGTTTTAAGTGACCTTTTGGAGATTTGATGATTCATGTGGTACTTTTTTGTCCTATAAGGAAACTGCTTACCAAAGTTTTGAAGAATGATTGCAACTTGATTGATTATATGCTAATATGTGATGAGGTGAGATACAAGGTGTTGGATAAATTAACTTATCTGCGGGGAAAAAACAGAGGACATGACATTAATTAAAACGAAAAGAAATTCCAGCTTTAGTGAGAACACAAGGGAGTCTCAAGATGAAACAAAAGATTGGTGCAAAACAAACAAGTAAAATGACTTTGCTCATCATTAGCATGAGATGACAATAAAATTTAAAATACTGGGAAATATATATATATACACAAAGATACAATTTACTGGGAGTTTATTTAAAAAAGAAAGAAACCACCGAAGAATCAGTGTGTCATTCCAGCTTAACCAATAATCTCATATTCAAGACTTGATGAGTATGCAGCCGCGAACCGGACTAATGGTTAATTGCTAATAGCGCTTGAACCGGTGGAGAAAAATAAAACCATGATTTGAGCATTATCAGTGAGATCAAATGTAGGGGTTAATATGGGAAGAGTAGTCTCTGATTCCAGCTCCTTCCCAACCCATCCATTCCTCCCACAGGTCCCACTCTCGATGGTTCCTTCCTCTCATCTTATCAGTTTTCCTCTCATCCGACGCCTCAGATTTTTCCACCATAATTGCTTCCCCTCTCAAATTGGCCATCACTACCTGCGTTGCCCAAACCAACAAATTATCATTACAACTAATCTAATCAAATTACCAAACATATTAACAGTTCGTATCATTCAGAATTGTTGTACTTCACAAAATCTTTTAAATAAACTTTAATTTTCTTTATCGAGTATAATCCTTTGAGGAATCCACATGAATGCAGAATAAAATATTATTACAATAGGTTGTCACTTGTCGCCCAGGTTCTTAACCTGGATCGGACTGGCTGGTTTGGCCCAGAAACCAGCGAACCGGCCGGTAAACCGGTCTAGGTTCATATTTTCTTTTAAATTTTTTTTTTAGAATTTCATACTATAAGTCTAAAATTTTCAATTTCTCATCGGTTTAGCTCCGGTTTGGCCCCGGTCTGACCCACTGACCCTTAACCTAATATTCCGACTGGTTCAATCCCCGATCCGAATTTTAATACCTTATCACAAAATAAATACTATTATAACAGCATAGTAACAATAAAGAATATTTTCCCAGATTTCAGTTGAATACTGATTTGTCGTAAAAAACAAATTTATTTCCCAACTGATGAACATCAATTAGTATTTTTCTTCATATATATATAAACTTACATCATAAGCCTCGTTGATTTCATGAAACTTGACAGAACAATCCTTCTCTCTGCATACGTCTGGGTGATACTGAAGAACACCAATAATCAAAATCAATATTCTTATTTAAAAAACTAAGTTTCATCGTCTGAATTCTGATAATTAAAACACACAGAAAAAAAATCAGAGGGAAAAAAAAGATTATTAAGATTGAAATCAAAACCTGCTTAGCAAGGTCCCTGAAAGCCTTTTTAACCTCAAATTCAGAGGCATCACGAGGAACTCTTAAAATCTTGTACGGATCCATCGCATAAGAAGAAGAAGAAGAATAAGCACAAGAAATCCGAAACGTATTTTTCCTCTGGTGCGATTTTTCTCTGCCTCTCAGCTTCAAGCTCGACGACAACGACGACACCTTTCCGGCAAAAATTCCGGCACCGGCGAGAGCAGCCATTCCCAAAATATATTCAAACAAAAACAACCGAGATTCAATAGAAGGTTTTGTGGAGAATCTTATAAGAGATCAAAGAAAGCTAATTGATTTGATTTGGGTTAAGGATCAATGTGAAATGACTTATAAATATGAATTTTCAGACAGAAGATACGTTAGGGTGAGGTCAGATGGGTGTGGAGGTTTCAGGGTTCTTATCCGTTTGTTAAAGGGTGACGTGGATGTCATTTTTAGTTTCGTGGAAACAGAGACGGATTTGGATGAAGTCAAAAAAGCAAACACTTTTTTATTATTTTTAAAATAATAAACTCTGAATTCTGAAGACTAAAAAAATGAGACAGATTCTCGCTCTTATCTGTTCTGTTCTGTTCTCTAATCTCAATCATCCCTCTCTTATCAATAATTGCTCTGAAAAGGACTGCTCTCTTGTTTTTCTTATTTTATTTAAGCCTAAATTATAAATAATTCCCTAAATTTTGAATAACATACATCTAACCTTCCTAACAAATTTTTTTTTTTTTGCCAGCAACCTTCCGAACATCTGAACTTTAAAATGAATCCTCACACTTTTATGTGATTGATAATTTAGAGTTATTTGCATAGACTTGAAAGCTGAAACAACCGGTAAATATACTAATTTGAAAATTGAATAGAATTGGGTGGTTTTTTTACCTGAAAAAACTGGGGTTGTTAAAACTATAATTTTTTTTTATTTTGCAAATATCGACAAGGAGACTTAAAAAATAGTAAAATACATAGCTGACTGGTGAAAAAAACAAAATACAAAATACAAAAGCTGGCGAACGTGTCAACATTTGAGAGGATAAAGGAACTATTTTAAGAATAAACAAATATAGTGAAACTGAAATAAGGGATGAAAGAGAAGAGGAGGGATTTCAGCCGTGGATAAGGGAGAATGTTGGGCGTACACGTGGCAACATGCAGGAAAAAATGTGATAATATGGAATCTTCAGCCCAAAGGGAAAAGCACGAGGCTCCACACGTGTATCCAATTCAATGGTCCAATTTATTCGGCCGGTAGTCGCTTTGTACATTACGTGGCGCCATCGCTGTTTTTTTTTTTTAATTATTTGCAATTATTGTACCCGTTATTTGCTTTTGCCAACGTACTTGTCATAAACTATACGTAAATTATTAATGCGTTTGTTTCTTCTTCTGGATACATTACGAGCATCATTTAATTTCTGAACTATGAAAAACAAAAACGTTGAATACTATTTTACATGTCGTTAATATAAGATTCAATTGATTTTTTAAAAAAAAATTAAGAAAACTAAATAAGTCAATTAATCATAATATATATTGTGTATCATTTGATTATATATCAATTTATGAGTCAGATAAATTAGTTTAGTATAAAAATAATAAATAAAAATATTTTAAAACAATTTATTTAGTTTCTTTAATCTTTCAAAAAAATTAACTGGGTCTTACATTAAGTATTAGAGATAGTACTAGCTTCTAGAACTCTAGTGTGTGTGAGAGAGATGCACACAAATCAGTCAATGTAGTGGCATGTTGATTAGTTGAAGGTAACCGTTTCCTCCCCACATGCTCTAGAGTTCAAAGGGCATTGTGAAAGAGACAAATCATTTTTTGAAGGTGGCAGGAAAATTTTTTGAAAGGATCTCATTTGATTGCTCAAAAATTATTGGTCTCTTAATTTTTTTTGGACCTTGAATTGGTCTCCCAATTTAATCATTAAAGATCAATAAACTTAATTTGATGTCTAATAATTTTATTGTCAATTATATGACCTTTCGAATATTTTTTTTCTCAGGGTATCCATCGCCAATAACAATGACAAATCATCTCAAACCATAGACTTCTTGAAGAGGTTTTAGTGTGAAACCCCTTTCAAATATATATATATATATATATATATATATATATATATATATATATATATATATATATATATATATATATTATTTTTCCTATGCATAAGTATCCCCCTATCTGTTTGAGGCACTATTGGGTACTAAATGTGGGCACATCTCCCGATAAGAATTCAAACCTTACTTTGTCATATTATAAAAGACTAACTCTTTCAGCGAGACCCAACCCTCGTTGCTACCCCTTTTCAAATATTAATTAAGCCAAATAAAAAGGTCTCAAACATATTTGTTGGCAAAAAGAATGTGTGTGTTTGGTTGGGCTTGTTTTTGAACAATAAGTCCTTATTATGTAAGCCGAGATAAAACTCCTTTCACATACTTACCTTGTATACTGTGAATCACGATTTATAAACATTTATTGCCCAAAAATAAGTTATTCCAAACTAGCACTAAAAAACTCTCAAAACAATTGTTTGTTTGGGCCCAAAGAAGCTCTCAAATATTTTGATCCAATTACCAAATTTTTGGGTAAACAAAAAAAAAATATTATTTAGTTTTAAATAAGAAATAATTACCTATAATAAAAATGATAACTAAACTCAAATAAAATTAATACATAATAAAAAGGAACATTCATCACTACTTGATATTAATTATTGAAAATGTATATATTTATTCCAAATCTATAATTTTAAAACCACTTTATACATTATTCTTTATTTCTCAATGCTTATTACGTACAAAATATCATCAATTATAGATTAAAAAAAGAAATTAAATTTTAAAAAATAAATATGACCAATTCAACCAATTCACCGATATTTTACCGGTTCTTGGCTGATTTTCTCATTACCGCAAACTAAACTTATGACTAGTTTTCAGTTCAATCGGTCAAACTGACCAATCCCAGCAATACTGCCATTGTAACTCAGGAAAATTTTTAGAAATTAAATTGAGGGGAGTACTAAAAAATAGAGATAAGTTATTTTTTTTAAGAAAATAAAACAAAATCTGTATATAAATGTACAAGATAAAATATATAAAAATACACTAGATGACAGATAAATTAGGAAAACATCATCATGCTTCCATCAATTAATGGCTCTAAAGTTGAGTCAAAAAAATGAAAAGCATCTATGCAATTGCAAATCATGCACAGCAAATATGGCCCAACCTTCTTTGTCTTCATAGTTTGAATACACTAACATATGTACAAAGACCCACACATACGATCCATACACTTAGACATAAGATAGCCCCATCTCTTCACCTGTATTAATTCTTCATTAAGAAATTCATGACCATCTAATAATGCCTATCTTACAGCTCTTTCACTTGGGGCTTGTTTGGTGTAAGGGAAGGGGAGAGAAAGTGAGCAAAGGGACAAAAATTTTCAGAGTTGGACTTCAAAAAATAATAGAAATGGAGTTAAAAATTTTCAATTAAATTTTTTTGATCTTTCATCTTACATATTCTTTTTATTAAAATTTTGTAATCTCATATCTCCAATATTTTTTAAATTCAACTCAAAAAACTTTTTCCTCCCGTCTCCTCCTCTCTAAATCCCTCATATCAAACAGACCCCTAGCGCCTGTATAGTTTTGCACTATCGGTTACTTGCTTCCATCAAAATTATGCCTTTCTTTGGTTTCCAACGTGAAACCAAATGCTCAAACAATCTTTTGCATAACTCCTTTTTTTTTTTTTCATCTGCGGACGACAGAGGCTTGCTGGGTAATGACAGAACCACCAGGATTTGAAGGCCATTTGAACTGAATCAAGATCATGGTCATGTTGTCACATCCCAGACAACCCGCTGCCGGGGCCAAGCACCGATCCAATACTCTCTCACAGACCACTTTTAGATCGTTTTCCTGCATAGTTTATATATATATATATATATATATATATATATATATATATATAATTTATACAACTCATCTTTCCAATTGAAGCAAGCCAAATGATGTAATCAAAAGCATTTTTAATGCGTGTTTGGATCAGTGTTCTGCAAAGGTAAACTCGTCGTGAAGAAGAAAAAGGCTGTTTGGGTTTACGATGGAGCAATTGTGTGGTGGGTCAGGTTATGAGAATTCTAGTGCAGAGAGAAGGAAAAATACACTTATAGCAACTGATTGATAAAAAGCTAAAATTACACAAACTAACTCTTACTTTAACTTAAGTTTGCAAAAGTCAGATGAAATAAAAATCATTTTTACCACCACTAATCCAAACACACCCTTAATCTGCAAAAGAAACGTAGAATAAAAACTTACCGTCTTTAACTGTTCATGTATGAAGTCCACAAGATGTTGGCTTGACATGCAGTCCCTATTTATAGGATGCACAAAGCATTAGTGTCAAATGGATAGTGGACAAAGTCATGTGGCATTTTAAAACAGTCGTTGACAATATTATATAATCAAAAAATTTTGGCCAAAAAACAAAACAGAGAGAGAGCCCATTTTAAATGAAACGTCATTTAGAACATAATAAAAACTAGATTCATAATAGCTACGACTATCAAAGGAGTTTCAATAGGAATTTTAAGAAGCAAGAAGCTCACCATATTCCATCACAAGCTATTACGAGAAACTCATCATCATAGCAAAGTTCAACCTATTATTACACAGAATATAGGAATAATCAACGCAGAGCAGATAAAAGAAAAGAACAGGAAAAAAATTAAATCTATTAACATGTAAAAGATGGCAGCAGAAGCTTACACTATATCTTTTGTTTTTCTTTAAAAAATAAATAAATGGTAAATGGTACCCTATTTGTATGAGATGAACTGAACATATTCACCAAAACTGATATTAACCCTTTAACCTGGTTATATGGTATAACGCACTGGCAATATACTACTTACAGAAGCTAACTCTGGATCAGCAGTTACCATCTGCTTCTCCGCAGGCAAATGCTCATTTTCCTTGAATTCAATATCTCCTGTGAAATAAACGCTTACATGTTACAAACAACTAGACACATATTTTCATGCATTGTATGGAGTATGAGGAATAAGTCACCTCATTCATGATTAGTGAATAGTTTTTCTTGCTATAGATTTTATATTGTATATGAATATTGATATTGATTGGGACTAATGAGGCAACCTCCATCAATACAGCAATAATTAAAACTGAAAATAAAGACAATAATCTCGTAATTTCCTTTACATCAAGAATTAACAAGTAATAGCAAGAAATTTAGATTACCAATTGCTCTTGTCAAGTTTAAGCTTCCATTGACACGTCCAAATTGAATAAAACCACCAGCTTCTTGAATCCTGTATTTTTCAACCTCGAGGTCAGGCTTGTGATCTTTAGTTAAATCATGTGCCTGCAAATGAGCCTTCATTGAACCAAACATACGAGGATTGTGAAAGATTAGCTGCCCCCTCTGGTCAAGGCAGCATTTCACAGACGCCCAGCTCAGAAATTCATATACTTGTCAACTCGATGCACCAGACATTGAGGACAATGATGGGCAGACGCATGCTGCTTCTAGAGGTCAAAATTAGCTTTTGATATAACCATCTAGGGCAAAGGTGTGACAATCACCGCCCTTCAAACCATCGTAAAATAAATGTGCATAAAACATGATTCATTGAAAATGCTTGACACTAGTTAAAAAATGATCCTACAAAAGACCTGTACTGCATAAACTAGCAACCTTTCTCACTCTGCAAATTCTTTACATAACTACTTTCTCTCACTTTCCCCATCCTCCACCCAGATCAGCACCTTCATTTGCTGCATTGGGCATATAATACAGATTGAGCTTTACCACAAGAGGAAGTGAAAGTACCTGGCCTTTCCTTGATAATACACAGCGGGAATCACCAGCATTTGCAACAAGAAGACGATTGCCTCGGATTACTGCAACACAAGCAGTGCATCCTGCCTTTGGTCCCCTGAAACCACAATGGGGCCCCTACTTTGCAGCATAAAATTTCCTCAGTTCAATATCTAACATTTTTATCAACTGGAATTAGATACTTGTTTGCCCAACATCAGACCTTACGCAGATATTTTAATTTTAATCACTAAAATTACTTAATGAACAAGAAGTTTCTTCATATTTAACCTTTCTTAAACTTCATGTCAAACTGCGATGCAGTCAACATGAAGTAAAGTTAAAAGCTATTATATAAGTTTAAAAGTTACTCCGTAACCACAAAGCTGGATTATTTACAATCTCTAAGATACTATGTAAGTGTGTGTTTGGAAGAGCTTATTTTTGGGCAATAAGTGCTTATAATTCGTGATTCACGGTATACGAGGTAAGTATATGAGAGGAGTTTTTTCTCGGCTTGCGTAATAAGTGCGTTTTTACTGTGCAAAAAGCTTAAACAAACACACACTAAATTTAAGAGTTATCCTAAAACCACAAATGCTACAATTAGCACCCACAGTTTTAGAAAGGGGGCACTGATGGTAAATCAGAACTTGCTTTTTCTGCATTCATATCAATACCAAGAGACATGTTAATGAGAATGATTGAATGAGAACAAAAGTTATTTGGCCTTTTGAAAAATTTCATCAGTTAATAAAGAATAACGGGAAAGCAAAAATGCCAAGGTGAAATAATAAACAGTGTTTACAGCCTGTGTTATGCAGGCTTGGAGTAGACTTCCGCAATTTCCAACACAGATGTTGTACTTAAATGGATCTGCATTCAAATCTTTAAAACATGCACGAAAAATGACATAGCCATTCTTATTAGTTACCTCCTCATAAGCCCACTCATCAACTTCGCCATTGACTGCACCCTTCTTTGAAGTCCTTATAAACCAATTTCTCAAACCAGAAAACTTTTTTGATTTTTCTCCTAAGACTGCTAATTCTCTCCACCCTCTTTGTCCACGCATCATCTCATCCATTCTGCCAAAAAGAAGGATGGGATCTATAAGAAATATAGCACAGTTTAGACTTTCGACAAAAATATTTCTGTCAAAACTGCGTAACCTATCACAATCCCAGGTCATCAAGCTTTCACATCAATCAAAACTAAAATGCATCATGTGTAACTGAATTTCACCCACGAAGGAAAAGAATTGTCAATTATGAGCAACTATCATTCCATGAAAATCATCGTCTATCAGGTGGTGAAATTTCTTATTTTAACAAAAACAAAGGATGATAACATATGATCTCAGCTACAAGGAGTCAACTCAAGTTGCCTCTGTGAATTTTTTACATTGAAATGAACTATTTGAGTAAAAATAAGACACAGAGAAAAGAGGGATTAAAGACAATTTGTTATAACTTCCAATAACAGGCTCAATGGAAAAAGGAAAGGAAAATGTTGACTACTAAACATCATGGTCTTGAGTCTAAGCCTTGTCAG
Source organism: Inga laurina (assembly GCA_963855925.1). Classification (NCBI taxonomy): domain Eukaryota; kingdom Viridiplantae; phylum Streptophyta; class Magnoliopsida; order Fabales; family Fabaceae; genus Inga; species Inga laurina. Next base: position 15,460,992 of record OY979711.1, read on the forward strand.
GTACCCCTATCCTACCTATTGATCCCTTGGCAACCATTGATGAAAAAGCATATACCCATATTAAGGGAAATTTAAAATTAAAAATAATTAATAATAAGTAACCTGAGAAAAGAGTTTTGTAAAGATGTGCCTAAATCTCCAGCTAAATAAGCTTCATGCTTGAGCAGCTGTTGGTGTAGATGCTTGGCACAGAATTTAGCTACTGCATTACCTGAAAATTTGTGCACTTACTTGAGGGCTATAAAATACCAGCTGCTGGCCAGCAACTATGTTGAATATGTAAGCCCTACCAAATCAACTTTTCAAAAAACTTAAGATGTATTGTGTTAAGATACTGAGTAAAGTAATGGATAAATGAGAAAGTTAGATGATAATTTGGGAATTTATGTTGAGAAGGATAAAGGTATTCTAAGATAAAGAGCAGGCAAGAATCTCACACCTTCTCTCTAAAACAGCTCAATACTCTATTATAAAGAGAAAGCAAGCATCTCACTAACTCTCTAAGAACAGCCCTGGAGAATCTCCTAAACCAATTTACTCTCTGAATATTCAATGCTTTATTGAGTAGGCAAGAAGCCAATTTATAGAAGTACAGAGAGATAAAATCTAATTCAAAATTCAAACTAAAAAATCCAAATAATATCTAAAATAATATCTAAAAGAAATCTAAATAATATCTAAAATAATATCTAATATGTAGGAACTAAATCCTACTTGTAGATATTCCACTTATTCTGAAATATCTAAAATAATAAATAATATTGCTAAAATATCTTAAATCCTATTTGTGGATAATTCACTTATTTTCAGATTTCCTAAAATGATAATAAAAAAAGACTCAATTAATAAAATAAATATTAATAAAATCAGACTCTATCATATTGACACCTCCAAGCATATTGGGCAAGCTCTAAATAATAATAAGTGGGTATGAAATTCGCCAACAATGGTAAAGAATGCAGATGTATCAAGGTATAATTTTTTCCATGTTTTATTATAATATCGGTCAGGCCAATAAAAGGGCAAGAGCCTAAAACTGCAAGTAATTATATATGGGATTATAAAATCACTCCAGGTGTTAATTTAGAGGACTGGGACAGGTTCATGACGTGTTTTCAAATTCAAATCTGACCTTGGACAAGTCTAACAGACTATTGAGTTCCCAGATATGACAAATATTATTGAAAAATCTCAGAGCAGATACTAACCTCCATGGCCATCATAAACAGCAAAGAAAGACGTAGACACGTCTAAATCAGGATGGGCAGCATGCTGAAAAACAATAGAAAAGGCAAATTTGTATACAGTTAGAATAGACCATCAGTACTGGTTAGGGCTATGCCCTTGTACTTTGAATAGTCCAGCATACAGCATGTACTACATTTCATGCCATGTATAACATATGAGTATATAAATAAAATGACAGCAGTTGATTGGAGGCAAGTTGCTACTTTACAAAGAAATTATCTCTATTTTTCACCCATCCCATTCTCCATCTCTCGACATAATGCCCCCATTGAATAGAATAGATCAAGATAATAAGCCTAATGAATTACAAATGATAAAGGCATTAGAAAGCATCTTGCATATGTCCATGAAACAATCTCTTCAAAAGATGAGCAATTTCCAACACAAGTATAGATATGCTAGAGAGGTGTGATTTATCCCTTTGTAGATTTCAAAACATTTAGCAGTACTGTAGAAACATGCGCGCACATCTATAGATAGATTATTATTATCAATGTCAACAAAGAAGTGACACCTTAACTCTCTTGATCATTGCAGATAAAAAATATAGTTACCTACAAGTTCATCTAAAAATGTAAGACACAGTATCTTTTTGACAACTTATAATGTAAGCACAGATTAGAAGCTTTGTTTTTTGGCATTTTAAAAATTTAGGAGTTACAAAGCTCGTTCCATCTACAGGGAAAGACACACCACAGTTGGTGGATGCCTCCAGGAAACATCACAATTAGGAATGTAACCAAAGACCCTTTGGTCAAGGGATCTTGATCCTACCAAAACATTGGAGTATGAGTAACTACTAAGTTGGCATTAGGTTTTGTAAACTACAGCTAAATTAACATCATTTCACATACATTCGCACATCTCCAAGTCAGTCTCATTGATAAGAATTTTCATACGTGACATGCCTAATCGATGCAGGATGAAAAGATACAATCTAGAAGATATAAAATATTTTTCAGTCACTACTTTAAATTGCCAATCTATCTCAAGATTTTCCTTTCCTATTACACTTGGTTATCTGATTAAACTGGAGACGAACCCACCCCTTGTTTTCTGCAGGCACATCATTTATGCACAACCAAAATGACATTTGAATACTTTAACTGTAGGTTAATGCCAATGTACCATATCTTTAAAAAAAAAAAAAGTGAGCACTGCAACTAACAAGTAAATACGAATTACATAGAGACTCTGTAATTCAGGTGGTTTGTTTAGTTCTATATTCTTAGGCTTAGCACAAAGACTTTGTACTTCTGGTTTCCTAAGTAATGCATTTCTTGTTGGGGAAAAAAAAATACGAATTACATAGAGGGAGAACAAAAGGAAAGGAAAAAAGTACAGACAGCATCTTCCATGGTTCTACGCCACCCTTGCATGGAAGATAAACCATAGCGAAGCCTGTCATTCTCGCCATCTTCAGAGGACTTTTCTGTTTTGGGACTGCTGAGGTATACCCCCATCTCCAACTACTGCAACACAAAAAAGCTAACATTGAACCGCGCACACACTGAGAAGAAAGAATTATTACGCATGATCTATGAAAGAGACAATAGCTTTAAAGATTACATGCACGGGGCTATATCAAGTCATACAATTCTATCTCCAAGAAACCAGAGACCACACGGCAAAGAAAAAGAGGAGAAGGAGAAGAAGAAAGATATCATTTCCCCAATTTTGGTATCAAAAAAGGGTAACAATTCAAATAATCAAGAAATACTCATGGAAGATCAATGAACGAAGATTGAGGCAAACAAACAGACGACCAAGAAAAAATCTGGCGAAGTAACTACTCATGTAAAATCACTGGCCATAAAAAACATGTAAAATCAATTTCAAAGTCGAAATAGGACGATTCAGGGAAAGCGAAGAATCCGTACAGTGCACCGGGAAGGGAATGGGAGCAATCTGTGAATCCTGCAAATCCCCGACGCTCCACCCGAAGAAGGGCTCCACTAATTACAAATTTCGCATTAAATTATTTTTGGTATGTTTATTTTAGGGTGAATTTCACTTAACGCCACAAGACCAACTTTATTTTATTTTATTTTATTTTTCTATTACATCTGGCAAATCATAGCTTGATGTTTACATCACTGGCGAACAAAAGTAGTCACTTGCGGATTCTGCGTAAGATCTTGCCTAAATATTCACACCCAGGAAGGGCTTTGGGCGGTAGTTGAAATTTTTCCCCCATCCGGTGAGCTTCCTTGGCAAGATAATCCGCGCACCCCATGGACCCACTTTATTTTAATGGGGAGCTAAAATTCTTAAAAGATCATGAAATTTTACTGTAGCCCGGATAAATAAAAATAAGTTTTGGAGGTAAAAAAATAAGGATAAAGATGTAAATTTACCAATTAACAATTTTGTTATGAGCACCCATAAAAATTATTTATTTTCGGTGTAAAAAATAAATATAAATAATTTATTTGAGAGCAGATATAACAACGCCGTTAAAAATATTTGACTTCCGTTACTTTTTGTTAGAGCCGGGAATTCGGGCCGAGCCCGAGGCCTGAGCCCGTCAAGGGTCGGGCCTATGATTTAGAGGCTGAAAATAGAAACGGGCCTAAAAGAGCCGGCCCTGTAGGGCCGCAAGTCCTGTAGGGCCAGCCCTGAAGCCCTGCGGGCCAGCCCTTTTAGGCCCGTTTAATATTTTTTTTAAAATAAATTAATAAATATAATATCATTATATCAAATTATCAATATGAGAGACACCTAAGTTCCTAATAGAGTATTAATAACAGGCAAACACTTATTAATTGGTTTGATTTATTTTATTTTCTACAATGTTTTATTCATTTAAACTTAAAAAAAAGGTTAATTTGGACATTAGATGATTATTTTAACTAAAAATTTATGAGTTTTAAAAATAATGTATACCAATTTAAAGCAAAATAATAAATAAATTGTAAAACTTTAAAAAAAAATTTTGAATTAAAATGAGTTTAAGCCCGTTTAGGCTCGAGCCCGTGAAGGGCCAGCCCTGTAGGGCCGCGGGCTTCAAAAATATGGTACTTTTTAGGAAACGGGCCTGCCCGTTTAGGCCCGAGCTCGTGAAGGGCCGGCCCGTTTTCCCAGCTCTACTTTTTGTATTGTGGGTCCTATCAGCCTTCTCACTTTAATATTTTAATATTTTTAATGTGAAAATATCACTTAAACCCTGTGCAAACAATTTCATTTCAATTAACCCTCAAAAGATTATAAATATTCCCTTGGATTAAAATGAAATTAGGTTTTTTCAGTGAAAGGACAATAAGGCCCTTACTTTGTTTTTTTATAAGACCATTTATAAGACAAAAATGAGCATTTTTAAGATAAATAAAAATATTTATAAGACAAATACATGAATGAGTAAAATTTTTTAACTCTGCGGGTCATTTGCATGTTTGTCTTGTAAATGTCTTTATTTGTTTTAAAAATACTCATATTTTTCTTATAAATGGTCTTATGAAGAAAATAAAATAAGGGTATTATGTATTTTTACTTCCAAAACTTAATTTCATTTTGACTCAAGAGGGTGCCATGAAATTTCAGAATTTTTTGAGGGTTAATTGAAATAAAATTGTTTGCATGGAGTCTAAGTGATTTTTCTCATTAAAAAATATTAAAATAATAGAGAGGGAGAAAGCTGGTGGGACCTATAATGCAAAAAGTAATGGAAGTTAAGCCTCCTTAACAACGTTGTTATATCTGCTCCCAAATAAATTGTTTATGTTTACTTTTTACACCAAAACTATATAGTTCTTATCGATGCTCGTAGTGAAATTATTCATTGTTAAATTTACACTTTTGTCCAAAAGACAATAGTGACATTGATTTATTTTTTTACAAAAAAGGTTTGATCATCGTCGGAGCTCTAACGATCGGTCACCAGCAGCCGCCAAGCTGGAGCCACCTCTGGCGCCTATTGAAGCTCCGACCAGTGGATAATTTGTGTTGTTCATTTACTTATTTCACTTACTTATGGAGAGTTGCACACTTACTATAACACCCTCAAATAAATAAATTGTGATTTATATAACTTTTGAAAATATAACTTGAAGATTTTGTTTTAGTGTGTATATATATATGCTTATGTAAGGAAAGTCAATATATGTACGGAGAAAAGTGCAAAGAGTTACATGAAGAAAGAGAATGATATATAAAATAAGTTACTTTATTGAAAAACCAAAAGGAAAGGTGAAGACAAGAAGGTAAATAAATATACTCTTATAGGAAAAAATGACGTGGGGAAGAAACCAAGAATTGATGTGGAGAAAAAGAAAAAAAAATTTGGATAAGAAGATCATAAATGAAAGGGATAAGGATGGCACAGAATGGTAAAGTCGGTGTAGAAATGTTATAAAAATAGGCATCTCTCACTACAGTGAAATCTGTACTACTTGTATATTAGAGCACTTGAAGTTATATGAGTTTTACTCAATATATTACTTCCCTAGTTGTGAGGGAAATGTGGGGCTTAGATTTTAAAAAAGTTCAGTTTTTATAAATAAAAGTAATACATTTGACTATTGTTTTAAGTCAGACTAACTTCTCGGCACTATTTAAAATCAAGCAAAACCTTTCAAGGATGTTGGTGAATATGGAAGTATTATTTAGTATTTTTGCGTGCAAGAGGAGAATGGCATTTTTATTTGATCTGACACACTTATCTTATTATATTATAAAAATTCCATGTAATAATATATATATATGTAATAGATAGACTACTTGAAAATACCACTTGTTTTAGCATGATCATCTCATTGCGTGTAAGAAAAAAAAAATTCAGTAATTCCTGAATAAATAAATAGTGAATTTTGGGGGGTTTTACACTTACAAATAGGATTTATTTAATTTATGTCGTTCATATGTTAATTCCACTTGTTGATAATGAGTTGGAAAATTGCAAACAAAACTTGTTAAATTTTTGTTATTTAAATCTATATATTCTATTTGTAAGTACCAAACTCCTCATGAACAAGTGAAATAAACATATGAACAATACAAATTAAATGGTTAACAAAAACATGAACAAATCACATTTGCAAGTGTTTAACTCTTCAAGAACAAGTAGAATACACATATAAACAATACAAATTGAACAAGTTTCATTTACAAGTTTCCAACTTCTTATAAAAAAGTGTAATAAATATATGAACAACACAGATTGAATAAATCATATTTGTAAGTGTGCATCTCTTTATGACAAGAGGAATAAGTATATGAGCATAACAAATTTTATCTTTTGCTCAGAGCTTCAGTCGGCGCTAGAGCTTCAATGTTCGGCAGCTAGAGGTAGCTCCAGCTTGGCTGTTGCCGATGACCTGCCGTCAGAGCTACGATGAGGATTAAACCCTTTTTTAAAAAAAAAATAAAATAAGGGAATTATTGTTTTTTTACCCACAAAATTTATTTTTATTTTGGCCTGTGGGGTGCAGTGAAATTTTAGAGGGGTTGACTGAAATAAATATAGCAAAAGATGGAAAAGAAAAAAAGAAACTCGGATTCTAAATGAAAATTCTCAGGATTGAGTGTTAATTTTTATCCTAGTTATCAAGTCTAGTTGAATGATTCATTTAACTTCCAAAAACCCTGTAGTTTCCCGCGACAACCGATGACCAACAAAGGCTACAAAAGTCAATGTCCGTGCGAGGATATTTAATATCAATTTCTCTCACCACAATAAAGTTATCATTGATTAAATAAGTAAATAACTCAAATATCCTATAGTAGGGTCATTTTCGTCAAATCACTAGCTTTTGTGTCTTAAAACCAACGACCCAATACCGATTCATAAAGACGTGGGGGGACTTTTCAACTCAGCAGCGTGACGTTGAATAAGGTAATTAAACCCATGCCCACCACTAAATCGATCTAGATATTGTGTTAAAGGTCAATAGGTTATATTAGAGTCAGATCGAAACTAAATCGTGGCCAAATCGATAAAGAAGTGAACTTGAGCGATAATATTTTTTAGAATAGTTTTGGAATTTGATATTTTTTAGGATCAAATGATAATATTTTTGAGTGATTCTTTTTATATTAAAAAGTAGACATTTCAAGCTTTCCATAGACTCCTAATTTATAATTTTTGGAAATATGTAGAATTAGATATGAATTTTTAAAATTAGGAAAATCTTAATAAATATTAAATTGGACGGTTAGATGACCGGTTTGACAGTTCCCATGGTCAAATCAGCTGGTCCGATCTAATTTTAATCACATTGATGTTGAATCATAAGGAATTGGTATATCTACTTAGCAGGTTTGCTAAGCAAGGAGAGCTAGGCGGATCTGGACCGTCAGATCTGATTGGGACGGCCTAGATCTAATTTTTTTTTTAAAAAAAATAGATTTGGGCCGTCCCAATCAGATCTGACAGTCCAAAACCGCCTAGCTCTCCTGGACAGCAAATCTACTGAACAGGGAAACCATGTTCGAATTATAAGGGAAGTCCACATGGATAGCTACATAATAAGCACCCAAAAAGGTTCCACTTTTAGGTCTTGTCTTCAATATCAGATACGGGAGTGCTCACTTAATTTTTGCCAATTGAATACTTCATTAAACATAAGCCACGGCACAATAGTTCAACACGACATTCCATAATCAACAAAAGCTACAAAATAGTACAATTACATAAACCAAAAACTTTAGTCACTTTGGAGCTCTCAAAATAGTTCTTGTGTCCTTCTCCAGCGGTCTCTTCAGATGCTGCGGCAATCTTGAAACCAAATTAGAAAAGCATGACCCATCGAGTGAAACTTTAGTAATCCAATCAGTTACTTAGTTTGTTTTCCTTCAGGGGGCTGCCATAAACACTGCTCCACCTCCCCATAACTCTCTGGAATAGGAGTTTGGTCTTTGGATTGACTCCATCCTCGTTAGAGCTGGGAATCAGGGCCGGCCCGGCCCTACAGGGCCGGCCCTTGACGGGCCAGGGCCTAACAGGGCCGGCCCTAAAGGGCTCGGGGTCAGGAAAATTGCAGTTTTTCAAGGCCCGGCCCGCAGGGCCTGAAAATCCTTTTCACAATATTTAACTATTTTTCCTGCGTATTTTTCCCAAAGAGATATAATTAGTAAATAATAACAATTAAAATTCTAATTTAATACATAAATGTTGTCAATATTAAGGTTTAAATAACACGTCTCTTGCAATAAACAAATACAGTTACTAATGTATAATCAAAGGTAAAATCATATACATAAATAACTCACAGAAAAGCCAAAGTATAAGAAAGCAAAAAGCTAAATACTCTAACCTCTAAATAACATGAGTATGACGACTATCATTTTCACCTTCTTCGCCACTATCATCAATTTCAAGGACATTTGATTGTGTTTCACTTTGAGCAGTAGGTTCAAGTAGTCAAATAATCATAACCTCCATCAAAAATCATACTCTATCAGGCAGAAGAGTATATAATATGATTTTAGTCTAAATAGGCAGAACAATATACTCAAAAATCACAATATGATTCAATTAGACAAAACAATATACTCAAAAATCATACCCTATACAATATGAGGACAGAGTGATATATAGATTTAATAAGGTAATTCAAAAATGTAACATGGTTTCTTTCCAAATGTAAAAAATAAAAAATAAACGGGCCTAAAGGGCCGGCCCGAGGCCCTCCAGGGCCGGCCCTTTAAAGCCCGAGGCCCTACAGGGCTGGCCCTTTTAGGCCCGACCTCCTTTTGAGACTACAATTTACAAGCCCGGCCCTTGAAGGGCCAGGGCCTAAAAGGGCCGGCCCGACGGGCTCGGCCCGTTTTCCCGGCTCTAATCCTCGTGCATCCTAAAATTCTTGCAATAATCTGCTAGCCTGAAAAATAATGTTCAACAATTTCAGTTTGCCCCTGACATATCAAGCACAAGTCAGCTACACAACATTTCCTCTTGCATAAATTTTGGAAGTAGGTAAGGCATTAGATATCAATCTCCATATAAAATTTCTTACTTTTTGAGGCACTTTAAGTTTCTTTATTTCCTTCCATATACTCTGTTGCCCATTCCTAGATGCTGTTGGGATATTTTTCATATCTTCTCAAAACATTCTTTTTTCTACATTCATATCCCTCTTTGACTGAATATGTACTCCTCTTCCCCCCCCTTCCATAGCCACTTATCTTCTCAGTTCTAGGAGGATACAATAGTATGGCAAATAGCCTCTTTCTCTATAGTTGTTATCCACCCTTCAATGAGTAATCAATTCCATGCCCCTTCCCTCATTACATATGCCACTTTGAGTTCCTTAAAACTCTCATGTAGGCACGATTATCTTAACCTATTTCCTGGTAAATCCCCAAACCATGGATCCTGCCACAGTCTCATGTTTTCCCCATTCCCAATACTTAGGACAATCTGGTCTTCTATTACTTTTCTTCCTTCCACAATACTAGACCATAACCAGGAAGTCGATCACCCCTTCCCTTCTTCCAAAAATAAACAATTAGGAAAATACCTAGCTTTCAAAAGCTTAAACCATACTAGATCCGGATTCTGAAGAACTCACCATCCAAGTTTAGCAATTAAAGCTCTCACCATCCAAGTTTAGCAATTAAAGCTAAGTTAAATGCTTTAAAGTTCTTAAATCCTAATCCCTCCCCCTTTTAATTTGTGCCTTTTCATTTTTTCCATGGACATCTAATGGATTCTCCTTCTACCTATCTCACCAATCCACTAGAAATTTGATATGATGCTATCTAGTCTTTGTAGCACATTTTTTTGTATAAGAAACAGGACATCGAGTATACATGTATTGAATTAGCTACAGATTTTACCAAAACCTCTCTACCTGCTGCAAATAAGAACTTTTCTTCCATGCTTGAACCCTTCTCTCCATATGGTCCGGAACAAAATTTAGTGCCTGAGATTTGGATCTATCCTAGATGATACGCAATTTCCAAGGGCATTTATAGCATGAATATGAAAAATATGACCGATTTCTTCTTTTAAAATCTTAGTTTTTTTTAGAAAAATAAACAATATTTTTCCAAATTAACTGCTTGCTCTGAGGCTTCACATTAATCATTGATGATATTTTTCAGATTCCTACAATAATCCATGTTTGCTTGGAGAAAAAATACAAAGTCATCGGCAAAAAAGATGTGCATAATCTCTAGACCTCTTCTCCTCACTGATATGCACCTCACTAATCCCTTACTCTTCCCTTTCTCTATCATTTTAGATAAAACATTGTTCACAAGAATGAACGAGTAGGGGAACAATAGGTCCCCTTGTCTCAAGGCCTCCTTGGAAGCACCTTAGACACCCTTTTTCCAGACATCATTATATAGGAATTAACTGAATTTAGGCACCAATATATTCTATCCACCCAAGCTCTACAAAATCCCATTTTGAGAAGCGTGGCACACAAGAAGTCCTGCTTCACTCCATCATATGCCTTATTCATATCTAATTTGAGGGCCACCTTGCACTGACCCATCTTTTTAAATTTCATGTGGTGGAACACTAATGTCGCTTTTGTCCCTAAGGCTCTGTTTGGTTCGAGGGGAGGGAAGGGGAATGAGGGGGAGGGGAGGGATTTTGGTCTCCTCCCCTTGCTTGGTAAGATCAAGAATTTAGGAGGGGAGGGGAGATTTTTTGAAATTCTCCCCTCCTCCCCCCTCAAAACCTTCCCCCCCCCCCCAAATCGGAGGGATTTGGAGGGGAGGCTGGAAAAAATTTAGCATTAAACAAAAATGCCTATTGGGAAATGTTGCAGGAGCTTCATTCATCATATAACACCAAATAGCGTGGTTGTGCCGACGTACTTGCCAAACCTTTCTAAGGACTTCAGGAAATCTATGAGGGATGTAATACCCTGAAATTTGGGTCAGTACAGCCGAATCGGGTACGGCTGGGCCAGGCCAGGACCCCGGGGGCATTTTAGTAATCTTTTAAGATAGACTTATATAACCCCCAGAAACACTATGGAAATGTCTAAATGGTATATTTGGAATTGTAGGACCGAGCTAAGAGCCCGAGTTGCTGGCACGCAAATCGAGGAGAAAAGATGGAGGTAGGAGACTTGCCTTATTTATATGTATTTGATATCTCTGCTTGTATAGTGATGTATGTTATTGCTTTACTTGATTGTGTAGAGCATATTTGAATAAATGAAGCTTTGTTTCTGTTTTCCTTGTGGCCATAGTTTTGTTATATGAAACATTGAGCATGCAGAAATGTCATCATGGGGCATCTATCTAATTAAAGCTAACATGGCATATACATAGTGATAAATCACAATTTTAATATATTTTATCCCACCTTATTCATTTATTTTGGGGATTATTTTAGGCTAAATTGGATTTATTAGATAATATTTGGATAATTAGCCGATTTTGGGAAATAATATAAATATGAATTAATTATGATATTATTGAGCTTAATTTATTATTATTTTGATTGATATCTTGTGATTGGAAAATATTTTCAATTATATGATAAATCACGATTTTATTAGATTCTTGCAGGATAAGGAAAAGCAGATTAGAAGATCTTACGGTGCAGAATTTTTCTTGGAAGCTAAAATAGAATCTGATGGTTGAATATTATTGGCCTTCTTAAATTTGAATGGGCTCAAGTTGATACCCAAAAAACTCTCTTCTCCTCCCTTTTTTAATTACCCTCGCCGTCACAGAAGTTGGGATATACACGGAATACGCAGAGAGACACGGAGGCTCGAGGGAGGCACTAACAGGCGCGGAGACGCAGAGAGCATTCGCAGACGCTGAGGAGATCAGGCTGAAACGCTCTCACAGACGCCGCGGGGCGCGGAAGACGTACGCTGTTGCATGGGACGAAAGAAAGAAATTGAGGACACTGTTTAGAGTTAATCATCACATCGTCAATCTCTCTCTCTCTCTCTCTCTCTCTCTCTCTCTCTCTCTCTCGGCTTCAATTCACAGCTACATATATATCATTATGTAGATATTCCCTTCCAACTGCCACGTCTAGCTTTGTGAAGGAATTTATTCCAAATTCAGTTTTGCGTCCACTGTTCCCTTTTGATGAAAACTACTTCCAGCAATGGCGGTGATTTGCTTGAGGCGTGAGGAGAGGAATTCTATGGCAGCTTGAGCTATTTTGGGAGGAACATGGAGGAAGTTAGAGCCTAGGAACTTACACTTGAAGACCATAAAGGAGTGTCTTTCTTTTTATCAATTTATTTCAAGACTTAAGATTGTTTAGTTCTAAATGATTTTAGGTTGTGTTAATCGAGAACAATCTAGTTTTAGATTGTAGACTTATTATTGATTTGGATTGAATTGATATTTTGGATTTGATTTATTCTTAATTGATCATTGAGATTTTTGTTTGCAAACCTTTGATTGTCAATTAGATTATTAATCGAGTTTTCAATATTAGTTTAATTGTCAATTTGGGTTTAATCTCTTAATTGTTTAATTAGGTGATTAATTGTCGAATTGTTTAATTAGACAATTGTGAACATAATTTCCAAAATTATCTTAAACAGTTGTGATTGGTTTTTAATAGATTTAATTAACCACCATTTTTTCCATTATGAGTTTTCTAGTGGATTAGGTGTTATTAAGCTTGAGGGTTTCCCATGTCTTAATTAGGTGATTAAATTTATTAATTCCAACTTTTGATGAACCTCCCTGTGGTCTAATAAATTGAATGGCTAAGAAAGCTAAATCCATGTGAATCCTATATTGTCCCCTTCACCATCATAACTGAACTAACCTTTGTTGATTTTCTTAGACATTAGTTTATTTCTTTTCCTTAGGATTTTAATTTCCCTCTCATAAGAAAAACCCCAAAAATTGCATGTTCATTATTTAGGTTAGTTTCATTCTCATATAGGTTTTAGAGTCTTTTACATTTTGCATTTAGGTAGTGGAGTCTTGCATTTTAGTTTAGGTTCATTCCATTGCATTTTTTTATCACCTAAATTCAATTCTAGAGAAAACCCACATATTGCTCCTTGGGAGAATGACCTAGGTTGCCACTATATTGCATTAGTAGGTTGTCCTAGTTATTAATTGATTGCTTTAGCGACAGAAGCACGCATCAATAGCATCTATCATGCATGCATTATGGTATCTGTTTCCTACTAAGATTCTCTCAAATCTCACCCTCCCCTACCAACAAATTAGGCAGGTGAAAACAAGAGGTGTACTGAAAGCAAAGAAGAGAACTGTACGAGGAGATTGCAGTAGTGGAATGAAGATGGGAAGATGTCTTTGTTTCACTAGTATGGGTTCAGATACCCTGGTAGCCCTATACGGCTACATTGATGGTAATTATTATGCACGAATCCCTATGGGGAATTTTAATAATCGAGCACTGTTTATCAGTATATTCAATGCTATTCTTGTGTTGCCCACCGAACCGCGTATCGTTTTCCGCGAATACTCTGATAAAGGTAAAAGTAAAATAAGGGTGTGACAAGGGAGATGGTGGAGGAGCATCCCGAGCTGATGGATGTCAAATCCAATTGGGAAATGTTGCAGGAGCTTCTCTTTTGCTATATTGCTCTTAATCTGAGCACTTCCCACAAGTTCATTGTCGGCGCTTTTGCAAATCTTCTTGTCACACTCACGCTGTAGCCGTAACAGCAGGAGGAGGAGGCCATCGCTGGTGAGAGGTGTTAGATTAGGATGTTGTTCATACATGTCTATTGATATTAATGAAAATGGAACGTGGGTGCCAAAAAAAACTCTATTCGGCCGCTCGAGCTGTGTCATCTAGGAGAGGAGAGAGCTGGATATATATTGTCTTGCATCGATTTTCAAAAAAAAAATATTTATATATATAAATATAAATATAATCATAAAATATAATTATATATATATATATATATAATTGTATTGAATGTTATTTATAATTAAATTTTATTATACATTTAATAAAGTTTGGAAAAAATCACTTATAACATAGAGGTAAAGTTGTCCATGTGAAAATAATTTTCCTCCCCTCCCCTCCTGAACCAAATAAGATAACATTAAAATCCCTCCCCTCCCCTCCCTTCTGATCAACCCAAACAAGATAATATTAAAATCTCTCCCCTACCCTCCCCTCCCTTCACCTCTATCGAACCAAACAGAGCCTAAAGAAATCAATTAAACTAGGACCAACTACTAATGCAATATAGTGGCAACTTAGATCATTCTCCCAAATAACAAGATATGGGTTTTTCTTTAGAATCGAAGTTAGGTGAAAAATGCAGTGGAATGGACATAAACTAAAATGCAAGACACTATTAACTAAATGCAAAATGCAAATGACTATAAAACCTATATGAGAATTAAACTAACCTAAACAAATGTTAATGCAATTTTTGGGGGATTTTTTTATGAGAGGGGAATTAAAATCATAAGTGAAGAGATAAACTAATAGCTAAAGAAATCAAATAAGAAAAGATAACAAAGGTTTTGTTCAGGTATGGTGAAGGGAACAACTTAGGATTCACATAAATTTAACTTTCTCAGCCTAAATCAATTAGTTAGACTAAAGGAAGATTGATAAAAGAGTGGAATTAATAAGTTCAATCACCTAATTGAAACATGAAAAACCCTCAAGTTCAATAATACTTTAATCCATTAGAAAACTCATAATGGCTTAAGAGCTAGCTAATTAAATCTATTAAAAACAATCATAATTAATTTCAAATTAATTTTGGAAATCATGTTTACAATTCTTTGATTAAACAATTAGACAATTAACTAACTCAACTAAACAATTAAGAGGGAAAACCAAAGTGACAATCAAATTAATAATAAAAACTCAATTAATAATTCAATTGACAATCCACCGGTTTGTAAACAAAAATTCTAACAAGTTTTTCAAGCACAAAATCAATCTAATCCAGAAGAAATATGTTTACAATCTCAAATTAAATTATTCTCAATTAATACAACCCAACATCGTTTAAAACTAAATAATCTCAAATATTGAAACAATTAGATAAAAGGAAAGACACTCCCTTATAATCTTTAAGTGCAAGCTCCTGGGTTCTAGTTTTCTCTATGCTCCTCCCAAATTGCCTCCCAAACTCTCATGGTGAAGAACTCCTCTCCAATCCCCTTGTTCAGCACGATCATGGATGAATGATAAACGGAGGTGACGTGGGTGAGCAATAGTGTGTGTGTGTGTGTGTGTGTTGGAGATGGCGTGAGTGATATAGAGGTGAGGTAGATTTGGGTGTCAAATGAATGGGAAGGGATTAATTGGTTGTGAATGAGGTGGTGAGAGTCGCACAATGTGTGCGTGAAAGGAGAGGATGAGAGAGGAGGTGAGTATTGGCTCTCAAAGAGCGAATGCCATTATTTAGTGGATAGGTTAGTTTTCATAGGAGACCTAAAAAGCCTTAATTGGGTGTAAATTTTGAGCCCATTAAAATTCAGTCATTATATTTTCTTCAAATTTCTCAGATTAATTCTACATCATAGAATTTCATAATCTTCTTTTCTTTAACTTGTAAGAATTAAATAAGATCGTGATCTATCATATATTTAAAAATATTTACCCAATCATAAAATAGGAAATTAAAATATTAACAATTTAAGTTCAATAATATTATAATTAATATAGATTTATCTTATTTCTTAAAATAGGCTAATGATCCAAATATTTCCTAATAAATCCAAAATAGCCTAAAATTATTACCAAAATAAATGAACAAGGCGGGATAAATTATATAAAAATCATGGTTTATCAAACACCTCATGTACAATCACAATATTGTCCTGTACCAACCTTCCTAGAACAAACGCTCTCTAACTCTCATCAATTGCTTTGTTTAGAAGTGCTTCCAGCCTATTGGCCATAACTTTTGAAACAATCTTGCAAGAAAAGTTACACAAGCTAACTGGCCCATAGTCACTAATTGTTTCTAGACAAGCTGCCTTAGGAATCAACACTAGATCAATTTCATTTACATCAGACAATGGAAAACCATTCCGAAAATAGTCTTTAATAAGAATGCACACCTGATCTCCAATGACATCCCATGCTTTTTGATAGAATAACCTTGTGAAACCATTGGGACCCAGAGCCTTCTGCCTTCCCAACTAGAATACTGCTTGCTTCACTTCTTCCCTTGTGATGACCAAGAACCATCAATAACAATTAAATATCTCTTCCCCCTGAAGCTGTTCACAAAATCGGCTTATTCATGGCTTCAGACCCATTTCACTGTTCATAAGTTGATGCCCAATTTACCATATATATAATAATTCAATATCGGGCTCTGCACAATCCGTTTCATCACTTGGTGTATAAGGGAGTTTATCTTCAGCACATGAACACCTGTCCTTATACTATGCCTCAATAGATTAAAAAAATACTTTCTTCTCTCACAAAAATTCAACCATCGAGTTACGGGTGTAAATTGGTAGCTGAGCACCCATTTCAAATTTCAAATAGTGAATAAATAGTGACAACTCTGACACAAGCAACAGGGAATGGTTATAATGTGCTCCAACTTTTCATACTTTTCCATTGGTTCATGAACCGAAACTTGTAACTCATTGAAACCCCCCATTCTTGCACATAGATTCCCAGCTAATGGCCACAAAGAAGAAGACAATGTAGCTTCGACATCTGACTCTGGGGATCTGCGAAGATAATATTGTTGTGAAGGTAGACAGAATAATTATTGAAAAAAATGTTTGTGAATCATTTCACCATGATCTTCCCACCAATGTTCTCTGTCGATATGAGATCTTTGTGTTTGATAAGTTAGTACGTTCTTTCGATTTCTTTTATTAAGCTCTTAAATAATCTGTCTTTTATCCCCCAATCTGTGGGGATAATATGTGTTCTAGTTGTAAAATTTCTCATCATCTTTTGGAATTTGTTACAATTTCAACGAGTCTTGTGTTGGGTGTCTTGGATTTATGACTGTATAATATTTTGGAGTTGATCTAACCAATATTCATTTGGGTTTTCCTATCCTTGTTATAATTGTTCTGCTGACGTCATAGGCTTCCTTCCTATACTTCTTGAAGGAGATCTTTGTAGCCAAATAATGCTAATCCTATTGATCCATTGTCAGTTATTGCATCTACTTCTATACTTTGGAAAGGCTGGAGCCTGAAATCTTGTGATTAATTGGTGTTCTGTGCACGTTAATATCCGCCTTCCTCCTACTATATGAATCAATAAACAATGCAACCGTAAAGTTATATTTCTTTGTTCATTTTTATTTGCCTTCAATTAGTGATCATCATCATCATCATCAGAGCCCCAGATATGAGGAAGACAAGCCCAAAGAAGTCTACAAGAAAAGGTACATACTTTAAAAAAATGAACCATTGTGTTCATATCAGTATTAATTGCAGGGTTTGAATGTTTGATTATGAAGTTTTTAATTTTTTTTTGATGTGGTATGTAGAAAGATCATGCCCCAGATGGATACAACAAGTGAAGGTTTGCTCAAGAACAGGGACTGAGGGTTCTTTGGATGGTGGATATAGTTGGAGAAAATATGGCCAAAAGGATATCCTCGCACAAGTACCTTCTAGCATTAAAAAGCAATATATAATGCAGCCAGAAGGATATCCTCGAAGCTAAATTTCCTAGGTTCGAATCATAACCTCACTTTTCTCTGCAAAAATGCTTTTCCATAATCAGAATCTCTGATAGAGAGAGTTCCCTTATAGCATCTATCTTCATGATCATTTAGCATGAAAAGCAATATATAATGCAGTCAAAAGGATATCCTCGGAGTTAAATTTCCTAGGTTAGAATCATAACCTCACTTTTCTCTGCAAAAATGCTTTTACATCATCAGAATCTCTGATAGAGTTCCCTTATAGCATCTATCTTCATGATCATTCAGCTTTTTTAGGTGATACCCAATTTAATAGAAAAATTCTATTATTTGAAAACACTAGCTAATTTACTCAAAATTGAAGTACTTGAATGTAAAGCATCAAGGTTGTTTACTAAGAAGAATTTAGGCATGCTCTGTTTTCCTCGACTTGATATGTTGATCCAAATTTTTGTATAGATTCCTGTATGAACTTGATGTGGAAGGATGTATTATTGTTGTTACTGTGAAGTGAAGGACGTTAAGAGTAGTCAGAGATTAGTTTAACTGTTATGAACCATGTATATAAGGATTGTTCCTAACTTGTGTACAAAATTATAGAGTTAATAGAAAAAATTTTGATTGTACAGAATTATAAGAACTTCAAATGTTCTTTGGTTGGTGTGGTGTAAGTATCAAATTATCATAATTGTTATGAAAGGCAATACTGAATTTTCAAAAATGTTATCTGATTATCTCTGTTTTCCTCTGACACACTGCAAGCAGAGGTGCCTTTTGTTTCTTGAGTTGTGTGTTGTATTTTTTGGATTTTTAGAATACTTAAAATAAATGCTTATTAACTTATTTGTGCTAGACTAATATAGCCTTCTTTGAAATAGCTTTAGGCATACCTATCATTTTTTTCACGGATAAGGAAACCAATTACATGCTTTACACATGATATTTCATTCTTTGAAAGAGAGGTTGGTCGTAGGGGTCATATATGGCTTTTTTTCATGGATAAGGAAACCGATTACATGCTTTACATATACAACATTTCATTCTTTGAAAGAGATTACATGGACACACTTTGAAATAGCTTTAGGCATATCTATCCTTTTTTCATGGATAAGGAAAATGATTACATGCTTTACACATATAATATTTCATTCTTTGAATGAGAGGTTGGTCGTAGGGGTCATATTTGGCTTTTTACCACTCTCAAGTATGAGTTACTTAGGAGACCGAATTTAGCTTCTTTACTTTTTTAACCTTTTAATTGTCTTATTTGTCACTATTATCATCTTAATAGAAATTGGGATTTTTTTTTACAATTTTTTGCTAGCTTTTGCCCATTGCCATAGTTCTAATGAATCTGACAGATAAGATATTATTATTTCATTATTGTTTCTGACCAACAATAACAAACTCCAACGTAAAATCTACCTTTTTTTAGTTGAGTTTCAATTCAAATTGATAAGAATGATGTGTTCAGGTTGCTAAGCACTTACCAATATACTTTATAGCCTTTCTATTAAGGAAATGGAAACCATTCAATTGCATTATATCTGAAAGCATTCTTACTATTGCTTAATTAGTGTGGTAGGACCATCTTAGTTGCTGTCAACACAATAAAGTTACGTTGGGTCACTGCTTTCATCAGAAAAACTGTTTTGTTTTAGGTCTCTTCTCTTTATGCAGATATAAGGTCAAATGTTATAAGACATAATACGTAAGTTATCACCATCTTTATGCAGATATAATACGTAAGTTATTACCATCTTAATAGCAAACTTCATAAGGTCAAATTTTTAAAGACATAGAGGTTGCTAAAATGTTGCAAAATCTATCTTTGCCTAAATGAATCAGGATAAAAGCAGGGGTTGCTTTTGCCACATTTCTGTTTTCTGGAAATTTGCATTTAATCTTACATATATTGGTGTACGTTCCCTAATATACAGTTATCATGTTAAAGGCAACTGTGGATCGGTAGTATTTTTAAATTCATCTTTGTTTATATTAATAATCTGTCTTTCACTAAATAAAAAGCCATATCTAATATGCAAACTAAGTAGAAGGTCCTGCATTTCACTATCTTCTTCCAACACTCTTTGCATATGATACGTCTATTTTTTCCTTCTCCTACCTATTTTGTCTTTTGCTTGTGCTGATTACACTGATATATGTAGTCATTTAGGTTCGACTTGCTTCTTCACCTTCCATGCTCGAGCTGATATGAATTTTCACAACACAAGTATGTTATTATATTACATTCTTTTCTTCTTTCTTATTAGATTTTATACATTTACTTCTTAGCATCCTAATTGAATTTAACGTGTAAACCTTTGTTTTTCAGACACTATCATGGGCTGACATTCTTCAATTAAGGAATTGCATGATGATACTAATTGCTAGAGCATAGTTGTTAGAGTTTTCAAAAAATGGAATGTTTACCATAAAACAACCCCTTCATATGGGCTTTGCATTTCCATGGTTTTATTTGATGAAGAGGTGTATACATGCTTATGTGTTTCTTGCATTTTGACTTTATTAGTTTCATTGTCTATCCTAAGTTTTGAATTTACCAAGTGTTTGTGTGATTATTAAATTTTAGGGATCAAGGATACAAGCGAGTGTGCTGAACAAAGCACTCCATGAAAAATTCAGAAACTCCATCAAGAAAGGACAAACTTATTTGTTTGCTGATTTTGTAGTTACTCCAAATGTCAATAAATATAGAGCTACAAATAATGTTTTTAAGTTAACCTTTACTCTGCAAACATATGTTTGGGAATATGTGATCGAATGAAGAAAAAGATTTATGTTGACCAATGAGATGGAATGAATGTTTGAATTGGTTTAAAAGTACAAGCACCTCGTGCAACTCACGGGGAACCACAATCTAGTTGACGCAAAAACTACAAGATGTAATTCCCCAAAACTGTGTAAGCTATTATGTGGGTGAAATTAAAGTAGATCACAAGCCAGTGTTGACAGAAACACATGATTGTAATCGAATTTCTGAACAACATACTTACCATCTTAGATTTACAAAGGGAGTTGTATGTAACCCCCTCACTGTAATTATATTCGGATTATGAAATTTAAGTGAAATAGATACCAATAATATCAATTTAATATTTATAGTTTCCCATTCTTAAGATAGGGTATTCACAAAAACAATTGAAAATATATTTAACCTGGTCCCATATTAACATTTCGAATATTATTACCTGAGCAGTTAAATCACATTCACAAATATCAGAGTACACAACCAAAAATCCCAGCAAATCCCGAGTTACATGTATGTATATAATGGGTGTATATTTTCCCAAAATAGGGGATTACATATCCAAAACAATATTTACATCCCAAAATATATACAATAATCCCAAGCCAAAACAGATAACCAACAGTCCAAAATGTACAACGTCTCTACAAGGTCCTAACCGCTCCTAGTTGACCGCTTCTCCTTGAAGCCACTTGCCCTGTCTGATGGTTAGTCAAAGGAAAGAATGATATTCAAAAGAATCCCAGTAGTAACAAATCACTCATACAATGTTTAAACATATAGCATATATGATCATGTTAAGCAGCATCACAATGATATATGACTCATGCCACATACGATAGCACTCACAGTTGTATTCACAATGCGACAGCTTCCGCTGTAATCACTATGCCCGCTTTCACAGTAATCACTATGCCAGCTTCCGCTGTAATCATTATGCCCGCTTTCACGGTATACACTATGCAGCAGCATCACAAAACTTCATAAGGTATCACAAAGCAACAGCAGCAACACAATGCATGACAAATATACATACAATGCTTTACACAAAATATAAGAGAAAGAGTCACTATCTTGTTCTTTCCTGATGTTCCTCGGCACAGTGGGCTCACAAGTACGACAAATGTCAAATCCTATAACCAATGTCAAGAACGGTGGATTAAAACTCTATTCCAATTACTTACTTCCAAAACACTTAGAGTTGGTTATCATTAGAACTCTTTAGGTGGCTATTAGAAGCCTAAACACAGACCTAAAAGGTTGGGGAAAACTACCCTGAAGATCCCTTTTTGGAGGCAAAAGCACTGATTTTTGGATGAATCACTCGAGTGAAAAAGGCCTCACTCGAGTGATGCCCCTTCTTGCACTCGAGTCCCACAAAGTGAGACACGGAAAGTGTGTACCCGAGAGCACCAACACACCCTGGAGTGGCCAGTTCACCCGAGCACTATCATTGGCACTCGAGTGACGACACATATTCGCTTGAGTCCCATCGAGTGAGGTGCAGGAGGTGATAACCCGAGAGCAACTAAAATCCCAAAGTGACAAGTGCACTCGAGCACTAGCCTTAGCACTCGAGTAACTTCCCAACACTTGTGAGTGCACACGCGCACTCTTGACAATTTGCCTGCGAGTGTTAACCCGAGACATACACCCATAGTGTTACATACACATGCACTCGAGTGATACGTATGCCACCCACAGATAAGGAAGAGCACTCTTGACTCTCGCCTGAAGACCTCACAGAAACACTGGAAATATCATACTGCACTCAAGTGAGACCCTAGCTCACTTGAGTAAGGCTTATCATAAGCCAAATCGCAGCAACTGAAATAACTTTCCAAACTTTCCCAAAACAATACCAATGGTTCCAAAACTTATACCAAAGTTCATTCCCACCTAAAATTCCATGAGGAACCCATTGATAACCTCAAATCACACAAAACCCTATTCTAACAACAATCTTACTCTTGGGTCTCTATATTACACCCCAAAACACTTAATCACCAAAACTTCCACTTCCCATTTCAAACCAATTCTAATAACTCAAAGACACAATAGGCTACCAATTTAACCATAAGACTCTATCCAATTCCTAAATTCCAAATTGCTACCATATTCAGGGCAAAATTCCAGAATTTACAAAAATTAACCAAAAATCATAGCAAATATACCAAAATATCACAAATACTCACCTCTTCAACTTGCTAAAACCAAACCCTTGATTTCTTCAACTTCCCAAATCCCTCAAACTCTTAAACACCTCTGTTCAAATATCTAAAACCACCAAAATAAAGCTCTCAATGAGGTGCACAACATTAGAGAAGAGGTCTAAAGCATTAGAGGCCAACAAGGACATCAAGATCTCACCTTTCTTCTTCTCTTTCTTCTTCGTGTTCGCCGGAAATGGAGAAATAGAGAGAGACGATGAGAGATGATAATGATGATGAAGAGTGCAGTTTTTTCTTCCTTGGTCCATGCTCAAAACCGAATAGGAGAGAGAGAAGAGAAAAGTGAATGTTTGACTAATGGACATGATCCTTTGGTCCACAAAATGTCACTTGGCATAATCTTGCTCACTTCCTCCATGAGCTCATATAGGCTAAAAGCACATGATTCCGACCCATACACAATAAATCTCAACCATTGATTCTTAATCATCAATGAGTTTCCTCTTTAGTAACCAACCAATCAGTCAGTAAATTTCCAATTTTACCATTTTGCCCTTGGTTTTCACTGTGCTTACTAAATTATCACCAAGTACATTTATATCAAATACACATCACATTTCTCCAAAAGCGTTTAATTACACTAATCACAATCACTTTCGAAATCATTAACCCTTAATCTCAAATTGGTCATTACATTGTGCTTTCAGATAATAGAATCATTAGTACGTAAAGATGTCCTTGACCATTTAGCTGAGATAGTATAATCGAAAATAAGGACGGACCATGGTGTAGTAATACCTAAATGTAATGAACAACTTGAGTTGCTTTACCAATTCTAGATCGTTTAACCATAATATAGTTAAACATATTTCAAAAGAAAACCATGATATTGAACTACTTTTTGTCCTTAATATAAGGCACAGTTGACTCTTTTTTTTCGAGATTAAAGAAGCTAAATAAATAACTTAACATAGCATATGTTGTTTATTATTATATTATATATTAGTTTATAAATCAGACAAATTAGTTTGGTATAAAATGATAAATATAAATACTTTAAAGTAATCTATTCAGCTAATCTTTATGAACTTGTTAATTAGATCTTATATTAAAGACATAAGGAGGTAGTCACTAGTATGTTAAATGGGGGTATTTGGTTAAAATCCAAGTTTAAGAGTCAACTTAACAATCAATTAATCGTTGGATAGATGCAAATGAAATTTCAAAAATATAAGAGAGGTTTATATTTTAATTTTAAGGGAGGTTTATATAGGTTTTAAAAATAGATGAGGTGTCTCTATAATTTAAGTAAATAGGGAAAAAGAGTGTCTCCACTAACACCTCCCTCCGATTCCTCTTTGTAATACTCCAAAATTTGGAATTGTAGGATCAAGCTGAGAGCCTGAGTTGCTGGCACGCAAATTGAGGAGAAAAGCTGGATGTAAGGGACTTACCTTATTTGCATGAATTTAATATCTTTGCTTGTGTAGTGATGTATGTGATTGCTTTACTTGATTGTGTAGAGCATACTTGAATAAATGAAGCTCTGTTTTTGTTTTCGTTGTGGCCATAGTTTTGTTACATGAAACATTGAGCATGCAGAAATGTCATTATGGAGCATGCATCTAGATAAAGCTAATATGTCATACACAACATCTATCATGCATGCATTATGGTATCTATTTCCTACTAAGATTCTCTCGAATTTCACCCTCCCCTATCAACAATTTAGACAGGAGAAGATAAAAGATATGTTGAGAGCAAAAAAGAGAACTACACGAGAGGATTGCAATGGCAAAACAAAGTCAGGAATATGTCTCCGTTTCATTAGGACGAGTTTAGACACCAAAGTAACCCTATGCGGCTACACTAATTATAATTATCAGGTACGAATCCCTGAGGGGAATTTCCGTAATCATGTACATATTATCAGTATATTTATGCTATTCCTGTGTTGTCTACCGAACCGCATTTTGTTTTCCACGAATACTCTGATAAAGGTGAAATTCAAATAAGGGCGTGACACTCTTCACTAAATTTATCCACCATTAGATTCGCTTTTAATGATTGAGATTTTATAGTATATTAAAAATATTATTTCAACATTAGATATTAAATTATAATAATATTTTTACATAATAGAGGAGAAGAATATTCAAGTTTTTTTTTCTTTCTATCTTTTTAAAAACAACATAGTCTTTTACAATGATCTATGGCGTACAAAATTAGATGTTAGATTATACAACGGATATATTATATTCATACAAAGCCACTCTGCATCTCCCAAGAAATTATTTACTAAACTGGAATAATTTTGGAAAAAAACATGAACTGAGAATAAATTGGAATAATTATTTAAGAGGGAGAAGAGAGAGAGAATAGTGGTTGGTGCTTCTTCTTTTTTTGGGTAAAAGTTGCATCTAGCACCTTGATCTATTTTTGGAGGTGTAATTAACACCCTAATATATTTTTGGAGGTGCAATCAGCACCCTAATATATTAAAAATGGAGCAATTACACTTTTTCACTAACAAAAATACTAACTCTGTTTTTTGACACACTTTTTCCTTTCCTCTTTCATCGATATTCAACATGTTCATCCTTTCTTTTAATATTTAAGGGTGTCATTTTGCCTCTAATGTATTAAAAATAGAACAATTGCACTCATTCACTAACAGAATATTAACTCAAGGTTTGGGGTTAGAGATCGATGAAAGAGGAAATGAAAGAGTGTGTAAGCAAACGGAGTTAATATTCTGTTAGTGAAAGGGTACAATTACTCCATTTTTAATACATTAGGGTATTGATTGCATCTCCAAAAATAGTTTATGGCGTTGATTGCATCTTTAAATATTTTAGGATATTGATTACATTTCTAAAAATATATCAAAGTGTTAGATGCATCTTTACTTTATTTTTTATGCAAATGAGGGCAAAGCCCATCAAAATAAAATTATATCAAAAGGGGGTTGGTGCTTTTCTTCATACCAATTATGCTTTTTTTTTTTTGAATGAAAACCGGAATTCATTAAGTTACAACTAAGAACTTAATACAAAACAAAAGGAGGAACCCCAAATCAATCATCAACGACCGCCTCCTTCAACGAAGGTGGTGGTTGATCAAAGAAGACAAAAACCCTCGCATTAGAATGCCCTAACCTGGCAAGATGATTAGCATCCCTATTCTGTTCTCTAGGAATATAAGTCAACAAAACATGTCAATTCCTAGATAACCATATTCTAGCTTTTACAATAATAACACTGAAAGGGTGGTATTGCTCTCCACCTCTCGTTAACAAATTGATAGCCTCAATACAATCACTGTGAATCAGAATGTTTCTGTAGCCTCTGTGATTGCAGGACAAACTGTCAACAGGTTACAGGTGAAACCACCAAGCCAAGCTCCTTCCGTATCACGTAAAACTCCCCCACAGCTGCATTGACCTGAGTCCATAGCCGATCCATCTACCTCCAAGTGTACAAAGCCTGCCTGGCTGTCCCTCGCACTCTGATCTGCAAATGACTGGTGAGAGTAAAACTTATAATGGGAAAGCAGATTCTTATCCCAGCTAGCTCGAAAGAAGCTGGCCTGTGCATCCTGTGAATAAAACTCAAGCTCCTCGCCAAAGACTTTCTTGCATCTGGTTACCCATATATTCCAACAGACATAACCAAACAAGGAAGCCCATTGAACTTTTCTCGTGAAATCTCTGCCAAATCCATATTTAAGATTCCAATTTATCCACTCTCTCCCTTGTAATGATGTGCATTTATCCCACATGGTCGGGTGAATTAAAGCAATCCATCGCTCCCGAGTGTTCCCACAATCTCTAAGCATGTGCATCATGTCCTCCTCTTGGTTACAGCTGAAGGAACAACTTGCCGAATCCAGGAGGCCTTTCTGAGTTCTCAACTTCGCCGTATGTAGTCGATCATGAGAGGCTAACCACATAAAAGATTTGAACTTCTCTGGAATTGAGCATCTCCACAGTGTCTTCCAGAATGGCTCTCTGACAGCATGAGTACCTACAGAAAGAAAATAATATGCAGATTTAACAGAAAAACGGCCATCCGAAGAAGGCTTCCAGTAATACTTATCCTCTCCCCTCTCCTTACGAGGAGGGTGGGCGTGCATAAGACGATCGGTAACATGAGGCTGGAACCATTGGCTTAGCATATCCCTGTCCCATTCTCCCAATAGGTTAATGTAATCACTTACTTTAGCTTCCTTATCCACAAAAGCTTCAAAACCCGGAATGAGCTCAATTAAAGGTCTATTCATCTCAGACCAATTATCATGCCAGAAAGAGGTCAAATTCCCATTCCCAATATTGACTCTAACGCCTTTGATAAATTTCTCCCATACAGCACATATACCTCTCCAAGTCACAGACGAGTTTTTCTTGTGTTGAATCCTTGGCATGAAGCCATTGCCACATCTATACTTCGATCGAAGAACCCTAACCCATAGAGCATCTTTGTTGTTAAGGAGGTGCCAGCATAGCTTCATCAAAAAAGCTTCATTTTATCTTCCCATTTCACGGATCCCAAGGCCTCCGTCTTTCTTATCTCTAGTTATTTAATCCCAAGATATCAAATGAAGTTTCTTTTTATCATCTTCTTCCCCCCATAGGAAGTTTCTGCTTCTTTTTTCAAGCTCGTTCAACATTTCTTTGGGTAATAACATTGTCTGCATGTAGTACGATGGCAAGGCATTTAAGACTGCTTTAACAAGAGTAGCATGATAGGCTAGGTTCAGATATCTCCTTTTCCATCCTGAAAGCTTTTTCCTGGTTTTTTCCAAGATAGGCATAAAAGTGATGTAGTTGGCTCTTTTGTGTATCAAAGGAATTCCTAGATCCTCTGTAAGGCCAACTCCCATACTTCGACTCATACATAAAGCTCTGGAGAAGTTCACATTCTTCGAAAAATAGACTTTTGTCTTACTTCGGTTCATTTTTTGCCCCGAAACCTCACAAAATCTCTGGATACAATCTAACATCCCTTCAACCTGACTTTCAGAGGCCTCCCCAAACAGAATGAGGTCATCAGCAAAAAAGAGATGAGAAATACGAGGACCTCCTCTGTTCAGCTGAATCAGTGTCCACATGTCATTATCAATAACATCATGAATTATATGGCTTAATCTCTCCATACACAGGGTAAATATATAGGGAGAGATTGGATCTCCCTGACGAATGCCTCTAGAAGAATTGAAAGTAGGAGTAACTTCACCATTCCATAGAATTTGAGAAGATGAGGTGGTAATACATGCCATGATAGCTTCGCACAATTCGGTCCTTAAGGCCCAACATTCTAAGAGTACCTTGAATAAAACCCCATTCAAGACGATCAAAAGCCTTTTCTAAGTCAACCTTGAGTGCCATCCAATCTGTCTTGCCAGTTTTAGTCTTCATTGAATGGATAACCTCCTGAGCCACTATAATGTTATCACTGCTCTGTCTTCCAGCTATAATGCTACACTGATGTTTACCAATAACTTTCCCCATAATCTCCCGGAGTCTATGCGAAATAGTTTTAGTAATAATTTTGTAGCTCACATTACAGAGAGATATCGGCCGAAAATCCATGATTGTTTGAGGGCTTTCTATCTTGGGAATGAGCACAATAGTAGTATTATTTATACCCCTGACCGACATAGGATCGTTGAAGAAATCCCTCACCAGAGAAAAAACAGACTCGCCAACCATAGGCCAGAACTCTTGATAGAGAATAGCTTGAATACCATCAAGTCCTGGAGCCTTGAAAGCTCCCAAATCAAATATCACTTTTTTTATTTCCTCATTTGTTACCCTCGCATGAAGTTGCTCCATATCCCTGTCACTCAATCATGCTTTTACTCATACCAATCATTCTTTTCCTCCCCCCATAAGCTGTAAATTCTAGCTGATCAAAATAAGCTTCTTTTATCTCATAAGCCCAATCAACAGAACCTATGCCTGACGCAGCCTTAAAAACTCAAAAGTAGAGATGAAGTGAAAATAGGGGCCACTGATGGCACTCCTTTCACGAAAACTAGGGGGAGTTGGGGTATTTGTGTGTATTTGGATTGATTTTTGAGGAATGATTTTTGCTATTTATAAGAGAAACATACAAGAGAAGTTTATGTCAGCATGTGAAAAAGCTTCTGAAAGTTACCCAAACACTTGAAAATTGAAATCCCCAACAGCTATTGTCACTCACTCCTTGTCAGCGGCCTCCGCCTTCTCATAGTCGATCTCCGGCCTCCACCTCCCTCCTCATCCGATCCAGCTATCGTAGCCCGTGTCACTCTCGCCTCCTTCACAGCTTCATGGCTCGCCTCCGTCTTCCCTGTCACCTACTTGCCTTCAGCCTCCGTCGACCGTCTTCCTCGAATTACATTATGCAGGTCAAATGCAACAGTTGGATATGAACAAGCCTGATCTCCGCTTCTTCTAGCTTTGTACTAAGAGTGATTGGGGTGTTTGGTTCTCTTGTCCACTCCACTTCACTTCGCTTGAGTCAGCTTTAGAATGCATGCAGGTATCTCTTCTTCTCTCTATATTTCGATGTTTGGTTTGTTACCTTTTGTTGATGGAACCTAATTGCTTGATGAATTTTCCAGCAGAGTAAGTTATATGTTTCTTATTTTCAGTTTTTTTTTTTTTTTTAGATTGGGCTTAGAAAATAGAACATTTTTAATTGTTTTGCCTTTTCACTTTTTCCAAATTTTAGCATAAGCAATAGACTATTCAAGATGCTTATCAAGAAAATAAACTTGTACAGGTAGTGAAACACTGTCTACCCAATTTCTCTGTTCTTTGATTGTGTAAAATTTGAAAGCAATATTTCATTGTACTGCTCAAAATTGTAAAATCATGATCTTGTTTATTTGTTTGGTTTCAATGAAGGAAACTACAAAATGGTTCTTCTAGTCCCCACAGATGGCTACTTGGATTCTTAGGAATTGTAAATGCCCCTCATTATTAGCCTGTTCAGAGCTGAGTTTTATTACAATAAATTTGCAGTTAAATATTGAATTCACATAGTTTTCGACACATTTCTTTGCACAAGTATGATCAATCTGTTTAGCCAGCAATTTGAAGATATTATGATGCTTTTTGACCTTACTGATTTCTGGGAAAGCAAATGGAAAAATTGTTTCAGAAGATTGAAATAGAATGAATACTAGGTATTTATATACAAAGTGAAGCTATTCTAGGAAAGGCTTTTAATTTAATGTGCTGGTTACAAATCTCAAAACTTAAGTGATTGGTGATCCCTTGTTGTATCCCTTAATCTAGGGTCAACAAATAAAACGATAATAACAATAAATCCTTCGAACATTTACAGAATAATTACAAGATCTAACAATTTCAAACACAGTAGATATATTTTCCTTGACTTTGCAAGTTATGTTGTTCTTTCTTTTACAGGTTCAGCCACTGGAAGTTTCTTGCAACTTAGGGTTGCTGATCTTCCCAAAAGGCAAATATTCTTTAGACTCTGGTTCATTGTTATCTTATTATATTTATTTTGATGTTGACAGGAATAAAAGTACTGTTCAAATGGTATAACATATTATTTGTGCGGCAGGTCTGAGAGGGGGAAAATGCAATGTTCCAGACCACGTATGAAGTATAGAGTTTCCTGCAATTTTACCCAATCAGAAAATGATCCTAGCTCACAAAAGGTGCTTGGGAAAAATCAACCCTTGGTTAAGATGTGTGGCATAACATCAGATAAAGATGCAGCTATGGCAGCCGAAGCTGGGGCTAATTTTATTGGAATGATCTTGTGGCCAAAATCAAAACGTTCTATTTCTCTTTCTGTGGCAAAGGAGATCTCGAAAGTTGCAAGAGAATATGGAGCACATCCTGTGGGTGTATTTGTGGATGATGATGCAGAAACCATATTAAGATTTTCTGAAGGAGCTAACCTTGAATTCGTGCAGGTATATTTTGGTGTGACCGTAGTGTGTAGCCCATGTTTCTCAATTATATGCTTGATCTCTTAATATCTGGAAATCGCAGCTTCATGGGCATGATTCTCGGGCGGTTTTTCCGTCTTTGATTCAGGAAAATCGTGTGATATATGTCCTTCATGCAAATGAAGATGGAAGCCTGTTAAACACAATTTCTGATTAACAATGCTCTCTAGTTGATTGGGTGCTTGTAGATAGTGCAACTGGTGGCAGGTAAAAATTGAACTCCTTATAATTTGATTATGTTGAAAAAATCTTACCCTTTCCCAGCAATGAAATTGGATTCAATTTGTCTCTTCTAATATATGTATTTACTTGTATGAATGTAGAACAAATTACTACCTATGGTCCTTAATATATATGCTCCTTAACTAATTTGGTTAGATTAAAGAAATAAGTTAAGTTAGTTATTTATAACAAATATAATTTGATTTCCCTAAAGTAGCCCTTTTAATCATGACTACCCTTAAATGGAAACCCCATTAATATGTGTAGTCAACAGAGATACTTTGGAGAAAGCATTATAAATTTAGGATACAAACAATATGGATCAGGTCTTATCTTTAGGATCAAATCGAACACTCAACTAACTCTTATTTAACTTCTCATGAGATGTATTTACAGTGGCAAAGCATTTGATTGGGCAAAGTTTAACCCACCAACAATTGGAAGCAAGCATGGTTGGCTATTAGCCGGAGGGATCAATCCTGACAATGTATCCAAGGCTTTATCTGCTCTCAAGCCTCAAGGGATCGATGTGAGTAGTGGAATTTGTGCATCAGATGGCATCCAGAAGGATCAATCAAGAATAATTTCCTTCATGAAGGCTGTGCATTCTGTTCAGTATTAATGCATTGCCCAAGTAGTATAAAACGGGCCATAGAAGGATTATGAACTTAACTGCTATTTTAGTTACTTTTTTCTGCTATTTTAGTTACTTTTTTCTGATACTTTTTGTCATTTTTTCTGTTGAAATAAGTGGGAATACCCACTTAAATGTTCAGTTTGGATATTTTCAGGTTTACTTAATTTATTATCTCTGTATTTTCCATTATAAATAGGCCAATCGCTAAGAGGAATGAACAGATTGAGTAATATAGGGATTATTTCATTTATATTGAGAGATTCTCCTTTGTCCATGGGGAACAAGTCCCATTTGTAAGTGTTAAACTCCTCATGAACAAGTGAAATAGATATATAAACAAAAAAAATTAAGTTCCATTTGTAAGTATGCATCTTTTTATGAACAAGTGGAATACTCATAAAAACAATATTTATTTTCATTTTGGTCTCTCGTGGTGCAATAAAATTTTAAAATCTTTTGGGTTAACTAAAATAAAGTTGGCCTTACAGAGGTTAAGTGAAATTTTCCTTTTATTTTAAATGCTGTTCCTTTTTTTTTTTTTTTCTATAACTTTTAAAGGCTCTTCCCGCTTATCTAAGTTTTCTTAATAATAAGCGTTTACTCTCTACACATTATAACTCGAGATGAATATAATTCAATGATAGTAAAATTGGGAGAATATTTTGTAACCCTCCCCTTACCTATAGAAAAATCACAAAAAGAGAATAATGTAGTCAAAGATAGAAATAAATTACATCTAAAATTGAGGGATATGCGGCTGGAAGGAAATATGATTACTTAATAAGTGAATTATGAAAAAATATATATAAAAAAGGAAATTATGAAATAATCAATAATAAATTGTGTTTATTGATTAATGGACCCAAACCAACTTGTTTTCTTATGAACAGAGTATTATAAATTTTTAAAAATATAGTTGATGGTTACTTAATTTTTTATACAAGGTCAAGGGGCATCAAGGATTTTTGACACATATCCAACACCCTAAAAAAATTAGTGATGCAATTTTGTCCCTAATGTAATAAAGAGTTATGGTACAAATTTGCTCAAAAAAATTTCACTCAAGAGTGATATTGCTTTGGAAGTTTTTGAGTTCAAAATATAGCAATATTCACTTATCCCATCCCGTTACAAATTAACATTGACAATTAAAAAGTTGATATTAAGTGTTCACAATATTAATGGTATGGCACAACATTATGCATTTTAACACTTCTAAGACAACCTTTAAACTTGAATCTATAAAAGTGAAAAATTTCAGAACAAATTTATACATTAACCCTATAATAAAAATAAAGCAATTTGACCCTCAAATGAAACGTACTCTCGACCCATTTGAAAAAAATAACAGAAGAAGAAAAAAGAGAAAGACAATGAAGTTATTTGAAAAGCAAACATAAATTTAAGAAACCACATAGAGCATGAAGAGGAAGGTAGCTTGTGGGGAGTGAAACAATACCAGAAGGAAGATGTATGGGGTGAGTTAAGCCCTTGAAGTATCTTCCATTTGGATAGAAATCAGAAAGCGGAAGGGAGGGAGGGCACATGATGATGTTGTGTTTCTCCCTCTCTAAAATATTTGGGTGATATGGTCCTCTCCCTCTAACCAGACGGGTCATAGTTAAAGTCCACAGGTTGGGTGTGCCGGTGGTGGTGAAATTGCTTCACTTTTATTATGTTAGTGGCAAATTTGCACCATTAAATATTTTTATTTTAAGGTGTCGGATGCATCTTAACCTACTTATATATAGTAAATTAATATGATCATCACGGTTTCTTTTATATATAAATAGGCAACCAACATAGAATTGGTCTAATAGTATAAAGCCTCACTAGATTTATTAGGGTCTTGAGTTCGGCTCTTAGAGGAGCCACTTGTGTTAGGAAGGATAGTTATGAACCTTAAACCGAATATTGGATGAATATATATATATATATAGGGAAGTTAGAACTTGAGATTATTACACAACTACCCAAGTCGATAACATGTCCAAACTCAAGCCGCTTGATCCCTGGATGATCATCACAGTTTCTGAAACGGTAAATACAACCATAAGAGTGGATTACCAATGCTTTTTCCCCCTCAATGTAATGATTTTCTTTTGATATTACTTTTGTTTTACAAATTGTTAAATTATAAACAATAATAAGTTATTATTAGAACTACTCATATATTACTAAAAATTATATTATACTTCTATAATATCATATTAAATTTTTAATTTATATGGCCTTTTTCATATGGCTAACTGATATAGTCAAATTCGAATGTTGTTAGGCCTAAAAGAGGATAAAGTAGTTCTCCTAAAAGCATTTTTCTAATTAATATAGTTTTTAGATAATCAATATCGCATTTAAATGGCATGTCTTAGTATATAGTTACGGGGTGATATTCCGGACTATGTCTAAGCGGTTGGACTATCTCCCTCTTTAAGCTTGAACATAAATCCCCAAAGAAGTCTTCCCTGAAAGTCCCTAAGAACACACTGATTTTTATGCCTTCAAGTCCTTTCCATGAACCTCTGGCATATGCTAGCAAGTGAGAAGCCCAAATACTTACCACAACCATGTTATTTGAAATCGACTTCTGTTAAAAAAATTTGCAGGTTCCATCATCTCCATATCCACCAACAAGCAACTGCATTCCATCAGAGCCATTCAGTAAACTCCATGGATGAGAACCTCCTCCATAGCTTCAGCTTCACCAACTCACGGCGTCTCATTGCAGTCCCGCAATACATGAACAAGGTCCTCTCACGCTGCACTACATCCTGATCAAGCTTTTTTTATATCTATGGGCTAAAGTGCAAATCTACTCATAAATTATTTTATCAGGGGCACTAAGCGCCATAAGTGTTATATTTAGATGCAAAAGTACAAAAGGTCTCAAGCGCTCTGTGATAGTTTGAAGTTGCTCTCTCTTGGAAAACACGCCTGGTTTTCACTCCGGCATGGGAGACATTCATAACCTCCGGAAATTACCACCGGATCGGCCTTCTGACCTACTAGCTTGTGGGAGTAATAAGAAGAAGAAAAATGAAAATTTTTCTCAAGCAGTAATGGATACTCAAATGACTGAAGGTGGTTCTCCAGAGAATTTATCAGAGGAGACGATCTCCATGGAATCGGAAAACATAGATAACACTATGGAGGATCAGTTTGTTAAGAAGCAGGTATCTTATAAAGACTGCCTTCTGGGGTTCAATGGGATTGAAAACTCAGGGGAATGTCTAGAGGATGAGGCTTTGTCGTCAGATATTCTTAATAGAGAATGGGATATGCCTGAGCTCACAGAGGAAATTCAAAAGCTTATGGACATTCATCCAGTAGTCCCGGTTACAGCTGAAGAATACAGTGATTGGTGTAAACCTTGGAATGGGGCGTTAATACTTACAGTACTCGGTAAGAAATTCAATATTTACAGTCTAAAGACCCATCTTAGTAGACTCTGGAAGTCGGCCGATTTTGATATAATTGATCTGGCAAACAACTATTTCATCATTCGGTTCATACAGAAGGAAGGCTGGGCACAGTTATATCAAAATGTGCTGTATGACGGTCCATGGGTGATTCAGCAACACACAGTTCTTGTTCAGCGCTGGTCACCTCATTTTGATCCTTTCAATAACCAGTTGGGTTAAGTGGTGACTTGGGTGAGAATTCCTAATATCCCAATGCAATGTTATAATAAGACATTCATCACACGATTGGGTAACAGGATTGGGAAAACAGTCAAAGTTGACCTCCTTACCCCGTCTGAGTTACCTTCCGAATCAGCTAAGGTCGAACGAGGGAGGTACGCACGTATTTGTGTGGAACTCAATCTACGCAAGAGACTGGTGTCACGGGTGATCGCTGCCAATTCGGCTTACCAAGTTGAATATGAGGGCTTGAATCTTATCTGCTTCGCCTGTGGACGATATGGGCATCGGAAAGAGGCTTGCTCGTGGACGTATGTGAAGGATGGCCATAGAAGTGGGAATCATCAAACCTCCCAATAGACGAATAGCTCGCAACAACCGAGTAGCTCACAGGTACCGCCGGTGAGAAGAGAACCGGGAGCGGAGGAGAAGTTTGGAGCTTGGATAATTGTGAATCGATCCAATAACCAACGATACTCGAAGAGTCAGCAATTTCGGCAGAGGGGTGCGGATCAGAACACGGGATTGAAAAGTAATAGAGGGGTGCTGAAGGGGAACCAGCAATCTCGGTTTAGTGCCTTTGCTGAGTTAAATGAGGAAGAGGAGATGGAGGAGCCGGAGATCCGGCGGAAGGCTTGGGTGCCGGTCGGAGTGAAGGAGGGTCCGAGTCAGTCGAGCTCGCTAAACGAGAACGCTGTAATGATGGGGAAGCAGGGTAGGAGCATGGTGATGGCAGTTTCGGGACAAACTACTTCAAGAGAGGAGAGAGTACAGGTGGGCTCCACCAAGAAGGGAAAAGTCAAACAAGGCTCAAAACAAATTCAGACTATGAGTGGGCCGAAGCTTACGGATTAGGGAGATAAGGCCTAAACGAAGGTAAATGGCGTTAATGGCCAGCAATTAACGGATCATGGCTCAAGGATGGGCCGAAAAAATGGGGTGGGAACTTCTCAACTCAATGTGGGCCGCCGAGTACATAATGTGGTGGGAGGTAATGTTAATCAAATGGGCTCAATTCCTTTACAATCTTCTAGAAATGATAATGTCACCATTAATAGATGTTTATTATTAGAAGGACCACAAATTCCTACTAGTGAACCCGATGCATTTTTAAAGGAGAAATTTGAGCAGAGCATAGAGAGGGATATGGATGCTTCCACGGTGCCATATTTAGAGGATGATATTGGGGATGATTTCATGCAGGCCGAGCAGCAGGAGGGGGCTCGTGCTTCAGGGAATTTTCAGGAGATGCAAGTTCAAGATCACAATACGTGATTAGTAAGTGCTTGTCTCTTTCTTCCTTTTGGTTTATCGATGATTATCACTTCATGGAATTGTAGGGGTGCGGGGAATAGAATTTTTCCTCGTACTGTTAAGCAAATAGTCAAAAAGTACAATGTGGATATTCTGTGTTTGATTGAAACTAGAATTAGTGGCTCTAGGGCGGATAGGGTGGTTTGCAATCTTGGTTTTAGTAATTGGCTCCGTCTAGAAGCCTCCGGTTTTGCTGGAGGTATTTGGATTTTGTGGGATGATAGAAATACCTCTGTGGAATATTTTTGTTCTAGCACTCAGTTTTTTCACTGCAAGCTTGTTGATAAAATGAATAATGATGCTTTTATGGCCACTTTTGTGTATGGGGAGCCGATAGCTAATAGAAGAGAGGCTTTATGGAGAGATCTTGAGAATATTGCTTTTAATATGGTTGATCTGTGGTTGGTAATAGGGGATTTTAACTCGTTTCTCGAACCTACGGATAAATTAGGGGGCTCTGAACCTCCCGTGCGGGCAATGGAACAATTTTCGGAATGTGTGAGGGCCACTCAATTTATGGAAATTCCCCATGTTGGGGAACGGTTTACATGGGAAAAGCGAGGGGTGAAAGAGAGATTAGACTAGGGGTTTAGTAATACTTTTTGGGAGATGAGACATCCTCAAAGCAAAGTATTCCATTGCCTTCGGTTTAAATCGGATCATCGTATTTTAGTGGTTTCTGATGAGTCCCGTCCAATTCGAGGTAGGGGTCATTATCCTTTTAAATACCAACCGGCTTGGGCCTTGGAGGAGACGTTTCCGGCTATAGTTACAAAATCCTGGGAAAATGAGGATTGGTGTGGAGGTATAACTAAATTTGTCCAGGAGGCTAAGACCTGGAACGCTGAGGTGATTGGCAGTATCCCAAAAAAGAGACAGAACATCATTAGAAGGTTGGAGGGCATAAATAAAGCACGAGCGCATAGTACTTCTAATGGTTTGTATAAATTAGAGAGAGCTCTTTGGAAGGAATACAGTAAATTAAGTGCTCAAGAGGAATTAATCTGGTACCAGCAGTCTAGGAGCAAATGGCTAGCTTGGGGGGATAAAAATACTAGATTTTTTCATGCCTCCTCGGTTATCCAGCGGAAGAGAAACCAGGTTCATGCCCTGCAGAATGACGCTGGTCAATGGATTACCGATCAAGAAGAGCTGAGGTATATGGTTGGTAGTTTTTTCCAGGACTTGTATAAAAAGGATGATCTCCTCATGCCTTCGTCTGATTGGCCTTTGTACTTTCCTCCCTTATTGAGTTAGGATGATATTTTAATTCATAAGGATGTTGAAGACCTTGAGATAAAAAATGCGGCGTTTATGATTGGTGCGTTCAAAGCACCAGGTCCGGATGGTCTGAACGCTCATTTCTTTCAATCTCAATGGGAGAGGGTAGGCAGGAAGGTTTGTGATTATGTCAAATCTATTTGGCAAAATCCCATACTGATCAAGGATATTAATCAAACGAACATTGTGCTTATCCCAAAGAGCGATAATCCTCAGTCTGTGCGTGATTTTCGGCCTATTTCCCTGTGTAATGTGATATTCAAGATAATCACGAAGATTATTGCTGGTCGCCTAAAGAATGCCATGACTTATCTGATTGATCCTCAACAGTGTAGCTTTATTGAAGGTAGACATAGCTCTGATAATGTTATCATAGCACAGGAGGTCATTCATACAATGCGGCAGAGACGTAGGAAGAAAGGGTATATGGTGGTGAAGGTCAATATGGAAAAAGCGTGCGATCGCCTTGATTGGGAATTCTTGCGATCGACCCTTCTTGGCCTTGGAATACGAGGTAATCTTTTTAATCTCATCATGCACTGTACCTCGACGGCTTCTATGAAGGTACTTTGGAATGGGGTTGAATCGGCTACTTTCTTGCCGTCTCGAGGGCTTAGACAGGGTGATCCTCTAAGCCCTTATTTGTTTGTGCTTTGTATGGAAAGGTTGGGTCACCAAATCCAGCGAGCAGTTAACAATGGTCAATGGTCTGGATTCAAATTCAGTCGAAATTCCCCTGTGTTATCTCATTTGTTCTTTGCGGATGATCTGCTTCTTTTTGGAGAAGCATCAGCGAGTCAAATTGGAGTGATAAAGCAAGTTATGAAAGATTTTTGCGGGGTCTCAGGACATCGGGTCAACTTTTCAAAATCAAAAGCTTTCTTTTCTAAAAATGTGAATTTTCATCGGGCCCTCGAGCTCAGTAATGATCTGGGGATTGGTATGACTGGGAATCTAGGGAAGTATTTGGGAGTGCCATTGCTACATGAGCGTGTTACGAAACTCACATATTTCCGCATCATCCAGAAAGTCAGGAAGAGGTTGGTGGGGTGGAAGTCTAGGTTCCTTAATATGGCAGGTCAGTCGGTCCTCATTAAGGCAGTCCTGTCAGCTTTACCGGCTTACCAAATGCAAACTACCCTTCTTCCTAAAAGTGCCTTACAAGAATTGGAAAAGATTAGTCGTTCATTTCTTTGGAATTAGGGTAATGAGGGGAAGAAGATGCATCTCATTGCTTGGGACCAAATTAAGCAAGATAAAGAGAAGGGCGGGTTGGGAATTAAGGATTTGTACAACCAAAATGTGGCTTTTATTATGAAACTTTACTGGGGGTTGTTAACAAAATCCGACGCCTTATGGGTCAGGTGTCTCAAGGCCAAATATGGATGTCAAGATGAAATTTACCCGATGGTGTATCCCAGAAATAATCCCTCCAGAGTTTGGCGTGGTATGTCATTGATTTGGGGGAGATTCTATACAGGGGTAGGTAGAAAATTAAATGATGGTAGGTCTAGCAATGCTTGGTGGGACCTATGGACCTCGGTTGCTGTGCCTCTTATTCACTTGGTGGACCGGAATATTCAGGGAATAAACCCAAGCGCCAAAGTTTGGGGTTTTGTGTTACCTGATGGTAGTTGGAATTTCCAACTGTGGAGGCAGTTCCTCCCGAAGTGGGTGATTGATATCATAGCCCAGATTCCTCCCCCGAGGGGGCATGTTGCTAATACTTTTTACTAGAGAACGTCTTCAAATGGAAATTTTAGCGTTCGTGCTGCTTACGATTTTATTTCCACACAACGAGATCAGAAAGTCCAATTCCAGTGGCAAAAGGTGTGGAAACTCCCAGTACCGGAAAAAGTGAAATTCTTCCTTTGGCAAGTGATTCATGATCGACTTCCTACAAACTATCTCAAAGCTAGGAGAGGGTTGACCCAGAGCGAGGAGTGTCCTTTTCATTGTCAGAGAGTGGAAAATACACTTCATATCCTTCGTGACTGTGAGCTAGCCAGAGATGTGTGGTTATATTTTGTTCACCCTAATTATCGTTTTCATTTTTTTCAAACTGACTTGCAGGGTTGGCTTAGGATGAATATTTCCCACCATATGGGATTTGAGCGCTTCAGGAGATGGCCTTGGTTTAAGATTTTCAGTCTTATTTGCTGGCTATTATGGAAGCACAGATGCAAAGGAGTGATGGAGGGAATTCGTATGCATGCACATGATGTTGTTCATCAGGGGATTTTTTCCTTGATGGAGAGCAATATGTTCGTGGAATTCGACAGCAAGTTGTTCCAGTCAGATCGGGTGTTGAATCCCAGATGGCACCCACCGAGGCCTGGGTACGTCCGCTTAGATACTGACGCTTCTATTGACGAAGCAGGGTGGGCGTCCTGTGGTGGGGTGATTCGGGATGAGCATGGCAATTGGGTGGTTGGCTTCCAGCAACATTTGGGTGTTGTTTCGACAACAGGAGCTGAATTATTGGGGATCGTGACGGGATTGAATCTCTGCAAACAGTTAGGTCTTCAGAAGGTGCAGGCTTTTTACAGATTCGGAACAGGCTTATCAGTGGATTGTACGAGACGTCAGAGGTCACTCTTTTCATCCACTTACTAGGGAGATCCAGGAAGCTCAGGAACTGCTTTTCTCAGGCTGGGATGTGCAATTGCATTATACTTCTAGAGAGGCAATTAGATGTGCCGATTTTTTGGCCAGGGATGCCCACTAGATAGTGGGGGGTCTTGTAGTGTTACCACTGGTGCATCCCGGGTGTAGGGTGTATATGCGGGATGATATGACTGATGGTCATGTAGTCTAGAGTATTTCTTATTCCAAGCTTTCGTCTTGGCCGCTTTGTAAAAAAAAAAAAAAAAAGATGCAAAAGTACACATAAGGTTTTTAAAATGATACGATTTTGTCAATTAACACCAACCATTTTGCAAACATATAGGTCAAGAAAATAGTGCATAAATACATATGAAGATTTTAAAATGGTGCAAAAATATTACAGCTATTAAAAATTCTGTGTGTATTTTAGCACCATTTCCAAAAACTTTAATTTAGGGCAGGGGTGGCTAATGTGCCTTTTGCTACCCCTTCATTTTAGGGACATTCATAATTTCATTTGTGAATTTATAAATTTCATATGCCAATTTACAAATCTTATTTTATATCATAAGAGTTTATACAAAAATTTACAACTATTTCATAGATGATTTTATAATTGCACATATGCATTTTAACAACTAATAATAACGAAATAACAAATGTCAGTATTTCATAAGTGAATTTACAAGTGTGTGTGTTTTAACAACTAACAATACCTAAATTACAAGTGTCAGTATTTCATAAGTTAATTTATAAGCAACTAGTGTTCATATATAAATTTACGAATCATAATTTATATTGTAAGAGTTGATATAAAAATTTACATCAAGTGTTTCATTGGTAAATTTACAAGTGTACATATGTATTTTAATAACTAACAATAGCAAAATGACAAGTGTAATTGAAGAACTTGATCTAATGCATATAATAACATGAGCTATATATAGTTTATACACCAGCAGTATATATGTATATATTTTCTTTTTATAAATAAAACCATGGGAACCCATCTAAAACTATGCTATAAAAGATCAAAGAAATATATAAATATTTCCTATCATTGATTAAATTATGATAAGAATCTGTATCTATTATATATCTATTTTATACGTTTCTTTATTTAAAATTATAATAATCTACTTTTAGGATATGGGATAATTTTTCATTTTTCTCCTAATTTTCTAGGTGAAAGTGTGAAATAAGGATTATGGGAAGATATTCAAATTCAGAAAATCAAGTTTATTTTATTTTTTTGATTTGAATTATTTTTGGATTCTTTTTCTTATTTTTATTTATTTATCCTAACAAGGATATACGTTTATTTTATTGTCCTCCTTGATTAATCAAAACCGTTCGAGACGCTGGCCTTCTTTTGACTTCCAATGGAGGCAGCAAGTTTGGGCTGGGATTTACATTCAATTCATTCAAATAAAAATTGCACACGCTGGATTAACACGAAAATTCTATTTGATCATAAAATCCTTCTTTGCCGAATCCTGGTACCACCTTCGAAGCGTCAAACAAAGCACAAGCAGCAGAAAGCTAGCATGGTGGGAGTCACTTACCCACTTCTATGCATAGCTCTACTTGTAATGTAAGGTATGGAGTTCGCAATCGAAGCTGACATTGAAGTTAGATGTGGTTCACAGGGAGGCTAGGCAAGGGACACAAGATATGTATAAAGTCTGGTTTCGGCACTGTTCTTGTTTAAAGCTAAATAAAATTGCATCGAATTACTAATCTTTGAGCCATGAAAAACGAGATTAATTAGTTTAAAATGAATGACATTATTCAGTTTTGTAGATGACTTGGTCTAAATTTTATAAATTATATTGTTAATTAATATTAAATATTACTATTATATTGACACCAATCACTTCAAATAGTCTTATGTCTCATCATTAAGTGTGTGTTTGGTATTGCTTATTGGGGGTTAATAAGCACTTATTATGTAAGTCGAGATAAAACTCCTCTCACATACTTACCTCGTATAACGTAAATCACGATTTATAAACACTTATTACCTAAAAATAAATTATCTCAAACGAACACTAAGCCTAGGTTTGTGCAGCATCTCTTTTAACTTGTCAAAATTGACCTTTCAAACCAAAAGTCAATTTAGATCTAAAATGATATTTGATATGTTTGGAGTAAATAACTTTTCGCTTAAAAATACAGTTGAAGAAACTTTTTTAACTTCTAACTTTTATTGTAAATTTTTCTTTATATTTGAACATCTTAAAACTAATTTTTTAATATATTACTTAAACAAATGTTTGTCAAACTGATATTTATTATAAAAGTCTATCCAAATATAAATTACATAATATTAATTGATTTTTATATCAACCTCAATTTACAAAATACAGTTGAGGTAAAAATACCGTGACATATATTTATCTAAATAGGTCACCCTTGCTCTTGTTTCACTAATATCCAACTCTGACGTATATATGTACTTAAGTACAAAGAAAAGACCCATAAACTCACATTTTAAGAATTTGAATTAAGGTATGGTACTATCAAATTTACATTTAGATATGAGTCATAAAAGGATGGCTCATTCCTCTTGCTTTTATCTTTTAATTTTACTATACAATACTCACTTATTTCTTCAAATCGGAGACGGAGAAGCAGGCTCTCCTTCAATTTCCGTCTCCGATTTGAAGAAGAAAGTGATGGCGGTAGAGACTGCTCTCGTTTTATGCAGTGCTTCCTTTATAATCCACCACGTGTATAGCCTTTATTTGTATTTTTTAAGTGAAATAGCAGCTCATAGTTTTATAATATATTTATCACACCATCTTTTCTATTTAGCATACCACATAAGTTAATTTAATGGAGTTAGTATCACATAAGATAAAATAACATTGTTAAATGCAGCCCCAAATTTTTTTCAAATTTTAAGAACTAACGGTTATAAATAAAATGAACTTGAAGAACTAAAACCACCGATTTTAAATTTAAGGGACCAAAACTAAAATTGAGTGAAACTTTAAGGAGCAAAAGAAAAATAGTGTTA
This sequence comes from Inga laurina, assembly GCA_963855925.1. Classification (NCBI taxonomy): domain Eukaryota; kingdom Viridiplantae; phylum Streptophyta; class Magnoliopsida; order Fabales; family Fabaceae; genus Inga; species Inga laurina. The sequence continues at coordinate 15,504,393 of OY979711.1, forward strand.
ACCCTTTTCTTTCTTAGCATGTGACAAAGGGTTTACCGACTAGTTGATTCCATTCTATTTACTTTTTCGCTGATTAGGGAAACAAATATTTTGTTTGTACAAGGAGAGGCGTGTGACAAAGGCAGAAAAATATGGGGGGGAAAAAGACAGACAGAAAAATAAAGCAGAAAGAAAATATGTTTAAAAGAAATTGGGGTTGAAGACCAAAAATACACACAAAATTTTATTGAAAGTGCGTCCAACGCCAAGCATATTTTTAAAAAGATAAAAGTAATTATAAACTTTAAAAATAAGGATAAAAGCCCTAAGACCATTAGATCGTACCTGATGGTGTTAGTTTTAGAAGAGGATACTCTCAAAATTCTTTTTCTCATCTTTTTCTTAAAAGCTTATCTTCACTCCTAGATTAAAAAATGAAAGGTTTAGATTTAATATTTTCTAAAACTATTATTACAGTGTTTTATAATTTAAGTTTTTTAAAATTTTGTTTGTGTTGCAGTTATGAATTGTGTAAATTCCCTACCTTAAGTCCTTTTCTCTATGAAATGTATGCCTCGATTTGCGTGCCAACTATAGCCAGTAAAATAGGTCCAGCCCGCGGGTTGAGACAGGGTTAGGGTTGGGAAAATCCCAACTCGCGCAAGTGTGGGCCGCACATGCCTGCACCGCATGGCCCGCGGGTTGGGCCGCAAAAAAATTTTTTTTTAAATTAAAAAATTACTGGATATGCACCGGACCGGTTTCATGCCCGGTTCGTCGGTTCCTAGGCTAGTCCGGCCAATCTGATCCAGGTTTCAAAACATTACTTGTAAGGACTTGGCTTGCATCCGCTGCCTAAGCGTCCACTGCATGTCCTTTTCTCCCAAACTATACCGTTTTGGTGTAGTTTTGGGATAAAATGTTGGGGCTGATTGTTTTTTTTAAAATGGTGTCTAGTATTTTGAAGTATTTTTCTGAACTTATCTAGTATCTTAAAATATTTTTTAAATAACGTGCAGTATCCTAAAATAATTTTTAGTGCTTTTAACCCTTTAAAATATTAGATATCCTTGAGTTTTTGTTCTCATTGTTCTTTATTTTCTAAAAACCCCCTATCTTTTATTTGCAGGTGATTTCCCATCTTCAAATGCTATAATAGCTCCTATGCATGAAATTAATCATGATGATCTTTCCTGTGAAACTAATCAGCTTGTATCCCTTACCCTTCTGGTGAAAGAAAGCTAATGTCCAAAAATCAAAGGCAAAAGCAGAATGTATTAAATCGATTGTGATGCAAACCCAAACTCTAATATTTCTAGAATTGGCAAGAGCTGTGGAGTTTCTTTGTAATCTATATTAGATTTGCATGAATGTAACCTGTACAAGTTTTATGGGCTGTGAAACTGATGTATTTACATTTTAGATGTTTGTTAGAGTGAGTTGTCAATTATGACACCCTCACTCTTCATCAACGACATATTGACTTGTCAATACATGCCCTCTTAATTGTGAACGCATGCTGCTAAATTCCATTGCATCTTTGTATGAATTTGAATATTGCAAGGATTTGATTATAACAGGAGTAGACTTTTATCTTTGTGGCATGTATTAACAACTAATGTTAACCTGCACCACTCACTTGTTATTGATAAGTAAACTAGCTATATTAACAACTGTCTTGTAATGTATTAACAACTAATGTCAACCTGTACCACATAATTTTGTAGTTGGAATACCTGGTGTTCGAAGACAAAATGTGTTGTTAATAGGGGGCAATGATAGTTGTTAATAAGGCTGGTATACTTGTTAGTGAAAACTATATTGTGTAGGTTGACATTGGTGATGACTACTACGTCTGAGAAGAATCGATTATATTTCCTTAGGTACTAGTCATTGCATGCCCTTGTTCTTGTTAACGAATGCCCATGACTTGTCATTTTGACAAAAAATATAGTTGTTATTTTTAGGACTTGTTAACGGATGTCCGTCTACTTGTTAATGAATGCCCTTACACTTGCTAGTAGATGCCTTTGAACTTGTCACTTGCCATTAATTTCATGTAGTCTTAACTATTTGTCTCAAATTTAAATAAGGTTATATCCTACATTTTTGTTATAATTTCATATAATATGGGCTTAATATTTTGACAAAAAATAGATTTATAATTTTAACTCCTTGACTTATTAATGAATGCACATAAAGTTGTTAAAAGATGCCCTTGCACTTGTTAGTGCATTCCCCTGCATTTGTCAATCACATGGTGATATAAAATTTGATAATAACCAATCTCATAGAACCATTTTGATGAACTCATTTCAGTCCACATGAATCAAGTCTAAAAAGCTTCATTAACCACTGAAATCATGTCAATGAAATGATGTCACTGAGTTGATTACAATGAAACTAGGTCGTCTAAGTTTTCTTCTTCCTTCGACGGTTCCCTTGTGTCAAAGATATCACTTGATCACCATGTAAGTTGTTTCGATAAATAACAAACCGCCACAAGTAAGCAACCTTCAATTGCAAAAATTACCACCCAGTTTCATTGCATTAGAAAACTTGTAATGTATTTATCGAGTCATTCATATCTATCTGTTTGCAATCAAGGCACGCTGTTTGATACACCTGCAAGAGTATAGATGTGTCAGTTAAAATTTTTAATTTAAAGGAATATATCTTTTGCAAGACATGGAAAATACAATTAATCACAATTACCTCTGCAAAAGATCCTGATAAACAGTTGGCATTCTCATCAATTCAAATGAAACTGCAGGGGTGAAATGCATGTTACGTTGAACCCCATCTAGTTCAAACTCTTTGCAAAATTGATGGCACCAAATAGAGACTGAAGATCTTGAAAATTCACTCTTCATGACCACATCAATAGCAGGAATCTTGAACATGTTCTCAAGCTCTTCAATTTTAGTAATCTCAATTCTCAAACATGTCAAGATTAGATCCAACCATTGTGTTTAGTTTTGTCAGTGATTAGGCAATCAGAATTGCCTAATTCACTTATGTTTAGTTTTGACACAATACAAAACAATATCCTGCATCAAGATGAACCCAAATCAAGATTAGGCAATTCCTTTATGCAAATAAAAACACATTTGTAGCTTCATCCAGACCTCAAACAACCAAACCATACTTGCTAGATATCTCGTTCGTACACATTTTCTCTTTGGTTCTTGAGTCTATAGTGAGTTACAGACAGTTCGAAAAGGTCAAATATTTGATGATTCCATCATACATGGTTGAGTTGCAAAAACTTTTGGATAAGTACTGTGATCAATATGTAACAAAATCCCTGTTCCTATTCAATACTTAGCTATTCCCTCTGCTTCAATTTACAACTAGTACAGTTTTGATGGCTAAAATCATGCTCTCTCTTGCATCTCAACCTCATTTAGGCACAAAGGTCAACTATCATTAAGAAAATAGAGCAAAAAATAGATCCAAGTGAAAAAGTCGTACATAGAATATTAATGCCGAATATAAACCATTAGCAATAGCCACTTTCCTGACCCAAATACCTAAAATAGACGTCAAAAAAAAGTTTTGGGATAACTTTTTAAGTTTTTAATAAAATCTAAATAAAAGGATTAATTCATATAAAAAATATTGGTTCAACAGCATAACCCAACTGTAAATATTTCAACGTTATGCCATATATTAAAGCAATAGCCACTTCTTAATAGTCCTAGCGTTCGCATACGGACAAAATCAGGGATTAAGTTAGGTAAAATGGGGTGATGTAGCTAGCCAGGGATAGACAAAATCAGCGGCGTCTGTCGACGGCGACGGTCAACAACTTCCGCCGATGGAAGAGAGAGACATGTTGATGATTAGGGCTTGGTGGGTAGAGAGAGACGCCGAAAATAACACTTCAATGACCCAAAGACAATGACCGGGGTACGGTGACAGCAGCAGTCAGACGACGGCCACACGCCGGCTAAGATCTTCAGCAGTTGAAAGTGACCATGCCACGAAGTTTAAGGGTCTGTTTGGTTCAACGAAGGGGAGTGGGGAGATTTTAATCAAAGGGAGTGGAGAAATTTTAATATTATCTTGTTTGAATTGATTGGAGGGGAGGGAAGGAATTTTAATGTTACCTTATTTGGTTGAGAACGGGAGGGAAGGGAAATATTTTTATTTAGACAACTTTATACCCTATTTTAATCTTGCTTTTTCATGCATAGCTGAATGTTTAATAAAATATGATTAGTAAGATTAAATAAATATAATCATAATTAAAATTTTAAAATATAGATAATAATAATTTTAATAAAAATAGGGTAATTATAAATATTATAATAATGAGGGAATGACAGTTTGGAAATAATAGACATTAAGTATAGTCTTCTCATACAAAATATCACCCTTCCCCTCCAAATCCCCCCAATTTTTGGGGGGGAGGATTTTGAGGGGACCCTCCTTAAATTTTGTTGCTGCCAAATAAGAGAAGGGGAGCAAAATCCCTCCCCTCCATTCCCCTGCCCTCACCTCAACCCAAACAGACCCTACAGCTTGATGGTGGGAGAGATGGTTAAGGCTTATTGGGTCTTTTCACAATTCAATTATATCACATTAATGTCTATGGGACTTACCAGCAAATTGAAGATTTTAAGGAACCTATTAGTAGTATTTTCTCATATTTGGGACTTAGTGCAATTTTCCCATAACTATTTTGGATGTTAACCCTTCTGTTTACAGGTTGCTATAGGCTTGCCCATGCATGACCGTAGAATACCGATGTTACTCATTTGATATTCATTACTTAAAATTGATTATTATAAAAAAAAAAAAAAACAACAAAAGAAAACAAAGCAATGAGACACTGCTGATATCATACAATTGTCATCCATCGTTATATTATCATATATATATATATGATATATGAAGGGAAGGACGGATGCAATATGCATTATTACATTGCTGATTTGAATGAAGTGTTTTTTCAGTTGAGAGATACATGGAAGTATAATTACATTATGACTTAAAAAGGTTCCATTTTAAATACCACCTAATTGGTTATCATCAATTTACTGAGTGATGCAATGATTACTACTCCTATTATTGTTATTATGCGGTTGTTGGACATTAAGGCAGAATGTAGGAAACAGATGTATGTTACCAACTTCTTCTTCTTTTTTGGGTTTTTATACTTGAATTACCAACTTCTTTCCTTTATTAGTTTATATATGTGTGAGCCTACAATACAAAATAAAATATATCTTTGTTCATATTGTTTAAAGAAAATATATTTAATTTTTTAAAAATTAATCTTGGACCATAAAATATGTGAAGTTTGGGTCCAGCACCATTTATTTAAAACTAAATAAAATTGTATATAAAATTACAGTGCATATTAATTAGAATTCGTGGATCCTTGCTTTAAATTTTGGAAAAAAAGACTGAGATTCCCAAATAAAAAATTATAATTACTAAGACCTGTGGTTATTGTATAATATTCATTTGTCGTGGGAATTTTCGGTAATTATAATTTTTTATCTCATAGTGATTTTTTCTTGAGTTTTTAAGTCCAGATGCGAAATCATCAAAAAAGGATGGACCTCTCCTACCTTCTTTCTTTTTCATCCTAATTTCACCAAACAATATTTCAGTGAATGATTTTCTTGTGGCCCAATGGGCCACGCGATCCTGAAATTTATTGAGAGATGTAGTAATCATATCTTTTGGTTGTTGGGTGTATCAAAAATATTATTTGGTTGTCGAATATTAATGCAGGAAACTAAAATGGAAAGGAAAAAACAGAGATACCTACCACAAAAAGGTGGAAATCAGAGGTTGACAGCTTGGCATATACCCCCTACAATATTCATATTATAAGTCATTTCTAACTCCCTTACCAAATAAAAGGAAAGGGATCATTAACTTTATTTGAAAATAAAATATTTTTCTAAATTTGCTCATATTTAATAGTATATAAAAATATTATAGTAAACTTCAAGTTTTTCCAAATTATAATAGGAGTAATGTTTGAAAGAAATGATCATTAATGACCCACCAATTGGGTTATGTTATGGAATTAGAATTTCTTGTGGAAAGTGTCATACATTTGGGAATGGAGGGAGTGTTCTCCCCTAATTCTAAACATAAGAGTTAGATAACTAACTCATGAAAATTAAGGAAATTAGTAGAGTTAACTATTTGTAACACTATATATTTGCCTTAATTCCTTAAAACACTTCTTTTAATCTCTTGGGTTGGAAACTAAAATAATTTATAATTGATTAAAACCTTTTTAGTATGTGGGATCAATTGGATTTACAAAAAAAAAAAAAGAATTATAAATCTGATTGACAAAATATATTGAGATCCTGCATTTAGGACTATAGTGAAGCTCGCATCTAACTCCAACATTTAAGACGGTGTGGGGATTATAATAATTCATTCTGACCTAAAAAATAAAATATAAAAGGTGAGAAATGGAGTTATGGACAACGGATAGGAAACGAAAGGCAGAGAATTAGAAATTAAAACAAAGGCTTGGCCAAAAAAAGAAAAAGAAATTAAAACAAAGGGGACTCGCTGGGGAATGTACCAGGTAGTGTGTAGATGTAGTCTTGATTTTTGTTTATAGTGGTTTTACATCAGATTTTAGTAGTGACTTAGTTAATACTCCTTTCGATCTTTAATATAAAAAAAATATTTACTTAATTTGATTAGATTAAGAAAATTGGTTGAATTAGTTAATATAATAATTATTTTTTAAAATACTCTAGTTATCTTTTTTAATTTCTTCATTGCCTCTTCTCCTTGATTGTTGTTAAGGGAGTATCAATAAGGTAAATTAGAAAAAGATTGATAAATTTAAAAATTATGTCTTATATTTAGAATCAATATCACCTCCCCAATTATATCTAATGAGGAGTAATTAAGATCATGTCATTAGCTTTTGATGTCAAGTAACATTAAAATTCATATTAGTATCGACCAGTGTTTTGGAACCCGCACTGGATAGGCTGGTCCGGCCCAGGAACTGGTGACCGACTGGATCGGTTCACCAATTTTTTTAAAATTTGATTTTTTTTTAATATTTTTCCTTAAAATTTCATATTAATAAGCCTAAAATATTCAATTTCTCACCGGTTTAGCTCCGGTTTGACACTGGTCTGACCCACTGACATTTGACCCAATACCCTGACCTGTCCGATAACCGGTCCGGGTTTCAGAATCTTAGTATTGACATTAAAATTATGTCATTATATCTGGGGAAATTAATATTTTTCTTTTTATATATATTTTTTACTCGGTTATGATTCAGTCCCGAAACTTTAACTTAATACAACTAAATCTCCGTAATTTTGACTTGACCGTAATTTAGTCCCTTAATTTTGACTCCGCACATTTGATCAATCCCAATAGTTGGAACAATTTAAAATATTAATCCCCATATTTTAGAAAATAAAATCATATATTTCACAGAACTTGGGGCTAAATTTTTAAATGGTTAAAACTATAGGTATTTGATTATGGTAAGTTAAAGTTTAAAGAATTTAACTGAGTAAAAACTATAGAGACTTATTTGCGCCAAATCTAATTTTAAATATCGAATAACAACCAAGTTAAAACTATATATGAATAAAATAATACTTTTTCCTTATATTTTTTATGATTTTTTAAAGAAAATAAATAAAAAAATAAATCATAAAAAATACCCCATTGTTTTAACTTCTCTAAACTAACCACTTTCTCGCATTCTTAATTAATTGGCGTGACAAAGGAGTTACCAATTAGTTGATTTGGTAGGCTTTCCTTTTTCCCCGTGTGTGCACGTTGTGTGAGCATGCGTGTGTGGGTGAGCAAAAGGCCATTTCCACCTTCCAAATGGAGTACTTGTGACCCAAAAGTTAGAACAACAAACAGTGATATAATAAAGAAAGAGCAATCATAGAAAATTAGAAATAGTTTTAAACTATTTATAGATGAAGTTTTGACATCAATACTTATACTTGAATTGCCGTTCTTAAATAGGACAGGTCATATTCAATTCCCCAAAAAAAGGTATAGGTCATATTCTTAGTTTCTTACCAAGCAAATCGGCTTTTATTACTTAGTGTCTTACCTATTTTAGTGCACTTGTATTAATTAATATAGATGAAAGAAAATAAATGAGTAGGAATATAGTTAAAGTATCATAATTTGATTCATTCACCTACGCCTAGTCCCCTTATAAATTTCTAGAGATTTTTTCATTATAATCAACCATGTACAATCTCTTTTAAGTTTTACAAAGAATTGACCTTAATTAGCCAACCAAAATCAAAGGTTGGATTCTAACATTATCTACTAATAAGATCCTTATTATATCGGTAACATCCATCCAAAAAAAAATTATATCGGTAACAAATTTTGAATCAACCTCCTTATAAAATAACTCCGCAATTTTAACACATAGCTATATGATCCCTACGTCATGAAATCTTGTGTATGAAGAGGAATTAAAAATTTTGTTTATGACCTTTTGAACCACCCGATGTTAGTGTTTTTTTATATTATAATCAGATATTTGAGTAGTCAACTAATCTAAATCTAGCCGTTGCAGTCATAATACCTCTTATCAAAGAAGTCTCTTTTAATAATATGAGAGTTAAATTCAGTTTACTCACTTTATGATCTAACAAATCCTCAATTAGACAAAATACATGCAAATTTATTTATAAGCCTAAAAGAGTTTCCCATCAAATAAACTAATCTTTTAGGATATGATCTTTCAAAAAAAAGTTCTAATAGGCAAAAGAGCAATGACAATTGAGATGCTACTTGCTAGCATTATATGCCACACGAAAATTCAGAAAAATTGAAAATTTTCAACCGACTTTTGTGTGGATAACTTTCTCTGCACTAGTTCGAGACAGTGCTCATGTCACATGTTCGTAATCCATCATTACTTCATTGTCGTAGTTACACACGCGCGAAGGCAAAATCGTAGGCATTATACTACTCCCTCCGGTCTTAATTATAAGATAAAATTGATTTTTTTTAGAAATATTAAAGAAGCCAATTAAATTACTTTAGAGTATTTATATTTTTATTTTTTTCTCTAAATTAATTAATTTAACTAATAAACTAATATATAATCTAAGGATACTAAAAGTATAAACACTCTAAAGTAATTTAATTGCCTTCCTTAATTTCTCCAAAAAAGTTAACTTTGTCTTATAATTAGGACTGGAGGGAGTATATTATAATTTATATTGCTGTTATGTTGTTTTTTACTTTTTTTTTAAGAAAATAAATTAAGTACTATATATAAAACTATTTTTTTATAATAGTTAATTTGTTATCTTCAATTGAAAATTCCGAACCGTCCAAATGACAGCTCATCAGAGACATGCCACTCATTTTGGATGTTTTGACCGCAGGTCAACTCTTCCCTTTACAATTTACATAATCTTTTACTTCTTCATTTGACCAAAAAAAATCTTTTACTTCTTCATATTCATATGCTAATAATAACATCAACGTTTAAATTTTATATTTACTTTTTTTATAAAATATTTTTTTTACTGTAGTTTTAACCTCTCGAGATCAAATTTTAACTGTTTAAATTTACTTATTTATTTTTTATAATCTAGGATTTTAATAATAATTTTATAAAAGTTTAAACATGAATCATCTAAACATTAATCTATTACCAGTGCCATTATTGTGCCCAAACACCAGCTAGCTAAGATCCTAATTAATATTCTTTTTTTTATTACTTTGTTATGTGTTTTCAATTATCCCTACTTAGATCGAGAACTTTGTGTATGACGACTTCAAATCATCTAGCATGGACTTTTTTTAATATACTCATGCGGCCTTAAGTTAGAAAGAGCGAAAAAATATTGTTTAGTGCTATTGGTAACAAAAAATCTTGGGAAAATCATTGATAGGTCCCAAGAATCCAAAAAAATCACAAAAAAGTCTCAATTCAAATTCTTAAATCAAAAGAATCTTTAGAGATTTTTGTGTGATTAATTGGCAATGTGAAATGACTAACTTACCCCCAATGAATTAAAGAAGTAAAGGCATGGGGGGGGAGGGCTGGCATGCTTTTTCTTATTAAGGCACAGGAGAAAGAGAAAACAGAGGAACCCTACGGTGGTTGCAGCAACAACATTGAAGGGATTAAGTGTGGTGTTCATGTTTTGGGTAAAGATTAAACTTTGCAGCCTTCATCTATTGTTAAAGAGTGTGAATAGTGATTTTGAAAGTTTTTTTTTTTTTTTGCTATGTATTTTAGCTACATTGAGATTGAGGGGTTGGTCAAAAGTTGGAGCTTGGACTCAATAATGGACTATGTGCTAGGAGGTAGGTAAATAATGCCAAGATTTTGGTAACGATATGATCTTACACATTGAAGTTGGGGTTTCACCGTGGTTGGGTTGTATGAATAAAATTGTGCTATGTTTTTTGGCAAGGTAACAGATGGATTGCTCTATTTTAAGTGGGAATAGTTAAATGTGATGGTGGTTTGTTTACTCACAAAACGCTGATATGATATAAAAAAGTGTTGTTAATATTGCTATTGCAGTTGTTAATACGGAACATGTGTTCTTTTTTTGGGCAATGTAACAGAGCGATTGATCTGTTTTAAGTGGGAATGGTTGAATGTGATGGTGGTTTGTTCAATAACAAAATGCTAGTACGATATGAAAAAAGTGTTATTAATATGTGCAGTTGTAGTTGTTAATATTATTGTGGCAATTGGTAATACAAAGTTTATGTTGCAGATTGTCATGAAAGATGCCAAGTAGTTCGAAGAAGAATCTATTATGTTTCTTTCATATGGGGGGAAGTGTTTAAATGGTATAGAAGATAAAAATGACTCGTGGGCTTACAAAAATGGTGGACAAGATAAAATGCAATATATTATCAAAATGACTCATGGATTTGTCAATATAGGCATATGAAGTTGTTAAAATTCTAATAAACTGTTGTCAAATTAGGGACCAGTGAAATTTGTAAATACCTTGATGAGTGAAAATAATGTTGTCAAAATGACTCATGAAATTATCAAAATAGGCACAAGAAGTTGTTAAAATTCTTATAAGCAGTTGTCAAATTAAGAACTTGTAAAATTTGTAAATACCTTGGAAGTGAAAATAATGTTTATCAAAATGACTCAGGAACTTATCAAAATAGGCATAAGAAGTAGTTAAAATTCTTATAAGTAGTTATGACAGCTAGGGCCTATAAAACTAATAAAATCCTAGGGGTATGAAAATGCAATTGTGAAAGTGACTCATGGACTTGCAAAAATGGCACAAGAAGTTGCTAAAAACCAAAGAAGCAATTGTAAAAGTTGGGACCTATGAAATTGATAAAGTCTTCGGGGTATGAAAATGCAGTTGTAAAAATGACTCATGGACTTGTAAAAATGGCACAAGAAGTTGTCAAAAACCAAAGAAGCAATTGTAAAAGTTGGGATCTGTGAAACTGATAAACTCCTCAGGGTATGAAAATGCAGTTGTGAAAATGACTTATGGACTTGTAAAAATGGCAGAAGAACTTGTTAACAACCAAATAAGCAGTTGTTCAAGCTGGAACCTATTGAACGGATTAACTCCGTTGGGAATTACAAGTCAGTTATGAAAATGACTCAAAAAAGACAACAGAACTTGTAAAAATTGCCACGGAGTCTTCTGCAAATCAAACTTGATATTGTATAATTTATCCTGAGGGTTCGGAGGAGTAACAGATGAACAAATGACTCTGGGGGTTTGGAGCAGCAACGGACAAGAGAAGGACGCAATGAATGAGAGCGGAAGATGCAAATCGAAGCTTGCGAAGAAAATTTTGAAGACACATTTTTTTAAATTATAAGGGCAACATAGTCATTTCACATTTGTACTTAATCACATTTCAGTCCCTAGGGACCTTGTTGGTAGAAGAATTTGGATTGAAACTCTTTTATGGTTGTTTTTTTATCCTTAGAACCTGTCAGTGATTTTCCCAAAAATCTTCACGAACTTACAAAATTTTTATGACTCTTATATATTTATATTCATTATTTACTTTTTTTTTCTTGTGCACAAATATTTTTTTTTGGAGAAAATATTGTTCTGTGAGAGATTATATCCTTTTATTAGACCTAACCTCATTGATTTATTTATTATTATTTTATTAATTTTGAAAATAACAACGTAAATATCATTCTTTAACATGAGAATTGCTTTTTATTTTATATACCCCATAGGACTTGATTTATTCATACGGGATGAAATGGTTCCATTCCGTCATTAAATTCTTGTAGGCTAAACATTTCAAAATAAATTTTAGCATTGATCAATTTTATCGAATAATTCTGACATTTTAAAATCAACTCTTGAAAACATTTTGATATTTAGATCGTGCACTCTCCTCTTTTTTATCTTTTTTTCAGTTTCATCCAAAATACTTGAGAATATTTTCTTTGGTTATATTATATTATATTAAGTTATGTTGAAATCAAATGTGGCCCAAATGTTATCATGAATTTATTGGGAGATGTAAATATACAAGCTGCAGATGTAGACTTGGATTGATCAAGATGGTTGAGATTGTGTTTGTTGGAATTGAGTGTGGATGTAATTATTTATAAAATTAATTTATAAGATTGATTTTGAGTGATGACCTGTCACTGTTGGAAGAGATCCCGTGTTAGTTTGGAAGCAGCTTCTCTTCTATGCAGAGAACAAAAAATCGGACCGAACCGGACCAGCCGGTTTGACCGGGAACCGATTGGACCAGTCAGAACCAATTAAAACTGGTGGTCCAACCGGTTGACCTGGTTTCTTTCCTTTTTTTTTTTAAAAAAAAATTTCTAAATTTTTATTTTGTGTTTTTTGAGGGCAAAATTGAAAGTTGAAGACTAAAATGAAGAAAAAAATAGATAAAGAAAGAACAAATCTTAAAAAATGAAGAAAATAATGAAAAAAATTATTTAAAAAGATATAATAATTATAGGAAATGAGATATCTTTGCATAAGTATAGGTATTATAACTAATACTAATAGATTTTAAATATTTTTTTTCTAAAAATCTTTATTTTTATCTATAGAAGTTTAAAAATATATTAATATATATTATCACTAATAAATTATAATATTTTAATATGACCGGTTATGACCGGTTCAACTACCGGTTAGACCCCGGTTGACCCATTAACCCTTGAACCTGTGCTGTGACCGGTTCATTGTCCGATTCGATTTTTCGTTCCTTGCTTCTATGCCTTTACAGTCCATTGTCGTCCTTTTCCATTAAATTGCGTCATTTTGGCGCAAAACACTGTAGCAGGTTTTTTTTTTTGTAAAAAATACTATTCAACATTTTGAAGTATTTTTTCAGTATCAGTCAGTTTCCTAAAATAATTTTTCAGTATTACTCAGTATGCTGAAGTATTATGAAAAATACTATTCAACATCATGAAGTATTTTTTCAGTACCAATCAGTTCCCTAAAAATTTTTTCAAGATCCTAAAATAATTTTTTAGCATTATTCAATATCCTGAAGTATTTTTTTATTGTCAATCAGTACTCTGAAATATTTTTGGGATACTAGATAATACTGAAAAATTATTTTAGGGAACTGACTAGTACTAAAAAAAAACTTTATGATTTTAAATCATGTTTTTCAAAATAGATCAGGATACTGGATAATATTGAAAAATTATTTTAGGATCTTGAAAAAATATTTTAGGGAACTAACTAGTACTAGAAAAATCAAGGTATTAAAATCCGGACCGGGTATTAAACCGGTTGGAGTACTGGGTTAAGGGTCAGTGGGTCAGATCGGGGCCAAACCGAAAACAAACCAGTGAGAAATTGAAGATTTTAGGCTTATAGTATGAAATTATAAAGGAAAAATATATATATAGGAACCTGGACCAGTCTACCAGTCGGTTGGCCGGTTTCCCGACCGGTTCAGTCCGGGTTCCTTAACATTGAGAAAAATACTTTATGATGTTGAATAGTGTTTTAAAATAAAAAAAAAAAAGAAAGAAACCCTAATGCAGTGTTTTGCAACAAAACAGCGCAATTTAATGGAAAATGGTGTCAACAGACAGTAAAGACGTAGAAGAAAAGCCGCTTTCGTGCTAGTTTACCCCTTTTGAATTACAATTAATACTTCATCCAAAAATAAAAATAGACGGCCGATAAGCTTAATGCAAATATTTATATTTAAGAGTATTTCAAAATTACTGTGATTTTAAATATAGAATCCAGCTGCTAGATGTGGTGTAGTCCTAAATATAGGACATTGATCCATTTAATCTCCCTTATTTAGTAGTATTTTTGGTTTACACTGCCGGTATCCCACCCCCTTTAAAGGCAGACTAATCCGGAGTCGCCCCCTGATATAGAGGGACTTCTCAGATATCGAACTCAAGCCCTTAAGGTAAATGACGGGGGAGACACCTTGACTCCCTCTTTTAAACCTTCCGAGCCACGCCCCCAGCCCCTTATTTAGTATTTTTCCTACACTACATCTATTATTTTCACAGTTGCTCAAGGCTCTTTTCTTCCACATTTAATATAACCTTGTTAAAAGAGCGGTGCTTTAGAAAAAGCGACCCGCAATTTTTTATATAATAATAACAAATTAATCATTTTTAATCTTTGTGAAGTAGTTAATTATGTTTTATATTTAAGATTGATGGGAATATTAAATATTCTAACTTCTTTTTGATACTAGTGCATTCTCTCTTTAGATACAAGTTAAAGAACAGATTCGCTCTTAAATTATAGATAAGGTTTGGTAGCAAAGCTACCAAAGTTTTCTTAAATTAAAAAAATTGAAAAGCTACCAAATTCACTAGTATGGATCCGTATCTCGTTTACTTGTAACCTAAGAATCTATAGGGTGCGTGTGTGGTTGGGGATTAGACGATGAATGAGTCAGCATATAATTAAATATGTGTTTGGCATCACTTATTTTTAGGTAATAAGTTTTTATTACGCAAGTCGAAATAAAACTCCTCTCACATACCTACCCCGTATACCGTAAATCACGATTTATAAGTACTTATAAGTTAAAAATAAACTATCCCAAACAAACACTAAGAGAATGATTGGGACCACTTGAAAATTCAAAAGACTTGAAAATTTTCAACACCTTGTACGAATAACTTTTGCTGGATTATTATACTATTATCATGTGAATAAAAATATACTATTACCTTCAGTTTCTCACCGGTTTGGTCTCGATTTTGCTTCAGTCTAACCCACTAACCCTTAACCTAATACCTCGACCGATTCAATACCCAATCCGAATTTTAATACCTTGATTATTAATATTGCTCCCCATACTCATAATTTACTCTTTCGTAAAGCTAATTTAATAGCCCTTGTCCGGCATACTGCCTACACCAGGATTTATTTTGCTGCATGAATATAAATAAAATCAAAATTAACCCGATTACATATTATTTATGTTGCAAGAAGACAACTATGAGCATAATAATTTTTTTATATTAATGATAAATAAATTGTATTGCATCAGTTTTATTTTTAAAAATCTATCTTTTTAAAAATTTTATATTTTGTTGCCATTTACACGTGGTTTAATTAGCATTTGCACCAAATATAATTAACACATTATAAGCATAGACATAGTGACTAATGCCTATAATTGATTGAATTCTAAGGATATGATAAAAAGGAAAAAAAATACACGAACCTGATTTAAAATAATGTAAAATTTTAAAGAACTACTGATGAATTAACATTTTCAAAATAAGGTGAGTGAGAAATGGACAATGGTTGACTGAGTCAACGGCTCGCAACAGGAAAAGAATGAATTAAACAAATAGAGCTTTTTTTTTTTCTTCTGCAAAAACAGATAGAGTTAGATTCAAATTGTTAAGGTTATGCAAATACACAAGGTATAGTGACTTGGCTAATAATTAACATCAATGTTATTAGCCTTTTTGCTTTCGTGTAAAATTAAAATTCATATTTGATATTGACATTTGATTTTAACTTTTCTAATTGGCGTTGGACAACAATTAATTGATTTCGTAGGCTTTACTATTTCCTTTTTATCAGCTGGTTAACCAATCTCATTTTTCTCACCCATATTGTGTGCATGAGTGTGTGGGTGAGCAAGAGATAATTTCCAACCTTCCACATGCAAGATATATTAGCTTACAAGTAAAATGACCACTTTGAATAACTAAATATTGACTGAAGAAAGGTTGCTTATATATGAATACTTTGAAACTTTGTATGGAGCATAAGTCAGATTCTAAGTGCAAGTAAATCAACGATCAATGTTACGTGTTTTGACTATATTTTTTAAAGGGTTAAGGGTAATTTTGTCCATGAAATTTTAAAATGGGAGCAATTTTATCCTGACCTTTATCTCAGTTAATTTTAACCGTTAGTTCACCAAATATATTGAATTCACAGTTTATATGTCATCTACATCATTTTTATTAGGATATAAATTTGCCCCAAAAACCCATATGTCATCTACTTCATTTTTTATGAAAGTTATATTTAAAACTTTGGAGGCAAATTTGCCTCTTAACAAATATGACGTGGATGACATATAGACTGCTAGCTAACACATTTAGTCAACTGTAGTTAAAATTAAATGAAATAATGGTCAAGAAAAAAATGATTCAGTTTTAAAACTTTCAGAGTAAAATTGCCCCTCAACCTTTTTTTTAAAAATATAAAATTAATTACTGTAGGTTGGATTATGAAGTTAACGTCAGCATCATGAGTCAAAAAAGTATTTATATAAAAGATATTTGTCAGTTATTTATAAATAAGATTATTATGCTGCAGAAAAAATTTGAATCAACATTATGTCATAGTTCTATGGGTCTATTTGGGAATACGTTTAAATGGTAAAAAAGTCCAATTGAGGCCAAAAGCCCAGTTGCCTTGCTTGACACATGTTTGGGTTTATGGTCACTCCCACTGAGCTTTACAAAAAAAAGTCGCTTCCATAAGAAGTTGGTGAAAGGAGCTTTTCCTTGAGTGAAAGCTGCTTCTGCGACTGTGGGAGTATTTATTGCTAACATTCAAACTCCTCTCTCCTCTCAGCTCCCCCCAAAACCATATTATAGATAGAGCCGGGATAGACGGACTCAGCCCGTTTAGACCCAAGCCCTTCAAATGCCAGCCTTATGATTTAAAGGCTAAAAAGGGAAACGAGCCTATGCAAGGCCGGCCCTTTTAAGCCCGTTTAATATTTTTTAAAAATAAATTAATTAATATAATATCATTATATCAAATTATCAATATGAGAGACACCTAAGTACCTAATAGAGTATTAATAACAGGCAAACACTTATTAATTGGTTTGAATTATTTTTATTTTATACAATGGTTTATTTATTTAAACTTTAAAAAAAAGCTAATTTAGAAATTAGATGATTATTTTAACAAAAAATTTATGGGTTTTAAAAATAATGTATCTCAATTTAAAATAAAATAATAAATAAATTATAAAACTTGAAAAAAAATTTTTTTTGAATTAAAATAAGTTTAAGCTCGTTTAGGCCCATAGGGCTGCGACTTCAAAAATATGGTAATTTTTAGGAAATGGGCCGGCCCGTTTAGGCCTAAACCAGTGAAGAGCCGGCCCATATTCCCAGCTCTAATTATAGATCCACCCAACTATCTATTTGCCTACTTTAAAATATAGGATTGCATTCTATTTGTAAAATATTTTTATATTTGCTTTAATATGCCTACTTTCAATTTATTATATTATAGACTCACCCAACTATCTATAAAAATATATATTATTTAATTTTTAGTAAGTGTTTGGTAATTATCCAAACCTAGGTTTACGCAAATTGAGACAAAACTCCTCTCACACACTTACCTCGTAAATCGTAAAAACTAATTTTAGTGTATTTTTATTTTTTACTAATAATTTAACTTTTTTTATTTTATCAAATTTTATTTATATTGTCTCACTTCAATTATCACAATATATACAATTAATATGTGTGTGTGTGTGTGTAGTTTTAATAAGATTCCTGCCCTTTTTAGTCATTTCCTATCTAAACAGGCTTTCGAACACTAATCCTAACAGGTTTAAGGTTAGAAAAAAAAATCACTTTTATCACCACCAATCCAAACACAAATCACATCTACAATCTGACTTTTTTTCTATCTAATTTTTCTAAAAACTCATCTGTAATACCCCAAAATTTGGGATTGAAGGCTTAGAAATAAGCCTAAATTAAGTGGACTTCTAAACCCCAATTTAGCAGGAGCCCAAATTTATCCCCTAATGATTCTTATATCTTTGGGGTATTAAGAAAGTAAAATAGTGAACTTTGGAGAATATAATTATGTTTTTGATGAAATCGCCTATAAGGTAGTGAGCTTGTCATATGATTTAGAATGATCAAATGATGAGAAAAAATTATGAAATTTTACAGGATAAACGTAGACATCCTAAGATTTAATTTGATAGGTCATATAACTCAATTAGAGTTATATACAAAAAGATATGAATTTTTGAAGTTAGCCCAGAAAAACTGAAAAGTTTCTGGAACAGCATGCAAAGATTGAAATTTTGGGAATTTTTTGATTTCATCTAGCAAAATTCTATATTTTTTCTTGAAAATAGACTCAATAAGGGTTCTATAGGCTTTAGAATCACTCTAATTTGATTTTTCTAGAATTAGTTATGATTTTTCAAAGTTTAGGCAGAAATCTGCCAGAACTTTGTAAAAATCCAAATTTTGGAAAATTGACAAATGAATAAAGTAATATTATATAATATAAGATATAACATCATCATCTTCCTCCAAGCCTCATTTCTGACGTGAAGTTCAGCATTTAGAGAGAGGAAGTTCAGCAATTTTCTAGAGATAGAAAGGAAAGAGAAACTTGTACGGTAGGTTATTTCTTCGGTAAATCTCTACCTAACATCTATAACTCCACTCCTAAGCTATTCTTTTATGTGGATTAAGGTTTTGAAGCTCAAATTTCAGTGTTGTGAGCTTAGGGTTTTCAACCAAGAAGAGGAAAAGCTAGTGGGAGCTTGAGGTAACTTCCAAACTCTTGTATATTGACATTCTGACTGTTGTAGACAATTTAATCGGTGAAATTTCACCAAATTGTCATTAGTTTTAAAAATGGAAAATGGGTGTGTGGAGCTGTTATACTGCCCAAATTAGTACTAAATGGTAGTTTTAACCTAATGGAATAGTCAATGAAGTGATTAGGAGTATAAAGGAACACGTCTGCGGAACCAAAATCGTAAAACCCTGATTTTCCCCGGAAAACCCATATTTTCTGGATAGGGCCATAAATGGGCCTTAGAGTTGAATTTTTAATAATTTGATGGTTCCATTGAGTTCAGAATGAAAAATTAGGTGGGGTTACAGTTGGTCACTTTTTCAGAAAAGGCCGAAAAAGCATAATTACGAAAACGCCCTTAAAACCCTTAAGGTGGGGTTGCCCAGGGTAATTTTGTCATTTGACAATGAATTTGATAATTCCAAGTCTGGAAATGGATTCCTTGGGCAAAAATTTGTTAAGATAGCCTAGGTTATAATTTCGGGAAAAGTACGGTCGGACCGAGTACAGCAAAGCCGGGCTGGGTCCCCCGGGGGCATTTTAGTAATTTTCAAGATAGACTCATATAACCCCCAGAAACATTATGGAAGTGTCTAAATGATATATTTAGAATTGTATGACCGAGCTGAAAGCCCGAGTTGCTGCCATGCAAATCGAGGAGAAAAGCTGGAGGTAGGGAACTTACCTCTCCTACATGCATATGATATTTGTCTTAGTGTGTTGATGCATGTTATTGTTTTGCTTAATTATGTGAAACATGTATGAATGATTTGAAGCTATGTTTTGATTTATGATATGGCCATATATATATTGTTTGAAGCATTGAGCTTACAAATTTGTCATTGTGTGAGTATAAGTTATGTAATTGCAAGCATATCATACATTAAACATTTATCGTACATACATATCGGTATTGTTTTCTTACTGAGATTCTCTCGAATCTCACTCTCCCCTACCAACAATTTAGACAGGAGAAGACAAAAGATATGTTGAGAACAAAGAAGAGAACTACACAAGAGGATTGCAGTGGCGGAATGAAGTCAGGAATATGTCTCCGTTTCACTGGGAAGAGTTTAGACACCCAAGTAGCCATGCGCGGCTACACTAATTGTAATTATCAGGTACAAATCCCTGAAGGGAATTTCCGTAATCATGTCATATTATCAGTATAGTTATGCTATTATTGTGTTGCTTACCAAACCGTATATCGTTTTCTGAGAATACTCTTATAAAGGTGAAATTAAGATAAGGGTATGACACCATTTATAAAAAAAAATTCTTTCTTCACCATTAATCTAAACAGATACTATATCAACGAGTCTAACATAAAAAGTAGTGTTCATAAGTTTTTACCACTCACACATCTGATGGTTTAATTTTTTGGAATGAACTCTCCTTTTGATCTATATCATCAAAAGCATAGGTATTGTCATTGAATGAACGACACGATGATTAAAAGAGCTACCCACCTATGAAGAGTTTGAATCAGCTGGAGCGTGTGTTCGGCTAAATAAAAAAAAAGCGATTATAGGGTCAAACCATGGTTTTAGCAAATTACCTGCCGAACACCCTCACAAATCCAATAATCCCGTTTTTCAGAAAATCCCGTTTTTCATCGAAAAAAAGCTATTATCTGATAAGCTATTTCTACACACTTTTGGAACTCTGATTATTACCGTTGGACAATAATTATCACAGTGACCTGTACTTTTCTCTTCCCTCAGATTTCCTTTTCGCGTCCATTCTCGTCTTCTCTCCATTTTCTCTGAAATCTTCATTCTCCTCCGTTTCCTTCTCCGTTTTCTGAAATCATCACAGTGACCGGTCGGCGTTCTTGTCTTCGAACTGTGTGTGTGTGGATCGCAGCTGCACCTGTTCCCATTCTCTTTCCGTTTCGCGTTGAGCTTCATTCTCGTCTTCTCCGTTTTCTCGATCGGCATATCGTTGTGGTTCCCATTCTCTTTCAGATCGGAAAAGCTTCGATCTGAAACACATTCCCTTCTCTCGCGGTGACGGAAAATCGGTTGCAAAATCGAAGGAAAATATCTTGAGAAATCTTGCCTGCGACTTCGGCGATCCAGATCTAGCCGGCGACTTCGGTGCAGATTCCTCTGTCTGTGGTGGTTCTGAGGTTCGACTCCAGGTACGCATGTGCATATCTGATTTGTGGTGGGAGCATCTTCACTGTGAGAGTTCGATGAGGCGAGAATCAGGAACGTGACTCCAGCGCCACCATCACCGGAGGGAACTGAGAGATTGGGGAAGCGGCAGTCCTGGGATCTTCCTAGGAGCGAAAACAGAACGGAGAAAGGAGAAAGCCGATAGAATCAGGCAGAGTGGTCGTGGCTCGCTCTCGTGGTGGACTGGTCCTGGCTCGCTCTCCTCCTCTGCTAGAATCTGAGTGAGGTGAGTCTCCCAAGTCTCCTTTAACGTTAAATTTGAATGTGGTGACTTTGCTTCATACAATACGCAGGTTGTGCTATTGTTTTTTCCTTTTTTTTTCTTGTTGGTGTTAAATTTGTTGCTTTGTGTGGGATTGTGATAAAAATCAGAGTTATGTGTGTTTGGGTAGTTCTACTTGTGATGACCAAATCTGATTTTCTGACTCTGTGTGGATGCTTTTGATTCTTCAACTTGCTTGATTTTATTTCTTTATTAATAAACATTGGTTTATCTTTTTGGAGCGAGGTCAGATACTCAGATTCTATTTTGAACATTGGTTGCTCGATTTTTGAACACTAAACTTAGTTAATGCCATAGAATAGGTCCTCTTAAACTCTATAGAATGTCAGAGCAGAAGGCGTGGCTTCCAAACTAAAAATAATGGCTGGGACCGTATTGGTTGGAGGTGTAATAATCAGAGGAAGTGCATTGTGTCTGATGGTTATATATGCATTGTCAGTACTTGAAGTAATGGCTTCTTTCATATTGATTTTGATGTGTTTTGGAAGCAAATTAAAAGACTCAATGTCATTCCTAGAGTCACTTTGTTCCTGTGGAGGTTGGTTGATGAAGCTTTGCCTACTAGGATGACTTTGCCCCGTCACCATATGGAGGTTGATGTCAATTGTTTAGTTTGTTCACATGAGTCAAAAACATATGAACATTTTGGGCAGTTTGGTTGGCCAAGTGTTGGCGTTTGGTATGGAGAATTTGAGCTTTTCTTCACCAGGCCAATGGTTTCTCAATGTTTTGCAATGTAACTCTGTTGAGGTGGGTCAACAAGTGTGCTGAGCTTATTGTTTTGGTTCTTTAGAAATAGAAAATTGCTTCAACACGAGGAGGTGGAATCATTGGGAATAGTTCAAATGATTTCAAGGGAATTTAATTTTCTATATTGATTTCCATTTTCTTCCATGAAGCCTTATTCAGTGAAATTTTCTCTACCAAACTGCCACAGGGTCTTTATGAGTTCACAGTTGCGAAGAGCATTATTGTTGTTTCAAGAATATCTTGTGGTTTCAGAGTTAAACCCTGTTTTTCTATTTGTCTAGCTAATTTTGAGTCATAACTAGTGTCTTCTTTATTAATCTTGACAGTCATATTCTTCTTCACTTTCACTTGTTCAATCATATAATTCTAGACTTTCATTATAAGAATCAACTTCTTCAAAAGGGAGTATATCAAATTTTTCTTCAATTTCTTGAATTACTTTGACCTTTTCTTTAATTTTTTGTTTTTCAGGGCAATCAAGAGCATAATGGTTCTTGATTGTTCGAACCATTTCTTCAAACCATTTCTATTTTTCTGTCTTTCTTCAAACCATTTCTTTATAAAAACTATTCTTCCTAGTGTATTACTAATGGTTCTTGTTCCATCCTTTTCTAATTTTGTATTATATTCTTCTTGTATTATTTATCCCTATGGTTCTTTAATTTTTTAAAATATCATATCTGCATAAGTTTTATATTCTTTATTAACTGGATCTCCATATATACCTTCATACCAAATTTCTTTAAATTGACACAGATAGTTTTCTAGGTATTTTGGATTACAAAGTTTTAACAACCTAATTTTTCCTTTTGCTTCATCTAATTTTTCTTTTTCTTAACTGTTCTTCCAATTCCTTAAACATTCTTCCTTCAAACTCTCATTGTAAAATAATCTCTAATGTGGTCATTGCTCTACTTACGTCTACTTGTTGATACACAGTTTCTTTTAGTTCTGGATCTAAGTATGGAGAAATATTTTCTTGCTTGACCTTAAGTAGTTGTAATCATGAAGTCTATTGCTCTTTTGCATCCATTCCTTGACTTAAAACTATGGACGTATTAATTTCTACCCATTTGGTTATTTTTTCACTTGCCTTAATATCACAATCTATATTAAAAATTATTCCTGTTGAATTTTTTCCCTTCTTCAATTCGAACGTTTCTCTCTCTTATGTTTCTTTCTTTTCTTCTAATAATTTCTTTGTTTTGCTTGTATCTGTATATATAGGAAACTTTATTATAGGGCTTTGTTGTATCTGGTATTTTAACATTTCTTTTCTTCTTAATTCTGTTTCAATCTTTATTTTTGTTCACTTATTAATTTTAATTGTTGTTCTAATATATTCATTTTTTCATTTTTTGTATGAAAGCTTAAATTACTTGCATTCAAGCCTCAGGTGCACAATAGAAAGAACATTTGGGGTTTGGAAGAACAAGTTCGCAATCTTACAGACAATGCGTAGCTATAGCTTTCCCACACAAGTTAAAAGATCATATCATCTCTTCGTGATTCGATAAGAGATCAGATCATTTATTTTACGCAAGAGCATTAGTCATGTGAATGTTTTCGTATTTTTTCGTACGCTCTTTTTGACAATATGTTAAATGGTATTTTATCCATATTTTGACTTACTCTGTTATTGACATTTACTCGGAATTTGTACTTTGGCGTTTTGTAGAAAAGATTTCTTATTTTAGCAATTTTTTAATATACTTTTATAATAATATATATATATATATATCTTTAGAGACTAGGCAGGAGTGGTAAAAAAACAGAAATTAAAGACACGAACACACTTGCAAAAATAAAACCATTCCAAAGAATTTAATGAAGAATAATATATATATATATATATATCTTTAGAGACTAGGCAGGAGTGGTAAAAAAACAGAAATTAAAAATACGGACACACTTGCAAAAATCAAAACCATTCCAAAGAATTTAATGAAGAATAATACAGTGAGTTTGGCAAGAGATAACTCAGGTTGTGAAAGGAGATGAAAATTAATATAGTGTACGCCTTCAATATGTACATTTGATCTAATTTTGTAATTTACTACATAATTGACTAATGTTATAATTTTATAATTTTTGGACAAATTTATTTCATTTATTGTAATTATTATGCAATTTAATGTCAAATAATACTTAAAATATAATCTTATCCTTTATATGTAATTATCATAAAAGTTAATGTCCTTTTTAGTCATTTGACTATGAAAAAAGCTATTCTGATAAAATTATCCAAACACTCTCATTTTATCAAAATCACTTTTTCCCATAATCTATTTTCCTATAATCTATTCTCCAAAAGCTATTCTCTCCAGAATCTATTCTCCAAAAGCTAATAAGAACACACCCGGAATCGTCAAAGATGTTGACTCTCGAATAGAAGTGCTTTGTAAAGAGCCCCGCCACACATTGTAGATCATAACTAAAGGACTGTCCTTTTGGATTTAGTGCTTGATTGGAAATCATGTACCAGTTTTAATTTTTTTTGAAAAAATTTAAAATGAAACTTCTCTTAAATATTTATTTCATAAATCATAAAAATACTTTTAAAAATCTAAAACAAACAATTATTTATAATTAAGTGTTTATTTGTTTTAGTTTCTTATTAGTGTTTTTACGACATTTAATATAAACATGAAGAGAAATTTTATCTCAATTTATATAAAAAGCTCCTGACACCATATGATTTGACAGTTTCGTAAGCATGCACTAGTGGCAACTTCAACGTCAAAGTGTTTTATTGTTTTTTGTCATGGAAATTCAGCATTATATTACATGGCACATGAAAATTGAGCAGATTTGAAAATTGAGTTAAGTTGCATCCAATATTTTAAATTTTTTTTAGTAACATTCAAAATTCTAAAGAAATTTTATGTACATCTAGAACTCTAAAGTCTTTTTCTAGTAACACTCAATATTTTAAGTAATTTTTTTTTTTTGTATTTAGTACCATAAAATATTTTTTTGGGGGAATTATTATATAGTCTCAATGAAGGGATTTATTCATCAAAGGTTTGATAACAAGTTATGAGCATGCAGTAACAAATTCCAATAATGACAACAAGTTTATACTTCTCCTTTATAATTGAAACTTTCTGATTATTAAATCCCTACCTTGTTTGGCCCCAAAAAAAATTCCTTTCCCTGGGTTATCACAGTAATTCTCTTTTTTTTAGTAGCACACAGTATCTTGAAGTTATGATGCTTATTACCACTGAGAAAATACTTTTATGGAAAAAAATGTAACAAAAATTATGGATTGAGGGTGCTATTAAAAAAACACTTTATGATATTGAGTGTACCAAAAATTATTTTAGAATACTGAGTGATATTAAAAAAATTCAAAGCAATAGACGCAACTTATACCTGAAAATTTTCAACCCTCGTATGTATGGATAACTTGCACCGTATTTTCCGTGTGAGATGGTGCTGATATCACATATTCGTAATCCATCACTGTCACGTTATTTTTTTTTATAGAAATGAAATTAAGTACTCTAAAACTTTCTTCTTCTTTTTTCCAATAGCTAATTTGTCACCGTCAATTGGAAAATTCCGAGCTGTCCAAGTACAAGGGAAAAAAAAGAAGAAAGCGAATATATTTTTAAAAAAGATTCTAAATTAGTACTCCTCATATTCCATTTAGGGTAAATGTGTTAAAATGGCCGTAAACTTTGATGAAAAGAGTAACTGTAACCATGAACTAATTTTTGGAGCAAAAGTAACCGTAAACATTATAAAATAGGGTAAAAGTAACCACGACGTTAACGTCCGTTAAAGTGAGACTTTTAGCAAAATGTTAAGGTGCTAAAATAGTCATTAAATAATACCAAAAGTATAAAAGTAACTATAAACTTTTTCTTGGATGCAAATGAAACTTCTTGAACATTAATTCATAATTTTTTTTTTGCTTTTGTGTTATGAGTGTTTTATCAATTTGGAGATTAAAATGACAAAGGTAAAAAAAACTTATAAATTAATATTCAAAAAGTCACCTATTTTATAATTAATGTTAGGGATTGTATCATGGTTATCTGACCCAAATCAGATCGGAAACCGACCAACTGGTCAGTAGATCTGAGTCAAGTTTTAAATTTTTGTTTAAAAAAAATATTTTTTTTTTTATTTTTCCTTTAGAATTTCATACTATAAGCCTAAAATTTTCCATTTCTCACCTGTTTGGCTCCATTCTGATCCACTGACCCTTGACCCAGTACCCGCGCCAGTTCACTGACAGGTCCAGGTTTAATTACCTTGGATTTTATCTTTTGGAGTTAGACGACAATTTTCTTTCGTTTCGTCATTCTCACCAAAATAAAAAAAAAGTCGACTTCTTAAATATTAATTCATAAGTTTTGTCATTTTAATCCCCAAATTGATAAATACTCATAACACAAACGCAAAAAAATTATGAATTAATATTCAAGAAGTTACTTTTGCATCTAAGAAAAAGTTTATGGTTACTTTTGCACTTTTGATATTAGTTAATGGCTATTTTAACACCTTAACATTTTGCTAAAAAGTTCACATTAACGGACGTTAACATCCGTTAATATCGTGGTTACTTTTGCCTTCTTTTATAATGTTTATGGTTACTTTTGCTCCAAAAATTAGCATATGGTTACAGTTGCTCTTTTCACAAAAGTTTATGGTCATTTTAGCACATTTACCCTTCTATTTATAGGAAAGAGGGTTGACAATTTTTTTTTTGTCTCACTTACATAGCATAGAGAGAATTTTTCATATAGATATACAATTCTACCCTTCATTTATTATTATATTGACTTTGTTCTCATGAAAGTCTAAGAAGATATTGCCATCACAAGTTGGTGGCATCCTAATAGACGACATGGACGAAAGTCAATCTAAGGAGGAGATTTTATGGTTGTTGAAACTATTATCAAGTAACCATTTGATTTTTGAAAGTGGAAAGGGGTGTGGCTTTTGAATTTTAATATAAAAAATTGTATTTCCTCCGGTCATAATTATAAGATAAAGTTGACTTTTTTGGAGAAATTAAGGAAGCCAATTAAGTTACTTTAGAGTATTTATATTTTTATTTTTTTCTCCAAACTAATTAATTTGACTAATAAACTAATAAATAATCTAAAGACACTAAAAATATAAACACTCGAAAGTAATTTAATTGACTTCCTTAATTTCTCCAAAAAAATCAACTCTGTCTTATAATTAGGACTGGAGGGAGTACAATAATAGAACGGGGTGTGTGGATACTTTGCTTGGCATAACGGTGACTTTGGTGAGAGGGTAAATATTGTGATCAATGAGCTATTTGATGATATTAACATACTGTATGATGAGAATAGGAGGCTTTGAAGAGGAAATGATGATCAAAAGTTTTATGAAGAGTTAGGCGGAATACAAAATGAACTGAGGAAGCTTAAATTCAGACATGAGATGAATGATAACGAAATTAGAAAGGGGGAATTTAAGTTTAAATTAGTGATGATGGTGTTGTTAATTACATGGGTCCTGTTTGTTTGTTTTTATTCAAATTAATTTGGAGTGTGGTTATGTATTGTATGATTTTACTATTTCACTATGATATTTGGTAACCGAAATTATTATTGAAGTTGTCATCCTATATACACATATACTACATGTGTGCTGTTTCTTGTTATTGCAGTTGAGAAAATTGGCATTTTTGGGCTGAGAGGGAGGGAGGGCGGGCGGGCATTTTGAAGCAACATCTTAAGTATGGGATCACTAAGTGCCTATTTGGTTCACGAAATCGGAGGTAATGTAATAGAATGTAATGCAATGTGATGAAATGGAATATAATGATGATTATATGAATTTGTTTGGTTCATCATTAAGAAAAGAGGATGCATATGTATAAAAACGTTTGGTTGCATTATATAAAAAATGAGAATATATGGGAATAATATAGTAAGAAGACAAAATTACTCATATCTACACATATATGTATAGAGTAAAATATATTGACTACCCATCCGTTTTACCTAACTTACACAAACCTCCATTCTATTTTACAAACGTATATAGACCTCCCTTGAAATTAAAATGTAAGTTACAGAAACCTCCCTTATATATTTGATATTTTATTCCCATCCACTCAACCATTAGTTGACCGTTAAGTTTAACTATTAAACATTTACTTTGACCAAAATACCCCCTTTTCAAAAAATTAATAAACATTTATATTTTCCTAAAAATAAATTTTTATACAAAAAATTAATTCTAATACATGTATGTTAAAAATTTCCAATAATTTTAAAAAATTTTAATTTTTATTATATTATAAATTTTAAATTTTTATTATATTTATTGAAACTTATTTAATCAATATTCTTTTAAATGACTAAAAAACATGCCTTTCAAATTAACAACAAACAAAAAAAGAAAGAAATATATTTTATTCACAATAAGTTATTAATAATGTAAATTTGATACAGTATATGGTTTATATTAATTTTAAATTTTAATTTTTTAAATATATTGTTTGCACAAAAATTTATAAACATGTTTATTTTAGTATGCATCTATTAATAGGATTAATCATATTTTTTATTAATTTTTCTATGTCTAAATTAATTAATTATTTATCTTAACATGAAAAAAACTTAACATATAACTATTTACAAAAGTTAAAAATAAGTTAAGAAAATGGGAAAAAAACTCTTAAATTATTTAAACAATTTTAGTCAAAATTAGGAAATTAGTAATGATGAAGGATAAATTAGTAAATAAAATTATTTTAATATAAATTTTAATTTAAAAATAAAAAATTCTTAACGGAGTTAATGGTTTGGATTTAAGTGTATATTTTTAAAATAGATGAGAGGTCCGTGTAATTAAGATAAAACGTAAGGAAGGTTAGAGTATTTTACTCATATGTATAATGTACATGTTAGGTTCAAAGTAATTTTTTTTCAATTTGTGCAGAGTGCACGTTAGGTTCATAATAATTTTTTAATATTTAGCGGTGGAAATATTATGAAGGGGTTCATGGTAATTTTTTAATTAATGGTGGAAATATTATTTAATAAGATATTTAATATTTTTAATGGTGGAATATAATTTTTAACTCTTTTTAGTGGGGAATATTATTTTTATATTTTTATATAATTAATTAATTTTTTAAAATATTTAATTGTGGTAATTATTTAATATTTAACAACATTTATGGGTAGGCACTTTGGTCAAATTAACAAATTATAATGGCAATAATATCTTTTTCACTTTATTACAGGATGTCCGCATCCTCATTCATTAGTCATAGCAGTGTAATCCTGATTACATCAAATGATGTATTAGGATTACAAAATATAATTATCTTTACATTATATAAAACCAACCAAACACTATAATCAATCTATTACATCAGGATTACATGTAATCCTCTCCCATAAAATTAAAACAAACGGGCTATAATTTGTTGAAGCCACTGGTAAGGGTTGAACAATAAAACAAAGACTGTGATATGGTGACGTGGGAAATTAATTAAAAATGAGTCAGAAATCAAAGGTCGGAGGCATGCATGGTAGGGAACAAAGACTGTGATATGGTGACGTGGGAAATTAATTAAAAATGAGTCAGAAATCAAAGATTGGAGGCATGCATGGTAAGTAGAGGGATGTCTCCATTGATTTCCCTCTCCATTTACTCTTCATTGAGTATACCTACCATTATATCAACTTTTAATAGTTGAAATTTAATAATCTGTAAAGAATATCATTATAATAAAAATCTACCATAATAAATCTCAACTATTGAAAGTTGATTTAATGATAGATACACTCAATAGAAAATAAATGGAGAGGGAAATCAATGAAGACACCCCATTTCCATGCATGGTAAGAGCAGTAAGTTAATTGTGTCTCAATGCAAAAGTATTAATTGCCACATCAGTTTTAACTTCATGCCACATCATCATTGTTTTGGTCAAACCGTTTTCTCTCCCCCTTAAAATTGGACAACGTTAAAGTCTTAGTGTGTGTTTGGGAATACTTATTTTTTGAATATAAGTGTTTATTACGCAAACCGAGATAAAACTCCTCTCACATACTTACCTTATATATCGTGAATCACGGTTTATAAGCACTTATTGCCAAAAAAATAAGTTATTCCAAACGAGCACTTATATTTATAGGGAGTCAACGAATTGGTAAAATTGCCCCTTATTTCAAATTTTATATGCATTTTTGTCCCTTAAAAAATCTTATGATACCATGTGCCCCTACATATAAGTTTGTTGTTAAATTTGCTCATATGCCCTTTTTTTTTCTCTACTTTTATCCAAGCTTAACACTTTTGCTAGTGAGTTTACTTGATTTTTTTTTTCTTTCAATCATTATGTATTTTTCTTGTAGACGTGGACTTGGATTAAGAAGCATACTAGAAAAAATGGTTTGGGCAAAACTATGCAATTTTTTCTTCAGTCACTGTTTATTTTTTCTATGCTCTGCAAATCAGATCCTTTTATCCCCAAATATGTTTTTTTATAGGTTTTTAATCCCATTTTTTTAAAGAAATGGAAGAATGACAATATACAACTCAGTTAAAATCAAAATTAATGTCATATAAAATTTTTAAAAGCACTCACAAAGAAAATTAATCTTGAATAGATCCTTTTAAAAGCAAAATGAAAAAATAACGAAGAAAATTTTAAAAGTACTCAACTACGCAGAAAAAAAAAATTTATATATATTCTAAATGTTTTTTATAAATAGGAACAAGGTACATGTGATAGTTGTTCTTATAAAAAGAAATGAAGGGAATAGTAAATATAGTGACTTATACTCCCTCCCGTCAAAGTTACCATTTTTTAAATTGGTCTGATCCTTTTTATAAGTATATAAGTTACATTTTAGACTGGTAACAAAAAAAGTTACATTTTAGATATGTTCAAGATTTTAATACACATTTTTCCATTTGCTCCTATTTGTGGGCGTTAATTTTAAGTTTTCCTACTCATTCTTTCTCTTACTCAATGTCTGTATATTTGGAAAAAAATATTTTATACATTTATTACATTTAACTAATTTTAATATACTACCTAATTCATATAATATGGTTATTTATGATTTATAAAAATGATGAAGGGAGTATTTGGGACCAAAGGGAGCAAACACATAACACCAAATTATTGAGCTTCAGGTAAAATAAAATTAAAAAAAAAAAATTATAGAGCAGGTTGGGCAGGAAAGCCACCGTATCCAGTATCCACTATTACGCATTTATATATCTCTTTTACTTTTGAAAAGCCTCAGAATTAGTGGGAAGTGTGAGGTTGTGGGGTGGAGGATAGATGAGTGGATGAGTCAAAGCATCAAAGCATGCGATGATAATTGAGCCACCATCCATTATTAATTATTTAATTAGATTTTTAATATGAGACACATTTTAATAAAAAATAAAAAAATTAAATTAAATATTATATTAAAGACCAGATGCAGTGCTACTCCTCGGGTTCTTAATATAAGATATAATCGAGGATTTTATCTTGATCATACATATAAGACATAGTTTTTATATTTGTCAATCTTTTCATAATTTATCCCTATTGATGCTCTTTCAACTATAATCAAGGAGGAGAGGGAAGAAGGGAATTAAGAAAGATGACTATGATGTTTTAAAAAAATATATGTCATATTAACTAACTTAACCAATTTTCTTAATCTAATCAAATTAGATAAATTTATCTTATATTAATGATTGAAGAGAGTAAATACATAAAAGTGTATATTATATGGGAAAATTTGAGTGGAGGACCATGGTAGCAAAAAATATCCCATTTACCTCAAAAAAATTTGAATCTTCAATCTTGCATATTAATTTTTACATATTATTAAGAGAGAGATTCTTTCTCCATTTCTACAATGTTTATGTTTATTATATTTTTTAACAAATATTTAATGATTTTTATTATTTTTAGAATAACAACATACTCAATCATTCTTTAACTTCAAAATTGAGATTTTAAAGTCCAACTTGTGAAAACATTTTGAAGATAATTAATAATAACAAAGTGAATAACAAAAATTGAATATATACTGTGTAATAAGAGGTGAAAAAACAAATAATTGAATATAACGTTATGAAACCATTTATCGGCCCTTTATTTCTTCTCATTGATTTGATGATTCCACGTATGTTTTTGGATGGTCTTAAGTGCGGCAATGCATATATCTTTGGTAAGAGTACTTTAGGTTCACTGGTTCCCTATTATCAATTCTTT
Source organism: Inga laurina (assembly GCA_963855925.1). Taxonomy (NCBI): domain Eukaryota; kingdom Viridiplantae; phylum Streptophyta; class Magnoliopsida; order Fabales; family Fabaceae; genus Inga; species Inga laurina. The sequence goes on from OY979711.1 coordinate 15,536,862, forward strand.
TTCATTTCATTTTATTATTTTTAGAATTTTTTTACCTCAGATATTATTTTTAGAATTATTGATGCCAAAGTTATTACTGATTTGCAGAATATTTTTATGATATATTTTATTTGACTTTCAATTTCAAACATGCATCAAGAACAAGTTTCATTGTGCACTTTGGGGGAAAGATAAAATGCTCAAGAAAATAACATCTATATGGATATTTATCTATATTTATATACTTAAAAATCTATAACAATTTATTATGAATAACTTGACTTTTCATTTTTGTTTGGTCATGACAAATAGGGACTTTACAAAATTTTGACTTAGTATTTCGTAGACATGTTATTATTTCTTTTTATATATATATATATATATATATAATATTTTTAACTGTACAATATAACATTTCTCATCTGGTAAAAAAAAAAAGTAATATTTCTCTATCTGACGTTGATAACCTGCTGAAAAATGTAATTTTGAACATGATAATCAAGAATTTGTGTCCAGCATTAACAAGTACTCTCTCTGATTCTATTTATAAGTAATTTTATCTCTAATAAGATTGATCTCTTTTATAAACAACTTTCATTTTTTGTCTAAAAATACAAACTTTTTTTTTCTTATTTTACCCTTATTAAATACTCATTTTGTCATGCCCTTATCTCAATTTTAACCTTTTTCAGAGTATTCGCTGAAAACGATATGCAGTTCGATAGGCAACACAAAAATAGCATAGCTATACTGATAATATGTGCATGATTACATAAATTTCCCATAGGGGTTTGTACATGATACTTACGATTAAGGTAGCCGCACAAGGCTACTAGGGTGTCTAAACTCATCCCAGTGAAACGGAGACTTCTTCCCGTCTTCGTTCCACTACTGTAATCCTCTCGTACGGTACTCTACATTGTTGTTTGCATATCTTTTATTGTCTCCTGTCTAAATTGTTGGTAGGGGACTAGGGGAGGGTGAGATTTGAGAGAATCTTAGTAGGAAACAGATACCATAATGCATGTATGATTGATGCTATGTGTATGACATATTAACTTTATCTAGATGTATGCCCTATAATGACATTTCTACATGCTCAATGTTTCATACAATAAGACTATGGCCAAAGCGAAAACAGAAACAGAGCTTCATTTATTCAAATATGCTCTACACAATGAAGTAAAGCAATCACATACATCATTACACAAGTAAAGATATCAAATACATGCAAGTAAGGTAAGTCCCCTACCTTAACTCTTTTCTGCCTCGAAACAAGTGCATGGATCTACGTGCAAACAGCTCGGGGCTCCATATTCGATCCTACAATGTCAAATGTACTATTTAGACACTTCCATAGTGTTTCTGGGGATTATATGAGTCTATCTTGAAAAATTACTAAAATACCCCAGGGACCTGGCCCCATTATACCCGGTCCGGCTGTACTTTTCTTGAAATTCTAACCTGGGCTATCCTGACATATTTTCACCCAAGGAATTCATTTCCGGACTCGGAATTACCAAATTCACTACCAAAAGACGAAATTGCCCTTGGCAGCCCTTATTTCAATGTTTTAGGGACATTTTTGTAATTATCCTTTTTCAGCCTTTTCCGAAAAAGTGCCCAACTGTAACCCCACCTAATTTTCCCTCCTAAACTCAATGGAATCATCAAATCATTGAAAATTCAACTCTAAGACCCATTTACATCCCTGACCGAAATATATGGGTTTTCCGGGGAAAATCGGGGTTTTGCGATTTCGGCTCCGTAAATACGTTCCTTTCTACTCCTAACCACTTTATTGACTATTCCATTAGGTTACAACTATCATTTAGTATCAATTTGGGCAGCATAACCCCTAGGGAAACCCATTTTCCATTTTTACAACCAATGACAATCCGGCGAAATTTCACCGATTAAATTGCCCACAGCAGTTAAAATAGTCAATATATGAAGGTTTGGAAGTTATCTCAAGCTCCTTGTAGCTTTTATTGACTTGGCTGAAACCCTAGCTACTCCAACAAGAGATTTTGAGCTTCACAAACCTTAAACACATAGGAGAGTAGCTTAGGAGCGGAGTTATATGCGTTAAGAGCTAAATCGTAAGAGGAATCGGCTTACTTTGTGAGATTTCTTCTCTTTTCTCTCTCTAGAAATCTCACACCCTCTCTCTCTATTTCAGACCTGTGCTGCACGGTTTTGGCTGAAGGAAGGAGAAGAATGATATTTATTATATGATATTTACTTTATTACACCCTTTTTTCCAAAATTCGGATTTTACAAAATTTTGGCAGCTTTTTGCCTAAACTTTGAAAAATCATAACTAATTCTAGAAAAATAGAATTGGAGTGATTCCAAAGCCTATAGAACCCTTATTGAGTCTAGTTTCAATGAAAAATATAGAATTTTGCTGAATGGAATCACAAAATTTCCAGAATTTCAATCTTTGCATACTGTTCCAGAAATTACATAGTTTTTCTGTGCTGACTTCAAAAATTAATATATTTTTAAATATAGTTCTAATTGAGTTATATGACCTATCAAATTAAAGCTTAGGATGTCTAATTTCATCCTGTAAAATTCATAATTTTTGGTCATCATTTGATTATTCAAAATCACATGACAAGCTCACTACCTCATAGGCGATTTCACCGAAAATATAATTATATTCTCCAAAGTTCATCATTTTACTTTCTTAATACTCCAAAGATATAAGAAACATTAGAGAATATATTTGGGACACCTTCTAAATCGGGGCTTAGCAGTCCGCTTAATTTAGGCTTATTCTCAAGCCTCAAATCCCAAATTTCAGGGTATTTCACATTCTCTCTCATATCTTATACTCATTATCTCTTATACTTTTTATCTATTATCTCTCCTATAATCTTTTCATAAATATGGGTATATATGAAAAATATATGGCATTTTTGACACATTTATTACTTTTAACTACCAATTTATTCTGTACAATCAAAGAGAAAGTTGTTTATAAATACGATCGGAGGGAGTATATTATGACTTCTAGCTGAAAATGTGACGCCTTCATTGAAAATAAAATATCCTGTTTTGAATGAAATTTATCAGGAATCATTTAGCGATCTGGATTCTCATAGAGATTAATTTGGTTGCCCGATTGGCCGGCTAGTGCTACTCGTAAGTCTCACAAAGGCGTACCCTTCTTTTTCCAAAAAATAAAAAATTAGAAGGGTATGCTAACATTATATATGCCACTAGGCTATTTAATTTGCAAAAAAAAAAAAAAAAAAGTGCCTTTCTGATTAGGTTCTTTGCTAGTCACCTCTTTTGTTGAAACTACTCAAGCTTGTTTAAGAAAGTGTTTGAGAAGCACATTCATGTAAATCGTGATAAAATTTTTCTCATATTCTTATCTCGTATAACGTAAATCATATTATAAAAATAAGTCATATCGCTAATACAAATGAGCACTCAATAGGTATGATGAACCTGAAGATGGATTAATGACCGAAGAAGTAGGAGCAGCCAGATTTTGTTGTTGTTTCCCCCCAGATGTTACTCCTTTCGGTTCTAAATATAAGATAGAATTGATTTTTTTTAAAGATTAAAGAAACTAAATAAGTTACTTAATCATATCATGTGTTTTATATTTTTTGATTATATATTAGTGTATATCTTAGACAAAATAATTTTGAGAAAAAAATAACAAATATAAATACTTTAAAGTAATTTAACTAACTTCTTTAATATCTCTAAAACAGTTAACTTTGTTTTATATTTAGGAGGGAGAGAGTATTAAATTATGTTTTCTGACTTTTTGGATAGTAACGATATTCTCTATAAATTATGTTTTCGGGAAAAAAAGCATTGTTACTTACTAGATGTATCATTATGTTTAATTGTTTATTCAAAAGAGAACGCCCAAAGGGCAATTTTTGGGCATATTAATGCCTTACCACGATTGACATTGCCGAATATTATTTATTTATGGGCTTTTTTCCGCCCCTTATTCTCATGAAGAGCTTTCTTCACTACGTTGTCTTTTTTATAAAAAGATAAAAAAAATTTCTAGAGGGGGTAATGCAGAAGACAGAAACTGAATTTTTAATTAATGGTTATTTGATGATTAATTTCTAGAAAGAGAAAATAAATATTATTGGAGAGGGGACAATCAGACAAATTTTTCCACATTTGACCTTCTCGAATAATAATGACTCAAAGATGCAGCAATTAAAAAAAAACACAGAATATTAATACAGGAAGAAAAGTTGTGAAGTGGGTTACTATTGCTAATCCAATGAATCAATGGAGTATTTTTAAAGATGGCTTGTGATTTTAGTATATATTTGTTGATTTGTTGATGTTAATTATTACCTGTATCTGTGTCCATTTCTCTAATTGTTTAATTATGGGTTTCTTAAATTGACCTTAATTGCATTATTATTTCGTCCAACCTCAATTGACCAATTGACTAAAATATATTTTTTTTTTTTTTTTTTTTTGATGAATGCATTGGACTAAAATATATTTGACGCATGTCCTCGGTGTCAAAGTAGCGTGTTCTCGCTTCTCGCCTTTAATTCATATTTAATGGCATGTTTTGGTGTGAGCTTTTTTTAATTAAATATTAGATCTCATAAAATTTTATTACACTTTTAATTAATTTTTAAAAATAATAAAAGCTGGACCTGGCAATCATAAACACGTGTTACTTCTAATTAATATATCAAAGATAAAAAATATCTAAAATAATATGAATGTTTATAAATAAAATGAATTTCTAGGTTTATATCTATTTAAAAGTATAAAATTTTAAAATTCAATTGATAATTTATCTTTTTATGCAAATTAAGAGACCGAGATACAGAATCATCAATTGAAAATGCTATATTATTTATGAAGTTTTAGATTTAATGAGAATTAAAAATAACATAACCAACCAATTTTACATTTTACTGGAAAAACATATTTATGGGAAGTTATTTTTTCGAAAACTTCAGCACATTAAAGGAATATAGAGAAGGACTAAATATAAGATGGGATAAAAATATTTAATTGAAGTTCCCCGAATTTTTAATGTAAATTGCAACTTTTTTTAAAATCAATGTACACTGCTCACCAACCCCACGAATCATATCGAGTTTAGGAAACTCGGCAAATTAATAATGTTAAAGGTATAAATTTATTAAGGAAGTTTTATCATAGAGCGTATAACATAAATATATTTTAAAAGGGATAAAAATATAAATAAACAATTAAAAGTGGTGTATTTAACATAAAACCGTTAAATTTGAGTTAACGTTGTTAGGGGTTTTTTTCTCTTATAATTTAACGCCGTTAGGTCAAATTTAACTGTTTTGTGCTGAATGCATCATTTTTAATTGTTCATTGGTATTTTTTCCCTTCTAAAATATATTTATATTAGATACTCCTCAGATAAAACTTCGTTGATAAATTTACACCTTATCCCAAATGATAATAAAACGTTTAGGACACGTTGGGCATACGTCATGACCAATAAGGTGGGGACCACGCGCCTTGCTACAGGGGAAGTCGATGAGGGATCAGGAGTTGGTGGCTTAATTCCCACCATCTCTTGTTCCGTCCTATTACGACCGCGGAGGCGCGGACTATCTTTTTTTTTTTTTTTTTAATTAAATCACTGAATTCATTAATCAATAAAGATTAATACAAGAACTATCTTAGGAACAGGCGTAATCTAGAATCTCTCATCAACCACCGCCTATTAGAAGAGGAGGTGGTGGTTGATCAAAGATAACAAAAATATCGAAACTATCGTGAGCTAATTTAGCTAAATAATCAGCTTGAACGTTCAGATCTCTAGAGATATGTCTAATGAGAACATTTCAATCCCTAGACATCCAAACTCTAGCCTCATCTATTACTTCTCCAAAGGGATGTCTATGGTCACAACCCCTAGTGATCAAATTAACTGCTTCAATACAATCCGTACAAAGAGTAATATTTTTAATTGTTGAATATTATTAAACGTATAAGTTATCTTCCGTGTATGTAAAAGAACTTCTATTGTGTGTAAATACTCTTCTGTGTGTATATAAATCTTCCATATAAATGTGCAAACCATCTTCCATTGTATGCAAAATATCTTCCATTAAAGTGCAACCATTCTTCCATGATAGCATTCAGTAATTGATTTGCCCCCAAAGATATTTTTGAGCAATTTTCCCTTCTTTTGAATGTAATTTTTAAGGCACAAGTTGTTCGAGACTGTTTTAGGTATTTGAGGAGGTTTGAGCCCTTTAACATCATGTAGTTTTTTTTTGAATTGATTAAAAAAGTTAAATAAGTTATTTAATTGTACAATATGTTATGTATCATTATATATTTATATGAGTTTATAAGTTAGACAAATTATTTTAGAGAATAACGATAAATATGATCTTTAAAATAAGTTATTATTAATTCTAGATGTGAAATTACTTTCTTATCTTTAGTAATTGATATTTGGAAATTATATTAAGATATATGATTAGGTTCATGTACTTGTCAATTGTTACTTCATGACTTGTCAATATAGTCATATCTACTTGTCCACGAGAGATGTTTTACTTAACATAGATAAGTTTGTCAATAACCACTCTATGACCTGTCAGTATAATCACATCCACTTGTCAATGAGAGCTATTTTAAATTGTACTGAAAAAATGGTAATAGTTGAGCTTGTCAATGACCACTTTTTGACTTGTCTTTATAAGCATATAAACTTGTCAAAATAAGCACATATACTTGCCAATGTATAACTTGTTATTATAGGCACAGAAACTTGCCAAAATATGTACATAAACTTGTTAACACAGGCACATACCGTCGAGGTATAACTTGTCATTATATGCACATAAACTTATCAGAATAGATGCATAAACTTGTCGAAAAAGGCACATACACTCACCAATGTATAACTTATCAAAATACACATATTGACTTGTTGTCAAAACCTTCTTCTCCAACCATGGTTCACACAAGGACAAATAGGTCAGTGCGTGCATTTTAACAAGTTATACATTGGCAAGTGTATGTATCTATTTTGACAAGTTTATGTGCTTATAATGGCTAGTTATACATTGACGAGTGTATTTGTCTATTCTGACAAGTGTATATACCTATTTTAATAAGTTACATATTGATAAATGTATCTATATATTTTGACAAGTTTATGTGCCTATTTTAACAAATTTATATATTTATAATGACAATTATATATTGGATAGTGTGCGCGCCTATTTATGATTGGAGGGGTGCTATATCAAAATGTCAAAGGATTTTCCTTTTGGTCCCACAATTTAAATATGGTACTCCCTGCCCCCTCACCAAAAATAAAGATGTAATTGAAATATTAAAATATTTATGTACAAGAAATTGGTGTTAAGTTTTGAGAGTGTTTGGATTATATTTTAGAGAATAGTTTCTAGGAAAAAAAATAATTTTAAAAAATAAATTCTGAGTATAATAGATTCTGGAAAAAAAGTAATTTTGATATGATAGTATTTGAATATTGTTATCAGAATCACTTTTTTGTGTTCAAATTATCAAAAAAAGACATTAGGTTTTTTGTGATAATTACATATAAAGGATAATATTTTAATTTAAATATTTTTAACATTAAATTTCATAATAAATACTAAAATTTTAATAAATTTATCTACAAAATTAAATTTTAATAAATACCAAAATTTTAGCTAAATTTATCTACAAGATAATTGCATATAAATAATCTAAATCCTTTTTTTCATCAAAGAAAACAAAGCAAGGGCATGGGAGATTGGGCGTGTGATGCTGGGTCATCTTCAAAAATTGAAACAGAGAGAATGACGGAAGGTAGAACAAGATCTAAGAAAGATAAGAAGGGAAGAGAATAAAAAGCACGAAAGAGAAAAGATAGGTTGGGGAAATTACACAAGCCAATTGCTGAAAAGTGGAAAAAATGATCTTTTCCTAAAACCATGGTTTTGATGTCCCAAATCATGTATTGATTCAAAAAAGCGATTCTAAATTTTTTCCATGTGTTTGGATAATTTTCTAGCAAACCATGGTTTTATGTACAAAAGTGCTTTTAAAATGTTAACCAAACACACATTTTTTTTTGATCAAATCTGGAATACATTAACCCAACAGAGATTAATACAACTCACCCTCAAAAGGGACCGCAATGGCTTTTTCTTCAACCACCTCCTACCAACATAGTAGGTGAGTGATCAAAAATAGCAAAATTCTCACTACTTGTATGAGCTACCCTAGCTAACCAATCAGCCTGAAGATTTTCCTCTCGAGGGATATGACTAATAGGGACATGCCAATCTCTATATAGCCATAGCCTAGTCTCATCAATAACATCTCTAAAAGGATGCGCATAATCACACCCCCTAGTGAGCAAATTTACAGCTTCAATACAATCAGTACACAGCAGAATTTTTTTCAAACCCCTATTCCAACATAATTGTAATCCTTGGAGGATGGCAATAATTTCCGCAATAGCCGGCGGCACCCGAGTAAGCTTGCAGGCATAATCACACACCCATCCACCGTCTTCGCTTCTAACAATACCGGCACTTGCACTCAGCCCCGACTCACGAACGGAACCGTCTGTTTGAAGAGTATAATAACCCTGTCTTCTCATTATTTGCTCTGTGTTTCCATTAGTAGCTTGGGAATAGAAATTACAGTGATTACCCAGTTCCATATCCCAAGTTGCCCTAAATAGACTCGAAAGCGCATTCTGATAATCAGCGTCTGCCTCTTCCCCAAATAGCTTCCTACATCGATTAACCCATATGTCCCAGCAAACATAACCAAACAAGGTTTGCCAACTAATCTTCTTTGTAAACTCTCGACCTGCCGCATGCTTGAGGTTCCAGTGAATCCAATCCGCGCCTTGCAAATTATTAAAATTTTCCCACATACCTGGCTTTACTATTGAGATCCACCGCTCCCGTGCATTCGTACAATCTCTCAGAAGATGCATCATATCTTTTTCTTGATCACAATTGAAGGGGCACGAAGCGTCTTCCTCAATTCCCCTTCCAGCCCTGAGTTTGGCTGTGTGCACTTTCCCGTGTGCTGCAATCCATATAAAGGCTTTAATTTTCTCTGGAATTTGCCATCTCTATATGGTTCTCCAAATAGTTGTTTCCGATCTCGGGATACCTGCAGAAATAAAGTGATATGCAGAGCTAACAGAAAAACAACCATCAGATGAACGTTTCCAGTAATACTTATCTTCCCCTCTGTCCTCACGAGGCGGATTAGCACTCACGATTCTCTGAATGATATGATAAGGGAGCCAGTTAACCATCTTATTTACGTTCCACTGTCCCCTCGAACCAATAAAATCGCAAACTTTTTCATTTTGATCCACAAACGCCTCCTGACCAGGAATTAAATCAATCAACGAACTATCCACTTGCGACCAATTATCAGTCCAGAAAGAAGCCAAAGCTCCATTCCCAATTTTAACTCCCACCCCTCTCTGAAACTTGTCCCAAACCGAGCAAATACCCCTCCAAGTAGCAGAAGCATTTCTTCTAGGCACCGGACCATTCAAACGATCCCATCTATATTTCTCTCTCAGGACTTTGACCCACAGCTTGTTAGAATTAGTCAGAACTTGCCAGCAAAGTTTCATAATAAAGGCCTCATTTTGTTTACACAAGTCCCGAATCCCCAAACCCCCGTGATTCTTATGCTTTATAATCTGGTCCCAGGATATGAGGTGCATCTTTTTCTGATCCTCTTGCTCATCCCAAAGGAATTTTCTACTCCTTTTCTCCAAATCCCCCAAAATACCTTTAGGAATCAACATTGTCTGCATTTGATAAGAAGGTAAGGCTGATAGAACAGCTTTAATAAGCGTAGTTCTCCCTGCAAAATTCAAACAACCCTTCTTCCACCCAGAGATTCTTTTCATGATTTTTTCGATCATGGGTGCTAAAGTGAGTTTGGTGGCTCTTTTGTGGTGCAAAGGGATCCCCAGATATTTCCCCAAATCCGCCGTAAGTCTCACACCCATCTTCCTACTTAGATCCACCGCCCTTGAGAAATGAACTTTCCTTGAGAAACAAACACGAGTCTTGTCATTATTCATTTTTTGCCCCGACATTCTACAAAAGATCTGCATACACTTCATGATAACCTCCACTTGACTCTCAGAGGCCTCTCCAAACAGAATTAGATCGTCCGCAAAGAAAAGATGAGAGACCTGAGTACCATTCCTGTGAAGTTTAAACGGTTTCCACTCTTTTCCTTCAATAGCATCTTGTATAACATGATTTAAACGTTCCATGCATAAGGTGAAAATGTAAGGGGATAGGGGATCCCCTTGTCTAATACCACGAGAAGAGCTGAAACTTTCCGTTGGCTCCCCATTCCATAAGACCTGAAATGATGGAGTAGTGATACAAGCCATAATAATTTTACAGATTCCCTCCTCAATACCCACACATCTAAGAGTGTCATAGATAAAAGGCCATTCCAAGTGGTCATACGCTTTTTCAAGGTCCACCTTAATTGTCATCCAACCCTTTCTCCCAGATTTAGTCTTCATTGATTGAATTATTTCCTGAGCAATGATAATATTATCACTACTTTGGCGCCCAGCAATAAAGCTGCATTGATGCTCACCTACCATTTTCCCCATAACCTCATGAAGACGACGGCTTAAAATTTTTGTAATAATCTTGTAGCTAACATTACAAAGAGATATGGGCCTGAAGTCCTTAATTGTTTCCGATTTTTCCAGCTTCGGATTAAGAACAACATTTGTGCTGTTGATGTCCTTAATACGCTTCGGCTCCTGGAATATGTTCGAAACCAATTCAACAATGTGATCCCCGAGAGTAGACCAGTATTCTTGATAAAACACTGCCTGCAAACCGTCCGGGCCAGGAGCTTTAAACGCCCCAAGATCAAAGGTCGCCTCCTTGATTTCTTCCTTAGACAAACTAGCATGCACCTTTTCCCAATCCATATTAGATAAGCTAGGAAAGCAGTGATGCGTAGTAAAGGGTCTGAAGTTAACCATGTTAGTTTTAAAAAGATCTTTGTAATAGCTTGACGCCATGTTCTTTAAACTACCTTGGTAAAGAATCCAATTACCCTCTTCATTCTTGAGGCCCTCAATCCGATTCCTCCTTTTCCTTATCACGGCAGCCGTGTGAAAAAACTTACTATTCTTGTCTCCCCACTTCAACCAATTACATCTGGATTTCTGGTACCACATGAGTTCTTCTTAGGCCAGCACCTTATTATATTCTTTCCATAATTCATTTTCCGTCTGTGCTAAATGTTGACTATCCCGTCTAGCTCTTGATCTCTCAACACCTTCAATTCTTTGCATAAGCTTCTTTTTCCTACCATTCAAATTCCCCACTCTCTGAGCATTCCATATCCGGGCCTGCGTAGAAAAATTCCCAACTTTCTCATTCCAATTTCCCCTGCTCCATGTCTGCTTAACAAGATCCCCAAAGTCTTCTTCAAGAAACCAACCCGCTTGACAACGGAAGGGAGGAATAGTTTTGTGCTGGGATTGAGATTGAGTAGTCTTAACCAGAATAGGCTGATGATCCGAACCAAATTTACTCAAATGGTACGTCTTCATACAAGGGTAGACATTACTCCACTTCTCATTCACAAACGCCCAGTCAATTTTTTCTTTCAGCATACCTCGTTCCCAAGTGAAATGATCACCAACCGTATCCATTTCAATGACCTGAGCCCTAGAGATGCATTCTTGAAACTGCTTCATAGAACTCATATTCACCTCTAACCCACCACTTTTATCACTACTATAAAGATAGGCATTGAAATCACCCATTAGAAGCCAAGGATTATTGATATTTAGGCTCAAATTATAGATTTCATCCCATAGAGATTGACGAAGGATACGCGTGGGTTCAGCATAGATACAGGAAAGAACAAATTCAGTATCTTCCTGAGCCTTTGTTACTTTAACATGCACAGCTTGGGTAGAAGAAGAGATATAATCTAGATTAAGATCTTCACTATTCCACAAAACCCATATTCCCCCAGCATAACCCGTCGCCTCCAACCGAATCCAGGTATTAAACCCCAACCTTCTAATAATTATTTTAGCTTTACTACCACTCACACGAGTTTCAATAAGAATTAAAATCTTAACATCTTTCCCCCGAATCACATCCTTGATCCTACCAGGAAAGTGTTTGGATCCCGCTCCCCTGCAATTCCAAGCTAGAATATTTATATTAATCATAATAAAATAAAGGAATTAGACGAACCTGATCAAGCCTACTGCTTCATACTGCCCGATTCAGACTGCACCAAAACCTTTTCCGCTACCATGCTATCTATAGTTCCTTGAACTGTTAAGGCCTCTGTATTAATAGTAGCATCCTTCCTCTCCAGCAAAACAGCATCATCAGTAGCACTCTACATTCTTTGATCCTCAACCATGTTACTATCCATTATTCCCTCCACTTTATCTTCTGATTGAGCCCCATCGTCCTCCTTCAAATCGCTGCCCTGATTTTTAATTTCTTCCTCCGTCCCTTGTTTCAAAGGTCCCATTTCAGCAACGTCCACATGCTCTAATAGCTCCATTTTTCCCTTGTGATGCACGGCCTCCAGCAGCTGATTAAGATCCCCCGACCCATTATTAATTATAAACCCACACACTATCTTGTGATCCCTTCCAAGTCCAGCTTTCTTTTTATTCAAGAGGCCCATTGCCTTTTTCGGTCCACTAGCTTGTCCCCCCTTTTTATTTTTTGAAATGTTAATTATTGGGCTCAACTTGGATTTCTTTTTCCCAGGCCCACACCCCTTTCCTTCCGAGCCCATTCCACCGTCCTTCTCAATGATTTCACAGCCCACTACACCCTCCTTCTCATATCCTGACCGAATCCCTTTCCCCAAAAACTGATCCTCCATTCCAGCTCCTTTCACCTGCCCAGCTGTCTTCGGCTTTTCCTTCCCCTCTGACATATCTCTCTTAGATCTTGATCCATCGAATCTGACTTGGTTCCGCTGGTTTCTCCTATGTCAAAAACCGATGGCGAGCTTCCTAGCCGTTGCTTGGATTTCTCATTCCCGATGTTGGTAATCTGTTTCCCTGACTCCTTAACTTTCCATTGAGTTACTTGCCCTTTCCTCCTATTTGCTGCCGTTTTCCCATCTGATAAGATGTCTACCTCATCTTGTTGCAGGGCTATGAACCTCGAACCCTTTCCCTTTTCCGTTTCTTTGCCGTTGAGCCGACTCGTTACTGACATCTTGGAGGGGACCTTCTTGTCACTTCTAGTAGGATTTGATCTTGACCTAACCCTATGTTTGACTTTCATCCACTCATCGTATTCCTCTTCTACGCTGACTCCCGGAACCGAGACCAACGGTAACTTACTCTCCTCTTCCTTGTCAACGTTCATTGGAGACGCCACCGGCATGCTATGTTTTTCTCCAATATTGATCGTAGGCATGATTTCCATCTTAAGTTTACAATTCTCCGATGTATGCCCATATATTCCACATGAGAAGCAGATAGTGTTTAGTCCCTCGTATTCAATCGGATAGACATGATTTCTTAATACAAATCTGGACTGCAATTTTTTGTTTAAATCTACTTCCACACTTACTCTACCGTATTTACCCCTTTCAACTGTTTGCTTATCCTTCCCCTGATGAGCCAGAGTATTCATATCAACTTTAAGTGTTCGCCCTATCAGATTTCCGATTTCAAACATACACTCTTCCGAGTACATGTGTAATGGAAGTGTGGGAATCCTAATCCAGACAGCCACTTTTCTTACTTTGTTGCAGTATAGACTGAAATTTGCACTCCACCTTTGTATTGCCATATAGTGCCCCTGTATTAGCCAAGGCCCTTCAAACAGAATTTTAGAGTATAGAGATCTCTCAGCAGTTCTAAACACAAAGTAGTTATTGGGGAGATCAATTAACTCAAAATTGTTTGATCTTAGAAGCCACCTCAATCTGTCTTTCATCATATGGAGGTTTGTATTTTTGCCCAGGACTGTCACTATTAATGCTTCTCTCCACGGCCAACATAGTTCCCTTAATTTCTCATTTGGTAGATGTAGGGAAGGTATTGCTCCCAAGGATTGCTTTTGCTCCTCCGAAAGCACAGGTGCCAATTCTTCCTCCTCTTTAAGCCATTCCAGCATTTGTTCCTCAAAACTCCTTTCGTTGCTTTTCTCTTCCTCTCATAGTAACTTAGCTTTATAAGATATCTGGCATTTAGCCTGCTTCATCTCGTTCTGTGATTTATGCTCTGGCTGTAACAATGTATCCTGCTTGTGTTTATCCACCATTACCACTTCCTGACTTTTCCATCCAGCCTTCTCACCTAAATGTTCCTCCTGTAATATTCCTTCCTTTGGCATTTTTTTGATGCTCCTCCCTATCAAATCGTCTTCTTCCTTTGAAATTCCCATACCTTCGTCTGAATTGGATTCAACATTTAGTAAAGGAATTAGCATGGGAAATGTATGCGCTCTGTTACTCTCACTGATTCTCTCGGCCATCGCTCTGTTCGAACTATCCAAACACACATTTAGTGTTTAGATATTGTGTCAGAATCAATTTTTTTTTCATGGTCAAGAAGTGATAAAAGTGATTTTAGAGAATAGATTATAAGCATAATAAATTATGGGAAAAATGATTTTGATAAAATAATAGTGTTTAGATATTGTATTAGAAGCAATTTTTTTCATAGTCAAATTACTAAAAAGGACATTAGCTTTTGTGATAATTACATTTAAAATGTAAGATTATATTTTAAGTATTATTTAACATTAAATTTTATAATAAATGCAAAAAATGAAATAATTTGTCAAAAAAATTTAAAATTATAACATTAGTCTATTATGTAACATAAAAAAATAGATCAAACATGTACCACTCTGGTCCTATTTATAAGTTTTTTTTGACAAAAAAATTTGATCCGGTTTATAAGTCCAGTTTCAATGTAGTAAGTGAGATTGTGACAATTTTACCCTTATTTATTGTACCAATGAAGAAATAATTTAAAGATAGATAGAGAAGAAAGAGCTGAAAAGTACTAAGGTAATTAAACCCATACTAGTCAGTGAACCGGTTGGGATACTAGGTCTAGGGTTAGTGGGTCAGATCAGAGTCAAATCGGAGCTAAATCGGGACCAAACCGATGAGAAATTGAATATTTTAGGCTTATAATATGAAATTCTAAAGAAAAAAATTTAAAAAAAATAACAAAACTTGACCTAGACCGGACTAGTTTAGTGGTCGGGTCACCAGTTTTCGGTTCGGCTGGTCCGGTCTGAATTAGATAACCTGGAAAAGTACCCATTTATAAATAAGGGCATAGCAAAAAATTTACCCAATAATCATTGAATTAACTACATCTTTTTAATATGTGAGATTTGGTTAAAAGAGATTTATAAATAGAATCAGAATGATATATATATATATATATTAATAATTGTATAATCAAAAATCATTTGGCCAAATAGTAGGGCAGAGGAGAGAGAAAAGGATGGTAAAATTATGATAAGGTAGAGGAGAGAGAAAAGAAATTATTGTTTTGGATGAAAGGTCAAAGGAGAGAGACAATTTATATAGCCTGCTCAACCGTAAAAAACAAAAAACTTGTCTCAAAACCATAATTTGGAATGGCCAAAAAACGAGATTCTCCATATTTGTACGGTGTTTGAAAACTTTTTTTTTTTTTAAATCATGGTTTGACTACAAAAACACTCTTTTTTTTTGTGTGCATCCCAACACACATTAAATTGAATTCGAGTATATTCGAATGCATGAAATACTAAAATAAAGTAATGTAATGATTTTTTAATTTAGGTAAAAATGCAATTTTTTCAAAAAAATATATTACAATAAAGATTCCTATAAAATGGGGCAACAGAGGTAACGAAGGATATTGAAGAAGTGTGAAGCAATATGGGTGGCGTGATATCAAAAGTAGCCATCAGGAGATCAGTAGTGCTGGCCTACTCCTAAATACTTCGCTGGCTCTTTCTTAGGGTAAGGACACGACTCTTTCTACAAATTTTTGGAACCACGTCACCATCTCACCAACCTCCCTTTTACTGCCTCCATTATTGTTATTATTATTATTATTAGAAAAAAAATCAATTTTTAATTTAGTATATGAGTGTTTTCTTTCTTTTAATTGAATAATTAATTTTATTCTATTAACACTGTTAGCTTTTGCAACTTTACTCCGTTAGAGCTGTTGGCGTCAATTCACATGTTAACTATATTAACAGAGTAAAATTAAAACATTTAATTAAAAAAACACACTAATACTAAATTAAAAAAAAAAAGAATAAATACCTACCTGATGGATTTTTCCTTCTTATTATTAGGGCCTTACTCACACTCTTAGGGTGTGTTTGGCTTGAGGGAAGGTTTTTTATTCTCTCATTTGATTTAAATTTTTTAGTGAAAGAAAAATCAAAATCTTGACTCCCATTTTCTTCCTTCCTGTAATTTTTTATTTTCATTATGAAAAATTCCTTAACCGTCCCTTTAACAAATCAGATAAGATAATATATCCCACTCCGCCCTCAAACCAAACTCATCCACCGTTTTGTTTCTTGCTACGACCCTCTCTTACGTGTCCTCTCATCATTGGTGTTCCGAGTTGGCGCGGTAGGTGAGCTCGTCACTCTTTCCTTTCCCATCATAAATTGGCCTCTCCTCACGTTCATTTCATTCTCCCCTCCTTCCACCACCAAAATCACAACCAATCTCTCTCTCTCTCTCTCTCTATCTTTCTCACCGTCTGGTATCGCTTCCTTCTTCTTCAATCTTTAATTATTATTATGGTTATTATTTCCTTATCAGATGTTTCTTTCTTCTCTTCTACATTTGATCTCACTTGCTCTTTTCTTTCTTTGTTTTCCTTTTTCTCTGTTTCATCCCTAATATAATTAATGCTTCGCATTTACGTATCTGCGGATAATAAATGTAACTCTGCGAGTCGGATCACTCACGGATTTGTTGTTTTGTTTTGTAGTGGGACCCACCCACTGTCTGCGAGATGATCATCAACGTGAAGGCGTCTACCATGGTGCGGCCGGCGGAGGAGACGCGGCGCCGGGCGCTGTGGAACTCCAACGTCGACCTCGTCGTGCCTAACTTCCACACGCCCAGCGTCTACTTTTACCGGCCCACCGGTGAGGCCGACTTCTTTGACTCTGAGGTAATGAAGCAAGCTCTTGCCATGGCTCTGGTTCCGTTCTATCCGATGGCCGGCCGGCTGCGCCGTGACGAGGATGGTCGTGTTGAGATTGATTGCAATGACGAGGGTGTGCTCTTCGTCGAGGCTGAGACCACCGGCGTGATCGATGATTTCGGTGACTTCGCTCCCACGCTCGAGCTCCGGCAGCTTATTCCCGCCGTCGATTATTCTGGCGGAATCGAAACGTATCCATTGTTAGTCTTGCAGGTACGTTTCAGTTTGTCAACTTACTACTACTGTTTCTGGATTTGGGCGAAGAACAAGTTTGAGTGGTTAATTCCTGAAAAATACCAAATTCAACTTATTTTATTTTATCGCTAGGAACTTACCCCTTTTTCTGAAAAAAATGATGGGTTAAGGGTGAATTTTACCCCGAAGATTGCTGTCAGAGACATTTTTATTTTAAAAGTTTTTTGGGGATAATTTTATCTGAAAGTTCAAAAAAGAAAGTAATTTCGTCTTGGTCGATATCTTATTTAATTTTAATTATTAATTGATTAAATATACTGAGATGACAGTCCATATGACATTCATTTTATATTTGTTAAGATTCAAATTTACTTCAAAATTCTTAAATTTAACTTGAAGAAAAAGGAAGTAGATGACGTGGATTTTGTAAATTTGTACTTTAATAAAAAGTGACGTGAATGATATGAGGATTATTAGCTCTCCTAGTATATTTAATCAATTAATGATTAAAATTAATTGATATAATGGTTAGGAAAAAATTACTCCCATTTTAAAATTTCTAAGATAAAATTATTTCTCAAAAAACTTTTTGAATAAAATTGGCCAAGTGTGGGAATTGCCCCAAAACCAAAAATGATT
Organism: Inga laurina; assembly: GCA_963855925.1. Lineage (NCBI taxonomy): Eukaryota > Viridiplantae > Streptophyta > Magnoliopsida > Fabales > Fabaceae > Inga > Inga laurina. The sequence continues at coordinate 15,554,914 of OY979711.1, forward strand.
GATTGTGTGTGGTGATTAATCAATTGAATTACAAATAACCTCCTTGGACGTTGCGACCTAGGATTTCAGACGAATTTTCTTATAAATAATTGCCCGCTTGCATTTGAAACTTGAAAGTTACTGTACTATTCAATTTTGGCAACCTGCCGCTAAAATTGGTCTTTTCTTATTTCCTCTTTAAATAGTTGCGAGAATGTTCCCTCCCATCAATGGAGTCAATACTCAATAGACATAATTGAATATAAGGTTAGGGTGTAATTTTATCGATAATTTTTTTTACGGGCGTCTGATATAAATAAGTTTTGTAAGAGGTAAAAATATACATAAACAATGTAAAATAGAGCAAGTTTAACAATCCTGTTAACTTTTTTGAAACGTCTGTTATGTGCTAATTGAAATTGTCCAGCTAGATAATTTAGAATCAAATTTAGGGGTTTTAAGTGTTCATTCTCTTCCTCAAAAATTGGAACAATAGGCTTCTAGTGTTCGTTCTTGTTAATTTCAACACAAGAACATGAAAACAAGCAATAGGTGGAACGAGTCGTGAGAGGTAAATGAGTCTTGGCACAGCCCATGACGATCGTGGAGAGTGATGAACTCGCTTGGAATGGGTTGACTAGGGGACCCAACTCTGTGATGGCGTAAAATAAAAAGACCAGTGGATTATCTAGCACAGCCTTAAGCAATTCCCTATCCGGAACCCTTAAATTTGACTTTTGATTATTTAGTTGGACAATTTCAAATAACACATAATGGACATTTGAAAAAAGTTAACGGGGTTGTTAAATTTGCTCCATTTTAAATTGTTTGTGTCCATTTTTGCCTTTTGGAAAACTTATTTGTGCCAAAAGCTTTTTAAAAAAAAATTGTTAGTAAAATTGGACCTTAATTATTGAATATATGCCTATCTCTTCCTTATTGTAAGCTGGCTTGTAGATAAAACTTTTTGTCTAAATATACATTGACTTAGAGGCTAGTAATTACTATTTTTTTAATTTTACAATTATTTAGTTATTATTAGAAATAGATAAAAAGGAGAGATCATATGAGGATGATTGGTAAAAGTATAGAGAAAACATTTTTTTTAATTAAGATCAATTTGAAAAATTTATCTATGTTATATATATATTTAATGACTTAACTTTTGCTTTTTGCTTAGTCTTTGTGCTATTTTCTATGAGGACAAGTAAACAAGGACAACTAATTCAAATACTATTTTGATGGAGTATATATGTATATTGCTATCTTTTAAAATTTATGAAAAAAATTTACAAGTCAGTCATAATTTACGTGAAAAACAATTTGTTTGAAAAAATAAGCGCAGAAAAATCACAAAATAAAAGAAAACCCCGGGGGGGGATGAATCTTGATATCAATAATCATTATTTATTCATAAAAAATTTATTATGGTTAAATAATATGGTCAATTCAAGTTTCCTATAGAATAACTTTAATTAGGATTTAGAAAGTCTAGAAGGTGATTGATCTCTGACTTCGTCTATGATTCCCATGTCCACTTTTGGGGCAAAAAGGATTCAAGTTTTTGTCTGAGCCCAACTTTGTTTAAAAACTCTCAAAATCAATGCCGCCAAGATTTAGGAAAGTGACATACCGTGTTTCAGTAAAATAATAAATTAATTAATGATGTGAAACTTATCTATATAAATTTAAAAGTAGAAGATCGGCCAGAAAAAAATAAAAGTAGAAGTCCAATAATATCAATTTTTTGGACAACCCAGTAATTTCAAATTTTAAAATTATAATATCAATTTTTTTTGGACAACCCACCTGTTCCCTTCTCATCACCCTTAATTATAATTTTAACGATTTAGATTTAATAATTTATTAAATTATTATAATTTTATATGAAAGTATATTGAGATAAATTTAAATTGTTAAAATTTTATTTGAACAGTTCATAATTGAAGTAAAAAAATTAAAATATATCAAATTTTTAATTGTAGTTTACAATTATAAACTGTTTAGATCAATTTAACAGTTAAATTTTTCATAATTATTACAATTTTAACAGTTTTATAAAATACTCCTATTAAATATGAACTGATAAAATTATAATAGATGATAATAATGATGAGAAAGGAAAAGGAGAATAAGGGGGAAAAAATGAAGCCAATTCTAATCCTATATGTCTGAGTCCACAGGTCACAATAGGGGCTGATGCTTTGGTAATTGGTATCCTGGATTTCAGAATATTAAATATATGTTGTTCTGGTCAATCTGGACTCTTTGTTCACTTAATAATCCCTATGCATCGTTTTACAAATAATTTTTTTTAAGGGTTGATCCTTTTATAAACAATTTTTTCTTTATGTCTCAAACTTTAAACTATTTTTTTTCTATCCTTATTTTCTCCCACTCACCATTAATTATCTTTTATTTACTCATTTATTACACATTCTCTTACATATTTTATACTCATACTCTTTTCAATACTCTTCATAAATAGGGGCATATTTAAAAGAAATATTATATTTTTGACACATTTATTGTTTTTAACTAATCTTAACCGCCAGTTCATTTTACGCAATAGGAATAAAAGTTATTTATAAAAAGGAACGGAGTAAAAGAGAGGATTACATTAGTATGATTAAGAGTAGTCTACCTGGCAAGATTTTATTAAAGAATTAGATCTAATGAATATAATCAATAAATTGAGCTAAGTTCTTTTCTCAATTATAATCCATCGCAGATCATGTTCCCAGATAGTTTAATTAATTTTTAATATTTTAATTCACCGAACATCAACTCTATGTCTCTATCGATAGAGACATAGTCTCACATTAATAAATAAATATAATTTAATAATCTGTTAAATTTTTTCCACATAATTTCATATTAATATATTTCCTCTCATACCTTTTCTCCTTATCCCTAGATTATTTTAATATTTTAATTAAACATGTAGGAGTAACATTACAATGATCTCTAACTAATCTCTCAATTAATTTCTTTTTGGGGCCAAATTCTGAATTTTGTAGAAACCACCAACCAATTTTGGGACTTATCTTTTTTGGCAGGTAACGTACTTCAAATGTGGGGGTGTGTCCCTTGGTGTAGGGATGCAACACCACGCAGCAGATGGCTTCTCTGGTCTCCACTTCATCAACACATGGTCAGACATGGCTCGCGGCTTAGACCTCACCCTCCCACCCTTCATTGATCGCACTTTGCTCCGAGCCCGTGACCCGCCTCAGCCGGTTTTTGAGCACATCGAATACAAGCCCCCTCCAACCATGAAGTCCCCGGTTCAGACCGCCTCCAAACCCGGTTCAGACGACAAGGCAGCAGCCGCAGCCGTGTCCATCTTCAAGATGACTCGTGCCCAACTCAATGCCCTCAAAGCCAAGTCCAAAGAAGCTGGCAACACCGTTACCTATAGCTCCTATGAGATGCTTGCTGGCCATGTCTGGAGAAGCACGTGCAAGGCACGTGCACTCCCAGATGACCAAGAGACCAAATTGTACATAGCAACAGATGGACGGGCCAGATTGCAGCCACCCCTTCCACCAGGTTACTTTGGGAATGTGATCTTCACAGCCACACCTATGGCTATGGCTGGTGATCTCATGTCAAAACCAACTTGGTTCGCTGCGAGTAGGATCCATAATGCGCTCTCAAGAATGGATAATGAGTATTTGAGATCAGCTTTGGACTATTTAGAGCTTCAACCTGATCTCAAAGCTCTTGTTCGTGGGGCCCACACTTTTAGGTGTCCAAATCTTGGGATCACAAGTTGGGTTAGGCTTCCAATACATGATGCTGATTTTGGATGGGGAAGACCTATTTTTATGGGACCTGGTGGGATAGCTTATGAGGGGCTTTCTTTTATACTTCCAAACTCAAATAATGATGGAAGCTTATCAGTGGCCATAGCCTTACAGCCTGAGCATATGAAGGTTTTCAAGGAAGCCTTGTACGAGATTTGAGTGAGGAAATTGAAATTGAGAATCATCAGGAACACACAAATGTTTCTCAGGTGGTGTTTTTTCTCTTTCTTCTGGATTAAAAGAAAAAGAAAAAAATTACTTTAGTTAAACCAGGTCTCATTTGTCATTATTGAGACTTGTTTTATTTTACCATAGACTATATTATATGCCTCTGCAAAGTATAGTGGTTCTGTACACTTTTAAAATGAACTTCACAAACAAAACCATTGCTAATTTTGGATCACATTTGAGACAGATTTGTTGAACAGATGCCAATTTGTCAGTGGAAGATATATGTATCTTAATGCTACATTTGACTTTAATCTGCGGAGATAGCTCTGCTGCAGACTTAGCATATTATTGTGTTTCAGGAATTGTTGTATAGCGTTTGAGCAAATGAAAATGACAGTTGACTTCTTTCTACATTCATGTTTGTAAATTTGTCATCTAGCGAAATTGAAGGTGAAATCTTGCAGTTGCTATTATTGGCAATAAAAACTAGTGGTAGAAAATGTCACTAAATCACTCCAAAGCCTACTTTTTGGAGGTCTTGAAAGAAAATCAGTGTTGAAATATTAGGGGCAACTGCTATATGTTTTTGGCCTGCTGCTTTTGTGTGATATGTGCCAGTGAAACAGCAAATAAGTGAATTATAGTGAGCAGGTGTGTGAGAATGATGGGATGTTTGTAATAGTTAAGAATTGTGTGTGAGGTGTTATAATATTTGAGTTAGTAATAAAATTCTTTACCAATGACCTTGTAACCTAGTGACATGAAAGCTCCCTTATAAGTGGAAGGTTACAGGTTCAATCTAACTTATAACATCAGGCTATTAGTGCCTGCCCCTCTACAACAACAACAACAACTCTCTCACTTGTTTGGCAACGAGGAGACTTTTCCTATTCTTCCATTTCTTACTTCCTTAGCAACCAGTTTAACCTCTTAATTTTTCTTCATTCTGCTTAATCCCAAAATTTTATCAGCTTATATATATATATAGCTTGTGATTCTGGAAAGCTTATCTCCATTTTTTTGCCAACTCTTGGTTAAATTCATCATAGGGAAGATTTTAGTTTATGTTATAAACATAGACATCATTTATATGACATACTTGGGATGGTAGGTACAGAGGTTTTTAACAAAAGCATGCATCAATCTAGATAAGCTAGTCCTAATTTCTAAAAGCTGATGAGGGGGCCAAAAAAAGGCTCATGAAGACATAGACTTTAAAATGTAACTTGTCTAGAACAGAACACCTTAGAAGAAGTGAAAGGTAAAGAGAAGGGTTAAAGCAAGGCTTCCATGAAGAACTAAAGTTGAAATCCAATATGACATTAATGGGGAACAACTTCGAGAACGTTTATGATTGACATCCGAACCCCCAGTAGCTCCTTTTCCTCTCTGTGCCTTACTTGCTTCAACATAAGATCCTTCATGCTTTTCTTGAACTTTTCTGTCTTTTATTATGTTTCCACGTATCTCTGCCCTCTCTATATATATATGTGGGAAAAAACAAGTTAATCAAATCAAGTACAAATAGAATAATGGGATATCTGCAACTTTTTGAAGTGATATAATAGCGTGCTGTTCTTGTGAAGCTAAAGAATTCTTACCATGGACATTCTGTTTTTGGATGCTGCCTCCTGAGGAGTTTAGAGCTCTCTGTTCTGAAGCGAATCTTAAAGGCAAATCCGAACTTGATCTGGCTTGAGTACTTAAAACAAACAGGAAAAGTGTTAGTAATTTTATACTCATCTTCTAATACAGTTTCCTATATGGCTCTAGGTGAAAAGGTGGAGAGACAGACAAAACTCTGTTTGATGTGTTCTGTTTTTCTTCTAACTCACTGTCATTTATAATCAAAATAAGAACACAACATAAAAATAAGGTTGCGTTGAGGACAAGCAGAGACAGATCAACGAATATCTCAACCTTGGTCGGTATCAGATTCTTGTCTGGTTTATGTGTATTAAAAAATCTTGCATGTTCCTTTACTTCATTTGTTCCTCTCATGAACTCGAATTTCAGATATTGTTCTTATTTCCTTCCTTCTTTTAATTAACTTGCCCCTGTGATTCTCTCCCGAAGGTTGGAGTGACAGATCTAACTAGAAAGATCCAAATATGTAACGTACTTCTCTGTAAATATTACAAAAATATTGCCATAAGTTGAAATTATATTTTTCAAACTTAAACGAAATATTAGCATCTCGTTTAGGAAGATATATATTTTATATAAATCGTATGACGCTATTGTGCTCTATTAATAACCAAATCTTTAAATATATTGTTAACCAAAAGATGTCGCTCAATTTCTCTTTAGTCTTCTTCTATCCTTTTTGAAAGGATTTTATATTGCTTGCTCAACCCTTTACATTGACATATCCAATGGCATTATTTGAATATGTCCAAACCATCTCAAACAATTTTTTTGCTAGTTTCTCTTCAATAGATGCCACACCACCTCTTCTGCGAATATGTTCATTATGAATTTTATCCTTCTTGTGTGATCACACATCCATGATCCATCTCAGCATTCTCATCTCAGCTACCCTCACGTTATGCTCATGTTATTCATGTAAAGCCCAACATTCACTACCCTAAAATATTGCTGGTCTAATGGTGATATAATAAAACTTCCCTTACTTGTTGATCATAAATAATTTTGGTAGCTTTTCTCCACATTTACCACCCAACTTGGATTCTATGCATCTCCATCAATTTTCCCTTCTTTTTGTACAATAGATCCCAAGTATTTAAACTTGGTCACTTGAGGGATGCCTTGATCTCCCAATATAACCTCTAAATCATTTCTAATTTGTCTCTTATTAAAGCTGCAGTGCATATATTCTTCTTTTTCTTTTTTTTTTTTTAAATACGAAGTGCCACCAAGGAAATAAACTAACTGCTTATTTGGGATTCCGATTGGTCACCTCCAAAGTACTTATTTACATAAATCGAGACAAAATTTTTCTTATACATTTATCTTGTATAATGTACATCATGATTAAAAAGCTGTTTTTAAAGGTTCTAATCGCTATTTTAAACAACCACAAGTTTTATCCTTCAGGATGATTTGCTCCAGCTCTGACGAGGCATGTGTAAAACTCTTTCCGGTTTTAATTATAAGATAAAGTTAACTTTTTTGGAGAAATTAAAAAGCTAATTAAATTACTTTAAAGTATTTATATTTATTTTTTTCTTCAAATTAATTAGTTTGACTAATAAATTAATATATAATTTAAGGATACATAACATATGATATGATTAAGTAATTTATTTATCTTCTTTAATTTCGCCAAAAAAAGCCAATTTTATCTTATAATTAGGATCGGATATTTAGTAACATGAAACCCAAGAAATGATGCGAGGCATGATTTAACCAAATAGATCAGCAGCTTCATTCGCCCAACGCCTAACATGCTTAATGGTGACGCTCCAACCCCTGCTCAATATATAGTTGTTTTGCTTCGGTAATAAAAACCCTATCAGCATGTTCTTCATTCACGTCAGATTCAAGCAGTACAATCGCTTCAGAAGAGTAGGTCGGTCTCCAGAAACACTTTTCTGTACCAGAAATCCCATGCAAGTTTCAACCTCATGCGGTGCATATATTCTATCTTGTTCATAATCATGCAAAAACCCTTCGATTCTAAAGTCCATCTCTAGTTTAGAGTTAATCTCTTTCCTTAATTCAGTCAAAAGAATTATATCATCAAGCAAAAGCATGCACTTAGGGATTTGTTTCTTTGATAAATTTAGTTAGAACATCTAAAATTAGATTAAATAAATAAGGATTCAAAGATAATCCTTTATATAGCTCAATTCTTATAAGAAAATTCTTTGTTTAACATCTAGGGAATTTAACACTAGTTTTCACCTCCTCATACACATCTTAAATAACTTTGATATATGCAACACACATTTTGTTTCCAAAACTTTCCAAAGTACGTCTCAATAGGTACACGGTCATAAGCTTTTTCCAAGTATATAAAATCATATGTAAGTCTTTTCCTTTGCTTCGATATTTTTCTATTAACCCTTTTAGTATATAAATCGCTTTTATTGTGGACATCCCCAATTGATTTTAGAAAATACTCATCCGGTCCTTAATATAAGACATATTTACCTAATTTGATTAGATTAAAAAAGTTGATTAAGTTAGTTAATATGATATGTATTTTCTAAAACATCATAATCACTTTCCTTAATTCCTTCATTCCCCTTCCTCCTTGATTATTATTGAAGGAGCATCAATAGAGTTAAATTAGAAAAAGATTGATAAATATTAAAACTTAATCTCACCAACTCGAATGTGACAATAAAATGACAAATTGATCAGCTCACTTACTCTAGCTAACAAATCCTCTAACTGCCAAGTCAAACCGCCACCTTCATCATTGAACAACTTATAAAAGTAGATCTTCCATCCAGCCTTAATATCTCTATTAATAACCAAGATTTTGCCTTCTGCATCCTTTATACATCTTACTTAATCTAAATCTCTCGATTTTTTGTCCTTATTCTTTACAATTTTGTAAATATTTCATTCCTCGGCCTTTGTCTTTAACTCTTTATAGAACTCCTCAAACACTTTAGAATGATCTTCACTCACGGCCTTCACTCACGGCCTTCATAGTCTCGTCGTTAACCAATTGATAGCTTCATGTCACATCACCTAACTATATTCCTGTGAACTCATATTAGTTGGTTCCATCTTCGCTTTAACATCAAGATTGCAAGTTAGCTTGATTCCAAAACGATCCAATGTTGGGCAAAATGTTGTCTGAAATTTAAATTTCAAGGAGAAAATGTAAAAACAAATAGCAGAAAGCTACAATGAACACCATGTGAACAGATGGATCCTTTATTATTTTATATATAAATAAAAGAAAAAAATAGGAACAATTACATTCAAGTTCCACAGAAGAAAACAAAAATGAAGAAATAGTCCCTGAAGTTGTTAATGATAAGTCGAGGGGCATCCATTGATTAGTCGAGGAATATCCACTGATAATTATAAGGACTATTTCTTCAATTTTTTTTCTTGTGTGAGACTTGAATGTAATTGTACCAAAAAAACTATTTTACTCGATTGTCTCACACCACACCATCTTTCCCAATACATAAAGGAATTTGCTCAAACACAAAACTTATTTGTTCAATCTTAGGCCCAGTGCCGGAGTTGGCAGAGCCACCACCGCTGCCGGCCGACGCCTTTTTCTCTCTTTTTTTTGGTCAAATTCTTCATAGAGAAAATTTTGGTTTATGTTATAAACTTTGACATCATTTATATGGTATACCTGGGATGGTAGGTACAGTGGTCTTAAATAAAAGCATGCATCAATTGGGATAAGCTTTTCTTAATCTCAAAAAACTGATGAGGAAAACAAAGCTCATGAAGACATATACTTTAAAATGAAACTTGTCTAGAACAAAACACCTTAGAAGAAGTGAAAAGAAAAGAGAAAGGTTAAAGCAAGGCTTCCATGAAGAGCTAATATTGAAGTCCAATATGACATTACTGGAGAAGAACTTTGAGAGCGAGGAGCTTTATGATCGACATTAGCACCCCCAGTAGCTCCTTTTCCTCTCTGTGCTTTACTTATTTCATAAGATCCTTCATGCTTTTCTTCAACTTTGCTGTCTTTGAATATGCTTCCATATATCTCTGGTCTCTCTATATATATATGGAAAAAAAAGTTAATCAAATTAAGTAAAAGTATAATAATGGAACATTTGTAACTTTTTTGAAATGATATAATGGTGTCCTGTTTTTGTAAAGCTAAAGAATTCTTACCATGGACATTCTGTTTTTGGATGCTGCTATTTGTTGAGTTTAGAGCTCTCTGTTCTGAAGTGAATCTTATTGGCAAATCTGAGATTGATCTGCCTTCAGTACATAAAACAAACAGGTAAAGTGTAAATAGTTTTATTCTCATCTTCTGATACAGTTTCCTCTATGGCTATAGAGTAAAAAGGTGGAGAGAGACACAAAACTCTTTGATGTGCTCTGTTCTTCTCACTCACTGTTTATTTATAATCAGAATAAGGACACGAAATAAAATAAGGTTGCTTTGAGGACAAGCAGAGGCAGATCAACGAATATCTCAGTATCAGATTCTTGATCGGGTTATGTGTATTAAAAAAACTTGCATGATTAAAGGCGAGAATCAGAATTAGCTCATTTGCATGTTCCTTTACTTCGTTTGTTCCTTTCATAAACTCAGAATTTCAGGTATTGTTTTTATTTCTTATATTTTGTGTGTGTTTGGGATCATCTTTGGAGGCTTAAACGTGCATCTCAACTGCCAAAAATCACATTTTAGCTTTTTATGATGTTTGGATAAGGTTTTGTTTTCCAATGGGACTTTTGAAAAAAAAAAAAGTTACTTTAAGTTATAAGTCAAAATTTCATGTTTTTGGCTTTTCCTTCGTGGAGAGAAAATAAGTTTCTATTATGAATAGAGAAGAAATTAAATATCTTATAAAGAAAAGATATATAATCCCACATTCTTTTTTAAAAGTAAATCTAAATATAAATCACATTATTCAATATAACTTTTACTGAATCTTATTTTTATAAAAATCAATTTAAAAAAAAAATCATTTCCGCTGCAACCTTCACAAACACAATTTTAATTGACTTGTGTCTATGATTCTCTCCCGAAGGTTTGAGATAGTTGGAGTGACAGATCTAACTAGAAAGTACCAAATATGTTATGTAGCTCTCAGTATTTAATCTAAATAAGTCACGATAAGTTGGAAGGATATTTTTAAATTTAGACAGAACAATACCTCCCCTTTAATATAAAATTCATTTTGACTGATTTGGGGAGATTAAAAACAAGTTAAATAAATTACTTTATACGAGTAATATTTATAGTTATCATTTTTTATAAACTAATTTGTTTAATTTATAAATTGATATAAAATTTAATGATATGCATAAGTTTTTCACATAAATCATGTAACATATAGAATCATTAAATAACTTCATTAACTTGCTTAATCACTCCCAAATTAGTCAACTGGGATTGGAGGTAATATATAGCATTAGGCTAACAAAATTATATTTTGTTATTGTGATCTTTTAATTAAAAAATGGAAAAATGATAGAAAAAGAACCGAGCAATTATAAAATTTTAAATAAGATATTTTCCATAAAATGAGTTATAAATTTCTTATCAAGTGTAGTCATTATCTTATCAATTCTATGCAACAATTTAACTTGAAATTTTCCAATTCTCATATTCTTTTTCTGTATTTTCCCAAAAAAAAAAAATCACTGAAAATTATTCTAGTTGATATCCTCATATCCCCCACCACTACGAAAATCTTACACACAAGTCACACCAAAAGTCTTCATCCAAAAATAAATAAATAAATTCAGAATATAAGATGCTTTATATAGAAGAAAGAATATATCATTTTTTTCTTCTAATTCTCATAACATGGCACATCACCTAACTAGTTAGTTTGACTATCTCAAAGTTAAATTTCAAGGAAGAAATATAAACCAAAGAAGACGAAGCAACCCAAAGCTACATTGATAACACCATGCGAACAGGGAATTGGATTCCTTGCCGGATCCTCTATTATTTTGTTATATATATATATATATATATATATATATATATATGTATAGAAAAAAAGAAATACAGCTGATACTATCTATCTGTATAATGTATTACAGTACTATCATCTCACACATCACACCATCTTTCCCCATACATACAGGAATTTGCTCAAATAGAGTACAAACCAAAATAAACAGTGAAATGGAAACTTTTAAAAAACTGAAGCCTCAGGCTCAGTCAACCTCTTCAATGTTAGGCCCAGCGCCAAAGCCTGCAGAGCCGCCACCGGGAGCAGCACCGCCGCCCATTGGCATGTCACCACCGGCAGCACCAGCACCTTGATACGTCTTAGCAATGATTGGATTACACAATCCTTCAAGCTCCTTCAACTTATCCTCAAGCTCATCAACTTCAGCCAACTGGTTCCTATCAAGCCACTCCATTGTCTCATCAATGGCCTTCTCAATCTTCTCTTTATCCAAAGGATCTAATTTCCCTCCAATCTTATCATCCTTAATCGTATTCCTCATACTATAAGCATAATTCTCCAATGAATTCTTAGCTTCCACCTTCTTCTTAACTTGTTCATCCTCTGATTTATACTTCTCGGCCTCCTGCACCATCCTCTCTATCTCCTCCTTACTCAGCCTTCCCTTGTCATTCGTAATCGTGATCTTGTTCTTCACTCCCGCCGTCTTATCCTCCGCCGAAACATTCAGAATTCCGTTCGCGTCGATGTCGAAACAGACATTGATTTGAGGAACCCCTCTTGGTGCTGGTGGGATCCCCTTAAGCTCAAATGTTCCAAGCAAGTTGTTATCTTTAGTTCTCGCCCTTTCACCTTCATAGACTTGGATAAGGACACTGGTTTGGTTATCTGAGTAGGTGGAGAAAACTTGTTCTTTCTTTGTCGGAATGGTTGTGTTTCTCGGAATCAACACGGTCATTACCCCGCCGGCGGTTTCGATTCCGAGGCTCAATGGGGTAACATCTAGAAGAAGCAAGTCTTGAACTTTCTGATTTCCTTCACCACTTAAGATCGCAGCTTGAACGGCAGCACCATAAGCAACAGCTTCATCTGGGTTTATGCTTTTGCAGAGTTCCTTGCCGTTGAAGAAATCTTGAAGAAGTTGCTGAACTTTTGGGATCCTCGTCGATCCGCCGACGAGAACAATGTCGTGAACTTGGCTCTTGTCGATCTTTGCATCTCTGAGACATTTCTCCACTGGCTCCATGCATTTCCTGAACAAGTCCATGTTCAGTTCTTCGAATCTCGCCCTGGTTATGGTCGCGTAAAAGTCGATTCCTTCGTAAAGAGAATCAATCTCTATTGTTGTTTGTGTTGTTGAGGACAGAGTCCTCTTTGCTCTCTCACAAGCTGTTCTTAGTCGCCGCAAAGCCCTTGCATTTCCACTTATGTCCTTCTTGTTCTTCCTCTTGAATTCGGCAGCGAAGTGATTCACAAGCCTGTTGTCGAAATCTTCGCCTCCCAAGTGGGTATCACCGGCGGTGGCCTTCACCTCGAAGATCCCTTCTTCGATTGTCAACAATGAAACATCAAAGGTACCGCCTCCGAGGTCGAAGATAAGCACGTTCTTCTCGCCGGTTCTCGAAGCTTTCTTGTCCAAACCGTAGGCGATGGCGGCGGCCGTGGGCTCGTTGATGATTCTCATCACGTTAAGCCCAGCGATGGCTCCGGCGTCTTTCGTTGCTTGCCTCTGTGAATCGTTGAAATAAGCAGGGACAGTGATCACGGCGTTCTTAATGCTCTGACCCAGAAACGCTTCTGCGACTTCTTTCATTTTTGTAAGAACCATGGAGGAGATTTCTTCGGGGGAAAAATGCTTCTCTTCGCCTTTATAGTTAACGACAATCATGGGCTTGTCGCTGGCGCCGGGAATCACCTTGAAAGGCCAGAGCTTCATGTCATTCTGAACAGAGGGATCGGAGAATCGCCGTCCGATGAGCCGTTTCGCGTCAAAGACAGTGTTCTGTGGGTTCATGGCGACTTGGTTCTTGGCCGCATCTCCGATCAAACGCTCTGTGTCAGTGAAAGCTACGTAAGAAGGGGTTGTTCTGTTACCTTGATCATTGGCAATGATCTCGACACGGTCGTTCTGCCACACGCCGACGCAGCTGTAGGTGGTGCCGAGGTCGATTCCGATAGCCTTGTCATTCTTGGACGCCATTGGTGATGGTGAATGAATGAAGGTGTGATTCAACAAGAAACTATGTTAAGTGGTGTGTGTGAATGAAACAGAGGATTGTGAAATTGCTGATCAGAGGTTTTAACGAATGAGTGTGTGGTTTGAGTTTGACGGATGTAAAAGGGAGAGGGAGATTGGAATTTATAGGAATGGGAAAAGAGATTAGTGAGGAAGAGAAGGTGGTGGAAGGGACTAGCCAGTGCATGAGAGTTGTGAGGGAATAAGAAAGACAGATCGAGAGACCGGGCTGAAGCAAACGCCAGAGGCTTCTGGAGAGTCCCTGAGCTGGCTGCGTGGCAGGGTCGGTAAATATGATTTGAAGAAATATATTTGACCAAATGTTAATTAATAAATATTTGACAAAATTTAATGTTGAGAGAAAAAGAACTTTGAAACTATAATATCCAAAATCAGATTTGTTATTAAAAGTTGATGAGAAAATGATGAAACTTGATAAGCAATAAACAACTCTTTTTTTAAGAAATGTCTGATTTGAAATTTTGCAAATTTATATTTCTTTTTCTATCTTTTTCCCTTTAATCTTTTGGTAGATTTTAATATTTTATTAAATGATGAAATATTTTTATGCTATTTTTTTTTTACTTTGATGCAATTTATTTTTTGTTTATTTTAACCATCATAAGTGTTTTGGTCATGAATAACCAAAAAAAAAAAATCACATGAAATTTGGAAGAGATAATTTGGAGGCCCTCAAGTTATGATTTATTATAAGTTAAATGTGTTTATAGAGCAATTGAAAATCTAGACAATTTTATTCACAAAATAAAAGGAAAGTCAATACAATAGGAGCAACTTAGAGTAGAATCCTGAAAACAGGTTGAATTTGCCGAATCGGCCTTTTTAAACCTAAGCATGTCAAGAGCCAAGTCTGAAAAAGCATGATTTTAGGCTATTTGAGCTTTTAAGTTTGTTTTTAAAGTTTGACACTATCAAAGGCTAACTCTATGCAATTAAAGGTTGGCCTGTTTAGACTTACATAATCTTAATTTTCTATTTAAACTAAGTTTTGATCACTTTTATAGTTACATTTGTTCAATTTTTTCTTTATCTAATATTTATTTAAATTTATTTTAATAATTTATAAATTACATGATCAATTATGATAAAAAAATATTAAGATATTTATGTGATTATTTATCATTTTTCTATTATGATATTTTTTAACTGTCTGACTTACTTTAAGTTACTTGGACCTAGCTTGACACTTTTACTTGTTAATGTTTATTAATTGAATTAAAAATTTTATAAAATATTTTATTTTAATCTTTATTTGAAAATGAGTGTCAAGCGAGTTCGAGGGTCGGACTTCGATTTTAGAGTGTTTTTGGTAAACAGGCTTTTTAGGCCCAAATCCGTCTAATGGCTGACCCATTTTCTCACATCTATCTTAGAAATTTGGTCTAGAATTTAGAAATGACCCCCTTGGGGGAAAAATAAAATCTTTTATATGAAAAGCTTGATGATATCGTCTTCAGAAATACTTAAAAAAAAGATGAAGAGGCGTTGAATCAGTTTGAATGTAGAAAAATGTGTTTGGAAAAGTTACTCCCAAGCCAGAATCTTATTAGTCAAATAGATATATAAATAATGAATGCATAAGAAAGTGTCATCTATCAAAGGACACGGGCTTTTGGTTGCAGCAGAGCAGCCCATATGCTTTCTTTACATATTTTTAGATATTGCACTAGCTCAAGGTGTTTGTTTCAATCAGTTAATTGTCTGATTGGATTAGTGATGGTAGAAATAATTTTTTTTAATAATATGACTTTTGTAAAAGTAAGATAAAATAAAAGTAATATTGTAAATATGATTTGTGTTTGGATTAATGGTGTTAGGAGTGGTTTTTTTTTTCCCTAACCTTAAACCTGTTTCGATTATTATTTGAAAAGCCAATCTAAATGAAAAATAACTGAAAAGAGCATAAATCTTATTAAATACTATATATATATATATATATATATATATATATATATATATATATATATATATTATTTGTATATATTGTGCTGAATAAGGTGAAAACAGATATCTTTGACATCGAAACGAAGGAAAAAGACCAGAAAATCCATTGCACGGTGCCCCAAAAAATCCTATATTCCAAGTACATAGAAAAATAGCATTTGGTGTATGTGGAACAATAGCATAGACAACATTATAGTTCTAGAGAAAAATCACCAGTTTATGCATCTTAGCATATGGCCTAAGAGTAGCATTCCTTGGACCTTTACTATCATTTATGCAAGTCCAAATAAAAATGGTAGGCGCAAACTATGGAATAATTTGTCGCGACTTGCATCTACTAATACAGGGCCGTGGGCGATTGGTGGGGACCTTAATGTAACATTGTTTGAGTATGAAAGACATTCTCTAGCGACATGTAAAACTTCCTATGACAAGGAGTTCTCGGACTGGGTGGCAAGAGAGGATATGATGGATATAGGTTTCAAGGGACCTAGCTTTACTTGGCAACGGGGGACGACTAAAGCAAGACTAGATAGGGTCTTAGCTACAGAAGTATGGATGCAACGATTTCCCAATGCCTCGGTGACTCATTGCCTTTCTTCAAGTCTGATCACCGGCCAATTCTTTTACAGACCGAGGAGAATTGCTATCAAAATTAAGGCCTAATTGTCCCTTTCGCTTTATTGCTACATGGGTGCTGCATGAGGAGTTCAATGACTTTGTTAAACAAGAATGGAGCTCGGTAGCCCCTTGGACGGAGAATATTTCTCACTTTGCCGAGGCTTGCTCCAGGTGGAACAAGACGGTCTTTGGTCATATAGAAGCAAGGAAAAGAAAGTTGTTAAGGAGACTGGATGGAATTAATGCCGTTGTTGATCGTCGAGGCATGGATAGTTTATCATGATCTTCAATTTCGTCTCTGGAAGGAATTAGAATATGTTTTGATCCAAGAATCCTTGATGTGGGCACAAAAAGCATGAATGGAGTAGACGATGTGCAGGGATAGGAATTCCAGGTTGTTTCATGCTCGAGCAAATGGTAGACGTAAATTGAATCGCATTGAAACAATACGTAATGAGGATGGTGAATGGCAATATGATGCTAGGGAAATCAAGCGGATGGTAGTTAATTACTTCTCTACTTTATTCACGGAAGAAATTCATGGACGAGCTTCTTTTGATTGTAATATCTCATTCCCTCCTATTGATGAGAGCACAATGCAGTGGTGCGGTGGAGGTGTTCATGATGATGAGATTCGAAGTGCACTCTTCAGTATGGGTGTGTTAAAGTCTCCCGGTCCAGATGGCTTCAATGCTTTGTTCTATCAATCTCAATGGAGTACGGTATGCTCTTTAGTGACTCATTATATTCGATATTTGTTCTCTAATCCGCAGGCAATAAAGGAAATTAATAGGACGCTTCTTGTACTCATTCCAAAGAAAGATAATCCTGAGAATCTAAAGGATCTTCAACCCATTAGTCTGTGCAACGTGATTTACAAGGTGGTCACCAAAGTAATTGTAAATAGGCTGAAAACAATACTTCCCTAGACTATTTCTCCTAATCAATGCAGCTTTGTACCCGGTCGCCACAGTAGTGATAATATTATTGTGGCACAGGAGGTAATTCATTCTATGCGAAATATGAAGGGTCGAAAAGGGTTTATGGCTATTAAAATTGACCTAGAGAAGGCCTACGATCGGGTTAGCTAGGAATTTCTTCATAATTGCCTTTCAGAATTACACTTTTCGATGCATACAATAGAGGTAATTTTGAACTGTGTCTCGTCTTCTAGTATCAACTTCTATGGAATGGTGATAAATCAGAGAAGTCTTACGGTTCTCGAGGAGTAAGGCAAGGTGAACCCATCTCTCCTTATTTGTTTGTGATTTGTATGGAAAAACTTGCGCACTTGATACAAATGTCTATTAACGATGGGGAATGGAAGCCAATCAAGCTCACCAAGACCGGGCCACCAATTTCGCATCTATTTTTTGAGGATGACATCATCTTATTTGCGGAGGCTTCTCTTGAGCAAGCAATTGTGATCAAACAGTGTCTTGAGGTATTCTGTGCTAGTTCAGGCTTGAAAGTTAATGACTCAAAGACTATAATGTTTTTCGCCAGTACGTGAATCATGTTCGGTGTAATGAGATTAGCAGCTTTCTTGGGTTCACCCAACAGGGAATCTTGGCAAATACCTAGGAGTTCACCTGCATCATGAATGAGTCTCGAAGGCTACATTTACTGACGTAGTAGAAAAGGTCAAGAAGCGACTTACTCAATGGAAGATTAATACTCTTTCTACTGTAGGACGAACAACACTGATTAAGTTTGTTACGTCGCCATTCTGAACCATGTTATGCAAACCTCATACCTTCCGGCTACTACTTGGGAGGAGTTGGACAAAAACAATCGAGCATTCTTGTAGGGAGGGTCTGGTGACCGTCGAAAGATTCCTTTAATGGCATGGGAGGAGGTATGTAAACCCAAGAAGACAGGAGGTCTGGGTATTCGTCATGCAAAACACCAGAACATGGCCTTTCTCATGAAATTGGGATGGAATTTAGTGAAAAAGTGGGATACACTATGGATTAAGGTTATCCGAGATAAGTATAAATGTGGCTCAGATCTTCTGCCTAAAATTGAACCAAAACGACCTGGATCCAATATTTGGTCAGGTATTAAAGCCATATGGCTGCATGTTGAGGCAGGGGTAGAGGTGATAGAGGGTGGGGATGTGAGATGGCGATGGAATAAAGGGGGCACATTTACGATCCAGTCAGCTTACCAGAACCTCATACAAGCGGAAGATCGTTTTGATCCTCTATGGGAGAAAATATGGAGGCTCAAGATCTCTGAGAGATGTCGTCTGTTTACATGGCTAGTTGCTCGGAAGCGGTTGCTTACAAATGTATTACGATGCAAACGAGGTTTGAGTGATGATAATAGATGCCCATTATGCCTCTCACATGAAGAGGATCTTCTTCATTTTCTCCGTGACTGTGACCATTCCCAGGGAGTTTGGTGAGAGTTAATCAATTCGATGGGAGGGCGTCAATTTTTAGTGATGGACTTACCTAGTTGGCTTCGGTGTAACTTGTCAAAATCTGCACAGTATGGATAAGAGGACTGGGCGTCGATTTTTGCAGTAACCTACTGGTGGTTATGGCAAAGGTGGAATCTTTTTCTATTTGAGCAAAAGAGGGTTTCCGATAAAATGATTGTTACTAATGTTCTTGCTCTTCTAGCATGTACTCGGGATGCGTCAGCTAAGTTTTTGCCTCGTATAACACATTCCAGTAATGCAGCCATACCTTGCTTCGCGTGGCAACCTCCTGAGAGGGGGTGGTCAAGGTTAACGTTGATAGGGCACATTCCCATGTCACCGGCAGTAGTGCATGTGGCGGGGTTCTGTGAGACGAAACCGGAAGACTACTTTGTGGGTTCATGTGCCGATTGAAGGAGGACGACACAGTAACAACTGAACTCTAGGGTTGTCTGCACGGATTGAAAATTGCATGGGATTCGGGAAGCCGGAAGATTCTTTTGGAATCAGACTCCACAGATGTCGTTAGTCTTATTGTGGATGGTGGGCATGACACACATGCTGATCAGAATATTATTGAAGAGGCCCATTCGATGTTGCAGCGTGATTGGTTCGTTGAGGTGAGACACATCAATCGAAAGGCTAATATGGCAATGGATTACTTAGCTAAGGAAGGTCTATCTATTATGCCAGGATTTCACATGGTGTACCAAGCTTCTGGCGAGCTAACTTGGATTATGGCTATGGATAGGTGATAGTTTGAAGTCGATTCCCTTGTTATAAAAAAAAAAAATTGCATCATCCTGTGAAGGGAAAATAATTCTTGGGAAAAGAATATCGCTTCATAGAAAATTGAAGCGTATAAAAAAAAAAAAAGATGCCCGGTAAGAAATACCTAGACCTTAAGAAAAAAATACTATTCAACTATTGAAAAAAAAGGTACCTAGCAAGCATATCTCTCTGATTGATTGACTCACCGCATGGAAAAGGAAAAAATAGCAACTTCGTTGGGTTTATTGAAGAAGCTACGTTGATTGAAAAAAAAGGTACCTAGCAAGCATATCTCTCTGATTGATTGACTCACCGCATGGAAAAGGAAAAAATAGCAACTTCGTTGGGTTTATTGAAGAAGCTACGTTGGATAAGAAATGCAGTGCGGTCAAACGCTTTCCCAAACACCTAAAACTTGCCCACCATTCTTTTGAAAGAGTGGCCGCACGTTTGGACCTTTGGGCCGCTCTCCCAAACAGGTTCTAGATCTATACTACCTTCTTTTCTCTTCCTTAAGGGTGTGGGTTCTCTGAAATGCAAAAAGTGAAGTATGAAATTCGAGTATTAGAAGAATCTCTTTGGCAAAGACTTTGATGGGTGTAGGGATCTTTAGCTAGCTACCCTAATCTATTCTTGTTTTCTTAAAAAACTGAAGGAGCTAATTTTCCTCCGTTTGGTTTTTTTGGAAAAAATGTAAAAGAACTTACGAACCCTCCTCCCTTTCCCCAACGAGGTCCTTCGGTGTAATTTGCAAGCGCATTTTTAGTATATAATACTCCTAAATGCAGAAGTTAGGGGCTTATTTTGATGTTTAATGTAATACTTCAATCCCCTCTATTTATTAAATTTATAATTCTTTTTCAAACTAACATGTTCTAATGCAGAACTAGTTTCAATATTCATCAATTGCGAGTCAATGCGATAAGATCTACACAGTTTAACTAGAATTTTAATGATTTAAATTTAGTATTTTCAAGTGATGTTTTTTTTTTTAAAAAAAAAATCACTTTCTAAAAAACTGACTATTAAGAGATTTTTTTTTTTGGTGAAGTTAATATATTATCTTTTTGTTAAATTCTTTACACATTAAAATAATTTTTTTTTGAAAAAAGAAAAAATAAACAAATTCAATCTTATCTATTCAAATTAGGCCTGAATGTTAGTTGATCCAGTTGATAAAGAATAATTATATGACTGTTCAAATTATAACAGGAGGACTTTGTTCCAGTCTCGGAAAAGAAAAAGGATCTGAACGATTTAAGGTGGTAATTGGGCATTTGTCCTCGTTATTGCCATAATCACTGAAACTGACTCCCTGTTAACTTCCCTAAATTAGTCAGTATATTTCTCGGCTGTGACATGCGTTGAATGTTGATCACATTGACGCAATGCCATGGATTGTGCAGGTCGAGGGTTGTTTTGCTAATTGCTCGTGTTGAAGCTGCTCAGCGGTGAGTTTTATTATTTTCCCCTCAATTCACCTGCATCTTTTTGGTTGTCCTGTTAAATTCGGAGGACAATTTTAAACTTTTGGGGAAAATCTCTCGGTGGACTGGTGAATGATCTCTCGTTGCAGTAGTTTTCTGAAGAATGCTTTAAGTTCGGCATAGAAAATGAGATATCAATATCACTTATTTGTGTGGTTTCTGTTTGTCTTCGTTAGTGGCAAATGAAAGAATGGGGGGTAAAAACTCAATCCAGTGGCCACTAATGAAATACTGCTATCTGGGCTTGCTTCACTCCATGATGATTTTGAATTGAAACTATAGTTGAATGTGTGTTTGTGATTTTTGGACCCTTTTAAAATACATTGGCTACTTGAGAGTGGAAAGTGCTAGCCAAATTGTCGCAATACTACAATGCTAAATTGGACAGTGACTTCATCAATAATGATGAATTTGAGAGAGCCTGCATATACATCTGCATTGCATATTGGAAATCCACTTCTTGCTCTAGAATTTTTTGTTTATGTTAACTTGAAATGATAATCACGAGAAAACAGAAGGAAATCCTTTTCTGATTTTTCTCATGAACTTCACTATGCAACATACTTCCATTTTCCACAATATTTAGTGCCTGTTTCATCAATCATGGATTCACTAGTTACAAAACATATTAGTTTTAGGGCTACATCAGAACTGAAAAAATAACACATGAAACAACTAAGAGTACTTGGAAAAAATATCACTCCACTCCGTAAACACTCCTCCTTCATATTTTACTTCAAGACTCTTCAACACTATATAAAAAAAACCTTTAAAAATAATCTGTAGTAGAAGATGAAATTCCAAGAGACGAGGCAAAAGTTCTAGTTGTGTCCCCACTAAGGTATCTCTTGAGACGATCCAAGTCATCTGCTACATCAAGCATACTAGGCCTTGTACAAGGTGATTCCTGTGTGCAAAGGATCCCCAGCTCAATCAACTCTCCAATTGCAACGTCCCACATTCTTTTCACTTCCTGTGACTGATCTCTTGAAGCTGCAACCAAACAAGAGTCTATCACTTTTTCTAACCTTCCATGATAATGAAGTTTTACCCATTTGTGAAGGCTTAAACCACCAGAAAACATGTCATCTGTTGGCCTCTTTCTAGTCACCATCTCAAGAACAAGAATACCAAAGCTGTACACATCTCCTTTTGTAGATGTATTTGATCCAAATCCGTACTCTGCATGAGAAATTACAGAATGATGATGACTCTGAAAAAGGTAACAATGTTTTACCTAAGCAGAATGAATGTTTTGATAAAGGGGAAAAAAAGTGGGATGAATTTTATTTTTCTAAGGTGCTTGTAGAAATGGGTCCAAATCCTGAAAATAGTCCCTCTGCTTGTGGGAGTAAGGTTGTATAATCTGACCCTCCCCATATCCCACCTAGTGGGAGCCTTGTACTTTGGGCTTGTGGTTATGGATTGTGTTGTCGTGTTGAAACCTAACTTGCATGATATTTATACTTTTTTGCAGAAGTAGAACTCATTTATTGATAAACAGATAGTTAGGCTCACAGGCAAATGATTTTGTAATTAAGTGAGCTTGGTATCATGTTTTCCCAAATGATCTTGACCCCCCAACCCTTGCCCAAACAACAACCAAAACCGTACTACCTTAGGTCCCTAATATAAGAACTAGTTGGGGATTAGATTTGATGCTAAATATAATATTTCAATCCACTTTGTCCTTCATATTTATTATTTTTTCCCTAACTTATCCCTATTGAGTGCACATATTAAGGGAGTTGGCATCAAGGGATAGTTTCAATGCAAATGATTAAAGATGGTATTTTAGATAAACCAACACACGTTTTTGACTAACAACTTAAGTAATATCCTTAATGTACCCGAATTAGTTAAGTAAATCTTATATAAATTACCAGAGATAGTAACAATAATAAAGAAACTTCATAATCTTAGATTCTTGTAACATGCTAAGTCCTGAGGTGAGATCTAAATTAAAATACCTGGCGCAATGTATCCGATAGATCCACATAACAAATTTGCAGTGGAGCCCCCCATGTTATCATTAAACCCAGTATTTCCTCCTCCTCCAACACTCATAATTAACCTTGCAATCCCAAAATCTGAAACTACTGCTGTCATATCATCATTAAGAAGAACATTGCTTGGTTTTAGATCACAATGAATGACTCTGACTGGAGAATGATGATGCAGATAGGCCAACCCTTCAGCTATGTCACTGCAAATATTCACCCTCTGGATGATACTCAGGTTGGAAGATCCTGAAGAAGCATAGAGACGGCTCTCCAAACTCCCATTGGCCATATAAGGCAGAACAAGAGCTTTAAAATCAGGCAGACTACATGCAGTGATAATCCTTATCAGGTTCCTGTGTCGAATCCTCTTTAAAACTTGACATTCTCTATTGAAGCTCTTGGTGGAATTTCCGGACTTCAAATGCAGCACCTTGACTGCTATTGGGGTTCCATCTGGAAGAACTCCTCTATAGACACATCCATAGCTACCTGATCCTACTTGTCTGTGATCATCAAATCCTTCAGTGGCCTCTGATAGTTCCTTGTATGTGATTCTTGGGAAGTTACTTATCAGTTCACGTCTGGCTGGTTTTCCACCTAACTCAGTTCCATGGGCAGAAATAATCACTTTAAGACGCTTACATCCAATTATGCAGCAAATCATTGACAAGATTATGCAGATGACCGCGATGAAAATAATCGAGAACAGGTGATTTCTGAGCCAATGTCTCTTTTGAAAGCATGAAACTTTGCCTGTGTTTGGTCCACAAAGATGTGGGTTTCCTAAGGATGATAGATTTGATGCTGAATCAAAGATGCCACCAGATGGAACCATTCCTTCTAGGTTGTTGTATGATAGATTGAGGAAAGAAAGTGTATCTATTTTACTAAGAGTTTTGGGGATCAATCCGGACAAATTGTTTCGAGAAACATCAAAAGTTTCAAGGTTCTTTAGTTCACCTAAGGATTCAGGAAGCTCACCTTGGAGAAAATTGTTTGAAAAATTTATCATCGATACAGCAATGCAGCTTGCTATCTGAGGGAAGATACTTCCAGTTAGGTAATTTGATGAAAAATCCATCTCTTGAACCTTTTCTAGTTTGCTGAGCTCAATTGGCAGAGGACCTTCTAGTTGGTTATGTGAGAGATTTATGAAAATTCTAATTTCATGAAGGCCTGAGATTTCTGGTGGGATTCTTCCAGTTAATCTATTATAGGACAAGTCAAGCCTATAAAGATCAATGCACTGTCCTAATGTAGAAGGTACATTTCCTGTGAGGTGGTTATTATTGAGAAACAAATAATTTAGTCGACCCAACTTTCCCAGACTTTCCGGAATCGCTCCAGTAAATTCATTGTGTGAGAGATCTAAGAGACCCAGATTCAGACAATTGCCTAGTGCTTCTGGAATTTCTGATTTGAAGTGGTTGTTTGATAAGAAAAGTTGTTCCAAGTTTGACAACATGCTGATCTCTGGCGAAATGGCTCCACTGAGAAGATTGGATGTTAAATTCAGGATCATAAGGCTGGAAAGATTTGATACACTGTCAGGGATTGATCCATATATTTGATTTTCCTGCAGCTGCAGGCTTTTTAGTTTGGTGCCAACTTGACATATGGTATCGGAGAACGTTCCCCCAAGGTCCATGCCGGCCAATTCAAGCTCCTCTAGTCTGCTGCAGTTTCTAAGAGCAGCAAAAAATGTATCAAGATTTGTATTATGATCATGACTTACCATATAATTGTATGACAAATGCAGGTAAAGCAGACCACCAGCACATCTGCTTACAAACTCGGGGGGCAATTCTCCTGACAATAGATTGTACTCTACATCTAAATTTACAAGTGACAAATTACTTATAGAGAGAGGAATCTGTCCAGTAAATTGATTGTTGTAAAGACTGAGACTCCTCAGCCCCGGACAGTTTCCAATCTCCTCTGGGATCTTACCACTGAGGAAGTTGCTAGACAGGTCCACAATTTCCATTGTGCAATTGGAGAAAAGAGATGGAGAAAGTGAACCTGTTATGTTACTATCTTTGATTAGCAGCACATTAAGTTTAGAAAGCTGGGAAAAGGAATCTGGTATGGAACCATGCAAGTTGTTCCCCTCGAGATGGAGCCGATGGAGGCGTCTAAGGGAGGAAAGTTCTGGTGGGATAATGCCAAATAAGTGATTGTCAACAATGTCAAGGATGTGCAGTCCAGTGAGATTGGAAAGGAAGGATGAAAGCAACCCCACAAGACTAGTTTCGGTGAGGATTAGCTCGGTGACTCGGTGCTGAGATTTATCACACTTAACGCCGGTGAAATTGCACACATGAACAGATTCAACCCAGTTAGAAAGAGTGGAATGTGGATCAAATATGATTGTTTTCTTGAATTGCAGAAGAGCAGCCTTATCTGTGACAAGAGAGTGAGAAAAATGGTGATGCCTTGGATGTGTGAGACTAAATGTTGAAGCTTGGTATTGAAGTAGGAGGATGAACAATGCACTTATGAAAACCATGTTGTGTAGGTTGAAAAAGCTCATTGATAATGATATAATTATGTATACAGTCATATAAAAACATGAATCAGAATGAGAATGTCCAGGTCTTTTGAAATTGCAGGGTGAGGTTTGGGTCTGAAGTAGTGGAAATATCATCTGTGCTAGAGAAAACATTCACTAGGTGCTATAATTTGAGGAGAGGAAAAATGTGTCAAGTAGAAGATGAGTAGATTCTCAACTTAAACCAGAATTGAATGCCCTTTTCGAACGAGACAAATTGACAAACAAAAAGAATTGGTGGTACTATAGGCAAGTTGGCGTCATTCTTTTTTGTGGTGCAAGCATAAAAATTTTGGAACATCACACTAAGGTCCCAATTAAAAAAATAATATTAGAAAAGTCCTATAGTTTGTCAATAACAAATGAAAGAGTAACCATTGACAAATGGAGGAGCTATCATTCACAAGTTTTGGGTTTTCTCTGATATTATTTTTCTTAATTGGGGCCTTAATATTGTTTTCCCTAAAAATTTGGGAAAATCACACTAAGGTCCTAATTAAAACAAATAATATAAAAAAATCTCATAACTTATCAATAACAAGTGAAAGAGTAACTATTAATAAATGAAGGAGCTATTATTGGTAAGTTTTGAGAATTTTTAGATACTATTTTTTTTAATTGGGGCTTTAATGTCATTTTCCCTAAAAATTTTGAAGCACTCAAACTAAATGTAGTGCACTGAAATACACAGTTCCAGTTGACATTTTCACTTGCAAAAATGGCTGCCCAGCCCCAAAAAAGGGGGAAAAAACGGGTGAAAATAACAGAGAATTTTTGTGTTGTTGGCTTGTTGCCATAATAGTCATACATATTTAAAAAAAAAAAGCAGTTGACATTTCTTTTTTCAGGCCTGAACTCCTTTTTTCGGTGGAAAACAGCAACAGCGAAACACCAAAACCTTAGTCAGTAGGACGATACTGTATACTGATTTGATTGATTTCTTGTGATCATGTTTCCTAATGGCTTTAACTTTCAGGTTGAGTTTGGCTCAGCCGAGGAAGGTAGCGTAGAAATTTTAAAATTATCTTGTTTAGAGAGATAAAAAAAAGAAAAAGACAGAAAAATACTACTTAAACTTCAAAATCCTAAATTAGTCCTTTGACAAAGATTTGCGTAATCAATCTCATTACCATTCTTGTCAATCCCATTGTCATTCTTATCAGCGGAATTTTGAAGTTCAAATGATATTTTTCTGTCTTTTTCCTAATAAAAAATGGAGGGGAGGGAGATTTTTATATTACCTTATCTTTGTTTGATTTTGGACGGGAAGAGAAGGAAAAATATTTTTTTATGAATAATTTTATATTTATTTTATTTAAAATGTTTAATAAAATGTAATTATAAATGACATTTAATATATAAAATTATAATTTTATAATTATTGGAAGAGTGAAGGCAAGGGGCTATGTGGTATTTTTTTTTTTTTTTTTAACATTAGGTCTTAGAGGTCTGTTTGGTATAAAATGAAAATAGGAATGAAAAAGTTCTTTCGCAAAAAACATGAGAAATTTTCTTTAAGGTGATTTTGTCATCTATTAAACACAATAAAAAAAATTTCACTTTCTCTCTTTTTTTTTTTTCTTTCTTTAAATTTATTTTTCATGTGTTACACACGCCCTGTGAGTTTCAACTGTGGGAACCAATTATTCTCTCCACTAGCCTTAGTTGCTCCTGCATAATCATTGTGCTTTAATACTTCTGAAATGGGCGATTTTTGCTTGTAACAAAGCTATTATCATTGTGGTTTAATTAGGCCCACTTAATCACGAACCTAATATTCGCGGTGAATTGGATTGGAGGACATGTTGTGACATTTTAACCTACCAAATAAAACTCTCAAATAATATATTTTAAGTTTACTGCAAAGTCTATTGGAGTTAGAAGACCCTTTATTTTGGCACATGTATTAGATAATCTTATTTGAAGTACCATCCAAACATTAAATGTGAGGATCTCTCAGCAGTAATTTGTATTTTGGTCCGTCACATTGTAAGGGATCTAACAATATTCTATTGTTAGGTATTGAATATTGAGTCTGAAATCAACTTGGCTTGAGTTAATTAAAGGACCAAATTTTGATAAAAATGACTTTTATTTTAATTGATATGATTTTTGTAAATTGAAGTTGGGATATAAGTTATGCCATTTATGTTTAAATAGATTTCTATAAAAAATTTAGTTTGAGAGAAATTTGTTTGAACGACATATTGAAAAATCAGTTTTAAAAAGTTTAAATTAAAAAAAATCTCCATCCAAAAAAATATTGAAGTCAAAAGCTAAAAGTTAGAAGTTAAAAAAAGTTACCTCAATTTTAAAGTGGGTTTCGGTAAAAAAAAAAAAAAAAAATGGTCACCCTATAGTCATGCCAACCATCATTTTCTTATCATGCAATTAGATTTTTATAGTCCCAGCAACTAATTTTTAAAAAGGGAGAATCACTCCTAGGTCTCAAGTAAGGGATATATTATCAGAAAGGTCTCTATCTACAACTCTTATGCGTGTATTAATAACCTGTTGAGTGTGTTTTACAACCTCGAGGGACCTTTCTGATAATATGTCCCTTGTTTGAGATCTATGAGTGATTCTCCCTAATTTTTAAGGCTTTCTTAAGCTATCTCAACCAATCCTGAAAAGCATCTATCATAATTTTTAGCCGAGACATTTTGGAATATTCAAAATGAGAGATTTTCTTAATGACCATAGTATTAAACAAAAGGACGACAAAACAATCAAAGATCCTTTTCAAAAATCTTTCACTGGAAATTAAGAAAATGACACTAAGCCAATCGCAATATCTTTAGACCATAGGCATTCATTAATTAAAGCCTCAAACTTTATCCAAATATTGAAGACACTATCTCATCTGTTTTTTAATTAATCCTCTTTAAAAAATTATAACACTACCATTATTATATTTGTCTCTGTAATTACTATGATGTAATTAATTACATATATTATTAGAGCTTGGGTCACACACAAATACAACTTTTAGTTGTACCAAATCTTCCCTTGTGGACATACAAATACATTGAGTGTAGCTGAGGAAGAGAATTAACTAAGTTCTGATGATATAATTGTGCTCGTTTGGAATAACTTATTTTTGAACAATAAGTGTTTATAAATCATGATTTACGGTATATGAAGTAAATATGTAAGATGAGTTTTATCTCGACTTACGTAATAAGTGCTTATTCTTAAAAAATAAGCTAATCCAAAAACTCAAAATGAAAACTTTCTCCATGAACTGTCATTGTGCTTAAATTGTGTGGCCAAAGCCTATACACATATAAGAGAACTTTAAACCCAAAACCCAAAACCCAAAACCTTAATGAATAGAGACCCTCCTCAACTAATAGCTAAAGCCTAAAACTTTTAGAATGATCGATAATAAGGGCTTATACCACGTTTGAGTTCATTTCACTGCAAGAGTAAAAAGTCATATCAATACACACATTATATTAATTATATATATACACGACTAGTAACCATATGCTTCCTAGAAACATGTATGAACACACACTGGCTACAAGATAAAATGTTAACAAATTTACAATTTTACATAGCATCGCTTTTGATATATAATTATTAGGTGTAGGTTAGGTCAGGTGCATTGCATATAATATGAGAAATGAGGTGCACTATTCTTAAACTTATAAATACAGTAATACGTAAGATTTACTGAAGTTTTTTATATTCTTTTATATTAATTATATCGAGTCTTCAAGATGTGTAATATAAGATACCACTATTTTAGAAGCCCGCGCGCACACACAAACACTTTTAACGTACAGGTTTTATAGCATGATAGTTATACTTTCATATAAAATTTGGAAACCCAAGTAAAGAAGAGAAGGGAGATTGTGTATCGATAAATATAGAAGAATATAATTATAATAAGACAACCTCGTCATTGCTCATATCTATGGCTAACCTAGTATTAGAAGTAAACGTTAGTTTTTCCAAATGATTAGGAAATATGCTTCAAACTTTGTCTAATAATGCAAAAATTAAAAGAAACAGCAAATGGGGGTTGGATTCTTCTGCGTCTCCTATGATTTGGACCCATCAACTACTTCCACTTGCTAGATTCTATATATATATATAAGATCCTCATCGTCATAACCAAAATCAATGATAAAGCACACAACACAAGAAGATGATGATAATGAAGCCTCTCCATATCGTCCTTGTTGCTGTAATGGCTTTCCAAACAATGTTGTTTGCCTCAACTTTTATAGAAGCTAGACCTTTTCTGGCACCAGGTGATTCATTATTATGTGTTTTGTTTCATTTTAGACTGTATCACTACAAAAAAACTGATATTCAACAACCACTTTCAACGACAACTATAAAAAGTCGCCGTTGAAATTTGCCTAGTTGCCGCAGAGAATTTGACTTTCAGTAGCAATAGTTAAAGTCACCGCTAAAAGTCAGACTTTTAGCGGTGACAATGAAAAGTTGTCGCTAAAAATTAAACTTTCAACAGTGACAGCTAAATCGCTGCTTAAGGTGACATTTTTAGTGGTAATAATAAATGTCGTCCCCAAAAACCATACTTTCAGTGGAGACTTTATTTGTCTCCACGGAAAGTCAATTTTCAGCTGAATTTTCGTATGGATTTTATTTTATCACCGAAAAATGTTATTTTTTTAATATTTTTTGTTTAAATTTAATATTTAACATTTGAGTACACTAAATATGTTATTTATTATAAAAAAATAAGATAATAATAAATTTGTACATGTGTGTGGGATCTCCCTATACAAGTTTCACTCTCTTGTGCACTTACATATTAAGATAAATGGATGAAAATCAATTAGATTCAAAGGAGAAGAATATAAATTAGTGAACAAACTAACATAGCTGATTCAAAAGGTAAATATATATGAGAATAAGGGGTTATTAGGTAAAGTCTAAACTTTCAATCAAGAAAGCAAACCTAAGTTAAGTTTAGAGAATATGTTTTTACAGGTACTATTTTACTTCAGCTAAAAGACTTTATTTACCTCCTAAAAATAATCACAATTTAATAAATATTATTTAATGTATAATGTGACCTATCGTCTGTTAAGTTCTTCAAGATTTATTATTCTTCACACTCCCATCAATATATCTTTATAGATTAATTACATGTAATGACACTTTTACCTAAAAAATCATATTAAGCATAATTATATTTTTATTTGGTTCTATTCAAAACTAATTTTAAAGTATTATATTAGTATATATACACACGTTAATATTTTTATATGGTTAAAGCATATGTTTGATCCTTTAAGTTTACCATAAGTATTAGTTTAGTTATTTAAGTTAAAAAAGTACACTTTTAGTCCCTTAATATTAACACCGTTAACTCTCACTAATGGAAAATGTTGACATGACAAATTTAATGCTAACTCAGCAATAAAATGCTGACAAAGCATACTAAATTTTAATTCTTTAATATAATATTTTTATTTTAAAATTAAAATAAATATAAAAACGGAAAATTTGTCATCTTTTCCACCGGTTCCCCCGCAACCACTCATATCATCCTTCCATTTCTCTTCACTTACAGCAACTGATATCTACTTTTTAATTTTGGCTTTTACAGTGCAACTGCTCTTTTTTGTAAAATCTGAGTGATTGGAGATGTTTGCTTCAATTTTCACAGATTATATTGGTAAAACTCCGATCCATGCTTGAACCTCTAACTGCGGCAAGCGAGTACAATAAATAAGGCCTTGAACATGTACTTTCGCTCCCTGGTTACTATATTCCTCCGTCAAATTATATGTCCAACGCTCGCTAAGATATATACAATAGCTTGAACTGCACCAAGATATGAGGGGAACCGAAGACCAACATAAAAACCCTGCTCTATAACTATTTGTACTCTCAATGATCAAAAAAGGTCGTAGAGTTGTGGTTAATAATCCCTAAAATCCAGAGATTGCCATGTTTAATTTTTATCTTTATGTAAATTTTAAAATATCAAATATATTATATTAAAGAATTGAAATTTAATATGCTCTATCAGCATTTTGTGATTGAGTCATAATCTTTTGTTAGTAAGAGTTAACGGTGTTAACATCAAGGGATTAAAGATGTACTTTTTAAACTTAAATAACTAAACTGATACTTGATATAAATTTAAAGGATCAAACACATACTTTAGCTTTTCTATATTTACGAATATATATATATATATATATATATATATATATATATATATATATATATATATATATATATTTGTTACATATATTAATATATTATAAATAATATATATAATAATTAAAATAAAAAATAAATATAATATTTAATAATATAAGTGATATTTCATAATATATACTCTTTTATGTGTTTGTGTTATATATATATATATATATATATATATATATATATATATATATATATATATATATATATATATATATATATATATATATATATATATATATATATACATATATACTATTTTACAATAATAATCAGCAAGTTCTTTCTAGCCTAATGGCAAAAGGCATGGATACAAAAAGATGTGGTCTTGAGGGGACCATAAAAGAGTTGATTTTACACAAATGTGGTGCAATGAGGTGGTGGCATGTGGCACAAGGTGAGGTGGCAAGGGACAAGGCGACATGTGGCCCCTGATGATGACATGGAGGGCTGCTGACTGGTGATGATGTGGATAGTCGACAACGGGTGTACTATTGACCACCAGCGTAATTTTTTTTAAAAAAAACTGACACTTTCAACGGCGACAAGTATATTTTCAGTGACAACTTTTGTCGTTGCTGCTAAAACTTGCAGCCACAATCGCAACAGCAACAACTGTTTGTCGCCGCTGAAAACCTTTAGTAGTGACTTTTAGACTTTTAGCTGAGAGTTTTTTTTTTTTTTTTTTGTAGTGTATATTATTCATGCAGATAAGTGATAGATTTTTTGTTATCAAGTTGATGATTTAAACATGACACACGCATAGATAGCTGGGTTAATTAAGTTGCATTTATCATCCTTATAGTTTTTTTTTTGTCAGTATTTTATGGTAATTTTTGTGTATTCACAACCGTAAAATATTTTTTCAGTGGCATTTAGTATTATAAAGTAATTTTTGATAAATTGTGCTCTTAAAGTGATTTTTTAGTAGTACTAAGAACTCTAAACTTACTATACTAAATGTTATTAGAAAATATTTTAAGATATTGAATGCATCAAAAAGTATTTTATATCAGGATATTGAGTGTTAATAGAAAAATACTTTTAAGTGCTTGATGTACCAAATTAAAATAAATTTATTAAGTACTGCTGAAAAAGGATCCAACTTAATCCTTAATAGTTTTATTGCTCGACACTAATAGATTTGCTTAATTTTGAACAGGGAACGAGTACTGTAGCAGTTGTTGGTGGATTGGAACACATGGAGGCTGGAGGAAGAGGGCGGCCCCGCCGCCGCCACCAAGCCATTCTGGCGGTC
This sequence comes from Inga laurina, assembly GCA_963855925.1. Lineage (NCBI taxonomy): Eukaryota > Viridiplantae > Streptophyta > Magnoliopsida > Fabales > Fabaceae > Inga > Inga laurina. The sequence continues at coordinate 15,587,950 of OY979711.1, forward strand.
CTACTCCGGTGTTGCAATGTGATCTGACGGTGACAAAGCCTCCTCACCATCGTCCTCCACCACCTCCAACTCCTACACCTTCACATGGTCCAATTCCTGCATCCTCATACAATGCCAATCATCTCAGAGGCACAACACCTGCTCATTATCCTAAAGCAGCTTCACTGTGAAATGCCTATATATATATATATATATATATATCTATGCATATGCATATATGTACGAATAAAAGATATAATTGCCCTTTGATGTGATCTTAGCTATATATGTGGATGTTTTGCTACGAAACGTGTGTTTGTTTTCAAAAGACTTTGGTTGATGCAGACATGAGACATATAAAAGGCTTGCCTTGCTTGCTTTAGATAAGAATGATGAACTTTTGTAAAGTTCAATGTGTTGTGTTGTGTGTATTTTTGTTTCACTTCAATGAAATTGGTTTAGAAATAGAGTTTCAGCAGTTCATTAATTAATTAACGTACATAAGTTCATTATCTCATATATACTTCATACTAAAATGATGCTTCTATTTATAGATTTTTTAGCAACTAGTCGCTATAAACTAGTTCTTGTACGTCGTTATTTATTATGTAAACTAGCGATTAGGTAAAAGCATTTGATGTACCTATAAAAAAAAACAGATGTAACTTGAGCAGTAAACAAATATAGCTAAGTAGTCGAATAAATTAAACACAGTAAACAGAAGCTCTCGATATTCGACTACTGGGAAGTGGACAAATATAGCGCGAGCTAGAGAAAAATCTGAATTTCAAAGATGAAGTACTAAGCTAGAGTAAACAAATATTCAGAAGTGATGAGCTTAACATCTTGTATTCACAATATACAAATTAAATGACCGAATTACATGGAGTAAAAAGTTAGCTAAGAGCAATAGATATGCAAAAACTATAACTTATTTTACAAACACATCCTTTTAATTTATGGAGACAAAGCGATCAATAATTATTTAATATAGTGAGACTAACTAATAATTAATGGGGCTAAATTGAAAAATAATACTAAAAGTTTCTTGCAAGCTATTATTTGTCTCTTACATATAATTAAGAATATGTTTTCCTTTACACACACACACACAGAGCATCGGATCCGAAAAGAGTATATTTAAAATAATCTTTATTAAGCGTATGTGAAGAGTAGAATAATAAGTGCATGAGTTATGGGTAAGAAAATAATAATAACTCTCTATCTATGTGCATCTGCGGCAGAGTTGCAGCAGTTAATGTTGAGAAGAAGATGGCTCCAAGAGATGAAGCTAAGGCACATAATTTAAGAAAAGAGCACATGAGAGAGAATAAGTATAAAATATGAGAGAGAATTTGTAATAAATGATTAAATGAAAGAGAATTAGTGGTGAATGGGGATAACATAATTAATATAAAGATATGTATTTAATAGGGAAAGAAAAGAAAAAAGTGGTTTAAATTTTGATACACAAGGAAAAAATTACTTATATTAAGGAACAACCATAAGAGAGAGAAAGTTACTTATAAAAAAGACTGGAAGAAGTAGTTATATACCACTATAGTCCTATTTATAAGTCTTTTTTTATCAAAACAATTGATCCTATTTATAAGTCCAGTTTCAGGATAGTAAATGCATTTTGTACTTTTTTACCCCCATTAATTGCAATAAACAAAAAGAATTTATTCATGTTGACTTTTGGAACAAATCATATATAAGGGCAAAATTGGAAATTTAACCCATCATTAATGAGTTAACTAACTCTCCTTGGTATATGAGAATTAGTTAACAAGAATTTATAAATAGAACTAGAGTGGTACTACTCTCTTTGGCACTAACTAACAATTCTCACAAATCAATAAAAACAGTTAAAGTCATTAAATTTGTCTTGAAATTTAAGTAATTTCCAATATTGTTCCAACTAATTACACTAAATTCTAATATCAGATTGATTATTACTCATATGTCCTTGTTATAAACAATTTTTATCCTTATTACGCAAAACGAACTAGCGGTTAAGATTAGTCAAAAATAATAAATGTGTCAAAAATACCATGTTTCTTCCAAATATGCCCTTATTTATGAAATGGGCATAGGAGAGAGAATGAGCAACAAATACGAGAGAGTATGAATATAAAATATGAGAGAGAATGTGTAATAAATAATTAAATGAAAGGGAATTAATGGTGAGTGGGATAATAAATGTAAAGATATGTATTTAATAAGAGTAGAAAATGAAAAAAATAGTTTTAATTTTAAGACACAAGAAGAAAGTTACTTTATAAAAAGGACTAACCCCAAAAGAGAAAAAATTGCTTATAGAAAAGATCAGAGGGAGTACTCTCGCCCACTATCCTTATTAGATATGGGCATTCATAGAAAAATAATTAATGCTGTTTGAAAATAAACAAGTGCTTAATAAAAAGGGGTCAAGAACACTTGTTAGTTGGTCTGTTATATGATAAAGATTAGAGGGTGTGTATTTTTGTGTTATTGAAGACACATGCGCCAAAGCATTTAATTGGAATGGATGCCCATAATTAATTAATATCAATATCAATAAAAAATATGCAAATTTATATAACAAATCATTATATATTTTACAAAATTTGGTTTTGATGGAAATAAAAAATGAAGAAGAAAAGAATGATTGAAGATTCTGCATGATTTGTAAACGTCCAAGGATACTTAGGATAAACGAGACGATTTGCCAATGTTTTGTTTTAATTTTTATTGATTTTTATCTTTTATTATTAATTGTTATTTACATTTAATTTAGGCTTCTGGAATGTTCACTCACTAATTCTTAGAGTTATATTAAGGCCTATAAATGGTACTCCCTCTAGTCTTATTTAGTGCATGTTTGGATTAGTTTTTGGAAAATAATGTTTATGGTAAGTATGTGAAAGGGGTTTTGTCTTGGCTTACAAAAAAAGACTTCTGAAACCACGGTTTTGTGGTTTGCCAAACAAGTATTTACTATTAGGATTAAGAGGTAATTTTGGCCTGGAAGTTTTCACCGATTTGCCATGGAAGTCTAAAAAAGGAAGCAATTTTGCCCTGGATGTTATCTCAATTAATTTTGACCGTTAGTTGACCGAATATTTTGAATTGACACTCCATATGTCATCCACGTCATTTTTGTTAATGCGTAAATTTATCCCAGAAGTCCATGTGTAATTTATTTCATTTTTTTTCAAAGTTAGATTTAAAACTTTCAGAGCAAATTTACACCTTAACAAAAATGATGTTGATGATATATGGACTGTCAGGTTATCATATTTAGTTAATTAAAGGTCAAAATTAACTAGGATAATGACCAGGGCAAACTTGCTCTCTTTTTGAAACTTCCAAGGCAAAATTGCCCCTTAACCATTTACTATAAGCAATATTCTCTCTCATGTAGCCTTGGTCCTATATATAAAATAAAATTTTGTTTTGTATAAGAATTTAATACACTATTTTCATTCTTAACCCTAATTGATTACAGTGCTCATTTGGAATAGCTTATTTTTGGGCAATAAATGCTTATAAATCGTGATTCACAGTATACAAGGTAAATATGTGAGAGGAGTTTTATCTTGACTTGTGTAATAAGGACTTATTATCCAAAAATAAGCCCAACCAAACACACAATGTATGTCTCTCTCATCCTTTTTCTCGCTCATTCTCTCTCTCACTCATCATCTTAATAAATAAGGATATGTGTGAAAAAAAATTATATCTCTTATACATTCATTGCTTTTAACTAATTTTAATCATAAATTCGTTTTATATAATTTTAATAGGTGTTGCTTATTATAAAAAGGATCAAAAGGAGTACCCAACCTTGCCAACACATTTGCTTTGTGTTGTACGCCTTATTCTGAATAATATTGAGTAATGAATTTAATTTCCTCCTCCTTTGAGATTTCTCTCCTCCCTCTGATATATTCAACTGATTTCCCTTTCCTTTTCTGTTGTCCTCCTTCCTCTCTTCTCTCCCTTTTCCGTCCCCCGCGTTCTACATCACATGTTTATTTTTTCCCACTCTGAGGAACCATTTACTAGCTTTTACTTTTTTTTAAAAAAAAAAAAACTTCAGTTGTTAAAAGTTTGAACCCTCAATGGTTATTTTGAAGGTTAAAAAAAAACACCGTTTATATGGTTTGTTTTGAGACAACAACTCTAATATATGTATATATAAAAATAAGTCATTTAATATATCTTGTACAAATATGAAGCAATGGATCGGAGGGGCTTGAACATGATAAAGCATTGAAATAAGGTCGAGGTGGCTTCAACAAAACCGATAAGATGCAATACCTTAATAATTGTACTAACGTATGTGGTGGCATTAGATCATGGGAATAAGGAAACGGTGGAAATGAAAAGAGAAGATGAAAATGCATGCAAGGTTATATATATTACTCCCTCCGGTCTTAATTATAAGATAAAGTTGATTTTTTTGGTGAAATTAAGGAAGCCAATTAAATTAATTTAGAGTGTTTATATTTTTAGTATCCTTAGATTATATATTAGTTTATTAGTCAAATTAATTAGTTTGGAGAAAAAAATAAAAATAAAAATACTCTAAAGTAATTTAATTGGCTTCCTTAATTTCTCCAAAAAAGTCAACTTTGTCTTATAATTAGGACCGGAGGTAGTAGCTAGGTGGCAACATTTTGAGATTAAGTGATCAGCAAAAGCATGAGGTGGCACAATGAAGCAAGAAAAAGCCAACAATTCACTCTTCTATTTATACCCCAACTAACTAGTGTGAAGCCTTGCCATTTCATCAAATGGAAGGAGCTCAAATTCTAAGGCAAGTGGCGTTGAAGAAAAAGAAGAAAAGTTATTAAGGTAGTAGCTAGTTTTTTTTTTTTTGGTGGCCCCATACTTGCTATAATTATTAAATTAGCTAACATTTTATGTACTGTGTAATGTCGGCGCAAAGTTGACTAAATATGAAATAATGTTGGCATGAAGTTTATCAACTAGGTCGTATGTTTCATGAATATCAAGACTATATATAGTTCTGTGATTATTCTAGCTAGCTAGTAAGTTTTGTGGATCTATATTTGAATAATGTTAATGGCAGCACATACATAAAGTATCTTTGCATAATGTGCTGCTAATTAATTAGTATAAGAAAATAAAGGCCAAATCCCCTAACTGATAAAGCTTCATAATTTTTAATTTAAAACTTAATGGATCAATTTTTATGAAATATATTGAAGCCATATATAAGAATTCAATTCAATTACCAGTGGGAATACACACACACCAGAGGGAATATATATATTACCCTATGTCCTTAATATAAGATTTTGTGGGTGGTGCAATTTATATTATAAATTAAACGAGATCTTATTTAAAAAATAGTAGGTAATATAATGCAAGCTGAAAAAAGTGTAGATTATATATGCTAAGATCTTGGTAAGATTAAAAAGTTGAAGCAAATTTTTGTTTAAATTAGATAAACATTGTTTCTTTCCTTCTTACCTTAATATGAGTAGTTTTTTAAGCCTTCACACTCTCATCTATGGTAAAGCATAGGAGGGAAGTTTTATTGCATATTTACTAATAATACATATACATTATATATATATATATATATATATGTGCGCGCGCGCGCGCGCTAAGGAACAACAAAAACGACAGAGGGATCCGTAACGTTGATCGGGTTGTTGCGTTTTGGGCGTAGACGACAAAAGTTAAGCAACGGCTGATTCTGGGGTTCAGGCGAAGCCCAGCAGAGGGGTTCACGTGTGGCTTTTTGCGGAGAGCCGAAAAGAAGTGCCCCTGCAACGACGTCGTTCAGGCTTGTGGGACCTCTCCGCTTCTGCCACCATACCTGCAACTTCCTCCTCCCTAGTCACCGCTCGGTAACTATAAATCAATCCTTTTCTTTCTCCTCCTTCTTTCTTATTTAAATATTAATTAATCCAGAAATGATTTTTTTAATTAGTTTTTTTATGGTACATGATTTTAATTAATTTTTTCAGGAGGGAGGTCTAAGAGAAGTTAGGCGTAACTCTTCCAAATGATGCATTTGAATTGTTATTTGTTTTTAGCCAAGAAGGGTCAGTAGCTTTAAAATCTTCCTCCTATATATATATATATATATATATATATAAGTGACACTTGCTCTAATAATGATGTTAGCTTGATTTGAGTTGCAGTGTCATAAATGATTTATATGTGGTCACAACTATTGATCCAATGCCCTTGGACGCTTTTACTCTTCAGGTAAGGTGCTTTATATATTACCATCATAATGTAAAGTATATGCACAAACTTGAGCAAAAAAAAAAAAAAAAAAAGTATATGCACAAAAAAAGCTTGAGAATGAAACAGAGTAGAATGAGAGAGAGGAAATGAAATGTTGGTCCCCCTATTTTTTTTTCAAGGAGAGACATAAAAATTCATACCAAATATTCATACAAATTTCATTTTATTAGCACTGTGAATAAAATTTATAACAAAATTGCTCAAAAAGCCTTTAATTTAATAAAACAAAATACTCCCTTCAATCCTTAATACATGACATATTTGTTTATTTATTTTTTTGAAATGGCAGGAAAACAGAAGTTTCAACAGTCAAATGTACATGTTACCAAGGGCCTGTTTGGTATGCAGAATTGATTTTGATGGAAATGGATATGGATATGGATATGGATATGGAAATGAGGTTTAAAAGTGTGTTTGGTATGTCATGGAAATGAGATATAATTTTTGTATGAAAATACCAAAATACCGCCTTAAATTAAAAAATAAAAGAATCTTGCACAAAATCCTATCACCACGAAAAAATGAAAGCATGGAGTTTTGGCAAAAATAATTTTTCTAGGTGGAATTGACGAATCCTAGCTTTTGGCATGGAAATCATTTCCATCAATCTTGATGGAATTAGCCTCCACATGGAAATGATTTTCATGTTCCTAGATTTGTACCAAACATGACAAAAGTATGGAATTGGCCTCCAATTCTATTTCCATGAAGCCAATTCCGGTATACCAAACGGGCCCAAGAGTATAAAAGGCAATTGGCTGAAAAAGATTCAGATTATGTCCCTTATGAGGTTCAGGGGCAGTACGGTCAACTTTTTGATATTCTTGAAATGACTAATGAGGTACGTTAAAATTTCTTGTACATGAAGCAAACAAATTTCTTTTGTTTTCTGATCACTAATTAGTTATTCTGGTTCATAAGTGTATTCTTAATTCACATGGTTTTCTCAACACTGATGTTGTGAGTGTGTATGTTGAAGGTACAAGGACGATACTGTGGCTCGTAGTTTGACCCTACAAAACCAACTTAAACGCTACGCTCCAATTCCCCTCGATCCAGAGGTTTTTCTATTTCTTTTTAATTGTTACTCCCTCCTTCCTTTTTTATAAATAATTTTTATTCTTATTACGATAAATAAACTGATAGTTAAAATTAGTTAAAAATAATAATTATGTAAAACATATCCTTTTTTTCTTCTTCAAATATATCCCTATTTATGAAAAGGAAATAGGAGGGAATGAATAACAACTATGAGAGAAAATACGTAATAAATTAATAAACAAAAGAGAATTAGTGGTGAGTGGGGTAATTAATATAAATGTGTGTATTTAATAGGGGTTAAACAGAAAAAAAAATAATTTCAATTTTGAGACATAAGGAGAAAATTACTTATAAAAAGGACCAACCCCAAAATAGAGAGAACAAGTTGTTTATAAAAAGGATAGGAAGAAGTACAATGTTAGATTGATCTCTAACCATTTTCTTTTTAAATCCTCCCTAGAACCGCTTCTAGAAACAAGATAACTAACTTATAAAGATTAAGAAAATTAGTTAAGTTACTTATATCTAAAAAATGTGTATGTGTTGGTTATTATAAAATACTCTTTTAATCATTTGTATTGAAAACTATTCTTGGAGTGAAAACCCCTTTAATATGTATTTTTTTTTTGGCCAAAAGTATACTTTTATTATATCAAAAAAAGTATACAAACACCAATAGCCAAAGGCCAAAGTAAACTGTCGAAAAAATCCTACCAATACAACCTATCACACTTCTCACTCCTATAACACTATAAAGCATACAAAGACCAAACTATTATCCTAAAAAAGCAAACAAACTTTATTATGACCTTGAGGCAAAACAATAGTTAGCCGAACCCTCTTTCTCAAAGTCCGAACCTGCACATTCATTGGATACCCTACCCTCTAAACAGTCATGAGCCAATAGTGGGACTAAGGAGGATAGAAGCGAAACCAGCCATTCATTCTGGTACATCCCCTTGCTACCAAAAAGTCTGCAACTCTATCACCCTGTCTGGAGACAAGTGAAAAGGACACATCACTCATTGACCTTATGAGGACAAGCACCTCTTGTAGCACATCCCAACTCTACCATTCACACCCTATATCAGTATTATTTCGAATCAATTTGAATAATACTTCACAATCTGTTTCAATCACTATTCTATAGTTAGGAAACCTATTTTTGATCAATAAAGCTTCCTTTAAAGCCATGCATCTTCATTAACTATCTGTTTCCAAATTATCTTCCATTACTTCCCATCTACTATTTACCTTACTATTCACTTTAATGCTAAACAATTCATCTTCATTAACTATCTGTTCCTCCTTTTCCTTCTGTTAGAAACATAGAAAGTCAGAAGCAATTCGGTAGCATGATTTTGTTGACTTTAGTTTCTCTTTCTCACCGATAATCACTCTTCCTCTGTCTTCATTTTCTGTGTATATATAACTTGTAATCCTCTCTTTTCGATATGAATGAAATATAGTTTCAAGTTTATTTCAACTTCACATGGTATCAGAGCCAGTGTGATTTCAGTGTTATTTTCCGGCGAAAACTCCATTTTTTCTGGCAAAGCTTGGTTAAGTTTAGTTGTAGATCTTCCTTCGCAGGAGCCTCCTCTGACCACACGCGCCCTTCATCCTTCTTCTCCGGTCCAAGATCGGCAAAACCCAGTTGGTGGCGTCAAGTTCCGACAACGCGTCTCCTTCACGCGCTATCGTCTCCTCCGCCGTCCATACCATGCGCCGACGCATGTAGCAAGTTCCGGCGACCGTTTCAGACAAGTTCTAGGTGCGTTTTGATCAACTCTTCGAGCCCGTTCATCCTCAGGGGCTGTGTGATCTAGTTCTAAAGTTGGCTTTTCGGGTACCGATAATCACTCTTCCTCTGTCTTCATTTTCTATGTATATATAACTTATAATCCTCTCTTTTCGATATGAATGAAATATAGTTTCAAGTTTATTTCAACTTCACATGGTATCAGAGCCAGTGTGATTTCAGTGTTATTTTCCGGCGAAAACTCCATTTTTTCTGGCAAAGCTTGGTTAAGTTCAGTTGTAGATCTTCCTTCACAGGAGCCTCCTCTGACCACACGCGCCCTTCATCCTTCTTCTCCGGCCCAAGATCGGCAAAACCCAGTTGGTGGCGTCAAGTTCCGACAACGTGTCTCCTTCACGCGCTACCGTCTCCTCCGCAGTCCATACCATGCGCCGGCGCATGTAGCAAGTTCCGGCAACCATTTTAGACAAGTTCTAGGTGCGTTTTGATCAACTCTTCGAGCCCGTTCATCCTCAAGGGCTGTGTGATATAGTTCTAAAGTTGGCTTTTCGGGTACCTCTTATATTAGTTTCCATTTTGATATTATTGCTTCTAGTTCTTATGGGCTGTTTTGTGCGCAAGCTTCTGTCGCCATTTGGGAGACTTGTTTGTCATTCTGCAAATTCGTAACACTATTTTGTCATTTTACAAATTCAGAGGACCTATCTGTCATTCTGCAAATTCGTAAGATCAAATTGTCATTTTAAAATTTCGAAGGTCTAAACTGGTATTTTTGCAATTTGAAGAACCAACTTGCCATTTGCAAATTCGAAGGTACTGTTCATTTGATGGCTACTGTTCATCGTTTGGGATATTTCTGGTAAATCTCTATTTGGTCACTAGTGTGACGTTTGCTGTTGTGGTTAGAGGACCTTAAAGCCTCGTTTGAGATATTTTAGAACATATCTTGCATTATTTAAAAGGTTCTCCAGGTCTTGGTATTCTTTATACAGATTATGGGCACACTAAAGTCGAGTGTTTCTGTGATGCAGATCATGCAGGATCTAACGCCACAAGACGATCCACTACGGGTTATTGTGTGTTTGTTGGTGGAAGTTTGATATCCTGGAGAAGAAGCAAGGAGTTGTGTCAAAATCAAGTGCAGAAGTGGAATATAGAGCTATGTCACAGTCAGTACAAGAAATTGTGTGGGTATTTCAACTCTTGAAGGAAATTGGTATCACCACGACATTGCCTGCAAAGCTATGGTGTGATAATAAAGTAGCACTTCATATAGCATCGAACTCTGTATTCCATGAACGTACCAAACATATTGAAATCGATTGTCATTTTATTCGTGATAAGATTAAAGAAAATGTTGTATCTACAGGGCATGTGCAATCAAACGACCAACTAGTAGATCTTTTGACGAAAGTCTTACATGGGACACGGGTTAAATATCTTTGTAACAAGTTGGGCATGATAAACATATATGCTCCAACTTGATGGGGAGTGTTAGAAACATAGAAAGTCAGAAGCAATTCGGTAGCATGATTTTGTTGACTTTAGTTTCTCTGTCTCACCAATAATCACTCTTCCTCTGTCTTCATTTTCTGTGTATATATAACTTGTAATCCTCTCTTTTCGATATGAATGAAATATAGTTTCAAGTTTATTTCAACTTCACACCTTCCATGTTTTACCTTCAACTCTCTTCTGCAAGGCTTCTTCCTTCCTTTTCCTCATATAACTAGCCTCACACCAATCCTCACGCACTATTACTACAGATTCATCCCAACTCCTACTTAAATTCGTAGAGAGCCATGCACCATATCTAGGTTCATCAGGATTATTCACAAATTTCAACCTTTCAATTCTGCAACTATGATATTCATGACCTATCTTTCCACATTTAAAGCACAAGTTTTGTAGTTTTTCATACCTTACTGTGATCCAAGTACCAGTACCATATGGTTTTGGCAACCAAAACCCATACGCTAAAGCTTTCCAAGATAGATTCGAATGCATTTACCATTGTAATTCGGATCCTCAGCCATTACTACTTCTCCAACATAACCTCCAATTGTGATTACATTCTCCAGATACATCACCTCTATAGGAACATTGTGAAGTTGGATCCAAATTGGACAGCATCCAAAGTCAAACTCCTCATATGTTTTATACTTCGATTGTTCCTGGAGACTTAGCAAATTTCCATTGATCGACCACGGCCGACCTCAGAGAATATGATCATACTCGTCTCTATTCGATAATTTGCATAGAAATGCGTTATTGGCAACATCAATCACATCTAATCCTTCCTGCATGTTCCACGCCTTCCTGACAGTTGATTCCATTATAGATCTCATATAAATCATGTTGGCAAGAAGTTTACCAATCAAGATCCATGCAGATCCTTCTTCGTTCCAAACAATCGGTGCCGTAATCCGACCTTCATCCATTCTTGAATGCCAATCACCGATCAAGTCTCTGTGAATCTCAACCTGTGCTTCACCTTCTTCCTTGCCTCCTACCTCCAAGCCTAACTCACTCTCACGTTAGACGGAGAGAACGAAGAAAACTATCACGTGAGTGTGCGGAGAGAATGATGATTTTCTATTAAGTTTAGAAGTTTGGAAAGTCCCCTTTAATATGTATTGAAGTCTTACCTCTAGAACAAAAGAAAACTCTCCAACTAGCTTCTAACACAAATTTTAAAGACCTACCTGCTTCTTTTAAAACTATGGATTTTGATAGTTCCCAGAGTGAAACTAAACATGCATGTACTTAAAATTTGTTGAATATGAGGGGAAAAAAATTATAATATGGATATTTCTTCAATATGAGACCCCATATATACTACAATTCCGTGCAATTAAGTGGATGGATTCTGTGTGAATTCTCTATAGAAGTTTATTTTCTTTCTTTTTAAAAATGATGCCATGATCAGTTGTTAGTGCTTGTTGACTTGTTAGCAATCCTTGTTCTAGCAACAGTAATTATTTGAGTTAAGGTGCAAAAATAACTTTCATCTTTTATTGTTAATGGTTTTACCCTAAAAAATATTTTATGGTTACTATTACACTTTTAAGACAAGTTAAAGGTTAATTTAGCACCCCAGCCCTAATTACCCCCCCCCCCCCCACACACACACAATTTGATGTGTGGCGCCTTAATTAACCATCAGAAATAAATTCATTTTTATGTCTTCAGTTATCAGGGCTCACTGAATCAGACAGAGAGGCTCTTGTTTATCTTGTCAAGGCTGCATCTATTATGAACAACATTTTTTATCTCCAGGTTGTATTGACATTCCACAATAACATTATATAAAATTTGTAATACCGTATTTTGATGCTTAGTTTCTGTGTGTGTGTGTGTGTGTGTGTGTAAATAACTTGTATGCATTATGAAGTTATATTGTGAAAGAATTCGGGGAATACTGTGTTGAATGTGTTTATATACATAATAAATCATATAGCTTACCTAACATAACGGTCTAACTTAAATCTCTAACTCCCTTAACTACCTAACTACCCTTAATAACTAAAATTTGTGAATTTTGTTGAAATCAGGCTTGGCACAGTAATCCAGTTCTAAAAGATTGGTTGAAGAAGCATGCTGATAGATCAGAGTTAGATCAGTTCAAATGGTCCTATTATCAGATTAACAAGATCCCATGGGAAGTCATGACACCTTACTCTATTATTATTATTAGATGGATTGTATTCTTAAAAAAAATTAGTTAAGTTAGTTATTTGTATCAAATATGTATTGGTTTTCCTAAAATACCCTCTTTAATCATTATTTTTATTAGTGAAAACCCACTTTAATATATACAATTAATAGGGGTATTTTTGAAAAAAATTATATATTTATGAGACAAAGCATATTGAGATCTTACCTTTAAAATAAAAGCAAACTCTTCAACTACCTATTACATTTAGGACCGGAAGGAGCCTATAATTGTTTTTGTTTACACTGATAGAAATAGGTGGAGTAATTTAGGCCCCGTTTGGTATAAGGAAAATTTACAACGTACTATAAGAAGTTGAGAAGCATTACCAAATCAAAGAGAAAAAGTCAAAATGCCCTTTTTTATGGGCTAATTGCATGCATGTGAGGTCCCCAAAAGTAAACAGTTAGACAAAATATGAACATCCTAGTAGTTGAGTTATTTTTGAAATAAGTTTAAAACCAATCTCTGTAAAATAGTTTGAATAATCTTTTTTGTTTTTTTCCTGTTGATAGGTCAAGCCTTGATGAAGACAAGCCATATTTGACAACAGCAGATTCAGCAATAAGGCTGCTTCCAAAGGCAACAAGGGCAGTTGAAGGGTGGAAGGGTTTGGAATACAGAGCAGCATTTCCTGTCGTGAAACCACCTTGTGCAAATTTTTACCCTCTAGACATGGACAAAACGGTACTATTCCTATTATCTAATACTCCTTTCGTCCCTTAATATAAGAGTTAGATAATTAATTTACATAAATAAAGGAAATCAGTTATTTGTAAAAGACATATACTGTTTTCCCTAAAATACTCCATTTATTCATTTGCATTGGAAACCATGCCTTTGATAGAAGCCGCCTTAATATATGTAATCAATAAAGATGGTTTGGAAAAAGAATTACTCCCTCCAATCCTAAATATAAGACAAAGTTGACTTTTTTAGAGAAATTAATGAAGCTAATTACATTAGCTTAGAGTACTTATAGTTATATTTTTTTCTCCAAACTAATAAGTTTGACTAATAAATTGATATATAATTTTAAATATACACAATATATGATATGATTAAGTAACTTATTTAACTTTCTTAATTTCTTCAAAGAAAGTCAACTTTGTCTTATATTTAGAACTAAAGAGAGTATAAATTTAGGAAACAAGGTGAACTGAGATCTTACATTTAGGATCAAAGAAAACTTTTTAACTAGTCCCTATATTTAGAACCAGAGGAAGTATTGATAAATATCCCTCACAAACAATTTGGTTTGCAAGTATGAAATGTTTAAAACGAGGAAAATGTGAGAATCTAAAAACCATCATAATAGGCAAAGGGTTTGTAGGCTAGTTGCATGAGAGCTTCCTTTAAGTGGGAAGTCGCAGGTTTAATCCTACCTATAACCTTAGGCCATTAGTGCCTGCCTCTTTAATTCAAAAAAACAAAAAACTATCATGATGGTCACCACATACTATGCTACTGAAAGGCATTATATTAAATTCATACATAAACTACTCACAAAAACTTTTGAAATAGAAGATTCTTTTGAACATGAGAAACAATAAACATGTGTTGTAGGAATTTGAAGCATGGAAGGAGAGTCTAGAAGAGGATAAACAGAGAGAAGCAACAGGATTTTTCAGTGTCATCAAAAGGCACAGTGAGTTTTGCTTGGATTCTGATATATCAGATAACAAAGTGGGATATGAAGCTACCAGTGATCTTTATATATCTCCTTACTCTCAAGAGTACAAGTCTCTTATTGCAAAAGCTTCAGCGTTATTACATAAAGCTGCGGATCTTGCCGGCTCGCCAAGGTGTTCTACAATCTAATTCTCATTATTTATCTGTCATTAGGTATTTTCATGCAGAATAATATTGTTTCACCTACAAATATTTCAGCCTAACTCTCTCTTTTCAAATATGTAGTTTGAAGAGATTTCTACATAGCAAGGCTGATGCTTTCCTTTCAAATGATTATTATGACTCTGATATAGCCTGGATGGAGTTGGTTAGTCATTTTATTTAATATAACTTCAAATTTGTATTCTACTTGTCATTGTTTACTTGTTATAAGAATACCATTTTACTAAGGGGGAACAAATAGAAAATGAAAAGATTCACTGTATTGCTCCTAGTAACTTTCATATGACTACCTGTAAAAGTCAACAACTTGTCCACAATTAAGTTCTTTATAGTTTTTTTTTTTTTTTTGCTTCTATGTGATTTACTTCTGTGAAATTTTCAAGATCATACGATTGTTGATTTTTCCCTTTGCCGGCACAGGACTCGAAGTTGGATGTTACTATTGGGCCATACGAGACTTATATGGATAAACTTTTTGGATATAAGGTAAACCTTATTGTATGATTGAGGTTCTGTAACAGATAGACAATGTAAGTTCAGTTTCAAAGCCTGATCACATAACTATATAAATGATTTAGAGCTTTTCAATTGGAATGTGATCATGCTTCCCACAACTACTGTGTAGTACTATTGGATGAAATAGTAATTTTGTGTCATGACAAGAATCAGGAGACGACATTGTTACTTTCCCCACTTCAAAATGATTGTCACCTTTAGAGTATGGGATACTAAGTCCCACATTAAGTAGCATGTGATGGTGGTTAATGGGGTATTTAAGTGAGTCGGTTCTCCTATCCCAATAGCTAGTTTTTCGGGTTGGGTTACCCATCCACTTAAGTACCCATCACATTGACTAAGTCAAATGTGAACTTAGTGTAAAAAGTGTTTGGATTTAAGAAAAATGAGTAACTTGTAATTTATGACTCAGTAATTGCATTGCAATTTTTCAAGGCTACTTTTGAAGCATTTATTGGAGTCCAGGATGAGGAAGCTTCAGCTCAACTAAAACTCTTGGTGACAATCTGCAAGTACTGTAACACAAACATTTCTCATCAGATAAGACTTCATTTATTTGTTTTTCAAATTTATCAGCTATTAAACTTCCAAGTTCTTCTGCTGAAGGTTTTGGAGAAAAATCTCCCATTGGACAAGGCATACAAATCAGACCATGTAAATGAGGCACCTATCCGTATCATCCAGCTTATATATAATGCCGGGGTATATAATTAACAAGAATAATATAATATTAATAATTTTCTCATGATGCTAATCAACAAAGGTTTTTGAATTATTAAATTTCTGAGATATTATGTTAGAGGTTTCTAAACTGGAATTTTTTTTCGTTGGTGAATTCTGTGTCAGGATGTCAGGGGACCGCAGATTGTTGCGTACAATCTACCAAATGATGAACGTATAGTAAAAGACAGGGGAACATCAATGGTCATGCTTAAGAATGTTCATGAGGCTAAGTAAAAACTCTGACATTAAAATGCTTATTCTGTTCTAGAAACAAATATGTATCTGTGTGTGTGTATATAAATGAATCTTAACTTGGTGCCTATTATAATAATCAGGTTTAAGCATATTCTTCTTCCCATTGCTGAAGTGTGTGTTGCAAAGGAGAAACAAGAACTTGTGGATTTTGAATCATTCTTTACCCACACAATTTGCCATGAATGCTGCCATGGGATTGGACCTCATTCCATAACACTTCCAAATGGTCAAAAGTCTACAGTGAGATTGGTCAGTTGCATGATTTGTGCTATCTGAAAAAATTCGGTTTCTTAAGGTCTTAAGCTTACGCTTATGCTAAGAGTGCAATTAGCAAATCATTATACTTCGTAAAAATGGATCATAATTCTCTGTTGCAGCAGTACGATGCTGAAAGGAGAGAGATAGACACATGAGGTGGATAGGACCCACCTAACATTTAGGACCCCACCCCCCTATCAATTTGTTTGTTCAACTGTCAAAAGGTTAATGGCGGATTTTTTTTGGGAAGAAGATATTGAATAGTGCGATAGGATGCGGTAAGTTTCCTTATGCAGCAAGTTTTCTCCTGTGATTGGCTTTTCACATTTCAGTAACATTATATGGAAGACAGAGAGAGGGAACCGAAGTCCCTAAACACAAATAATTCTTCAATAATTCAGCGAGTTACAATTCTGTGCATAATTTCATTCTGTTTTGATGCAGGAATTGCAAGAATTCCACTCTGCTATGGAAGAAGCAAAAGCTGATATAGTTGGTCTCTGGGTACTAAGGTTCCTAATTCACAAGGTCAGTTCTGAATTACAAGTGTCACTGAATACATGTGCAGTGAAAATTTCCCTTATAGTAGGGATTATTTGAATAATTTATGGTTCTATGAATTCACTAAAACTAATGCTAATTTATGGCATGTATCAGGGCTTGCTTTCTGAGAGCTTATTGAAGTCCATGTATGTTTCTTTTCTCGCTGGATGCTTCTGCTCCGTATGTTTTGGCTTAGAGGAAGCTCATGGGTAAGCAAGTTATATGCTATTTTCCCATTTGTTATCCATTATCATCTTCTAGTATGGCAAAACCATGTTGAGTAGCATGAGATGCTCAATTATTATCCATTATTATGCTCAGTTACTAAGTCCCACATCTTTGAGCATAGTAAAACCATGTTGCTAAAGCTGAGAATTACAATGCCATGGGATACTGAGTCCCACATCAAGTAGTATGGGATGCTCTGTGGGATACTTAAGTGGATTGGTTCTCCCACCTCAACTGCTAATTGTTAGGTTAGGGTTATTTGTCTCAGTTAGATACTCATCACATTGTAATTGATTATATATTGTTGCTTTGTCTTTGTCAGAAAAGGGCAGGCATAGCAGTTCAACCTCTTATATAAGAGAGGGGTGTATATATGGCATAGTGATGGCACATTTTCAGTTGATTAATCTAAGGTGGGTGACTTATTTAGCTTTCTTAATATCTCCAAAAAAAAGTCAATTATATCTTATATTTAGAACGGAAGAGAGTAGTAAATAATAAAGTAGTTTTTGTTTCAAAGATTGAAGAAGCAATAGAAAGTCTAAGCAGGGAGATATTGAGCATACAAGCCAAAGGTGACAAAGAAGCTACAGGCTTGCTTCTTAAGAAATATGGGGTCATCTCAGAACCACTCAAATTTGCTTTGAGCAACTTGGAGCATGTCCAGGTAACCAATTAACCACACACTATTCTATTATTTGTATATTACAACAATTAGGGCCAGGTTTTGAACATTAAAGGGGAAAAGACTTGTTTGTGCTTTACAAGAGCAAAAATTCTATCACATTTATCTGATACAACACAAAATTACTTAAAATAAGTGAAACCAAATGAGCACTTAATTCCTCTAATAGTGTCTCTTGTGAATTTTGCAGGTGCCTGTTGACACAGTACCTTCCTTTCCCATTGCTGAAAAAATATTGGAGTAAAGTGATTGACAAGAGCACATGCCAAAATTTGCTTCAACTTTACTCAAAAATAAATAAATAAAAGTAGCTTCAATAAGTTCATACCACTTCTTGTCAGGAAAATATTTCATATTTGGTGTTGTACTAAAACTTGCTGCTTTTGTGATTTGCATGTTTGGATTAGCCTTTTGAAAATAATAATAATATGGGTGGAAGCAGTTGAATAAATGTAACGCCACTTCCCATTTATTGCCCATTACTGTAACACCCCAAATTTTATTCACAAAGAATATATTGTGATTATTATATATGTTCAATAAAATGGTGAATATTTAAAGCCACATGAATTAAATATTGAAAGTAGAAAGGTGAACAGTATTTTCAGTGAAATCACCTGCAAGGTAGCGAGTTTGTCATGTGGTTTTGGAAGACCACATGATGAGAAAAAATTATGAAATTTCACAGGGTGAAATTAGATATCCTAAGCTTTAATTTGATAGGTCATATGAATCAATTGAAGCTATGCACAGAGTTATGAGTTTTTGAAGTTAGTCCAGAAAATCTAGAAAGTCTCTAGAGGAGCGGTCAAAGATGGACAATCTGGGAATGATATGATTCCATCTAGTAAAAGTCCATATTTTTTCTTGAAACTAGACTCAATAAGGGTTCCATAGCCTTTAGAATCGCTCTGAAACGATGTTTACAAAATTAGTTATGATTTTTCAAAGTTAGGGCAGAAAAATTTGCCAGAATTGACATTACTCCGAAAATTAAAAATAAAATGTGTTAGAAATTGATTAATGGAATTAAAGATGCCAAGTATCATGATCATATGAAGAGGGGATTAGATTATGACTTATGAAGATGAGCACATGTTCAATTGCATTAAAATAATGCTACAACATGAACATAGCAATCATGATTGATGATGATAAGGATTATCTTGAGTGTAAGGTTGGAATTACCTTGAGTGCAAGTTTGGTTTAATTGGAAAAACACTCATTTGGTTAGAAGAACAAGAGGGAGAAAGTTAGTTTAAAACCAATGGAAAGCCTAATGGAGTAAGTGTGTCATGATATGAAGGAGGTATGAGTGGTGACAAGTGTCACATTATGGTGCATTGATGAAATCATATGGAGTAAGGTGAAGGGAGTTAAATTATGAAGCTATCTTTCCTTTCCTCTTCCCATGCACATATTGGCCAGCAACAAGAGAGAGAAGAGAGAGAGAGAAAGCTTGAAGCCATTGAAGATTTAGAGAGAAGGAAGAAGGGGCTCAAGGTAAGAGGTGATTCCTTAAGCATTTCTTTACAATTTTTTCATGAAAAACCTTCTCTAAACATTTCTCTTCATGAAATCCATGATTTTGAAGACACACTTTGTTACCAAGGAGAGGGAGAGAGGAGACGCCTAGAGAGAGGAAATCCAAGAACTCAAGAGGTAGCTACACCAAACTCAAATCTATTCTAGTATGAAGTTGTTGTTGGTGATTGTTGTTGGTTTTAGTGATTTTTGTCAATTTTGTAAATTTGGAAAACCCTAATCCTAAGGGGTTATGCTGCCCAAATTTCTTTGAATCATGGTTAAGAAGTGTTTAAATGAGTTAATAAGGGATTAGAAGTGGAAGAGTACAAGCTTTGGAAGCTTAAACACAAAAACTCCATTTTTTCTCTTTCTTGAGAAACTTTTGGCCAAGGTCAGAACAGGGGGTAGGAGCTGGATTTTCATAAAATAGATTATTCCATTGGATTCATTGGGAAAAAATAGGTGGGGTTACAGTTGGTCACTTTTTTGGAAAAGGCCAAAAAAGCAAAATTAATAAAACGCCCCTAAAATCCCTAAATCGGGGCCGTCAAGGGTATTTTTGTAATTTGACATTGAATTTGGTAATTCCGAGCCCGGAAATGGATTCCTTGGAAGAAAATAAGTCAGGATAGCTCTAGTCAAAATTTTGAAAAAACTTGTCATCAGGCTAGGTACGGTCAAGCTGGGTAGGGTCCCAGGGGCATTTTGGTAAAATTTTACCATAGACTAATATAACCACAAGAATCACTATGAAAGAGTCTAAAATGATACTTGGACATATTATGACCTATTTCTTGTATATTTAATATTTTAGGACCGAGTCGGAAGCCGAAAACGACACTTTTTATGAGGCACACTAAAAAGGGATTGATAAGACTTTGAGGTAAGGAACTTACCTCTCTTGCATGTATTTGATATTTGTGCTAGTGCATTGATGAATGTTATTGCTTTGTTTGATTATATGAAACATATATGAATGATTGAAGCACCGTTTTTGTTTACGCTATGGCCATTAGTATGTTAATTGAAACATTGGGCACGCAGATATGTCATTGTGTGAACATGAGTTATGTAATACAAGTATGTCATACATTAAGCATTTATCTTACATACATATTAGTACTATTTTCCTACTAAGATTCTCTCAAATCTCACCCTCCCCTACCAACAATTTAGACAGGAGAAGACAGATGATATACTGAGAACAATGAAGAGAACCGTACGAAAGGGATCATAGTGGTGGAATGAAGATGAGAAGATGTCTCTGTTTTACTAAAATGAGTTTAGACACCCAATTAGCCCTATGCGGCTACATAAATTATAATTATCAAGTATGAATTTCTATGCGGAATTTTTGTAATCGTGTATATAATATCAGTATATTTATGTTATTCCTGTTTTGCCAACCGAACTGCGTATCATTTTCCGTAAATACTCTAAAATAGCTGAAAATAAGATGAGGTGTGACAATTACTATGCTTGGGGTTGCCCGGTAAGAAAGTAAGAACCAAAAATAAGAGGGTTAAGGTGCAACCAGTATTTTAAAATCTTTTTTTAATTACATCTTGCATCCTAAAATACTTTTTTGGTATATTTGGCATCCTGAATTCTCTGCTAGTTAAAAACTAAAAGTTGTTCTTGAAATGTTACTACTGTAATAAAAAATAGGGAGATTTACACTTAGGTCCCATGTAAGGAAAAAAATGAAAAAATGGTCCCTATAGATTGTAAAATGAAAAAATGGTCCCATGGAGTTGTCAATACAGGCTCCTGGAGTTGTTAATGACAACGCCAGGAGCCTGTATTGACAACTCCATGGGACCATTTTTTCATTTTGCAATCTATAGGGACCATTTCTTCATTTCTCCTCTTCCTTGGGACTTCACTATCATTCTCCCTAAAAAATATAATACTTCTTAAGAAGTAACACGACTTTCATGGTAAAAAAAATGAGCAGAAGGCAAAAAAGGATATGAGTAGTTGACTCAAGTTAATTAAATTTAAATAATTTAAATTTTAAAGTTTTACTTTAAAATTTAATGTAAAAAAAAATTATTTTACTTTTCCCAACCATGTATTTTATTTTATTTTATGAGTTTATAATTAAATGATATGGTCATATGTGATTATGTGGAGAATTTGATGAGATGGATATAAATAATTTAACATGTATATTTTTCCTATGAAAAAGAAATATTAAATTTAAACCATTTTTTTAATATAAAATAGTTTAGCTGAGTTAGATTCCAATTAGAGTTGGGAATCAGGGCCAGGTTAGCTCTTTTAGACCTAGGGTAAGAAAAATTACTATTTTTCAAAGCCCGACCTGAGAGTTTAAAGGCTAAGGCTGGCCCTACAGGGCCTGATACATTTTTCACAAGATTTAATAATTTTTACTTTTTTTTATTTTTGTTTTAAAATTACAACAATGAAATTCCTAATTTAATACATAAATATTGTCAAAATTATAGTGTAAAAGGTATGCATCATTTAACAAACAAACACAGTGATTAAGTCATAATCAAAGGTAAACTATTATCTATATACTACAATTACAAATAATTAATGAGAAGACTTAACAAAATTAAAATATTTCTTATAAATATGTTTTGAAAAGTGTAAGTAGTCAATAAAATAAACAACACAAGATATAAATAAAACAATCACTATTACCACAAAAAAAAAACAATAACTAGAAAATAAGTCAAAAAATAAAAAATTGTCAAGAATACTTATGAAATAAGAAATATCTTTTATAAATTTTTAATTTTTAGTATTCTTAATATAAGATATTCTTATGAAACTTAATT
Source organism: Inga laurina (assembly GCA_963855925.1). Taxonomy (NCBI): domain Eukaryota; kingdom Viridiplantae; phylum Streptophyta; class Magnoliopsida; order Fabales; family Fabaceae; genus Inga; species Inga laurina. The sequence goes on from OY979711.1 coordinate 15,610,119, forward strand.
CTAAAAAAGATAATGCCAACTAAATATTTACTATATCATTAACAAAATATAAAAAATCAATAATATTATTATCTTATAAATAATTTTTAAAAATAAAAAAATATATACAAGCCTAAAAAGGTCGACTCTTTTAAGCCCTCGATTTTATAGAACTGGCTCTTTTAAACCCATTTTCACTTTTAAAGAAAAAATCTTAAATCTAACTTTTATAAATTCAGGATTATTGGGTGACTCATTTTCCTAGCTCTAATTCCAATAGCTCACTATGACACCTAAATCTAAACCATTTAACATTTATCATATTTCGTATTTATTTTTGCCACAACATATTTCATATTTATATAAGCTTGATCGACAGGGAACCGAGGCTCGTGCTTGGACAACTTGAGTGAGGGGCTAAGTTACCCTGAATAAATTTTATTTTCGTCGAATGAAAAAAAAAATTGAATTCAGGAAAGCAGTCGCTCTGTGCTTTTTGGGAAGGAGAAAAGCTCACACAGGAGACGAAGTAGACACTATACTGGTCCGGATGACTACTACAAAAACTTCAAACCTAAGGAAACGACGCCGAGGTAAAGAAATTTTCTCAAGCTTGTATTTGAAATTTATTCATTTTCAAGAAAAGAAGTAGAAGAAGCGTTGAGGATCTTGCCGAATAGTTCCAACGGATATATATTTTGTTCTCAGTTAAGGGTTTTAGGGATTCAGAGGCTTCGAAGGAAGGAATTAGTCCGCTTACTGTGAAATATTGGTATCAACGATACAGTTTATTCTCTAAATATGACCAAGGTATCCAGATGGACGAAGAAGGATGGTTCTCTGTAACACCTGAAGAAATTGCCATTAAACATGCTGAGAGGTGTATGGATCATCAGGTTGTCATTGATTGTTTCTCTGGAGTTGGAGGAAATGCTATTCAGTTCGCCAGAAAGTAACTTTTTCCTGCTTTAATAACTCCTATTCGTTATTTCTGCCTAAATTTAGTAATTGCCTACATATTCTGAACCTTGACATATACTCAAGATAATTAAACCTTGATCGGTCGGTCACTGAATCGGTCGGGTACTGGGTCAAGGGTAAGTGGGTCAGATCGAAGTCAAATCGGAGCTAAACTGTGGCCAAAACGGTGAGGTAGTGAACTTAAATGATAATATTTTTTAGAATAGTTTTGAAATTTGATAATTTTTTAAGATCAAATAATAATATTTTTAAGTGATTCTTTTTCTATAAGAAAGTAGACATCCCAAACTTTCCATAGAGTCTTAATTTGTAATTTTTGGAAATATATAGAATTAAATATGAGTTTTTAAAATGAGAAAAATTTGAATAAAGGTTAAACCGGTCAGACCAGACTGGTTAGATCGCCGGTTTGACGGTTCTCGTGGTCGAACCGGTCAGTCCGATTTTAATTACACTGCATATGCTACATTAAAATAGGAAATACAAACTATGAGGAAAGTTAGTTCCTCATACCGCATGTGTCTTGGTTTCCTAAAATAGGAAATACCTCTTTAATCATTTGTATTGAAAGTATCGCTTTATATGTGCAATTAATAGTATAGTTGGAGAATAAATTATAAATTTGGGAGACAAAGTAGATTGAGGTTTTTATATTTAAGATCAAAGTAAACAGAGCTTCTATATTTTAGAATGGAGGGAGTATTTGTTACTTTATACTCTAAATCTAAATTTAGTAATTGCCTTCATATTTTGAACCTTGACGGATATCACATTACATTACCATTGAAGGCTGCCTTTTTCTCAGCATCACTGAATGTATTTATTGGATTCCTTGCACTACCTAACTTTATACAGTGTTAAAGAGCAGTTACAAAAGTAATATATTTGTGTTAATTTTATATTTTTATTCTACATATGATCAAATTTTCCATCCCTAATACACTGCATTTGAGCACTTGACAAATCTTAGCTCTGCAGAGGATCTAGATCCGTGTTTTTTTTCATCATTTATGAACCGAGCTGAAAATGTTGTATCGTAATTTTATGCTAAAAATGCAATGCAAGAACTCTGCCAGTGAACAACCTAAATTCAGCATTTTTAATATTGACTTAGGTTTGACTGTGTTTAGGTATAAAAGTATATTTTGTCTGAATAGCTTGTCTTTGTTTTTGCAGTTTGCCCTTTTTGGAGTAATTTATTTGAAATCAGTGCAATGTGTTAGAATTGGTTACTACCTCAAAGCTTGATTTCTATGCTTTTGTTTTAGAACCTTATAGGAACTAGATGATATATATATATATATTATAATATCTTAGTTCTTATAGTTTGTCTGTTATATCCAATTTTTCAGGGGTTGTCATGTTATTGCTATTGACATAGATCCTGTAAAAGTTGCAATGGCCATGAACAATGCAAAAATATATGGAGTGGAGGCATATATTGATTTCATTGTTGGAGATTTTTTCGCGCTTGCTCCATCATTGAAGGCAAAATTTCACTGTCACCTTTTTGAGAATTATGCTCATGTTCAACAACTCAGTGCAGTTTATTAAACTATTATCTTGCTATTGCTTTTATTCTTTCATTCTGCCAGGGGGATATAGTGTTCCTTTCACCACCGTGGGGCGGTCCGTCTTATAAAGACATTCAAACATTCACACTTGAGTTACTTAAGCCAACTGATGGGTATGTCATGTTGCTTGCTTTATTTTGGATGCAGAACTTTCCAGGAAATTTGAATAATTGCTTGCTTTATTTTAAATGAGATTAGCTTATCAGCTTCTTCTTATTGTTTCTTTTCAATTTCCACTTACATCAATATGTTACCGGCTTTTAGCTTTCGTCCATACAGTATGTTAGTGGCTTAATTGTACTCTTGATCTCTCTAGTTTCATGAAGTTATATTTGGTTCCCCTGGTTTATAATTAGGCAATGGTGTTATCTTGTTCGTTTGAAATAAGTCAGTTTTCTCTGTATCTCATAATCCATGCAAATTTAATGTCAATAATAATTTGTTGACTTGTACAATATTGTTTATTTGATATCATAATTCTCACACAAATTGACATTCAAGTCAATGTGTGTGTTTGGAACAGCGATAGGAATGCTTAAAAGCAGCTTTTCAATCGTGATTTATGGTATACGAGGTAAGTATGTTCGAGGAGTTTTGTCTTGATTTACTTGAAAAGCAGCTTATAAGCAATCATGATGCCAATCCAAACATTCACAATATATTGTTATGAAATTTATATGGACTGGAAGACAATGGAACAATCTGTATCATTCATTTAAATAAAAGGGCATTGATTTTCTTTTTTCAAAAAAATATGGTGGGCCAAAATGAAACTTGTATGAAACTAGAGGGACTAAAATGTATTTAAACCAGTGTTGCAGGCAATACAATAACAACTTATCCACTAAACGGGTGATAAGATATTCAAATTTCTGTTACTGATTCAGAGAATCTGTTATGTATTTATGAATCTGTAGTGATTGACTCCTATTGAACCCTTAAAATTTGTGAAAAAAATTGCCCTTGAAATCTGATCAAAGCAATATCACATTCCCAATCACTACTTTTTGGCTTTTTTGGCTGTTAATTTTGAGTAACTCAAATTTAACATGCCTGTTAATACTCTGGGTATTGATGCATCTCTTTTTCTCTCATCTAGGGTTTATTTTTTTATTGACGAAGTCCAATGATGTCGTGCAATTCATGTAACCAATCTAATATGATTGGATAAAACTTATTGGGGTTTTTATTATTTTGAAATGGAAAAATGTTAATCTCTTGTGCAGTTATACTTTGTTTCAGGTTGCTCAAGCTATAACCACCAACATAATTATGTTTCTACCTCGGAATATTAACCTAGAACAGGTTCCAGAGTTGTCTTGGCTATCTTCTCCTCCTTTGGAGTTTGAGGTAAAAAAAAATGGTTTGCAAGATTTGATTCATTCTAGAATTGTGTTTCCATTTACAATTTTAGGCCAGAGAGAGAGAGAGTTGAAGGGTGAATGTTTTCAAATTTGCAGGTTGAATCAAATTATGTACAGAACCATCTTAAGGGGGTAACTCTGTACTTTGGTAGTACGGTAGCTGCTTCGTCTAGATTTTCAGTTGACTCTATATAAAGTGCCTGTTTGAGAAATCCCCAAACTATGGTTTCAGAAACACTTCTACGCAAACTGAGGAAAAACTCCTTTCACATACTTTGTAGACCATGAAGTCACTTCTAAAAAACTAATCCAAATCAGAGAGTGTAAAGTGCTTTTGCATGAAGACAGTATAATTTTAGGTGTTGATCTCTCTCGAATTTATTCTTTTGTCATCAAAATATTGGATGGTATGAATTAACAGGCACACAGGTTTTGGGTATAGAGAAGCTTTTGTGGAGCTTTCTCAATTTGGACTAAAATGATCTGTCTCTCATATTTGTACATATACATTGGTTGTGATTTGAACTCCAACTTGTGTTAGTAGAATTTCTTATGTTTTATTTTAAAAGAAGTCTGAGCATGGGTCCTCTCTTCAAGATTTATTGATGTGTTGGTTGTTATATTATATTTTAACTCAAATTTACTTGACCTTTTTTTTTTTTTTTTTTCAATTCAAGAGTTTAGGATTGCTCATTGATATCTATATAATTTTTTAATTTTAGTTTTTCACTATTGTTATATGCATGAATTAAATTTATTTTATCATCTACATTTTATCCTTTTTATTTTTATAAATATTACATGTTCCAAATATGAAGATAAAATATGAATAATTATACCACTAAAAACTTAGAAAAGTTTTACAAGACTATGAAAAGGATTAAATTAATTAAATATTTTTTGAATTATAGGGATTCAATTTTAAATTTTAAATTATGAAGATCCATGAAAATTTGAATAAAATTATAAAAAATAATTTCTCTTTTCAAATTTCACAAAATCAAGTTTTTTCCCTCAAACATTACATTGTGTATTTTCCAAAATCAAATAATCCTCTAGTTGAGTCAAGGGAAATAGAAGGGATGTAACTTGAGGGCAGACTTTATTTTTTTATGAGAATGAGAGCAAACATTTTAATGAGTTTATTTCTTTTTCAAAAAAAAAAAAAGGGCAAGCGGAGTTACAAAATTTTAATAAAAATATCACAATAATTCTAAACAAACTTTTTTCTTTTAAATTGAATTCACAAAAAAAAAAATTCCCTTATCTTCCCTTAAACCAAACAAACGGTAATATATTGGGAAAATTATAATAAAGGACCTAAAAAAAATAATATTTATTAAGAAGGATCATAAAAATGGTAATTATTTTGAAGGATAAAAAAATTAAAATAGAAAGACTAAATTGCTTTAGTTAGATTTCCTATCTTCTCTCTAACCAAATCTGGTATGATTGTTTTTTTTTCACTTGAGAATATGGAGTGATTGATGGATAATGACAAATAGAAACCAATTCAAATAACCTCATTATGTTTCGATTGCATAATGCATTAACAAGAAAGCATTAAACTATAATTCTATATCAATCACTCCAGATTAGTCAAAAATGACGGAACAGTGGAGAACAGTCACAATCAACGTGACTTCAACTTCGACAGTCCAATGGTTTCGCTTGAAAAATTTGCAAAAGTATATCCCAAACTCACCTCCTAGTAACATTCTACTTCACCAAACTCGTATCCTAGTATTAGTTGATCTTAATTTTTTTCCGTCTCTCCTAAACTTCTTCAAACATTTTTTTACGTTTATTACCAATCTGGGCATAACCTTGTGATGTCACAATTACAACATTAAGGTGCAATATCAATGTTCTCGGTGTCACCAATGTAGGCATAACCATGCGAGCTTTACAAATCCTAACCCAACTGAACTATTATGATGAATTAGTGAAGATAATAGGGCATAGATCATTTTTTAATCATTCAATGTTATCTTTAACTATATGGTGATGGAGACAATGTTTTTTTTTTTTTGGTATATCCAAGTTCAAATTGAGCTTTGTGGTGATGAAGACGAGGTAACTGTGTCACCTGTAATAGCGTTTATTAGTTGTAGTAATAGTGTTATGGTTGTAAGAAGATCTGGAGATAACTACAAGGGCAATTTAATCTTTCTATTTTAATGTTTTAATTTTTGGTCCTTCAAAATAATTACCACTTTTATGGTACTTCTTAATAAATATTATTTTTCTTAGGTCTTTTATTATAATTTTCCCTAATATATTTTACACATATAAAACATTCATCTACTTAATAACCTAGATTTATGAATGAGAAAAGCAGAATAAGATAAAATAATTCATGAAAATCATAGTTAAGACGATAGAATCATGGGAAAGAACAATCATATTTTAGCAGTGGTGTGAAACGAATGGAATATAGAAAAACATATGGTATATTTCATTCTCTAGAATAATTAATGACATATTATTCTGTCATACTTCTTCCTTTGTATTTTCGTTAATAATACTTTTTTTTTATTATAAAAGGGGAATGACATAAACTGCATCATTAATTTAATTTCTGTATGGGATCAAAAACTTTAAAATTTTATATTATTACCAAGTACCAAAGTTCTTAACTGAAATTTTTTTTTATGTACATAAGCACTGAAAATTAGACTAAGACAGCCCCAAATCTGGCATCCCACACTTATATAATAAATTAAAGTTGTTGTCCCAGAGTATCATTTCCCTTTATAAAAATATAGTTTAATATAAATAACAAACGAGGACTTTTTAAATAAGTTTTGTAATTTGTTAACATAAGAGGAAAAATAAAAATTCCCTGTAAAAAGAATTGAGAATGGAAAAAGAGGAAAGCTAAAAATGAAAGACAGAGAGTGGGGGCATCAGATGCGCTGCGTCCTTCTTTGTGGAGGAATCAGATGCGCTGCGTCCTTCTTTGTTCTTCCTTCACAAAAGGAAGTGAATAACCCACAAGAGTATTATTTTGTGTGTAGTAAGGTATTAAAATTCGGATAGGGTATTGAATCGGTCAGGTATTAAGTTAAGGGGTTAGTGGGTCAGATTGGGGTCAAACCGGAGTTAAACTGAAACCAAACTAATGAGAAATTGAAAATTTTAGACTTATAGTATGAAATTCTAAAGGAAAAATAATTTTTTTTTTTATTTTTTTTAAATATGAACCCGGACCAGACTGGGAACCGGACCGATTTACCTGTCAGTTCGTCGGTTTCCGGGCCGGACCGGTCCGGGTTCAATAACCCTGGTGTGTACACACACACTCACATAAAACCAATGTTAAGGAACCCGGGCCGGATCGGCCTGGAAACAGCGAATCGGCTGGTAGATAGATCCGGTCTGGGTTCCTATATAATTTTTTTTTTTTTTAAGTTTTTCCTTATAATTTCATACTATAAACCTAAAATCTTCAATTTTTTATCGGTTTAGTTCCGATTTGACCCCGATATGATTCACTAACTTTTACCCCAATACCCAACCGATTCAATATCCGTACAACTTTAATACCTTCCATAGAACACATGCATGCCTGGTTGTTGTTCTAAGCAAGAAAACGATATATAGATCAGTACCATTTCACGTTCGTTGACCGGTGGCGTGGACTAATTGACGATGGCTGATTCTGCAGCTCAAGACATAGAGAGGCAAGAAGAGTACCTCGACGTTCTCACCAAGTCTGGCCAGAAAACTGGGATTTCCAAGCCCAGGTAAGTTATAAATCCTGCTTTCCCCCCTTTTAATCGATCGCTGAGAAAACACGCCGGGAAACGTTGTAATGTGCGTTAGTTTTTACGATGGTTACTGATAAGTTTGCATTTTCATTCAAATTAGCTTATCATTTTTTGCAGATTTTAATATTGGGTCGCAACTTCTAGAGCTAGGGATTGTCCTAGTCCTTATTTCCAAGTTATCTAATCTAAGTTTTGTTGCAATTTTTCATTCTGCCACGACTTCTGTGGCGTACAACACTTCCATCCATTCTGCCCTTAGGTCAATGTTTGAGTAGAAGTATTAGCTCGTTTATTCTGGGCTGTCACTTCATGTACAGAGGGGATGTTCATCGAGATGGGGATTACCATCGAGCTGTTCATGTGTGGATTTTTGCGGAGAGCACTCAAGAACTGCTTCTCCAACGACGTGCTGATTGCAAGGATTCGTGGCCAGGCTTGTGGGATATCTCCAGTGCCGGACACATAACTTCTGGTGATTCCTCGCTGATATCTGCTCGGTAATGAGTTTCATTTCCATCCAAATGTCGTTCTTGATCTTACTTTTGCCAGATTTTGAACATCCTTGTTGATCTGAGGTAATGAGTATGGGTTCTTGTTTCTTGTTCCTGACGAGGATAAGTTCCATAGTTAAAACAATGAATATGGTTTACTAATTTGAAAACACTAATAGGTTGTTTGCACTAGTGAACCACTAAATTTTAAAAAATGTTTACCTTAAATTTAGGATTTGAATTGGATTTTGCATGACAGAACCCCCTTTTATCTTATCTGTAGGTTGGAGATGTGGGTATGCTTGATTGACATTAGATTTCAAGTAGTCCCTTGCCAATGTGTTTCAATCCCAATGTTGAATAAAATCTCAGTAGAATTAAACATTATTTTCCCTTTTTACCTGATTTAAGCAGCATTTAACATCTCAGGTATAAAAAAAAAGCAGTGTTTAATATAGAGATGGCCTATATAAAATATTAATGTTGTACTCCTTGCAGAATTATGCATATTAAAGACCAAGTTTTGCATGACCCCCCCCTCCTGTATTTTTAGTTTAATTTAATCTTTTCTTTTTGTAGGAGGGAGCTCGAAGAAGAGTTAGGTCTAACCCTTCCAAGGGATGCATTTGAATTGCTATTTGTTTTCCTTCAAGAGTGGTCAGTTAATCAAAACACTTCCTTTGTGGTAGCACTAATGTACTTTGTATCAAATATTTTCCTTTAAACTAAACCTTGAATGCCTTAAACATTCTCCGTTCTTATCGACCATGGAGCTTTTAATTTCTGTGGTGTTGTACAAGAGATTTGGAAGTTAGCCTGAATGCTAAATAACATAGAAGAGTGTTGCATGCTCTTATTTTTCTCTTCCTTTGGGGTCTGGGGAAAATTGTATGAAATTTGTCCTTTCGTGGCAGGTTAAAGTTTTGGAATTATTTATCTTGGCAGATGCCAGTATCATCTTTATTGCCACCACTAGCACACTATTACATCAACCTGTGCGCACATGCACTCGTAGCAATATATGCCTAACATTTAAGTACCGGAGCACTGCTAATTTGGGACTGTTTATTATTTGATCCAAATTAGCAGCTGCGTTTGTTCTGGATATCCAGTTGATCCGAATATCAGATCTGTTTGACTAAGGCCTAATAATAGCTTTTATGAATAAGAGTTGGAATAATAATATTTGAAGTTAGAACTTCTCTGGCAATTTGGCTTCTTATGCGGTGTTAAAGGACCAGTTGACCTTAAAATTTTAAGTTTCAACTAAGGGTCCAAGAGTGGCCTTTCTAAATTGTACTTGTATTATCTTCATGTTGTCTGACAAATGTAATACTGCATAAAATTTTAGCATTTAACCTAAGATGCTTTAGCAAGTTCTGAAATGGTGGGAGCAGGTGGATTGGTATAGTTAATGGTATAGCAAAAATAAATCCCTAGCGTATTACAAATAAGAATTCTGTTTATTATTAACTAAACTTTTCTTTATATCTGACTGCTTGACCTCTGAGGATTTAAACATTATTGGTAAGCTAATGCCTTTTTAATTATGAATTGCAGCGTCATAAATGATGGAAAGTATATTAATAATGAATTTAATGATGTATATCTTGTGACAACTCTTGATCCAATTCCACTGGAAGCCTTTACTCTTCAGGTGAGGATTTTTACACATTAACAAAATGGATTTTCGTACATCACATATTTTCCATTATTTCCTAAAATGGTAAATGTAAAATGGCAGTTATACTGATATTACTATGGTTATTCCATCAGATGTATGTAAAGTTTTTTTTTTTTTTTTGGTTGAGAAATATAATGCACTGTAGTTTGTTCAATGTTCTTAATGATGAGTAGGATTGATGACTGTTTGGTGGTAATGAAACAAAAAGCACTATTTACATAATTGCTTACTTAACCCATGAATCAATTATATGGCATGTGATTATGGGTCATTACATTAAGATCAAGGTTTGTTTGTTCTGTGCTACAACTGATTTTGGGTAACCTCTAAATTGTTAATCTGATTTTTATCACAGTAGCAGCATTATTATAATATTTTTCAGGGTAGTGGTATATAAGATAATAGTGATTGATAATGACGTTCCCCTGTGTCTGTGTGTGCACACGCAAATCTAATTTTAGGATTTTTATTCATATGTTTCTTTAAGTGCATGAGTGATTGGCATACTGAAGTTGCATGGCCTGATTCAAGTGAAATTTCTATTACAATTATAGGAAAGTGAAGTTTCTGCTGTTAAATATATCTCATATGAAGAATACAAAAAGCTGCTGGCCAAAGAAGATTCAGATTATGTCCCTTATGATGTTCATGGACAGTATGGTCAACTTTTTGATATAATAAATATGAGGTATGTTATTTCTTAATATATGCCTGTCATCAATGTATCACGCACCACCTTTGTTTTTTATGATTTGTATAAAATTTTATCATTATTCTGGTTTGGATCTTTGTACTGCACTGCACCTTTATTATTCATATGGTTGTCTTAAAACTATGCTGTCTTGACAACATTATTTGCACATATTCAGTAAAAGAATGTTGACAAACAACAACATCAACAAAGCCTTATCCCACTAAGTGGGGTCGGTTACATGGATTGCAAGGCACTATTGTGTTCTATCAAAAACCAAATCTTTGGATAAATCATTAACCAAAAGATCTTGATAACCCCATTGAGTGTTCACTTCAGCCTTCTTCCACATCTTTTTAGAAGACTCCATACTGCTTGATTGACCCTCCTCACTGGTGCATCCAATGGCCTTCTTTGAACGTATCCAAACCACCTCAAACAATTTTCTATCATTTTCTCCTCAAAGAATGCTGAATGAGTTTAAAATTTTTCAATGTTGGTTATATGCTTATATTGGTTTCTTGTCAATATGTTGAAGGTACAAAGAGAATACTAAGGCACGCAGTTTGAGTCTACAAAAACAACTCAGACGTTATGCTCCTAATAGCCTTAGTGCAGAGGTTGTTGAATTTCTTGGTTATTTTATTGGCCTCTATTCATGATCTGTTTTTACTTTCAACAAAAGTTTGTCCATTCCTCGTTAGATTGAGGTAACATTAGCCCTTTAGTATGACATTATTTTTTCTACTTTCTGTATTATCACGTTCCTGTTCATCCAAGATGCCTGTGAATGTTATGAATTAGGATTAAATATGGTTGTTGCACTTGATGGGGCTTTTAATACAAGGAAAAAATGAGTAGCTGTTTCCTTTTCCGAAGTTTAATTTCTTTTGAGCACAACTATAAAATTTTCACTCGATTCCTTATTCCCATAGAAATAGGAGCTTGATCCTAAATAATACTTCACACTCCTCTTACAAAACCTTATATTAAAAATTTATCCATAGTGGACTAATTGTTGAATATTTCATTGACTTTTGGGAAAATAGAATAGAATACGGTAAGATTACATATAATTGAGTAATTGTTATGAGATGTATTAGATAATTTTTTCTATTAAAGACAGCATACTACAGTTAAGTTAGAGTAATCAACTAGAAGCATGTTGGATGAATTTTCTACAGGAAAAAATAAAGCAATATATCAAAATTTAAAATAATACAATCCATTATTTGGTTGTTATTACTCATAACGTGTTAGAAATCCTTGAACTAATAACATTTTTGTTTTGCCAAAACTTGATCTTGACACTTTAACCATTAGAAGTAAATTTTCTTTTATATTTTGCAGTTGACGGGGCTCTCTGAATCAGACAAAGAGGCTCTTGTTTATCTTATCAAGGCTGCAGCTGTTATGGATGAACTCTTTTATCTGCAGGTTGGTTTGCAATACATGTACAGAAGTGCTTTCATGCCTTTGTTCATATGCACGTGCACATCTTTATTTCTCTGTGTTTCCTTACGTTGGCATGTTCTTGTCTTGTACATAACATTTGAAACGGTATACTTATGCTGCAAACACTTTTATGATGTGGATGGTTGTGCTGGATCATGTGGGATGTTTAATAATCATTGTTCTCAGCATTTTATAAAGTTTGACTGGAAATTTATTTCTTGCTTCGCATGGCCATTTCAATTATTTTTCCTTTGATATATTGAACGAGGAAGATGGATGCTCATGGTAATGTACATCACTAATATTTGTGTTGTCCATTTGCTTACTTCCAAATCAGGCGTGGTACAGTAATCCAGTTCTAAGAGATTGGCTGAAGAAGCATGCTGATAGATCAGAGTTAGATAAGTTGAAATGGTCCTATTATCAGATTAACAAGACCCCATGGTAAGTTGTGATAGTTTACTCCAAGCTGTGCTACATCTGTAAATACCTCTATCAAAGGTTATTCAGCCTATAATGGATAAGTAGTGCCAGCCAATTCTGTTTTCACCCGATTGCTAACAAGACATTTCCAACTGTTACTTCGTCCCATTGTTTGGCAATTTCTTTGACAAGGCTCCTATTTAACGCAAAACACTGTGGATCACCAAGATATTACTAAACATTAGATACATTTGAATAAAATTGTTTGAAACAGGTGAAGTATTGTTGTGAAGAGTATTTCTCTTGTTGATCTCTTAGTGAAATAGAACCATTGGAAACGCATATATACAAGGAGCCAAATCAGAGCATGTAAGACTCATTGATATTCAATTTTTGTTTTTTTTTTGGGATACTCAGCCTGCATAATTTTAAAAATAGATCAACCATAAATTAATCTGAAAAATGAAACCAAATTATCACCTATGAAACAGCCCAGTTGACTAGCCAAGACAAGGACATAAAGATGAGTAAATGTGTTAATGAATGTGAGATATACAACAACAACAAAGCCTTTATCCCACTAGGTGGGGTCGGCTATATGGATTGCACAACACCATTGTGCTTCATCAAAAACAATATCTTTAGGTATATTATTAATCAAAAGGTCTCTTTCTATGACCTTATTGAGCTTTTGCTATATTAGAATTAATTTGAATTTCCATAACAGTCATATTGTGCCAGTGCCATCTTAATATATATTCTCACTATTACCTCTGTTTGGGGGAGACATTGCTATATTGATATTTCTCTCAAGAAATGTTAATGCCAGTTTTATCATAATTATTTTTTGTCCATGGATAAAGGCTCAGATCATTGTACTGGTAGGTCACCTATCCCCACAGATTGGGCTTAGTATTAAAAGCTTAAAACTATGCTTTCTTCTAGAAATCTTGACACAGTTCACCTTGGTAGGATAACACCATTTTATTACAATTGACTTGAGCATTGATAACCCTCTTTTGTATTGATCCCAATTAGATTTCTGTCACCTCAAGATGTGTAACTTTTAATTATGAACATAATTTATAGTCAATAAAATAAAAAGTAGTTGGGGAAAGATAATTTGAATTGAAATGGCAGTTCTCATTTCAGGTTTCTCAAAGTATATGGCTATTTTGACAAATATATATAAACATCATGCTCCCTTGAGTGCTGCAATTCTTTTGTTTTAATATCTTGACTAGAATTTTTGTTTAAAAGAATTAAAAACAATCTCTTTTCAGCATGTTGAATTATCTTCCATTTTGTTGGCAAGGTCAACCCTTGATGAAGACCGGGCATTTTTGACGACTGCAGATTCAGCCCTAAGGTTGCTTCCAAATGCAACAAAACCAGTTAAAGATTGGAAGGGTCTGGAATATAGAGCAGCATTTCCTGTGCAGAAACCACCTGGAGCAAATTTCTACCCTCCAGACATGGACAAAATGGTACTACTGCTAACAATATGCTGTGCAAAGAATTTGATTTTCCAACATGGAAAACAATGAGTTTCTGTTGTGTAGGAATTTGAACTATGGAAGGGCAGTCTAGGAAAGGATCAACAGACAGAAGCAACTGGCTTTTTCAGTGTTATTAAAAGACACAGCGAATTTCTTTTGAATTCTAATACAACGGAGAACAAAGCAGGTTCTGCCCATGATCTTTATATAGTTCCTTACTCTCAAGAGTACAAATCTCTTCTTGCAAAGGCTGCTGAGTTATTGCATAAAGCTGGGAACATTACTGACTCACCAAGGTATACTTTCTTATGCTCATTATCCATCCATCATTGGCTGCTTCATGCTGAATATTTTAACTTATAAATGCTGGCTAACTCATTTTTTCGAAATTTAGTTTGGAGAGGCTGCTACACAGCAAGGCTGATGCTTTCCTTTCAAATGATTATTATGACTCAGATATAGCCTGGATTGAGTTGGTTAGTTCTTTCTTTAGCTTTCTACTACAAGATTTTTTGGCTAAATAAAAAAAAACACAATCTGATTTTTGTTGTCATTATTATTAGCATGACTGAGAAAGCATATTCATCACCGTTGGATTACTTCTGGTTAATATGTCTCTTCTGCTAAATGTGTACGTTTTGCTTTAATCTATTTCCATCCTCCTTCCTATTGGAATTATTACTTGATGATCGAGCCCATTTTATTTAGGCAAAAGAGAAAATATAAAGTTTCTTAGTATTTGCTCCTAATGACATTTATGTGACTGGCTAAAAATGTCAATGGCCCCTTCATCTCAAAAGCTCTGGCTTCTAGGATAAGGCCCAGGAATGGATTATATTAACATTCTCATTTAGGTGAATGCCTGTTGGTCTTCAAGTGATACAAAGCAAGCACAAGCCAGTCATTCCTTATTCTGAAATTTTCTTCAATTAGGAAAATCGGATCACAAGGATCAAGCTTTGTGTGTGTGTGTGTGTGTGTGTGTGTAGAGAGAGAGACAGGCAGTTGCACCACCCTTTTGCTGCAACGTGATTTACTTCTGGGCAATTTCAGGATCATCTAATTGTTGATCTTCTTCCCTTTTGTGGTGCAGGATTCGAAGTTGGATGTTACTATTGGGCCATATGAGACTTATGAAGATAAACTATTTGGATATAAGGTAAATATTAATATTCATCTTTGGTTGAGGCTTTGTACTGCATCCAACAATAATATCCAGCAAGATTATATAAGAATGAAAAAGATTAGGTATATCAAGTTATTTGGATGAAAGTGTAAAAGTAGCTAAGTTTATCTTTTGAGGTGAATGAGGCTAGCAAGTTAGGCTACTCTTCCTATAGCTTAGGCTTCAATAGAATATTGACAGAGTACTTAGTTTAAAGTATGTAACTTTGCCTGTAGCCCTTTAGTCAATCGATTATTAATTTGCAATTGCCATATGTCTCTTTCAAGCAGGGAAATAGGAACCTTTGAAGCATAGGCACTTCAGAAAAAAAGGAATAGTGTTCATGCCAAACACGTCTGGGACATAACACTTAGAAAACGCCTCAACTCTTTGGAGTTTGCTATGTTTTAGTGTTTATGTTAGCAATTCTTGCATTTTCGGCATGTTAAGTTGATTATCAAACATCTTTGATTAGCCAACTTCTCAGAAGCAGTCTCTCACTTTTAAGAATGAGTATCATCTAACTTTAAGATTCAGTAATTCAATTTCTATTCTTCCAGGCCACCTTTGAAGCATTTATTGGAGTCCGGGATGATCAAGCTACTGCTCAACTGAAACTCTTTGGTGACAATTTGCAAGTGATGTCCTAGAATCAATTCTGATCTTACAAGTATTTTATAATGATTTTTATGTACTATCATATCTAAAAAGATTTCTGCTACTGAAGGTTCTGGAGCAAAATCTTCCAATGGACAGTGTATACAAATCAGAAGATGTACATGCTGCACCTATCCGTGTTATCCAGCTTATATATAATGCTGGGGTGAGTATCAAGAATAATGTAATATTCATAAATTTCTCATGATGCTAGTTAACAAAGATTTATGAGTTATTAATGATTCTATGGATGTTTGATTTTGAAATAATTTTTTTGTCTTAGTTACTGGCTGCAAGCATGATTTAAAACGGGTTGCACTTGATAGAAACCTGATGTGTGAAGATTGGTTATAGTACATCATGACAAGAAAAATAGTTTCACTGTATGAATATATGATCTGGGAGAAATGGCTTGACCATTTATTATATAAGACACATCCTTCGTAAAATGCAATTCTCGTCTCACCTACAAGTGCTATCCAGTGTCCAGATTTTCTTGCTTTTGGTGCAGGACCTTAGGCTGCAAATGAACGGAAATTTTACATTGATAAATTATTTGTCAGGATGTCAAGGGACCACAAACTGTTGCTTTTAATCTACCAAATGATGAGCGTATAGTAAATGATCGAGGATCATCAATGGTCATGCTTAAGAATGTTTCTGAGGCAAAGTAAAATCTCTCGTGTTCAAATGCCTTGTTTGTTCAAGTTGCAAATATGAATGGTTTTCTTTCGTTGATAATATTTACAAAACCGCTGCCTATCATAATCAGGTTTAAGCATATTCTTCTGCCCATTGCTGAAGGCTGTGTTGCAAAGGAACAACAAGAACTTGTAGATTTTGAATCATTTTTTACCCATACAATTTGCCATGAATGCTGCCATGGGATCGGACCTCATACCATAATACTTCCAAATGGTCAGAAGTCTACAGTGAGATTGGTCAGTTTTATGATTTGTGTTGTTTCAGAAATTTCTTTAAATTTCGGAATTTCTGTGGCAAACTCATTCATTTAATGATGGATCGATAGTGTCAATTTGACTGTCAACTAATACTTAATCTTCTTTCGTTTGATACAGGAATTGCAAGAATTCCACTCTGCTTTGGAAGAAGCAAAAGCTGATATAGTTGGTCTCTGGGCACTAAGGTTCCTAATTCACAAGGTCAGTTCTGAATTATAAGTACAACTAAATACATATGCCACTATCTCCTTTATAATTTCTGACTAGTGCTTCTGAGGTGCCTTCATCAGTAAAAATCTTCCCTTTAGTAATCACTTGGGGATTAGTTGAATGTTTTACAGTTCTATGATTCACTTCAACTAGAATACTCTAAAAACTAATGCTTATTTATGGCATGTGTATGTGGAGCACCAGGGCTTGCTTTCTAAGAGCTTATTGAAGTCCATGTATGTTTCTTTTCTTGCTGGATGCTTCCGCTCAGTACGTTTTGGCTTAGAGGAGGCTCATGGGTAAGCAAGTTATATGCTATTTTTCCATTTGTTATCCATCATGGCAAAACCATGTCACAACAGCAGAAGAGATCACAGAGCCATTGTGATGGGGACTTGGTATTATGGGATACTAAGTCCCACTTTGAGTAGTATGAAATGCTCATTGGGTTATTTAAGTGAATTGGTGCTCCTACTCAACAACTAGTTTTTGGGTTAGGGTTACCCATCCCAGTTAGATACCCCATTACATTGTAATTGATTGATGATTGATTATATATTTTTGCTGTGTGTTTGTCAGAAAAGGGCAGGCATTGCAGTTCAACTGGTTATATGAGAGAGAGGCGTTCATCTTGCATAACGACGACAGATTTTCAGTTGATTTTTCCAAGGTATAATTGACTTAAATGAACACCCCCCCCCCAAAAAAAAAAAATATATATATATCTGACTGTTAGATCGGTGCCATAATTATATTTTGCTTCTTCAAAGATTGAAGGAGCAGTTGAGAGTTTGAGCAGGGAGATACTCACCATACAGGCCAAAGGT
Source organism: Inga laurina (assembly GCA_963855925.1). Taxonomy (NCBI): domain Eukaryota; kingdom Viridiplantae; phylum Streptophyta; class Magnoliopsida; order Fabales; family Fabaceae; genus Inga; species Inga laurina. Next base: position 15,627,854 of record OY979711.1, read on the forward strand.
GACAAAGAGGCTGCAGGTTTGCTTCTTAAGAAATATGGTGTGCTCACAGAACCGTTGAAAGTTGCTTTAAAAAAGTTGGAGCTTGTTCAGGTAATCATAGTACTCTGTTATTGGCGAATCTGATAGGTTGATATGCAATGGGACTATGCTTTTTGATGCTCAAGTTATATGTTTCTTGCTCTTGTTTTACCAAATTTGAAGTAGCATCCCAGAGAAGGAGCTGAAAATTAAACGAGAAATTCACATGATTAATTCTTGTAAAATTAATACGATACTGCCTCACTTAAACATCGATTAATGACGATGTTCATGAAGTATCAACAGATTATGGATGATCTTGTAATTAATTTGGTATGTTATCAAAAGAAGGCAAAATTACACAACTCCTCTGAACTTTGGACCATGCACAAACAACTCTCTTATAATTTCAAAACTTAAATAATAAACCTCCATGAGCTTTGGAATCTGTGCGAATAATTCCCCAACTATCGATTGTATAACCCCTTAAATTTTACTTGTGTGCATATAACCCCTTAAACTTTGATTAATAGGGGACTCGTCGTATAGTTTTAAAGGTTAACTTTTGGGAGAACTACAATTTAAAAGTTAGTTGTTGGAGTTAAGGAACCTAAACACTTGTAAGACTTTTCTTTTAAGGAAACCCACCCGATGTGAGACTCGTTATCAGAGTTTATCTATACATGGTCCAAAGTTTTTTGGGGGGGGGGGGTGGGTGGCTAACTCTTAATTGTAACAAGCTATAATTTAATTACTGCACTTTTTACCATAGCTGATAGTATTTGTTGTATATTGTAGGTACCCGTTGACATAACTCCCTCATTTCCCATTGCCGAAAAAATATTGGGATCATGATAAATTATCAGAGGCAGAAACCTTCCCTGCGGGCTATGGTCCTGGCATCCTTCAGTTCAAATTTGGAGCAAATGCAGGTTCTTATTAGAAAATAAGTCTTTTCTTTTTTATAAAAAGAATAATCTTCTTGTGTACTTAAACTTACAATGAAAACAATGGCATGACGCAAAGACTTGTCGAGTGATTTTCTAGAAGTATGTGAAACAGTTGTTCTTACTTGAGTCCCTGCTGTATTTGTTTTGGTGTGACGCTAATGATTTCTTCGAAAGACGAACTTTAGGATATTAATCAAAAGCTTCATGATGGTATATTATGTTTGACGTCTTTGGTCCATTATGGATTTGCTCGAAGACCTTGGATTGGTTTCTTTTAATTAACTCTAGGGACTTGGGGTGATTGGATAACAAGTTTATACTCGAGTTGATTCTTTTTACAAGAGCCTAATAACTAAATTATGTAGTTAATTGGTTAAAAGTAATAAATATGTAGGATATGCTTTTTTTTTCCCCAAAAGCATGCTCTTAATAAGGGGGCAAGTAAGAGAGAAATAAAGTGATAATGAGAGAAAGTAGTAAAGGGAATATAATATGAGAAAAAGATGATGAGAGAGAACATAATTAATTAGGGGTGAAAATGATAATAACATATTAAATATTTGACAATATAAAGTGGGATCTTATATAAAGATCAAGACAATTTAAATTTTAGATTCTTCTAAAAAAGATGGGAGGAGTACCTTGATAATGTGAACTTATTTGGTGTGATTGTTGCAAGTAAGAAATATACAAACTAATAGTGAGATGAATGTCGTTGTTAGGTGAATCATGAGTTGGTTCAACTTAAAAATAAATTAGCAAATGTAAACCAAACACTAAATAATTGAGTGGGATGTTGACCGAAAAGATTGCTCGTCAGTGTCCTATCCCAACCGGAGTTGGTTGTTTTTTTTTTCCAGGGAAAAAAATGCCAAGACATATTTCAAGTAAATAATGCAATGCAACTTTAAAAAAAAAGTTACGAATACCTTTCATATAGATATGTCAGCAGTTTTATTGGCAGAAAAAAAAATATGTCAGAAGTTTTAAAGAAAATTTAAAAATAAAAAAAATGGTTTTCATATATAAAATTTAAGTAACAAAAAATTTATTTTTTGTAATGACATTTTTTCTTTGAGGTCTCACAGTAATTTTCCAAAAATAAATATGATGAATATATGTGTTGGCAGCATGGTGGGCCCAGTTGGGTTGTTGAAATGGCTGGCCTGTGTCTCATTGTGAACACTCGCATTCCCTCATTTGTCCCAAACTGCTTTTCTTGTGTTTTTGTTTTTTTGTTGGGCCTGTCCCATCCAGTCCTATATTTGAGTCCGTCTCAATATATTGTGTGGGGGTAAATTTTTCAAAATACTTTATTCCCTTTTTTTTTCCTTTTGATGCCATTCCCTTGTTAAATACTGCCTCCGGTGTTAACTATAAGATTTATTTTTTATGGAAAATATGAGTTATTCTATAAGTGAACTTTGATTCTAAATACAAGACTTTTTTTTTTTTAATCTGTTATATTTATCATCATTTTCCAAACTAATTTATCTGACTTATAAATTGATATATAATCTAGTGATATGCATAAATATTTCAGAGAAATTATGTAACATATATTATAATTAAGCAATCTATTTAATTCCCATAATCTCTTCAAATTAATTAGCTAGCTTTTAAATTAAGGACAGGATGCGGTATTTTTTTTTTTTTTTTTGTCAATTTGAATTCAAATTAGAAGTATTCCCATCAGATTTATTTTTTCTCTCTCGGCCGATGAATACGGTGGTTTAGAAACGAATTGTTTGAATTGGAAGATGAAGATCGTGATTATTGTGAAAATTTGAAAAATGATAAATAACATTGAATAAAACAAAAAGGTTTGACTTGGGAATGAAAGGGATAGTATTTTATTGAAGGTTTACACATGACTGCATTTTTTTGAGGGTGCTCACATATTAGTACATGTATGTTTGAGGAATTCATGTTTGGCTTCGTTAAAAAAGAGGAATTTATGTTGAAATTTATATATTTCCGTTTTAATTGTCCTTTTAAAGTGATTAGGTATGTCACGAGATTATAATATTTATCATACACACACAAATAATCCCCCAAAATGTTTGAGATAGCATTGGAAATGAATGGTTCCTGGCCTGGGAAAAAAAACAAAGAATGGTTCCCTAGAACAATCTAGAGCATGAAAACGAGTTTTTTTTTTTTTTTTTTTTTCTTCTGGGGGAGGGGTTAAGCAGGTCAGTATCTTCTACAATGCAATAAAAATAAAGACATTTAATTGAGTAGTAATAATTACAAAAAACACAAGAAGCATGAATACCTTTCTTTGGTGGGTACCGATAATAATCATCCCACAACTTGTTGCATTTTACATCGGTGCACACTATAACACTATCCCTCTAACCTCTACAGATTTGGAAATAACATTTACAAAGAGAAAGAAAAGTATTGCTGCTACAACAATTTTAAGCATAATGTGCACGCAAGTGGCATACCCCAACTAATTAAACCACTATCATGCAAAGCAGAGGATACATGATGACCTAAAGTTCTAAACAACCTTCAAATCTTTTAGCCATTGGGTATGCAGAGGACATGGGTCAGGTTTTCCTTGTGCCATGGCCTTCTCTGAGATAGAATAAAACCAACCATTTCTCCATTTGAACTGTACATACAGCAAACAAATTAGTGACTTGACTTGTGGGATTTCATGAATTTTATACTAAGTTGTCTTTTTATTACCTCCTTCACTGCGGTGGGAAAGTGGGCAACCGCTCGGGAATATGCACATAAGCGCTCGACCATGCCTTCTTCAAATGTTAAACCCTTTTCTGCAGCTGCCGCTGATGCTAGTTCTTCTATAAGTTTTGACACCTAAAAGAATAAACATCAGTTAGAAAACGTCGCTTGTTTGGATCAGCTTATTTTAAATGGTCTTGCACTGTACTAAGAAAATATGTGAGGGAAGTTTTATCTCATAATATGCCAAAGCACTTATTTTAAGAGATCTATTTTTTTCCCTCTTTCAGGCCACAATTTCATGCCAAATTTGACTGCAAAGCACAGTTCATCTCTAGATTTACAGGCCTTTGATGCACCTGAGCATTATTAGGAAATGCACTTAAGTCGAACTCATCATAAAATGGATCGAATATTTGACCCTTCAGATCAACCCTAGCCAAACAGATGGAAAGTTCAAGCTTAATCCATGCAAATCTGATTGGTCCCCTCAAAATGGATAGAATCCAGTGCACTATCAGTTCTTGCAATTTGACAAACTCATCTCAAAATGAATCAAGGATTGATTCCCTCAAATGAAACCATAGCTAATAAATGGAAACATTGAACTTAACCCATGCAATCCTGATTTCCACCAAAACTCATATCATTCACCTTTTCATTTGTAATCCTACCAGCAAACAGAAACTAAATTAACCAAAATGATAATACGTACCTCTCTCCCCTAAACTATTTTTCTTTTCATTTTTACTTCTTATTTTACCTTTTCCCCTAAAGCCAAGTTAGTCATTGCACTTCTTCACATCAATAAAAATTCCATATGACAGGTATGTGGCAATAAAAAATAAATAAAATAAAGAAAGAACAAGCCACTATTAGTGGATGACAGGAGGTATTAGGTTCTAATCATGCACCTCCAAAAAATATCCAGAAGACAAACTTATATCCTGGGCCAAAAGCAACAGATGAGAAATAGAAAGACTGAGATCCCTTAAATATGCAATAGCATTAGAAATGAAGCAAGTTACTGACTACCGGTTTTTTTTTTACTTAATTTAATTCATTCAGCGACACATACATACTAATATGGTCCCTTTAACTTCACTTCCACTCACCATGCGCACACATGCATCCCCCATTGTGTCTTGAAATTACACCAAAACATCATCGGCTAACAAAAGGATAACTTTAACTCACACATTACCAACTTTCTTGAAGCTACTATATACGTTTCACCAAGAATTAAAATTTTTTTTAAAAAAATCTTGAATAAAAATAAAAAGATGGATTTACATCCACTTATGTGCATGTCAAACCAGTAGCGTAATCATATCCCATCGCCTTATATAAATACAGTGCAATCTCAAATGATTAATTGAAAGAGTACGCCGTGTCTTGGAGAAATAGTCAAGTGCAAAACTTACATCAGAGGTGAATTCTTTTTCCACAACGCCTACTGACACCCCTCCATGACGTGTTCCAACAAGCATGAATGAACAAATCCATATTAACTTCTCTAACATCTGCTTTTGAAATGCTTCCTTTTCAAGAACCTGGCAATTTTTTACACACATCAGTACATGACAAATTATCAGTCTGTGTTACACTTTCTCCTTTTGACAATTCTGCATGAAATACTATCATTTTAGCTTAACAAAACTTGAGCTAGTAAAGAAACACCACAAAAGAAACCAATAATGCATCATTCATAATGAAAACAAGCAGATCTGTAAAATAATACCTTGCAAGTGAGGCCTCCAGCAAGTAGTCTTCCCGCCACAGCAGATGCCCACCTCCCATAAGCAGCTGTGAGCCCTTCAGGATTAGTATCAGTCTTACCATCAATAGGGGCTTCTCCAAGTTTTGACACAGCGAAATATGCCAATACTTGGCCCGCATCATTTAATCCTTTACTTTCAAACCATGGCTCCAGCATTCCATTCTGGAAAAACACCAAATCTGCTACATTTTCAAAAACTCATCAACTCAACTACTAAAATTACTAACGAACTATAATTCACAATAGAATTATAGAGACTTTCAATTTTTCAGAAGTGGCAAAGCAACCACATACACACACATATTAAAGTGATAACAGGATAACCAGACAAATCTTGAAATGTCATAATATTACTGTTAAAACAGATATCTGGTATATTCCAGGAAAATTATAAGTCCACCAAACCAATGCGAAACTAGGAGCTTAATTAAGTGATTTAGTTAGATCACAGATTGAAGTGGATTAAAATAATAAGAAAGTACTACTAATTACCGCTCCATCTGGACCTCGGAGTAGCTTCAAGAACTTGATCGAGATCGTCGTTCCTAGTGCAGACCAAGATGGGGCCTTCAAAATCGAGGGGCACAGGGTTTCCTCTCTTGACGAGAACGTCATTACCCGAGCCCATGTCTTGCAAGGCCCTTCCGACTCTTCCGCCGCCAACGATGACGGCGGGAACAACCTTAGTAGGGGCATTGACGGCGGCGGATGCCATGACAGAGAAGGACCTTGTGGAGGGAAGTGAGAGAGTAGATGGAGAAATAGCTGCGGAGAGAGAAGAGGCCATGTTTTAAAGCTTGAGTTTAAGTTCTGACATTGCGTTTCTATACTTAATAGTATTTATTTTGGGAGGCGCCAAAGAGTTCTGAGAAGTGAAAAGTGAAATCAGGCCACTCGCTTTAACAACCCTTATCCGGAAGGGCAAAAATGTCATTAAAAATATGAGCAAAATTACATTAAAGTCCCACAAAAATAATTTTATAACAAAAAAATTTTAATAGAATCTGAAATTATTCTTCAAAATTAAGACACTAATTGAAAATTAAATTTTTGTTGTCCAATTACTAAAATTTCTTTCATTTATTTTTTAAAGTGGTGGTACAAAATATTATGTCTATTTTATAAAATATCACGTAAAAAATAAACCTAACTTGTAGAAGTTAGACCTGTTAAAACATGAAATTTATTTATCAATTTAGTAACTCTTACTTATTAATGTGTTAGGTTAGTGGCAAAATGAGACGTTTGAAAAAAAAAAAACACACACACACACACACACAAGAATAATTTATAATATCAAATAGACATGTTCATTTAAGGTTTTAATGAGTTATATTCAGATTTATATGTTAATATTTAATAATTTTTTGACAATATATATATATATATATCTCACTAGGATTAATAATGTTAGAAGCAAAAAAAAAAAAAAAATTGTAATGGAATTTTGAAATTTAAGGAATTAAAAAGACCCATGAGAGAAACGTTGCAAGAGGATATATATAAAAAAAATATTTTTTGCTGTAATTTAACTATCAATAATATAACTAATTACATGCTACTAAGGTGACTTTCTCCAAGGGAGGAAGTGGCAAAAAGTCTCTAATTAAAGCATATTTGGGATCACGATTGGGAATCCAAAAAATGTTTATGCATGTAAGTCGAGACAACACTCTTATCACATACTTACCTCGTATACCGTAAATTATAATTGAAAAACTGTTTTTAAAAATTCTAATTACTATTCCAAACAAGGATATATCATGAACAACCAATAATACCCATTCAGTTCTAATAAAAGTTTATCCAATTATAAGAAGTTGACTTATAACTTACAAGATTATGATTCAAATCTCATCTTATTGATGAACAATTTGTAAGTACCTTTGTAAACATGAGATTATGTATCAAAATAGTTGGAGACTTCACTTGCCAGATCTCCTACTTCCTCCAGGGCTTCCCATGGTGTGGCCTTATCTCTTGATCCGCATGTCTTCTGCAGCCACTTGAACATATCACAAGATGTTCAAGTGGCTGAAGGAAGAAGAAGAATAGATGATAGGAGAAGAAGTGTGACAAATAAGGACCACCTGGTGAGAATGCTACTAAATTAAAGTGATATATATATATATATATATTGGCAAATGCAAATGTTGTGACCAATATATAAATGTGCATTGTGGCCAACCGCTTGAAGCTTTTTGTTTGGTTTTGTGAGGTGGATGCATTTATTTTCACATGTACAGTAAGTGGTATTTAAGCAACGCAAAAAAAAAAAAAAAAAAAAAAACCTACAGAGACTCAAATCGAGAAGCTTACTTTGAACTTTGAATGAAGTAAGGGATTTTCCAACTCTAATGGCTAGCTTTTGAGTGTAGTTCTTTTAAAAACTTGTACTTATTATTTCCTCCGGTCCTAATTATAAGATAAAGTTGATTTTTTTTGGAGAAATTAAGGAAGCCAATTAAATTAATTTAGAGTTTTTATATTTTTATTTTTTTCTTCATACTAATTAATTTGACTAATAAACTAATATATAATATAAGAATACTAAAAATATAAACACTCTAAAATAATTTAATTGGCTTCCTTAATTTATCCAAAAAAGTCAATTTTATCTTATAATTAGGACTGGAGGGAGTATATTGATATTTTCATTGAGAGTTGGCCGATTGAAGGGGCTAATTGATAGAATTTTATATAAAGTGTCGTAGTGTGAAGCTAGCTGTCGAAATATCCTCAATTTCAACATTAAATTTTTGAGGTGTGATTCTTCCAAATCCTTGTGTTCAAGTTTATGTTACTGTCTTATGGTGAAGGGAATTAATGAACGAGGATTGTAGAAGCTACTGGTAAAGGTTAAGTGGATGAGTGTAGTTTCTCAGGTTTTTCTATTGAGTGGATGTATTTAGGTCTAAAAGTACTTAATTTTGAACATGTCCTATTATGAATCAGACATTTTTTTTTATGTTCGTATATATACACCAAAAGAAATAGAATATTACAGCAACACAGCCATTTTTTCATTCTAGAAGAACAATTTCTTAATAATTATTGAATGCCACAGTCAAGTTCATGGAAGTAATATCAGTTTTGGATCGGAAAGTTCAAATATTTATTGTTGGAATATTGTTTACTTCATGCTTACGTGGTCTGTCATTATATTTTACTTCCTCTTATCTTTAATATAATATATATTTATCTAATTTGATTCTATTCAAAAAATTTAGTTTATTTTCTAAAACATCCTAATCATCTTCCTTAATGCCCTCATTTACTCTCACTTTTAATTATTTTTTAGGGAGCATCAATAGAGGTAAATTATAAAAAAGATTTATAAATATGAAAACTACGATTTATATTTGAATTCAAAATCAACTCCTTAAATATATTTTATATTAAGAGCAAGGAGGAGTAATATTGTACACCAAGCTTCATGCGCAATAAGATACTCTCTTCATCCTTGTTTATAAGTTCCCATTTTTTAACAGTCGTGTCCCTGCTTATAAGATCTTCCTTGAGTTTGTCTTTCCTATTTATAAGTTCCCATTTTTTTAATAGCAATGTCCTTTCTTATAAGGTCTTCCTTGAGTTTGTCTGATTAATAAATGTATCTTTACCTATTTTACCCTCCATTAATTTCATATATTACATTAACTGAAGTGTTGGCTTATTACCCACATTCTCTCTCATTCATTTTATTTTCTCATTATCACACACACACACACACACACACACACTCTTTTTTTGTACTCATTCATAAATAAAGGTATGTTTGAGGGAGAAAAGGTATATTTTCTCTATATTTATTACTTTAAATTAATTTTAACTATTTTTTGAATAACGCTATTCAGTTAAAAAAAACTTTATATGTAAACACGGAGGGAGTAGCTTTAAATTTTTGCCATTTGTACTCCCTAAGCATATTTATATATAAAACTTAAAAACACATTATCTTATATTTGGATGGAGAGAATAGTGGAAGGAAAGGGGGGGGGGGGGAGGAATACTAGAATTAAAAACTTACAAAATGGTAAAGAAATTTATTTTTTTGGGAGTCTTCTCTCATAATATTCTTTTTCCTTAATTTTCTCTCCATCTAAACATAAGATAAAAAAAAACATGATTGGACGTCAACAAATACTTTTTATCAATTATCATTAAACAATAATTGGTTCTTACGTTTTTAATAGCATAAATTACATCAAAGTATAAAGTCTGCACTTAAAATAGTTGATGCGCCATACTTTTGTTTTTTGTTTTTAATATCCTATAAATACGGTTGAATTATCCAAATTTTAATTTGGATTACTAAACTTAACAAATTATATATTAGTTTATGCTTTATAATTAGGGATTTAAAATTTGGGTCAAATTAACTCCATATCCCTTGGCTATTAAAACAACAAAATTCACTACTATAGATTTGAGCATGTATAACACTTAATACATAACGGTTACAGTTAATAAATGTTAGGTATGTGGAAGCGAAGAGTAAAATTTACCTTAAGAAATCTTAAGACAATCCTCTCGTCTTAATACATCATTTATAATTCTTTAGTTAAATGCAGTTCCTTCCCATCCAACAAGCACATAAGTGAATTTTAAATCAAAGGTGCAAGCTGCCAAAACATTTTGTGTATGGAAGTCCTTCCAACAGTGATAACAAGGCGCATCTACCATACGTAATTTGGCATGAATGTGTATTCCATCTATGGCCCCAACACAATCCTTAAAATATGGGTAGAATTTGTCATTAACGTGAATTTCAGTAAGGACTCTAGAGCCATCTGGCTGTACAAGGAATTTATCTTCTAATTCAATACTAGCTTCTAACACATTATGGAAATGACAGCTAACTGTCTTGCCAAACTGCCTAAACCAAAACTTAACCACATAGTTTTTTGTTGAGTTAAGATGTAAAGGGCTATAGCAACTTGTTCTTTCACACTTGAGAATTAGGTAGGCTTTAGGCCACCATCTCTTTCTAATATATTACACAATCCCAAAAAAGCTTCAGGATCCATTCTAACAATTTCTTGTCCACTAGAAGTACAAGTTAGCCTATACATCACTTCTTCACATACCCTCTCTCTTGCAGAATTCATATTGTAAGTTATTCTCTTATTTTTTTTTCTTATTATTACACTTCTGAACTATAAAATACTAAACAACAAGACAAACAAGGTGGGCTACAAGTCTCTGACGCATTAGGAACAATTGCATCACAAATTCCTCTTCAGAACCGATCTAACAAATAAAAAAATTATCCCAAATTAATTACCACAACATGTAGCAACCTATCCCATAAACATTGTACATATTGATGTATAGGAAAAAAAGTGTGTGTGTGTGTGTGTGTGTGTATCCCATAACACAAAATAAGCCATCCTAAACTAGCACAAGAAATAATTATTAGTGTTGAGTGTATGATTTTGTACAAAAGTTATATTTTAATTAAGTGATAATAATGTGTAACTTACTAAAACACACCTAACTATAGGTAAATTGTCATTGCTTTTAGGGAAGAAATTGTCTAAATTGATGGGCTGGAAGGACTCAATCTTATCGGTGATGTTGTCACCATCACCTATATCATCAAGGTCTCAAGGCTTTAAGTGAACCACCATATTCCAATCTCTATGCCTTTCATCCTTGACATAACAAATATGGTGTGCCTTTGAGGCATGAATATATGGCTCATAATCTTCAAATCGACTAGTGTAAATCGGCCAAGAGAAATTTATTGATGTGATGCCTAATTTGTCAATTGTGAATCCCCGTGAAGTTGTCGTATTTGACCGCGAACACTTGAAGAGTGCCACGGTGAAATGGTTTTGGCAATTTAGTTCAATGACATCAACAAGCTTTCCATAATAAGGGGCACCTCCAAACTGCATGTTGCCATCACTACTGCTCACATAACTCTTTATCCCGAAGGTGCCATAAACTTCCCGAGTTTTGGGTTAGCAATCCTTGATCTTGTGAAACTGTGCAAAACTTGAAACAATTGACATTGTATGCAATAAACCTCCTTGTATGGTCAAGCAGGATGATTGTGAGAGCTTTGAAATCTGGTGAGTGTGGGTTGTGGTCATTTAGTATTCAGCGTGTAAACTAACTTGGAAATTCTCTGTGGACCTTTTTATCAATTTCAGATGATGTTTATGTACGGATCCTGAGTTGATGCTTCACATGACTTCTGAATTCCCTGCGAGTAATGATATAAGCGATGATGATCATTAGAGGTGATCACGTGATGTAAGTGAAATGTAAGGAAATATATAGAATAACATATGAGTATACAATTCTTACCGAAGGAAGGGATCAACTTGACTGTAATTAATCAAGACATATTTATGTACTTAGAACTTCTCAGTTGCATTTTGTTTGAAGTTTTCACTTCCCCCAATTGGCTTACCAACATAAGGGATTAACAACTCTCTTGATCATGGCTCAGGTTTAGGACAATCATCCACATGAGACCTTCGGTTGAAAGACATCTCAATGTCATCAAAGTACCTTGAACAGAAATACAAAACCCTATCCCCTATATAACCTTTAGCTATAGAACTTTTTGGTCACGCCTTATTCCTTATATAATATTTTGATTTCCCAAGACCCCTATAGTGTCTAGGGTACTTAATTGGGCCCATAGTAGCTTTCAAAGGAAAAGTGGGATCCATAGTTGACCCCTGGGACTCCATTATTTGGGACTCTTTTAGCTTATCTTGCATAAGCTCAATTCGCTTCTGCCATACACATTTTATTAAACAATATTAAGCAATTTATAACATTAAACAATTATTAAGAAATTTATATAATTAAAAGAAATAAAACATATTTAAACAATTTATTTCTAACTCTTATAATGACTTCCTCTGCCTGCTGAGAGGTTGGAGTACAGTACTAGAGTCCATGTGTGACAGTGAATAACTCCCAATAGTTTGTCTAATGATTCTCTTGCTTTGCCTTCTTCTCATAAAAAAATTAGAACAATAAATTATGAGTGACCATCTATTTTATAATATTAAACTACAATTAAATTACTTGTAAAAATACTAATTCTCTGTAGGTGATTGTAAATGTCTTCTATCTTGTCATGTGATGGATCTTCTAGTGCTCTCAATTCCTAGTGTTTCTCTCAGAAATAGCCTACAAAAACAAAAAAACATTAATATTTCATTTTTTTAATAATATTTCCTTCTAAATAATAATTATTAAAAACATTATTTGTCCTTCTTGGCTCCTCATGTATTAAATAAATCTTGCCCACTCATTAGGTGGGACGCTGTCAGGCACGGTCACCATCAATTGTTGCAGAGGCATCGTCCAATCCTTATCCATAGAGTGGTAGAGACAATTTCTCCTATTCCTCCACCCATCCCCGATATTTAACAAGCCGTACCGCCTCCTATTGTCTCGTATGACAAACTTGTCCTGCACCACAAGATTAAATACATCAATAACGATTAAATAAATTATAATTTAATATATTTGATCAATTAAATCCAAATTAGATAAATTATAATTATTTATATTTGATTCAATATATTAAATTAGCTACCTTTACAACCTCATCCCACGCGTCCTCTTTCGACTTCTTGGGCATCTTCTTCTGGTCTTGGAAGTGGATAGGGAATTGGACCCAATTCCCACCCATCTCGTTCATATAGCAGTTGAATAGATAACCGCCACTCTCAATCCGCTAGTCTGTGACCTCATTCCATACAACAACTTCATATAGCCCCTCAGCTGAGCTAATTTAGACTAGCTACATCTAGCCTCTTATTAGTGATGTCCCCCTGCTCATCTACAAAATTGATCACAAATTTTAATTAAATATAATTTCACATTTAAACCACTTTAATTAAAATATTAACTTATCAAAACAATTACTAACATTGAACCTGCACATTAAATCCAATCGACCACGAAGACGATTGTCGTGGGTGATTATGATCCCTAGCTTCCTCCACGTCAAGGAACTACTCTACCTCACTCAAGGGAATATTGATCTCAAAATCCCCTTCCTCATAGTCCTTCACACTAATATCATGCGCCTTTGATGGAATAGGCACCTTTGGTAGGGTCGTTTGTTATGGTGGCACTAGCGCCAGCTCTGGTGGCAAGGGTCTTGTCGCCATGTGAGGTGCTCTCTGCCCTGACTACTGTTCCCCTTCTCGAGAGGTCAGCTGGGGGGAGCTCATCTACCACCTTCCCTTTCCTCTTTTGTCTCTTGGAAGACATTATAACTATAATTATTCACTTTTCAAATCAATGCAAATTTCTTTTAATAAGAAAATTAATATAAATATAATTGATTATAATTTCTCACGTTACCACTTAAAAATATACAACATGTCGATATTAAAAATAAATTACAGTCATACCTAACCAATATTTATAAAAAAATATTATAATAATATAATTACAGAATAAATAATAACCAACATTATAAAGAAATAATATTAAAATATTATAATAATATAATCACACATAACCAAACAAAATAAAAAAAATCAATATTTTTTAAAACCTAATTAAATACGCATGGACAAAAAATGTTTGAAAAACATATCACACATGGCAAAATAGGCTTAGAAAATCATAAATATTACAAAAGCATATTTAAATAACAATCAAATTACTAAAAACAAATCTACTTCGCTAAAAAATAATATAAAATTAGCAACTTTAATAATCTTGACTCCTAACTCCTTAAAACTTCAAGCAGAACCTTATATATGATGAAAACTTCTTAGAGTGTGCACGGAGAATGATTTTGCTAAAAGTAGTAAAATGAGAGGTGGTAGCACTTATATAGCCACATGATTTGTTGTGGTTGACCCCAAAACCGCTATCTCAACTGCTACAAATCATGAAACCCTACCTCGGTCTCCATGACACTTTGTGCAACCTTTTATCTTCTGTAGTAGTTATTGCCGCAAAAACCGTTACAAATCACAAGACACTTTGCAGCGGTTCATAGGAACCGCTACAAACTAACAACCTTTTGTCTTCTATAGCATTTTTTCCCTTCAACAGCTACAAATTCACCACTACAAATATGGCGCCAGCTTGATGCCTTTTGGCCCCCAGTTGGCGCCACATTTTTAACAATTTATATAATCCAACTGATACAAATTATCGCAGCTTTCTAGCGTGCTGTTTGGCACAAGTCATATCATTGCAAATTTGTAGCGGTTTGCCTAAAAACAGCAACGAATCTTGATATTTATAGCCTTTTTTTGTAATCGCTACTGCAGTTTTTTTTGTAGTGTCTTTTCAGCAATCTTAGTTTATTTTGTTACTTCTTGCCCAATATAAACAAGTGAAAGTTATAATATAATGTGATAATGTCTACTTCAATCAGAGTAACTCTATTGAAATAGGATGAAATTCAATTTAAAAGTGAAATAAACATTTGGCAATGAATTGCATTATTACTTTCATTAAAATTTGGATATAGGATACATGAAAGATGTATTATTCAATAGCCTTTCTATCTTATATCAAAATTTTAACGAAAATGCAAGGTGAAATTGATTTTAGGGGACGATGCAAAAATGCCCATAAATTGTTACCAAAAAATGCGTTAAAAACCATATACATTTTGGAGGTTCAAAATAGGAGCAAAAATGAAAGCAACGTTAAATTTCAACCAACACTGTTATTTTTTTTTTGTGTTGGGGCCTACACTCTTTTTACGTATGTATACCTTATGGTGTTAGGTTATATATATATTTAACAGTGTTAGCATTCTTGCTCCCATTTTGAATTTTTATGGGTAGTTTTGTAACTCCGAAATGTATATCTTGCTGGATAAACTTTTAGTAAAAGATCATAGGTATCCTTAACCATTGATTTTATATCAAACACGAACCATTAAACCCGAATAGAGTCTTCGGCATCAACCATCAGGTTAGACGTAATAGCCTCTTCTACTCTTCTTTCATTTCATTCTTTGACTTCAATGGAACAGTGACTAGGGCAAGATCTTTCGATGGTCAGTCCAGCGGAACTGAACAGAAGTTTCTTCTATATGAGAAAACTCATGGGCACCAGCTTCATGAGAGAGAAATGACTCGGAGCAAAGTTACTTTGTTTTTAACTTTTGAACCCAAACAGAGATGCAATCTTTGGTAGTCAAGAATTTGCGCAGCAAGATAAATAATGCACTTTTCAATAATGGTTTCATCAAAATTGTAACCCCCCTTCATGATCAAGGCCAAGATTAAGTTCATAAATACGTGATTATCTGGAATTAGAGACCATAAGATGATTTGAGACTTAATAAAAGTAAATTTCCTAAAATTAGGGTTTTCAAAAACTTTTCTAAACCTGTTCAATAATGGTCTCATATTCACATTTCAATTACACAAATGGCTTGTACAATACGATTTCATTCATAAATATCAGAGTATAATGTAAATTCCTGACACCTCAGGTTCCATTAGTCAAATAAGAGTTTTACAAGGCATACATGCCCATAATCTATTTCCCTTAACTAGGGGATTACCTAAAACTATCCAATAATTTCAATATACAATTGTTTCCCCACAAATATCCAAAACAAAAAAGTATGATAACCAATTTATCCAAAATAAACTCCTTACCTGGAGCTTTATCCACTCTTCATCACCCACTTTCCTTTAGATCCTTCGACCCTATCTAAAAAATTTGTCTTTGGGAGAGTGAGATTCTAAGGAATCCCCGTAGTGTCAAATCACTCATAGTATGCACAACCACAAAGCATGAAATCAAATCATCACATAACACATAGCAACTACAACGGCAGTTACAACGACAAGGGCAGGTATGACTTGCGTCACCCTTACATTTGCTCACGTTGAAGTGCTCACGCTGTATTGCACATTCACATGTTCATATCACATATATCACCAGAGCTGGGATCCATACAAAATATTTCACATACACACAGCCATACTGGCCGGATAATCAAATAGAAATTCACAATTCCACAACGCAGCCTCGACAATTACAACGACAGATACAATGGTAGGGGTAGGTGTGATAACCATTACCCCCTACGACTGCTCATGTTGAACTGCTCACGCTGTAATGCCTAACAGTCGATAACACATACAACATAATGATAGGCCATCTATACCAAGCATCATACACAACATGAGAGAAAAGTCACTACCTTGGTCCTTCTGTGCGTGCTCTGGCACTGGTCTCTTTCGAGTAGGGCAAATGTCGAATCCTATAATTCATAATTAGGGACGAAGTTTTATTCTCTATTCCAATACTTAAATGACTTCATATCAATTAAATTGGTTATCATTTATGTTCTTTAGGATGCTACAAATCACCTCTAACAAAAGTCCTAAAGGGTTGGAAGAACTATCTCAAAGATCCCTTTTTGGAAGCATAAGAACAAAATTTTCACTATTGCACTCTAGTAATAATGGACTTGCACTCGAGTCCTGGACGTAACACTCGAGTGTTAGCCAAATGCTCACCTGAGTCCTAGGAAGTAAGATGCAGCGAGTGCTTACTCGAGAACAGAAAGGAACCAAAATTGCTCGCTGCACTCGAGAATAAATCGAATCACTCGAGTGGTAGCCTAATGCTCACTTGAGTACCATAAAGTGAGCTACAAAAAGTGCTTACTCGAGAGCACAAGAAACTTTTAGGAGTAAACATTACTCGAGCATGAACCTTGGAACTTAAGTGATGGCTTAACACCCGCGAGTGCTAAGACACAGTTTTGAGACATTGGCCGCGAGTGACCACTCAAGACATGAGTTCATAGTGTCAGATACACCTTCGCTCGAGTGAGACATGAGTCATTCGAGTGAGAACCCACAACACTCGAAAGTAAGGCAACACTTTTGCCTTTACACACGGAAGTGCATTAGAAAATTGAAAGAACATAGAGAAAATGCGGCACTTCACTCGAGTGAGACCCTCATGCACTCAAGTGATGCTTATCAGAAGCCAAAAACACAGAAAAACTGACAGCACTTTCCAAAATTTACCCAAGTGATTCCAATGATCCCAAATACCAAACCAAAGCTACTCCCACATAAAATTGCACAAGGAATCTAATGGAACCTTCAAAACTACCAAATTCCTATTCCATTATCATGCTTTAGTTTTAGGCCACATTCAACACCAAAATCCCAAAATCATTAAACTTCACATTTCAACCTCAATCCGATTCTATCTATTTAAACACATACCAAAACACCATTTTCCATAACCATATTATGCCAAACTACTAATGAACCTAATTTTCAAAAATAAGGTAAAAAATCCCAAAAATTCCAAATTTCATCAAATGTCATAAAACATAGATAGAATGGTCTCTTTTACTCACCTTAACAACTTTCTCAAAGATGCTCCTTGTTCTCTAACTCTTAGATTTCCTTGAGCGCTCAAATCAACACCAATGGACAATCTAGAACCATCAAAATGAAGCCCTCAATCCAAGGAACAATATTAATGAAGTGAGTTTTGGCATTTGGAGTCATTTTCTTACCTCAATCTTAAGCTTTTCTTCCTTTCTCTAGAGCAACAATGGAGGACGAACAAGAGAGAGAAAATGAGAGGGAAGAGTGTGAGGAAGGAGATGAAGCAATGATCATACACTCCTCCCCATACCCATTCAGTGAAAATAAGGGAAAGAGAGAGAAGAAGAAAACCTTAAAAAATTCCATTTGACTTTCCAACACTCTCTCTCATCTTATAAGTTCGCCATATGTCTCAATCTCATTGGTTCTCATCAAATAAGTACCTAATTAGTTACTCTAACCACTCCATTAGCTATTTGGTCACACATCTCATTTCTTCTTAGTTAGTAATTAATTTCTTCATTAATCACTAACTAATTAACCAACAATTTTTCATTTTCCAATTTCCCACTGATTTTGGCCATTTACCGAAATTGCCACAAAACACAAAATAATTCAGATTTATTTCACAAATCATTCTCAATAATTGTCATTAGCCCTTAATAAAAATTTGGGGCATTACAAAAATCATGCCAAAAACTAAACTGAAAGTTGTTATTTGTAGGCTCAAAACTAAACGAGATAGTGAGAATCATTTTACAGTGAGATCGCCTGCCATTCTAACGATGGCATGAACCAAGAATTGATTAAAATCAAGCCCAAAATGGAATAAAACTATTCCTAAAATTGTACATAGACCACAATTCCTAGAAGTCTCACATAAAATATATGTTCAGATAAAAAACTAAGAGTAACAATGCTTGAGAACTATGCGCAGATCGCAGACTATAATGGAATAAAACTATTGCTAAAACCTAATTGAAATCAAGCCTATGGCTTAAAACAAGTATGATACTTCTCATAATAATTTTTTCAATATGAGCTCAGATTGAGAATAATAAAGATCCACATATGATGCTCAACAAAATCTTTTCAAAATTAAAAAGTATAATTAAATTCATAATGCATCATAGGAAAACTATAGGAGACAGAGGAAGATATGAAACCATACTCTGATATTGGCAAAAAAAGAGAAAACATACTCTGATACCACATGTTGAAATTTTGCTCTAAATAAAAACCTGATGAGCATATAGAATTCCTACAACATCAGATACGCAGCGAAAGACTTAAAACTATAAATTCCTTTCCCCATGCTTAAATGATCAGTGATCAGGGTCTCTTGTAATGAGAAGATTAGGCACAGTGATAATCTAGGAATAGCCGTCACCCCCTCAGGGAATTCTTAGGGAGCAAGTACATATTTTCTCTATGTTACTGCTCTAATATGGCCTATGCTAATTATAGCCCTTTATCAATGCTTGAAATAGTTTGCCGACCAAACCAAAAGGAACACGTCTGTGGAGTTGAATTTCAAAAATCACAATTTTCCCCGGAGTTCCTATAAGTTTCAACCAGCTCTAATTAGGGGGCTAGGAGTTAGATTTTCAATGATTTGATGATTTCATTGAGTTCAAGAGGAAAAATTAGGTAGGGTTATAGTTGGCCATTTTTTCAGAAAAGCCCGAAAAAGCATAACTACGAAAACACCCTTGAAACCCTTAAAGCAGGGCTATCAAGTGTAATTTTGTAATTTGACATTGAATTTGATAATTTCGAGTCTGAAATGGATTCCTGCAGTAAAAATATGTCAACATAGCCCAGTTTATAATTTTTGGAAAATTGCAGCCGGACCGAGTACGGCGAGGCATTTTAGTAAATTTTCGTAATAGGTTCATATAACCACAAAAAACACTATGGAAGTGTCTAAATTGTACATTTGGAATTGTAAGACCAAATTATGAGTCCAGTCGTTGGCACGCTTTACGTGGCACACGTTTCGAGGTGAAAAGGGTTAAGGTAGGGAACTTACCTCTCCTGCTTGTATTTGATATTTGTGCTGGTGTATTGATGCATGTTATTGCTTTACTTGATTTTGTGAAACATATATGAATGATTGAAGCTTTGTTTCTATTTATGCTATGGCCATAAGTATGTTGTTTGAAACATTGAGCACGCAGATGTGTCATTGTGTGAGCATGAGTTATGTAATGCAAGCATGTCATGCATTAAACACTTATATTGCATGCATATTAGTACTGTTTTCCTACTGATATTCTCTTGAATCTTACCCTACCTTTTCAACAATTTAGACAAGCAAGTACAAAAGGTATGTGAAAATCAGAGAAGAGAACTGAATGAGAGAGGGTTGCAGTGGTGGAACGAAGATGGGAAGAAGTCTTCATTTCACTGGGATGAATTTAGACACCCTAGTAGCTCTGTGCGGCTACCTTAATTGTAAGTATCATGTATGAACCCTTATGGGGATTTTCTGTAATCATGCAGATATTATCAATATATTTATGCTATTCCTGTGTGGCCCACCGAACCACGCATTAATATTCCACTGCAAGTTAATATAAGGTAAGGGTATGATGTAATATCCCAAATTTCGATTAAGGATTAAGGACTTCAAAAATGTATGTGATTATTGATTAATGAATACTTTTGGAGAATGTGATGTGAATTGTGATTCAAATGTGGTATGAGCAGTGCCTAAACCTTATATTTAAGTTTAATTGTGGATTAACATCTAAATTGAATTGGAATAGAGGGAGGGTGCATGTTATGGTGAAATAGAAATTTGGGCAATTTGGTGGTTGTGTTGCATTATGGTTCAAAACTGAATATGTGTGGATGTGATGAGAATTTGGTTTTTTAGTGATTACAATGGCTTCCTTGTAAAAATTGGTGTAGGGAGAGTATTTGTTGTGAAATTGGAACCATTGGGAACAATTGTGTAAAAGTTGGAAATTATGTCCATTGAAACTCTGTATATGGCAGTCGGTTTGTATGGATGTTTTGAAAGGGTAAATGGTGTCTAAAAATTCTTAAACTTTCTAGTCTTAAAGTTCACCTGCCAAGCTTCAAAATGAACAAATTATTTATATCATTTCAATTTGCGAGCTAAGAGTTATGATTTTCCAAAGTTTGGGATTGGAACTGGAATCTGTTTTGAAGTAGTATAAACGTTTGTGCAATTCTATATTTTTGTGGTTATGAACTGCATTGATCTATATTTTTCTAGTAAAGATGACTTAAATATATTTCCATTGGCTTTAGGATCACCCCATTTTGATTTTTCTAGAATTAGTTATGATTTTTCAAAAATTGGGCAGAAAATCTGCTAGAAAATCCGAATATGGGAAAATAGGGAATTATGACATCAGCTCATTAAAAGATGACATCAGCATGGACTATTAAACATATTGCCTCATCTTCAGCCATTAGACGCCATTTTCAGCTAAAAATAAAGAGAGAAAGTTGAGAGTATCTAGAGAGAGAGGGAAGAAAACTTGCAAGGTAGGTCAATTTATTCGGTGAATTCGTACTTAACGCGTATAACTCCGCACCTAAGCTTCCCTTTTATGTATTTTAAGGTTTTTAAAGCCTAAATTTGGTGTGGAAGAGCTTAGGGTTTTCGGCCATATTAGGGAAAAGCCAGAAGGAGCTTGAGGTAACTTCTAAACTTTTGTATATTGCTTATTCTGGCTACTGTGGGCAATTTAATATGTGAAATTTCGCCAGATTGCCATTGGTTTTAAATTTTGGAAACATTTGTACCTAAGGGTTATGCTGCCGAAATTGGGTCTAAATAGTAGTTATAACCTAATGTAATAGTTAATAAAGTGGTTAGGAGTAGAAAGAAACACGTCTGCAGAGCCGAAACTGAAAAACCCAAAATTTTTTTGGAGAACTGAGAATTTTGTCCAAGGCTAGTTTGGAGGGGTTAGAGGTTGATTTTCATTCAATTAATGGTTCCATTGTGTTTAGGATGGAAAATTAAGTGGGGTTACAGTTGGTCACTTTTTCGGAAAAGCCCGAAAAAGCATAATTACGAAAACGCTCCTGAAACCCTGAAATAAGGGCTATCAAGGGTATTTTTGTAATTTGACAATGAATTTGATAATTCTAAGTCTAAAAATGGATTCATTGGGTGAAAATGTGTAAGAATAGGCCATATCAAAATTTCAGGAAAAATACAACCGGACAGGGTATGGCGGGCCCGGGTTTGGTGGGGTCCCCAGGAGCATTTTGGTAAATTTTTATGATAGACTGGTATAACAACCAGAAACACTATGGAAGTGTCTAAACTAGTACATTTGACATTTTAGGACTGAGTCGAAAGCCCCAGGGATTGGCACTCACATCGAAGCACACGGTTCTTACCTCTCCTACATGTATTTGATATTCGTGCTGGTGTATTGATGCATGTTATTATTTTTCTTGATTATGTGAAACATATATGAATGATTGAAGCTCTGTTTCTATTTATGTTGTGGCTATAAGTATGTTGTTTGAAACATTGAGCACTTAGATACGTCATTATGTGAGCATGAGTTATGTAATGCAAGCATGTCATGCCTTAAGCACTTATTTTGTATGCATATTGGTACTGTTTTCCTACTAAGATTCTCTCGAATCTCATCCTCCCCTACCAACAATTTAGTCAGGAGGAGATAGATGATACACTGAGAATAAAGAAAAGAATCGTACGAGGGGATTGCGGTAGTGGAACGAAGATGAGAAGATTTCTCCGTTTCACTCATACGAGTTTAAACACCCTGGTAGCTCTATGGGGCTACATTGATGGTAATTATTATGAATTAACCCATATGGGGAATTTCTATAATTGAGCACTTTTTATCAATATATTTATGCTATTCTTGTTTTGCCCACCGAACTGCATATCGTTTTCCGCGAATACTCTAGTAAAGGTAAAATTAAAATAAGGGCGTGACTTTTCTGCCCAATTTTTGAAAAATTATAACTAATTATAGAAAAATTGAAATGGGGTGATCCTAAAGCCAATGGAAAGCTATTTAAGTCCTCTTTATTGGAAAAATATGGATCAATGCAGTTTCATAACCACAAAAATACAGAATTGTACAAAAGTCTATACTGCTCCAAAACAGATTCTAGTTCCAATCCCAAATTTTGGAAAATCATAACTCTTAGCTCACAAATCAAAATGACAGAAATTATATGTCCATTTTGAAGCTTGGCATGTGAACTTTAAGACTGGAAAGTTTCAGAATTTTTAAACACCATTTGCTCATTCAAAACATCTATAAAAACTGACTGCCCTGTATAGAGTTTCAATGGACAGAATTTCCAACTTTTGCACAATTGTTCCCAATGGTTCCAATTTCACAACAAACACTCTCCCTACACAAATTTTCATAAGGAATCCATTGGAATCACTAAAACAACCAAATTCTCATCACATTCACACATATTCAATTTTGAACCACAATGCAACACAACCACCAAATTGCCCAACTTTCTATTTCACTATAATATGCGCCCTACCTCTATTCCAATTCAATTTATATGTTAATCCATAAATGAACTTAAATACAGGGTTTAGACACTGCTTATAACACATTTGAATCACAATTCAATCACATTCTCCAAAAGTGTTTATTTATCAATAATCACATACATTTTTGAAGTCCTTAACCCTTAATCCAAATTTGGGATATTACATATGACATTTTGGTATCAGAGCAAGGATGTTGGCCATAAAATTGTATGCTCAAAGTAAATGTGGTAGTTCTAGAAATAGGATATTACACTGATATTCTTGATTATATAGTGATAGGAACAACAAAGTGAATTGCTTCAGCTAGTTCTCAAGCCCTGAAAGGAACAGACACGCCTCGAGAAAACAGTGGAATACCTGGAAGGCGGTACATGTTACCATACTAGAGAGAGGATGGTACAAGGATGACACAGATGCCGAGGGAGCGGGTCCGAGTAAGGCTAAAGCGTGGAGCCTCATCCTAAAACAGAGTCATCAGTTGGCTGAACAACGACCAGCCACAGTTGTGAGTAGTAAAGTGACAGGAAAATAAGCCACAAAAAGATAAGACAGAAGTAAATCCAGGTTTCGTTACCGATCCCAAAGTTGGGGCAATATACGTGATGCATGATTTACAATCGGATCGAGGATATCTGGAGCATATACCTGCGGGATGTTCGTGAGTACGACACCTTATTGACCCAGTATATAGTATACACAGATAAACTGGTCCTATTGGCCAGTGGTCAGGGACAAGTTAATTCAAGGATTCTGGATGACATAGGGATCCACACAATACTGCACTTCTTTCCATATATAGTGTTTTGGCACGGAAGAAGAATGAGATTGTAGAGTAGAGTTAGCCAGACAACTTTGTAGATATCAGGGAACATATCAGATTACGTATTCAGGTACTTGTATCGACAGTGATATAAAGTCCATAAACAGTGTTTAGTTGATGGAAGACAATTGGCATGACTCTCAAGATAAGGGCAATCTTGGGGTACTGGTGAATGAGAATAGATACAGTCGGTATTTGTATTTTGGCACGGGTACACAAAAGTTAAGCGTACTCTACCCAGGGAAATCTTAGCATGGGTGACCCCTGGGAAGTTACATGTACATGTTGTGATATGTCATCAAATAGGAGTAAGCATATGCTGTACAGTAGTTTAGAGGACTGTATGTTGTTATAGGTCTTCCCTAACTACTGCAAACATCTGTTATACATGATTTCAGGAATACCTGTGTAACCAACACTTGTAAAATGAAGGAATTGCCCTTGGATAATATGATATTTTCCTCTTTGTTGTTTATATAGTGAAACACAAAAATGGTAAGGCTAAGAGGTTCAGATGCTGGGCAGGGTTAGGAAGTTAGACCTAACCTAATACAACAAACAATGATCAATGAACATCTGGAAGCTTATCTAGGAAAGGCTAATATAGTAACTCTATCTTTCATAAACTATGCGGTGGTATATATGTTGTATGTTGCTATATTATGTTATATGAATAATGAACACACACTATCTAGCTGTGGTGTGGGAAAAGCACAAGTACTATCCCAATAGGAAAATCACAAGTACCATTCGGCCTAGTAAGGACCTAACTATGATATATGATTTACCTAGTTGTGGTCTGGGACCTAGCTGAGGTACACTGGTCTTGCCTAGATGTAGTTAGTGACTAGGTTGAGGTGCACATAGGGGTTCCAACAACATAGTTGGCCCTGCATTTTGTGTACACACACAGATTGATGTTTTAACTGGGTGTTTGGCCCTGCACTTTGTGTACACACAAGGATTGATGTGAATTTTCATTTTACAATATATGGTGTATGACATATTTATCTATCACATTTTCTATAGATGATTATAGGTTACTATGGAGGCCAAGTGGGATCTAACTGAGGTAGTAAGTCAAGCGTGGGCAGGTAGTGTAGCCTCACCTATATTGTATTTAACAGTATAAAGCATCAGAGTGCGCAGCGGAAGTATGGTGAATCTAGGTGTAATTTTAAAATTTACAGGAAAGGTTGATGTTCGCACTAGTGTTGATCATCCTAAAACATAATATGGCCTTGATGGTCAATAGTGTTCAGTATGTGTAATGAACTGTATTATACCTTGCGTGGTGTGTAGTATTACATCCAGCGTGGTGTACAATATTACATCCAGTGTGGTGTACAATATTACATCTTGCGCGGTGTACAATATTAAACCTTGCATGGTGTACGGTGCAATGACCTGTATGGTCAACAATCATACAACCTATATGGTCTGTGGTGACACATGTAAAGAGAGATTGGGATAAGCCCTACTGTAGTAGGGCAAAATGGTGGCGAATACCTCTCAACAGCACTAGTGTTAATAATCCCAGATCCACAGTTGACCTTTATAGTCTACACAAATGCAAGTTGGCATGGATTGGGATGTATTCTAATACAACAGGGTAAAGTAAAGCCATATACATCTCAATAGCCATAGCCTCACAGAATCACTTACCCATTCATGTTATAGTGCACACAGTATGATTAGTAAGGGTTAAATAATAATTTGATCCCAAACAGTGCACACAGTATGGCCAGTAAGGGTCAAATAGTCATTTGGTCCTGAACACCAAACAGGCAGGCATAAATACAAACAGATATGTTGTCGATACATCCTAGTGTACATGTTTTTACAAGGCGGTGAAACTGGGATGCTCAGTATTGTGCTAGTAGAATGACATAAACCGTAAGGCTAAATACATAGGGTAGTGTCTCGACAAGGCAATGAGGCCTAAAATAATATACTAAGTGCCCCGATGGATAATCAATACAATAATGGGTTGGGTGACCCATGAGTATAGAACAAGTTGAATATGTAAGTGGATAGGCAACTCATCCACACATATCAGGCAACGTGTGGTGCATGCTTTATAGGTATGTGTAGCATAGGGATGGATTGAGTGATAAAGATTAATCCCTAAGTTGTAGACATTCAAATTTCGAATATAAAATTTATTGAACGGGGGGAGAAATGTAATATCCCGAATTTTGGGATCGGAGGTAGGAGAATAAGCCTAAATTAAGTAGACTACTAGGCCCTAGTTTAGCAAGTGCCCCAAATCTATTCCCTAACATTTGTTATATCTTTGAGGTATTAAAGGGAATAAAATGGTGAATTTTGAAGAAAGTGATTATGCTTCCAATGAAATTTCCTGTGAGGCAGTGAGCTTGTCATGAGGTTTTAGAAGACTAAATGATTAAAAAAAATTATGAAATTTTACAAGGTAAAAGTAGACATCCTAAGCTTTAATTTGATAGGTCATATGAATTAATTGAAGCTATATACAAAGAGTTATGAATTTTTGAAATTTGCCCAGCGAAATTGATTATTTTCTGAAACAGCATGTAAAGATTGAAAATTTGGGAATTTTGTGCTTCCAGATAGCAAAATTCTATATTTTTCTTTGAAACTAGACTCAATAAGGGTTCTATAGTCTTTGGAATTGCTCCAAAAAGATGTTTACAAAATTCGTTATGATTTTTCAAAGTTTGGGCAGAAAATCTTCCAGAATTATAAAAAATCCAAAAATGGGGAAAATGATATACAAGTATACATGTGACTTGAACAATGTTATGAAGCCAATTAGGTCCTAAAGAGAAGGACCCTAGACGTCATTTATCATGGGCCAAGAAGAGGGAAATATTATGTACATGTTAAGTGGGTTAAATGACATGATACATGTACATAAAAGGCAACATTTTGATTTTTGGAAATTAAAAACAAATAATGACATAAGCAAGAGATAAAATGACATAAGCATAATGTTTAAAAGCAATTTCTTCATCTTCCTTCAGCCATTTCCGACATGAAAACTGAAATGAGAGAGAGAGAGAGAGACTTTGAGATTTCTAGAGAGAAGGAGGAGAAAATTTGCCAGGTAAGCTTGATTTCTTCGGTAAATTCGCTCCTATCTTGCATAATCCTTCTCATAAGTTGTTCTTTTACATGAATCAAGGTGTTGGAAGCTTAAATTCCTTATTGAAAAGGGATAGGGTTTGGTTACATTAGGGAAGAGCCAGAGGAAGTGAAAGGTAACTTCCAAACCTTCAACTATTTACTGTTCTGGCTGCTGTGAGTAGTTTAATCGGTGAAATTCTGATTGATTTGCTTTGATTTCAAATTTGGTAAAAGAGTTTACCTAAGTGTTATGTTGCCAAAATTGAGTCTAAATGGTAGTTATAACGTAATTAAATAGTTAATAAAATGGTTAGAAGTAGCAAGGAACACGTCTGCGGAGTCGGATTTCAAAAACTCCAATTTTTCCCGGAGTTCTTATAGGTTTCGACTAGCTCTAATTAGGGGGCTAGGAGTTATATTTTCAATGATTTGATGATTCCATTGAGTTCAAGAGGGAAAATTAGGTAGTGTTATAGTTGGCCACTTTTTCAGAAAAGTTCGAAAAAGCATAATTACGAAAACGTCCTTAAAACCCTTAAAGTGGGGCTGTCAAGGGTAATTTTGTAATATGACATTGAGTTTGATAATTTTGAGTATGAAATGGATTCCTGTGGCAAGAATATGTCAATATAGCCCAGTTTATAATTTTTGAAAAAGTGCAACTGGACCGGTACGGTAGGGCCGGGTCGGGTCCCTGGGAGCATTTCAGTAAATTTTCATAATAGGTTTATATAATACCCAGAAACACTATGGAAGGTCTAAATTTTATATTTGGAATTATAGGACCAAGTTGTGAGCCCAGTCGTTGGCACGCTTTGCATGGCACATGTTTCAAGGCAAAAAAGGGTTAAGGTAGGGAACTTACCTCTCCTGCTTGTATTTGATATTTGTGCTGGTGTATTGATGCATGTTATTGCTTTTCTTGATTATTTGAAACATATATGACTGATTGAAGCTCTGTTTCTATTTATACTATGGCCATAAGTATGTTGTTTGAAACATTGAGCACGCAGATGTGTCATTGTGTGAGCATGAGTTATATAATGCAAACATGTCATGCATTAAGCACTTATATTGCATACATATTAGTACTGTTTTCCTACTGAGATTCTCTTAAATCTTACCCTCCCTTATCAACAATTTAGACAGGCAAATACAAAAGGTACGCGAAAATCAGAGAAGAGAACTGCACGAGAGAGGGTTGCAGTGGTGGAATGAAGACGGGAAGAAGTCTTCATTTCTCTGTGATGGGTTTAGGCACCCTAGTAGTTCTATGTGGCTACTTTAATTGTAAGTATCATGTACGAACCCTTATGGGGATTTTTTGTAATCATGCACATATTATCAGTATATTTATGTCATTCTTGTGTTGCCCACCGAACCACCCATTAAGATTCCACTGCAAGTTAATAGAAGACAAGGGTATGACAAAAATGAAGGCTTAATGACTTTAACAAACTCAATAATGGCTTTAACAAAATCAATAATGGAAATGACAAAATGCGTAATGGTATTAACTAAACGAGTAATATAGACACACACACACACACATTAATACCATTGCACATTACGCATTTTGTTAATCTCATTACTCATTTAATCAATACCATTACGAATTTTGTCATTTCCAATACTAATTTTATTAAAGATATTATGCCTTTATTCATATTATAGTCATATATATTAATGTGTATATATATATATATTACTCATTTAGTCAATACCATTACACATTTTGTTATTTCCATTACTGATTTTGTTAAAGCCATTATGTAACATCCCAAATTTTATATTCACAAAAAATATATTGTAATTAATTGAGAAATTCAATAAAATGGTGAATATAAATGAAATTTGGATCTCATGAATTTTGAAATATTAATATTCATGAGGAAATGAGCAAATTAATTCAAGAAAGGAATTAAATTACAAAGGTGATAGCAAAATCATAATTTTGCCAATTTAGCCCAAGATTTATTATTTTCCAATTAATTGGAGTTAATTTCAATTAATCAAGGAAAATAAAGGAAAATGTATAAATTGAATATTCTTAATGGAATAAATCAAGAATTGTATAATTAGAGGGACTTGGGCATAAATCAATTAAGGGAATTATGGAATTAGTGAAACATATTTTTCCTTCCCTTCTATTCCATATTTTCATCCAACACATGAAAATGAGGGGGAAAGATTTAATTTCGTGAGAATATGTCAAAATGCTACATGAAGATAGTAATGATGACAATGGTAAGGTGTGCATTACATGAAGGTATGGACATGGTGATCATGATGGGTGATGGTAAGGGAGTAGATTAAGAGAAGGAAGGGGTGAAATTGAGTGCTATTTTAGTTAGTTGGGAGAGAAATTGGTTTAGTTAGATCAAGGGAGAGGGGGATGGTTTTTGTGAGTAAACTAAGGGAAGAATTAGTCCAATTCCAAGTGAAACATAATGGAGGAAGTAAGTCATAAAGTGGAGAAGGTATGGGTGGAAGTATGGTAGTGGCAAGTGTCACCATGACACCCCTTGATGAGATCAATGGTGTAGAATGAATGGAGGAAAATTTATGAAGTCATTCCTTCCTCTTCCTTTGTGCATTTTTGTCCAACATAGAGAGAGAGAGAGAGAGAGAGAGAGAGCTTGGAGAAACTCTTGAGAGCTAGAGAGAAGAAGAAGAAGGAAGTTAAGGTAAGAAGCTAATCTCTTAAGGTTTTCTTGTGATCTTGTCATGGAATCCTTCTCTAAACCTTGTTTCTTCATGAATATATGACATTGAAGACACATTGTTGGCTCAAGGAGAAGAGAGAGAGGACGCATAGGGAGAGAGGAACCAAGAAGCCTAAGAGGTAACTACACCAAACTCAAATCTATACTTGTATGAAGTTGGTTTTGAAGTTTGTTGTTAGTTTGGTGATTTTTGGTTAAGTTGATAAATTGGAAAAGCTATAACCCTAAGGGGTTAATGTAATACCCCAAATTTTAAGACTTGAGCTTAGGGAATAAGCCTGGACTAAGTGGATTGCTAAGCCCCGGTTTAACAAGATCCCAAATTGTGATTAAGGGATAATGACTCCAAAAGGGGATGTGGTTAGTGATAAATAACCCTTTTGGAGAATATGAAGTGGATTGTAGTCGCTTGTGTTTTGAGCAGCGCCAAAATCTTGTATTTGAGTTCAATTATTGATTAACATCTAAATTGAATAAAAATAAGGGGAAGGGCGTATGTATGGTGTAAATGAATATGAAAATGAGTTTGATGGTGATTCCAAGGGAATTGCCATAATTAGGGGCAAAACGGTAAAGTTATCGACCAATTGATCGGTTACTGAAGAGGAAACTTATTGGTAACTTCAAGATCAATGGCAAGGATTGATTTGTGTAATAGATCAAGGGAGTGGAATCCCATGTGTATATGTGTATGTGAGCTCATGAAGGTGAAGTAAGATCATGACACTTGGCACTTTGTGAACCATGGGATCTTGGTCAATGTTTCAACTCATTCCTTTTTCCTATCTTCCTCTTAAGTTGGCCATGAGGGCCTTTTCATGCAAAAATCTGATCTCTCTCTCTTCTCCATGACTCCATTTTCGTGCAGCTCCAAGGAAGAGAGAGAAAGGAAAAAAGTGAGTTTTGATGTGGTAAATGATCTCTATAGCTCAAATACCTTTCTTTAAAGTTGTTCATAGTAATGATAGCTTCATTGCTATAGTTTTAGATTTGGAAAAGAAGGTGTTTTAGGAGCTTGAGGAATCTTGGAAGATGAAGAATCAAGGATTAGCTTTGAGAAAGAGGAAGAGGTGAGTGATATCTCCCTTTTGATCTATATATTGTGTTGTTTGGTTGAGTTTTATGATTTGTGGTTTTTGCCCTAATTTGGTATAGTTGTGGAATGGTGGTGTATTGTGGTTAAAATGATGCCATAGTGTGTTTTGGTGTCATTGGAATTGATTTAGAATATTGGGAGTAAAAGTTGTGGAATTTGGGTATTGTGTATGATAAGTGTGGCCATAGGGGGAAAATGTCATTGTGATATGATTTTGGGTTGTTTTGAGGTTTCCAATGTATTCCTTGAGTGAAATTATGTGGGAATGGCTTTGGGTAAGAGTTTTAGGACCATTGGAGACATATTGGTTAAGTTTGGGAGAATTCTGGTTTTCTGCGTTTTTCTGGGTTTTGATAAGCATCACTCAAGTAAGCATGGGTCTCACTCTAGTGCAGCATGATGTTTTCCCTTTCCCCTTCGGTTTTGGTTGCACTTGTTCATGGAAGAAACAAGAGTGCACTTCCTCACCTGCAAGTGATGTAGGTCTTCACTCGAGTGCACCATGGCTCACTCGAGTGAATGTGTGTTGTGTGCTAAGAAGTTGCTCTCGGGTTGTCACTCGCAGTTGGTTTGTCAAGAGTGTGAGCTAGCACTCATAAGTGTTGAGGTAACACTCGAGTGAGGGTCGTTGTGCTCGAGTGCACTTTTGACTCTGGGATTTTCTGTGCTCTTGGGTTAGCACTTTTGGAGCTTCACTTGGTAGGACTCGGGTGCTTGAGGAGGTATCACTCGAGTGGTGTTATCTTCACTCGAGTGCTACTGTCAAAAAGGGGATTTTGAGGATTCAAAGGATGGTCTTTGGTCAATTATTTCCCAACCCTTTAGGCATGTGTTTAGGCTTTAAGTAGCCACCTAAAGGTTGTGAATTACAACCAACTTAAGTGTCTAAAAGTTAAGGAATTGGAAAAGGGATTAACCTTGTGTCCTTGTTTTGGTTATAGGATTTGGTGTTCGCCCTGATCGTGAGCAGCTGGAGCCAGAGCTTACGTGGAAAGAGGGTAGGGAACATATCTCTCCTGCATGTATTTAATATCTGTGTTAGTATGTTGGTGCATGTCTTAGCTTTGCATGATTATGTGTAATTGGAAGCTATGTTTCAATTTATGCTATAGCCATTAGTATATTGTTCGAAGCATTGAGCTTACAAATTTGCCATTGAGTTAGCATGAGTTATGTGATGCAAGCATGTCATGCATTAAACATTTATCGCACATGTATATTGATATTGTTGTCCTACTGATATTCTTTAGAATCTCATACCCTACTAACCTTTTAGACAGGGTAGTGGATCAAGGATGGAGCATGCAACCAAGGGCGATGAGGACTCTTTCGGGTTGTTATTCTGGTAGTTGGTTATCATCATAGTTGGGATATTGGTATTTTGATTTAGTTATGTATATGTGAATGAGGATTTGATTATGTGTATGGGAAAGATTTGTGTAATCCTCATATGAGGGCTTGTATGGGCGATTGTGCCCTGTAAGGCTTTGATTAATACATGGAACCCAGGTTTGGCTTGGAATTATTTTGCGTACTCTGATATTTATATAAATGTGATTTATCTTCGTGTAATAATTATATTCGGAATGTGATTGTTAGACCAGATTATAAATGATTTCGAAATGTATTTGTGAAAATCCCGTCTGGTATATGGGTTTATAAATGTTATTTGATTGTTATTGGTCTCTATTTTACTTTAATGCGTATTCCGAATATTAATTACGAAAGGGGGTTACAATTTTTGGAATTAGAGCTGCAGTTCATGGCAAAGATAGGATTTGCTAGGATAGTGGCAGTAGTTACTGCCTAAAGTCATAGAGAATGCCTTTCTTTGTTGTGGTATACACATTAAAGTCCCTATTATTTGTGGATATATGAGTTCAAGGGAATGTGTGTATACATTATCTTTGATGTAGATGTGGTGAGTCAGTGTGATTCGCCGGAGAATTTGAGGTGTAGACCGGAGGTAGAGGTAAATCAGACTCATCATCTGATTTGAAAATCGAGGAAAATGGTTTCTGAGGTGTTTGATATTAAAGTTCTAGGTATCATGACTAACCTAGATGTTGGCTGAGAAACCCTAAGTGGTATGATGTTACATGTAGTGATGTCATACTAAGCTTGTGTGTGTAAAGGCCTTAAGACCTAGGGGACCGGTGTGCCTTAGGCTGACAGAGATATCTGAATTTGTATAGGAGTTGATGATGCTTCATGGAAATGAGGGAAGTGATTTTCTAGTTCAACTGAGGTTGAGGTTGAGAAATGAATTGTGATCCAAGGATCAGGCTCAATAGTTGAGCTGATTCTTAAGAATTTGAAATGACCTGAGGATGGTTTTGATAGGACGATGAGTAATTAGAAGAGATATGGTCTCAAGGTTGAGACAGAAGATGGAATGTGTGAATGGCTTCTGAGTTCTCGTTACAATGATACCTTCATCTTGAGACAACCAACTAAAAAGAGCTATCTATAGAGGATTCAGATTGGAAAGGGCTACCTGCGAAGAGTTCTAATAGGAAAGGGCTACCTACGAAGAGTTCTGATTGGAGAGGGCTACCTATGAGGAAATCTGAACGCAAAGGGCTACCAACGGAGAGTTTAGTACCGTAGTGTGGAGCTACAGTGATGATGAACCCTAGTGTGGAGCCGCCGTGACGACAATCTTAGAGTGCGGCCGCCTTGACGACGAACCGTGGAGTGCAGCTGTCGTGGTGTTGAATCGTAGATTAGCACTGCGGAAGTGTTGACTCTCAATGATGGTGTATTGTAATGAATCCCACAGTGAATAGACATTCTTGAGATAAGAAGTCATATGGCTCTGAATGATTCGAGTTGAATCGGGTCAAGGTCTGGCACAGATGAATATATGTTGTGAATGTTGTCAGTTGTAGTGGGAGATTCCTTTGGGACTCCTGTTAAATCAACTTGACATTGTTAAAGCATAGATGAGGAGATAGACCTCACAGTGTGCAGCGGAAGCGGGATGAATGTGAGATGTTTGAGAATTGTGTTGAGCAGAAGCTCGAGTTTGCAGAAAGTGCAATGCGTTAGTGATGACTTCGGGAAGTAAAAATTTGAAGTCCAGATTAATTTGTGAGAAGGGGTCTTGAAGGATCCCAGTATGTGAAAAGAATTCGCAGTGTTGAAGGTGAAGTTGTTAATATGCCTGGTTCCAGCTTGTTGTGATTGTGTACTGTGAGTCCATTTTTTCCATTTTTCTTTAAACTTTTGGCCAGCACTGTTTTAGGGGGTAGGAGCTGGATTTTCATGAAATAAATGGTTCCATTGGATTCAGTGGGAAAAAATAGGTGGGGTTATGTTGATCACTTTTTCGGAAAAGGCCGAAAAAGCATAATTACGAAAACGCCCCTAAAATCCCTAAATCTGGGCTGTCAAGGGTATTTTTGTAATTTGATAGTGAATTTGGTGATTTTGATCCCAGAAATGGATTCCTTGGGCGAAAATACATCAGAATAGCCCTAGTCAAAATTTTGGGAAAACATGCCATCGAGCCGGGTAAGGCGAGGCCAGGCCGGGGTCCCGGGGCATTTTTGTAAATTTTAACCAAAACTAATATAACTACAAGGAATACTATGAAAGAGTCTAAAATGATACTTGGATAGGTTATGACCTATTTCTTGTACATTTAATATTTTAGAACTGAGTCGGAAACTAGAACGACACGTTTTACGAGACACATCTAAAGAGGGGTTTATAAAGCTTTGAGGTAGGAACATTATCCTTCATACATCATACCATAGTTATATGCTTGTATGGATGCCAATGTTTGTAAATGCGCTATATTAATTAACATGATTTGCTTAGAGAGGGGCATTTAGTGCCGGGGTGCACTTACACCGAGAATTGGTAGAAGACCAATCGGTGTAGATTGTGGGGCTGGGCCCTACTCATGTATGCATGACGATGATGTGTTTATATTGTTCATTAATTGGTGCATACCTTGGCGCATGTCATATTTACTTTTCACATTTTCTTTGAACGATAGTATGTTTCTA
Source organism: Inga laurina (assembly GCA_963855925.1). NCBI lineage: Eukaryota > Viridiplantae > Streptophyta > Magnoliopsida > Fabales > Fabaceae > Inga > Inga laurina. The sequence goes on from OY979711.1 coordinate 15,662,933, forward strand.
CTGGGGTTCTTCGAAATCTCACCTTATTTTTAAATAAACATTTCAGCGAGTGCCAGTGGGTCAAAGGGCAAAGGCGTAGATGCTAGGAAATGATTGGCATGTGTCTCGAGGCAAGGACATGATCGTGGTTATAATTAGTTTATGTCTAGATATTTTTAGTGAATCATATAAATATTAAAGTTTCTGCTGTATTTTCTGTATTTCGTTGATGAATGATGTGGGATTGTAAACAAATATTTTTATCAGTATATTTGTACTTTTCTGTATATCCATTGAACTCCGTCTTTATTACTTTTCGATTATCGAAATGGAAACGGGTGTTGATACATTATACCTTTATTTATATTATACAAATATATATTGATGTGTGTATATATATTACTCGTTTAGTCAATCACATTACTCGTTTAGTCAATACCATTACGTATTTTGCTATTTTCATTACTGATTTTTTCAAAGCCATTATGCCTTCATTTTTATTATACATATATATTAATGTCTATATGTATATATTGCTCATTTAGTCATTCCCATTGCACATTTAGTCAATCTCATTACTCGTTTAGTCAATATCATTATGCATTTTGTCATTTCTATTACTAACGTTGTTAAAGCAATTACTGATTTTGTTAAAGTCATTATGCCTTTATTTTTATCATTCATACACACACACACACACACACACACACACACACATACATATATATATATATATATATATATATATATATATATATATATATTAATGTGTGTGTGTGTGTATATATTACTCGTTTAGTCATTCCATATACTCATTTAGTCAATACCATTATGCATTTTGTCATTTCCATTACTGATTTTATTAAAGCCATTATGCCTTCATTTTTATTATACATATATATAGACATTAATATATATATATATATATATTAATGTCGATATATACATTACTGATTTTTTTAAAACCATTATTGATTTTGTTTAAACCATTATGCCGTTATTTATATTATACATGCATGCATGCATGCATGCATACATACATATATTAATATATATATATATATATATATATTACTCGTTTAGTCATTTTCATTACTGATTTTGTTAAAGTTATTACTGTTTTTGTTAAAGACATGCTTTCATTTTTATTATACATATATACATACATATATATATATATATATATATATATATATATATATATATATATATATATATATATATATATATATATATATATATATATATATATATATATATATATATATATATATATATATATATCAAAGGAGCTTGATGGCCCAATGGCCACCAAGCCCTTAAAGTATGGGGGTGGGGTGGGTTCGATCCCACCCCTTGCCCCCTTAAATTATTTTTTCAAAAAAAAAATATCCCCCCTAAAAAGGCCCTCGGCACTAGAGCTCCGCAAGGTCGGCTCCTGGAGCTCTGGCTACTAGAGGGTCCAGGCTGGCTGGTAGTAGTGCTCCGGCAAGGGGCACCTTTCCTTTTTAAAAAAAAAAAATTGAGGGGCAAAATGGTAAAAGAACAAGATTTTAAAATCTCAATCTAATATTTGTCACCTTTATGTCCTTTTCAAGTGTTAATAGACTTTTGTGGATTTTGCAAGTTTATTTGGTATTTAAATGAGATTTTCCTATTTTATAACCCCACATCTTCAATTTTTCAAAACTCAACTCATAAAATTTTTCTCTCTCCTCCATTTCCCTCTTGCCAAATAGACTCTAAAGTACACATCTCACTCACGGCTCATTAACTCTTTCTTCTTTCTTCGAGATTCTTCACTTCCTCTGGCATCCAGAGTTTAACAATTCATTTTTCAAAGTGCTTCCATTGACAGAGCACCTCAAGCTTGTCCTTTTCTTTTCACTAGTGAGTATTTTTGTTGTGGCTTATTGTTATTAAAAGAAAAAAAAAAAAGGTTATATTGCATTTTGTATTTTGTCTTCTTCTCTTATTTCATATATTGAATGGTTGTTCTGCATGATATTGGGAAGCCGTTCGGTTTTCTAAAATGGGCACCAGATTCTGGCTTGAAAACGGCTCTTTTCCGGCTCAATCTAGTCTAAAGAAAAAAATGGTTTTGAGGCTCAACCAAATCGCCTCCAAGTCCGATTGACGGTTTGGCTGGCCGATCCAGTCCGGTCCTGTTTAAAACACATTGGTTGATATTAATCCTAAATAAATGTTAGCCCTATTTTCTCTATTTATTAATATTTTCTAAAGTTACCGAATATTGATGTTACTTTAATAATAACCAAACAAGAGATAGAGAAGAAGAGGAAATTAAAGAAGATTATTAGACTGTGTTAGAAAAATAAAACATATTGTGCCCGTTTGGTTCAAAAAATCGGAGGTAATGTTATAGAATGTAATGCAATATAATATAATGATGATTATATGAATTTTTTTGGTTCGTCATTAGTAAAAGATTATGCATATGTATAAAAATGTTTGGTTGGATTACATCGAAATTTAGAATATATGAGAATAATATAGTAAGAGATAAAATTACCCCTATTTACACACACACACACATAATATACACGTTGGATTCATGATAATTTTTCAATTTGTGCAACGTACACATTGGGTTCATAATCATTTTTTAATATTTAATTGTGGGAATATTATTTAATGGAATATTTTAATATTTTTAGAGGTGGAATACAATTTTTTAATTTTTTAGTGGGGGAATATTCTTTATATTTTTTATAATTAATTAATTTTTAATATTTATTAATGGTGGTAATTATTTAATAACTAACATCATTTATAAGTGGGCATTTTGGTGAAATTAAAAAATTATAATGGCAATAGTGTCTTTTTCACTTGATTACATAATGTCTGTATCTCCATCATCAGTCTTAACAATGTAATCTTGATTATATCAAATGATGTCATTAGGATTACAAAATGTAATCATCTTTACATTACATAAGTCCAACCAAACACTATAATCAGTCTGTTGTATCATGATTACATATAATCTTCTCCCATGGAATTGAACCAAATAGGCTAATCATATTAACTAATTTAACTAACTTCCTTAATATAACTAAATTAGGTAAATATATCTTACACTAAAAATTGGGGGAAGTAATAATTTGTGCACGTGACCCAAAACGATCTCAGCATGAATTGGGCGATAACATTGGATCACCAAAGCTCACCTCATCACTACAGCTGGGAAAACGGGCCGGCCCATATAGGTCCAAGTTCAAAATCGTACCCTTTTATAGCGGCCCGACCTATTTAAGATAGGCCCATGGGCTTTAGGCCCGTTTGATTTTTTTTTTTTGCCATGCATTTTTTGTTTCTTATTCTCCTAAAGACTAAAATACCTAATTTAAAACATAAATATCATCAATACTAATTTAAAACATAAATATTATCCAAGTTTAATAGAACACAAACACTAAGACTTAATTCCAAACCATAATTAATATTCATAACCAATCAAATAAATTCACAACCACAATCAAACAAGCCTACAAACTTCAAATGTCAGTAATAATGGAACACCTGATTTGGATTTTGGCGTACACATGCAAAAAAAGAAAAAAGAAAATCAAAGAAGAGAAGCTTCAAATGAGGTATGAGTCAGTGTGAGAGCATTTCTGATATGAGGGTTATATTAGGTTAATTCTACCCTCTGACCAATGTTTGCTGCCCATTTAAAAAAAAAAAAAGTTAAAAGGGCCTAAAAGGGCCGGCCTTACAGGGCTACAGGGCCGGCCCTTTTAGGCCCGCTTCTATTTTCAGCCTCTAAATTATAGACCTGGTCCTTGACGGGCTCGGGCCTAAATGGGCAGGCTCGACGGGCTCGGCCTGAATTCCCGGCTCTACTCATCACCACATCCTCACCTTGCTTAAATTTCTTATCAACTCACTTGAACATTCAATCCATCTTCTATCATTATATTATCATGTACTCTGTTTTTTTTTTGCCATAGAAATTTATACTATTCATATCATTCAACAATAAGAGAGAGTCTACAAAGCACCAAGCACAATTCAACAAAGTTCAGCAACAAAATACAAACAACAACTCTAAATTGAAAACATGAAGGAGCACTCTGCAGCTGAATAATACAGCTGAATCATGTACTATTTCTAATCCATAATATTTCAATGCATCAAGTTGTGATTGAATATGGGAATAAAAAGGGAAAAATAATGCATCGTTTCTTATAATTTGACCTAATTTTTAATATGGTCAGTTTCTTTCCTTTTTATTGAGTCATTACAATTTTTGATTGTAAGCATTAATCACTATGCCCATAATCTATTAATTGATGTTGATGAACATGCTGACTAAGCAACATACTCCCTCCTTCAAAATATTAGTTAAAAGCAACATGTTATATATGTATTTTTCTTTCAATTATACCCTTATTTTTAAAGAAAATATATGAGAAACAATGAGTGAAAATTTATTGGAGAGAGATAATAGATAAATTTAAAATTTTAGACCAAATATATTTGTTCCTTATATTTAGGATAATCCTTATGACATGGATTGTTTCTTATAAAAAGGACCCCAGGAAGTATAAGTTGTCAGAAAATGCAAAATAAAGAGTCTTTTTTTTTTTTTTTAGATGATGGAATAAAATATAAGTATATATGGACATATACCAATAATTGAGGAAACTATAAGAACACATTAAAAAATTGCAGTGACTTAATTCAAAATCAGGTAAAATTATTTCATGAGTCTACGACTTGTCTATATTTATAGGACAAAAATATAATCAATTTTAACCAATTTCGTATCAAACCATCTAGTTCTATCAAGTTTTGTCAAGATAATTTTAGAAGAGGATAAATTGTTATCCAATCTTCCTTTCCTATTCCTTGAATGTAAAAGGAAAAGGCTATACATTAGGCAGCCAATACCATCACACTTTCCATTAAATAAAAATATAATTTGCTATCTGAAAATATATTTCTTCATGGTTTTAGTTATTGGTCTTTTCCTCCATCCAACATACCTTCACCATAATCATTTCCAACTAATTTCCCATGATGTTGCCATAACGAAATTCATTGTTATTGGAAAGAATAAACCAGTTTGTTTGAGACAATTATCTTCTACAAATATAAAAGATTTCATAAGCACATTTAACCATTGATTGTAGGAGCAAAATTAACAAATATACATTAATTACTCTCTGTAATATCCCAAATTTTGGGATTGGAGGCTTGAGAATAAGCCTAAATTAAGTGGACTGCTAAGCCCCGGTTTAGTAGATGTCCCAAATTTATCCCCTAATGATTTCTATATCTTTGGGGTATTAAGAAAGTAAAATGATTAATTTTGAAGAATATAATTATGTTTTCGGTAAAATCGCCTATGAGGCAGTAAGCTTATCATAAAGTTTTGGAAGACTAAATGATAAGTAAATATTATGAAATTTTACAGGATGAAAGTAGACATCCTAAGCTTTAATTTGATAGGTCATATGACTCAATTAGAGCTAAACACAAAAAGATATGAATTTTTAAAGTCAGCACAGATAAACTGTGAAATTTCTGGAACAACATGCAAAGATTGAAATTCTGGGAATTTTGTGATTCCATTAAGCAAAAGTCTATATTTTTTCTTGAAACTAGACTCAATAAGGGTTCTATAGGCTTTGGAATCACCTCATTTCTATTTTTCTAGAATTAGTTATGATTTTTCAAAGTTTGGGCAGAAATCTGCCAGAATTTCTGAAAAATCCGAAAATGGAAAAATAATTAATGGATAATTATAATATATTATAAAATCATCTTCTTCTTCCCTTAGCACCAGAACTGACGTGAAGTTCAGTATTTGGAGAGAGAGAAATTTGAGTTTTTAGAGAGAGAAGGAGAGGAGAAAACTCACGTGATAGGTCGATTTCTTCGGTGAATTCGTACCTAACGTGTATAATCCTTCTCCTAAGCTTCTCTTCTATGTTGTTTGAGGAATTTGAGGCAAGATTCATGGTGTTACCAAGGCTAGGGTTTTCAGCCAAGTCAGGAAAAGCCAGAAGGAGCTTGAGGTAACTTCCAAACTCTTGTATATTGACTATTCTAGCTGCTGTGGGCAATTTAACCGGTGAAATTTCGCCGGATTGCCGTTGGTTTTAATTTATGGAAATGGGTATGTGGGGCTGTTATGCTGCCCAAATTGGTACTAAATGGTAGTTGTAACCTAATGGAATAGTCAATAAAGTTGTTAGGATTGGAAAGGAACGTGTTTACGGAGCCGAAACCGAAAAACCCCAATTTTCCCCTTAAAACCTATATATTTCGGTCAGCATTGTAAATGGGTCTTAGAGTTGGATTTTCAATGATTTGATGATTCCATTGGACTCAGTGGGCGAAAATAGGTGGGGTTACAGTTGGGCACTTTTTCGGAAAAGGCCAAGAAATCATAATTACGAAAATGCCCCTAAAACACTGAAATAAGGGCTGCCAAGGACAATTTCGTCTTTTGGCAGTGAATTTGGTAATTCCGAGTCTGGAAATGGATTCCTTGGGCGAAAATATGTTAGGATAGCCCAGGTTAGAATTTCAAGAAAAGTACAGCCGGACCGAGTACGATGGGGCCGGGTCCCCGGGGGTATTTTAGTAATTTTTCAAGATAGACTTATATAACCCCCAGAAACACTATGGAAGTGTCTAAATAGTACATTTGACATTGTAGGATCGAATATGGAGCTCCGAGCTGTTGGCACGCAAATCGAGGAGAAAGATTTGGAGGTAGGAGACTTGCCTTATTTGCATGTATTTGATATCTCTGCTTGTGTGGTGACGTATGTGATTGCTTTACTTGATTGTGTATAGCATATTTGAATAAATGAAGCTCTATTTCTGTTTTCGCTGTGGCCATAGTCTTGTCGTATGAAACATTGAGCATGCAGAAATGTCATTATGGTGCATACATCTAGATAAAGCTAACATGTCATACACATAGCATCAATCATGCATGCATTACGGTATCTGTGTCCTACTGAGATTCTCTCAAATCTCACCCTCCCCTACCAACAATTCAGATAGGAGACGACAGAAGATATGCAAACAACAATGCATAGTACCGTACGAGGGGATTACCGTAGTGGAACGAAGACGGGAAGAAGTCTCCATTTCACTGGGACGAGTTTAGACACCCAAGTAGCCCTGTGCGGCTACACTAATTGTAATTATCAGGTACGAATCCCTGAGGGGAATTTCCGTAATCATGTACATATTATCAGTATAGTTTTATCAGTATAGTTATACTATTCTTGTGTTGCCTATCGAACCACATGTCGTTTTCCGCGAATACTCTGGTAAAGGTGAAATTAAAATAAGGGCGTGACATTTTGGTATCAGAGCAAGGATTCTGGCCACAGAATTGTCTGCTCAGAGTAAGTGCGGTGGTTCTGGCAACAGGATGGTATACTGATAAGGTCTTGATTACACAGTGATAGGAAATATGCATGGACAGAAAGTTCCAAAGGAGGGTATCTTTCCGATTTATGAATCTGCCCTAAGAAATGGCGAGTACTGAAGGGCCGCTAGTGGTGCAATACTAGACGAGAATGGTCTAAGGATATTGCAGAACCCAAGGATATGGGTATGGCCAAGGCTAATGTGCGGTCCACACTCAATATTTTGGTGACCGGAGATAGCCAGCATGTCTTTTGAGACGAGGGTAGTCACGGGATACCCGTGGACGGAAACAGTAGAAGCCGGTATCCACATTTGGGCACGGGTACAAAAGAGTTAAGCGTGCTCAACCCAGGGAAATGCCATGATGGGTGACCCCCTGGGAAGTTGTTGCACATGTTATGTTATATTATGAAAAAAGAGTAAGACATGTTGTACAGTAGTTCAGAGGTTGTATGTTGTTTCAGGCTTTCCTTGACTACTGTAAACACATGTGATATGTTCTTTTTGGGGTACCTATGAACCCAAAACTTTATAAAATGATAGATAAGCCCAAGTGTTTATGTGTAATTTACCTCTTTATTGCTTCATAAAGTGAAACATAAAGGTGGTAAAACTAAGAGGTTTAGATGCTGGGCAAGGTCAGGAAGTTAGACCTAGCCTAATACAGCAAACACAGGGCAAGAGAATAAAATAGCAAACAATGATCAACGATCAGCAGGAAGGTTATCCAAGAAAGGCCAATGTAGTAACTATAATCTCTCATACACTATGTGATAGTTAATATGTTGTATGTTTTGTATTCTGTGATATGAACACGTGCCTAGGGCACATTACCTAGCTATGGTCTGGGACCTAGCTGAGGTACACTGATCTTACCTAGCTGTAGTCGGTGACTCGGCTGAGGTACACGTAAGGGTTTCAATTGGATGGTTGGCCCTGAACTTTGTGTACACACACGGATTGTTGTTTTAACTGGGTGTTTGGCCCTGAACTTTGTGTACACACACGGATTGATATGATTTTCATTTTACACTATATGGTGCATGACATATTTATCTATCACATTTTCTATAGATGATTGTGGGTTACTATGAAGGGCCATGTGGTGTGAATAAAAAGGCACCCTACCCGACGAGGCTGCTAGCCACGTCCTAAGGGACTCGGGTACGAGGCCAAGAAGGGCTACGGCTGTGACAATAATAAAAAAAAAGGGATGAGATGTTTATATCAAAATTTTCCAGAACTCAGCATTATGCATGGGATGATGATTGTGAGAGGAGCTTCAAAGAGCTGATGATGAAAATTTATTAAAGTACCAACACTGATAATCCCATATCCATAGTGGGCCTTTGTTGTCTTCACTGATGCCAGATGGCATGGATTGGGAAGGGAATTGAATCCCCAGATGCGAGCAGGCATAGATCAAGATGAGAATTGAGCCCAGTGAGGGCATACGCATCTCGTCAGCTGAAGCTTCAGGAATTGAACTATCTCATCCATAATCTTGAGTTGATGATAAGAATATTTGTATTGAATTGGGAAACATTGCCTTTATGGCATAATTGTGGAGTTGTACTGCGACCACAAAGATTGAAAGTTCTGATCGGAGAGGGCTACCTAAGGAAAGTTCTGACCGGAAGGGGGCTGACCAGGTGTATGGGCGCCTGTGTGAAGCACCGAGTACAGAACCCTAGAGTGCAGCCACCGTGACGACGAACCCTAGAGTGCAGCCACCATGATGATGAACCCGCGAGTGCAGCCACCGTGACGAAAAACCCTAGAGTGCAGCTGCCATGAAGTTGAATCGTAGAGTAGAGCTACGGAAACATTGATCCTCAACGATAGTGTATTGTAATGAATCCCACATTGAATGGGTTTTCTTGAAATAAGAGTTTATATGGATCAGAATGATTCAAGTTCAAACGGGTAAAGAGTGGGCACAGAGGAATATAGATTGTGGGTGCTGTCAGGTGTCATGGGATGTTCCTGTAAGACTCCTATTAAATCATCTTGATATTATTAAAGCTCATATGAGGAGATAGACCTCAGAGTGGGCAGCGGAAGTGTGGTGAATCTAGGTGCAATTTCGAAACTTATGTGAGGGGTTGATGTTCGCACCATTATTGATCATCCCAAAACATAATATGGCCTTGCTGGTCAACATTGTTACAGTGTATGTGATGAATAGTATTACACCATGAGTGGTGTACAATATTACATCCTGTGTGGTGTATAGTATTAAACCCTGCGTGGTGTACAGTATGATGACTTGTATGGTCAACAGTCACACAACCTTTGTAGTTTGTGGTGACACATGTGAACTGGAATTGGGATAAACCCTAGTGTAGTAGGGTAGAATGGTGGCGAATACCTCTCAACAGTACCAGTGATAACAGTCCCAGATCAACAGTCGACCTTTACGGTCTACACAGATGCAAGTAGGCATGGATTAGGATGTGTTCTGATACAACAAGGTCGAGTAGAGGCATGAGCATCTCCATAGCTATAGCCTCACAGAATGAATCATCCACTTGTGATATAGTGCAAACAGTGGATGGTCACATAGTAAATAGTGCACACAGTACGACCAATAAGGGTTAAATAGTCATTTGATCTTGAACACCGAATAGATAGGCATAAATTACAGAAAGTATACAGGTTTGTACAAGGCAGTAAGACCAGTGTGACCAAGCGTTTTGATGTCCAATAGTACCAGTCTCACATAAGGTGCGATATTCTACCATGGGAGGAACCCAACGAAGTGAACCATGGCCGGCTTACTAGCCCAATAGACCTCGTTAAGAGGGTGAGGGACATCCAATAGGCCTCGTTAAGGGGGTGAGGATTTTTATATTAAAAAAAATGATTGTGTGAATTCAGGTGAAGTCCCAAAGAGGCTGTAAGGCCTATGGAACCAAGCGCTGTGGGTACCTGTGTTTGATTACACGCTACATACTGTGTACAGAATGGATGATGAATGCTGAATGCTATTTGAGATTAGTAATGGAAGTACAACTATGGTGTTACATGGCTTATGAGCCTGCATATGATAATAGAATGGGATAGGATTAATCCCTACATTGTAGACGTTCAAATTTCGAGGACGAAATTTATTGAACGGGGGGAGAAATGTAATATCCCAAATTTTGGGATTGGAGGCTTGAGAATAAGCCTAAATTAAGTGGACTGCTAAGCCCCGGTTTAGTAGATGTCCCAAATTTATCCCCTAATGATTTCTATATCTTTGGGGTATTAAGAAAGTAAAATGATTAATTTTGAAGAATATAATTATGTTTTCGGTAAAATCGCCTATGAGGCAGTAAGCTTATCATAAAGTTTTGGAAGACTAAATGATAAGTAAATATTATGAAATTTTACAGGATGAAAGTAGACATCCTAAGCTTTAATTTGATAGGTCATATGACTCAATTAGAGCTAAACACAAAAAGATATGAATTTTTAAAGTCAGCACAGATAAACTGTGAAATTTCTGGAACAACATGCAAAGATTGAAATTCTGGGAATTTTGTGATTCCATTAAGCAAAAGTCTATATTTTTTCTTGAAACTAGACTCAATAAGGGTTCTATAGGCTTTGGAATCACCTCATTTCTATTTTTCTAGAATTAGTTATGATTTTTCAAAGTTTGGGCAGAAATCTGCCAGAATTTCTGAAAAATCCGAAAATGGAAAAATAATTAATGGATAATTATAATATATTATAAAATCATCTTCTTCTTCCCTTAGCACCAGAACTGACGTGAAGTTCAGTATTTGGAGAGAGAGAAATTTGAGTTTTTAGAGAGAGAAGGAGAGGAGAAAACTCACGTGATAGGTCGATTTCTTCGGTGAATTCGTACCTAACGTGTATAATCCTTCTCCTAAGCTTCTCTTCTATGTTGTTTGAGGAATTTGAGGCAAGATTCATGGTGTTACCAAGGCTAGGGTTTTCAGCCAAGTCAGGAAAAGCCAGAAGGAGCTTGAGGTAACTTCCAAACTCTTGTATATTGACTATTCTAGCTGCTGTGGGCAATTTAACCGGTGAAATTTCGCCGGATTGCCGTTGGTTTTAATTTATGGAAATGGGTATGTGGGGCTGTTATGCTGCCCAAATTGGTACTAAATGGTAGTTGTAACCTAATGGAATAGTCAATAAAGTTGTTAGGATTGGAAAGGAACGTGTTTACGGAGCCGAAACCGAAAAACCCCAATTTTCCCCTTAAAACCTATATATTTCGGTCAGCATTGTAAATGGGTCTTAGAGTTGGATTTTCAATGATTTGATGATTCCATTGGACTCAGTGGGCGAAAATAGGTGGGGTTACAGTTGGGCACTTTTTCGGAAAAGGCCAAGAAATCATAATTACGAAAATGCCCCTAAAACACTGAAATAAGGGCTGCCAAGGACAATTTCGTCTTTTGGCAGTGAATTTGGTAATTCCGAGTCTGGAAATGGATTCCTTGGGCGAAAATATGTTAGGATAGCCCAGGTTAGAATTTCAAGAAAAGTACAGCCGGACCGAGTACGATGGGGCCGGGTCCCCGGGGGTATTTTAGTAATTTTTCAAGATAGACTTATATAACCCCCAGAAACACTATGGAAGTGTCTAAATAGTACATTTGACATTGTAGGATCGAATATGGAGCTCCGAGCTGTTGGCACGCAAATCGAGGAGAAAGATTTGGAGGTAGGAGACTTGCCTTATTTGCATGTATTTGATATCTCTGCTTGTGTGGTGACGTATGTGATTGCTTTACTTGATTGTGTATAGCATATTTGAATAAATGAAGCTCTGTTTCTGTTTTCGCTGTGGCCATAGTCTTGTCGTATGAAACATTGAGCATGCAGAAATGTCATTATGGTGCATACATCTAGATAAAGCTAACATGTCATACACATAGCATCAATCATGCATGCATTACGGTATCTGTGTCCTACTGAGATTCTCTCAAATCTCACCCTCCCCTACCAACAATTCAGATAGGAGACGACAGAAGATATGCAAACAACAATGCATAGTACCGTACGAGGGGATTACCGTAGTGGAACGAAGACGGGAAGAAGTCTCCATTTCACTGGGACGAGTTTAGACACCCAAGTAGCCCTGTGCGGCTACACTAATTGTAATTATCAGGTACGAATCCCTGAGGGGAATTTCCGTAATCATGTACATATTATCAGTATAGTTATACTATTCCTGTGTTGCCTATCGAACCACATGTCGTTTTCCGCGAATACTCTGGTAAAGGTGAAATTAAAATAAGGGCGTGACACTCTCTCAATGACTTGATGACTTATATTGGGTGTGTTTGTTTTGATGATTGGATAAGTAACTTATTTTTACTTAAACTTATGGAATCTTAAGATTGGAAAAAAGTTAGATTGGATAAAATTAAGAGTATTTGGATTGGCGATTGGATAAGTAACTTAAAGTAACTTATGTAAAAGTTAGGATGTTTGGTTTGACTTTTGCATAAGTGACTTTTGTATTAATTAAGAGAAAAAAATTGAAAAAATTATGAAAAATGAAGGGATAATTGTGAAAAAATTCATCATTAGCAACTTAATTGCCAATGGGGCCTGGGAAGATATCTACACACGGAGGGATTTTCTCACAATTTTCTCAAAAATTAACTTTGAAAATTTGGTAATGGTACAATTTTAATAAAATTATATCAAACTCTAATTTAAATTGGTACACTCCAAAAATCTTTTCTACTGTGCACCTCAAGCTTAAATCTTATAAATTATATCAAACTCTAATTTAAATATTAAATCATAACTTATATTTTCACATAGCTCAAAATCTAACAAAATAAACAGATTAAAATTTCAATAATATCTCCAATAATCCAAATAAATTATTTAAACTAAATTTAATGGGTAAAAACACTATATAGAAATTAATTTATGACATGTTTATAAAAAAAATTGATTATAAAATCATAAAAAAAAAACTAAATAATAAATCTAAACTGATTAAAATTAATTATTAATTATTCTCTACATTTCTACAGTCATATATTAACAAAACTTAAAACTTGTTTAAACTCTTATCTCAAAGTATTCTCTAATTAGCAGAAGATTACTATCTAAAGAAAGAGAAAATTATTTAGAACATTTTTCATAAAAGAAGTTTTGTGATTAGAAGTGATTTTGAGTACCCCATTGATCCCCAAAAATATGAAAAATACTCCTATCAAAGGTAAAATCATGTCCATAAATAACTCACACAAAGGCCAAAGTATAAGAAGGCAAGAAGCTAAATACTCTAACCTCTAAACAACATGAGTATGACGACTATCATTTTCACCTTCTTCGCCACTATCATCAATTTCAAGGACATTTGATTGTGTTTCATTTTGAGCAGTGGGTTCAAGTAGTAAAATAATCACAACCTCTATCAAAAATTATACTCCATCAAGCAGAATAGTATATAATATGATTTTAGTCTAAATAGACAGAACAATATACTCAAAAATCATACTCAAAAATCACAATATGATTCAATTAGACAAAATAATATACTCAAAAATCATACTCTATACAATATGAGGACAGAGTGACATATAGATTCAATAAGGTAATTCAAAAATGTAACATAATTCCTTTCCAAATAAAAAAAATAAAAAATAAATGGGCCTAAAGGGCCGGCCCTTTTAAGCCCGAGGCCCTACAGGGCCGGCCCTTTTAGGCCCGACTTCTTTTTGAGGTTACAATTTACAAGCCCGGCCCTTGAAGGGCCAGGGTCTAAAAGGGCCGGCCCGATGGGCTCAGCCCGTTTTCCCGGCTCTACTTATTTCACCTTAAATCCAATCGTTGAAACAAACACCCAGTTTTTATCAAAACACTGTTCAAGTCTAATCCTCCCCCTGAATTGCCGAAACAAACATGCACATTATAGATGGAAGAAAGTACATCTCACTTTGCTCTCACTCTCATATCCCCCCCCCCCAAAACAAAAATTTTGGCAAGTTGAGTCTTAAATGTCCACTAAGACTAAAAAAGCCACTTTATGTTTTTCTTCCCCAACAAAAGTTTTGATGAGTTAAGTGCCTATTGAGACTTAAAGAACACTTTTACACTTTATACAACAAAACCCTACCAACATATCTACCTCACACAATATAAAATCACTTAAAATAGGTGAAACAAACCAGCCTCATGACTAAAAAGGGTACCCATAAAGTATTTATAAATTATCCATTAATTAAGTTCTCATATCAATATCAACATGCTTCAAATTGTTGCTCTTATAAGGTTCTCCCTTTGGTCCATTTTATAAAGAACAATTACGGAATTCATGTGGATCAAAATAGTAGTTAAAAGCAATAAATGTGCTAAATATACATTTTTCTTTCCAATTATACCCTTATTTTTAAAGAAAGTATATGAGAGATGATGAATAAAAATTTATTATGAAAATATAATGAGTGACATATATTTAATAGGGGCAAAAATAGAAAGACTAGTTTAGAATTTTAAACAAAAGGGATTTGTTCCTTATATTAAAATCTGCCCTCATGAGAAAGAATGTTCCTTATAAAAGAGACCAGAGAGTATTTTTCACATCATTTCCACCTTCCTTGGCCTCACTCCTATTCATCTTCTATAAGTTCAGAGTCTCTACGGGTTCCTCACTCACCATCACATACTCCTACCCATTTTCCAGCCAATTCAATTCAATCAATCCTTTGAGCAAATATCCCATTTAACAATAATCTGTTCATTTCAGGATTACAGCTATCTCCCTGAACAATACTCATAGATTACTGATCAACATATTCAATTCAATGCACGACATATTAACCAAGCCAATTTGCAACGAGGTGACTGGTTCATGCAGCTTAATGTCATGGCCTATTCAAGCATACATGCATAAGGCGAAACCCTAGAAAGACTAATTAAACAGCTTCTTTGAGGCAAGGATACCTCCTGTACGGATCAGTTTGCTAAAATAGCAACAGGAAGTACTGAACATACAAAGTATAAGGAATAAACATGTTTATGCAGCTTTCCAGGAAGAAAGAGGAGGAGTGTCACCCTCCTTATTATATGTAGCTATTCCAGGACCATATCTTTCACCCTTGACCGTGTCAGCAGCAACGTAAGACTCTAGTTCTGCCATTTCTCCTGGAGTGAGCTTAAGTGATAAAGCCCCAATGTTTTGGTTCAGGTTCTCAATTTTGGTAGTTCCAGGTATAGGGCACACATCATTCCCCTGATGATGAACCCAGGCCAATGCTAGCTGGGAAGGAGTGCATCCCTTCCTTTTAGCCATTTCATTAACCCTCTCAAATATAATCTTATTGTGCTCCATGTTTTCGGGATAGAATCTAGGCAATCCCTGAAATGGGGTACAACAGATACACGTATAAGATTATATCTCGATGTCAATCTATCAACAATGGACATTTCAAGCATAAATATAGAATTGTGTCCCTCATTTACATTGAAATAAAGTGTCAGAAAGAGGAGCAATGATGGTATATAAGAAAGGTGCTAGCCTCTGATCTCCCCTAAGGTTATATGTCAAGACAATATTCTGTTCCCCGTTGATTGAAATTTTATTATATCCACAAGCATAGTAGGCATAAACAGTATGGATGGAGACAAGTTTTTGTTTTAATGATCAACTCATGAAAGTAAACTCCGAATAAAGATGCATCATGATCAAGGTATTAAAACTCGGACCGGTCATTGAACCGGTCGGGGTACTGGGTTAAGGGTCAGTGGGTCAAACCGGGACCAAACCGGAGCTAAACCGGGACCAAACCGGTGAGAAATTGAAAATTTTAGACTTATAGTATGAAATTCTAAAGGAAAAATTTAAAAAATTTTTTTTTTTTTTTTTAAAACCCAACCCGGACCGGACCGGTTCACTGGCCGGTTCGCCGGTTCCCGGGCCGGACCGGCCGGTCCGGTCCGGGTTTTAAAACCCTGCTTTAACCTTCTCTCAAGCCATGTGGTATTTCCAGTCAATTTCTCTCGTGTCCGGGTTCAGTCATGCAATCTCTCCTCAGCATTCAGCTCTCAAATTTCAATGCATAATTAAGAGGGGAAAATAGGACAAAGACCAGAAGTGGAGGAGGAAAAATCAGGCTTGAAATTAACAAGAGAGGTAAGTAGTTTAACAATGCTTTTCTTTTCCAGAAAACATCACATACTTGAGATTTGTCAAGAATGATAAGCACTTGGCATTACTCAAGATTGTGTTATTACCTTAATAATTTATCCATTTTATGCATGTTTATGAACAAACTGATAGTGAATGCAATTGTTAATTATGCAAATACAATTATAAAATCTAGAAGAAACATAATCAACTAATTTAACAATGACATTTTACTGCCATTTAATCTTGAATGGTAAAACTATAATTGAAATTTTGAAGAACATATAAGGTTAGAAGAAGCTGAAAATTGTTGACTTCCAAACTAGAAGCTAAGCTAGTTTGTTGTCATAAATGGAACCATACTGTAATAATGCATATAAGAAAAAACACAAACCTTCCGAAAGTCATGCTCTGAAAAGCTTTCAACCACCTTTGCTCCTGATGAAAAGAATCCTCGTCCAAGAGGACTATATGCTACAATTCCAATGCCAAGTTCTCTGAGAATTTCACAAATCCAAAATCAGAGGTTGCAAAGCTAAACCCTGATTTTTTTGTCAAAAGCCCCAGTAGAGAGAAAATATAGATATTATAATTAGCAACTTTAGTACTTCAAACCTCACCTGCAAGTTGGAATTATCTCTTCCTCAACATCTCTTGCCCATAAGGACCACTCCAACTGCACAGCGGTTATAGGATGAACAGCATGTGCTCTTCTGATTGTTGAAGCCGAGGCCTCAGACAAGCCAATGTATTTCACTTTCCCCTCCTCAACAAGCTTTTTGAGTTCACCAATCTTAAAGAACATGAAATGAGTTTACAATCCAGTAACAAATCAAAAGATTATAGAACATCTTATCATTCATTCTCTACCAGCTATACCATGCACAAATTAAAACGGATGCATGTCAATGATCGACCAATTGTCAGTTCCATGTAACAAAGTTGCATCTCCTAGAAAACTTATGGAGGATAAATTGCAAATTCACAAAAGTACTCTTAGTTGCATCTCGTAGGACTAAAATAACACTCCATAGCTTTTCAGTTCAAGAGGGTGGTAATTTTAAAAGAAAACATATCAGAATCACCAGGCTCAAGCATTTTATGTGATTCTGTGTATACAATAAAAAATGTGGAGCCATAACCAAGAATGACAGTTCTGAGTCTTCCGCAATCTCACACAGTGATAACTATATCAAGGATTTAGGTTTTTCTGGATATTATATAGTATAAAATCATATATGTCATATTACAAATTAACCCAAGCGTTTTAGTCAAATCTGGATGCCTCCCCAGGTTTAAGACATCTCATTTCAACAATCTTGGTTTATTTTTTTAACCGAGCCCAATATAAATATGTGAAAGTTACAATGATAATTTATTGTCCGGGTGTGTAAAAACATTTTCACGGTCTTTTATGACTATTATCAGGATTAAGTTCTCATTAATGTCTACTTCAATAAGAGAAACTCCATTGAACCAGGATAATGTTCAAATTAAAAGTGAAACAAACATATATCAATGAATTGCATCATTATTTTTCATTAAATTGGGATACAGGATGCATGAATTATTCAGCAGCCTATATACCTTTTATCCAAATTTTAACGACAATACAAAGTGAAATTGATTTTATATCAAACATAGGCCACATAGGTAAACTGCAATTCACGCAGAAAAAAAGAATATCCAAAGCAGATAAAAGACGGACCGTGACTTCAATAGGCACGCGAGTATCAACACGATGCTGGTAATAGAGATCAAAACAATCGACCTCCAGTCTCTTCAAGCTCGCCTCACATGCCGCTCTCACATACGCAGGATCGCCACGTATATCAACCTTGCCGTCGCCAAAGCAAATTCCGAATTTGGAGGCCAATTCAACCTTATCCCTCAACCCTCCCTTCAAAGCCTGGCCGAAGAAATTCACACCCAATTCGCCAAAAATTCACCCAGAAAGTCATTAAAATCAAACAAGAAGAAGCAGCAAAATCAAACTGACTTGGAAATCGGAATCGAGTTTACCTTTCCGAGAAGAATTTCATTAGTGTGTGGGCCGTAGATGTCGGAGGTGTCGAGAAAAGTGACGCCGCTGTGGATGGCATGGTGGATGAGAGCGATATTTTCGGGTTCAGGTTTAGGAGTGCCATAGCCACCAGACATATTAAAGCACCCAAGTCCTTGGGCTGAGACCTCCAAGCCCTGTGAACCTAGCTTGATCCTACCCACTTTCGCCATTTTCTGAGAACTGAGATGATCTTCCACTGAGTGTGACAAGGGAATATCACAATGGAGTGTGGAACGAGACTGCTCGATTTTATTGTGCCCCCTACGTGTCCTTCTACGACATTGATAGGGAGCTAACGGACAACGGTCTCTTGCGCTATTTGGACTGCTTATTGCAAAGTTCAAACTTTGAAGGTTTCATCGTTTATTACATGGTTATACTGATAAAATAACCTTTAAATTTTATCAAAAATGCGAAGGTAATCACAAATTATTTTTTAGAATAAAAATAATCATAAAATTTTAAAATTATGACAAAACCTTTAAACCCAACTAACTTTCATATATTACAGTAAAAAAATTAATCTTTTAGCCCTTGAAATTTTGACTCACTTATAACTTAATTCCTAAACTTTTGAATCGCTTGGAACTCAGTCCCTAATATTTTTGAGTCATCATATGTGACAAAAAAATGTTAAAATATGGTTAAAAATTGCTTGGGTTGATTTTACATAATTTAAAAAAAAAAAAAAACAGCATCTCCATCCCCACCAACTCATATCCCTCCGCCTCAGTTTTCCAGAAACTTTGTTGGGCATCCATGACATATCCTTCTCAAGCATCAGAGGGTAGTGAACGACTCAAATTGGAGAATAGGTTGAAGCCACTTATAATGTTTTTAACTTTGATAAAGCACCCAAGTATGCAAGAAAAAGCCACTGTGTAAAAAGAGATTTATTAACTTTTGAATAATAAACGATGAATAGCGTTTGGAAGAGGATGAGATTAGAAAAAGTTGAATTACACCCATTTCACAATATAATTGGCGCACAATCTCTCCTTTTAATAACAAATGGAATTATAGATTTTTTATATAATTCTCATAATTTTTAAGGCCCTTGTATATAAGAAAATTGATATCACATTATACTTGAAAGGAGCTTCTGAAGGATCTGTTATGGATGCCGCGGATACTAAGTGTGGTTTCTGGAAAACAGAGGCGGAGGGGGATGTGAGTTGGTAAGGACGGAGACATAGTTTTTTATTTTTTAATGTATGTAAAATTTACCTAAGCAATTTTTAATAGTATTTTAACATTCTTTTTGTCACATAGGATGACTCAAAAACATTAGAGACTGGGTTGCAAGTGAGTCAAAAATTTAGGGACTAAGTTATAAGTGAGTTAAAACTTTAAGGGTCAAAAGATTAATTTTCCCATTATAATATATGGACGTTAATTGACTTTAAAGGTTTTGCCCTAATTTTGAAAGTTCATAGTTATTTTTTCTTCAAAAAATTGTTCATTGTTAGTATGTTTATCTGAGAGAATTAATGTGAGCTGATATGTAATTATCAAAAAGCCACAAAACAATATATAATAGTATGTTTCAGTACAAAAAATAATATCCAAATAAATACCTGTATACTTTAAGAGTGACACATTATTTAAGCTCTATATAATGAAAATGCAACAACTCATATCATTTTAATCTTCAATAATTGATAACTCATTTAGAATAATTCACATTTCCTTTTAATTTTTAGAAAAATAAACATCTTAATTTGAAAACACAAAAACAAAATGATTAGCCAATATTTTTTAAAAAAACAAAATAAAACGTGAAACAATAAAAACAGGCCCTTATGCATGTTTTGAGTCTCTTGGGTTATATAATTATTTCTCAAAGAAACATGCTACTCACTTGATATTAAGATTTAAGGCCTTCTTTAGGATTCAAGTGGGCTGGGTCTAATAGTATGGGCTTATCCCTTATAACATCACCGTGTCTTTGATATAAAGACAAATGTTTACATATTATGGTACTCAAGAGCTTCTCCTAAAGACATGGACGGATATAGAATCGTACTAAAGTCCAGAAAGAGTAGACTAAATTTAAATAGAAAAGGGAACAAATTTACCTTTCTCTATATTAAAAAAAATGGACCATATCTTTCATAGGTGGAAGTGAAGGTAATTGTCTATTACTGCAAAAAGTAAATCTATTATACTCAATAAAAATTATACTAGGGTGCTTTTAGGCCACCAAATCTGACCGTATCTTTGATATAGGGACAAATGTTTACACATTATAGGACTCAAGAGATTTTCCTAAAGAAATGGATGAGAATCATGCTGAAGTTTGGAAAGAGTGGACTAAGTCTAAACAAAAAAGGGAACAAATTTGCTTCTCTAGATTAAAAAAAGGGACCATATCTTTCATAGGTGGAAGTGAAGGTATTTGTCTATTAGAGTCAAAAGCAACTCTATTATAGTAGCTAAAATGGAACCCTCCTTCTTCCCTTGCATGAGGGAGATAGAGGGTTCTACCCCTAATGGGCCGGTTTTTCCTCTTTTTCAATTAAAAAAATTGTATTTTTATTAATGTGCGATGGCAGCCTCAAAGTCAATGGTTAACTATGGTTTTCTTGTTTAAAAATTGTACTTGGCTGCTTTTAGGCCGGCAAAACTAATCATATCTTTGATATAGGGACAAATGTTTACATATTACAAGACTCAATAACTTCACCTAAAGACATGTGTAATCCCCTCATCGTAATTATACTCGGATTATGAAATTTAAGTGAAATAGAGACTAATAAGACAAAACAATAGTTATAATCCCTCATCCAAGAGATGGGGTATCACGAAAAACAGTTCAAAAACATAATTAAACTGGTCCCACATTCACTTTCAGATACAATTACCTGTGTAGTTAAATCACATTCATAAATATCAGAGTGTGAAACTAAAATCCCGGCAACCCCGGGCAACATGTATATATATACAATGGGTTTAGAGTTTCCCAAGATGGGGATTACATATCCAAAAATTATATTTACATCTCATATACATTGAAATCCCAAATAAAAAACATATAACCAACCCCCAACAAAATGTCTCTAAGAGATCCTAACCACTCCTGGTTGTTCGCTTCCCTTTTGAGCCACATGCCCTGTCTGAAATGTTAGTCATTGGAAAGAATGAGATTTTAAAGAATCCCAGTAGTAACAAATCACTTATACAATATATAAACACAAAGCATGTAAGTTCATCATGTTCAGTAGCAACACTATGAGTCATGGCTCGCGCCACAACTGACAGCACTCACGGCTATATCACAATGCTCTATGCCCGCTTTCACGGTAAAACACTATGCCAGCTTTCGCTGTAATCACTATGCAACAGCATCACAAGGCACAAAAAATCACAAAGCTCCACAAAGCATCTCAATGTATTACAAAGCAGCAACACAATGCATGATAGGAATACATACAATACATTTACACAAAGTGTAAGAGAGGAGTCACTACCTTGTTCCTTCCTGACGTTCTTCAGCACAATGGACTCACGAGTCTGGCAGATATCAAATCCTATAGCCAAATTAGGGACAACCGATCAATCTCTTTTCCAAATGATTATTTTCATAATACTCTTAGTTGGTTATCATTTAAACTCTTTAGGATGTCCATTAGAGGCCTAAACACATGCTAAAAGGGTTGGAAGAGAGTACCCTGAAGACCCCTTATTTGGAAGCATAACACTGATTTTTGGCTGACTTATTCAAGTGATGAGAGACCTGCACTCGAGTGAGAACGACTCTCACTCGCGAGTGTTTGACAGTGAGCAACAACAACGGCCTGAAAGTGCTTACAACACTCAAGCATAAGGCTTTGCACTTGTGTGATGACTCCAAATCCACTCGAGTCCCCGAAAGTACAACGCAGAAAGTGACAACCCGAGAGCATATACAACATCAGAGGGAAAAGCTCACTCGAGCACCACCCTTGGCACTCGGGTGAGGAGCCCATGCTCGCGAATGTCATAACACACTCTTGAACATTGACCAGCGAGTGACGATCTGAGAGCAACCCTAACCATGAACTCACATCATCACTCAAGTGATCCCAAGCTCACTCGTGGATAAGAAGTGCACTCAAGCCTTCTTCATGAAAACCCATGCAAAACACAAAGGAGAAAGGGGAATTACAAGACAGCACTAGAGTGAGATCCTCCCTCACTCGAGTGATGCTATCAGATTGCCCAGATCGCAGCAACTGACAGAAATTCCCAGATTGGTTAAAATTTCTCCCAATGGTTCCCAAATTCCACACAAAGCTCATACCCATATAACATTGCCTAAGGAACCCATTGGTAACCTCCAAAACACCCAAAAATAATTTTAACCACAATCTAACTCTTGGATCTCTAATTCACACACAACCCAATTCCAATCAACACACTTCTAAAACTCAAAACCACATACAATACTTAAATCATTTCACAATGAACTAATTCCAACATCATCCACTATGAAATTCATACATTCAAAATTTACATAAAACCAGGGCAAATTCCAAATTTTATCAAACTTATCCAAAAATCACAACAAATATATCATAAAGCACCAAATGCTCACCTCTTCACTTTGCCAAAGTCAAATGCTTGATTCTCCAACTTTCAAATTTGCTCCACACCCAAATCACCACTTTTCAGAATTCTGAAACTACCAAGATGGAGCTCTTAACACTATGAACAAATTTAATGAAGAGGTTTAGAGCATATGGGAACTATTACTCACCCAAAATCCAAGCTTTCCCTTTCTCTTTCCACCTTGATCACTCGAAAAAAAATGGAGAAGGAGGAGAGAGATGGTGAGAGATGAGGAAGATGATGATTATTGTACATTTTCCCTTGGTCCATGCCCCCAAAACCGAATAGGAGAGAGAAGAGAAGAGAAAAGTGGGTGTTTGTCTTTTAGCACAATCATATGGCCCATGCAATGCCACTTGGCAACATCTTGTTCACTCCCTCCATGAGCTCACATAAGCTTAAAGCATAGGATTCCGACCCATAGCCAATGAATCTTAACCCTTGATCTCTAATCACCAATGGGTTTCCTCTTTGGTGACTGACCAATTGGTCGGTAAATTTCCAATTTTACCATTTTGCCCCTGGTTTCACTATGATTAATAAATCATCACTATGAACATTTATATCAAATTCACATCTCATTTCACCAAAAGTGTTTAATTACACTAATTACAATCATTTTCAAAGTCATTAGCCATTAATCTCAAATTGGGTCATTACAACATGGATGTGATATGAAATCATACTAAAGTCTAGAAAGAGTAGACTAAGTCTAAACATAAAAGGGAACAAATTTGCTTTTCCTCCATATTAAAAAAACAAACTACATCTTTTACGGGTGAAAGTGAAAGAATTTGCCTATTAGCACTAAAAGTAACTCTATTATACTAGCTAAAAATTATATTCTGGTGCTTTTAGGAAGGCAAATATGACATTGTCTTTGATAAAAGGACAAATGTTTAGATATTATGGGACTCAAAAGCTTCTCCTAAAGACATGGATGGGAATCATACTGAAGTCCAGAAAGAGTGGGTTAAATCTAAATAGAAAAGTGAACAGGTTTGCTTCTCTAGATTTTAAAAAGGGACCATATCTTTCATAGGAGGATGTGAAGGTATTTTCCTATTAGTGCAAAAAGTAACTCTATTATACTAGCAAAAAATTGTACTGGGGCTATTTAGGCAAGCAAATCTGACAATGTCTTTGATATCGGGACAAATGTTTACATATTATGGGATTCAAGAGCTTCTCCTAAAGACATTGATGGGAATCATACTAAAGTTAAGTAAGAGTGGACGAAATATAAAAAAAAAAAAAGAGGAACAAATTTACTTTTCTCTATATTAAAAAAAACGAACCATATATTTCACGGATGAAGGTAAAGTTATTTTCCTATTAGTACAAAAAGTAACACTATTATACTAGCTAAAAATTGTATTTGGGTGCTTTTAGGCAGGTAAATCTGACCGTGTCATTGATATAAGGACAAATGTTTACACATTATGGGACTCAAGAGCTTCTCCTGAAGAAATAGACGAGAATCACGTTGAATTCTAGAAAGAGCGGACTAAGTCTAAACAAAAAAAGGACCAAGTTTGCTTCTCTAGATTAAAAAAAAAGGGACCATATCTTTCATAGGTGGAAGTGAAGGTATTTGTCTATTAGAACAAAAAGTAACTCTATTATAGTAGCTAAAATAGAACCCTCCATCTCCCCTTACATGAGGGAGATAAAGGGTTCAACCCTAATGGGCCGGTTTGTCTTCCTTTTCAATTAAAAAATATGTAGTTTTATTAATGTGTGATGGCAGCCTTAACGTCAATGGTTAACTATGGCTTTCTTGTTTAAAAATTGTACTTTGGTGCTTTTAGGTTGGCAAATCTGACCATATCTTTGATATAGGGACAAATGTTTACATATTACAGGACTCAATAACTTCACCTAAAGACATAGACAAAATATGAAATCATACTAAAGTCTAGAAAAAGTGGACTAAATCTAAACATAAAAGGGAACAAATTTGCTTTTCCTCTATATTAAAAAAAACAGACTACATCTTTTACAGGTGCAAGTGAAAGTATTTGCCTATTAGTACAAAAAGTGTCTCTATTATACTAGCTAAAAATTGTATTTGGGTGCTTTTAGGAAGGAAAATTGATAAGTAAAATATTTGCATATTTATTTTCCCTTATATGATGATCTTATGGATGATATTTGAGCTTAATTTAATGAATTTGGGCTTGATTGATAAATAAATGATGATTTTGGAATAAAATATAATTTATGAAAAATACTAAATTCGACATTGTTTCAGTTTTCAGGCAATATCTTGAGCTCTAATAGCCCGTTTGGTTCAATTCCACGAGAGAGGGTTACCTGTAATCTTGATACAATAGAGCGATTACAGTGTTTGGTTGAGCTTATGTAATATAAACAGGATTACATTTTGTAATCCTGATTACATCATTCGATATTATCAAGATTACACTCCTATGACTAATGAATGGGGATATAGACATCCTATAATCAGGTGAAAATGACACTATTTCCATTATAATTTTTTAAACTGACCAAAGTACCCACCCATAAATGTTGTTAAATATTAAATAATTTTAATTACCACTATTAAATATTAAAAAATTAATTAACAATATAGAAATTTAAGAAATATTCCCCTACTAAAAATTTAAAAAATTATATTTCACTATTAAAAAAATATAAAAATATCCTATTAAATAATATTTTCATCATTAAATATTAAAAATTAACATGAATCCATAATATTTCCATAATTAAATATTAAAAAATTACTATGAACCTAACGTGTACACTGCACTTAATGAAAAAAATTATCATGAACCCAACGTGTACATTATTATATTATAGACAAGGGTAATTTTGTCCCTTGCTATATTATTCTCATATATTCTCATGTTTGATGTAATTCAACCAAATATTTTTATGCATATGTATCATCTTTCCCTAATGACGAACCAAACAAATTATGTAATCATCATTACATTACATTCCATTCCATTACATCCAATTCCGTGAACCAAACGAGCACTAAATATCGACTGGGGACATTCTTTTATGGCTAAAAAGCTAAGAAAAAACTTTACAACTTTTATATTGAGCCAAAAACCCAGTTTTGCTTTCAAGGTTTTTGAGTTTTGCTTGGAAGTTAAGGATGTGAATTTGTCCCTGACTGACCTTTATCCACTAATTTGACCATAACTTGAGCTGTAAATGTTGAAATGGGGAGCTTCTAGTTGTGCCTTCAAGCTAAGATCTAAAGCTACAACTTTCATGAAGATCACATTGTGAAATTCTACCAAACTGAATGTCGAAAGTAGGCAACAATCGAGAAGTTTGGCAGCCACAAGGTCAATATTGATAGCTTAAAGTCAAAATTTATGCCTAACAATGTGGAAATTTTTGCATCCCCTCCATCTGGAAATATAGGAGCTCAAGACACAAAGAAACACACCATCTTAAAGTTAATTTCATGCATTGTATTTGTTTCTTGCATGCCTCCTTCATGGAAGGCTTAGGTAGTCCTCCTTCATGGATGGTATAGTCTGCCACCTACATGGAAGGTTTTACCT
The DNA here is from genome assembly GCA_963855925.1 of Inga laurina. Taxonomy (NCBI): domain Eukaryota; kingdom Viridiplantae; phylum Streptophyta; class Magnoliopsida; order Fabales; family Fabaceae; genus Inga; species Inga laurina. The sequence goes on from OY979711.1 coordinate 15,689,652, forward strand.
CCTATATGGAAGGCTACATTTTTCCATTTTCATGCATCTTCTTGTTGTATCTTTGTGTTTTAAAATTTAATAATTGAGTTTCATGCAATGTTTATGAAGTTTTCAATTTATTTTTGCTTTTTTTTTTAATTTCATCATGAGCTAAATTTTCATTTTTCTATGGTGATGATATAGCTTACTAATGACGGATTGAATCTTAACTTATTAAATCTATTTTTATTTTTTCCTTCATGATTGAGTTTTGATTATAGTTCTTAATGCTTTTAATTGATTGGCCATCTTTTAAATGATTCTAATATGTATGTTGAGACCGAAAGGAGATGCATGTGTGTAAATCTTGTAATTGAAACCATAATTTGCATATGAAATAGGAATATATTCATATGGGTTGTGTAGTCTTAATGAGTTCTATAAATCTTAATGTATGATTGATTGCTTTAATTCATATAGGGATATATTGGATTAGCAATTAATTATAGAATTGTTTAACCTTGGAAGAGGCTAGAAATTAAGTTAGGGAAACTCGACTATCAATCATATGGAATAAATTAGACTAAAATAGATACGTGATTCAATTCAAAATCTGTTAATTGAAATATGATCCCTAAGGCTTTTTATCATAATTGATTTCATATCATTTGCATCATATTTAATCATTTTTAATTTTATAATCTCAATCACCAACTAATCGATCGACCTAATAGAATTAAGATAATTGATTTTGGTACTTAGTGATCAATTCTTGTGGGAACAATACTCTACTCACTTCTATATTACTTGTTTATGATAATGTACCTTGCACCTTTTAATAGACCATTTGTACTTGTAACAAGTTTTTGGCGTCGTTATCGAGGATTGTTGTCATTCATATCAATACTGTTAGCCGTCTAGCTTTACCACAAGCGCACGAGTCGCAAGTAATATAAAAAGATCATTCCCACGAGGACTATGAAAAAAATAAATTAATTATCTTGATTACGTTATCAATCAGGTTAATTAAGCATATTTTGAAAGAAATTTTATATTTAAGAATTAATTGATTAATTTGAGAACTTCAAGATAGGAGGAATCTAGGATTATCTATCCCTTTTCTATTTCATGAACTACTTAATTTACCCTCAATAGGCAATAAAACGAAGATTTATATTTGTCTAAGATTCAACGACATTCGATAATTCTCTCTGTAACCCCCTGCCTTATAAATAGTAGTTATAATTCGAAAATAGGTAATTAAGATGAATTTGAAACCAATGGATGATAAAATTTCATTTTTAATCCTATCCTTGAGATAGGGTTTTACAAATTTCTTTCCAAATCGGTTTAACCTGGTCTCCTATTCACAATTTGAATATAATTACCCTGTGCAGTTAAATCACATTCATACATATCAGAGTGTACAACCAAAATTCTCAGCAACCCCGGGTTTCATATATATCAACTACGGGTTTATAAATTCCCATTTAGGGGATTACACAACCATATCCAAAATAATATTTACAAAATATACAGTGATCCCCAATCAAAATTTGATAACCAACATCCCAAAATCAAATGAACCTCCAGAAGTTCTAACCACCCTTGGTTGTGTCTTTTTCCTTGGAGCCACTTGCCCTGTCTGAAGGTTAGTCCATGGAAAGAATGAGATTCAAAAGAATCCTAGTAGTAACAAATCGCTCATACCATACATAATCACAAAGCATGCAATGACATCGTCAAGCAGCATAGGAGCATTAAACACAGCATACAAGCTGTCACATAAGGAGGGCACCTAATGTGGTTAAAAGGAATTATATGATATGTTTGGTGGTAATTCAGTGAGAATTACCACAATCAGGGGCAAAACAGTAAAGTTGCCGACCAATTGGTCAGTTATCGAAGAGGAAACTCATTGGTAACTTAAAGATCAATAGTTAGGATTGATTTGTGTAATAGATCAAAGGGTGGAATCCCATGTGTTTCAGTTCATGAGAGCTCATAAGATGAGTGGCACAATGTGAGCCCTTGGATTGGGTCAAAACTTTCAACACTCATTTCCCTCTTCTCTCTCCCTCAATTCAGTTTATGTGTGTGTGTGGGAGGCTAAAATTCTGCTTCTCTTCATCATCCTCATTCATCTCTCTCTCTCTCTCTATTTCTCCATTTTCGTTGAGCTTGGGGAAGGAAAGAAAAAAAGAATAAGGTGAGATTTGGTCCATTTGGTGTCTTCTAATGGTTAAATCCTCTTCACTAATCTTAATCATAGTAATGAGAGCTTCATCCCTATGGTTTTAGAATTGTGAAAGAAGGTGTTTGAGGGTTTGTAAGAATTTAGAAAGATGAAGAATCAAGGATTTGGCTTGGGAAAGAGGAAGAGGTGAGTATTTGATGCCTTTTGATCTAAGTTTTATGGCCATTGATTGAGTATTGTGAATTTTAGAATTTTCCCTGATTTTGTGATGAATTTTGTGTGGTATGTAAATGGTGGAGTTAGAAATGTGTTTTTTGTTGAAAATTATGTCAAGTTGTATTTTGATGTCATTGGTTTTGGTTTGGGAATTTGAAATGGAAAGTGGTGCAATGTTGTGGTTTGAATTGTGATTTGTGTGTCATGTTGTGGTAACGTATTAATATGATTTGAATTTGGTTGATTTGGTGTTTCCAATGTATTCCTTATGAAAATTTGTGTGGGAATAATGTTTGATGTGAAAATGGAACCATTAGAAGCAAATGTACAAAACTTGAAAATATGTCAATTGAAACTTTGTGCTGGGCAGTCAGTTTGCACAAAAGTTTTGAATGACCAAATGGTGTCTAAAATTCTGAAACTTTCCATTCTTAAAGTTCACATTCCAAGCTTCAAAATAGACATATAATTTGTGTCATTTAGTTTTGTGTGCTGGGAGTTATGGTTGTCCAAAGTTTGGGATTAAAAATGGAATATGTTGTAGAGTAGTGTTGGATTCCGTGTAATTCTGTATTTTTGTGGTTATGGACAGCCTTGATTCATATTTTTCCTATGTAAAGAACTTAAATATCTTTCATTTGGCTTTAGAATCACCTCATTTCAATTTTTGTGGAATTAGTTATGATTTTTGGAAGTTCATCCAAGAAAAAAGATTTTCTTGGCCGCAGCCAGAGGTTATGGACCACGGCCCAAATGTTTCTGACTTCTTTTTGGCCGTTGCCAGTAGATTCTTGGGTAGCGGCCAACTCCCAAAAATGACATTTTGGACTTATGAAGATGGTCTTTGGTCAAGTGTTTTCCCAAGCCTTTAGGCATGTATTTAGGCTTTAAGTAGCCACCTAAAAGTTGTGGATGATAACCAACTTTAAGTGTTATTAGAATAGAGAATAACCCTATGTCCTTGATTTGTTTATAGGGTTTGATATTCTCTCTGATAGTGAGTATCTGGTGTTGGATCACACGTGGAAAGAACAAGTGTAGGGAACTTACCTCTCCTATATGTATTTGATATTTGTGTTAGTATATTGATGCATGTTATTGCTTTGCTTAATTATGTGAAACATATATAATTGATTGAAGCTCTGTTTCTATTTATGCTATGCCATAAATATGTTGTTTGAAACATTGAGTACACAGATATATCATTGTGTGAGCATGAGTTTTTGTAATGCAAACATGTCATGCATTAAACACTTACATTGCATGCATATTGGTATTGTTTTCCTACTGAGATTCTCTTGAATCTTACCCTCCCCTACCAACATTTTAGACAGTGTAGGTGAATCGAGGATGGAGCAAGCAACCAAGGGCGGTGAGGACTTCATCGGGCTGTAATTTTGGTAGTTGGTTACCATTGTAGTTGGGATAAATGTACATGTTTGGATGTATACATGGTTGTATGGGTTGGAATGTGTATTTGGATATTAGATTTTGAGAGAATATTGTGTAATCCTCGTATGAGAACCTGTATATGGGCTAATTGCCTTATATATACCCTTTAATGAAGATATGAAACCCGGGGTTGCCGGGAATTATGTTGTGCACTCTGATATTTATATGAATGTGATTTATCTTCACGAATTAATTGTATTCTGTAATATCTCAAAAAGTGATTAAGGGCTGGTGACTTCAAAAGTGGATGTAATTATTGTTGAATAAACACTTTTGAAGAATGTGTGATGGGAATTTGGATATTTTAATGATTCCAATGGCTTCCTTGTGAAAATTTATGTGGGAATGATGTTTGGTATGAAAATGGAACCAATGGAAGCAAAGATGCAAAATCTAAAATTCTGTCCAGTGAAATTCTATTCTGGGCAGTCCGTTTGTGTGAACGTTTTTAATGACCAAATGGTATCTAAAAATTCTGAAACTTTCCAGTCTTATAGTTCACATCTCAAGCTTCAAAATGGACATATAATTTGTTCCATTTCGTTTTGTGAACTAGGCGATATAACTGTCTAAAGTTTGGGATGGAAACTGAACTCTGTTTTGGGGGAGTGATGAGTTTTATGTAATTCTGGAATTGTGTGGTGATTTTTAGTAATGGCCAATATTTTTCCTATGAATAGGACTTAAATATATTTCATTTGGCTTTGGAATCACCTCATTTTGAGTTTTCTAGAATTAGTTATGATTTTTCAAAGTTTGGGCAGAAAAGCTGCCAGAAAATCCGAAAATGGGAATTATGACATCATCTCATTAAAAGATGATGTCAGCATGGAATATTAATCAAATTGCTCATCTTCTTCAGCTCATTTCTGTCGCACACAGCAGCTGAATGAGGAGTGAGAACGTTGAGGTTTGTAGAGAGAGAAAGGAGAAGAAAAATCACAAGGTAAGCCGATTTCTCCGACGATTTAGCTCCTAACGCGTGTAACTCCGATCCTAAGCTACTCCTCTTTGTTCTTTAAGGTTTGGAAGCTCAAAATCTGTTGTTGAGCACTTAGGGTTTTCAGCAATATTTGGGAAAAGCTAGTGGGAGCTTGAGGTAACTTCCAAACTTTCGTATATTGCTTATTCTGGCTGCTGTGGGCAATTTAATCGGTGAAATTTCGCCGGATTGCCATTGGTTTTAAATTTTGGAAATTGAGTTTCCTAGGGGTTATGCTGCCCAAATTGGGTCTTAATGTTAGTTTTAACCTAATGTAATGGTTAATAAAGTGGTTAGGAGTAGAAAGGAACGCGTTTACGGAGCCGAAATCGTAAAACCCCGATTTTCCCCGGAGAACTCATAAATTTCGGCCAGCTCTAGAAATGGGTCTTAGAGTTGGATTTTCAATGATTTGATGGTTCCATTGAGTTCAGGAGCGAAAATTAGGTGGGGTTACAGTTGGTCACTTTTTCGGAAAAGGCCGAAAAAGCATAATTACGAAAACGCCCCTAAAACCCTTAAAGTGGGGCTGCCAAGGGTAAATTTGTAATTTAACATTTAATTTGATAATTTCGAGTACGGAAATGGATTCCTTGGGCGGAAATATGTTAGGATAGCCCAGATTAGAATTTCGGGAAAAGTGCAACCGGACCGGGTACGGCGGGCCCGGGCCGGGTCCCCGGGGGTAGTTTTGTAAATTTTCATTATAGACTCATATAACCCAAGTAACACTATGGAAGTGTCTAAATGGTGCATTTGGAATTGTAGGATTCGATATTTGCCGCCCTCGGGAGCCCGCAGTGCCAAGAAACGTCGGGAAAGGATCAGGTAGTGACTTTCTCTCTCTTATACTATGTATAAAGCTCTGTATGTGTGTGTTATCATTGTTATGTGATGATTCTTTGATGCTGCTGCGATTATAGCTGGTGATAGCTATCGTTTACAGCGCAAGCTGTCGTTTACAGCGCAAGCTGTCGTTATTGTGATTACAGCGTAAGCTGTTGTGATTATTATTACAGCGAGAGCTGTCGTATTGTGCATACAGCCGTGAGTGCTGTCATTTGTGGTGAAAACCATGTATCTTTGAGATTGCTGCTGCTGTTACTGGTTGTGATTTATATACATGCTTTGTGTTATGCATTGTGTGAGTGGTTTGTTACTACTGGGATTCGGTCGAATCTCATTCTTTCCTATGACTAACATTTCAGACAGGGCATGTGGCTCAAAGGAGAAGCGGCCAACCCGAAGCACTTAGGATCTTTAGTGATACTAAGGATTTTTTGAGATGTTGGTTATCTACTTTAAACTCGGGATTACTGGATATTTTGAATTAGGAATTTTATATTCGATTTTGGTTGTGTAATCCCCTAGTGGATACTTGTAACCTCTAGATTATATATGTATAGAACCCGGGAGTTGCCGGGGATTTGGTTATACACTCTGTTATACATGAATGTAGATAAACTGCACAGGTAATTATATTCGAATTTTGAAATGGAGACCAGGAACAGGAAGAGATTTTGAATGTTTTGTGAAAACCCTACTACAAAGTAGGAGATTGAAATGAGTTTAAGTTATCCGATGGTCTCTAATCCGAATTAAATGTGCATTATCGAATTATAATTACGTGATTAAAGGCAGGGTGTTACATATTCGAAATGTGAATGTGAAACCAGGTGAATTTTATTTTGAAAAGAATTTGTGAAAACCCTATCTTAAGGATGAGGAATTGAAATGAGTTGTATTTATCTGACGGTTTCTAATTCATTTTAATTACGTATTTTGAATCATAATTACGAAGGGGTTTACACACAGGCACCCGAGTGAAACCATATACACTCGAGTAAGAACTCAGATCACTCGCAGGTGAGAATCATGCACTTCTGCTTTCTTTTCGTGGAAGTGCAACTGAAACTAAAAGAAAAGAGGAAAAATAAGGCTGTACTCGAGTGAGACCCTGAAGCACTCGAGTGAGGTTTTATTAGAAGCCAAAACGCAGCAGAGTTTCCTTTGACAGAATTTTCCAAACCTTAACCAATATGCTTCCAATGGTCCCAAAATTCTTATACAATACTACTCCCACACAATTTTGCACAAGAAACCCAATGAAAACCTCAAAAAATCCAAAATCACATTCTAACAAGTTTTTTTGTTTTGGCCACCACATTACCCAATTGCACTAATTTTTCTTCCAAGGTTCCAAATAAATTCTATTGTTCTAATGACCTAACATGACACCAATTCCACCACAATACACTAGACAATTAATTCACTCCAACAAGACTCAAAAATCACGGCAAAATTCAAAATTTACAAAACTCAACCAATCATCACAATAAATATGTCAAAATACATCAAATACTCACCTCTTCCTCTTCCCAATGTTGATTTCTTGATTCCTCAACTTTCAAATTTCTTCAAATACTAAAACACCACCTTTCAAGAATCTAAAATCATAGCAATGGAGCTCTTATCACCATGATCAACATTAATGAAGAGTGTTTGAGCATTAAAGGTCACATGGAGCACTAACCTTAAGCTTTCTTCTTTCTCTTTCCTCTTGAGCTTTAGACAAAAATGGAGGCAAGTGAGAGAAGATGAGATGATGATGATGATGATGAAGCATATTTTTAGCTCCTGCAAGGTCCACTTGGTTGACCTAAGGGAGAGAGGAGAGAGGGAAAGAGGTTTGAACTTTTGACCTGATCCATGGTGTGAATGGTGGCACTTGTCATGATCTTAAACCTCTTCCATAGACATATATATGAACACACATACATATGATTCCATCCTCTTGATCCCTTGGCAATTAATCCTAAACATTGATATTTAAGTTACCAATGATTTTCCTCTCAGTAATTGACCAATTGGTCAGTAACTTTCCTTTTTCCCATTTTTCCCCTGGTTATGGCAATTCTCACATAATCACCACCTAATACCTTTTATCACTCATTTACCTTAACCATGCGCCCTCCCCTACATTGGGGTTCATTTTAAGCTTTATCACACAAGTAAGCTTAAATGCAGGGTTTGGGTACTGATCATAACACATTCATTTCATAATTCACAATGTATTCTTCAAAAGTGTTTATTTATCATTAATTACATCCACTTTTGAAATCATTAGCCCTTAATCAAATTTTAGGGCATTACAATTCTCCCCCTGAAAAAATAAATTTTGTCCTCAAAATTTGTCACACAACTTGAACCATAAACTCCGGATAACGTCTTCGCATATCTACTTTCGCTTCCCAAGTTGCTTCTTTTTGTGTCATTTGCTTCCAAATTACCTTTATATACAAATGCTTTAGTGTTTGAGCCGTTGTTCTTCTCTATCAATAATTTGCTCTGGCTCTACCACAATGGTGAAGTTGTCTTGCAATTCGACTTCTTCATACTCAATGATGTGAGATGGATTTGGTTGATATTTCTTCAGTTAGGAAACATGAAACACATCGTAGAGTCTGCTTAAGTTTGAGGGTAGGGCTACTCGATAAGCAACAAGCCCAATTCTCGCAAGAATCTCAAAAAGACCTATATATCTCGGGCTCAACTTCTTTTGCTTGATAGCTCTCCTGATGCTGGTAACTAGAGACATCCTCAGAAACACTTGGTCACCAACCTCAAATTATAGAGGTCTTCTCCTCTTGTCAGCTTAGCTTTTCTGTCAACTCTACGCTGCAAGGAGCCTCTTTCGAATGATTTGAATTTGTGCTGAGGTTTGATCAACAAGTTCCGACCCATACAACTGCCTCTCAGATAACTTATTCCAGCACAAGGGTAATTGGCACTTTCTCCCATACAACACTTCATACGAAGCCATTTGGATGCTCGCATAATAGCTATTGTTATAGGCGAACTCAACAAGTGGAAGAAAGTAATCCCAATTCCCTTTAAAGTAGAGGACACAAGCTCGCAGTATATCCTCCAACGTCTGAATAGTCCTCTCTGACTGTCCATCTGTCTGAGGATGATAGGTCGTACTAAATCTCAACTGAGTACCCAGAGCCTCATACAAGACCCTCCAAAATCTCAAAGTGAATCAGGGATCTCGATCAGAAATAATGTTCTTCGGTGTGCCATGGAGCTTCACGATCTCTCGAATGTAAATCTCTGCTAGTTTGTACAGAGAGTAACTAGCATTGATCAATATGAAGTGTACTTACTTTGTTAACCAGTCCACAATCACCCAGATCGCATCATAGTTCTTGATCCTAGGCAATCCCACCACAAGGTCCATAGTCACACTTTCCCATTTCCATTCCGGAATCTCAAGACTCTGTAACAAACCTGGCGGTCTCTGATGCTCGATCTTTACCCTCTGGCAAGTAAGACACCGCGCCACATATTTCAAGACATCACTTTTCAATCCCGGCCACCACTACACAGACTTCAAACTATGGTACATTTTGGTCATACTAGGGTGATGAGTATATCGGCTCTTATGTGCCTCATCAAGAATCTTCTCCCTCAACTCTGCCTTAAGTGGTACACAAATTCTCTTCTGATAACAAACCAATCCACTAGGCAATAAATCATAGTCCTAAGCTTCTCCCCGTTCGATTCTAGCTTGAATTCTCTGTACTCGATCATCTTGCCTTTGAGCTTCTTTAATTTCAGCTCTCAAATCACTTTCCCCTTGGGAAAATTGTATTTGGCACAAACGATCAGGTTTGACAAATTCAAATCTTGAAAATCTTTTATCAACTTCCCTTCTTATTTCATCATTGCTGCCGTCAATACCATCTTTCGACTAAGAGCATCCGTGACTACATTTGCCTTACCCGAAAGATATTTGATTTCCAAGTTGTAGTCTTTTAACAACTCCATCCAACAATGCTATCTCATTTTCAACTCTTTTTAATCGTACAAATACCTGAGACTCTTGTGGTCGAAGTATAGTTCTACCATCACACCATACAAATAATGCCGCCATATTTTCAAAGCAAACACAATTACCTCAAGCTACAGGTCATGGGTGGGATAATTCATTTCATGAGGTTTGAGTTGTCGAGAGGCATAGGCCACCACACATCCCTGCTGCATAAGGACATACCCTAATCCCTACTTACTCGCATCACTATACACAACATAAGTCAAGCTGGGATTAGGTATAATCAACATAGGTGCCGTAGTCAACCTCTCCTTCAGCTCCACAAAGCAATTTTCACAACGTTCATCCCACACAAACAGATGATCCTTCCTCGTCAGCTTGGTCATCAACAGAGCAATACAAGAGATATTCTGGATGAATATCCGATAGTAACCAGTAAGACCCAGGAAACTGGATATCTCAACAACAGTTTCTAACCTCTTCTAGTTCAAAACTGCTTCCACCTTATTGGGATCCATCGAGACCCATTCTTGCAAGATAACATGGCCTAGGAATTTTATTTCTGATAGCCAAAACTCGCATTTACTCAATTTGGCATAGAGCTGCTTCTCACACAATTTGTTTAACACAATTCTCAAATGATTCTCATGTTCCTCCCTACTCTTAGAGTATATCAAAATATCGTCGATAAACACAACCACAAATTGATCCAGATACTGTCGAAAGACACGGTTCATGTAATCCATGAATACCGCAAGTGCATTGGTTAGCCCAAATGGCATTACCAAAAACTCATAATGCCCATTCTTATCCTGAAAGTAGTCTTTGGTACATTCTCTGCTTTCACACGTAGTTGATGATATCCCGACCTTAGATCAATCTTCAAAAACACACACGAACTAGATAATTGATCTAGAAGGTCATCGATTCTTGGGAGAGGGTACTTGTTCTTGACAGTAATCTTATCAAATCTCTATAGTCAACATACAAGCATAGACTCTCGTCTTTCTTTTTAACAAATAACACTGGAGCTCCCAATGGCGACACACTGGGTCTAATGAACCCTTTCTCAAGCAAGTCTTCAATCTACTTCTTTAGCCATACTATTTCATTTAGGGCCATACGATATGGGGCCTTTGATATCGAATAAGCTCCAGGCACAATCTCGATTGGAAACTGAACTTCTCTTTCAGGAGACAATCTGCTAAGATCATCCGAAAATACCTTAGGGAATTCATTTACTACAGGTATACTACTCAGAGTTTCTTTTGTCTCTCCTTGAACAAAAAAGAACACCATATACCCCTGGCAACCCTTCTCTAGATATTTCTTAGCTTTGGCCGTCGAAAGGAAATTCAATCTAACATTTACATCATCAACATTTCGTAAAGCAGGATATACAATCCTCTTATTTTCACAATCAAGTAACACATTGTTTGCCGTTAACCAATCAAAACCCAAAATGACTTCTAATTGATATCGCGGCAGACAAATCAAATCCACAATGAACTCAAGCCCTTCCATGGTTATAACACAATTTAAATAGGCTTCCACAGTTACAGCCTTGACACCCATCGACATTGACATAACCAAATTGAATGGTAATCTATACACATACAATCCCAAGCGTCTCATACAATCATAAGCAATAAAGGAGTGCCTTGCACCCGAGTCAAATAACGCTTGAAACCAGTTACCATTAAGAAGGACTTTAACTCCTATCAAATCAGGGGACTTCCGAGCTTCCTCATAGGTCATGGCGAATACCTTACCCTGAGTCCTCAGTCTCTATTTTGCCTGCGGCCGTCGACAATCTCTAGAAATATTCCCCAGTTGCTTACAATGGAAACAAATTACGTAGCCCTGATAGTTTCTGCCATAATGCAGTTTATCACAATAGGGACATATCCAATCTGTGGCAAATCTCTGAGGCTCATGATCTCTGGACTGGTAAGGCTTTTTACCACTGCCCTTAGATGAAGAGGATCCCAGACCCTTCCGCTTCTGGGAAGTATTACCCTTACTGGGTTCATTACGGTTACCAATACCTTTGGTTGGATACAAATTTCTCAAATTGTTCTCGGTGATTCTACATTATTCCACCACTTTGTGAAACTCGGTGAACTGGTGGGTGGCTAATCTCTTTCTCAATTCCCGCCTCAATCCACGAATAAGCATGTCTGCCCTCCATCCTCATCATCCATTTTCCATAAGTAAGAGGAATATCTAGATAGCCGGATGAAACGAGCTAAATAATTATCAAAAGTCTCTGAATCACCCTGCTTGATAGACAAAAACTTAGTCTCCTTCTCGATCTGCACTGACTTGGGAAAGTATTTTTCATTAAAATGCTACTGGAACAACTCCCGGGTTAGTAACACATTTTTGTTCAGTAATGTTAGGGCAATATTTCACCACCAACGATCCACGTCCCCCTGTAGCTTGTATATTGCCAACCGTGCCTTCACCTCTGTCAGGCACTCAAGCACTTCAAAGATTTTCTCTAGCCGGCTCAACCAGTCTTTAGATACTTAGGGATCGAATCTCCCTCTAAATACCAGAGGTAGGTGTTTGCAAAACTTTGAGTCCCATTATTGCAAATATCTCACTTCTCTAACTGGAACCCCATATGATTCTTAGTTTGGTTCGATGTTAGGAGGTACTCTAGTGGTTGTGCCGACCCTTCTGTAGTCTTTTCCCTACGAGTCTCCTCCTATGTGGACTGACCCCGACCCTCATTACGTCTTGCCTTTTCTATTCTAAGCTCTTCTCTCAACTCAGTAATCATATCCCTCTAATCTCTAATTAGACCCATCATCTCCTGCATAGCATCCGGTGGATTATCATTGACCACCTCCACCATTGGGTCTCCTTGCTGTACTCTGGGACGACATTTTGTTTTCTTCATTCTACAAGTAGCTCATCACATCAATATCACATATAGGTATACACATATGTCCACAAATCTCATGTATACATTCACAATATAGACATACATGTGTTTACACAACAACTATCACAGATCATCTACTATCACTAAGGCCAAACTAAAGAAATTATCCTAGCAACTCTACCCTTGCCAGGAACTACAGCTATGATACCATAAATGTAACCCCTTCCTTATAAACAGTAGTTATAATTCAAAAATACATAATTAAGATGAATTAGAGCCCAACAAATGATAAAATTTCATTTTTAATCCCATCCTTGATATTGGGTTTTACAAATTTCTTTTGAAATCGATTTAACCTGGTTTCCTATTCATAATTTGAATATAACTACCCTGTGTAGTTAAATCACATTCATACATATCAGAGTGTACAACCAAAATTCCTAGCAACCTCGGGTTTCATATATATCAACTACAGGTTTATAAATTCCCATTGAGGGGATTACACAACCATATCCAAAAAAATATTTCCAAAATATACAGTGATCCCTAATGAAAATTCGATAACCAACATCTCAAAATCAAATGACCCTACAGAAGTTCTAGCCGCCCTTGGTTGTCTCTTTTCCCTTGGAGCCACTTGCCCTGCCTGAAGGTTAGTCAATGGAAAGAATAAAATTTAAAAGAATCCCAATAGTGACAAATCACTCATACTATACATAATCACAAAGCATGCAATGACATCATCAAGCAGCATAGCAACACGAAACACAGCATACAAGCTGTCACATATACACATAATCATATAGTCACATCCCCCATATCTCCACCGCCCTGAAGGTACAGTCCTCCCCCCGAAACCACCAATAGGCTGCAGGTGAAGGATTTACAATTAGCCTTTCGACTTTCACATATAGCCTTACGGCTTCCACATAGTCACATCCCTCATATCTCCACCGCCCCCGCAGGTACTGTCCTCCCATCGGAACTATCGTACAAACAATGATAAATCAAACATACAATGTATTACATATAGTACAAGAAAAAGCGTCACTACCTTGTTCTTTCCTAGCGTGCTCTGGCACAGTCTTCTCATGAGCAAGGCAAATATCAAATCCTAAAAACCAAAAATCAAGGATGATGGATTACTCTTTGTTCCAAGTTCTTGATTCCTTAACACTTAAAGTTGGTTGTCATTTGAACTCTTTAGGTGGCTACTAGAAGCCTAACACATACCTAAAGGGTTGGGGAAAACTTGACCAAAGACCCCCCTTTCAGAAGTATAAACACTGATTTTAATTGATATACTCGAGTGATGATGAGATTTGCACTCGAGCATGTAAGCTCACTCATGCGAGTGCTTGATAGAGAGCAACGATAGAACAAAAAAATGATCACTGCACTCGAGTCCTAAACTTAATACTTGAGTGGTAGCCTCATGCTTACCTGAGTCCTACCAAGTGAGGCACAGAAAGTGACTACCTGAGAGCAATAGAGACTTTAAAATAGGAAGTGCACTTAAGCAACATCTCAAGCACTCGAGTGACGACATAATACTTGCGAGTGGTAACACACACTCTTGACAATTTGGCCACGAGTGTTACCTCGAGATGCGAGTTCATAGTGCCAAATGTACAGGCACCCGAGTGAAACCATATACACTCGAGTGAGAACCCAAATTACTCGCAGGTAAGAATCATGCACTTCTTCTTTCTTTACATGGAAGTGCAACTGAAACTGAAAGAAAAGAGGAAATTCAAGGCTGCACTCAAATGAGACCCTGAAGCACTCGAGTGAGGCTTTATCAAAAGCCAAAACGCAGTAGAGTTTCCTTTGATAGAATTTTCCAAACCTTAACCAAAATATATAAAAGATAATTAAATAGGTATAAAATATTAATAATTCCAGTGAATATATCCAAAATATATACCTATTTAATTATAAAATATATACTTAACAAATACCAAGTAATTTTAATACTAATTTGGTTTTCATATTACATTTGTTTTTCTTTTTGGTGTCTTGTGTTTCTTTTCAAGCTTTTACTTAGTGCATGACCATATCAAAGGAGACTGAACTACAACCTTTTGATTTGGAGATCAAGAGAACATGTCAAAGACATCAAAGAGTTCGAAAGCAATCTACTTTAATCCTAAGCAATCTAATGGAAAATCCAGAGGGAGAAGCAACAAATACTAAAACACTCTGTGACTATGCAATACCAACATTCATGGGGACAAATTCTGGAATCAGAAAACTGCTAGTAGCAGCTAACAACTTTGAAATCAAGCTTACAATTATCTAGATAGTTCAAATAAATCAGTTTGGTGGTTTACCAACATAAGATCCTAATGCACATACAAACAACTTCCTTGAAATCTACGATACATTCAAGCATAATGGTGTTACTGATGATGCCATTAAACTTAGACTATTCCCTTTCTCACTTAGGGATAAGGCTAAGAGTTTGTTACATTCGCTACCAATGGGAAGCATAACTACATGAGATGTCTTGGCGCAAAAATTTTTGGCAAAATCTTTCCTTTAGCAAAAACTGCTAAATTGAAGAATAAAATTGCCTCATTTACCCAACATGAACTAAAAAGCCTCTATGAAGTCTAGGAAAGATACAAGGAGTTGCTAAGGAGATGTCCTCATCATGGGTTACCAGATTGGTGGCAACCGCAAACTTTCTATAATGGGATAATGCACACCTCCAGAATTCTTGTTGATGTTGCAACTGGACGATCTTTAATGGGAAAAAGTCTAAATGATGCCTACAATCTACTTGAGGAGATGGCAGCCAATGCATATCAATGGTCTTCTGAACGTAACAGTTCAAAAAAAGTACTTAGAGTGCACAAGTTGGATATTCTTATAACTATGTCTTCTTAAGTTGCTTATATATCCAAGCAAGTGGGCTCATTGACAAACCAAGCAAATGTAATCAGCACTTTTACTGAAATTTGTGATAGATGTGGAGGACCTCATGTGAGCATGCAATGTCAAGAAGGACACCTATTCGTGTCAAAGCAAGCTCATTACATTAGAAATCAAAGACACAACCCATTCTCAAATATCTACAATCCAGGTTGGCGAAATCATCCAAACTTTGGTTGGAGGAATAATCAAAATGCATTCAAGCCATAAGGGAACTACCAGCAACAAGCCCTTCAACAACCAAATCCATCACAACAGAAAGTAAGTGTGGAAGATGTACTGACTCAATTAACCATGAATACATCTCAATTCATGGCTAGGATTGATGCAACACTCAAAAACCAAAAAGTCTCAATAAAGAACTCAGAGATCCAAATGGGCCAAATTGAAAATATGCTGAATTTCAGGCAACAAGGAACTCTACCAAGTTACACCAAAAGAAACCCAAGAGAACATGTGAAATTTGTTGCACTAAGAAGTGGGAAAGAATTGAAATATCTTGTAATTAAAAAGAAGATTAATGACGAAAAGAAAGAAAGTGAAGAGGAATAGAAGAAGGAAGCACAAAAACCTATAGGGGATGATGTGCTACTAAGAAGAATAAGCTTTCCAGATAATCCTCCTCCATATGTACCACCAATTTCATACCCTCAAGGACTTGTGAAGGTAAAGCTAGACCAGCAGTTTGGCAAGTTTCTAAAGGTTTTCAAAAAGTTACATATCAACATTCCTTTTACAGACGCTCTTGACCAAATGCCCAATTATACAAAATTCATGAAGGACATTCTCTCAAGTAAGCGTAAGCTTGAGGAATATGAGACAATTGCACTTAATGAGGAGTGCAATGCTATTCTACAAAAGAAGTTGTAATATTTGGAATTTTGGGATTAGGGGCTTGAGACTAAGCATGAATCAAGTGGACTGCATTGCCTCAGATTAGCAAGAGTCCCAGGAATATGGATTTGTTGCCAGTGTATTTTTCATTATTTTATATTTTTGGAAGGCGGTGACTGGTCTAGTTCTCCATAATTCTTGTAGGCATTTATTTGAGCTTCTAATAGCTACTTAAAGAACTCAAATGATAACCAACCCAAGTATTTTGAGTTATTAAAGAATTAGAATAGGTAATAACTTGTCGTTCTTAAATTTTAATTTATAGGATTTGATATATGCCCTGAGTGCAAGAGATCAATGCAAGAACAAGACCAGAAAGGACAAGGTATTGACTATTTCTCTTGTATCATGTATAATACTTTATATGTATGCTCATATCATCAATTGTTATGAATGTTAAGAATGTCAAGATTGTTTTGAATATTGCGAATTCCAAGATTGTTATGAATGTTATGATTGCCAAGAATGTTACGACTGTTATGAATAATGTTATGTGATTATTGTTTACAGGCTCTGTGAAATTATGTCATATGAGTGAATTGTTACTACTGAGATTCATATGAATCTCACTCTTTCCAATGACTAACCTACAGCAAGGGCAAGCAGGTAAATAAGGATGGCTAGAGTGTGCAGATAAAGGACTAGGACTTTTGTTGGTTATCTAGTTTTGAGAAATTGTACATGATGTATATATAGGTGCGCTATAAGGCTAGTACTCCTTGTAATAGTAAACGTACTAATTTTATACGCGAATATTGGTATGTAATCTTGTTGAATGAAGTAAAATAGGGATATCAGGCACTGTGGACCCTTTAGTTAATGAACTTAATCCGAATATCCGTCGAGGATGAGGGTGAGGACTCTGATATTAACAAATGGAAACAGAACTGAATAAGTCAAACATATTTGAAAAGTGAAAATAAGACCACTTGAATATGTCTTAAAAAGTTTTTGAAAACTCTCTTAAGTACAATATCAAACCCTGTATTGCAGTCGGGATCCCGAATGGGTTGAAAATTGTTTCTAGCCTCTGGTTTGACTTTATTACACGTTTTGAACTATTTTCAACGCTTTGAAATAATGGTGTTACAGAAGTTGCGGCCAAAGTTGAAAGATCTAGGAAGCTTTTGCATACCGTGCACTATAGGTCTATGTCACTTTGAAATAGCACTCTGTAACCTTGGAGCAAGTGTAAACATCATGCCTCTATCTGTATATAAGAAACTGGGTCTTGGAGAGGTGAAATCAACCATAGTTTCATTACTTCTAGCGACCGATCAATAAATATCTGAGGGGTGTCTTAGAATATGTTCTGGTGAAGGTGGACAAACTCATATTTCTAGCTGATTTCATAATACTTGACATGGAAGAAGACCAAGAAATTCCTATCATTCTTGGGAGACCATTCCTAGCAACTGAGAGAACTTTAATCAATATGTAACAAGGGAAGTTAACCTTGTGAGTTCAAGATAATCAAGTATCCTTCAACATTTTCAAGGATTTGTCCTTTCCAAATGAAGGTGACACTTGTTACATAGTAGATACATTGACCAACTGTACAAAAGATATGGTGAACAAAATCTGCATGAATCAACCATTAGCAATAGGAATGGTTGATGTATTAAAATCTACTAATTATGAAGTCTTGGAGCATATTTGGTACCTGGAAGCAAATTCTCAAATTTTTATCAAAAAACCATTTGAAGATCTGGGGCAAAGGTCGAGTAAGCCAGTACCATCAATAGAGAAGCCACTAGTACTAGAGTTGAAAGCACTACCACCCCACTTGAAGTATGCTTATCTAGGAGGAAATTCAACATTACCAGTAATTGTCTATGTAGCTCTTACTCCTGAAGAAGGAAAAAAGTTATTAAGAGTTTTAAAAGAGTATAAAATAGTATTTGGATAGTCAATATCTGATATAAGAGGGATTAGTCCTTCAATTTGTATACATAAGCCATCAGTCGAGCACCAGAGAAGACTCAATCCGAATATGAAGGAGGTGGTAAGAAAGGTGGTAATAAAGTGGCTGGAAACTAGTATAATTTACCTAATCTCTGACAGTCAATGGGTAAGTCTAGTTCAAGTTGTGCCAAAGAAAGGTGGAATGACAATGGTGTCTAATGGGAAAAATGAACCGATTCCATAATGAACAGTGACTGGATAAAGAGTATGCATTGCCTACAGAAAGCTTAATAAAGCTACTAGAAAGCTTAATAATTATGGAGAGTATGCATTGCCTACATGCACATTCAAAAATGATAAAGGCATTCATTTTCTTTCTTTAGTCAGAGCCAAATAGTCAACCTTGCAATTATATCGTTAATAAGTCCCTTTGAGCCCAATTGATTTTTTTGTTTTCAACCCATTAACATGTGTTTTAATAATATATCAAGTGCTTTTATCTCATTCAGAAAATTAGCAAAGCATTTGAAGTTTTTGTGAAATGGGTTTTTGACAAGGGTAGAGTTGTATATATCATCAACTTTAGAGTTATAGAATTATGCAAAAGAAAAAAAGAACAATGACAGAAAAGAAAAAAAGATACTAAGTATTCGAACAAGAATTGTGGGTTATTGTGATGAGATAAATTTATTCATAAGTAGCTGATTTTTCAATTACTCTATTAAATTTCATAGATGTAGCCTTTCATATCATGTTTTACATTCCTTTTACCTTAACCCTATTACAACCCTTAATAAGTCCTTTTGATTTGAATTATGCATGTGAATTAGGTAGTGGAGATTGAGATTTTTAGCAAGCCTGTGATAGTGTAATTTTTTCGGTTGAATTTGAGTGAAACACTTACCCTTAAACACTTGAGAGATTGAAAGAATGAGTCATAATTACGAACTCAATTCATTCAATTTCAAATAAAGTTACTAATTTATATTTTCGTTGATTCATGAATCTATTATCTCTTTATTTTTCAATTGTGTTCTTGCTTATGACTTGACACTTCTAATTTTATTGGAAGCACTATTTTTCATTTTCGCATGGTTACCCAAAAGCTGCCAGAATTTTCAATTAACTTTGAAAATTCATATGTGTCACTTATTAAGTATATTTTAATGAAAAAAAAACTTCTAGTAGATACCTGACCACGTACACAACCCATTTTTTCTTTTTACCCCTGCTACCAGAAAATCTGTCCAGTTTTTATGGTCTAATTTTAAACACTCATAACTTCTAGTGTATTTATCCAAATCCTTCATAAGACCTATCAAATTAAAGATCTTTATGTGTACTTTAAACTTGGAAAATTTCATCATCAACATATGAAGTTTGGACAATGAAATGTTTACCACAATAAATCTGCCAGTCAAAAGCGCAACACTGACAACTTTGTCACATAAGCAGACTTCATTTCCAGTCTTTAAGTTTTTAAACCAGTCTATTAAAAATTATAATCAGAGCATATTCCTACATAATCCAATGAAAACCTCAAAAATAGCAAAATCAAACTCCTCCTCCCAGATCTTCCCCTAACCAAAATTGGTCCCCAAAAATAACAAAAATCAAGTTTGTGTTTTTTATCACCAACAAGTCTAATACATCAATAAGCATCATATATCACCTTGTACATAATTAAAAACATCAACTTGCTTCAAAAAATCCCCTTGGCTAAAACTTAAGGGTGGTTCAAGAGCCAAGAACTCAACAAAAACACGAAGTAATTGGTTTAAAATGAAGTCGAGGCTTACCTCTTCACGTTTCTACAAGTAGTTTGGTATTCCAACGGCACTCAGGCTGACTAATTGACACAAAGCACCTCAGATAAAAAATATAAGACCATAGAATTAAAGCTTACAGTGAGTAGAAGAAGTGTCATGAAGGACTTACCAGATGATAACAATGATTCGGGGTTGGAATCAGCTCCAGTACTCAGGAAAAATTTACTATTCCTCCTCCTTCTCTCTTCTTTGATTTTTTTCTCTCCTTTATCTTTCCTCTAAGAGTTGGCCGAATTGTGTCTTAAAAGGAGAGGGAATAGTTGAGATTTGATCTTACAGTGTGATCTCATCTTAGCTTGCCAAGTGTCTCAAGATTAGAGTCTTAGGTTGCCATATGTCTAAAAACAATTGGTCTTCTTTTTCTCTCTCCTAGGTGGCACCTTTTTCTATTTAGGGGAAGGGGAGACTGATGAATTCCCCTAACTTCAAGGTTTGGTGCTCGAAAAAGTTAATCGGGGGACCAGACTGAGGACTGGTGAATCCCCCTGACTTCAGTTTCACATGTCACCGTCTTGAAATGCCAACCAAAAAGGTAAGAAGGACACCTCATGATGAAGGGACAAGTGTTACCTTTTAATTATGCCAACTAAAAAGTGTGAATAGTGTTTATCATGATGATGTGTACTTTGATGACAAGTTTCATCTTCTTATTCATCTAACACAAAAGTTGAGTCATCATTACTTATCATGACTTTCTTTATTTAAACTACTTTAATAAAGTTACTTTATTGATGCTCACTCGGGAGTCTACTCAGTTTTTGCTCGGGAATACGACATGTATATCGAGGCCCACCAAATGATGCCAAGTCAAAATATGTGTGTGTGGGCCCTACATGACGCCACATACAAGTGTCTACTTCAAAAAAACAAGGTATACTTGTTTACCCTGAAAATACCATGTGCACATCTATACCAGCCTATTTCGCCCAACTATTCCATCCTTTACCTCATGACATAGATGGGTGGCGTTTTCTACCAACCCAATGGCACTGTATATCTATCATGTGCACTTCTACACCGATACTTTGATCCTATTACCTACATGTACTGAGCCCTCTACCAGGTAAGGCTAGATCACATAGTCCCTTCAAGTCTTTCTATCTCTGGACATTCTTAGGACTCTTCCCGAATTGGGCTTAGTCATCTGCCTGATATAGGCATATCCTTAAGTCTCTCGGTTCAAAATTCAAGATATTACAATTCTCTCACATTCAATAAATTTTGTTCTCAAAATTTGCTATTGGTCCAATTCTTAATAATACTTCAAAGGGACCATTGTAGCGATTGTTTCATTTCTTTACTTATACATTCTATTAACACCTCAAATTCTAGAGGTCTATTGACATTTCAATTTCTAGAGGTCACATCAAATTCTAGAGGACACTCCAAATTCTCAATACCTCAAATTTTAGAGGTTTTCTCATTCAATTCTATTTCTATTTCTATTCTTTTCTAATAGACCTTACCCGTCTATCCTACGTCTGAACTTCTTCAATTCAAGTTGTCATACTTCTTTACTCCTGTCTAGTACTATAGCTAGCATGTACTATCTAACTTTACAAGTTCAAATTTCTAAGTCCTTCTATTAGTTTTTGTTCTTGTATCATTATGACCATCAATACCGCTTCTCAATTTAAAGCATCAATGACAATAGTTGATTCTCTGCTTTTTCATTCATCTATGTTGTCTCATATTATACTTTTCAATTTTCAAACATTCAAAATTTGTGTGGTCGCAGTACATTTTCGCAACCGCACCATACAAAATAGTGCTGTTACATTTTCAAAGCAAATAATCGCTACCAACTCAATTCACAAGTAGGGTAATTTATCTAGTGAGGTTTCAACTGTTGAGAGGCACATGCCACCATTCCGTCTTGCTTCACCAAGACATATCCCAATCCTTTCTTTTTTTTCTTATTCTATTACAGACCGTACTAGTCACTTCACTGTAAACCATGCAGGTCACAATTCTCTGCAGACCACACAAGTTGCCTTATTCTTTCTTTGCAGACCACACACGAGTTGCATTCTAAGATTGAGAATATTGAATACTAGTATGAGTTTTAAGCTCTCCAACAGCCCTCTGAAATCCTCTTGTAGGCATCATCCCACTTAAGAAATTATTTCTACAATTCTTTCTTACAAGTGAGTAGAAAAACGATTCAAGAAAAATTCTGAATTCATATGGCAAGACCCAAAAAACTGAGTAATTCTGCAACAGTTTCTGGCTTCCAGTTTTGTACTGCTTCTACTGTTCTAGGTTCCTCTGAGAATCCCTTCTTTTTGAGAGAATAAAGTTCAAAAATGACTACTAAAAACTGGTCAAAAATTCTGTTCAAAAATTCAATTCTTGAAAAAAAAAATTGTTCACAATTCAGTTTATACAACTCAAGAAAATAGCAAGTGTATTGGTCAATTCAAAATTCAATTTTCACAGATACTCACGAACCAGACAACTATTCTAGAAGGTCATTCATTCTATATACATTCCAGGATCCACTCTTGCTACTCAAGCCATTCATACCCCTATGTGATGTTCACGAAGCATGCAAAACAAACCATCCATTCTTAAGCATTCATATTCATTCACAAGATACGCAGTCTATTGGGAAACTCTCAGGACACACAGTTCCTTCTATTCCAGCCTTACGGCCGTTTCAATTCAAGCCTTTTGGCCATTCTATTCTAGCCTTTCAGCTGTTCTATTCCAGTCTTTCAGCCGTTTCAAGACTCACAGTCCATCAGGAAATTTTTAGGCTTTACAATCTCTTCAAGACGCTACCTAGCATTTTCATGCTTTGCAACCTCTTCGAGACGCTGCTTGGCAACTCTTAATCTTACAACCATGGGATTCTACCCTTTTAATTCTGAATGTTTTTCAGATCTAACTGCCTAAGGACACGCTTTCCTAATAGGTCTAATTGCCCACCGTATATTCATGAAACAAATATATTCGATGGTATATACATACATGCAGAACCATTACATAAAATAAAGAGTAAGAGTTCACTTGACTTGTTCTGTCGAGACTATTCTTTCTTAATTCTCTCTTCTGTCCTTCTTTCCATAACAACACTGGAGCACCTCATGGTGACTTACAAGGTCAAAAACCCTTTTCTCTAACAATTGTGCAAGGATATATAATGCTTAAACATAATTGTTAATTATGCGCACCACCATATATTATAAGGCGGAATTCACAAAAACATAGAAATAACGGTTGTAGCTAATAACCATCATTTATTTAGTGACAAAATGTTGATTCTTAAGAAACAATTGTAATATAATACTTACAAATGATTTGCTTCCAACACTTATATCAATAAAGACAAAACATAACAGTCTTCAGAAACAACTGTCATCTAATTATTTCATAACCCTTTGTAATATTTAGACCTTTAATGTCATAACTTATAACCCTCGTAATCATATTAGACCTTCAAAAGTCATAACTTATAACCCTTTGTAATTTGTTAGACCTTTATTTAAACTCAACTATTTCTTGACCCTTGTGATTCTTACTACTTTTCTTTATTGGTATCCTCCTTTTTTCCTTAATCATGTTAAGATCCCAGGGAACTCATTTGGCACCACCACCCTCCTCACCACCTCTTGTAACCCCCTTCACAATCTAGGCCAAGATTAGTTTATAAAAACGTAATTAAGTTTGAATTAGAGACCATGTATGATTTGGGACTTATTTTTAAAAAAAAATTAAACTTCCCAAAATCAGGGTTTTCAAAACTTTTACAGCACCTGTTTCACAATGGTCTCATACTCATCTTTCAAACATAAATGGCCTGTATAGGTTGATTTCATTCATACATATCAAGGTATAGCATAAATTTCCCGACATACTCGGGTTTCATTCAATAATAAGGGTCTACAAGGTATAAATTACCCATAGAGTTTCCCATAACAAGGGGATTACACAAATACTATCCAATATATACATGTAATTCCCAACAAAATATATCCAAATAATTTACAGAATGATAACCAATTTTCCAAAAAAAAAACTCCTAGCCAGAAGCTCTATCCACTCTTCGTCGCCCTCTTTCCTTTAGATCCTTCAGCCCTGTCTAAAATTGGTGTTTTAGGGAGAATGAGATTCTAAAGAATCCACGTAGTAACAAATCACTCATAGTATGCATAACAATAAGGCATGAAAGCAAATCATCATACACACATAGCAACTACAACAACAGTTACAGTGGCAAAAGCAGGTATGACTCATGTCACCCTTACAATTGCTCACGTTGTATTGCACCACAACAGTCCACACAATATATTTCACCACAGCTGAGATTCATATAAAGCATTTCATATGCAAGCCATACAGGCAAGATATAGAATACACAGCCCACGACTGGATTCACAACGCGCCGCCCCACGAGTCGGATTCACAAAGATCCATGTCGATTACAACAGTAGTTCAATGGCCGAGCTAAAGATGACCAGCGTCAATCCCTAAACGGCTCACGCTGAAATGCTCACGCTGTAATGGACCATAGCACATACAGTTCACAAAAATTAATGACAAGTCATGCATACCAAAACATCATACACAACATGAGAGAATAGTCACTACCTTGATCCTTCTGTGCGTGTCCTAGCGTCAATCTCTCCCGAGTAGGGCAAATGTCATATCCTACATTCATAATTAGGGACGAAGTGTCAATTCTCTATTCCAACTCTCAATGACTTCTTAACACTTAATTTGGTTTTCATTATTGCTCTTTTAGTACCCATGAATAACTCTATCAATTGCTCTAAAGGGTTGGAAGACTATCCCCAAAGATCCCCCTTTTTGAAAGCACACAACTGCAATTTTTCACTAAGACACTCGAGTAAAGATGGCCTCACTCGAGTGATATTGTACGGATACTCAAGTGAAGGAGACCTCACTCGAGTGATGGCACGGTTTACACTCAGGTACTAGAGAGTGAACAACAGCGAGTGAATACCCGAGAGCACGAGAAATTTTTCAGAGACAAGAACACTCGAGCACAGAAAGTAATACTCGAGTGATAGTCAAATGCTCACTCGAGCACTAAGAAGTGAAGCTCAGAAAGTAAAGACCTGAGAGCACAAAATTTCTTAAGGATCAAGAGCACTCGAGTGATGGCTTAACACTCGTAAGTGTTAAGGTACACTCTTGCCTTTATCCACAAAAGTGCAACAGAAACTAGAAGCAAAAAGGAAAAACACACTAACGCACTCGAGTGAACTCACCCTCACCCGAGTGATGTTCATCCCTCACTTGAGTGAACTCACTCTCACTCGAGTGATTTTATCAGAACCCAGAAAACGCAGCAAAACTGACCACATTTCCTAACACTTTCCTAATTGATCCCAATAGACCCAAAACTTCTACCAAAGCTACTCCCACACAAAAATGTCCAAGGAATTTAATGTAATCATTAGAATTATCCAAATCCTACTCCATTATCATGCTTTGGACTTGGGCAACATTAAACACTAATTTCCAAAATCACTAAACTCAAACATTCAATCTCCAATCAATCTTATCTATCCATATACCTTCCAAATATACCATTTTCATACCAATAACATACCAAACTTCCCATGAACCTTCATTTTTGAAAATAGGCAATAATTTCCAGAAATCCAAAGTTAATCTATTTGGCATAAAACTTAGATAGATAGGTCTCTTAAACTTACCTTATCAACTTCTTCAAAGAAGCTTTTTGATTCTCCAACTTTCACAATTCCTTGGAGCCACAAATCAATACCAATGGACACACTACACCCATCAAAATAAAACTCATCACTCAAGGAACAATTTTAAAGAAATGATTTTGAGCATTTGAGGCCATTTCCCTTACCTTTTTGAAGCTTTTCTTCTTTCCCTTTCCTTCAACAATGGCTGACAGTTTTGGAGAGAGAAGAGAGAGATGAGTGCTTGAGGAAGAAGATGCAATGATCACTCTACTCCCCCATGCCTCTCATGTCAATTGAAACAATGGGATGGAAGAGAGAGAAAATATTTAAAATTCCTTATTTGACTTTTCCATCTACTCCCCCATCATCTCTCTTTGACACATGTCACAAAGTCATTGGTCTTCATAAAATAAACACCCACTTAGCTTATCTAATCCCTCCATTAGCCATTTAATCATACTTTTCATTTTCTCTTAGTTAGTAATTAATTTCTTCACTAATCACTAACTATTTGCCCAATAATTCCATTCTTTTAATCTCTCCTTAATTTTGGCATATTAATTAAAATTGTCACAAAACACATAATAAATTCCAACTTTAATTCACAAATATCCGTAATAATTGTCATTAGCCCTTAATCAAAATTTGGGGCATTACACCTCTTCATCTTCAAGGCTTGTTTATCGCAACAAATGGCTCAAGTGTTAAGGATCCTAACCATGTCGCTCCCTTCTTTATAGCCAACACCTCCTCCCCCTTCGCCAATCCATCTATTGAGCTAAATGACGAGATGTCACAAGAGAAAAGAGCATTAGGGAAGGGTCTTGCTGTCTTGAAGGAGGTCCAGAAAGCAAATAAGAGAAAGGGGAGGAAACTTACTATGAGATTGAACAGAAAAATTCAAATTGTGATGAAGTATTGGCACGTTGCTTTTGGTCGCCCACTCAATCGAGGTAGCTAATGAACTTGTTAGATTTCACAATTTGTCCTTTCTTGTTCCATCTTACGTAACCCATATCTCTTGATTTGCTTTTTAGACCCCCTTCATGATAGCAAGATCCTTCCCCAATGCTCTTATCTCTTGTGTCATCTCGTTATTTGGTGTAATAGATGGATTGGCAGAGGGGCCAGCTTGGGCGAAGGGGGCATTGTGGTTAGGATCATCAATACAAATACGTAATGGTTATTAAGTAAAACCTGTCACTTAGAAGACCATGCAAATAAATAACAGTTCTAAGTTAATAAACGTTAAGTTAATAATAAATTAAAAATATTGTCAAATACATAATGGTTGTTAAGAATCAACCTTCACCATTTATAAAATATAATGATTTTTAATACTAAAAGACATGATGACTCGATAATCCACAAAACCCTCTCTATATAAATGTCTAAAAAATAAACTCCACTTCTCTACTTCCATTTCAATTTCTCAAAGCCAACTTTTGTTTCAACAAAACATCATGTACAAATGTAAGAGAACTTTTGATTCATCATCTGGCAAAAAACTAAAAGACAAACTCCCTCCACCAACGTGCATTGAAGATCTCATCCATGAAAATTATGAGCTCCATCATATGGTCCAGGTTTACATGCGAGCGTAAGGACACTTGGATCGGTGCTTGAAGGAACTTACCTCTCTCGTTTGCTCTTTAAATGAGAAAGTGGACAAGTTATTGTAGAAGGAAGAATATGATAATACATCAAATTCTTAAAACATCTCCGGAACTTTTTATTTTTAGTTTATTTATTTACTTCTTGTAAAATTGTGGTTGCATAATTAACTACCAATGTTTTTTTTAAAAAGGGTATATATATTATGGTTATTAAGTAACAACCATCACTTATTAGATTACCATGCAAATACATAACGGTTGTACTTTGTAACTGTCATATATTGTCTCACAAGATAGACAATTCTTGTGGTAAAACTGTCATGAAACGTTTGATGAACAAAAACATGACTTGTCTTCTAACTTCATATCAGCAAAACAACATAACAATTTCTCTTAAATAACTGTCAACTAAACAGTTCTAACCTTTCCCCTTCCCCACGCTCATGATAAGAATACTCTATACTTCTTCATTCTTTGATGATTAGCAAGAGAACTAGAACCCTTTCATTATCCACCATTGCGTGCAAATGCTCTTCTTCAACTTCCAACGTGTATAATAATTGTTCGAACCCGTCACTTCCAATCTATATAAACTCTCAATTTCCTTATTTTTATCGTGCTATTTCTTCTTCGTTCTCTTTTGTTCTTTCAATCACCAAGATGAAATGCCATGCTGAAGATTTACTAGAAAATCCTTGGCATCATCCTCCTCCTTCACCTCCACCACCTCCTTCTCCCCCTTCTCCTCCTCTACAACCTCTACCTCCGCCTCTTCAATAAGAATGTGATAAATAAACTAATTTAGGTTTACCGATAAGAGTCATACATGAACAAGCTCTGTGAATAAACTAGTTTAGATACATCGAGAGTCATACATGAACAAGCTCTGTGAATAAACTAGCTCAGGTGACATATTGAATTGCTTTTGTGAAGTTATGACTTTTTTAGAAATTCCATATTGCTTTGACTGAAGGTTCCTCTCCTATTTTTCTATTAACCAGTGGCATCAAGTTAAAAGCTATGAAACTCAATATTGTAATCAATCCTAGACTCTTTAATATGAGAGTTTTTGAGCTACTTGGTCTTGTTTCTATATATATATGATAGAGTAGTACTTTCCACATCAAGTAGCCTTGTAATTTCAATGGATCAAGATTTTCTAGGCTTTATGGCTAGAATCAATCGCACTCCTAATTTATATATGTATAATAATGCAAGTGTTTACATATACCTTGTGTCTCTTCAGCAATTAAGCCTGGAAAGTAAAGGAAGATGGGGAAAAAAACAAATATCCCTATAAAAAAGGATGCAATGGTTATGAAAACCCTTGAGTTCAAGGGTTTACATACCCATCCGCCCTTTTTTATATGGGTATATGTTTTTTCCCTAGAGTCCTTTGCTTTCTAGGGGTTAATTCCTATGAAGAGCCCTAATTATATATAGGTCACTAGTTATATAATCACTTATATACATCAACAGTTGCTATTTATTCTCCCCACAAAACCTGAAATGTCTTAATCCATGCCAAATTGTATAGCCAATAAATATGGAAGGTACTATTGTTCTATTATATATAAAGGAGATCAACTAGTTCAGAAACTCTTATTAGAAGAGTCTTATATCTATACATCATGGTTGTTATATAAAAACCGTAATGTATTATAAATATTCACAGTTCTTATTTAAAAACCATTATTTATATACTTAATACATAACAGTTGTCTACATGAGATCATTATTAATTTTTATTTAAATGTCATGGTTGTTATATACAAATTGTTATGTATGTTACTAAATAAATAACTGTTGTAAAATGAGACCATTATATATCATGCAAACATTACCATATATTATGACAATTGTTTGCATGTGCCCGTTAATTATTATCACAGCAATGGGCAAATCATGGTCTCACCAAACCTTAATACATAACGGGTGTTATATTATAACCGTTATAATAGGTCTGGAATAAATAACAGTTTGGAATCGTAATGTATATGCACCAAGCTTTTATAGCGCTCACATATATAAAGGTTTGGAATCGTGATGTATGACAGTTAATAACCGTCATTTATCACAATTTTTGTAGTAGTGATTGAAAATATAACCCTATTATTTGCTCTGTTGATTAATTCTTTGGGAAGTACCGTACGACTTTATACTCCAACTTATTTCCAAACTTTAATATTTAGTTTTATAGGAAAGTAGGAGTATGTATAATTGAAAGAGACGAATTCTTGTGTACTACAATGTTTCGTGAATATCTTTCTATGTGATTTTCCCTCTTTATAAAAACAATGACCATGGATTATATATTCAGGATATATATATATATATAGGATTCAAAATTTAAACTCAAATCATAAAATTTTGAATAAAAATATAAATATCAAAAGAAGGTAGATCTCCACGTGGATACCTAGATCTACCGTGACAATAGATTTCAATTTATTCTAATACATTATTATATAAATATGAATATTGTATAAAAAAAATATTACGCAAGATTTTTTTTATTGAGATAACATCAACAAACCCGCTTGCATAATTAATGTTTAGAAAGAAGTAGGAGAACAAATGGTTATAGTACTTCCAAAAAAATTAATTGATAGAGCTAATAATAGGGTTGTGTTTTCAATTTCGTTGTTTTAATAACTAAAAGATATTGAGGTAATTTGACTTAAATTTTAAATCCCTAATTATGACGCATAATCTATTATATAACTTATTAAGTTCAATAACCCAAATTAAAATTTAGATAATTCAAGCTTTATTATTTTTCTCTCAACTAATTTTTGTGACTTATAAATAGATATATAATTGAATCACATACAACATATATTATAATTAAGTAATTTATTTAGCTTTCTTAATCTCTTCAAAAAAACATCAACTAGGTTTCTTATATTAATGATCAGAGGTACTATTTCATAAGAAAAATAATAAGAAAATACCACTTGAACTTCAAAATTTAATATCAATCTTATTGTTTATAAGAGTATGGTTATTAGCTTTAAGAGATAATAATCCAGGCGATAGAGTCCCCGAGACATTTGTAGTAAAAAGAAAAACCTTCACCTGTTTGGGCATTTTGATCCACTTGCATTCTTGCAGTGTTCGGCCTTGGAAGGGAATCCAGACTCGACAAGAGGATGGTTTGGCAGTCTTGACAATTATAATCACCCATGCCAACGAAGATGGGGATAATTTGAAATGAATGGGTATATCACAAATATTTACCCATATTTTTCGTTATTTGTAGTTATGCCTCAAATGAGTTTGGGTTCTAATCCACTAAAGGTGGACTAGATAGCCCAACAATTTCATACATACATGCATGCATATATACATAATCTTCTATCTTACCAATGGGAGTTGGTCCAAGTGGTAAGCGGTTTGATTCTGCTTAAATAAGATCTCGGGTTCGAGCCTTGTGTATGCAGAAAATTTCCATTGGGAGACTCTCCCACCATAACCAGGTGTGCGACGCGGGTTGGATCCGGATGTAGTCGGGGTAAAGCTCCGGTGAACCAGGTGGGCAACCAAAAAAAAAAAAATCTTCTATCTTAGAGATCAGACTCCCCGGGGAACGTTAGCTGCAAATCACACTACAAAGACAAAAACTAATCTAAACATTTGACTTTTAATTAAATCTAAGATTTAACTAGTGATATTTGCGGTAAAAAGAAAATGCTTCTATGACCAAAACTTACTTCGACGACCAAGATTTTGTATATATTCAAAACCAAATGTACAAGAACGCATCATAGCCCATAATAACAAACAAAGGAAGCAACAAAGAACATCAAAATTTAAGGCCTTAATTAATTAGATGCAATTAGCATGTCAAATCTTATATTGAACCACTTGCTTGCTTTAAAATAGGTCAGCCATTTTTCATTGCTGACCATAATCTTTAGTCTTATCTTGATGATGTTTAACTAGATATCAGTGGCAGAAAGATAGTCCACGATGGATGAGAAAATACAAACTTCCATTTCCATCATTCATGGCTCACACTTTATTGTTTTTTTATTTTTTTATCTTCTTTACGTAAAATAAACTAAAAATAAAGGGAAATTTCAATTAATTAAATTCAGTTAAAATAATCAAAACTGAAATTAAGCCTAAAAGCACATTTAATTCAACCACATTGTATGCCTGCAATGATAATCATCATTACTTTATCAAGATTAAAGTGTTTGGTTGCTCTTTAGTATGAAGATAGAGTTTACCATGGTGATGATAATTACCAAAAGAATTGGTAATCCCTGTTCATACATCTCCCCTATGAATACTTATACTCATCCATTATATGGTTGAAAATAGTCCAATTTACGTTTTAGTTTCATTTGTCGTTATTTCACTTGTTTTATTCCACCCATCACACCATGCCACAACCATCACCATCACTACCTCCTCCTCCACTGCCGCTACCGCTGCCCCTTGTCATTGTTTTCTCCGCCTCTATCATAACAATTGTCATCACCAGTGCTACAACCACCATCACCACATCCTCCTTCTCCTCTACCGCTACCACACCATCATTACCGTCACCTTCATCACTACAACCACCGCCATCCGACGATTCTTGGTGAGGTGGCATGATGGTTATGATGAGGCAACGCAATGACTTTTAGTAATTTTTTTCTTCAAAGATTATGTTGGGGCTAAAATAAACTTTGTGTGATATATTAATTTTAAATAATTATTTTAAAAAATAAATCATTGCACTTTACTTAAAAATCAAATCAAATACTAGTTTTGTAATCAATACTACATTGTATTACCATTACACCATAGTGCGCAATGGAATCGAACCAAACGAGCCTTATATATACTTTCAATTTTTTACAATGACTAAATGCATAAACTATTCATTTCTAATGTTCAAGAGGGTTATATTATATATTTGAACAAACGTTCGTAAATTTTAATAGTCTGAATATTAAATATTTAAAATTATTTCTTATAAATTAATAGTTTCCAAATTTGATCCTTGCAAATAAATTTTCCAAAATTCTATTAGGTATATGTAGTGAACGATAATTAAAGCAGGTAGTTATTCTGACTTTTGAACCCAAAAAAAAAAAAAGGAAAAAATTATTAAATGAAATTTTTATTATAATATTATCCTTATTTTAAAATAATAATGGTTTCTTTAATTTTTATTGTTTTTTTATATTTGAGACATGTTAATAATTTTATTTGATTATTTATTTTGATAATTAATATTTTAGGTACTAAACAGATTGAAAATCTAATGTGGAAGTAAAAAAGAGTGGTTCATGGCATATAGGAGCATTATTATGATCCGTTAATGTTTAATTAATGAAAAAAATATTTAATTAATGAAATGTACTCACTCAACTCCCAACGTCTTGCAAAAGCATATAATTCGGGCCGGTGGGAGGGTGACGTGACATAGACTTCTATAACTAGGACCAACAATGTGTTAAGCTTATCTTTTTTTTTTTTTTTTTTTTTTTTTTTGCCAACATGCTAAGCTTATCATTTAGCTAGTGCGATTACTTTTTCCTTGAGATTTAGACATTTAGCAACCACGTTATTTAAATGATAAATCTTTTTTATTTTCTTTTGCCTTTTTAATGCTTATGGTCCCATAAATGTGTATGCATATATCATGATGGCACATGGAGCATGGATATATATGTTATTTGAACGAGAAAAAAAGATGTTGCATGTATGGATATTAATTTCAGGAAAAAAGAATAGATATGCTAAAATAATTGTCCTAATTTGTCTTCTCAGATATGATAATCATTCTAATTAAAGCTCGTTAATGTCTGGAGATAACTGTATATTGTACTATATATGCAAATTTTTCATGCCGTTCTTCATTTAACTCAAGTTGGTAATGTATATTTTCTGATGGTTAGACATTTTTATTTTTAGGTCTTTTTAATAAACCCCTCGTAAATTGATGAGGCAAAAATGAAATATTGATATATTTTTTAATAATTTTAACCATATAAGTAATTTTTCTTAGTATGCACATCGCTTTGTTTAGAAAAACGACTTGTATAACAAACTCATGGATAAAATTGCCCAAATCAAAAGTTGGAAAGGGGTTGCAGGCCATTTCCCTTCATCACAAATTTAAAATATGATAGATACATAGAAGAAATAAAAAATAGAAAACTTTCATAAGAAAAAAAATTCTTACCAAAAAAAATTGTGAAAGTACCATTGAAAGAATCTTAATTACCCTCTAATTTGTTGATCCTTGCCCCAAAGTGTTTTGACACTTTGAATTCTCCTTTCCTCACTTCTTAGATCATTTTAGTTGATCTTGCATTGATTATACACCTTATAAAACCACGGTATATATAAATACTGAATCTACCAAAATAAACATATAGCTATATTCTTCCAAATTTGTGGGTTAAAAAAATTATTTTCTAAGCATCCAGCTCGCAATGGAAAATTGGAGCAGCAATTGCGCTCAAATCCCCAAATATGATGTCATCAGTTTCAGGGTAGATGCTTGAATCATGACAATCAAAGAATGTTTGAATATCTTCAGGAAATGTACGACGAGGAGGCTTTGACTCTGAAGTTTCTATCGTTGCAGGGTAATTATTATGGTGATCCCCACCTGATGAAGACCTCTCCAACATTTCCTTAAACTTTGACGATTGCAAGAGAAGCCCTAGTGCCGATGACGACGGCTGAGCTCCGCCGGTGGATAGTGGTAGCTCCGCCGGTGTGTGGTCGGAGTTTGTACTGAGCTGGTGGGACCCGAAGCCAAATTCAAGTTCAGGCTTATTAGAGCTTGATCCAGACTCGGTGCTGTTATCAGTGGCAGGGTTTTCATGGGAGTCTTGGGTTTTAGGACGGAGCCAATTGACGTAACGGCTGAGGTCAAAGTTTGTAACGGCGTTAAGTCCTCTGTATTCTATGGCTGCCCTATCATATGCCGTGGCTGCTTCTTCTTGTGTAGCTGTACCATAACGGAACCAAACCATATGATGTAAAAGGATAATTTATTTATTAATTTAGCTGATAATACTAAATATTAATGTTGAAGCCAAATTTCGGTGGAAATTTTGAAACTTTGGCATTATTTTAATTTGGAAAGAAAGAGATCATGAATAAATAGCTTTACTAAGTAGTTGAGGTTCGGTGATCTACATCCCAACCAACTGGATTTGATTGCATGTAAAACTTTGACCTCTCTTGTTTTGTCCTATATATTATTTTGACCCCTAGGACTTTTAACTGATCCAGTGGTAATTTACTATTTGGAATGCATGCTCATCAAATGCTATTATATTAGCTATCATATTAAATGTATGATCTAGTTTGTACTATTGGAGGAGTATTATATATAAATTCTCTATCTTCTAAAAATATTTTTATAAAATAATTAAACAAATTTTTAAGTTTCTAACATTATGATGTATTTTCATATAAAAAAATTGACAAGTTTCTTCTACGAGCTAGCCTTAATAAGCTGACAAGTTGTGAACCATGGTTCTGACCCGTTGCCATGTGTCACAAGCAAATATGAATCCTTATTTTGCGTCCAAGTGCTAAGGCCATATAATGGGGTTAAAGGAAAATGGAAGAAATGGTATATTAAACGTACTGAAAGGGACGTTTTTGTAAGGTTTCTCAGAGACTTCACATATCCGAAAGTTTGAAAAAGGTCTCTATATTCTTTACCAAAAAGAGGTGATAAATAAGTGAGCATATGCGTACGTCTCTTTCAACACTCCGAAAATTAAGCGCACAAAATTTGGGCCATATAATGTGCGAGTGACTGATTGGGTATAAGAGATTAACCACATTATGCAAACAATATGCATTAATTGATTATCTCTGCATGAAGCATTTATATAATGCAATTTTGACCATTTCCTATGGGGAATCATTCGTCTATGTTTCAGATTCCGTGCAAATTGGTCTATGGCTTTACTGGATTTTGGCTGAAACTTACAACAGAATATGCATACACATTTATATACTAACTCCACCAATTCCGAAACTACCAAACAAAAAAGTTGAGTTGTGTGGAGCGTTAATAGGTCAAAGTGGTTACCGTAAGTTCCGAGATAAAGATATTTGTTGCCAAAGACTCTGCCAATCCGAGCCTCCCATCTTCCATTGTGATGGTGTCTGAAAGTTTTAAATTTAGAAAAATCAGAATTCAAAGTTGTAACCAGTTATAGATGGATCCGTCATGAAAATTACCCATCCATCTGTCATCAACGGACACTACTAGTGTGCATTCATTAATAAGGTTCGTCCATGATCATTAATAACCGAACTTGTGGCTAGCAAGTAGCCCAGTGATCAATTGCAGCATCCTAATTAAAACTAATTTCAGCAAACATTTGACTGTAAGCAGAATTTCCTCATCAGGTAGTGTATAGGATTATTACCTTGCTACGCCTCTGTACTTTGAGACTCCTCTTGAGAATCCACTGCTTTTTCTGTCATGAAAATTTGTTT
This sequence comes from Inga laurina, assembly GCA_963855925.1. Lineage (NCBI taxonomy): Eukaryota > Viridiplantae > Streptophyta > Magnoliopsida > Fabales > Fabaceae > Inga > Inga laurina. The sequence continues at coordinate 15,725,542 of OY979711.1, forward strand.
ATTTCCTGTTAGAATATGGTTTCAGATCATCATCGGTTAAACATTTTTACAGCTAATAAATGACTAAGAACCTTCTTAAGGATCCAATGTATTCTTCTTTTGATTGACCCTCCATCTCCTTGAGCTCTTGTTCATAATTTGTGAGCTACAGTGTATAATCATATATGATCATTTAAGATATAGTAAAACTGAACATTTATTTGATCTTCTTCATAATGAAGAAGAAGGATGGAAAAAATTTTACAGGAAAATTGAGGATGGTGACTTGGCCCCAGTACTTCAATGCTGCCAAGTCATAGGCACGTGCAGCAGTTTCTTCATCATCATATGCCCCTAAGAAATGCAAAATTTGGAGCCATTTATTAATATCCCCATCAGATCCTACTACCCTCACCAGGAATCAATTCTCATACCAAACTACCAAAATTATGAAGGTAAATGCGATACAACACAATTTCTAAAAGTCACTGAACATACCTAAATACACTGCACATATCACCCCAGTTGTTTTCCCCCCATTACGTGATCGATCGAATTGACAAGAAATCAACGAAAGAATCAGTTAATAAGTGGAAGCTAATTGATTAATTAGACTTGCGGATCAAGAAAATCAACAGAACTAAAAAGCAGGAAGAGAAAATTTCTGATCTAATTAAGTTAAGAACCTTGTCTTCCTTTCTTGCTCTGCGATTCATTCCAGCAATTCTTATCCCAGAGATGAGCCTCATACCGGCCCGTCCAACGATGCCTATATCGTATATACATACACATGGCATAAATCTTCGCTCTCGAATTAATGGAAACACGAATTGAAACAGAGCAGGATCCAACAATTGTAGAACGAACGAACAAAACGAATAAATTGATTGGAATATATATAAAAACACAAACACAAAATTAATCAACACTGACCTAGTGACGCCTCGATAAACGGAGCTTCGTTGCGGAGGAGAGTCTCTGGGAATGCTTTTGCGAGTGCGTTTCGTGCTCTTTTTTGAAGGCGTGTCGCTATTTTCATCGTTCTTCACCTTCCTCTGTGACATTTTCGCCATTATTATTGCACACACCTTCGCAACGCAGTGCTGCAACTTCTCTCTCTCTGTCTCTGTTCTCTCTCTCTCTCTCTCACACACAAGCACACGAAGTTTTTAAGAGACTGAGAGAGAAGCGAGGCCTATATGAAACGTGACCAAGTCATCCAACAAGAAGGGCATTAATGGAAATAGAGCATGAGAGTGAAAAAGTAGGTCTTATCTTATTCCTACAAACCCGTTTCTCTCTCTCTCTTTTTGGATTCATTTTTTCATAAACCAATTTTTTTTTTAAAGTTGATTTTATTTATTTATTTATTTTTCTGTTATTACAAATATTGGGGTGTTATTATTATTATTGACTTTTTGGGTATTAGAATGTCGTCGTGGAAGGTGGGATCAAGGCAGTTAGTAGTTAGGAAAGTGAAGATGTTAGAAGAAGGCGGGAAGAAATAGCCGGCAAAAATTGGGTTTTAATTGGTTGCCGTCTTTAAAGCCGCACCATTTTATCTATTTTTGTTATATAATTATGGGATTATATGGTAAGGCATTTGAAAATTGGGGTGGTAATTGAATCCATTCAAAAGGAAATTGAAAGAGGTTTTTTGTGTTGTAATAATGTAATGTTTTTTTAAAAATAAAATGTTATTTTTATTTGATTTCAGCTAGGCTGAAATAACTCCAAATATATAAGCTTAGCAGATGAATATGTCTTTTTCTTATATGAATACATGATTATTTTTGTGTTTTTTACCGAGTTTAAATTTAAGCCACCAATTATTGTTTGATACTTTAATTTTGTTAATGGTCTTTTTTTTAATCAGAATTTTGTTAATGGTTAAAGTTTAAGATCTTAACGCATTACGCGGGGAAGGTGATGCTCGTTGAAATATATAAAAGTATTCAAATTATGAAAAAAAATATTTAAATTAAAAATAAGGCATTAATCATCAAGCAAATTAAATAGAAGATTCATTTATAAATCATACAAGTTTTAATTTCTTATACAATTATAATTCAAAAAACAAATTTAAACATGAAAATAAAATTAATTGGAAAATATATATCCAATGACTACTAGCAACTTGTCTAGGCAAGTTACACTCTTACCACAAATTTATCCTAAATTTAGTACATTACAAAACAACGGCCATTAATTCAGTTAAAATGATGTCTTTTAGTGTTTAAGATAAACCCTAACTTGCTTGACTAGTTCAACCCACTAGATTAAATTAGGGTTAATCTAATTCGCTTAAACCTGAGTTTAATAAAAAACTATAAATCAGTCAGATGATCATGTTAACCTGTGAAACAAGCTTAAATTTTAATGCTATAGATTTTGGTCCATTTGTATGTGTTAGAAGAAGAAAAAAATTCACAAAGTCATTTTGATCCATTAGCTGCACGCTTTGGATGAGTCGGTAAAGAGATTTTTAAAAAAAAAAAATTGACCATCATTTGTCATAGTATCAATTAAGTTCATATATTAATATATTATAAACTTATGCTAGTTTTCTATGAGTTGAAAATCTATGTTGCGTCCTATGAGCACAGAAGGGTAATGTGCCTTATAGTTATAGGAAGAGTGCGCGGCATTATGCAAAGCAAAGCTGATGTATGTTTTACATATGCTTTGAAGTTTGTTCATTTATGATTTACATATGGAAAGTAAATTTTGTTTATTTATGATTTACATTTGGAAAAGTAAATTTGGGAAAATCACAGAAAAAATACTTAAAAATTGTAAAATCTTAAATTAAGCATTTTTCATAAAATAAGCTGCGAATTGCCAAAGTAATTAAACCCGGACCAGTTACTGAACCGGTTAGGGTACTAGATAAAAGGTCAGTGGGTTAAACTGGAGTCAAACCAAAGCCAAATCGAAACCAAACTAGTGAGAAATTGAAAATTTTAGATTTATAATATGAAATTCTAAAGGAAAAAAATTGATTTTTTTTAAAAAATAATTAAAAAACCCAGACCGGACCGGACCGGGTTCCATTACACTACAAATTGCTTGTCAAATGTAGTTATTATTTTATCAATTCTAAGCAACAAACCTAATTTGAGATTTTCCAAATTTTCAAGCTCTTTTCCTATCATTTTCCCACGTAAATTTCTTTTAAATAAATTGGGTTAAAGTGCATACAACATCCTGAAATTATTTTATCAAGTATAACCGACACCCTAAACTATTTTAGTGATACATCCAATATCTTAAAGTAGATTTCTTAGGTGCGTCCGACACTCTAAAGTTTTTTCTTTCCTTGGTGCTAGATACATCAAAAACTATTTTAAGTTGCTATACATATCTTAAAAAAAATATTTTAGGGTACCGAGTGCAGCAAAAAAAACATTTTATATTGTTGGAAAAACTTCAAAAAATATTTTAAGATGTTGGATACACCACAAAATACTTTGATATGTTATATGCGTCTGGAAAATTAATTCAAGTGGTGAATTACTTTAATGCAAATTAATTTTATTATCAGTGTAATATTATTTAGAAGCTATAAATGGTGTAATTATTTTTAGACCCCACGTAATGCGGGGCCACGTCTGATTATTTATAAAGTAAGATGTATTTGAATGTATAAGATGTATTTGAATGTATCTATCATTGGAAATTTAAGGCTACATATGATTGTGGTTGGCCTAATAAAATAAATGTACCTAATCCATGTTTAATTTTCCTATTGTTTCTCTTGTCTGTTTCAAAAAACCTCTTTCTCTTTTTGCTTCTTCTTTCTTGTTTTTTAGTTAGGGTATGAGCATTCATGTGCCACGTAAAAGTTTCAGCTTCAATTTCCCTTTTTTTTACTTCCTATATATATATATATAATATTATTCCTTTCAATCCATAATTTAGGACATTTTCTTCTTCGTTTTTTTTATACAATTTAGGACATTTTCTACAAAATACTGCTACTATTGATCCGACGCGTAGGATATTTTGTAGTTTTAAGAAACATGTTTTCATTTTTACCCCTTTTGTTGGTTAATTATTGCAAGCTGAGTTACACATGGAAAAAACTGTGATTGTTATTAATCGCGGATATTGGAAAGAGTTATTACATGGAATATCGTCACCGTTATATATATTTATTTGGAATAACGATTGAATCCTTTAAAAATAGTTTTGTAATTATGATTTATGATATATAAAATAAATATATGAGAGGATTTTTATCTCAATTTATTTAAATAAATATTTTTGAGATATCAAAAGTAATCTAAAAAAAAAAGGCATATAATGTTATAGAGTCATCAAGACCTAGCACGAGTGTTTCCTCGTTTCAGCCATTTGCATCCACAACTTCGGTAAATCCAACAGTGACTTTATTTATGGCCTGAATTTGGCTGGTTGGCGACAGCCCTTCTGAACATTAATGCCGCTTGTTGAGCTGCCGACTGTTCCTCTGATTGGGAGCCCGTCGGACACGGAAACAGCCCCTACGAACGATGGGATTAGAAGACGGAGGAGGTGTTTTGGCAAGTGTAGAACGATGGGAGCTTTAACTAAGAAATTAATAGGGAGTCAATTAAAAAACAATAAAATTATAGGAACCTAGTTAAAAACACTATTAAAGTATGGGGATTGGAGATCAATTTTCCCATTTTATTTTCTAAAATATGAGAACTAAATTTTAAATGATTAAACTATAGGAATTGAGTTGCACTGAATTAAAATTTAAGGACTGAGTTATAATTTGACTAAAACTATAGGAACAAAAAATTAATTTTCCCAAAACTAAGTCAAATATTTTTATGAGATTTAGAAACTCTTTTTAATATGCATCATGCTTGTTGAAAAGTGTCTTACATTGTGACCCAAGTTAAGAACTCTTTGTATTTGTTTGGGATCACGTTTGGGACCCTAAAGGTATTCACGTAAATCTAGACAAAACTTCTCTCACATACTTATCTCGTATACTGTAAATCACAATTAAAAATTATTTTTGAAGGCTCTAATCGCCGTCTATACTATAAGTCACTTCTTGCTAACTTACCAGAACTATAAAAATTATATATTATGTGGTTTACTTGTAAGCTTTGTCTAAAAATAACACATTTTTTAACTTTAACCACATTTAAAGTAGTATAGAGAACCAACACATAGTTGGTCTAGCCATGTAAAATCTTATTAGATCCCTTTGAGTTTTGAGTTCGAGTCTCAGAGGAGTCACTTGTATTGAGAAGTGCAACCATAAACCTTAAACTAGTAATCAGATAATAATACCAAAAGAACAGTACTGTAATAGAGATAACATCTTTTTTCTTTTTTTTTTTTAAAAAAAAAGAGTTCATTAGTAACCCACCAGGCGGCTTAAAATATTGTGGAACAATAATTTCCTTTAGAATATGCCTGCACCCCTTGAAGCCGTTTAATATTAAAGAGCCCCAAAATTTTCTGAAATATCACTGTACCTCCTAAGACTAAATTGAAATTAAGTGTTTTTGGCTGAACAGACATTTATGCCCTTGTCTTTTATATAACCAAGATGATCTTATAAATTCTCACACATGCCTTGTAAATACACATATTTAACTTATAAATTTCCACATGCTTCTTATACATAGCATGTATTCTTGTGAGTATACTCCTTTTCTTGTACATGACCGAAATAGTCTTGCAATTTCACTTATTTATCTTATAAATACCCATATTTAACTTATAAATTTCCACATATGTCTTATAAATAATCATATTTGACTTGTAAAGTAGGGGCACAATTGTCTTTTCACCCACAAATTTTAATTTCAGTTTAATCCTAAGAGTGCAGCGAAATTTAAAAAAGTTTTGAGCACTGCTTGATATTAAATGGCTACAGAGAGGGTGTATCGAAATTTTCCCTATTATCATAGTAATTTTTACTTATTGCTTCATAAGTTCTTCATTAACTAGTGCATGTTTTTATTTCCTGGGCCAGTTATTAGGACTACATGTTCAATACTCATGAATGTGGGAGATGGATCTATGGATTGCTCGTTAGGAATTTTTCCATTTAAATTAAAATTAGACCGTTCAGATTTAATGCCATTCTATTGTTCTTTCATTGTTTATTTAATTAAAATATATTAGAATTTAAAATAAAAATAACTTTTAAATTGTTTTAAATGAATTTATCATATTTTATAAGCACATGTTGCTCAACAACACCCCAAGATGAGCATTAATATGACTTAAAGATTCAGTTTTTCCATGCATAAAATGATAAAACCAATTTCTTAAAATTATTTTTTTCAAAATAAACTAGAGGGAAAACATTGCATCGTAAGAATTTTTGTTTGGGAAAATTAGGATGAAGGACCTGGGAGAAAAGATATTTATTGAGAAGGACTATAAAAATTGTAATTATTTATAAGAATCAAATGCAAAAATATAAAATTAAAAATACTAAAATGCCTCTAACAAAATATTCTGTATTCCCTTCTATTCTCTCCCATGTTATATTTTTAAAAATAATACAAAATTCTAAGTTTCATTAAATTAAACAACAATTTTCTCAATTTTCATTTTTCACAACTTCCACATGTATCTCTAAAAAAAATTACACATTCTTCAATTTTGTAAAAATTATGTTTTTTTTAAATCAACAAAAATTTTAATAAAAAATATAATTACATAATTTTTGTTATAAAAATGGGAAAATACAAGAGATGTAAAGAAAGAAATGAAGGGAGAACTAGAGAGAAAGATGGAGCAATATCTTATTCATTTGGGTGTAACCAAAGTGTAGTACATAGTGCTTTATATATAAGCTCTCAACCACAACCAAGAGTTACATAAAGTAAATGACAAACTGTAATCCTCATAAGTGCACATAGTGTAACCTTTGTGTTATGGGTATGAAAACTCCTAAAGGCTATTCATTGGAGAGGTTATGAGATGTAGAAAATGAAAGGCCAAGAGGTGGGAGTTTATGGACATCCACCTCAATTAGTATTTTTACAATACTCTCCCTTGGATGTCCATGAAAAAATATTGTGTAATATCCTGGATTGTAATCAAGGATTAATAACTTCAAAGTGATGTAATTAATATTAATTAAACTTTTGAATTATATGTTGTGTGATATGATATTAAGATTATTAGTGATGGTTTAATGAGTATTGTGATAATCAGGGGCAAAATGGTAAATTTACCGATCGATTGATCAGTTACTGGAGAGGAAACTCTTTAGTAATCAAGATCAATGGCTGAGATTGAAAGACCAAGGGGTAGAATCTTGTGTGGATGAGTTTATATAAACTCATAAGAGGAAGGATGAGATTTTGCCAAGTGGCAAACTATGGACCATGGGATTGAAGTCAAAAATTCAACTCATTTCTCTTCCCTCCCACTCTCAAAGTCGGTTGTGTGTGTATGGAACCAAGAAAAGGTGATTATCATCATTCTCTCTCCATTTCCTCCATTTTCGGTGAACCAAGCAAGAAAGAGAAAGGAAGGGTTTGAAATTTGTGAAGGTAAATGACTTCACAAGCTTAAACACTTTTCATTGATATTGTGCAAGTGGTCAAGAGCTTTCTTTCCATGTTTTCAAAATTGTGATTGGTGGTGTGTGGAAACTTGAGGAAATTTGAAAGTGGAAGAATCAAAATTTTGATTTCAGCAAGTGAAAGAGGTGAGTTTTTGATGAAGCTTGATGTAATTGTTTTGGCTATGGGTTTAGTTTTGTGAATTCTGGATTTATGCCCTGATTTCTTGAGAATTTAGAAGATATGAATTGAGTACTATTTGGTGGTGTAATAGATGTCAAATGGTGCATAGATGCCAATGGTTTTGGTTTGGATTTGTGGAGAGGAAGTTGGCCATAGGTGTTTTGGAGTGGTTTTGGTGAATGAGAGATGAGATTTTGTTGTTTGAGTGGAAATTTGGGTGTTTTGTGATTACCAATGGGTTCTTTGTGTTAAAACAAGTGAGAAGGAGTTATGGTATGAGTTTTAGGACCATTGGTAGTCAATTGGTAAATCTTGGAAAATCTTATCAGTTGCTGCGTTTTTGGGCATCTGATAGGCATCACTCGAGTGAGGGAGGAGCTCACTCGAGCATGATGCGAGTTTCTGGGTATTTTGTGAAGGTTTTTAGGCAGAAAGCGCGAGCATGCTCGAGTGAAACATGAACATGCTCGAGTGAGCATGGGCATGCTCGAGTGAGGGTGCATTTTGGTGCTGCAGGTGAGCGTCTCAGGAAATCACTCGTGGGTGGATTATCAAGGGTGAGCGTGGCACTCGCGAGTATTGAGGGGTCACTCGAGCACTAGGACTTGTGCTCGAGTGCATTTGAGGTTTGGAGGGAAGGGTCACTCTCGGGTTGTCACTCGCTGAGTCTCACTTCCTGGTGCTCGAGTGCACCTAAGGGCTATGCTCGAGCACAGCCTCTTGTGCTCGAGTGAGAGTGTAGGATTGTGTTCAAGTTTGCTCTCGGGCGAACACTTTCTGAGGTTCACTCGCTAGTGCTCTAGTGAATTCGGGGGTCATGCTCGAGTGAGCCCTCCGTGCTCGAGTGAAGCGACCAAAATTCAGTGTTTAGCTTTCTAAAGAGGGATCTTTGGGGATAGTTATCCCAACCCTTTAGGCATATGTTTAGGCATTTAATGGCTATCTAAAGAGTCCAAATGAATACCAACTTAGAGTGTTATTGAATTAAGAACTTGGAAAAGGAAATTAACCTAATGTCCCTATTTTGATTATAGGATTTGACATCTGCTATCCTCGTGAGCCCACTGTGCCAGCGACCGTCAGGAAAGGATCAGGTAGTGACTTTTCTTTCGTACCATATGTGATGCATTGTATGTGTGTATTTTCATTGATTTGCGATAAGTTCGTATGTTGCGACTTATGTGGATATGTGTAAGCACCGTTAGTCCAATAGTCCTTGAGTAGCTAACAATGGATCAGGCAAGGGTTGTGAGCCTTCCTGGCGGAGAAAGGGGATGAGGATGAGGTGTGATTACGTGATTATGTGGGCCGAAAGGCTAGTTGTGAGCCGAAAGGCCATTTGTGAGGCCGACGGGCCAATTGTGAGTGCCGGATAGCTATATGAGCTATAAGGCTATGTTTATGCACTGCCACGCCAATAGTCCCTGAGTAGCTAGCAACGGTTTGGGTTAGGATGGTGTGCCTACCCTGCGGAGAAAGGGGATGAGGGTGGAGTGTGATTTGTGCTGCTGTATGATGATTTGCCTACATGCTATGTGCTTATATGTGGTATAAATGTTTAGTTACTACTGGGATTCTCTTGAATCTCATTCTTTCCTTTGACTAACCTTTCAGACAGGGCGAGTGGCTCTAAGGAGAAGTGAACGACCCGGAGCAGTTAGAGCTTTCTAGGGACATTTAGTATAGGTTTTGTTGGCTATTCATTTTGGATAGGGATTACTGTATAACGTTGAGTTGTAAATAGTTTGATGACTTGGTTTTGTAATCCCCTCATCTGGAGTGGAAACTCTATATATATGTATGGATGAACCCGGGGGTTGCCGGGGTTTAAGTTATATGCTCTGATATATATGAATGTAAGATAACTGCACAGGTGATTATATTCGATAAATGAAATCGAGACCGGGATAGGAAAGAAGTTTTGAAAATTTTGTAAGTTCCTACTGTTTGGTAGGTGATTTAATAAGTTTTGAACTATCCGGCGGTCTCAAACCCCTTTTTACCATGCGTTATCGAATCTTAATTACGTTAATTAAGGCAGGGGGTTACATATTGCACCTCATTAAAACCTTACTAGGGAAAACCCATTGGGACGAAAACCTAGTGAAGGAAAAAGACTACACAATGTTTACTCCCCCTGATGATAACATCACTTTATGTCTTTGAGCCTGATCATTGCAATACCATGCACTAACTTCTTAAATGTTCTATGTAACCCCCTCCATAATTATTATTTGAAATACGTGATTAAAATGAATTAGAGACCATCAGATAAACAAAACTCATTTCAATTCCCCATCCTTAAAATAGGGTTTTCACAAATACCTTTCAAAATCTAATACACTTGGTCTCATATTCATATTTCGAATACAATTACGTCGCGAAGATAAATCACATTCATAACATATCAGAGTGCACAACATAATAATCCCAGCAATCCCAGGTTCATACCTTTACTAATGGTATACAAATTCCTATTTAGGGGATTACGCAAATTCTTTCCACAATATACATCCCAAATCCAAAGATGAATACAAATTATACAATACTCCCAATCTATGATAACCAACTTCTAACTATTACTTCTAACCAGGAGCTTAACCCATCCTTAGTTGCTTGCTTCTTTCTCGAACCGCTTGCCCTATTTGAAAGGTTAGTTAATGAAAAGAATAAAATTCAAAAGAATCCCAGTAGTAACAAATTACTCTTACCACACATAATCACATAGCATGCAAGCATATCATCATGCAGCACAAATAGCCTTTCAGCTCATATAGTCAATCTCCCGTAAACTACCGTCCCAGCGGGACGGTCCTCCGCCATGGGAACCCCTCATGCGGCCGCAGGTGAAAAACACACAAATACACAAGTTTCGCAGCATCCGCAACATTACAAAACAATGATTACACGTACATACACTGCATTTACACATAGTATAAGGGAAGAGTCACTACCTTATTCTTTCCAAGTATGCTCTAGTACAGTCTACTCACGATCAGGGCAAATACCGAATCCTAACAATCAAATCAAGGACATAGGGTTATTCCCTTTTCCAATTCCTCAACTTCCAAACACTAATGTTAGTTATCATTCATGACCTTTAGGTGGCTACTAAAAGCCCAAACACATGTCTAAAGAATTGGGAGAAATTATATGAAAAACCACCTCTCAGAAGTGAAAAATACTGATTTTTGGGGTTTGGCCGTAGCCCACAAATCCATTGGCCGTGGCCAAAAACATGTCAAAAACATTTGGGCCGCGGCCAAGAACCTCTGGTCACGGCCAAGAAAATTCTGTTTCATGGCTGAACTTCTAAAAATCATAACTAATTCCAAAAAAATCAAAATGAGGTGATTCCAAAGCCAATGGAAAGCTATTTAAGTCCTCTTCATAGGAAAAATAGAATCAATGCTTTCCATAATCACACAAATACATAATCACACAAAACTCAACACTATTTCAAAAAAGATTTCAATTTCAACATCAAACTTTGGACAACCATAACTCCCAGCTCACAAAACGAAATGACACAAATTATATGTCAATTTTGAAGTTTGGAATGTGAACTTTAAGATTGGAAAGTTTCAGAATTTTCAGATATCATTTGCCCATTCAAAATGTTAATACAAACAGATTGCCTAAAACAGAATTTACACTGGACAGAATTTCAGTTTTCACACTTTGGCTTACAATGGTACCATTTTCACATCAAACCTCATTCCCAAACAAATTTTCACAAGGAATCCATTAGAAACACCAAAACAACCAAATTCACATCACATTGACATGTTTCCACAAGATTCACAACATGTCAACATAATTCACAATACAAACCAACATTGCACAACTTTCCATCTCAAGTTCCCAAATCAATTCCAATGGCCACAAAACACAACATGACACCAATTGCACCACAAAACACCACTCAATTCATCCATTTCAAAATTACACAAAATCAGGGAAAAATTCCACAATTCACAAAACTTAACCAATAACCACAAAACTTAGATCAAAATACATCAAATCCTTACCTCTTCCTCTTCCCCAAGCTAATTTCTTGATTCCTCCACTTTCAATTTTCTTCAAGCTCTCAAACACCTTCTTTCAAAAATCTAAAATCACAAAGATGAAGCTCTCATCACTATGAAAAATATTAAAAAAGGGTATTAGAGCATTAGAGGACATTATCTCATCTAAACATTGAACTCCCCCTTTCTCTTTCTTCCTTGAGCTTGGGCGTCCATGGAGTATGAAGAGAGAGGGAGTGAGATCAGATTTTGGGCAGCCAAGAGGCCTCTTGGTCGACCTTGAAGAGAAGAGAGGAGAGAGGGAAAGCTTTGACAAATTGACCAAGATCTAAGGGTCCAAAAAGTGTCATGTGTCACACCCTTATCACATTTCTCATGAGTTCACATAGGCACACACATACATGATTCCACCCTTTAATCTCTTGCACAAATCAATCCTTACCATTGATCTTGAAGTTACCAATGAGCTTCCTCTTCGTAACTGACCAATTGGGTAACTTTACCATTTTGCCCCTGATTACGGCAATTACTCTTAAATCACCACCAAACACATTTTATATCATATTTCCTCATGCCATGTGCCCTACCCTTCCCTTATGATGCATTTTAAGCTTTGACACACAATTATGCTTAAATGCAGGGCTTGGGCACCGGCTACAACACATTCGAATCACAACGTATATCGTATTCTCCAAAATTCACCATTTTACTTTCTTTAATACCCCAAAGATAGAAGAATCATTAGGAAATAAATTTGGGCTTCTGCTAAACCAGGGTTTAGCAGTCCATTTATTTTAGGCTTATTCTCTAGCCTCAAATCTCAAAATTCGGGGTATTACATTCTAGTTGGCAGTGTCTTGGTCAATGTAATACCCTGAATTTTGAGACTTAAGGCTGGAGAATAAGCCTAGATTAAGAGGACTACTAAGCCCTGGTTTAGCAGGATCCCAAGTTTCGATTAAGAGATTATGACTTCAAAAGTGGGTGTGATTATTTATAGAAAACCACTTTTGGAGAAGATGATATGCTTTGTGATTCAAGTGTATTATGAGCAGTGTCAAAGCCCTGTATTTAAGTTCAATTGTGGATTAACATCCAAATTGATTTAGAATAGAGGGAGGGAACGTTTTGTGACAAATGAAAAGATACGATGTGTTTGGTGGTGATTCAAGAGGAATTACCATAATCAGGGGCAAAACGGTAAAGTTACTGGCCAATTGATCGGTTGCCGAAGAGGAAACTCATTGGTAACTACAAAGCCCTGTATTTAAGTTCAATTGTGGATTAACATCCAAATTGATTTAGAATAGAGGGAGGGCACGTTTTGTGACAAATGAAAAGATACGATGTGTTTGGTGGTGATTCAAGAGGAATTACCATAATCAGGGGCAAAACGATAAAGTTACTGGCCAATTGATCGGTTGCCGAAGAGGAAACTCATTGGTAACTTCAAGATCAATGGTTAGGATTGATTTGTGCAAGAGATCAAAGGGTGGAATCATGTGTGTGTGTGCCTATGTGAGCTCATGGGAGATGTGATAAGGTTGTGACACATGGCACTTTTTGGACCCTTGATCTTGGGTTAAAGATTCAACACTCTTCCTCTCTTCTCTCTCCCTTATTTGGACGTTTTTGGGGGCCCAAAAATTGATCACTCTCTTCATCTTCTTCATCTCTCTCATTAGCTTCCATGGATGCCTAAAGTGGAGGAGGAAAGAGAAAGAATCAAGGTGAGATTTAGCCTTGTATATGACCTCTAATGCTTAAATCCTCTTCATTAATATTGTTCATAGTGATGAGAGCTTCATTGCTATATTTTTAGATTTGTGAAAGGAGGTGTTTGATGGCTTGAGGAAATTTGAAAAGATGAAGAATCAAGGAATTGGTTTGGGAAAGAGGAAGATGTGAGTATTTGAAACCTTTTGATATAAGTTTTGTGATTTGTGGATGAGTTTTGTGAATTGTGAATTTTGCCCTGATTTGTGTGTGATTTTGGAAATGATGAATTGCCTTGTGTATTGTGGTGCAATTGGTGTTTTATTATGTGATATGATCATTTGGATTGGTTTGGAACATTAAATGGAAAGTTTGGAAAATTTGTCCCTTGAAACTCTGTTTTGGGCAGTTTATTTGTGTGAAAGTTTTGAATGACCACATGTTGTCTAAAAATTCTGAAACTTTCCAGTTTTAAATTTCACATTCCAAGCTTCAAAATAGAGATATAATTGGTGTCATTTCATTTTGTGAGCTGGGAGATATGACTGTCCAAAGTTTGATGTCGAAACTGGACTCTGTTTTGGGGCAGCGGTGGATTTTGTGTGATTCCGGAATTTTGTTGTGATTTCTGGTAATGGTCCATATTTTTTCTATAAAGAGGACTTAAATACATTTGGCTTTGGAATTACCTCATTTCGATTTTTCTGGAATTAATTATGATTTTTGGAAGTTTAGCTAAGAAACAGGATTTTCTTGGCCGCAGTCAACGGATTCTGGGCCGCGGCCCAAATGTTTCTGACCTGTTTTTGGTCAGGCCAGTGGATTTATGGGCCACAGCCAACCCCCAAAAATCAGTATTTTGACACTTCTGAAAGGTAATTCTTGGTATAGTTTCTCCCAACCCTTTTGGCATGTGTTTGGGCTTTGAGATGCCACCTAAAGGTGTTAAATGATAACCAACATTAAGTGTTTGTATGTTAAGGAATTGGAAAAGGGATTAACCCTATGTCCATGAATTTGGTTATAGGGTTGGATATTCGCCCTGATCGTGATTTGATGTTCGTCGGATCGTGAGTAGCCGATGCTGGAGCACACGTGGAAAGAGTGTAGGGAACATACCTCTCCTGCATGCTCTGATATTTGTGTTAGTGTATTAATGCATGTTATTGCTTTGTTTAATTATGTGAGCATATATGAATGATTGAAGCTATGTTTCAATTTATGCTATGGCCATAGGTATATTGTTCAAAGCATTGAGCTTAAAGATTTGTCATTGTGTGAGCATGAGTTATGTGATGCAAGCATGTCATGCATTAAACATTTATCTTGCATGCATATTGGTAATGTTTTCTTACTGGGATTCTTTCGAATATCACCCTCCCCTACCAACATTTAGACAGGGTAGGTGGATCGAGGAGGGAGCAAGCATTCAAGGGCGGCAAGGACTTCCTTTTGGGTTATTTGAGTTTGGTAGTTGGTTATCATTGCTAGTTCGGATAATTGTATTTGATTTGGATGTATTTAGAGTTGTATATGTTTGGATTCATATTTGGATATGTATTTAGAATGAGAATTTGTGTGACCCCCGTTTGAGAAATTGTAATGGGCGAATATGCCCTATAAAGCTTGAGTTAATGAATGGAACTCGGAATTGTTGGGATTATTATATTGTGCACTTTGATATGTTATGAATGTGATTTATCTATGTGTGGTAATTGTATTCGAAATGTGAATGTGAGACCAGGTGTATTGGATTTTGAAAAGTTAGTTGTGAAAACCCCGTCTGGTAGATGGGTTTGAGATTGAATTTTAATTATTATTGGTCTCTATTTCACTTTAATCGCGTATTTTGGATATAATTACGGCAGGGGGTTACAGTAAACAAATCTACAAGGTTGTCACATGAGTGAATTTGCTGAACATCTATGTCACCACTCTTCATAAGATCATGAGTGAAAAAGAATTTTGGCAAAATATGTTTTGTTCTATCTCCTTTAATGTACCCTCTTTTTAATTGAACTATACATGCTGTATTATCTTCATATAGTATTGTTGAAATCTTTTGTTCAAGAAATAGACCATACACTGATTGGATATGTTGAGCTATTGACCTTAGTCAAACACATTCTCGACTTGCCTGGTGGACTGCAATTTTCTTTGCATAATTTGATGAGGTAGCTGCTAAAGTTTGTTTTGTTGATTGCCAAGATACAAGTGTACCTCAACAAGTAAATAAATATCCTGTTTGAGATCTACTATTGTGTGGAATTGATAAAAACCCTGCATCTGCATAACCAATCAATTGTGATCCAGATTCGTTAGAATAAAATAATCCCATATCATTTATTCCTCAAAGATATCAAAATATATGTTTAATCCCGTTCCAATGCCTTCTTGTTGGAGAAGAACTAAATCTTGCCAATAAATTCACAGCAAATGCAATATCAAGTCGTATTGTATTGGCAAGATACATTAGTACATCTATAGAACTAAGATATGGTACTTCTAGACCAAGAAGTTCTTCTATTTTCTCTTGAGAACAAAAGGATCCTTCTTCTTATCAAGTGATCTTACAACCATTAGAGTAGATAATGGATGTGCTTTATCCATATAAAATCGCTTTAATATTTTTTCAATATAAGTTGATTGATGAAGGAGAATTCCATTTGTTAAGTGTTCAACTTGCAAGCTGAGACAAAACTTTATTCTTCTAAGATCTTTCATCTCAAATTCTCTCTTTAAACAATCAATAGCCTTTTTGAAGCTCTTCAGAAGTTCTAATTATATTCAAATCATCCACATATACAGAAAGTATCACAAACTCTTATCCATTTCCTTTTATGAAAACACATGGGCAAATAAGATCATTTTTATAACCTTCTTTTAACAAATATTCACTGAGACGGTTATACCACACTCTTCCAGATTGTTTCAATCCATATAAGGATTTATGCAAATGAATCACACAATTTTCTCGAGAACTCTTACATCCTTATGGCAATTTGAATCCTTCAGGGATTTTCATATAAATTTTAGTATCTAAAGTACCATATAAGTAGGTTGTAACAACATCCATTAGAGGCATATCCAGTTTTTTGCTTACTGCCAGACTAATTAAATACCTTAAAGTGATTGCATCCACCATAAGAGAATATGTTTCTTCATAATCAATGCCAGGTCTTTGTGAAAATCCTTTTGCTATCAATCGTGCTTTATACCTAACGACCTCATTTTGCTCATTTCATTTTCGCACAAATACCCATTTATACCCAACAGGCTTTACACCATTTGGTATTTGGACTACAAGTCCAAAAACTTCACGTTTTGAAAGTGAATTTAACTCTGCTTGAATTGCATCTTTCCATTTTGGCTAATCATTTCTATTTCTACATTCTTCCACTAACCTAGGTTCATGATCCTCATTCTGATTAATTATTTCAACCGCAACATTATATAAAAATACGTTGTCGACAACTATACTTTCTCGGTTCCATATTTTTCCTATAGTGACATAACTCATCAAGATCTCTTCATTATTTTCAGGTACCTACACCTCTTCTTGGGTCTTTTGATTAGTTGTATCTGCCAACCCAACTTTTGTCAAAGGTCTTGTAATTTATTTTCCTTGAGAACAAGCAACACATGGGAAATCCTTAAATTAAAGAATCTTCTTGCTCTTCAATGGATGTTCATGTGGATTTTCAATAATTCTTCGCATCATAGTTGATCCGGGATGGCCTAATCGATCATGCTAAACAATAAATATATTTAAACTTCTGTTTACTTTAGCATTTGTTTCAATTGTACTAATATTTGTATAATACAAACTAGAAGATAATGTTGGTAATTTATCTAGGACACATTTTTTACCAAATCTAACAATTATAATTTGTAAATATTCCATATTCTTCTCATTTATAGTCTCAATATGGCCCATTTTGGCGGATATCCTTAAAATTAAACTCAATAAATTTCTGAGAGACTTGGGGGAATATAAAGCATCATTAATAACAAATTTCGTTCATTTGGGTAATATTATAATTGCTCTTCCGAAGCCTTTAGTTAATTTTTTATTACCCGCTATGGTATTGATGCTTGCACTACTTCTTGTTAGATGTGAGAAATATTTTTTATCTCTAAGTATGGTGTGTGTTGTAACACTATCTATGAGACATATATCTTCATTCTTGTGTCCAATGATTGAAACATCCATGATCTTCACCAAAAGAAAAGAAAAATGCATTAAAACAAATTCAAAAATACATGATGAGTAATAATACCCTTATTACATATGAAAAGGGGAAATGAAAGTAAAGCACAAACTATATTCAAAAAACCATAAATTAAAACATTTTTATTGTTCTTCCAACCAAACTTATCTAATCATGATTCTCAAAAAAATCAGCCACCTCCAAGTGTGTCATAGCATCGAGGCCATTAATACCATCTAGCTCATTGACACCATCATTCTTGTGTGCCTCAACATTATCGTCTTGAAAAATCAAATTTGCTTCCACATTGTTCGCACTCCTTTTAATGGGGGCTTATAAAGTTTTCCTAGATGCTCAGGCATACGACAAGTACTTGACCAATGCCCCTTCATATCACACCGATAACATTGATTCTCAACAACTTTTGAAGAACCACTCTTGCGTTTTTCTACCCTTCATTATATTTCTTCTTCTAGTGGGTATTAGGATTATAATGATTACTTTCACTACCATGATAATGGTAATTACCACGTCCCCTACCACAGCCACGGCCGCTATCGCAACCATGAGCATGGTAATTATTACGTACACTTGCATTCACTTCAGGGAATGGAATATATCCAGTGGGACAATTTTCATAATTTTTCATCAATAGCTCGTTGTTTTGTTCGGCTACAAAAAGGCATGAGATTATTATAGAAAACTTTCTCTGCTTCAAATATGCTCCTGCATAGGCCACCAGAATATCAAAATGATTAAAAAAATAAAATATAAATAAAATGAACTAGTATAAAATGTAAATAACAACAAAATCTAAAATAACGAAATATAAATGAAAAAATAACAATAATCTCCAATCTCAGCCATAGAACCCGATGTATAAAACAATCGGTAAAATGGTCTCTTTAATTCCATACAATGGCTCAGATCATCCCAGATAGATTAAATAGAGGTACAGTAAAAGAAGATAGAGGAAATGGTTGAGACAACGGTAAGGGAAAAAAATACCTTGGTTTGAGCGTCGTGCTGATAACGTGTTATAAAAATGGGAAAATACAAGAGATGTAAAGAAAGAAATGAAGAGAGATGAAGAGAGAACAAGAGAGAAAGATGGATATCTTATTCATTTGGATGCAATCAAAGTGTAGTATATAGTGATCTATTTATAGGCCCTCAACCATAACCAAGAGTTACACAAAGTAAATGGCAAACTTTAATCCTCATGAGTGCACATATTTTAACCTTTGAGTTATGAGCATGAAAACTCCTAAAGGCTATTCATTGGAGAGGTTATGGGATGTACAAAATGAAAGGCCAAGAGTTGGGAGTTTATGTACATGCACCTCAATTAGTATTTTTACAACAATTTTAATAAAACTCAAGGTCTTTTATAATTTAACATTTGTGCAAGAAAGTTTATATGATTTATGTTTGTTTTAGAAGAAATTTATGTCGGTTAAAAAATTCATTTAATGTTAATAAGATTAAAAAAAATCTAAGTAATCTATTATATTCTGAACAATATGAAATGAGTTTAGCTTTTATCTTTATAAAAAGATCTTAATTGATAATAACGTTGATAATATAAATCAAATAACTTGATGATATAAGTAATCTATTATATGGGCATGTTTAGTTTTAATTTTAGTTATTTTTTAAATTATGAATACAAGAGATAATTTAGGTGGTTTGGTTAGAGATGATTTAATTATTTTGAATTTATATTAGGATATTCGGTCCTTTTAAGTAATTATAATTTTTATGGTCTTTTATAATAAATATTATTTTCTCTAAGTCCTATATTTTAATTTTCCCTTTTTGTTTTAAGAAGTAGAAAAGCTCAAAAAGGAAACAATTGGATCATGTGTATAATTTCACATGATTTCAGGTTATGAATAAGCAAATATAAAACATCAAAGGAAACACAATCCTGAACAAGCTCCGTTGTCTATGGTTCACGAAAGCCCCCGTTTCCTCTGGGTGGCAATGATATTGGTTGATACCGTCAAGTAATCTTGTATTTCAATTATTTTTTGTGCGTAATTAATTTGAATTATTAAATATTATTTAATATATTTTTATATTATTATCTTATATATGTCCAATACTACATGATTTAAGGTGTAATTTTGCTCTGGAAGTAACCACTCAGAAGTTATTATCAAAAAAAAGTAACCGCTTAGAAGTACGGGTATCCAAATGTTTTTTTAGAAGTAATTTTGTCCCAAAAGTGTTAAAAAATATATATTTGCCCTAATTTCATTAAAAAAACTAATATTGACCATTTAAAAATCGACATTAATCATTAACCTTTTTAACGACAAAGAACAAAATTGTTACTTTGTGGTTATTTTCCAAACAAAATTGTTCCTCAAAAACTTTCGGATAGTTAATGCTCATGAGTGGTTACTTCCAGAATAAAATTATACATTAACCTAGACTACATCACAAAATTCGACTATGTTGGTCCAATTGGAGGCAACTTTTTCAACGTATTTTTTAAAAGAAAATTTAAAGAGTAAAATAGCATCCAATGCTCAAATATTATTTTTCAATTGGATCCAACATTCTAATTTTATTCATGGTGCACCCAACGCCATGCAGTTATTGCACCTAACACCCTAAAACATAAATAAAATTATGTTGGATGTAGCCAGACAATAACATCAAGGGTGCCAACAATAGTAAATCAACATTAGTGTTTGCATAAAAAAAAATAACATCATGGTGTTGGATGTACCATAAATAGGACTAAGATATATTGGCCAAAAAAAAAAAAGGACTAAGATATTAAATACTACTGAAAATTACATCAAGGTGCTGAATACTGCTTAAACTCAAGCCGTCAAGTATATATTTAGTTTTCTCTTATATGGGGAAGAGAGCTTCTCCACTTGCCTTACCCTCAATTTTTCTTCATTTTTTAATCTCCACTGTTAAATCAATTTTGTACAATTAGGATTTAACGACTTATAAAAATATTATTATAATATCAAATAACAAATATATATATATATA
The DNA here is from genome assembly GCA_963855925.1 of Inga laurina. NCBI lineage: Eukaryota > Viridiplantae > Streptophyta > Magnoliopsida > Fabales > Fabaceae > Inga > Inga laurina. The sequence goes on from OY979711.1 coordinate 15,746,209, forward strand.
TATATATAAATTTGAATTATTAAAAATTTGATCTAAAAATGTCACCCCTCTATAATTTTATTAAAATTTTTTATATTTTTAATTTTTATAAAATATTAAATTTCACTCATTGAAAGTGGATCACAAGTGAGAATTAAAAAAAAGGTAAAGGAAGTAAAGAGGTTGTCTTTCCAAAGAAATTCTTGTGTACGTGCACCCTAATTTGTGCACTGGCTAATAAAATTATACGGAAAATTTTAAAAAAATACTTTGAGAAATGGGAAAGGACGATTTAGTGCTCTGAAATTGGGAAATGATGAGTTAGTTTGCTATCAAATGGGGGAGGAATATGGGATTTTGAAATCTCAGCGAAAAGACGAAAATGCCCTTCAGTCCTCCCTCTCTCCACTTCGGAATAACAACACCGGCCTCTTAATTAACAACACTGTATTCTACATTAACAACACCAAAATCCCACAAAGAGTCGGTACTTCCATGCGCTTCACCTTCGTTCTGATAACAACACCTTCATTATACATTAACAACTCAACTTTCTTCTTTCATAATTAACAAGTTGGGGACAATAACAATACATCTCTCTTTATTAACAACACCGTATTCTACATTAACAACTCCACTTTCTTCTTTCACAATTAACAAGTTTAGGGCTAATAACAACACCTATCTCTTTATTAACAACATCGTATTCTACATTAACAACACCTTATCTCAGTTGCAAATCATACAGCCGATTCAAATCTCCTTGAGGAACCCACCGAAGATCCACTGCAACCTTATGATTATAGCCTTATCAATCCTCTTTGAACGAGAATTACCCATGGCCGCTGATCGATTCTAGATCTAACCACCACCCAATACCTCCCTCCCAGCAATCGGCACCAATCTCCAATCGTCTCTTTCTACCACCGAAAACGCCCATAGACATGCTCCCAAGAGAGTCTCCTGTTCCCATCCGCCCAACGACAGAAAAGTGACACCAGCAACTGTGTCTCACCCACAGGAAGAAAGTGGAATTGTTAATGTAAAATACAATGTTGTTAATAAAGAAAAATGAGTTGTTATTGGCCTTGAAACTTGTTAACTGTGAAAGAAGAAAGTGAAGTTGTTTATGTAGAATACGGTATTGTTAATAAAGAGAGAGGCGTTGCTATTAGCCCTGAAACTAGTTAATTGTGAAAGAAGAAAGTGGAGTTGTTAATGTAGAATACGTTGTTGTTAATAAAGAGAGAGGTTTTGTTATTTTCCCTAAACTTGTTAATTGTGAAAGAAGAAAGTGGAGTTGTTAATGTAGAACGAAGGTGTTGTTATCAGAACGAAGGTGAAGCGCGTGGAAGTACGGACTCTTTATGGGATTTTGGTGTTGTTAATGTAGAATCTAGTGTTGTTAATAAAGAGGCCGGCGTTGTTATTCCGAGCTGAGAGAGAAAAAAGGATGAAGGGCATTTTTGTCTTTTCACCGAGATTTCAAAATCTCAGATTCCTCCTCCCGTCTGACAGCAAACTGACTCATCCTTTCCCAATTTCAGAAGACTGAATCGTCCTTTCCCATTTTTTAAAGTAGTTTTTTGGAATTTTCCGAAATTATAACACTTCAAATAATTTCATTATATGTGCCAAGTCTACGTGTTATGCTTTGAAATCATATCATTCAAATAAATTTTTTTTTTTTAAATTGGCGCTTTTTCAGCGTCCAAGTTCTCTCTCCCCAGTCACCTTCCAATGGTTTTTATAAGATAAAAAATTCAAAGTAACTTAATTGCGTGGTTTGAGAAATATGTTAACATTAGTTAAAAAATAATAAAAATTTACTCTCTTTTTTTCCAATTTATGAGATGGTAAGAGAGAGAGAGAGAGAAATAATTAGAAAAAAGATAAAAGAAAATGTGTAACACCCCAAATTTTATATTCACCAAATATATTGTAATTATTTGGGAAATTCAATAAAATGGTGAATATTCATGAATTTGGAATTTATGAATTTCATAAATGTTCAATTTCATGGGAAATTGGGCAAAAATAATTATGGAATTAATTTGGATAATTTAAAAAGCTCAATATTAAGGTCCAAAAATGAAGGAATATTAGAGAAAATATTTGGTCCAAAAATATATGGAAATTGGCCAAAGAAAAATAAGAAAAGAAATTGGATTAAAAAAGTAATGGCAAAATCGTAATTTTACCAAAATAGCACAAAATAAATTATTTTCCAATTAATTGAAGTTAATTTCAATTAATTAAGGAAAATAAAGGTTAAAAATATATTTAGAATATTTTGGTCAATTTAATATGAATTTATGAAAAATTTGAGCAAAAAGTGCAATTTTGACCAAAATTGAGACTTTACATGTATACGTAACCTGGACAAGTTGTGAAGCCAATTGAGACCATAGGGAGGGACCCCTAGGTGTCTTCTACATGTGGCATAAATAAGGAAATATTTATTGGGCTTAATGAGCATGGTTATATGTACATAAGTTCATTTTTGAAATTTTGGAAAAGTGTGTGCCTAAGGGTTATGCTGCCCAATTTTAGTTCAAATGGTTGTTATAACTCAATTAGATGGTTAATAAAGTGGTTAGGAGTATAAAGGAATGTGTTTAAGGAGCCGAAATCGTAAAACCCTGATTTTTCCCGGAGAACGCCATAATTTCAGCTAGGGATGTTTGAGGGCCTTAGAGTTGGATTTTCAATTATTTGATGGTTCCACTGGGTTCATGAGGGAAAATTAGGTGGGGTTATAGTTGGGCACTTTTTCAGAAAAGGCTGAGAAAGCATAATTACGGAAACGCCCATAAAATCCTAAAAGTAGGGCTGCCAAGGACAATTTCGTAATTTGACATTGAATTTGATAATTTTGAGTCCGGAAATGGATTCCTTGGACGAAATGGATTCCTTGGATGATAATAATTCCATCGGGCCGGGTACGGCGGGGCCAGGCGAGGGTCCCGGGGGCATTTTGGTAAATTTTCACCATAGGCTAATACAACCACAAGAAACACTATGGAAGTGTCTAAAATGATACTTGGATAGGTTATAACCTATTTCTTGTACATTTGATGTTTTAGGACCGAGTTGAACGCCTATAGTTGACACGTTTTACAAGGCGGACCCTTTGAGACAGGAAAGAAGTTAAGGTAGGGACTACTATCTCTCATATACTATGTGACTATTTGTATGATACGTGTTACTGTATTTTGTGATCTGAACACATGTTGGAGGCATATTACCTAGCTGTGGTCTAGAACCTAGCTGAGGTATACTAGACTTACCTAGCTGTAGTCGAGGACTCAGCTGAGGTACATGTAGGGGTTTCAACGGGTTAGTTGGCCCTGAATTTTGTGTACACACACGGATGATATGAGTTTTCATTTTACGTGCATTACATATTTAATTTTCTCATTTATGTGTTGATCGTATGTTTCTATTGAGATTCCTTAGAATCTCACCTCTTTTTTCTAATCCAAATGTCTCAGCGGGTGCCAATGGCTCGAAAGCCAAAGATGCAGAGAAGGGAAACTGACGGGCATGTTTCCTAAGATGGATACAGTGGTTGTATATAGTTTGTATGTGAAATAGTTTTGGAACATTCTGTACATATTTGTCATTATTATCGATTTCTGCTATGTTAATTACTGTCTGTAAATAAAGACTTATTATCAGTATAACTGTACTTTTCTGTTTGTCTATGGAACTTGTTCATTATTGCCCTGCGCATATCAAAATGGAAACGGGTGTTGATAAAAATTAATTAGCTGCATAACATAAGACAATGAATTTAATATTCAGACAACTTCAACTTGGATATCAAAATCATTAGAGGGAGTAAATCACTAATTCAGTGGGGTTCCAGAATGGATGTGGACACTAAACAATAAATACGAGAACAATCAGAAAGAATTGACTAATTGAGGGTCCGTTTCTAGTTCCTACGAGTACTTTTCTATTAATAGTAACAACTTCACCACTTAATTAAGGATCTGTTTGAATTGGCATTCAAAAAGTATATTAACGTAAATCGAAACAAAATTCTTTTTACATATTTACCTTATATACTGTAAATCACGTTAAAAAAATAACTTCTACTATTAATCCAAACATGCAGTAAGTTTCATGGTTTTGCCCACAAATCAAGAAAAAAGGCTTTGTACGCTGCTCTAAAACTTTATAGTCACAACTCACAAATTGTCAAATTTAATCAGTGGAATCATTATAATCATGTAAAATTCAATTAGTGAAATTATTATAGGGTTAAGGTGCAAATTTACTAATGAAGTTTTGTCCGAGGAGCATCTGGCACAAATATCTTTTAGAAGGGGCAAAAATACCAATGAACAATTAAAAAGGGGCATCCACCATAAAAACCGTTAAATCCGTACTAACACCGTTAGGGGTTTTATTCTCTTATAATTTAACGCTGTTAGTACGGATTAACGGTTTTTGCGGTGGATGCCCCTTTTAAATTGTTCATTGGTATTTTTACCTCTTCTAAAAGATATTTGTGCCAGACGCTTCTCGGACAAAACTTCGTTGGTAAATTTACACCTTAACCCATTATTATAATCAACATATCCAAAAGAAAAACTATTTTAGAAGCACTTATATTTTCCTTAATTTTAATTTAGTAACTTTATTTTTCTTATTTACAATAACTTTATTTTCACTTTGTTCTATTAGAGCTGTTAGCTCCTATACTAGGCTGACGGTACTAATAGAACAAAGTCATAAAAGCTAACAGCACTAACAAGATAAATTAAATATTCAATTTCAAGAGAAAAACACACATGTATCAGATTAAAAATTTAGGGGAAAAAAATATAACTACATGGCAAATGGTTTTACACGAATTTAAATAAATGAATGCCTAAGTAAATATATTCAAACGGCAAAAGTAAATTCCTCATATAACATGCAAAATTGCAAAAGACAAGGTAGATACCAATAAAACGATACAACCACCAAAAACCCCGTTACCCTATGAACATGCTTAGCCTGGGCTTAGAAACGTTACCAATGTTCCTATGAATAATGGAATTCCCTTTTTTTTTTACCCGGAAAACCGGTCACTTGGGACAGGGACACAACAAATCTAACAGCCAAAACCCAGGTGGTTCCATCTCCTAGGAACTTAAACACTCACCATGTTACACGTACAATTATGAAGTTGGCCTTCTATGATCATGTGATTAAACCAAAATAGATTTCAGTGCTTATGCGAATGCTTTCGGCCGTCATAAGCTATATCTTTCTTATCTCTGTAACTTTTTTGAAACATTTGTAAAGCACAGGAAATGGCTCCCACAGCCGCCATAGCGTAAATTGCTTGATAAGGAGCCAACGTTAGACCAGAAAAATAGGACCAGTATCCAGCTACTAGATAGATTAACTGTGGTTTCACTTTGCGGATCGGTATGCCGATTAAGGATAAGAAGAAGGAATTGAACTCAGGCTTCGAGTTGCCTATGCCATGAAGGATGATGCCGATGCAAAGAACGGAATCCAAAAGCCAAGGGAAGCTCTCGCCCATTCCTAGCCTCTGATACAATAAAATGCACAGTATGAGGGATAGAAACATGGAGCTCAATGCAAGCTAAGCATTTCAAATTAGAGTACTATTTATAAAATAAATACACAAAGTAGCCCTGCAAAATTTGGATATATATATATACACGGAGAGCTATTTGTACGAGATTGTCAGTGTCCAAACAAGAATAGACGCAGGATCATATTGGCCTTTTAATATTCAAATGCATTATTTAAGAGTAGCCTGGATAACTGCCACCAATTTCTTGCAGATGAAGAAATTTATTTGATAGTATAACAGAAAACATGTGACAAGGAAACATATATAGAAATGTATACCTGCAACCAAGCTGCAAGAGACGGAGCAAACATTGTTGCAGCAAGAAAATGCAATATCAACAAGCCATGGCGATGGTGGAATAAATCTAATTGTGTGTCCCCAAAACTTTTTGATGAGCGGGAACTGCTGGAGCAATCATTGAAAGTCCGATTAAAACTAGCATCAAATTTGAACTTAGCTTGCTCAGGTCCATTATAGTCTTCACTTTTACAATCATAACTTTGATTTTGCACATGGCTGCGGCAGGAAGCTGTCAGGAAACTGTTACAAAAACACAGTATATTTAAGGATCACAAGATCATTGATATATAAAGGTGGGTTGAACATTTTCACATTTGTACATTACCATACAATGAAAGACCTGGTTTCCACTGGATCTAATCTAAGACATTACTTACATTTGAACATTACCATACAATGAGAGACCTGGTTTCCACTAGATCTAATATAAGACATTACTTAGGAATGCTCTCCACTAAATGAAGTACAATAGGACTAACTTTCAAATTCCTAAACATTTTAGACAGACTTGATTTAACACAGGAGTATCAAGTAAAGTTTGAAGTAATAAAACTTTTCAAAAGAAACCATTTGCTTCCAATGAAACTGAGATACCTGTACAGAGCAGTGTGACAGGAGACAGCATGAGAGAAGAGAAGTATAATTAGACCCAAGGCTGGATGAACCAAGCATGCCAATATAATTGCAGCAAGTGTTGTAACAAGCACTGGATTGGCTCTAAGAATCCTGACCAACTGTTCAATGAGGTTATCAGATAAAGATGCAATGATTAGAGTGCAAAATAAAAAAGGGTGGGGCAGGAAGAGTGTCATAAGAAAAAACTAATAGTATAATCTTCTCCACCAGAGAGTGACAAAGCAAAAACGACACGCTGATAAGAAATCCAACCCCTTATGGGACATATTTTGGCTATCAATTACATGTATTGTACTTTACCTTGAAAGAAGAGATGGTGGAGGAAAGATTAGTAAACCACTGAAGAAATATAAAGCAACCAGTTCGTTCCCACATTTGCCACCTGCAAAATATTTACACGTGCCGTTTATAATCCAAAGCAAGCTTAATTGCAGGTGAAGCTAGCAAAGGAAGATGAGAGTGCATCATTTGGAGACAGTTTGAGCATGTTGAACAAGGAGAAGCAAATGCTCAGGCGTAGAGCAGTGAAAGTTGAAGTAATAAAATTTAGAAACGCCAAATTTGATGAGTCTACCCGAAATTTACAATTGCAAGATAGATGCGTAAGCATAAATGATTAGGAATAGAAAAACAAGACATGTTCACTCATTTGAAACAAAAAATATCCAAAAAGCATTCACAATAATGACATCATCACATAAACCAGTGACCTTTGAAGGTGCTAAGAATCAGCTTACTAACCTTGTCTTGATGAATATGTGTGAAACAGCAGCCACAAAGAATAGCAAGTGAGATACCAAAATTAGAATAGCTATGAGCCCATTTGCGAAAACATAACAAATCAGAGAGATGATGATGAAGCTAGCAAAGGGAGGAATTGGCTGAGACATCACTAAGGAAAGGAGCAAAGAAAAGAAAATTGGTAGAATGGCTAGAAAGAATAAATGTGACAGCACTGTCAAATTGGATTCAACAGCTGCGAGCATTGAAGGTATCCGCAGATCAAATTCCCATGCACACGCCTGCCGCATTAGAGCAAAGAAAATGATGGCAATGGAGAAACCAACTATCTGCATGAACATCATTTCATAAGCACAATTATTAATACTGCTATAAAAAAAATAGATAATCATATCCAGTTTACATGGGATGTAAGTTTTAAAGATGGCATGTAATTTGATTGTTTCAAAATAAAGAAAGTCCAGCACAATTTAAGAAAATTAATAGAACCAGAATTTGTTCCTGTGCTATTCATGGGCTAGACAACAATTTGATATAAAAAATAACAAAAAAAAAGGTCAAATGAAACAAAATCCGAACATACATCAACATAAATAAACTTTTCTGTGTTATCCAAAATCAACTAAGCAGCCAAAATCTCCAAAATAAAAAACAAAATAAGCCTTAGATGGATCTTGAATTTGTTCAATGATTCAAAGAGCATAGCTATTTTTTAAGATATCAACTGAATCTATGTCACACAACAATCTTAAAGAGCATCTAAAACAGTATAAACCTACTAGCAGAAACCTGACCTGTGGGTTATACAACAGTATAAACCTACTAGCAGCAGCACAGACGGAAATTGCAATGCTACTTTTATAAGAGCAATGTGGATCAACCTGCAGAATAGTGGAGGTAAAAAGAATGAGAAATGTTTATCATAACTGCAGCTGCAATATTAATAAAAACATTGGGTAGTTTGTTGTCCCCTCATGAATTGTGAAGCAAGATCATTAACTTCTTAACTTCTTTTTTTCTCTGCTCATAACTGAAAGGGAAAAAATTGTCCCATCACTTCATGTATTAGGAAATTTTACCAGCAAAAGAACAATGGTTCTCTCAGAGTGCCTGGTTGAACCCCAATGTGCTGGTGAGGAATCAACCAAAATCGTCTCAGCGTTCAAATTTGGATATATATGAAGACCACATTTGTCATCATAAACAAGCGCAACAGGTGGAAAACAACGGAGTTTGCAGAGCCCTGAAACATTGAGCTAGAGTTATCTCAGTTGATTTATCTAAGTCTGATGAAAAAAACAAACAAACATGGCAGTAAAACCACACAAGAGCAACACTCAATCACAATAGCATTAAATGCAAAATAATTAAAGGAAGACCACTTCTCAATGTCAACGATGGATTATAACTTTTGATCACATTTTGTAAACGTAGGAGGTATCATCAAAGGGAGACTAAGATCAATGCCCAATTCAATTTCTCACTTCGCTTATGCCTTTCCTCCTTTATTTCTTCCCTCTTCCACAGAATGTTGGCAGTGCATGACATTTGATTCTCCCGACTACTATGGGAGGACCTTGGAGCATTATATATTACTAAAAACCCTCCACAGTAAGTGAGAATAAGATGAGATGAAAACTTAGAGAGTGAAAGATCATGTACAAGGCTCAAGGCTGCAAGGCTTAGCATACAACCCAAGTCCTACACATATTTTGAATTACTCCCTCCAGTCCTTAACAAAACACTTATCGGAGAGTTGATCTTGGTCCTAAATATAAGACATATTTTTCATATTTGTCAATCTTTTCCTAATCTACCCTTATTGATGCTCCCTCAACAATAATCAAGGAGGAGAGAAATGAGGGAATTAAGGAAGATGACTAGAGTGTTATAGAAAATACATGTCATATTAACTAACTTAATTAACTTCCTTAATCTAATCAAGTTAGGTAAATAGGTCTTATATTAAGGATCAAAGAAGCTAAAGAGAGTACTCTGGTAGTTCAATTGCAGAAGGAAAATATGCTAGGGCCCAAGTCAGAGATAAGGGAAACATGCCAGGCCCTAGGTAAGATCAATGTCAAAAGTGAACAATGATTATGCAGCATAGTTTATGAAAATAAGCAGATAAAAAATAGAAAGAAAAACACTGAACAATTGGCCTAGATGTTTGGTTGGATCAGATTCCTTACTACTACTTTCAAGGTCTCCAGCTTCCTCTTCTGGAAGTCCAGAGTTATCTATTCCACAGCCGGCAGTTTTCAAATACAGAGTAATAGGAAGAAGACCCAAGCTGGTCAAAAATGATAATTGGACCGCAAGCGGATGAGCTTCCTCCAACATCATCTCCTGCAAAACATGTGAACTTTGTAAGCTCTGAAGCTATTGAAATAAATCTTGTTGGGTTCCATTTTCAATAATTCAAAATTAGGTTTTTGAACAAACTTTAACATGGTAGTAAAGCAAGATTGTTATTATTAATTAATTTCTCATTAAGTTTTTCATCTTTATTCATTTTTTGTTGAATACTGTTAGGAAACAATGTATTAGGAAACAATGTAAATATCCCACTTAATTAGGGATTGTTAGTATCCCACATAATTAGGGGATTATGATTAGTATCAATCATCATAATGAGTGATAATGAGCCATTAATGATGAGGTTCCTACTTTGTATATAAATACCTAGTGATTACATGAATAAGATACAACTTCTTCAGTGAATATTTGGTTTACATGGTATCAAAGCCTGGGTGCTCCTTGTTTTTCGTTTCCGGCGTCGGTCAGTCAGAGTGCTCTGTCAGTACTGTTCATCGTGCAAGAGGCTTCGATGGCTGAGGGAATCTGAGGACACGCGCCCTACCATTGGCTCCGCCGTCCCCCGATCGGCCCGTCCCCGGAGCGTCGTCGTCATCGGACCTGCGCGTGGCCGTCACGCGCCACCCTCAGTCTCGCCGGAACCACACGCGCCGGCGCGTGAGCGTGACCTCCGGCGAGTTTTCCGCCCCCGTTTGCTGTGCTGACGTCGACTCCCTGCCACCGTCCTTCCTGTGGTGGTTTCGTGTTGTGGGTCTCTCCGATTGGGATCTTTGTGGTTGATTTCGGCATTTGGTCTTGTTTGCTGTGCGTTTTTGCTTCTGTTCTGGTATGCTTCTGCCCTAATTGCTCTCTTAGCTGTCTTTGGCTTTCGTTTGTCCCTCTGTTGGATGCTTCTGCCCTAGGAGAAATACATTGGCTTTCGTTTGTCCCTCTGTTGGAAGGATTTCTGCTCTATTTACCTCTATTAGCTTAGAAGCCTATTTGGTTTTCCTTTGTGTTGCTTGGATTCACTCTTTTGAGGCTGTTTGGTGGTTGTGGTGGTGAGCCCATTTTGGTTGATTGCTTCTTTGGTGTGTGTACTTGGTTGGGGCTCTCTATTTTTTGGTGTGGTGCTCTCTGTTTGCATTAATGGCTGATTCCAAGGCTAGTGTTACTACTGAAATTGTCCCTGTGACCAACAAAATCACTAAGCACAAATTGACCTGGACAAACTATCTGGATTGGAGCAAGACTGTACGCATGTACTTGCTTAGTATTGAAAAAGAGGGCCATTTGACTGATACGCCTCCTACAGATGACCCTAAAATGGCTTGGGCTCGAGCTGATGCCCGTTTGTTCCTACAAATCCAGAATTCCATTGACAGCGAAATCCTTCCCTCAGTTAGTCACTGTAATACTGTTAAGGAACTGATGAGCTGCTTGGAATTTCTGTACTCTGGAAAAGGCAATATTACTCGCATTCATGATGTCTGTAAGGGATTCTACCGTGCTGACCAGCAGGGCCGTTCTTTGAAGATTTTTTATGTGGAGTTTAAGAAAATGTATGAAGAGTTGAAGATGTTAATGCCGCCTACTACTGACCTTAAAGTCCAGGTTGATAATATGGAGAAACTGGCGATTATCAGCTTTCTTACTGCCCTTGATCCAGCCTATGAGACAGTTCGTTCCCAGGTTCTGTCTAGTTCTGAACTTCCTTCACTTCAGGATGTGTACTCTCGTGTGCTACGTGCAGATAGTCTCTTATGCCCGACTCCTACTCCTAATGCTAGTGCGTTAGCTAGCCGTGGTCTCACTGATAACCGTCACCAGAGTTTCGTGCAATCTGGAAGTAGTACACCATCTTCGACCTCTGCTGATTCGCGACACCAAGGTCCTCCTCGCTCAGGGAACAATACCCCGACCCCTGGTCCTATTGTTTGCTTCTATTGTAAAGAACCTGGTCATACCAAACGATACTGTCGTAAGTTGCAAAACAAGCTGCAACGTACTGGAGCTGCCCATATGGCCCAATCCTCAGATCAGTCGGCCACTGTTCCCTCCACTCCGAGTACACTTGCTACAGGTAACGATGACTCATGCCTTGCTACTTCTTCCTCGAAGTGGATCATCGATTCCGGTGCCACTGACCACATGACAAGTAACCATCATTTGTTCTCTACGTATGCACCCTATGCCAACCCCTCATCCATCACTATTGCCAATGGTTCTGCTTCTCGTGTCCTTGGATCTGGCACTGTTACACCTACATCCTCTGTTTCTTTATCGTCTGTCCTTAATGTTCCTGACCTTGCCTTTAATCTTTTGTCTCCTAGCAAGCTTACTCGTCAATTGAACTGTTTTATCTCACTTTTTCCTGACCATTGTGTGATTCAGAATCTTACGACGAAGCGGATTATTGGTAGGGGATATGAATCTGGCGGTCATTACTTTCTTGACGATCGGGTGCCGCGTTCAGTTGCTTGCTCTGGTGGTTCCTCTCCGTTTGACGTTCATTGTCGTTTAGGTCATGTGTCATTGTCTTCCTTGAAGAGGTTATATCCTCAGTTTCATCATTTGTCATCTTTAGAGTGTGAGTCGTGTCAGTTTGCCAAACACCACCGTGTTCACCTGGCACCTCGCATCAATAAACAGGCTGCGTCCCCCTTTGACTTAGTTCATTCTGATGTTTGGGGTCCTTGTCCTGTCGTGTCCATGTCTGGTTTTAAGTACTTTGTTACTTTCGTTGATGATTTCTCTCGAACCACCTGGCTTTATTTAATGAAAAGTCGTTCTGAGTTATTTTCTCACTTTTGCAATTTTTGTGCCGAGATCAAAACTCAGTTTGGTGTCTCTGTGAAAACCTTACGCAGTGATAATGCTAAAGAATATTTCTCTACCCAATTTCACGACTATATGCTTACACATGGAATGCTTCATCAGTCCTCTTGTTCAGATACACCTGCTCAGAATGGTGTAGCTGAAAGAAAGAACCGACACTTATTAGAAGTTGCCCGCGCCTTCATGTTTCAAATGCATGTTCCTAAATCCTTTTGGGCTGATGCTGTGTCCACCGCCTGCTTCCTTATTAATCGTATGCCATCTCCTGTTCTCAGTGGTGACATTCCATACACAACTTTGTTTCCTTCCAAACCCTTGTTTCTTATTGATCCCAAAATCTTTAGTTGTGTCTGTTTTGTCCGAGATATTCGTCCGTGTCACTAAACTTGATCCTAAATCTCTCAAGTGTGTCTTCCTTGGCTATTCTAGGGTTCAGAAGGGTTATCGGTGTTATTCTACCGATCTTCGGCGCTATCTTGTGTCTACCGATGTCACTTTCCATGAGTCCACTTTGTTCTTCCCTGTCCCTGCTCTATCTCCATCTCCTACCCCTAACCCCGTCCTTGATCACCTCTTAGTGTATGAGGTTCATTCCCCACCAGTGCAAGAGTCTGTGCCGGCCCCTGCTCCACCGCCGATCCACCAGGTTTATCAGAGACGTCCTAAGGAAAGTAATGCCGCTACTCGTATTTCTGACCTACCAATGCCCGCCTCGGCGCCTGATCCGCACTTAGCCCCTTCGTCTTCTCCTATTTCTGACCCTATACCAGTGCCTGATACTCTAGATCCTCCTGCCCCTTCTACTGACCTGCCCATTGCCCTCCGCAAAGGTAAACGCACGTGTACGTACCCGATTTCCTCGTTTGTTTCCTATAATCACCTGATGCCCGCATCATATTCTTTCATAGCATCCTTAGACTCTCTCACTATTCCCACCAATCTTTCCCAAGCCTTTTTTGAATGGTGATCTTCTTGAGGAAGTCTGCATGGAGCAACCGCCTGGCTTTGTTGCTCAGGGGGAGCATGGCAAGGTATGTCACCTTCAGAAGTCTTTATATGGTTTGAAACAGAGCCCTCGTGCTTGGTTTGACAGATTCAGTTCTGTGGTTAAGCAATTTGGTCTGAACCAAAGTAAATGTGATCATTCTGTGTTTTATCAACAAACGGAGGCTGGCATGATTCTCTTAGTGGTCTATGTTGATGACATTGTTATTACAGGTAGTGATACGTCAGGGATCTCATCACTCAAGGCCTTTCTTAATTCTCATTTCCAAACAAAGGATTTGGGTCCGTTAAAGTACTTCCTTGGGATCGAAGTTATGAGAAGCAAGAAAGGCATTCTCCTAACCCAGCGGAAGTATGTCCTTGATCTACTGAAAGAAACTGGGAAACTCGGGGCAACACCCAGTAGCTGCCCCATGATTCATAATCCCTTTTTGGACATTTTGATGATAGTGTGCCGTTTGATGAACTTCCCGAGGATGTGAGAAAAAAGATTGATCCTGAGAAGATTAAACCGTTTGCCTACCCTGAACGATACCGAAGGTTGATTGGAAAATTAAACTATCTCACGGTAACTCGCCCTGATGTAACCTTTCCTGTCAGCAGACTCAGCCAATTCATGGTAGCACCGACCGTTGCTCAATGGGAAGCTTTGGAACATGTCCTGCATTATTTGAAGGGGTCCCCTGGTCGTGGTATACTCTATACAAATCATGGTCACACAAAGATTGAGTGTTTCTGTGATGCAGATCATGTGGGGTCAAAAACAACTAGGATGTCTACTACAGGCTATTGCGTTCTTGTTGGTGGAAACTTGGTATCTTGGAGGAGCAAGAAGCAGGACGTAGTGGCCAAGTCTAGTGCAGAGGCCGAGTATCGAGCCATGTCTTAGTCCGTACAGGAGATTGTGTGGATTCACCAGTTAATGAAGGAGGTTGGTCTTACCACATCATTGCCTGCAAAGTTGTGGTGTGATAATAAAGCTGCCTTACACATAGCCTCCAACTCCGTGTTCCATGAACGTATGAAACACATTGAGATTGATTGCCACTTTGTACGTGATAAGATCAAAGAGAACTTTATCTCTACAGGACATGTATCGTCTAGTGATCAGTTGGGTGATTTTTTTACTAAAGCCTTGGATGGCACACGGGTTGACTATCTTTGTAACAAGTTGGGCCTGATTAACATCTATGCTCCAACTTGAGGGGGAGTATTAGGAAACAACGTATTAGGAAACAATGTAAATATCCCACTTAATTAGGGATTGTTAGTATCCCACATAATTAGGGGATTATAATTAGTATCAATCATCATAATGAGTGATAATGAGCCATTAATGATGAGGCTCCTACTTTGTATATAAATACCTAGTGATTACATGAATAAGATACAACTTCTTCAGTGAATATTTGGTTTACAAATACCTTAGAATGGTTATTAAACCCTCGGTCAAATTGCTTCCTGAGCTAAGCCGCATGTGATAAAGAACTAGAGGCTCAATCTAGACTGAGCTCAATTGAGTTAATATCCCTCTAACTTGATGGTTGGAACAATTGCTTACACAACAAAACTGAGCCATGCAATCATAAAAACTCAGAGAAATAACCTAATACTAGTATGAGTATTAAAAAACGTAAAGAAAAATGCTTAAAACTGAGCCATGCAATTATAAAAACTCAGCGAGATAACCAAATACTAGCATGAGTGTTAAAAACAACGTAAATAAAAATGCTTAAAGTATAGAAGTCAGTCAATGATATGAAATAACAACCTTTTGAGAATAGGTGGATTGAAGCATCAACCACGGAGATATCTCTAGCTTCCCTTCTTCTGGGTTAAAGAACTGCCCAACAGCCATAGATGCTGCAGGTGGTGGTCTGCCTGAAATGGTCTGAGAAAACATTGTCAACATGCATGTATAAATTTGAAACTCTAACATTCTACTACTATACAAACAACACAAGAAATAGTCGAATTTTGTAATTATACGCATACCGGACGAGGGGCAACTGATATTGTAAGCAATCTAAAGCCACGCATATCTTCAGGTCCCAACCAAAACACAAAAGATGGTGGAGGTTGCTCAGTCTGACTGCCAGGTTCCATCTACAGCAGTATTGTAGATTCAAAACTATAACTAACCGTATCAAATAAATTAAATTGCTACTTCAGCTTATCTCTGAATGCAAGACATTGTGATCTATCAAACTAAGTACCATGCAGCTTATCCAAATGAAAAGAAATCCCCATCCGGGAATAAAGCATAACATACTTGCCGTGGTGCTGGACCTGAGGGAATGCGCATCATCTTTGACGTGACTTCAACAACCCTTCCACTGAGAGGCAAGGTTGAAGTAGATTTATCCTTTTCTCGCCATAGATGAAGTCTAATTCCAGAACAAGGCTCCAGGTTGGTCACAAACACAAAATGACTTCTTCCATTTGACCCCTACACATCCAAAGGGAACAAATGAGTTATAGCATTAGAACAACTACAAACCTCAGGAGTTGATTGAACAAGGAACTTTATGGCATAACTGTTTATTAACAAGACAAGAGTCATATTGACCATAACTAAATTTTATAACTACCATACACTAAATCCAACAAATCATCTAAAACTCACAAATTTATAAAAGCTACAATGGCCACAAACATCTTAAAAGTTTAAACAGTTTGATTTACACAGCCAGTTAAAGATACACTAAAGTGATCAGAAAGTTGAAGGGCTGATCAGCTATTGTTTCATTTATCAATTTCAGAGAACAGTAAAAGATTTATGAAAGCAGGTTTCTTTCAGTGGATTCACTTGCTCTAGAATTACCACTAAGATTAAAAGTGCCTGAAATTGTAAGGAAAGCAAAAAGGAACAGGAGAAAGAAGCTTGGCAACTAGATACATTTTGCTTTCCCACATATCAGGCAAAACATATTGTTCTATAAAATTTTACATATTATGAAAAAAGACAACCATGCAAAAAATACCAATTTTTGTATGTCCAACCACCGCCTTCGACCATCCATTGCTAAGACAGTCACCACATTGGTCTGAATGTATAGGTCTCTCTCAAGGCTATCATCACCCCATTGAATATTGGGAGGACATGTGGCTGAACCATGCACTTGAGATCCTGCAACAACAACATGCCTAGAACATGAAATTTCACACCAACAAATGAAAGATCCCTGACAAAGATTGAGATTGATGAAATGTGACAACACTACAATAGAAATAAACCATGCAGTGAGAATGCAATAGATTTTGGAAGGAATCAAATATTACAAAACATTTATACATACTTCACAATTCATTGAATAATTAAGGCAATAAATATGGTGAACATTTGAGAGAATTATATTCCAAGCTACACTGTTACATCTGAAAAGGCATGAAAGTAATGTCAGGCTAACTTCTTTACTTGTACATCAGTGATTATACGATTCCAGAAACCTTATAGATAAACTATTCATCTGAGATAGTCATCACAATCCAACAAGGAGAATTAAAAAATATTGAAGTTTAGAAAGTTAAAATTAGAAAAGGCAGAATAATACCTGTGGAATCTTTTGTACTGTGGACAGGAGTACTTATTGAATCTTTAGAAGGCAATTGCATCATCCTGTTAAAATTATGTGAGATTCCACTACGCAACATTCTTGAAAAAATTGCAAGCCTTTTTTGAGTATCTGGAAAAGGATGGCCTGTTTTGGAGTCTATCAAACTAAGAAGAGTGTGTGACACCTAGAGAAGAATAAGATAATCAGGATGAGCTCTAAGAGAATTTTGAGTCTTTGCTTTTGCCTAAGAGAAAGCCGCTTACTTGGATAACAAGCTGATTACACCATAAAATAGCCTGGTGCTCCATTGACAACCACACATTTCTCATAGATGTACTACTGACCATGAATCCATGAGTTGGGGGCACAATATTATCAAGTGACGTTAATTTTGACCGCACCTGTAGAGATGAAAAAAAGCATAAAAACAAACCACTAAATCAAGGTACATATTCAGCAGTTACATAAACATTGAAAATATAACAGAAAAGGCACTCAAACAAATAGCATAGAAATGATTTAACTCTGCTTCCCATAGATTGTAAAATATTTAGTCTGCACTTTCATAGTCTGATCCCAAATGAGCAATTTACAAAACAAAACCAAGCTTAGATAGAAAACGTATACCTCTGCTAAATAGAAATGCAATGATCTCTTTAAATTATAAGAGTTACCATTTTCAAACGTCAAAAGCCTTGCATTAACTCAAGAAACAAACTCCAGTTGAGATTTTCTCTCAACCAAGACCTCAAAGTATTGATTATGCAAATCAAGTCAATTGTCAAGTTGAATTAGGGTGAAATGAAAGCGAGTGGCTTCTCTCCTTTGCTCCAAAAGCAAAGGAGGTCCTTTGCTTTCCTCTGGACCGTTGGATCAAGATCTCAACGGTCCAGATTTAATATATTATAAAAATATTATTATTATAATAATAAATCTGGACCTCCTTTATAATAATAAAAATATTATTATAATAATATTATTATTATAATAATAATATTTTTATAATATATTAAATCTGGACCGTTGAGATCTTGATCCAACGGTCCAGAGGAAAGCAAAGGACCTCCTTTGCTTTTGGAGCAAAGGAGAGAAGCCGAACTCGAAATGAAACGAGTAATAGTCTTGTGTGAAGTGCAGACACACAAGGCATCCTTCTTTCTTAAAAATCACAGCAAATACTGGCATTCATGATGAATAAAACAATATCTGTACCTGGTAATCATTATATGCACCAGAGATAGATACAACAACAACATGAGAGAGCACAGGATCAGACACATAACGCCCTGTGTTACTTGTCTGAACTTTATATCCCTCTCTCCATTCCTGATTTACACATTGAAAGTAATAACCCAAGGAAGGCTGCAATGCCAGCGGAGGCGATCTGAATAAAATAGATACATTCCACCATTTAAGTATCGTTTGCCATAAGAGTAACCAAAATCATAATAGTAATAAAACTTACTGATGTGGTGTTGAGAGAGTAAGAATAGTTTCAACTGCTGACTTCCTAAGACGAGGATGGATAACTGCAGCTCTAGCAACAAAACCTCCCATGGAGTGACCAACTAATATCACACTTTTTGGTAAACTCCCAGAAGATGCAGCACCTCTTGTTCGAGCTTCATAAGACACTTTATATTGATCCAATATCTGCAAGTAAGGAATAAAATACCAGCCTCAAGAATAGTAAAGCTCAATAGCCTCACAAGTCCAGAGTTAGAACTAGCTGAGGAAAAAATGACAGTAAAGCACAAGCCTACAAAGTCTAATCTAATCAGCTTGGAAACAGAAGAATGCTATTTGAAGGATCAAAACAGCCCCAGGATGTATTCCTTAAAACCGATAAGTTGCCTAAAATTTATATGAATGAATTAAGTTTGGAAAGGTCTTAAGGAATAATTGCAAAATCAGTATTTAACCACACTCCAAAAAGAACATAATCATTTCAATAAAAAAGCCACTCCATTATGAGTATGCCAAATCTTTGTTCTCAGAGGGGAAAATTATGCCAGTAGTCTCAACAATCTAATTGGCTAAACAAGAAAAATCTCAATTGCAGGGGGAAAAGGCATCTGCAAGCTGCAAATCAAATAATCAACAAGCTATTTGCAGAGATTGCTAGCACTAGCCTATCAAGCTATTTCCAAGATAATGAAAACATGCTCAAAACATAAATCAACCATCATCTATATAGACTGCAAATCAAATCTTCTGCAGCCTCAGCATATTTATCCACTATTTATCACCTTTCCTAAGGATGTAATATAAAGACGATAAGTGATACCTTGTGAATGCAATATACAACATATTCAGCATGTTCTTCAAGGATCCCGCCATCCATTGCAGAATGTTCACCTTCAAGGTCCACAGCGAACCAATCTAGCCTGCTGGTATACTGATTGGGCAAGTGAAATTCAGAGAAATTCATGTGTGCTCCTCCTTCCTCAGAGCTTAGGAAAGCTTCTTGGTAAAATGAATGCTCAAGAGGGCCACTCTGATATGCCCTGTCAGATTCTGCTGCCAAAGATCGTACCTGTTTATTTGGATAAAAGTAGAAGAAAATGTTGATGAGCATAAATTTGAATATCAATATTGCCCCAATAATATTAATAACAAAAGTAAAATGTTTGCATAAATATGAACTACAGAAACAACTAAACCCCACCTCCAACTTTTTCGCCACAAAAAACTCTCATTTGCTTGTTAGCAGATGTTTCATAAACTCTAGATAGACAATGCTTTAAGAGACAGAATCGAGGAATCGACTAACTAAAAACAATGAACTTATTGAGGCAGCCTTCAGGATTGAACAGTTGGCTAGCAGTGCAGATTTTATTCTACAAGTTATCATACTTCCACAAAATCAAATGAAGGTAATTAACCTCTTTTGAATTTATCCAACTTACCCCAAAAAACTTAAAAACTTCTAACCTCAAATTTCTAAATGCATCTTTAGATCACTAGATATAAGCAAATTAGACTATAGTTTCCTGGTTTTCCACTAGCATTTGTATATTGCAGCCATGAACGTCAAGTACTGTATGATTAGCCAATAACTGAATCAGTAACTGTTAAACAAACTTCAAGTAAACTCAAACAGGAAGAAAAAGGACCTTGCCTGTTTGTAGCTACCACCATTGCCTGGGATAAAAAGCACAGGTACACCACTAAGCTTCTTGAGATGCTGCTTAAAATCTATCTTTTTCCAACCCTCATGATATAAGTACAATCCATATTTTACTGGCGCAATGCTTTCAGATGAAGAAGAGATAGGAATGTAGGTCGGATACATGTACGTCATGGTACATCCATTTGAAATGGGTTTTAAGACACCGTATAAAGCCACAAGACAGATCCCTACCACGAAGATGATGAGAAGTGCAACTCTAATTTTCGCTTTGAACCCAGCCATGGTCGAATGATACTTCTACTTCAAGCACTTCAGCACACAATCCCACATCTAACTTCGTTTGTATACTAAGATTTGCCCCCTCCACAAACCAACCTCAGCAAAGGTTGCTCATGAGTCTCCCGTCCGAAGCTAGGCGTCGGTGGGCAGAGGTCGTCGGAGGAGGAAGATCTGCTGCAGAGAAATACGAAAAAGATCAAAAGCAGTATAATGGAGGAGGATCAAGAGGGAACTGAAATGCTGCGAAGAAGTTCGTCGGGATCTGGAGGTTTTTCAAAGAAGGATATGAAGGGTGGTAGGGAGGGAGATGCTGGAATGGTTCTCTTTTTTTTACCATATACATCGAAGTATTGAACAGTAAAAAAATAAATTTACTCAAGTGCTATCAGTTGAGAAGTTTTTTGTTTTTGCCAGAAATATCAGTTGAGGAGTGAAGTGAGTAAAGGGTTATTTTCAACCAATTGGAGAAGTCAGAGAAAGAATGCCCTTGTAGTTGGATTGAAAAATAGCCAAACCAAATTGCCCTAACATAGGGACATGAGATGAATGTGTTCAAGATATTCATCATCATCTCAGCCAAATGGACAAGCAGTAGAAGAATTGAGATGATGTGCTACAAGAACATTTGCAGATGGTATTACTTGATGCAGTAATTTCCAAACAAAAGCAGGTATTTAACAGGTGAAGAGATAGACTATAAGAAGTCCCAAAAAGAACCTATTGAACCAGCATCAGAAGTAACGAATTGTGAAAGAAACTAGCAACCATCCTTGATCGAATAAGAACAACCTGTTGAGTTACCCTTCCAAGAAAGCAAATCTTGCATGGTGTAGAAGGATAATGGAATTTTTAGAATATTCTCGACAATGTAGGAAGAATTTATGGATCAAAATCAAATAAGGGATGAGTTCCAACAAATGGGATTCAAACAGAAAGAATTATGCAGTATAAGGTCAGCTACTCTAGTTAAGGTTGTAGATGAAGCTGAGCCTACTTGCATAAGCCACCATTGTAATACCCCAAAATTTGGGATTTGAGGCTTGGGAATAAGCCTAAATTGAGTGGACTGCTAAGTCCCAATTTAGCAGGAGCCCAAATTTATCCCCTAATGATTTCTATATCTTTAGGGTATTAAGAAAGTAAAATGGTGAATTTTGGAGAATATAATTACAATTTGGGTGAAATCGCTTATGAGGTAGTGAGTTTGTCATGTGATTTTGAATGACCAAATGATGAGCAAAAATTATGAAATTTTACAGGATGAAAGTAGACATCCTAAGCTTTAATTTGATAGGTTATATGACTCAATTAGAGTTATACACAAAAAGATATGAATTTTTGAAGTCAGCACAGATAAACTGTGAAATTTCTGGAACAATATGTAAAGATTGAAATTCTGGGAATTTTGTGATTCCAGAAAGCGAAAGTATATATTTTTCCTTGAAACTAGACTCAATAAGGGTTCTATAGGTTTTGGAATCACCTCATTTCGATTTTTCTATAATTAGTTATGATTTTTCAAAGTTAGGGCAGAAAATCTGCCATAATTTCTGATAAATCCGAAAATAAAGAAATAATGTGATGGCAACTTTGTAATTATGAGATAAATGGTGATCAGCCTATTTTAGCACTAATTTGGACTCATGGCACGTGGTTATGGGCTGACTAAAGAGGGAAGAATAGTTTGGCTCTAATAAAGCTTATGACATTAGTTTCATATAGATAAATTCAAGCACAACAAAAGTCAACAATTGCAACTCATGTAAATGTTTGTGGTGGAGGATAAATTGCTGGATTAAAACATGATATTACTCCCTCCCCACATACACTTTCGGCCAAGTAAAAGGGCCCAAGAAAAGATGAGGATTAATTTAATTATGCATGTGTTTAAAAACTTGCAATAAAATATTCTAAAGGTAAGAAGTGAGATAATAGGATAAAGCCAATGTTCTTTCTTTCCTTCTTCATTTTCGTATCAGCTGAGTGAAATTAAGAGAGAGAGAGAGACGCAAGAAGAGAAGCCAAGGAGCAAGAAGGTCAAGTTTCATGGTCATCCAAGGTGAGTATCCCATGAAAATCCTTGTGGTTTTGCTTGCAAATCTCATGAATTCCCTTCCTAAACCTCAAACCCTCTCTTAAACCATGTTTAGTCAACTCAATTAAGAGAAAAGGAGGAGGTGAGGGACGGCCATGTGAGATAGAGTGGAGAAAGCTAAGGTAAATCCAAGAACTCATTGAATCTTGATGTTTCTTGATTGTTCTTGGTGGTATTTGTTGTTATTTGGTTGTTTGGCTTTGATTCCATGAATTTTGTAAATTTGGGATAATGCAAACCCTAGGGGTTATGCTGCCTAATTTTCCATTAATCATGTCAAGATGTGATTACATAGTTAAACAAGTGATTAGAGGTGTATTGGAGGTGTTTGAAAGGTTGGAAGTTTGGAAATCACTTTGTTTTTCTAAAAAACCCTGTTTCAGCCAGTATTGTTTTGTGTATGTTAAAGTTGGATTTTCAATAATTTGATGATTCCATTGGATTCAGTGGGCGATAATAGGTGGGGTTACAGTTGGGCACTTTTTCGGAAAAGGCCGAGAAAGCATAATTACGAAAATGCCCCTAAAACACTGAAATAAGGGCTGCCAAGGGCAATTTCGTCTTTTGGCAGTGAATTTGGTAATTCCGAGTCCAGAAATGGATTCCTTGGGCAAAAATATGTCAAGATAGCCCAGGTTAGAATTTCGAGAAAAGTACAGCCGGACCGGGTACGATGGGGCCGGGTCCCCGGGGGTATTTTAGTAATTTTTTTAAGATAGACTAATAACCCCCAGAAACACCATGGAAGTGTCTAAATAGTACATTTGACATTGTAGGATCGAATATGGAGCTCCGAGCTGTTGGCACGCAAATCGAGGAGAAAGATCTGGAAGTAGGGGACTTACCTTACTTGCATGTATTTGATATCTTTGCTTGTGTAGTGATGTATGTGATTGCTTTACTTGATTGTGTAGAGCATATTTTAATAAATGAAGCTCTGTTTCTGTTTTACTGTGGCCATAGTTTTGTTACATGAAATATTGAGCATGTAGAAATATAATTATGGGGCATGCATCTAGATAAAGCTAACATGTCATACACATAGCATCTATCATGCATGCATTATGGTATCTGTTTCCTACTGAGATTCTCTCGAATCTCACCCTCCCCTACCAACAATTTAGACAGGAAACGACAGAAGTTATGCAAACAACAATGCAGAGAACCGTATGAGGAGATTACAGTAGTAGAACAAAGACGGGAAGAAGTCTCCGTTTCACTGGGGCGAGTTTAGACGCCCTAGTAGCCTTGTGCGGCTACCTTAATCGTAAGTATCATGTACAACCTCTATGGGGAATTTATGTAATCATGTACATATTATCAGTATAGTTATGCTATTCCTGTGTTGCCTACCGAACCGCATGTCGTTTTCCGCGAATACTCTGGTAAAGGTGAAATTAAAATAAGGGCGTGACAACCATAAATGGTGGTTTATAGGGAGTTTGTGATAGCTTATTTTTGGGCAATAAGTGCTTATTACATTAGTCTGAGATAAAACCCATCTCACATACTTACCTCATATACCGTAAATCACGATTTATAAGCACTTATAAGTAAAAAATAAGTTATCTCAAATGAGCCTTAAAGGGATATATGATCATGATCGTACATTCCATTTCAAGTGATGAATGATAGTTTCCGCATTTTCCAATAATCCTTTCCAAATCCAAGGTGAGTTATATTGCTTCTTTACAATAGAAGAGAGAGATATATCAATGTAGTTCAACTTGAGAGTTTGTGCCATAAGAGAAGGAGTCTCTGAATTTAGAATTCTCCAAACTTGCTTATTCAAAAGAGCTTTTATTTATCAGATTTGTAGATCTAACCCCAAGACCACCCTTATCAAGTGGGAGAAAACAAGACATCTTCCTTTAGTAAATATTAAGTTGATTTCTTTTCACCTCTCGCGGCACAAAAAAATTCTATAAATCTGCTACTCATATGCTCCATTTAATGGAACTCGTTCACGCCCTAAGCTATTTCAGTATTCTCATATTTGACATTTATTATTTTGTTTCCTAGTATCCCATTATCCTATGCAATTCTCCTTCTACTCCTGTTTGCTGGATAAGATAATTATAACTAATTTATATGTACCAATAAAAATAATTAAAAACATTAAAATCGATATAAAGTTTAAGTAATTTTTAACACTACCCTTCAAAGTATACTAAACTCCAACATGATAGTGTTAATTTATACTCTCTCACTATTCTTATTAAATATAAGTCTATATTGGAAAACAAATATTTAATGCTTATTGAAATTATTAAAATGTCTTATAAAATCAACAAATAAAATAACTTTAATGTGTCTTATAATAGGCACAAGGGAGTATATTTAGGGATTGGCTTCTCTATGCTACGTGTTATTGAAGATTATTATTATTATTATTATCTACTGTTAGTATCTTTAAATAGTTAGGATTAGAATTTCAAATCTAGATCATGATAGATTCAGGATAATCCTGGTTAGAGATTGATGCGATCTCATCATCTACGCACATGCCTGTATATTCATATGTACTCTTTGTCATTATTCAATATACATACTTTTGAGAGTTTCATCATATTTATCATTATACTAGAGCACACAGTTTACGAACCTGAGATAAAGCATGTAGAGAGAGAGTAAACACAGAGAGATGGCTTCGAGTTAGGATTTCAATTCTCTTTTCTTTTTGCATGCCTCAAAAAACCTAGGGGAAGTTTTTGTTGCCGAGTTGTTAAGCGAGATTAACTATTCAGAAAGTGGTGGACATGACAAACGCACTCCTGGCTAAAAACAAGCTTGGGTTGGTTGATGGTTCAGTCAAGAAGCCTACAACAGATTCAATCAATCTTTCTAATTAGATTCGATGTGATGCCATGGTGAAAGGATGGCTCAAGAGTGCAAAGGACAAAAAGCTTCGGAAGATTCTCATGTACGCTCAAATAGCAACAAAAATATGGTTAGACCTTGAGGAACGTTTTGGGAAGGGTAGTGTGCCTAGGGCGTATGAACTTCGATGTGATATAGCATGTTTCTGGCAAGACAAACAATCTGTGGTGTTCGAAAGAAAGAGATGAAGTTCAGATCCATCAAGGGAATGAGAAAAATGAGCCCGAAGAAATCCATAATGAGCCAAGGAGGGAACAATGTGTAGGACAGCTCCCAAGCACCTAGGAGATTGTGTAATTGACTTGCCACCCCCACTATCACGGTATGATGATGTCACTGCAACTGTGAGTAGCATAGCACATTCTATAGCTAGTTATGTTAGCAATAAAAGATTCTCAACAAGTCATAAGGCTTTCCTGGCAGTAGTAGATCGCACGACAGACCCTAAAACCTTCCAAGAGGCAATGCGACATGAGTATTGGAGAACAGCAATGGAAAGAGAAATTGAAGCCTTGGAACACAATGGAATGTGAACACTAGAAGCCCCTCCGCCAAGCAAGAACATCATCAGCTCAAAGTGGGTCTATAAGATAAAGTATAAGTCAAATGAGCAGTTGGACAAACACGATGCAAGATTAGTTGCTAGAGGTTTCACTTAAGAAGAAGGTATTGACTATCATGAAACTTTTGCCCCAGTTGCTAAGTTGGTCACTGTGAGAACGTTGTTGGCAGTGGCTGCTAAAAAAGGCTAGTTTGTATACTAACTTGATGTAAATAATGCATTC
Organism: Inga laurina; assembly: GCA_963855925.1. Taxonomy (NCBI): domain Eukaryota; kingdom Viridiplantae; phylum Streptophyta; class Magnoliopsida; order Fabales; family Fabaceae; genus Inga; species Inga laurina. Next base: position 15,772,337 of record OY979711.1, read on the forward strand.
CTCCATGGCGACTTAGAGGAGGAAGTCTACATGAGAACACTAGAAAGTTTTTCTTAGAAGAATGACAATAGAGTGTGTAGATTAAGAAAATCTCTATATGGATTACAGCAGGCCTCCAGGAATTGGTATGAGAAGTACACTATAACGTTAAAGGACATTAGGTTCATTTAGTCAAAGACGGATCATACATTATTCATCTTTAAGAAAGGGTCAATATTTATCACAACATGGATCTATATGGATGATGTAATTCTTACAGGCACTCATCTTGAGAAGATCAATGAAGTCAAACATTACATTGACCAAAAGTTCACCATCAAAGACCTTAAACCTCTCAAGTACTTCCTTGGGATTGAAGTGGCTAGAAGTGCGAAAGGGATAGCGATGAGCTAGTGGAAATACACCCTTGATTTGTTGAGAGAAGTTGGAATGGAGGGGTGTAGGCTAAGTGACAATCCGATAGAACAAAATTGTAAGCTAGTAATAAGGAAAGAAAATGGGCCAACAAATGAAGATGAATAGAATGTTGAGAGTGAATAGGCCATTAAGGAGAACAAGCTGACAGATAGGAAACATTATCATAAGCTCATTGGGAAACTAATATATCTAACTGTGACACGACCTGATATAGTGTACCCGGTGAATGTCCTAAGTCAGTATTCTTCATAATTGAAGCAACTCTACGTGAACATCGTAGAAAGAATCCTAAGGTACCTAAAGTCCACCCTTGGATGAGGTATATTATTAAGAAGTGATGGAAATTTAGAACTTGAGGGTTACTGTGATGCAGATGAGGGAAGATGTCTGCTAGATACATGATTTGTGTATAAGATATATCGTTAAATTAGGAGGATCTCTTATATCTTGGAGAACCAATAAATAGAGTATGGTTTCACTATCGTTGGCATAATCAAAGTATAAGGCGATGGCAAATACAATGATTGAGCTAATATAGCTAAGGTGGCTGGTTAAGGAGTTGGGAGTAGAATAAAGTAGTGCAACTACTTTGTATTGTGACAATCAGGCAGCTTTACGCTTCACTAAGAATCCAGTCTTTCATAAACGAATGAAGCATGTTGAAATATATTGTTATTTTGTAAAAGAATGAGTCTAGTCAAAGGAGATCGAACTAACAAAGATTTGGACAAAGGAGCAACTCGAAAAAACTTTACCAAGGCGTTAGGGAAAGCCCAATTCGAGTATTTCAGAACCAAGTTGGGCATTGTCAATCTACATACATGAAACAACTTGAGGAGGAGTGAAGAATAATATCTTATTATTATTATTTTGATTATTATCATTATTATTTACTGTTAGGGTGTGTTTGGTTTGAGGGGAGGGAGGTTAAATTACCTTTTTGAGTTGAAGGTATTTAAAATTTGGGCGGGAACCCAAAATTTAAAAGGAATGAGGGGGTAAATTTTGAGCGGGAATCCAAAATTTAAAAGAATGATAAGATAAATTTTGGGTTTCTCCCGTCCAAAATTGTAATTTGCTACCCCCTCCTCTCCCCTCAAACCAAACACACCCTTAGTATCTTTAAGTAGTTAGGATTAGAATTCCAAATTTAGATCACGATAGATTCAGGGTATTCCCAGTTAGGGATTTGATGCGATCTCTTCATCTACACACATGCTTATATATTCACATATACTCTTCGTCATTATTCAATATAGGGTGAATGTGCAAATTTAGCAATCAACAATTACTCTTAGAGCATCCATAAAACTTATCTATTGTTGGGTGCAAAAGTAGCAATAAACTATTTTTTTGGGATCAGATTTAGCAACGCCGTTAAATCTGCTTAACTGCCGTTATTTTTTGAAATGTAGGTCCCAACAGGCTTCTTCCTCTGTATTATTTTAACATTATTTTAATGGAAAAATATCACTTAGGCCACATGAAAAATATTTCAATTAAGTTAATGCCCAAAAGATTATGAAATCTCACTGCAAAACTTAATTTATTTTTATTGACAGAACTTAATTTCACTTTAAACCAAGGAGTGCAGTGATATTTCAGAATCTTTTGAAGGTTATTTGAAATAAATTTTTTTCCATGTGGCTTAAGTGATATTTTTCCATTAAAAAAATATGAAAATAATACAAAAAGAGAAACATGTTGGGACCCACATTTTAAAAAGTAACGGCAGTTAAGTGTTTTTTAATGGCGTTGCTAAATCTACTCCTAAAAAATAGTTTATTACTACTTTTACACCCGAGTCTTATGAATACTCCTAACACAACTATTAATTACTAAATTGACACCTTAACCCTTCAATAGTTTCATCAGATTTATCAGTTATATCTGTTGCCATCCTTTACTCCTCAGTGACGTGGTTTTAAGTGTAGAGTGGCTTTTGGAACTTGCCTTTGAGAGTGTTTGGGAACACGTTTTGGTGCCCAATAAGCCCAATTTTGGATCGCAAAGCCCAAATCAAAACGCACCATGTTTTGGCTATGTTTGGGACAGCGTTTTACAAAAAATCAAAAGCCTGAAAACGTAACTTATTAAATAAGCCCAAGGCACCCACTTTTTTTTTGAAATAAGCTGCAGCTTATTTTTGTACACACCTTTTGGGCCCCACCCACTCCCCCCTGTCTGCACATCTTCTCCCATTTCATTCCACACCTTTTTTTGACAGAAAAAAAAATTAAATATTGACTATATCATTAAATTGAGTTTAGGTGCAAATATATTCAGTAAATTTTTAATTAGGAATAATGTTGTCTTAATTTTTTTTGGTTCAAAGTATCTTGAAAGTGTTAAAATAGAATAATATTATCCATTTTCTTTAAAAATAGAATAATCTTCAACCCATATGAATCACATTCGTGACATGATTAGAGATCAATTTGTACAGGACATGTGATCTAATTAGTTATGTAATATTTTTATGTGAAATTATGTATTTTGGCATCACATTTTCTAACTTCAATTTTTCCACTAATTTTTAATTTTAAATATCTTATTTTGTTATAATTAACATAAAAGCAATAATGTAATTGCCAATCCAAACAAGTTTTTATTTTTAAAAAAGCACTTATATAATCGCCAATCCAAACAAGTTTTGACTTATGAAAAATCATTTATTCAATCGCTCATCCAAACATAAATCACATTACAAAAATTGACTTTTTTATTAAGTTATTTTTAGTAAATCAGAATCATAATAAGTTATTTTTCCTACCGCTATCCCAAACACACACTTTGTGTCTCCACAATCCACGAAAATCTATTTCGATGTTTTCACAGTTAACCATAGCGACTCCTATAAAAACAAATTAATAGTAATAATTTTATATTTTGAATTTATGTTTTATTTTTAAATTTAATTATAGAGGAAAACATTTCATATTTTTCTAACATTTTCAATTTTTTATGCTTCTTTAATAAATTCACAGACTTATTTGCTTAAACAGATAAAATTAGATATAATATTTTTCAAAAATATCTCTAGAAAACCAATATATATTGTTTACATGAAATTAAAAAAATATTTTTATTATTTTTTATAAGTAAATCAATTTAGCTTCATAAAATCATGTAAGCAATTTTCTTTTAAGTAAATTGAAAATATATTAAAGGAGGGATTTTTTTCATTTTAAAATTTAAAAACAACAGCAATTTAATAAAATAAATGATTAAATTTTAATTTAGTGTAAATTGAGAAAAAATAATGTATAAATTTTGCTTTTTTTTTAAAAAAAAAAATCTGTAATTCAAGAAAATTTGAAAAAAAGTAATAATTGTAAGAACATATGAAGTATTAATAGGATAAAATAAATAAATATTTTTATCTAATTTTATATGTTTTTTTTCCTTTATCCCTTTTAACAAAAATTTCCATTATTTATATATTTGACTAATAAGAACTGATAGAGATGACTTGGTTTTCCGAGAAACGGTATTTTACAGTGGAATTGATGTAAGTTCATTAAGTTAAGAAAAATAATTATAAAATAGTTGCTTATGCGAAACAATTAACAAAGTTGATTGCTTGAAACTCAAATTGGATTCTTTCCAAAACCGGTTACTATTTCCCTTGTTATTAAAAAATATATATTGATTTTTTGAGGGAGATATTTCTGAAAAATATTATATCTAATTTCATTTGTTTAGTAGATAAGCCTGTAATTTTATTAAAGAAGCATAGAAAGTTAGTATCGTGGGAACACGAAGCAGGTTCTAAAAGCCACTTTACGTACATAAAACGACATGGTCAAGGAGCAAAGGATCTTGTTTGTTTGGGATCACGTTTAAAGTCTTTAAAAGTGTTTATTCATATAAATTGAGATAAAATTCTTCTCATATATTTATCTCGTATATCGTAAATCACTATTGAAAAACTGTTTTTGAAGGTAAAAACTTAGAAGGAAAAATAATATGAATTCCTTAGGTTATCATGTATAAGAGTATCTTATTTATATATATGTGGTAGTATCTCTAATAAATGCTAGGGTCCCTGATTATAAGGATATTATTCTATCATAATTATAGGGATATTATATCCCTGATTATTCTAACACTCCCCCTCAAGTTGGAGCATATATATTGATTATGCCTACCTTATTACAAAGATACTCAACCTGTGTTCTATTTAAGGCTTTCGTCAGAAGATCTGCCTATTGGTTGTTTGATCGCACGTACCCTGTAGATACAACATTCTCTTTGATCTTGTCACAAATAAAGTGACAGTCAATTTCAATATGCTTCGTATGCTCATGGAAACAGAGTTCGATGCTATATGAAGCGTTACATTATTGTCATACCATAGTTTTGCAGGTAATGTCGTAGCGATGCCAATTTTTTTCATGAGTTGAAATGTGACATGGCTCGGTATTTTGCTTCTGCACTTAACTTTGACACAACACTTTGTTTCTTACTTCTCCAAAATATCAAGTTTCCACCAACAAACACACAGTAACCTATAGTGAACCTTCTTGTAGCCTTAGATCATGCATGATATGCATCACAAAAGCACTTGACTTTAGTGTGCCCATAATCTGTATAGAGAATTCCACGACCTGGAGAACCTTTCAAATAATACAAGATATGTTCTAAGACTTCCCATTGTGCACTGTTGGAGATGCATTGAATTGGCTCCGTACATTGACTGAGAAGGTTATATTAGGACTGGTCACTGTCAGATAATTCAGCTTCCCAATGAGGCGTCTATATCTCTTAGGATATGCAAACGACTTCAGTTTCTCTTGATCAATCTTCTTCTTCAGGTTATCAGGAAGCTCATCAAACATGCTATCATTAAGATCGAGAAACAGATTCAAAATCATGGGAATGCTGCTTGGTGCAGCTCCAAGCTTTCCAGTCTCCTTTAAGAGATTGAAAGCATACTTCCTCTAAGTCAAAAGGATACCCTTCTTGCTTATCAAAACCTCAATGCCAAGAAAGTACTTTAATGGCCCAAGTCTTTTGTCTAGAAGTAAGAGTTAAGGAAAACTTTAAGTTATGAGATTTTAGAGATATTACTCCCAGTAATCACAATATCATCAACATATACTACTAGAAGAATTATGCCTACATCGGATTGCTGGTAGAACACGGAGTGATCACATTGCTTTGGCTTATTCCAAACTTATTAACCACACCACAAAATCTATCGAACCAGGCACGAGCTTTAGACCATACAATGACTTACAGAGGTAGCACACTTTCTTGTGCTCCCCCTGAGCAACGAACTCCAGTGGTTGCTCCATATAAACCTCCTTAAGGAGATCACCATTCAAAAAAGCATTATTAACATCCAACTGATGCAAATCCCAATGATAGGTGGAAGCCAAAAAGATGAGAAGACGAATTGAGGTGAGTTTAGCCACAGGGGAGAAAGTTTCAGAATAATTAATACCATAAGTTTGGGCATACCCTTTGACAACAAGCTGATCTTTCAACTGTTCCAAGGAACCATTAACCTTAGTTTTAACAATAAACACCTATTTGCATCCAGTTGCCTTCTTCCCAGAAGGTAGATCAATAAGAGTCTAGGTACCAGTCTTTTCAAGGCCATCATTTATTCTTTCATCATCGCCCGCCAACCAGGGTGATTCAAAGCTTGGTTAAAGGTAGTCGGGGTGGAGATAGACTCAAGGGTGGTCACAAGGGAAGAAGAAATAGGGGACAACTGCTGGTAAGATACAAAGGAGGAGATAGGGTGGGTACAACATCATATCTTTTGGGAGGACAATGAGGAATGGTACTTTTTGGAGGGCAATAGGTAGGTCATCAGGGTGATCAACAGCAGAATCAGGGATAACTGGGTCAGGAACAACAATGGGAGGATATGAGGAATTATGATCAATAACCAAGGAGTCATGAATAGAGTCCATTGGTGATGTAGTCACTGGCAAAAGTAGAACATTGGTAACATCAGCATCAGTGATGATATCAGGTGCGGGAGTAGTAGCTTGGACTGGTAAGATTGGGACATGATAAATCAGGACATCATCAGGCTCGTCAACGATAGAGGGAGACTCATGTAGGACTGAAGACTTCAAGAAAAGAGAAGACTCATGAAAGGTCACATTAGTAATATCGATAACCTTTCTAAACTCGAGAATAACCAAGAAAGACATACCTTAAGGACTTGGGATCAAGTTTACTGACACTTAGACGAACATCCTGAACAAAGCAGACACATCCAAAAATTTTAGGATCAATAGGAAACAACTTAGTGGTGGGAAACAAAACAAAATATGGAACATCACCACTAAGGACAGTCGAAGGTATACGATTGATGAGAAAGTGGGCAGTAGACATGTCAGAAGCCCAAAAATATTTAGGGACACAGGAGTAAAACATAAGAGCTCGGGCAGTTTCTAGGAGATGACGGTTCTTTCTTTCAACAACGCCATTTTGAGCAGATGTATCAACACAAGAGGATTGATGAAGAATGCCATGTTTATGCATATAATTGGTGAATGGGGCAAAAAAATATTCATTTGTATTATCACTTAGAAGAATTTTCACAAGAGTATTAAATTAGGTTTTAATTTCAGCACAGAAGTTACGAAAATAAGTAAACAATTCAAAACATTGTTTCATGAAGTATGACCGAGTGGTTAGGGAAAAATCATCAACAAAAGTGACAAAATATCAATAACCAGTCTGAGATAAAATTGAACAAGGACCCCAAACATTAGAATGAACAAACTCAAAGGGTAATGCAGCCCATTTATTGATTTGAGGTGCCAAATAAACACGATGGTGTTTGGCAGATTGACACGACTCATAATCTAAAACAAACACAGACAAAAACTGAGGATACAATCTTTTGAGGGATAAAAGGACACATGACCTAGACGACAATGGACTTCAAAGGGAGACAACCCACTAGAGCAATCAATAGAACGTGGCATCTGATCATCAAGGATGTACTGTGTAACCCCTATCGTAATTATGATTCGAAATTTGTAATTAAAATGAAATAGAGATCAATAAAACAAAACTCACTTTCGATTCATTCCTTACAGTAGGGTTTTCACAAACGTTTTCAGAATTTCTGCCTTCCTTGGTCTCAAATTCCATAATCCGAATATAATTAACTTGTGCAGTTGAATCACATTTAAACATATCAGAGTGTGAAACAAAAATCCTGGAAACCCCCGGGACATGCATATACTAACTATTCAGTTTATAACTTCCAACTAGGGGATTACATACCGTAATCAAAATATTATTTACATCCAAAAATAATATACAGTAATCCTAAAATCCAAAGTGAATAGCCAACAATCCAAAACTACTATCTCTATAAGGTTCTAGCAGCTCTTAGTTGTCCGTTTCTCCTTGGAGCCACTTGCCCTGTTTGTAAGGTTAGTTAATGGAAAGAATGAGATTCAAAAGAATCCCAGTAGTAACAAATCACTCATACAACATGTAATCACATAGCATGTAAGTAAATCATCAAGCAGCATCACAGCATAAAACACAGCACGCAGGCTGCCATATATGCACACAATCACATATGCCTCGTTTGGTATAGTGGAAGAGTTTTTAATGGAAGTGAAAGTGGAAATAGAAGTGGAAATAGAGGTGGAAGTGAGGATAAAAGTGTGTTTGGTATGGTTATGGAAGTATGATATAATTTTTAATGAATACATTCATTTAAAATATGAAATGACCAATTTACCCCTATTAGAAAAAACCTCACCTCCTCCCAAACCACCACCAACCTCTATAAAACTGGCGACGGTGACAGAGAAATCACCGGCAGCCATAGAGAAATCAAACCAAGAACAAGAGAAATCCAAGAAATAGAGAAATCGAAGCAACAGAGAAATCAAACCAGCAGCTCAGAGAAACTGAAGCAATAGAGAAATCAAAGCAACAGAGAAATCTAACCAAGAACAAGAGAAATCGAAGCAATAGAGAAATCGAAGCCGAAGAGAAATCGAAGCAATAGAGAAATCGAACCAACACTTCAGAGAAACTGAAGCAATAGAGAAATCGAAGCAATAGAGAAATCGAACCAAGAACAAGAGAAATCTAAGCAATAGAGAAATCGAAGCCGAAAAGAAATTGAACCAGCACTTTAGAGAAACTGAAGCAACAGAGAAATCGAACCAAGAATAAGAGAAATCCAAGCAACATAGATAAAGCTAGAAATCAGAACCAATCGCCTTTGTAGATTGCAGAGATCACAGATCCGTCACCACCACGATCTTCACCATTGCGGTCCCCCGACGCCTTTATCGTCGCCTTCACCGTCCGCCGTCACCTTCGCCTTTGCTCTCATTGTCGCCTTTGAGTTCCTTGCTGGAGATGATATCGGCAAGGGTCGTCGAAGGTGCTAACAGCGAGGGTCGACAGAGCCGATGCCGTGAGGGTGGCTGGAGACAATGACCTTTGAGATGAGTGCCCATCTTCACAACATCACTGAGGATAACATAGTCCAATTTTTTGACTTCCCATGGAAGTGAGCCAGTTCCATGGGGTGGAGGATGGAAGTCACTTCCATCATTTTTGGTAGAAGTGAGTTCCACCAAGAACTGGGTTCCATGATACCAAACAAACAAAGGGATGGAACTCAGTTCCACTTCCACTTCCTTCTCTTGGTTTCCATGCTACCAAACGGGCCCATAGTCTCATCCCCTGTATCCCACTGCCCCGAAGGTACGATCCTCCCACTGTCACCACCGATGGGCCGCAAGTGATAGACTCATAAATAGCCTTTCAACTTTCACATATAGCCTTACGACTTTCACATAGTCTCATCCCCTGGATTCCACCACCCCGAAGGTACGATCCTCCCACTGTCAACACCGATGGGCCGCAGGTGATAAACCCACAAACAATGATTAAACAAACAGACCATGTATCACATATAGTATAAGAGAGAAAGTCACTACCTTGTTCTTTCCTGACCTGCTCCGGCACCGTTCGTTCACGACCAGGGCAAATGTCAAAGCCTATAAACCAAAATCAAGGATGATAAGTTATTCTCTTTTTCCAAATTCTTATCTTCATTTTACTTTAAGTTGGCTATCGTTTGAACTTTTTAGGTGGCCACTAGAAGCCTAGACATATGCCTAAAGAGTTAGGAACACTTGACCAAAGATCCCTTTTTGGGAGCAAAAGTATTGATTTCTGGCCGATTCACTTGAGTGAAGAAGACCTCACTCAAGTGATGCCCACACTTGCACTCAAGCCTTGGCGAGTGAGACATAGAAAGTGTGTACCCGAGAGCACTAACATACCTTGGAGTAACCAGTTCACTTGAGCATTATCCTCAGTACCCGAGTGACAACACACATTCACCCGAGTCCCATCGAGTGAGGTGCAGAGAGTGGCTACCTGAGAGCAACCCTAAGGTGAAACCTACTCTTATACTCAAGTGAGATCGAGTTCACTCGAGTGATGACTCATATCACTCGCAAGTAAGGAAGTGCACCCTTTCTTCCTACCTAAATAATTAACCGAAATGGTAAGAGAAAAGGAAGAACATGATGTTGCACTCGAGTGAGCCCCTTCCTCACTCGAGTGAGGCTATCAAAAGCCAGAATCGCAGCAGCTAACAGAGTTTTCCAGATTTGCCACAACTGATTCTAATGGTTCCAAAGCTTATACCAAAACTCATTCCGATCTAAAATTCCATAAGGAACCTATTGGTAACCTCAAAATACCCAAATTCACATTCAATCAACACATTTTCAACTCTAGTTCTCAAGGTCACACAAAACCACAAACTTCCAAACTTCCTCATTCAATTCTAAATCAAACCTAATGACATTATAACACATCCTAACACCATTTTCTACATATTACCATTCCAAACTCTTACATTATCTAATTCTCATGAAATCAGAGCAAAATTTTAGAGTTTACAAAACTTAACCAAAAATCATAACAAATACACCAAAATGCATCAAATGTTTACCTCTTCAATTTGCTGAAATCAAAACCTTGATTCTCCAACTTTCAAATTTGTTCAAATACCAAAAAACCCCTTCTCCAAATTTTGAAACCATGGCAAGGAAGTTCTCAACACTATGAACAACTTTAATGAAGAGCATTTGAGCATTAAGAGGCATCTAGCTAGTTAAAACTCACCTTAACACTTTCTCTTTCTTGCTTCAAGCTTGGCGGAAATGGAGGGTGAGGAGAGAGATGAGATGAGTGGATGAAGATGCAACTTTTCCCTTAATTCTATGCCCTCGGCCGACCTTGAGAGGGAAGAGAGAGGGAAAAATAGTTTGACTTTGGATTTCAATCCTATGGTCCACAAAGTGCCACTTGACAAGATCTCACTTTATCTACCTTAAATTCACATAAACTCATTATACAAGATTCCACCCAATTGATCTCTCAACATTACACCTCAACTGTTGATCTTTAAGTTACCAATGAGTCCCCTCTTCGGTAACTGACCAATTGATCGGAAATTTCGCATTTTCCCTTGATTATCACAACACTTACATCATCATCATCAAGCACATTTTATATCACAATCCACATTACATATTTCAAAAGTATTTAATCAACCATAATTATACTATCCTTGAAGTCATTAGCCCTTAATTACAATTCAAGATATTACATACTGCCCATTAGATTCATCATAGCCTCTACCAATAATATTCTTTGTCAAAAGATCCTGAATTAAACAATGGTCAGGGAATAATGAGATAAAACAGTTTAAATAACGAGTCAATTTACTAGGAGATAGATTAAACATGAGATCGGGAACATTAAGAACAAAAGATAGTGAAAGGGATAGATATGGTTTAACAGTGCTTGATCCAAGCACAAGGACCGAGGAACCATTGGCAACGAATATGGAGGATGGGTTGGCATAAGGGGGCATACGATGAAAATAAATGATCGTTATCTGTAATGTGGTCAACAAACGAACAATTTTAATAAAGGGCATTATTTATAATATATATATATATATATAATACTATAATTATAAAATATAATTTTAAATATATGTATATATATATATATATAATACTATAATTATAAAATATAATTTTAAATATATGTATATATATATATATAATACTATAATTATAAAATATAATTTTAAATATATGTATATATATATATATAATTGTATTAAATGTTAGGCATTATTTATAATTAAATTGCATTATACATTTAATAAAATTTGAAAAAAATCACTTATAACATAAGAATAAAGCTGTCCATATGAAAATAGTTTCTCTCCTCTTCCTTTCTAAACCAAAAAAGATAACATTAAGGGCCTTTTTGGTTGGAGGGAGGGGATAAAAAATAGCCCATCCTTTTAGTTATATTGAAAATTTGGAGGAGAGGGGAGCCAAAATATGGGCTCTAAATCTCTTCCCTCCTCTTTTTTTGTTTCCTCTCTAAATTGGGGTATTTGGAGGTATGCAAAATATTGTGATTAATTTGCTTCAATTATCCCCATTGATACCCATGAGAAAAAGATCAAAACACGCTCTGTCCAGTGTGTTCGAGTTCGTCTCTCACGGCTCTCTTCTCGTCACCGCTTTTTGTGCGCTCTCTTCCTCGGCTTTCTGCGTTATCGTCGACGAGAAGACCAACATTGTGGCCGTCGTCCATTATCGTGCTGTCCTCGTTCCCAGTGAGCTTTTTATCTTCTGATTCTGATTATGTCTCTAGTTTGCTTGTAGTAAGGTCTTTTTTTTGGTCGTTGGGGGTGTTCTCTAAATCTGATTTGTTCATCAATTTCTTCATCGGTTTCTCCTTCTTTATTTTCTCGCCACGGTGAGGTTGTTCTGGTGACTGTTGTGGTTTTCATATGTGCAATGTTTCTGTGATCTGGGTAGTTTAGTTGAGTATGTCTGCCTCTTAAAATTTCAAGCATTTGAAAATTTTGGGAAATTTTATACATGCCGATGTTTATGTGGAAATTGAGTTCAACATGTGTCTATTTCATTGCAATGATCTCTTTGACGCGTGACTGAGTTTTTTGCTTCCAATAGTTTGATACAACTTCCAAGAGGGCTTTTGTTGTGGGCTAAAAGCATAAAAGCATATGCAATTAACCCTTATTCTGCTACAAGAGAAATGTTGAAAACCCACATTCAACTTCAACTTCGGGTTTCTATGGCTTTTGAGTTGTAATTTATGAGACACGTTGAACTTTAATTGAGGTTAAGTATTATAGGAAATATTGGTATTGCATGGTTTGTTTGTAAGCCATGTCTAAAGCTGTTATCTGATCCACTGGCACCACGCTGCTTTCTGCTTAAGGCGTTTTTGTTAGTGATTTTTTTACTTGAATAACAGCTTTTATTAGAATAACGGTTTTTGTTGGCTTTGGTATCTCTTCATTTACAGTACTAGCATCAGAGCTAGCCATCATAGCCTTGAGGAGTTTATGTAATGTTGCAGTGCAGATAATAAACATTCAATTTTCATAAAAAAGTTTTGGCAACCATATGCAATTTTCCTTTTTTCATGTCATGTCAAAGATATTATATGATGATGGGGATATAGAAGTTCTCCATTTGGAAAAAGAGCGCGGGAAACTCATTGATATGGGGTATGTTTGAATTGATGATTGGATTAGTGGCTTATTTTTATTTTGACTTATGGAATCTTAAGATTGAGAAAAAGTAAGATTAGGTAACATGATTAATGTTTGGATTAACGATTGAATAAGTGCTTTTGTAAAAGTGAAAGGTGTTTGGTTTGGCTTTTGCATAAGTGGCTTTTGTGATATTTAAGAGAAAAAATTTAAAAAATTATGAAAAGTGAAAAACTTAATTTTGAAAATTTGGAAATGGTCAAATACATAATAAAATAACAATAAAAATGCGGATAAATTAGAAATTATAAAAACTTAAAGTTTTTAATAAAGTAAAATACAACAGAACTAATTAGATTAAAGGTCCCGTATAAACTGGTCGAAGCTGTACTTGCGCATTTTTGCTAATATTTCGAATCTATTTTCTCACACTCCAAAAGTTATTTCTATTGTACACTTCAAACTTAAATTTTATAAATTATATCAAACTCTAATTTAAATATTAAATCCTAACTCATATTTTCACATAACTCAAAATCTAACAAAATAAACGGATTAAAATCTCAATAATATCTCTAATAATCCAAATAAATTATTTAAACTAAATTTAATTGGTAAAAACACCATATAGAAACTAATTTATGAAATGTTATAAAAGAAATTGATTATAAAATCATAAAACAACTAAATAATAAATCTAAACTGATTAAAATTAATTATTAATTATTCTCTACATTTCTACAGTCATATATTGACAAAACTCAAAATTTGCCTAAACTCTTATCCCAAAGTATTTTATAATTAGCAGAAAATTACTATCTAAAAAAAGAGAAAATTATTTAGAATATTTTTTATAAAAGAAGTTTTGTGATTAAAAGTGATTTTGAGTATCTTATTGATTTCTAAAGATATGAAAATACTCTTATCAATATTATTATATATACACACACACATATAAGCCAAATAAATACATAGGTAGTTGGCCAAAAAAAAAAAATGCATAGGTAACAATTAAAAGCTAATAGGTGGTTCTAAAAGCTACATTTGCAAGTTTAAAAAAAAAAAAAAAAAGCTGCTTACGGGAATAAGCCAATCAAACAAAATGTTATATCAATCGTCTCAAAACCTCACCCAATCGTTATTGTCAGTGAATAGTGAAAATTTTACCCCAAATCGCTTAATTGCCTCACTCAATGGTCAAAACAAATACACACAAAGGTGATGTCAAAGATAAAAAGAAGGCCGGAAGAGTTATAGTTTTCTTTTTTCATTAAATGAATTAAGTTATTAAAGTCTTATGCTTCTTTTATACAAAATTGTAATATCTAATTATTTTCTTTTACCAATCATTGTTTTAGTAATTCCATCACTTTTAGTTTAAATAAATTTGTGTCCACTCAGTAAAATAAATTTCAATTTTCATAATTTATTTAATTTATATTGAGGTATACAATAATTTAAATAATTTTCATTTTAAAAAAACTAATTTAAATTATTTATATAAGCAAAAATATGTAAGCTAATATATAAAGGTAAAATGGTAAATTAATTATTATCTTCACTCCTATCACCTCTTGAACTAAATAAAGGATAATTAAAATACTTTCCCTTTCCTCCCCCTCCAACCAAACCAAATAAGGTGACCTTATATCCTTTTCTTCCATCCCCTCCCTTTAAACCAAACAGGCCCTAAAGTTCCTCCTCTCTTCTTTTTGATTAATCCAAACAAGGTAATATTAAAATTTCTCTCATTCCCTCCTTCTGTTGAACCAAACAGACCTTGGTGTGTTTGGTTTGAGGGGAGGGGAGGAGAGGGTGAGGAAGTTACAATTTTGGATAAAAGAAATCCAAAATTTACCCTCTCATTTTTTAAAATTTTAGGTTCCCGCTCAAATTTACTTTCTCATTCTTTTTAAATTTTGGATTCCCGCCCAAAATTTAAATTCCTTCAACCTAAAAAGATAATTTATCCACCCTCCCATACCCTCCCACAGTCCCACTCCTCCCCTCCCCTCAATCCAAACACACCCTGAAACTTTCGTTGAAGGGTTGAGCCAATTTCTTTCAGGTAACCGTGTTTTAGGCTGTTAGCCTTCGATTCAAACCGAGTCACAAAATTTTCGGTTTATGCAGCGAATCAGATCGGACATGTGGCCGGTTCGCTATATTCAAAAATATTTGAAATCACCGAAGGCGCGACAAAACGGACCCATCTGCCTTTGCCCGTTGCCTAACAAATTCTCTCTCTCCATTTTTTGTTGTCCGTTATTTTGCCCTAATCTCTCGATCGCAGTCGTCGTTCTCATCATTCCTCTGGTTGATCGAAGGCTCTAATCTGCCCTACTTGCATCTGAGGTGACTTGTCGACATTCTCCTTGTCTGTGCTCATATTCTCTTTCCTTTTCAAAAGTCATGGATATGGTTCTATGTTTGAACTTGAGTTTGAGCCAGTCGTATTATACTACTCATTCCAATTTGCTGTTCCTTTTAGATTTCCGATTTGATTAGCTGGTCATTTACTTGAAAAAAAATTTGCAAAGCAATTGATCGAACTCTTTCTTCTAGTACCTTCTCCAGTCGGTGATTGTTGGACCGCACCAGTACTAACAACACTTAATCTCCTTTTAATTTCGTTGATTTCTTGATAGTTTGACTGTAGGGATTGGTAAGATAGTGATTAGTTTGATATTGTGTAATTTTGGTATTTAGAGTTTTGAGTTAGAATCCAGGAGAATTTTTTATATGAGAAGTTGTTGAATGTCTAATCCAAGATCTAATTCATTGAATCTTGATTGATGTTTTGTTGATAAATAGTAGAAGAAGCTGATTTCGGCCAATGGAGAAATACGAGAAGTTGGAGAAGGTCGGAGAAGGGACTTATGGGAAGGTGTACAAGGCAAAGGAGAAGGCCACCGGGCAGCTTGTGGCTCTGAAGAAGACACGTCTGGAAATGGACGAGGAAGGAATTCCTCCAACTGCTCTTCGAGAAATCTCCCTCCTTCAAATGCTCTCACAATCCGTCTACATTGTTCGCCTGCTTTGTGTCGAGCATGTCGACAAGGCCTCAAAGACCGTGGCTGCTGGGTGCCAGCCCAGTACTAAGCCCCTCCTCTACCTGGTGTTTGAGTACCTAGACACTGACCTTAAGAAGTACATTGATTCTCACCGCAAGGGCCCTAACCCCAGGCCTCTTTCTCCGTCCCTTATTCAGAGCTTCCTTTTCCAGCTTTGTAAGGGAGTTGCCCACTGCCATAGTCACGGTGTCCTCCACCGTGACCTTAAACCCCAGAATCTTCTTCTTGACCAGCAGAAGGGAATTCTCAAGATTGCTGATCTTGGTCTTGGACGAGCCTTCACTGTCCCTCTTAAGAGCTACACGCATGAAATTGTCACCCTTTGGTATAGAGCACCTGAGGTTCTGCTGGGATCCACTCACTACTCCACTGGGGTTGACATGTGGTCCGTTGGATGCATTTTTGGTGTGTGGATTGCTATACACATCTCCTTTTTTATATTATCTCTGCCAACAAATGTTTAATCCGCCAATATTTCTTCATCCCCAGGTTGTTAGTTTATATAGATTTCACCTAACTGAATTTGGTTTTGTAGCTGAAATGGCGAGAAGGCAAGCCCTGTTTCCTGGGGATTCTGAGTTCCAACAGCTGCTTAACATATTCAGGTTGGAAATTATTCTACTAATGCTGTAAAGAGCATCTGACAAATTAGAAAAATTTGCTTTGTTTTTACTTACAATTCTTTTTCTAACGGCAGTAACAGTAGTGTATTTATTTCAATTTGCCACGCTTGTCTCTTATAGGCATTTCACCAAGGTTAGTTTTCACATTCCAAAATCCAAAATCCGACTTCAACATTGACTTCATTTTTATTTATGGTTGTTGAAGGTTGTTGGGTACTCCAACTGAGGAGCAGTGGCCAGGAGTTACTTCTTTGAGAGACTGGCATGTCTACCCCCGGTGGGAAGCACAGAACTTAGCACGAGTTGTTCCAACTTTGGGACCTGAAGGAGTAGATCTTCTCTCGGTGAGTGTTTTGTTTCAACTACTTAGTTTTGATTGTTATGTCCTATGCCTTTTAGGAACAATTATTATAAGAAAAATTGCTACTATTAATCAAAGAGAAATTCGCAGTCTTTAATTGCATTGTTTTGAATGAGCACCAATGTCTGGAGGCAATGATATATGTATGAACAAACTATTCTATAGTCAAACATTAGACATCCTTTGGATTCAAGCATGCCATTGTTTTGCTTTCTGATAAAACTTGTGGTGGGACTAATTGAATGTAATATTGGCGTTCTGCAGAAAATGCTCAAGTATAACCCTGCTGAGAGAATTTCTGCAAAGGCTGCACTTGATCACCCCTACTTTGATGGCCTGGACAAGTCTCAATTTTAATCACGTCCTTACCCACTAGTCATAAGTTTGTGTGCAGATATCTCTGTTTGCGATGTTATGTTGTGTAGTTACCTGGAAATTTTTCATGCTCTGCCTAAGGATCTTTTCAATCAATTAGGTAAAATCGTTTGTCATCGTCTTGTTGATCTGATTGGACATTTCAATGTAAGTTTCCCAGTGGCTGAATCTTCATGAGCGATCACTCTGGTTGAGAGGGACTTGAGAAGTCTTGTTTACCTTAAAAAGTATGTTATTTGCTTTAGCTATAGTTATATATAACATTACTATTAACAATGTGAATGCTATGTTATTCCCTTGTCTCTCACCTTTTGTTGTCAATAATGACTTCGGTTTGTTAGGGGAGTTATATATATTCATCAGAAACACATGAAAGTGTCTAACTACTCTGAGAAGCATCCTATTATACTACACACAACATTCTAGTCACTAGACAGGAGAATAGAGGTCTTATCATGTAACATTGGTCTATTACTTTTAATTACATGCCTAGAGAAGTAAATGATTGTGCCAGTAATATTGGATTTTAGCCTAATTGATGAAACTCTGTCACTCTTCATGTGCATATATCAGCATTTTGTTCACTAACATGCGTAGTGGGAGACAAACTCTTAATTAGATCTTTCTTCATATGGATTAATTCCATGGTCACTCAAGTAGTGCCAAAACTAAAGAAGAGAAAACGTGCATACGTTGATAAATGAATTGGAGAAGAAATTAAATGGGGAGAACAAAGTTCCGTATGTTTGCTATTTATTCTCCAACCATAGCTTTGTGTGTTCTCTTTTCTTTTTTCCTTTTTTGTGTGAACTGGAACTGGCATACTGCCCGGTCCGGTATTGGGGGCAAAACTGAGAATCAGTAGAAAACCAGAGAATTGGAAATTGGTTTGAACTGGCCAGAATATTTTTTTTAAAAAATTTAAATAATGGTTCTAAGCTATTTTTTATGCATATCTATATATAAGGATTGAAAATGAAAAAGTAGAAGGGAAATGTGCGAGAGATATGTGTAATTATATTCATATCCTAAAACCTGGAAAAAAGAAAGGGAAAGTGCAATTTAGTTTTGTGTAATTTTTTTTTAGCCCAATATTAAACCTATCCATTTTTAAAGGCAATCTTATGTGGTTTTAAAAGGAAGGACCAAGTGTTCTTGGTCTAGTAGTGACAAACTGCCTTGACCACAAGTGGGCTGATGGCAGGGTTATGTATTACCTCCGATCATAAATATAAAATAAAGTTAATTTTTTTAAAAAAATTAAGGAAGTTAATTAAATTATTTTAGAATATTTTTATTTTTATTTTTTTTTCAAAACTAATTAATTTGAATAATAAACTAATATATAATCTAAGGATATACAACATATAATATAATTAAGTAACTTATTTATCTTCCTTAATCTCTCCGAAAAAAGTTAACTTTATTTTATATTTAGGACCCGAGGAAGTATAAAATTAAAATGGATCGTGGGGAATATGTGAAAAGTATCATAAATGAAATTAATAATGCCATATTATTAATATTAATCTAGTACCATAATAATTTCAACCAAAACTGGTTGATTTAAAGATGGAGAATCATTTAAAATAAGCTCAAAATACAGGTAGCCCAAATATAATTATGAAAGCCCAAAATGTGGTTTGCTAAAAATTTTATCCAAACATTATATTTTGATTAAATTAATTATGCGACTTTAACCAAACATTCATACTTTGATACCCTCAACCACAATTATCTCAAGTGCTTTTTGATTGAATGATGATTTGGCTCAAAATCATACATTGTGGATCTCATAATAAATATCTGTGTTTAGTTGATAGTCTTATCATTAATTTAATTAAAATAAGAGAATAATGGATCAAACTAATAATTGACTAAACTAGTCAGTTATTAAGCTTCTTTTTCAATTGGATTTGATTGAGTTTGACTCCATCCGTTTTGTTCAAGTTTGAAAATTGTTTGACGGATCAAAACATTAAATGATTTCACCAATAAACATTTAACAATAATGGAACCCTTTGAAAAATAAAAGTGATTCCTATGTATAAATTCAAATAATTATTTTTGATTCTGGACTTGGTGTTCAACCCTCTAAAAAAATTATATATATAATTAATAGTATCACCATAAATTCACCAATAAATAATAATTGGGAAAATTGCTAAAAATCCGTTGTTACAAAATTTATATCCTAAAGGTAACTGAATTTAAGGATCCATGGCCCACTAATTTTTAGTTATATTCAATTTATCTTCAACCAAGCATTGTAAATACTTGAAATTATATACAAGGTTGTCAAATGGTAAACTATTAAAAATTTACATTTATCAATAAATAACTATGGGAGAATCCCTGAAAAGTAACATGAAAATTGGGAAATGATAGAGAAGTCATTTCCCAAGAAAAAAGTTGAGAATTCTTTATCATATTTTAACACTTTCTAATCAACTTTTGGTAAAAAAACTCATCTATCATTTACCAATTTTTAAGTTCCTTTTCAGGGATTCTTCCAATAAATATTGAAAGTATATACTCTTTTTGGTCCTTAATATAAAATATATTTAGGAGTTAATCTTGGTCCTAAATATTTTTTGTTATATTTGCCAATTTTTTTTCTAATTTATCGCTCTCTCAATAATAATTAAAAAAGAGAGAGAATGAGAGAATTAAAGGAGATGACTAAGATGTTTTAGAAAATACATCTAATATCGACTAACTTAATTATAATTTTTAATATAATTAAATTAAGTAAATATGTCTTAAATTAAGGATAAGAGAGAGTAATTAAATAATTAAAATATGAAAAATACAAAAATTTAGTTTAAATAAATTTCAATTATAAATAATTTAGTTTAAATATATTTTAAATACATTAATAATTTATCATGCTTAACAAATTTTTTTATAAAAGTTATATATGATGCCAGTAAACATTTTTAAATACAAAAAAAAAACAAATTTAAGATTGAGTTGATGCGATTATATAATTTAAAAATGTAAAAATAATAAACTCACTATAATTTTATAAGTTAAAAATGCACAAATTTTAAAATCTGAGAGTCAACTTATAAGTTTGAAAACAATAAATATACAAATGAAAAAGAGTTACATCCATTTATATCTTTAGAAAATAAATTTTGCCGAAGGATTTTTAAATAATTTCCTTTTGATAATAATTCATTCATGTTATAAAAGAAGTAAAGTAGACGAAAAGGCATGACACGTGGGAGCGGGAGTGGAGTTCGTTGAGGCAAAAGAAGTGGCGGGACTTTGCTTCCAAAAAACGAACGCTCCTCTCTCTCTGCTTCAGCGGTCATCCTATAAGCCCGCAAATTTCCCCTCTCTCCCCCCCTCCCCCTTCCTCATTGCATTAATTTCTGAAAATATTTATTTTTAAGCAGAGAAATCAGAAAGATTTTATAACCCTTTATTTCATTTTATTTGTATGATTCATAAAAAATGTTACGCTAAATTTCTTGGATGGTCGCGAGAAAGCTGGAGACACCAACTTCTCTGCTGAATCCTCATCGATCATCAATTCTTTTCCTTTTCTAATCACTTTCCTTCACAATCTATGGATTCCTCCTCCGTCTCTTTCTCTGTAATTAATTAAGCTTTCTCCCACACTTCTCAATTCCTTCCTATTTTTTCGTCTTAATGTTTTTGTAATTCTGGATTTCATGTTGCAGAGTTTTTCTGTGGAGTTTCGATTTTGCGGTAGCTGTTGCCCTTGGATTTCGTATCTAAGTGTTTCGACTTTCGTTTTCGTTTCTTTTTCCTTCTGAATCTTTTTGTCTGAGAGATGAAGGAGACGACGGAGAAAAAGAAGTACCCCATTGGCCCTGAGAATTATGAACTGCTGGAGGAAATTGGCCAGGGGGTCAGTGCTCATGTGCATCGTGCTCGTTGCATTACTCTTGACGAGATCGTTGCCATTAAAATCCTCGATTTTGAGCGAGAAAATTGCGATCTGGTAATTCACTTTCACCTCTATCTTGGCTCGTCTTTATTCAGTTCGTTGGAATGCCATTACTAATTATGTTTTGTATTTCACATATTTGTTGTCTATTCTCCTTATTAACTTTTTAATTGTCTTTGAAATGATACTTATTCTCGTACGTGCTTTCTGCAGAATAATGTTTTTCGTGAAGCACAGACTATGACCTTGGTTGACCACCCTAATGTCGTCAAATCACACTGCTCCTTCGTTAGTGATCATAATCTATGGGTTGTCATGCCATATATGGCTGGTGGCTCGTGTCTTAACATATTGAAAGCCGCCCACCCAGATGGTTTTGAGGAGGTTGTAATAGCAACAATATTGCGAGAGGTATTGAAGGGTTTAGAGTACCTTCATCATCAGGGCCACATACATAGAGATGTTAAAGTGAGTATTAAAGATGCAGTTTCATTCATTGTTACAATTTATAATATAGGCCAAAATGCAGTGTTTTTCTTTTAGTCCGTATGCATATAGTTTTCTGACATGACCTTGAAACTAAGCGAATAATTGCCTGCCTTCAATGAATTCATTATTTTACTAATAAGAGTGTGACACATTGGAGGTTACTTGTTCAAAAACAATAGAATTTGTGGGTTTATTTAATTTCACATGTCACTCATTCGAGAATAAATTAATTGATTTATTGACAGCGGGTATTATATAACACAAAATAAAGTTTGGGGTCCATTTTAAAGTTTTGAAGGTCAAAAGAATATATGCATTTAACTTCAAGTTCAGAAGGTTATATATTAGGTCATGTGTTTTGTGGCCAATACTAAAATAGTTTTAGGTTCTTGCCTTTGACCAACTTGTATCTACTTCTATAGGCCGGGAACATTCTAATTGATTCACGTGGTGCAGTCAAGCTGGGGGATTTTGGTGTATCTGCTTGTCTTTTTGATTCAGGTGACAGGCAACGTACAAGAAATACGTTTGTGGGGACACCTTGCTGGTATGATCTGAGCTTTTTTCTAAGGTTTTTATTTGGTGGCGTTTTTGCTCTGTTGATATTCAATATAATTCTGTTGAACTGATGGAACTTGATGCACTCTCAGATTATATCCATGGGTTTGCCAAATTATTCTGTAGTCAATATATATATGCATTGAGTCTCTGTTGTCATTTTTATTTTTTCATGTTATATAATAGCTTATCTATGATCAAGAGTGTTGGAAATCAATTGTATAATATTTTGGTTACAGGATGGCACCTGAGGTCATGGAGCAACTGCACGGTTATGACTTCAAGTCGGTGTGATTTTGATATAATTACGTGATTTCCCTTTCTTCTCTCACACTTCCTGATGGTAAAATTCAGTTGAAAATGCTATTCTTGTAATTGCAGAGCAGATATATGGTCTTTTGGTATAACAGCATTGGAGCTTGCTCATGGTCACGCTCCTTTCTCAAAGTATCCTCCCTTGAAGGTGTGGTTACTAAGACAGGACATTGTCTCATTGAACCCTGAATGATGTTTTCAGGAATTTAACCTTCTACATGGTCAGGTACTTATTATGACATTGCAAAATGCACCGCCTGGCCTTGATTATGAACGTGACAAGAAGTTCTCTAGGGTCAGCTCACTTTGAATATATGTGTTTCTATTTTCAATATAGCTTGATCCTTGAACTCATTTTCCCCCTTCTATCCTGAAATCTCGCTTCTATGTTGTCATCAGTCATTTAGGAAGATGATTGCTGACTGCTTGGAAAAAAATCCTTTGAAACGACCCAGTGCAAGCAAGTTGCTAAAGGGTACCTTCTTTAGGCAAGCTCGCTCAAATGATTATATTTTGCGAAAGCTTTTGGAGGGGCTGCCTAATTTAGGTGATCGCATCAAGGCCCTAAAGGTTGCATATTGTTGCCAGATATTTTTTTCCCTTCCTTCCATGATGTATAATATTTTATAGGGCTATCATTCTATTTCAGAGGAAAGAAGAAGATATGCTTGCCAAAGAACAAATGCCTGATGGGCAGAAGGAGGAATTATCACAGGTAGTGTGTGTGTGTGTTGTTGTGTTGTGTCAGCAAGCAAGCCAGCATTTAACAAAATTGTTTGTGTAGAATGAATACAAGCGAGGAATTAGCAGCTGGAACTTCAATATTGAAGAAATGAAAGCTCAGGCTTCATTGGTACCCAAGCTGCCCTATCGTTTCTCTCACAATGAAGTTGTGATTCCTGAAGTTATACAATTTTTGAAATGCTATTTTTATCTCTTTATAACAGGATTTTGATGATGCAATATCTGAAATCAACCCAGGAGGGAGTTCTAATAGTCTATCTGCAATTGATGTACAATCCCCACGTGCAAACAATTCTCAAATTACTGATATGGTAGTCATAAATTTTTTCTATGCCGTTGGAAGATGTTTGCAGTATTTAATATTCATTTTCCCCCTTTCTTTCTCCGTCTTCTCCCTTGCAAGGAGAGTGGTATTTTATTTGAGTAGTTTCTAATAGCAAATGCTTCACAGGAAGATAACGAAGAGATCCAAAATCAATCAGCTACTGTGCCTGCAGTAGACTCCACAACAACTGATGCCAAGTATGATCATACATCCTGTATATTGTTTTTATGGAACTCATGTTGTAAGAGCTTTTGAGAATATCATAGGCTTTTGCTTGTGCCAAAGGTTTTTTTTTTTTTTTCATTTATAAAATCAGCAAAGGGGCTAATAAATTAATCAATATTTTTCAATCCAGAGTCAGAAATGGAAATTCTAATGACGACTCTATCACCAGTTTAAGCCATGAACATCACTCATCACAGAGTGCTTCACTGTGTCTTGAAGATCATGTGTTGGACCATAATTTGAGTGAAAAATGTGAAATGGAGAATGGTGGAAGACAGGTGGAGCCTACCCATTCTTATCACAGAAGATGCTTATCAAGCATCGTACCTGAAATTGCTCACACACCTACTCTTGGAGAAATGTAAATATTTCAACTAAATCTTTTCATTTTATAAAATTGCATGAGATTGTGGCAATAGTCATTAGCATCATATTTGAGCTGGACATTTGGGTGTTGATGTGTCAATCCTACTCTGCCTTGGCTGGGATGTCTTTTGATGTTCCTAGACATGCCAAATATATTTGACTGAGCTTCATAGTCTCCTTATTCTGGCTTGGCTGGACTGGATATTAGTGCAATACATAAACTTAGTTTCAAGAGACTGGACTGCTGTATCTTTCTTCTTTTCATTGGATGTGCCAGTATCTAAGAAAAATATGCTCAATTCATTCTTACTTCAAAATTTTAAACTACACTAATTCAGTACTGCAAACATGGCTATATTTTATGCTGCATTGCTGCTCAATGTTTATTGCCACTTCATGAGTTCATTTCATTGCTATATTTTCAGAATACAATTGGGGAAAGGAGTATTTATCGTAGATTTTAGATTTAATAAATAGATTACCATGTCCAATTATGATAATTCTTTTCTTCATTTTGGCTTCTTATCTTAATTTTACAAATAACTTGCACTAAATAGTGAGATCTTAGTCATGACTGAAATTGTGCATCATTGGTAGTATACTTCTGTCTTTTAAGTATCAGATAGTTGTTATATATATTGTTGATGTTGAGAAGGAAACTTGATGCAATTCAATGTGAGTTTGAATGAAAAAGAACTTTCTACTAAATATCTTGTCAATTTTTTTTCTTATAAATAATCTCGTCTATAAACATCCAAATAAAGGTAAATCATATTTTACCCACTTCCAAAATTTGGGAATCGGTCCCTTGTGCTGTGTTACTGGCTTTTGACAAACCTTGGTGTGTAGAATAAGTGGTGTTTCCATTGATTTTCAGGTGAGAATTGACTATAATAATTTGTATTATCATTGTCATGCATATTTATTATATAAATGACAGAGAGAAGATACAAAATCTGCCCCTTAGCGTTTCAACTTCCAATGCAACAACAGTACCACAGTCAGGAGAAGGTACCGTGCCTGATCATATTGCTCCATTAGTCACTTGTCTTGATTGTCAACTTCAAGGGAGTGTCAGTTGTCACAAACTATTTTCCCTTTCTTGTTGTCATATAACTGGCTGAGCTCATGAGGCATGGAAAAAGGCCTCCTGTGTCTTCTTAAAAATAAATTTATCCTTGAGGCTTGAAGCAGCTAAATCATTTTCTTTTTTGTTTTTTTTGGTAATATGCGGCAGCTACTTTGGATGACACTGATGAGAAACTAAAGGCACCAGTTGTTCAGCAGAGAGGACGTTTTAAGGTTACATCTGAGAATCTTGAGTTAGAAAAGGTGAATATTTACTCTGATGTAGATATAAAGCGCTTTCCTTAAGACTGAATAATGAGTGAAGTTTTCTTTCAGGTGGGCCCAACTCCTATTCTGCAAAAGAGTCAAAGCATGCAGGTTAGTTTTTTCAGTCATGAGTTACCAAGGTACTAAAAACCGGTTATTGAATTTAAGAATTAGGGGTCTAATCGGGGTCAAACTGAGGTCAAGCCATCATGATTAAAATGATATACGTTAATTAAAATGTAATATTTAAATAAAAAGGAATTAATTCACAAGTAAATAGAATGTTTATGCTTTACACCACACATAATCTAATAAAACAGAGTTAGTAAAATATAAATTTGTGGACTGCTATCTTTCTTTCTTTCTTTCTTCTTTTTAGCTCAAAACAAGATTGTTTCAGGCTCAGCAAGTAGAAAATTATAAAAATAACATACTCTAATATGAAATTGAATTACCATCATATACCAGTATTAAGCAGATATGACTTCCAATTTACTGATAATCTTATGTTAACCTGGTTCATGTAGGTTATTAGCTCACACAATGTAACTCCTTTACCTTCAATTTTACCACCACCATCGACACCCGAGGCTATATCATCAAATCTTTCTGGTTCTTCTCTTTACCAATTATTGCGTTATGTGTTGCAAGCAAATATTGAACAAAGGGTATGCTCATTCACATTCATATGGTCATGACTCCTTTGGCTAGTATCCATAAATAACTGTCTATATATATATATATATTTATTGCAACTTACGAATAACAGGACATTGTCCTATTTTTGTTTTGGTGTAGGACGCTATCTTACTTTTAATGAAACAAGTTACTGCTGGTGACTCTACAGGTTCCTTCTATTTGAATTTTGCTTTAGGCATTTTCCTTTGTATAGTTTCTGTTTGTGCACATACTTATAGATTATATTATCTGTCAATTGTGCAGTTGATGGAGCATCTAAGCAAGCAGCTTCAGCAATGGAAAAATCCTTGGTATGAATTTTAGTGGCAAATAGCATTCGAACTCTTCTTACTTTATATGGATGCATCTGTCTGAGAACTATCAGCTCTTGGCTGCAGTATAAGGAAGTTTGGAGTCAGCGTAGGGTAGTGATACTAACCGATTTTAGGTTTGAAATTAATGAATTTAAACGAGAAAAATTTGTTGAAAACGAGTTAGGTAGCTAATTAAACTTCAAACAAATTCCAACTTAGGTATATGATGAAGTTTCCGGGTTCAGGTTGTTCCTACTGTATACAGGAAAAATTTCTAATTCAAACCTTGAGTGACTAACAATTATAGCCAGTCAAATTGCTCAACCTTTCTGCTGTTCTCTCTGGTGTGTGACTGGTAGAACTAATATTGAACTAGTTCTAAACTTAAGAATTTAGACAGGATAGGAAGGAAAAAGGCAAAAAGTGTAGAGCTAAAATCTGTAAACTCCAGAACAGAACACAATAACTTTTGATAATTCATTCAGGAGCGCATAAAACTGACTTACAACACATATTTATAGAGTTTAACATCCATAGCTGCTAATAACTAAAACATAAACAAACTGCTAAATAAAAGATAAGATCAAACAACCACCCTAAACTGCGTTTAACTTCCTAAACTCCCTTCCAACCACGTGTCTTTCTCCTGAAATATGCCAAGAGAGGACATGGAGTCGGATCATTACCCCCCCCCCCCCCCCGGTGCGGCGAAAAGAAGCCTTGTCCTCAAGGCTGAAAGAGGAAAATTGGTTGGCCAAAGTGTCATAAAATTCCCAGCTGCTCTCTTCCTTTGGTCTGCCCATTCCACTTCACTAAGAGCTCAATCTCTTTGTTGCCATGGGAGTCAGTCTTGTCATCAGAGAAACAAAAAGAAAGAATTTTGTTCTGGTTTGAGCTGAGCTTCCCAGTCATCATTAATAGGCAGAGGTGGAAGATAAGATGAAGAATAACCATGTGCAAGCTTGAGCAGCCAAACATGGAAAATTGGATGGACCCGAGCCTCATTAGGAAATTGCAATTCATACGCAGCTGTAACTATCTTACAAAGAACTGGATGTGGACCATAAAAACGTGGTGCAAGCTTCTCAAATCTGTGCTTGGCCAAGGATCCCTGCTTGTAAGGTTGAACCTTGAGAAAGGCCATATCTCCAGGTTTAAACTCAACATCCCTTCTACTAGAATCAACTTACCTTTTCATTCGTGCTTGAGCATTGGACAAATTATCTCGGATTGTGGGTAGTACTGCTTCATGCTCTTCAAAGTAATCATGCAACTCAATTAAGTTGGTGGCATATGCTTGAAAACGAATTAGAGAAGGAGACTCTTGTCCATAGACAATCTTGAAAGGATTTGTTCCTGTTGAAGTATGAAAGCCGGTATTGTACAATAATTCTGCCCAAATGTAGAAAGCCACCCTAAGATTTAGGATGATCCAGTGAGAAACAGCGTAGATAAGTTTCTAAACACCTGTTAACAACTTCAGTCTAGTCATCTGTTTGAGGATGATAAGCAGTGCTCATCTTCCACTTGGTCCCACTTAGTTTGAAAAGCTCTTGCCAAAAGGCACTTAAGAATATGGTATCTCGATTAGATATGATTGATTTGGGAAAGCCATGAAGACGAACGATTCCCTTGCAGAAGGTTGCTGCAATTGTTTTAGCAGTAAAATGCCTTGACAGCCCAATAAAGTGAGCATATTTGCTCAAGCGATCCACTACCACTAATATGGCTTCCCATCCATGTGACCTTGGTAAACCAGTAATAAAAAGGAGAGAAATGTCTTCCCATACTTGTTGGGGAATGTGTAGAGGTTGGAGAAGACCACCCGGAGCTTGAGGAAGGAATTTGTTTCTTTGACAAGTCAGACAATCAGTAACATGTTGAATGGCCTCTTCCTTCATATTCTTCCAAAAGAATTGTTGTTGAAGGCATTTAAGAGTCTTGCGAACACCACCATGTCCCCTAAAGGAGAAAAATGAGCCTCAGCAATAAGTAGTGCACTCAAGTCAGAGGAGGCAGGAATGACAATTCTGCTTTTGTAGTATAGGTGACGAACAGAGATAGCAAAGTGAGGATGTGAATTAGGATCAGATTGTTGTGACCGAATAGTAGAGGAAGCATAAGGGTCCTGCTGTAGCAATTGTGGCAAATTTTCAAGGGAAGATGCATGGTAAATTGCAAGCACAAACAAATAAGCTGAATGAGGGCATCTAGACAATGCATCAGCTCATTGATTAGGTATTCCCGCCTTATTGAAGACTTTGAAATCAAATGGGAGATGCTTCAGCATCAATCGCTGCTGTTCAGGTGTAGTTATGTTCTGCTCCGTCAAATATTTCAGGCTGTTGTGATCCGCATGCACCTCAAACTTCTGGCCCATCAAGTAATGCCTCCATTTTTGCAAGGCTGAGACTAATGCAAATAATTCTTGGTCATACACTGATTTCTGGCGTTTAGAAGGAGACAAACCTTTGTTGTAGAATGCAATTGGGTGACCCTCTTGTTGTAGAATTGTTCCCATGCCAGTAGAAGAAGCATCACACTCTACTATGAAAGACTTTGAAAATTCTGGTAGTTGTAAAATAGGAGTGTTGATTAATGCACTATTCAAATCGAGAAAAGCTTGTTTAGAGAGTTCTATACACATGAAAGAATCCTTCCTGGTCATATCAGTTAAGGGCTTGGCTAGCTGTCCATATCCCCTGACAAAATGCCTATAGCACCCTATTAGACCAAGAAATCTCAAAGCTTTTTGATGTTCTGAGGAAGTGGCCAATCAGCGACTGCTATTATTTTATCTGGGTCCACTGCTACACTATCACCAGAAATTATATGACCTAAAAATGAAACTTCAGGTTGCAGAAAGATACATTTTTTCGGATTAGCCAGGAATTTGTGCTTCTGCATTGTTTTTAAAACTGTTTGAAGATGAACCATGTGATCCTCAAAAATTTTATTGTAGATCAGAATGTCGTCAAAAACACCAGGATGAACTTTTGAAGAAAAGGACGGAACATATCATTCATGGCAGCTTGAAAAATTGCAAACGCATCGGTTAACCCAAATGTCATGACCACAAACTCATAGTGGCTTAAATGAGTTCTGAAAGCAGTTTTGTGAACATCACCAGGAGAAACTCGAATTTGATGGTACCTGACCTTAAATCAATCTTGGAAAAGTAATGAGCCCCATGTAGTCCATCAAGTAGCGCATCTATATTAGGAATCGGGTACTTATCTGGTACTGTAATTCTGTTAAGCTCTTTGTAGTCAACGTAGAACCTCCAAGATGAGTCTTTCTTTGGAACCAGATGGACTGGGCAGGCAAATGGACTACTGCTGGGTTGAGTAAAGCCTTTGTTCAACAAATCTTCAACCTACCTCTCTATTGCATCTTTTTAGGAGTGAGGATATCTGTAGGGACAAATGTTTGGTGGAGTGGCTCCCGGAAGCAGAGGGATTGAATGATAACGTTGTCGAAAAGGTGGTAAGCAGTGGGGTTCTTCAAAGACTTCATGATAAGCCAGCAAAAGTTCTTGCAA
Source organism: Inga laurina (assembly GCA_963855925.1). Lineage (NCBI taxonomy): Eukaryota > Viridiplantae > Streptophyta > Magnoliopsida > Fabales > Fabaceae > Inga > Inga laurina. Next base: position 15,802,576 of record OY979711.1, read on the forward strand.
CATCTCAAACTGAGATATTATTTTGTTACAAGAGTAACTAAGAAGAGAAGGAGAATTATTTGTAGGAGAAACACCTTGCAGTTTGTACCATTTACCTTTAACCCAGAAAATGATAAACATTTGATGCCAATTAGCTTCAACAATATTTAAAGAGGCTAGCCACTTGATTCCAAGCACCATATCTATGCCACCAAGAGAAAAAGGGATGAAATCATCCTGAATAGTTAAACTTTGCACCTGAACCTCTAAGTTTTTGCAGATAGCATTGCAAGAGATCATGGAGCCGTCCCCAACCTGTACTCCAAAAGGCGTTAATTGCTGCGTGTTAATTCCCAGTTCTGCAACCAAGTTGTTAGAGATGAAGTTGTGGGTTGACCCACTATTGATCAAGATGAGAATCTCTTTGGAAAACAAAATTCCCTTAATTTTCATTGTGGTCGCAGAGGCTTTTCCCAAGATCGAGTGTAGAGATATTTCAGCCAAGTTTCCTTCTCTTGAAAAATTTTCATCTTTGGTGAAGTTGGTATCTTCAATGTCATCGGAAATCTCCATTATCTTAAGATAAGACGATTTACAGCGATGCTTAGGAATGAATTTATCACCACAACGGAAACATAAGCCTTTGTCTAAGCGTTTTGTTTTTTGGTTGACGACAGGGGTGGTGCATGCGAAATATTAGGAGTGGAGGAATATGGTGCCGCAGATAACTATTTTTGGAAACTCGAATTTTGAAAATTTGAATAATGATTATAGCCCTGATTTGTGGAACTAAAACCCCCTTGCTGACATGGCAGATCCTTATTATTGCGCCAATTCTCCTGATTTCGCGTGTTGTTGAATCATTTACCTGTGCGAATGAATCCCTAAGACTGCATTTTGGCCTCAAACTCTAAGGCCAAACTAGCGGCCTTATAAACCGTGCGGGGCTTCTGTATGTTCACGTCAGCTTGAAGTTCTTACTTCAGTCCATTGATAAAAACTGAGTAAACAATGTTCTAGCTAGCCCTAAATCCGAGACTGGCGCCTAACAAATCCCTGCTTATACTCTCTTATTGAATTCAATTGCTTGATGTTGCAAAGATAGACATATGGGTTTGGGAATTCCATCTGTCCAAACTGCTCTTGAAATATCTAAACCAGCTCATCCTAGCAATGAGCAAAAAACCGGACCGAACAGACCGGAATCAGCCAGTTGTCTGGTCTGGTGGCAGAATGTCGAACCGATGTGAACCGGACTGAGCTAGTACAAAACCGGTTATAACCGGTGGTTTGACCGGGGATCATTTTTTGGTTCTTCTAACTGCTATCTGATGTCATTTTTGGGGGGCAAAATGAAAGTTTGAACACCAAGATGAAGAGAATAGCAGGTGAAGAAAGAACAAATCTAAAAAAGGAAAATGAAAAAAATTACGTAACAGGATATGATAGTCATAGGAAAGGAGAATACTCAATGCTTGGCCGGAGGAAAATGGACTATGAAAGACAACAGGAAAAAAAATGAAAGACACCAACAAAGCGGCAGAGAATGAAGCAGACGAAAAAAACGTGGAGGAAGATTTAGTGGTGGGATGTGGGAAGATGGAAATGATATCTCATCACTAATTAGATATTCACGGCTATAAATTAGGAATTGTATTTAAAATTTAAAATTTAAAATTCAATCCCATAATCCATGGGTTAATTTGCCTTAGGTAATAATGATAATTAATTAGTTAGATATCGTAATATTGGAAATAATACTTGAAATTTAAAATCCAATCCCATAATTCATGCGTTGATCTGCTTATGCTAATTAATAGGTTAGATATTATTATATAAGTATAGCTATCATAACTAATACTAACAGATTTTAAGCATTTTTTTTTCTAAAGATATTCATTTTTTATTTATAGAAGTTTAAAAATATATTACCACTTATTTTTATTATCATTTAAAATTTATTTTGTATTATGATTTTTTAATTAGTTTATTTAAAATATTAATTTTTACATTTCAATTAAATTATATTATTTTAATATGACCGGTCTAACCCCTAGTTAACCTCGATCCAATCCATTGAAGAGGACCGTAAGTGGATGGAAAGGAAGAGGACCGTAGTCAAATCCCTTGAAGTATTGCCTGGAACGGCTTAGTGCCCAGTTCGGTTTTTGTTCCTTGCGTCTTAATACCTTATAGTTCTCCCAGATGATACCCAAGTGAAGGTATCCAATGCATCACCATCTAAGTTCATCATTGCAACATCTACCTTGAGTTCTTTAGGTGTTTGGTAGTACCTAAAGTACTTTTCGGCCTTCATCGCCCATCCACGAGGATCCCCACCTTCATACTTTAGAAACTCTACTTTCGAATGAGGCTTCGTCGAATTTTTATTCCACCAATGAATCTCGGTATCTTCTTCATCATTATCAGTGTACTTATACAGGTGAGAATGGTTTGATTCCCCTTGATTGATCTCTGGAGCCTTCTTCTTCAAATTGTTGATCTCTAAATTCATCTGGTTCAATTGTGCAACAATGACGGCTAATTGTTGAGAAGAAATATCTGTCGATGGTTGCATAGGGGGCTGAACAAGAATTACCGATGGATCATTACGGGGATTTGAATTCAGTGAATTGGTTGCATTTGGATCAATGGTTGGGTCATTTTCTTAAGAAGAATTCTAGTGTTCATTGTATCTTACTAGGTCCAAGGAATCCGCTTTGATACCAAAATGGTAGAACTAATATTGAATTAGTTCTAAACTTAAGAATTTAGAAAGGATAGGAAGGAAAAGGGCAAAATAGTCTAAAGCCAGAATCTGTAAACTCTAGAACAGAACACAATAACTTGTGGTAATTCATTCATGAGCACATAAGACTGACTTGCAACACATATTTATAGAGTTTAACATCCATAACTGCTAATAACTAAAACATAAACAAATTGCTAAGTAAACTGCTAAATAAAAGATAAGATAAAACAACCAACCTAAACTGTGTTTAACTTCCTAAACTTCCTTCTAACCATGTGTCTTTCTCCTGGAATACACCAAGAGAGGATGTGGAGTCCTATCAGTGACACATAAAGAAATGCTACCTCTGGTCTCCCTGGTTCTGTTTTCAGTGATTGCAAATATTGACAGTATAGTACTAGCCATCATGAATATTTTTGCCGCAGTAAGTTGGCATGAATATCCTTTGGATTCCCAATGGAATATACCTCCTCAGGTTCTTAATATAAGATCTACTTCAATGAAGAAATTGAACTACAAACTAGATCTTATATTAAGGATAAGAGAAAGTACGCTTTATGTATTTACCTTCCAAAGATAGTTTTCCTTTCACTTCTTGGGAACCATGCCTTTTTTTGAGGAAAATTTTTTTTGCATAAATGACTTGATATTCACCTTTCCCTGTTTTACTCAATGGGATTGTGCACTATTGCAGCTGGAAGCATCTCATGAGAACGAGAAAGAGCTACTTCGTGAAATAACTGAGTTGAATAGGAGGTATTGTATTATAAGATGGACGATTCTTTTACGTAAATGTCAAGCAGGTCTTTAACCTTGGTTTGTGACATGTAGGCTCCAAAGTGCCCAGGATGAGATTAAAAAATTGAAATCAGAAAACGAACAGGTATGTATCAATTATTTGTATGCGTGTGTTTGTAGTTCATTTTTCAGAATCATGCTTTGGGCCTTGGGGTAATGAATGTGACATTTTAACTCGTAAATTTTAGGTGTGATATTGCACTATCCCTACAAGGGATATTTGGAATAAGATTTTGGTTGTGTTATGGTTGCTCATCAAGTGTATGCCTAGGAGTACTCAAATCTAAGTTCTTCGTGGACACCTTCAATTAAAAAAAAGAAGGTACAAGGAAGAAAGCAGAATGGGGAGATGATGACTGCAAAATCTTTTCAACTATCAAGACGTCATTCTCCAAGGATTTGTTTAATTATGTCGCAGGTGACTGCAAAATACTAGTGCAGATTCAATGTTGATGAGATTTACGTACATGTATTTATTGTTGTTTATATATTTATTGTTGTATTTGTGTGTTAATGGCATTGTGCGATTCGAGTCCGGATTCTCTCCCTTACATTCCTATCCTTTACCTTTCTCATACTCAAAACAGTATAGTTTTGGGTGTAAATTGGGAGGGTATTTCACCTTTTTTTTTGGTTAAATAACATTGAATTTCCTCAAGTATTTTTTTTAATAATACCTAATATTCTAAAATATTTTTTTGTTCATTATGTAGCATAAAATGATTTTTCAAGAGCACAAACTATCTGACAAGATGCAACCTAAACTATTTTTTCACTGACACTCTGTATCTTAAATTTATTTTTATCGCATTCAGCACCCTAAATTATTTTTCTAGTTGCAACGAGAAGCCTCTAAAATGTTTTTCTAGTGGCAATGAGCACCATAAATTTGGGATACTGAGTGTTGAATGCGTTAAAATTTAGTTTAAGATCAGGAATGCTACTGGAAAAATAGTTCAGGGTGCAATTTGTCAGATACTGGATGCTCCTGAAAAATTATTTTATGCTACATAATGGATACAAAAATATTGTAGAACATTAGATACTACTAAAAAAAAAAATACTTGAAGGGCTTCAATGTTATTTAAAAAAACAAGGAAAAAAAAGGGTGAAACACCCTCTCAATTTACACCCAAAACTACACTATTTTGAGTATTGAAGAGGTGAAGGATGGGAATGTCAGGGAGAGAATCCGATTCGGTAGGATTCATCATGTAGTCAACTTCACTAATATGATTAGGCTTGTTGCTGCTACTGCTTGCAGAAGCATTTGACTAAAAGGATTGTTTCTGAGTTTATTTTTATTTAGAGGGATAAATGATATTACGAGCGAGATCAAATTTGTGGCCTACCAGAACCCATTAAGCCATAATATCATTATTATAAATTGTTTCCAAGTTTATAACCACAAGAGAGGGGATATAGTGGGCCCCATCCTATCTGTCATGTGGAACCCACCATATTCCTCTCATTTACTCAATGTTTTCATACCCGAACCGGACCGGATGGTTTGGCCTCCATCCAGACACCTTCTTGCCGGCTTGGTTCAAAGATTTGGGTCGTCCTAGGAGATAAGCCGATTTAAACCATTTAGAACCGGCTTTTGAGCCGGAAGCTAGATTTAAGCCAGGAACTGGAGCGACTTGACAAAAATTGGACGGCCGGAAAAGAAGATGAAAGTCACCGGAAAGAAGAAGAAAGTGAATGGAAAGAATAAAAAAAAAAAACAGAGCTAAAAAAAAAACAAGAAGGAAGGAGGGAACAACACATTAAAAATGAGGAGGAAGAATTATAAGAAAAATAAAAGAGCAAAAACTTATCATTAAATATGTTGTTGCTTTTTTTTTATTGCCGAGAAATGAATGAAGGAAGAATCCGTAGGGGAAAATGCTCTGTAAAGGAGACGACCAAACGTAATGAAAGAAGGTAGAGAAATGAAAGAGAAGAGAAGTTAATATCAAGGGTTAAAGGGTAAAAATATCTGTGAACTTTTTTCACAAGTGTGTCTAGCATCATAAACTTTTTTTTGATGCAAAATTATCTATGAATTTTGAGAAATGAAGCCAAAATACCATCCCTGTTAATTTTCATGATGGCGGTTGCTAAATTTGTGGGTCCCACCAAGTGCCATGTGTCAACAACACATTGGTTACATGTCACTTATCTATGTCAAACTCTCTCTTCCTCCCCTTCCTCCCTCTCTCATGCGACTTACCTCTGGAGTGAAACAATTACAGAGCACAATGTACTAGGTTATGTTCCGACTCTAAGGCTCTGTTTGGCTCTATAAAGGGAAGGAAAGGGGAGGGGAGGGGAGGGGAGGAATTTTAATATTATCTTTTTTAGATAGATAAAAAGGAAGGAAAGGGGAGGGATTTTAATGTTGCCTTCTTTGGTTTAGGAGAGAAAGGGAGGGAAATTATTTTCACGTGGACAATTTTACCCTTATGTTATAAGTGATTTTTTTCAAACTCTATTAAATATACAATAAATTTTAATTATAAATAACATTTTTATGCTCTAAATTATAAATAACATTGAATATAATTATATATATATATATATTTAAAATTATATTTTATAATTGCAATTTTATATATATATAAATATATATGAATCCAACGCTGGCTGGAAGCTGTAAGACCTTAAAACTTTCCCTGTTTCTATCCATTATTCCACTATGTTAATTTAGGAAGAGCACCCTTTTTTTGCGAGGAACATTGACTCTGTTTTTCATTAAGATATCGCCGGCCCCATGATTTTTCTTGCTTATAGACCATGATAATAAATTCAAACCATATCTATAAGCAAGAAAAATCAGAACCTGAGACTCAGAATTAGTAGAGAGAGAGCTTGTGATGACTGATGCCATAGCGAAGTGATAGAGAGAGAGAGAGAGAGAGAGAGAGAGCTTATAATGAATGAAAATGGTGAAGGGTGATTGTGGGTTATCATAAAATTGGAGGAGCATTTTTGTCTAATCTGAAATTTTTTTTCCAACCTCTCCTCCAAATCCCCCCAATTTGGGGGGAGAGATTTTGAGGGGGGGGGGGATTTCAAAAAAGCTCCCCTCTCCTCCTAAATTCTTGGTCTTCCCAATTAAGGTGAGGGAATCAAAATCCTAAGGAACGAAAAATCGGACCGAGTAATGAATCAGTCACAGCACAGGTTCAAGGGTTAATAGGTTAACTGGGGTCTAACCGGTAATTGAACCGGTCAAATTAAAATATTATAATTTATTAGTGGCAATATATATTAATATATTTTAAAACTTCTATAGATAAAAATGAAGATTTTTAGAAAGAAAATGTTTAAAATATATTAGTATTAGCTATAATGCCTATACTTATGCAATAATATCTCCTTTTCTATAATTATTATATCTTTTTAAATAATATTTTTCATTATCTTCTTTATTTTTTTAGATTTGTTCTTTCTTTACCTACTTTTCTCTTCATTTTGGTTTTCAACCTTCTATTTTTCCCTAAAAAAACACAAAATAAAAATTTGAAAAAATAAAAAAATTGAAACCGGTTGAACCACCGGCTTTGACCGGTCCAACCGGTTTCACGGTTTAATGATCAAATCAGACCGGACCACTGATCGGTTTCCGGTTGAACCAGCCGGTCCGGTCCGATTTTTTGTTCTATGCAAAATCCCTCTCCTCCCCTCCCCTCAAACCAAACTGAGCCTAAGATCCCCCAAGCTATATGCTCCAACAAACACCTGGAAATTCAACTTATGGATTACGGAGAGAACTCATCTAGAATCCTAGTAACTAAAATCCTACAATATCGGTCTCCGCAACTCTCTCGCAAGAAAAAAATCTAGCTATTAAGACCAAGCACTAATCTCTGCAACAATTAGTTCGTCCATGTTTATTATCCCAAATCCGGCTGCTTTGCCTTTTCTCGGTGCAACTATCCAACATTTTTGGCTTCCTACTCTCATTTCACATTTTCCTCTTCTCTTTATCATTTTCTAGACATCTCTTCACCTGGAAGCACCTCGTCTCCTTCCTTCTGCTCTCGCACTTCAAGCCTTCCTAACATCCAATATCCTTAAATATAGTTATCAACCTGATACACGATGGTAGGAGTTGTAGACGGTGCAGCCATTAGAATGGAACACAAGTGATTTCGACCACATTGTGTATCGTTCAGACATCAGAGTTCAAAATTGAGAGAGAGAGAGAGAGAGAGAGGAAGGGAGAGTTGATAGAGGTAAGTGACCAGGGGACTCAATGTTTTGTTGACACGTGACACTTAATGGGACCCATAAATTAAAAAGTAACTGTCATCTATGAAAATTAGTGGAAATGGTATTTCTACCCCATTTTTTAAAGTTCATAAGTAGTTCTGCACCCAAGAAAAATTTATAATATCATATGCGTATTTTTAAAAAATTTTCATAGATATTTTTACCCCTTAACCTTAATATTAATGAAAGAGAAGAGTGAAAGTTTAAGTTTGGATATGACATCTACTTTTCATTTTTTAAAAAACAAGCAACAATTCCCCCGAACGTTGCGCGAGAACAACATCTACAACTTTTAACTCACAAATTGACCTTACATGCATTCACTTCTATTGTATTCATAAATCATGCACATGCTCCAAATTAGTACAAAACAATTTTAACGTAATTGTCTTATAAATTCCTTAACCATACATCAGTCACCGCTAATCAGCATCTACAGTCATAAAATACATACCAAAACCATACCATAATTTTTACTTTGTACATATATGATTCAGCACCAATAAAAAAACTGACTACACTAAACATAAGTAACTGGCAAATACACATCTATTTCAACAGAAATAGAGGAGATGCTATTAATATACAATGTTATATCACTAATATACAATAATCAAATTAAATTAAATAATATATGCAAAATGGGCAAAAAAAATAAGGCATCAAAAAGAGTATGTAAGTTGAATTCAAATTTTGAAATTTGAAAAAGATAGAGGGAAAGAAAAGCAGCTATAATTAATAAACAATGATAACCAAACAATCAGAAGAAAAATCAGGGAATATAAAATTAATATACAAAAATCAAATTAAATCAAATAATCCCACTTATCAGCACCCATGCAGAAATAAACCATTATAAAGAAAGCCCCATAAATAATCCATTGCAAAAAGAATTTAAATATGACAGAAATGGTGCACCCTAAGTTTATAAGACGCAAGCAAATATACTTTTGTCATCCTTAATGACAAATGATACTGAGCTTTTTAAGAAAAGTGCAAAACTAACTGACGAATTTGAAGACTCGATTAAATATAAATCTAAAACTTTGGCCACAAACAAAAGAAGCATCAGCGGCAGACAAATTCCCATAGTTGTTTGTAGAAAGCAAGGGGAAAAAATTCTGCATTCGCCATTGATGATGACCTTTTAAGAAACTGACTTTTTAAGAAAACCGTTCATCCCATCCTTGATTCAAATAGAATAAGTATTCTACATTGGCTATTGATTATGAGTAGTCAGCAATGTTTATTTTGAGTAATATAGGATAGGTAGAAAAACAAAATAGAAGATGGTAATCTCATTGGCTTTCTCATCAACTCCGTAGTGAATAATTTAGAAGATGAAGAAGATAAGATAATGAATGAATGACAAACAAATAATAAAAAAGACTTCAAATTTTAGAAAGGAACAAAAAACCAAAGACCTCAAGGACACCTCATGATGACTTCGTTGATGTTCATAAAGGTATAAACTTCTCGATATATATTCAAATACATGATATGGTTATGTCGCACTGAAAAAATAAATAATTCAGATGATAAAAATATAAAAAACACAATATATCCATTATGTTGAATTTCAAACTCATGCTATTTATATATCAAAATGTTTGGATACATATCCAAACAAAAAAAATATTCCAAAAATATCTGAAAATTGTTACCCATGTCCATCCAACCAAAAAACATATATATGAAAAACTAAACCCTTGACCCAATAGAAGTAGTGAAGGTTCAAGCCCTCCTCAATTCTTGGAGCAGTGCTCTCCTCATTTGCATGAAAAATCAGATCATAAAAATGTAGATAAAAAAATCGTCTCACCTTCACAACCTCACTAGAAATTAACTAAGTACCATCTGCTTTGGATCCTTCCTTGTAAAGTGTCATACCCCGCAATATCATCATTTCCCTACTGCAGCTTGAAAGTGGTTCATGGACAGAAGATGGCATGGAACCCAACACATGATGTATACTATTCTTTTCAGGAAACTTCAACAATAAAGGAGTCCTAACTAATTTCTCTAACTCATTCTAAAACAAATGAAACCATTATGTAATCTCATAGTTTCTACAGGAGAGTGCTCAATTGAGACTATGGAAATGATCAAAAGTACTACTGATAATACCAAAAGATACCTGGACAGCCTTATGAAGATGCAGCATCATCCTTTATCCCAGTAACCCCAACTTTTCGAGGTTTTGAACATATTCATTTAAATGGTTTAACACTAAATATGCAGCTTGCCTTGTTTTCATAACACGCAGAACCAGAAAAGTAGGCATATCAAATAAATAAGCACATTAGGGAAGTAAGCTTCTCCATCTAATGCTTCAAACTATATGCATGGTTCACAAACTTTGACTCTTATATGGAGCATGCATCAATCAAATTGATAAGCAGAATCCAAAGATTCCAGTAAAACTAATAATAAGAAACATTGATAGAAGAGTTTAACTTCAAACCTGAGGGAATGTCATATGAACTTCATCAAGCGTTAACCGAATGCAAAAGCGTAAGCAAGAAAAATAGAAAAAACGGAACCTTTGATCTTTCTTGAATACCCAGATGATGGCTTGATCTTCCATCCACAGCATATTAGAAGCTCCTGGAAGAAAGACAGAAAAACCGTAAATAAAACATTAAAAAAACAACAGTTTAAAGTTAAAAATAATATCAAGTACCCTAATATAGTGGCCAGTAGGCTCTTTCTCTACAAAATCTTCCTCGAACTGGGGAGGCTCCCCTGCCCCATCCTTCTTATCTTAAGACATTAGGCATTAGTCATTAATCTGGGATTGCTAGAGGTTTGGAACCGATGAAGCATATAAAATTTGAGATTATGTCAACTGCTAATTGTCCTATGAATAGGTGACCTATTCATTTAGAAACCCTTTCTTCAATTCACGTGTAAAATATCCTTTATGGATTTGATAGTTGTTCCTCAAGGATACTTGCAAGCACCCAATCTTATCTCAATCTCAAACAAAAGCATATGATGCATTTTCAAATGATACTTAAAAGCATATGGTAAGCACCTAATCTCTATATACTCAATTTAATGTTTATTTAAACTCTATAAAGATGTTTGAATTTCTTGTGTTGTTCTTTATTTTTGAGTTTCTTTTGGAGGAAGTCAAATTCTCTTCTTCTGTGACTCTTTAAATGTGCTTACCATAGCAGTATATATGCAAGTCAATATGCCCTTCCTCAACAGTTTCAATTTTATGTCTTTGTCATCCCACATAACATGCTCATGATACCTGGAAAGGAAAGAAATGGTCAAATGTGTTGGTAGATCAATACATATTTGGGACTAAGAAAACTGGCAGTTAAAAACATAGCAGACGCAAGGGCAATAAATCAGCAAGAAATCAAAACAAAGCAAATGCAAATGCTTACCAATTTTTCGTGATTTATACCTAAGATATGGTTTTCACGAATTAGCTCAAGATCATCATCATCAAGAACAATGCAATTCGATGATTTTCTGAAATAGTTAGCGAAGAGCAATTAATGTTGAGTACCATATATCAAATTGCATGGTAAGAAGGGAAATGAACCTCTTCTTCTTTTTTGTCTCTTGTGTTTCTTGTGGATTGTCATCCTCCTCTTCTTCATCAAAACCAACGATAAATTCATCATCCTCAAAGTGATCCAAACCATCATCTACATCACCAAGTGAAGAAAAAAGGAGGTCATACTCATCATTCCATATTAAGTTCTCAAATTTCAGGGAAAATGCTTTATTGAGTTTCTTAATTTTAAACTTGAACTGAAAATGGCATTTCAAAATTAACAACAACGACTTTCTTAATATTGTGAAAAAGAAACAAGAACTTGCACTGCTTACACTACAGAGAGCAAAATAAAACCCAGGACGATAAAAGGAGGAATAACGAAAAGAGGAATGAAGCTCAAGTTTAAAGTTTGGGACTAAGAAATCTAGAGAAGACAACGCTGATTTTTAGTTCATTACCATCTTCTGATTCTTCTTCGTCACCTCCGTTGTCATCGTCCATTGTGATAGCTTGTTCTCTCATTTTCCCTTTCTGAATATACCTCTCTGCAAAATTTAAACCCAAAGGAACGATTAAAACCCTAAAAAATGCACACCGATTCAAAATACACATGAACAAAGATGGTTCATTGTCAAAAATTTACCTCGAACGGTGGCCTGGGCTTCAATCCACAGCATACACCGAGCTCCTAGAACAAAGAAATTGCGACCGGGTTAGTTGTGGTTCATTAATCTCGCCATCAATAATCACAGGTCGAAATAATCGGATTTTCTGAACTTGAAGAAAGAAGCGAGTATCAGACCAAACAAAGATGAGGAGGGACCGAGGGAGAGGTAGTGGGAGGAGAGGTTAGTTGTGGTTAAGTTGCTGTTAACTGCTGACATGGAAACCACTAATGCAGATAGCACGCTCTGATTGGATACTTGGTTGAACTTGACCTAAGTAACTTGATATAAGTTTGGTTCAACATAAATCACATTACAAAAACTAACTTTTCTATTAAGTTATTTTTAATAAGTCAAAATTATAATAAGTCATTTTTCCTACCGCTATCCCAAACACACACGTCATAGGCTTCAATGGTGCTTCCTTCTCCTGCGCGTTTTCAAGATCAAACATAGCTGTCAGTAGGGATGAAAATAGGTCAGGCCCTTAACAAGAGCCTACGGCCTAGCCTACATAAAGCCTAGCCTAGCCTATTTAGTAAATAGGTCAGGCTCAGACATATTATTAGGCCTATTTAAATAAACAGGTCAGGCCTATTTTTATAAGGCCTAGCCTATAAGCCTATAGGCATGGCCTATTTAACTTTTTTTTTTTTTAAAAATTATACTAGTATATAAGTATATATAATATCATCTAAATTATTTATAAATTTACCAACTTAATCTTAATTCTAAGTTTCATATTTCATCGTCATTATACTCAACCTTTGCTTTCCCATAAATCTTTTACCCCCACCTCTCTTCTTTTCGATCGCTCGAGATGGCAACACTAACTCACTTTTTCTCCCATAATTTGTGCCCTCCACTAAAGCATAATAATTGTTATGAGTTTATTTTAGTATCAAGTGAAATATTATAATCTTAATAAGAAGAGTTTGTCCCAATTTACGTGGGAAGAGTAAAAGATGTAAAAATCTAGTTTTACATGTTATTTGTTATGCTTAGTCGATTTTATAAAATATATCTCGTTAGTTCACAGACGATTAGTTTTTCTTATTCCTATTTGTTTGGACAAGTGTTATCACTAGACATTATTTTCTTGTCATTACTAAGCCTTAATATTATGACAAAAATAGTTGTTTGACTTTTAAGATATAATGTAGGATTGTATATAAGCATAAAGGGTTATATATGAATTCGGAGGCATATGCTTTAAAGGTTATTTAAAGTCCTACATTTTAAATAGGCCTTTAAACAAGCTTCAGGCCTTGTTAGGCCCAGACTCAGGCCTAAAAAAAACCTACATACAAGCTCAGGCCCAGGCCCAGGTTTTGAATCTCTGTTGCAGGCCCAGGCCTATTTAGGCAAAATCTAACCTAACCTAACCTATTTCCACCCCTAGCTGTCAGCACCCGAGAACAAACTGTGGAGAGATTGAGGATGCGCTTGGTGGTTCTCCAAGAAAGGCGGTCAAAGAAACTAAGAAACTCTCAGATCGAAGAGAAGAGAGTGGATTCTGAGGCCGTGGATAGAGAAGGGCAGTCTAAGTAATTTACCAAACCTTAAGAATTTTTAATTTTTAAAATGATAAAACAATATTAAGTAGTTGACTGACACGTTAGATTAAAACTATATGAGATGGAGCATTCTAATCGGACAGAATATGAACAAGATGGTACTCTAGGAGTACCTAAGTATTTCTCCTTTTATTGATACTTGAAGATTAGGTAAGATGGTCTTTTGTGGTATTCCACATTTAGTATGTATTTGAATTAGTTTTTGAAAATAGCTTTTACAATTTGTGAAATAAGTATGATGTGAGAGGAATTTTATCTCGACTTGTAGAAAATAGCTTCGGAAACCACAGTTTGAGTGTTTCCCAAACACTCACTTAATGCACGACAGTGCTTTAAATAAGATTGTATCCAATGGGAGGACGTCTATGCTTTGCCAAAAAAAAAAAGTGATAAAGAAAATACTATTGAAATAATTAAAAAAAAAAACTTACTCCTATACAAAACCCAATAAAATATGTGGGGATAAAAAGACAAATAAATTGCACAGAAAGTGAGAAGAACTACGTTATTCCTTCTCTCTTTTTGTTTTCTTATGATTAATATTCTTGGGGGGGTTTTTTTTTTGTTTTGAAACAAGAGCCATAAGACCAAAAATACAAAACAACCAGAGAGAAGGCTTATAAGATTAAACGAGCCAGGCCGTTCCCTGCAACCAATACTGCAAATAAAAATAACACATCAAAAAACATATTTCAAATAAAAATAGCAAATAATTATTTTTATTTTAAAACTAAAGTAAATAATAGGTCTAATATTTTTAATACACTTATTACTTAAGATTACTCCCATTCTTTTATTATTATTACTACTCTTACTACTACGTTCAAACATATAAAGAATTTTTTTTTCAAATTACAAAATTATTATTTTTCTTATTATTAATGAATAATTCACTTTCTACCAATAAAAAAAATTATTTTTATTTTATTTTATTCTTTCCATTAAACGACTGCTGATAAATGAAAGAGAAGTAGGGGTGGAAACAGGCCAGGCCAGGCCAGGCTTCCACCCTAACAGGCCTGGCCTGTTTTGTGTCAGGATGGCCTGTGCCTGGCCTGTGGCCTGTTACAGGCCTTATTTTGAGCCTAAGCCTGGCCTGTATATAGGCCTGGCCTGGCCTGTGGCCTGTTAAGAAAGCCTGAAACTAGAATAGTGGGGGAAACAGGCCACAGGCCTCACAACAGGCCTACATCAAACAGGCTAAAAACAGGCCAAACTCAAACAGGCCGAAAACAGGCCAAATTAAAACAGGCCGAAAACAGGCCCAATTACAATAATGATCCGACATAAACCATAAAAAATGAAACAAAATACAACTATACAACATAACATTAACCAAATACAACAGCCAAAGGATCTTCTCGTCTTTACATCAAATCTTCAATATAATATCTTCTTCTCCTTTGAAGACCTTGGAAAAAATTAATCAAATGTATAATATTAGAGCATAACACAATTTTAACAAGGAATATGTATAAGAAATGAGCAACATACAAAAATGGATTTAGATTCTTTAAAGGCAAGCAATAAATGTCAAATAAACCAAATTCTTTAAGTGAATGCAGATTCTACAATAAACCAATTTCTACTATAAACTAATTTCTTTGAATTAAGATTCTTCAAGTGAATCAAGTTTCCAAATTCCAATTACCACGAGCATAAACCAATTTAAAGAATAAAGGATATTATCTCAAACAAAAAAGAGCTCATGCTGTGGAAGGGTCAGGAAGAACATTGACGGATTTGAAGCTCAAACATATATTAATGACAGGGTTCAGAACAAGCAAATCGAAAGAACAATTAACAGAACTAGAACCAGAACAAAGTAATCGCAATCATCAATCATATATTTTTATGTCAGATTCATATTCAAAGTAAACGAACCAGAACCAGAACAACAGATAGCTCTTCAGGATCAACAGGCCCTCCCCTAAGAACAAGTTCGTCCCCAGAAAAACAGAACAAAACAGAGAGAAATCGAACTAGAACATGAACAATAACACTATATGCACGTTTGTCTCTCAGAAATTAGAACATGAACAAGCAAATCGAAAGAGAAATCGAACTAGAAGAGAAGCAAACCTCGTTTCAGATCCCACAAGGCGAACGGTCTTCTGATCAAGGCGAAACTGAAAAAAGGAACAGGGCCGAGATCTGAGCCTGAGAGTCGACTTGTCCAGTGTCGGCTGAGATCTGAGACTGAGAAAGGAATAGGGCCGAGATCGGAGTGACGGTGATCGACTGAGAGAGTGAGAGTGGGTGTATGTCGACTATTGAGCGGCTGAGCTGAGAATCCGAGATCTGAGAGAAGGAGTGGTCGAGAGAGAGAGACGGAGATCAGATCTGAGAGAGGGAGGGGGAGTCGAGAGAGAGAGACGGAGATGAGAGTCCGAAATCTGAGACAGGGAGTGGAAGTCGAGAGGGAGAGACGGAGATGGGAATCCGAGGTATGAGAGAGGGAGTGGGAGTCGAGAGGGAGAGACGGAGATGAGAATGAGAATCCGAGATCCGGACGAAGTTGAGTCTGTGAGTGAGGGTGAGAGTGATTGGGGCAGCCCAACATTAATTCAGCCCGAGAGTGATTGAGATTAGAGAATATGGGGTGGCCCAAATTTTTTTTTTTTAATAAACAGTACCAGGCCGGCCTGATAGGCCTAAAAGGCCTCCTAATAGGCCTAGGCCTGGCCTGTTTAGAAAAACAGGCCTTTAAGCAGGCCTGAGTCTGGCCTGTTTTTCTGACAGGCCAGGCCTGAGCAGGCCGGAAACAGGCCAGGCTGCAGGCCCCTGATAGGCCGCCTGGCCTGTTTCCACCCCTAAAGAGAAGTAAATCAAATTGTAAACAAGATCCATAGCTTCTCCTAGATGGCTAGCTACCTTGAATCCGGCACAATTGTACCTGTAATTTATCATACGTCATAACACTACAGGACATAGATATAACCATTAATCAAGCTCACACAACAAAAATTAAGGCCATTGAAAAAAAAAAAAAAACGAGTTAGAATGGTGAAATATAGTTAATATTCGACCATCAAGTTAGATATGAGGCTGAGAGCCCTATCACACGTTACCGGTTCGATAAAATAAATAATAGTAATGGTTGGATATATGCAAGCTGAAACTTGATAATTAAGAATATATATAATTAATACTTCCTCCATTTAGATAGTAGATTTTCTTTGATTATAAATGTAAAATCTTAATCCTTTTTATCTTCCATATTTATAATTTTTTTAAAAATATCCCTATTAATTCCATATACTAAAATGATTTAAGTTTTGGGGTGGTTTTAATACAAATAATTAAAGAACTTACAATAACTAACTAAAATAATTTTTTTAATCTCTGTAAATTAAACATCTAGATGTTGCACTAAGCTGAAGAGAGCGTATTAACGTTGAGATCATATGAATCATTATCAGTTTAGTATACTTGTGAATGCAAATCGTGGACATATATAAAGATGGTAGAATTCTGAATTCATTGCGTTATTTTCAGTAAAGAAAAAATTGCTGAAAGAGGAACATAGTTTATGTAGGTTTTTTTTTTGTCCTAATAACTTGAATTATATTTGACTGAAGTTTTTGGCCGTATTTTTTATTTATGACCAAAAATAAAAATCGAAGTGGCGATAGTAGTTCATCTCTATCCAGACAACACTATTTTTTTAAAAAATAAAAAATAAAGCACTAATTTTCTTCCAAAGCATAATTGTATGCTGCTCACTCTCGTCTTACATGAAGGAGTTAGATGAAATTTTAAAAAATTAAAAGAAATTAGTCAATCGTTGATTCGGAAACGGTAAAAAAAGTGTTTTATTTCGTTATCACATAGAAAACTTCTATTTAATTGAAAAGGGGAATGAAGTTAATTCTTATTATTATTAAAAAAATGTTGCAAACGTTTGGTTCGGGGAATGAAAATTTTGATTATTTGCATGGTTTTTTAAATTTATAATTGGAATGCAGGTCCTCGCTCTTTTTATTGTCAATCGAATTTGAGTATATAAGCTAGCAATGTTAAGATTGTCAGCATAATCATGGCTCTCCATTTTTTCCAAGTTGACATTTTTGGTACTTTTTGCAACAATATTTGGACTACACTCTCTTTTGCGGAGAACCAGTATAATTAATTAAGAATCGACGTAGCTTGTCTAAAATAAGAAATCATAGAAACCAATCATACAAATCTAGCTCACCATTAGAGATAAGAATTAAGATAAAAGAGAATGGGGGGCAACAATAGACATTCTTTTTTTTAATGACTCTGGCTACACTTGCAGAGAACGATGACAATGGCGGTGAATTCAAGACTTTGGGAGGTTACATACAAGCTGGATCACAAAGCCTCTTCTTCTTCTTCTCTAGTAGTGGCTGATCAGAATATCCACAAGTGCACTGCCTGTTCGAAGGAGTTTTCTTCAAGTTCAGCCCTCGACGGACACATTAGGAAACATCGTCCTTGTTCTTTAGTTTCAGATGCAGATAATTCGTCTACGGACCATTTCATTTACAACTGACATGCTCTCTGCCTTTTTTCTTTTTTGTTTTTTGGTGAACTCAAACTTGTAAATGCTTCTGCAACATATGCTCTAAGTCCTTTGTTACTACTACACTGTGCAAAAGGCACTAGTGCTCTAAGTTGTTTCATTACTTCAACCGATATGCTCTAAGTCTTTTTTCTTTCTTTTTTCTGGTGAACTCGAACTTGTAAATTTCACCAGCCTCCATTAATGGAGGAACCCTTTGTTACTACTCCACTATGAAAAATTTTAAACTTATTCAGCATTCCTTATATAATATGAATGACATTGATAGGGCTATTTGTATGTGACAAGTGGACTATAATATGAGAGCCACTTGTTAGGCAAAATAGGAGACATTGGTAGTGGTGGTTGTGTGACAAGTTGAATGGCCACTTGGTAATGTCCCATGTTGGATAAATTAAACTATTTAGTATTATTGTTATTATACATGGCCACTCTATTACATTATTATAAATTTCTTCTTTCACTTTTAAAATCTAAAACTAATTACAAATCTGAATGCATAGGGATGAATTAAAATATTTAATCTATTACAAAAATTTAAATCTCAATCCTCATATACACCCAAGACAACTTAATAATTTTTCTTATAACCATGATAACTCTTTTAACTTGCCTAATTTTTTAACAACCCAAATAATAAAATTTTACATAGATAATTATCTAATATTTTTATTAATACAAGATAATTTTATAATACTAACCTAATGAGAAAAAGTAGAGATTATATAATTATCTAGATAGAATTTGTTTATTTGGATTGTTAAAAAAAATTAAGACGTGGCATTCCTCCCACTCCTACTAAAGAAATTATATAATACATGTAAAATTTTTAGTTATTTTTAAGCATATCATATTTTTAGAATCACGGCATATATATCGAATTTGTTAGCAAACTTTTTATAATAGATCAAATATTTTATTTTATTTTATTGGGGTTCATATATAATAGATTAAATAATTCAATTTATAGGGGTTTAGATTTTTTTTAGGTTTAGATTTTTAAAATGAATAAGGAAGTTATGATGATATAATCACAGGTGACAAGTGACACATATCTTAGGAAGTTATCAATACATGAAGGTTTTATAATAATAATAATGCTAATAATAGTATATTAAAGGGAGAATTCCTTAAAAGAACTTTGAAATTGTAAAATGCCAGATCAAGTTTTTTCACAAGAATTGATTAGAAAATGTCAAAATTTGATTAACGATTCCCAACTTTTTTCTTAAAAAATACTTGAATTGAAATTTTGTGAATTCCAAGTTCTTTTCTAGGATTTTTCCTATATTAAATAGCTTAATTTATATAGTACATGATATTACTATGTAGCATGCAGATAGACCTAATACGTGTCATACACAGGACACAGCTATCTATTAACATCCCACTTATTATATAAGTAATAGTTTATGACATTGATCAAATTGATGTGACCAGGTATGACTGTAGTGTAAATTCCCTTCTAACTTCACAGTTATCATTATATATTCATAAACTATTTTCCTCAATTTTTATGCATTTGTTTTTTTAAAAAAACTGTTGCCTTCCTCCGCATTTAATGCACAGGCAGACTTGCTAGTTTATGTTACACTTTGTATGATCTATGATTTTGAATTTGAAGATAGTGTTATGCTGCTGTCCAGGAATATAGCGGCAGATATGTTTGTAGGAAAGATTTGCTACACTGCTCTTGATGAAACTTACAGAGACTGTTATTTTGTGGCTAACTGAAGACCAAAGCTTTTGGGAGACTCTTACTCCTTCCGATCCTAATTATAAGACAAAATTGATTTTTTTGGAGAAATTAAGGAAGCCAATTTAATTACTTTAGAGTGTTTATATTTTTATTTTTTTCTCCAAACTAATTAATTTAACTAATAAACTAATATATAGTCTAAGGATACTAAAAATATAAACACTCTAAAGTAATTTAATTGGCTTCCTTAATTTCTCCAAAAAAGTCAACTTTATCTTATAATTAGGACCGGAGGGAGTATTAAAATATGTTTTTTTTCCTTTTTATAAGGCTTCTGTAAATTCTAAATGAGGAACAAATCTTTTTATATATGTTCATATTAAATAGAGGTGGTGAAAGGAAGTAAATATTAATAGAGTAAAATACTTTAACTACTCTTCTGTTTTACCTTAATTAGTATAGATCCCGTGCAATGCACGGATGCAAAAAAGATTTTTCATATTATAAATTATATAGCTTTAAGTTGTAATCAAATATTGAGCTCAATCGTTACCTCCTATAACTTATATGTTTCAAAACAACCTACCAGTAAAAGAATGTCAATAAGTTAAGTTAAATATTGAGCTCAATTGCTACTTCCCATGAATCATATGTGAAGGATATATAGTTGAAAATCATTGTTAAGATTAAATAAAAATTATCAAAACTTTTCCTGATAAGATGAACTTGAAATGAAAATGTGGGAAGTATCTAAACCTGCTAATCAGCCTCTCACTTGATGTGAGAAGTTTGTTAGATAATATTTTAAAATCTTAAATTCAGAAGGTGAAGAATAAAATAAAATATCTCAAATTTAAAAGGTGGAAAATAAAACAAAGATATAAAAAATATTCTCAAAATAAACATATTATAAAAATATAGACAAGGAGAAGTTGGTTACAAAATATTTTAAAATCTTAAATTTAGAATGTGAAAAATAAAATAAAGAGAGATAATAGGGGTGGTTACCAAATATTTTGAATTCTTAAATTTAGAATAAGAAGTTTGTTCCAAAAAAAATTAGAATGGAAATAAATGAAATTCATAAAATAATATATTTTGAAAATAGGCATATCAAAGCTAAAAATCTATTTATTTATTCAGGATAGTTTGTAGCATACAATCATAGAATGTGGGTAATTGCTATAATGGTAATTATCTTCAATTAATCGCAAAAAATCTATTTTTCTCATTGAGAGAAAATTTAGGGATGACGTGGCACGTTATGGTGCTTGCTTTCAGCCCTGTTTTTAAGAATAAGATAGATTAAACAGACATCCCTTCTATTTTGAAAACATACATTTAAGTCCAAACTGTTAACTCCGTTAAGAATATTCTAAAAAGATTCTAAAACTATATTTTTTAATTAAAATTTATATAAAAATAAAATTCATTCACTAATCACCCTTAATACTAAATCTGAACTTTTAATTGATAGCTCGTAGATATCACAACCTTTTAAAAATCTGAGTAAGTTTTTTAAAATGTGTTTTAACAAAAATATGAAATTATAAATTTAAATGACTTATACAATTACTCAAACCTATATAGTGTACTGAAAAAAATGTATTTTTCTGTTTAATATATATTATTTTATTCATTTAAGAAACTAAAAATAAATAAATTTTAATAAATATGGTGAAAAATTAAATCTATAAATTTTATAATCTCAAAATTAATAAATTTTTAACATATTACAGAGTTA
Organism: Inga laurina; assembly: GCA_963855925.1. Classification (NCBI taxonomy): domain Eukaryota; kingdom Viridiplantae; phylum Streptophyta; class Magnoliopsida; order Fabales; family Fabaceae; genus Inga; species Inga laurina. The sequence continues at coordinate 15,824,119 of OY979711.1, forward strand.
AAAAATCTATTAAAATTAAAATTTGGTGGGTATAAACCGAACACAGATGATGATATCTAAAAACCAAAGCTTTTGGGATGACTTTTTTTCTTTTTTGAAAATGGAAATTGTATTACTCAATCTGTACTGTGGGAAATGACAGGAGCTAGTTCCTTTGCAATGGGCTTCAAACATTTTACATTTAAGTTGAATTATTTCTCTGGGTTTTCATTATTCTTGTTTGATTATGATCTTCTTCCTTCGTGATGAGCTGGTATGCTTGCAAGTATTGCTTCAAAACCTTTGATAATGAAGAAGATCAGGAAGATCATGTGATGGTTCACAAGAAGAAGCTTCCTTCCTCATTGAGTATCGAGACCGACTTGCCTCCTTCTTCTTCATTGTCATCTGACGACACCATAAGCTATGCCTTAAGAGAGAATCCAAAGAAGAGCATTCAAATCCAAGATCTTGAGTCTTCGCATCCTAATAATGGTTTTGTGATTCAAGACAGAGAGACTGAGTCACTCAAGAAGCCAACTCGAAAACGATCCAAACCCGTTAATACGACCACCACCAAAGAAGACCTTGAGCGCTACAATCACAAAGAGCGATATGAAAAACAATGGCGAGTTGAAATCCAGAAATGGCGGTGAATTCATGTGCGAGACCTGTAAGAAGGTCTTTAGGTCTTTTCAGGCACTGGGTGGTCAAAGAGGCCATTGTCATCACAAGAAGATCAAACTGAATCATGGAGGCATTTCTTCTCCAGTGACCTATAACCCTAGGACTGAAGCGCTAACCATTCCTACTAAAAGCACTCATGCTAGCTCTAATACCAAATCCAATGCACCCCAATTCCTTTTAACTCAGTACAGACACGAGTTCACTAGTCTCTTACAACTTTGTGGTCCAATAGAAAATGAATCTCATTCCACACCCCCTCGTATCCCTGGACGTATCATTCCCTCCCTCTTAAAGGAGGTTTGTTAGAGAATCATTCAGTACACACCTGGGCCCATCAATTTCCAGACTTTATGATCCACCAGACAACGAACCCTATTCCACACCCCCTCCCAGACTTGAGACGTATCATAAGGACATTGCCAATTGATTAGAAATGAAAACAATTCTTTGGTAATTTTTTCTTTTTATATTAACAATTTGAATATCAAATAATGAAATTGAATCCAATTGGCACATCTGTTAATTGAATTGGATCGATCGGAATATGTGGTTAAGCACAAACAATTTCTAGAAATAGTTTGATAGATAATTTAATCAAATTTTTATCAATTATTTTTCCCTAACATCTCATAATTCTTAAATTTATTTAATAAAATGTGCTGGTAAATTGGTGCAGTTGATGAATATGCATTATAAAAAATAATTAATATTGAGATGGTTTGTAATGCTTGGAGATTGTATTTTATTATTGTGGCTTTGTCAAATTACATCACAATGGGAGGCACTGTTGAGTACTTTAGATCTTATGTTTAATTAGATCAAAATATAACACTTAAATAGTTCATATATTTAGGATTGAGTACCTTTGTAATCCTCACTAGAGTTTATGTCGTAATTATTAAAAGTCAAAGCAATAAATAATGTGTGAAGAGTAGTTTTATGTGAGAAAAGTGCAGGATAGCCATAAATTATTGGATTAATTTTATTACTAGTATTTCACACTTAAAGGAAACCACCATGAAAGTACCGACCAATAATTTAATCAACGTAAATACAATATACATTTGAAATTAGAGACCCCCTTAATTTCCATTTATTTCCGAATCAATTAGAGAACAATGTACTGTAGTTACCAAGGTGTCAAATTAAACCATACCTGCACCTTGACATGAATTCTTTAATTTTGGGAAAATTATATTCAGACCTCGCCTAAGAAAAAATGTAAAAAAATAGTCTCATTGACAACTTCAGGAGCGTGAATTGATAACTCTAAGGGCGTGATTGATAACTTCATGAGACCAATTTTTTATTTTTCTCTTAAACGGACCTAAATGTAATTCATCCAATCTAATTAAGCCACCGGCTCGAGCTACACTATAATGATATTTGAGGAATAAATTGTATACCAGCTAGCACGCAAGCCAATGATAATTAAGTGACATTATTTTATTATTGTAATTATTTATGAATATTGTGTATATTGAATAGTTAGTAATTAATAAATATATGTTATCAAAACGTAAATGGAGATTTTTTTTTTACTTAATTACCATTGGCTTACGTGCTAGCTAGTATATTCATACTTAATTAAATTGAATAAATAGCAGATTTAGTATGAGAAAGTGATAAACTAATATACTCCAACAGTAGGTCCAAGTCATGACAGTACTCTCACTGCTACTGCAAACCAAGTATGTAACATACACTTCGTACGTATTTGGATTATCTTTTTTTAATAGCTTTTATGACTTACGAGATAAGTGTGTGAGAGGAGTTTTGTCTCGGGTTACGCAAACCATGGTTTGGAGGTTTCCCAAACACACACTTCATCTGTTTCAAATAATATTAATTTTATTCAAACCATGGGGTCTTGTTAATCTGATAATATATAGGACCATTTCAACTTATCTAACTCTGATCTATCAGCATGTTTCAAATGTTATGTGTACAAGACAAGAACATGACAACGTATTTTAACTTCATTTTTGGAACATGTAATATTTATAAAAATAAAAAGGATAAAATGTAGATGATAAAATAAATTTAATTCATGCATATAACAATATTGAAAAACTACAATTTAAAAATTATTTTAGATATCAATATGCAATCCTAAATTCTTAAATTATTAGCAGGGTCATTTTGAAAGTGAATCTGAATATATATACGTCTTAAATATAAGATAGGGGTTGATTTTTTTAAGAGATTAAAGAAGTTAAATCAGTTACTTAATCATATAAGATAGTGTATATCCTTATATTATATATAAATTTATAAATCAAACAAAATAGTTTTTAAAAAAATGATAAATATAAATATTTTAAAGGGAAAATCCTATTAAAAGCTTTTTAAAATATCCAAATCCTGAATTGGACTTTTAAATTTAACAAATTCTAAATTAGGTTAATCAGCTCAATTCATAATTTTAAGATTGAGTAATTTTACATATATGCCCTCTTCTCCTTCTCTCTCCATTTTGTATCTTCTGTCTCATCCTTCTCCATCGGTCTCCTCTCCTCTCCTTCCAGTTCCACTCAGATTTATGATTCACATCTCCCAAGGATTATCGATTTTGGAACAACATCTGTTGAAAGTTTTCTGCAGTCTGATTCGAATCAACTGCCTAATAGCTTGGAGCAAATTCCAAAATAACTCGGTTTTTTTGAGTTTTCATATTCTTTGCTCACGTTACACAAGCCTGAACTCTTGGGAGTTTTATCAATCTATGAATAACACTGATCATAATTAAACCAACAATAGTTCAATTCTTGTAGATTTGGTTGTGGATAAACTATTTTTCCTATCTGGGAGAGACTCTGTTTCTGTAATTGTTGGAAGCTCTACTCAAAATTTGGTCCATGGATTTTATTCAAATGGAGAATTAAATTCAAATTCAAGAAATACGATTAGTATCAAACCCTGGCTCCTCCAATTTGGAATATGAACTTATGTCATTGGTGGATGCAGGTTACAGTGAAAAGTGCAGGCACTTAATTGGGAATTGCGTCCAACTATTTGTAAGCATTGTTTCTTTCTTTGTGCTTGCCCTTAATGGGTGGTTCTTGGGCATTGACTCCCGCTTAAGTGTTACTCTTTTCGGTCCTAATTATAAGATAAAATTGATTTTTTTAGAGAAATTAAGGAAGCCAATTAAATTACTTTAGAGTATTTATATTTTTAGTATCCTTATATTATATATTAGTTTATTAGTCAAATTAATTAGTTTGGAGAAAAAATTAAAAATATAAATACTCTAAAGTAATTTCATTGGTTTCCTTAATTTCTCCAAAAAAGTCAACTTTGTCTTATAATTAGGACCGGGGGGAGTATATAAGAATTCTTTCATTCATCAAGTGAATTTGAATGGAAATTTGGGCTCTACTTATGCTGGGAAAATGCAGCAACAAAGATGATTTCCTTGAATATCAAAGAATTGTTGTTAATTCCATTTCAGTGAAAGAATTTGCAATGAATTTAGACATTTAGAGTAATATGCAAGTGTATCGACACTTTTTCCTGGCAGATATTCAAAAGACTAGTGTCTAGAGTGTTTTCTTTTTCTAATAATTCTAGGGCATTGAGGTAAATTGATAAAATGTCTAAATCCTAATTTGGGTCATATGTCCTAATTAATGATTTCTTAAATTTAACAACCCAAATTAAAATTTGAGGATTTCAAAAGACTTTTGAAGGGATTTTCCCTATTTTAAAATAATTTAATTAATTTTTTTAATATCTTAAAAAAAGGGATCATCCTCTTCTGAGGATTTAGGGACGGAGGGAGTATTATGCCACCCAACTCTCACCGATTTCTTAAGGATCGTCTTCTTCGCTCTCTATACTACACATCATGCTTTAGCTTTTTCACCATCTACGCTGGGAAAACTACGCTTTTCTAGATTCGCGGTTGGATCTATCATTTCAATTCGTTATTTTTTTGAACCCTAAATTAGCTTATTTCTCTCCAAAGCTCCATTTTGGAGTTCCTGTCAACAATAGTCACTGGTTATGGGTGCAATGAGGACTACTCGGTCCAAGGCTACGCCTGCGAAAGAGAAAGGACCAAAACTCGAAGAAGGTCTCCATGTGTTCAAGTCTGATAAATTCGATGCCGACGCCTACGTGCAGTCCAAATGTTCTCTCAGCGAGAAGGTTGGTGTTTGTATTTCAATGTAGTGATGTACAGTTTACTATGAAAACCGCGCAGTTTCCTTGACATTCTGAGGGAAAATTATAATTTGATTAAACGGTTAATTTATGAACTTGGTCCTTTGTTTTTCCTTGTTCCAGGATTCTAAACGCTTCTCTTAGTCCTGTAGACGTAATTTTTGCGGGGATGATTCGTTATCATGTTACTCCTGGCTGTCCATGAGTTTGGAGAGCCCATAGAAACATCTACTGGTCTCCAACCTGAAATACTTATTCTGCTGAACAAGGGTGTGCAGTAGATAATCAAGGTGTGCTTCGTATGAGTATGATGAATTCCTTGGTTTACAACTTGTAAATATTACTACCTCTTTTCTTAATTATAACATCTATTTGATTTTTTTAGAAAAATTAATAAAACTAATTAAATTACTTTAAAATAATTTATCTTTACTTTTTTTTTTCTTTAAACTAATATGCTTGATTTATAAACTTATATATATTTTTAAGGTAAGAATTTGCCCAAAAATTTTCATTGAGAATTAATGTTACTTCGGAAGTTTTTTAGACTTAATGTTACCGTAAAAATGTTAAAATGGAATAATACTACCATTTACCATTAAAAAATTAATGGTCAACATTAGCATTTTTTGAACAGTTTAGTTTTTCTTTTTAACGGTATGAAACAATATTACTATATTTTAAAATTTTTGGTTGACATTAAACCTTAAAAAACTTTCAAGACAACATTGCTCTTCAATAACAACTACAAAAACAAATTTCCATCTAAACCCTTTAATCATATTAAGTAACTTATTTAGATTCCTTAATTTTTTGAAGGGAAAAAAACAAATTGAGTCTTATATTTAAAGCCAAACGAAATACATGTGCAACCTCGCGGGCATTATTGAACATATGAAACGGACATGAACAGGATCGTGTTACGACTTTCTTTCGTGTTTTTATCTTTGGGGTTGGAATTTTGCTACTCTTTTTTCCCCCTTTCAAAGTTGGTACTTTAGCAGTCCCAATATTAATACTCTTGAAATATATATGTATAACCACTTCAAAGCATCTTAGATTAGGACCAACAGATATTATAAAAGCAGGCTGCTTGTGTCAATAAATTCCCTCTAGTAAATTAGAAAGTTAATCACACTCAGGCCTAAAAAACACAGAAAACAACGACGATTAATACCCGCATGGCTTGCTTCAAGAAAATGCCAAAGTTGTGAAATAACACAAACTGAGCTTTTCTAATCTCTAAAGTGCCTCCTCTCAGGAAAATCCCGATCTCATTTAATTTTAGGAGATCTTGGGAAAAAAAAAAAAATGTACGCGATCCTTAAATGATTGGGATTCCTACAAGCTGCTACCACGAGTGACCCATGTGCTAGTTGGCATGAAAAAGATAAAATAAAGCGCCAACATTTGTCAGAACAGCAGTCTGATGTCGATATGAAATTATAACAATAATAAAATCTAAATTTCAACCAAAACACAAAGTCTGTACAGGCTGCATAGTGAAAAGAGAGGTGCCAAAAAATTTTGGAAGCACCAATGACCCAATCCATATCAAACAAACCAACAACTATTACTTTTTTTTATCTCTGTTAATTTACTTACCTTGCCGGTCATCCCTGCAACAAAACAGTCATTGACACACCCAAATTGGCAAAAAACTTGTGCCGCAATCGTGGATTTTCGCACTTAGCAGGGAATAACATCTTGGTGAAAAATAATCAACAGCCTAATGAGAAATCCATGGGCTACCAGTAATTCCAAAGGCAGGCTCACTTGAAAATCAACAGGAATTTCCACTCTAAAGAGAAGTCAACTAAGCCTCCAAAGGGAGTATTTTGATGGCAGTCTTGCCTAGTAAACAAAAATTACCTGCAATAATATAGCAGCAGCAGTATTGGACCTCCCCAAATGAAAGGAAGCTTGGTCATTTTGTAATGAAAATCCTGTATAAGTCAGACAAGATGTAACTCCCGAATATCCTATAAACAGCACTGAATGAATGATTGCCAAAGGATCAACACCAATCCTTTGACTAAATGGCGTCATGACCAATTAATTCATTTAATCAGAGGAAGGTAAAAATGTGGTGAAATGATCATGGTAATGGTAGAAAAAAGGACACATGATTATTGGTGAGATCTCCTTGTATCTCCAGATTCTAGCTATAGATTGTGTCATGGAATGAAAGCGAGCAATCACCATAAAATGTCATGTCAAATGAGCAGCTGATGAACCTAAAAAGAAAAAGACACTCATCTTCTCAAAATGCCTATTTAGATAAGCATTCCTAATGCCAATGTACAGAGTGTAAATATGACACAGAGCACACAAATCTAACAAAATTCAAACCCATGCATCACCTCTACAAACTAACATAATCTTGACCTACAAAAGTAATCCAAACACCAGCACATGCTGCTGAGAAATGCATGTCCGATAAACAAGTATCAGATGGCGAAATGTATGTTTATGATGCCAATATTTGCATTCATTCACATGAGCAGGGATGCTAATGGCGATGACTTGATAATTGATGGATGCATGCAACAGCTGCAAGATGCATCCTATAATGTAGGTACTCGAAGCATAAAGAACAGAGTACATCCCCTTCACACTACTGATACGGCATAGCTGGTGGAGCTCCATTTGAATTGGGGGCAGCACCAGGGTGGTTGGCATCCTTTCTTTTTCCAAATGGATTCTTTGAATATCTACAATGGAGTCAAGAGAAGCACAAAGAATTCCTCGCAAGTTGCAAAGAAACACAAATGTGGAGAAGTCAAAACCATTTGATTTCAAAATGAGTGCATCAATTTTCTGAATCCACATTGATATGAAAATGACAGTAGCAGGTATCATCAATCAAAATTTCTGACACCTGAATGACATGCGTTGTAAATAGACTCAGGAACAGTACATGCACAATAAATTGATAACACTGGCCAATATGTGATTACAAAGCACCCTTAGCTAGGATGAAACACTCGCATTCTGAATTTCTGTTATACTTGAAATAGTACTCACATCATTTCACCCAAAAAAAAAAATGTACACACATCACGAAATGTGAATCTGGTACAGGCCAATCAGAAAAGAGAGAAACGAGAGAGAAAAAGAGAGAAAATGCCAGATATTATTCAACGGAGACTATCACTACAGTCAATGGTATTTATAATGCTAATCCCTTCTTCTAACTGCTTAATTGCTATAACAGAAGTGGTTAGCTGTTCTGTTATTCCTACCACTTGTGATGTGCCACGTGTACTATATGCATTATTTAGTTATTCCACAACTGACTCGTAACAACTACTCCCCCCCTAAAGATCATCCTTGTCCACAAGGATCGTGGAAGAAGGTGGTGCGGCCGTGGAAAAATCAGGAAAGTGAGATTGAATGAAGGAAAGATCCTCCCAAGTGGCATCCTCGGCACGACTATGTTGCCATTGGATGAGCAGCTGAGTAACAGGTAAAAGCCCACGTTTAATAATCTTCCGACCAAGAACAGCAGCTGGCTGAAGTAAAAATTGACCATCAGAATCAGTCTGAGGCAGAGAGGTAACAACAGGGACACGAGGGCCAACATAGCGTTTGAGAAGGGAAACATGAAAAACCGGATGAACACGGGTGTCAGGTGGAAGCTTCAACTCATAGGCAACTGGGCCAACCCGCTTCAAAACCTCAAACGGACCGAAGAATCGGGCAGCCAACTTGTGAAGAGCAGAATTGTTCAGGACATTCCGTCGGAAAGGGTGAAGTTTGAGGTAAACCATATCCCCTACCGCAAATTCACGCTCGGAACGATGCTTATTAGCTTGCTGGACCATTCGATGTTGGGCCTTGAGGAGATGCTCCTTTAGAAGGCGAGTGGTATGCTCCCGATCCAAGCAGAGGCGATCAACAACATCATTGGAAGAGTCCCCCGCGAGATAAGGCAAATGGACTGGAGGAGGAATGCCATAGACAGCCTCATATGGAGACATACCAATGGAAGAATGGTAAGAAGTGTTATACCAAAGTTCCGCCAGAGGAAGCCAAGAAACCCACTGTTTGGGAAAGTCGCCTGTCATGCAACGCAAGTAGCTCTCAAGACAACGATTAAGCAACTCTGTTTGGCCGTCCGATTGAGGGTGGTAGGCAGAGGTAAACTGCAGTTTGACACCAAAAAGACGGAAGAGCTTGCGCCAAAATTTCCCACAAAAAATGGGGTCACGATCTGTAACAATGGATTTCGGGAAGCCATGAAGTTTAACAACATTGTCCATAAAGATGCGGGCAACATCGACCGCGGAGAAAGGATGTTTGAGAGCCATGAAATGAGCCGCCTTACTAAGTCGATCAACAACGACCAAAATAACTGTTTTGGAATAGGAAGGGGGTAAGCCACTGATAAAATCCATGGAAAGCTCAGTCCAGATGTGCGCCGGAGTTGGAAGGGGTTGTAATAACCCAGGGGAGGCCACATGCTCAGGCTTAAAGCGCTGACAAGACGTGCAAAGGCGAACAAACTCACGTACATCCCGCTGCATGCCTCGCCAATAAAAAATGGAAGAAAGACGCTTGTAAGTGGCAGTAGTGCCGGAATGGCCTCCCACGGCATCAGCATGGAAAAAAGACAATAAATCTGAGCGAAGAGAGCGATCTGCACCCACAACCAGCCTACCATCGCGTTTCAACAATTGGCGTTCCCAAGAGAACTTAGGATGAGAAGTTGGATTCTGCTCCAAATCATGGATGAGCTGCTGTAAATGATCGTCTGTGACCCAAGTATTCCGAACCTTAGAATGCAACTCAGTAATAGGGGCAGAAAGAGCAGCGACAGAGCCCTCAAATTGGCGAGAGAGAGCATCAGCGGCTAAATTATCTCGACCTTTATTGTAAACAATTTCAAACGTCAGACCCCATAACTTGTTCAGCCAATGAAATTGCTCAGGAGAAACAGATTTTTGTTCCAAGAGATGTTTTAAAGGAAGGTGATCAGTTTTAATAGTGAAAACAGAGCCCACCAAATAAGAGCGCCATTGCTGAACTGCAAAGATTATAGCCATAAGTTCACGCTCATAAGCAGAGAGAGATTGTTGGCGAGGACTGAGTGTCTTGCTAGCATATGCAATTGGATGGCCCTGCTGGGTGAGGACAGCCCCTAAACCGACAGTGGAAGCATCAGTCTCCAGAACAAATCTGTCGTGAAAGTTCGGTAAGGCAAGAACAGGAGCAGAAACCATAGCCTGCTGTAGAGTCCGGAAAGCAGAAGCCGCAGCCGGTGACCAAGAAAAAGGTACCCCTTTCTGAAGGAGAGCGGTCAAAGGCTGACAAATAGAGCCGTAATTGCGAATGAAACGACGATAATAACCAGTAAGGCCTAAAAAACCCCGCACAACCCGAACAGTAGAAGGAACAGGCCAAGAAAGAATAGAGGAAGTCTTCCGAGGATCAACAGCCACCCCTTGACCAGAAATGAGATGCCCCAAGTATTCAACCTGAGTCACAGCAAAGATACATTTGGAACGCTTGGCGAAAAGGGTGTGTTGCCGGAGGAGAGTCAAGGTCTGGGTAAGATGTGTCATATGCAGGGACCAATCGGAACTATAGACGAGGATGTCGTCAAAGAAAACCAAAATGAATTTCCGCAAGAAAGGCTTAAACACTGAATTCATCAATCCCTGAAATGTGGCCGGTGCGTTCGTGAGGCCAAAAGGCATGACCAAGAATTCATACAAGCCCTCATGAGTTCGAAATGCAGTCTTGTGAACATCTTTAGGATCCATACGAATTTGGTGATAACCGGCGCGAAGATCCAACTTAGAAAAATAGGTAGCGCCCTGCAACTCGTTCAACAGCTCCTCAATGAGAGGAATGGGAAACTTGTTCTTGATGGTAGTGCTGTTCAGACGCCTGTAATCTACACAAAAACGCCAAGTACCATCTTTTTTCTGAACTAACACGACCGGCGCCGCAAAAGGGCTATGGCTCTCTCGAATAATCCCAGAATGAAGCATCTGCTGAACCTGCCGTTCGATCTCAGACTTCTGGATAGGACCATAGCGGTAAGGCTTGCAACTTATAGGAACCTCAGAGTGAAGGTGTACCTGATGATCAAAGGACCGGGGAGGTGGTAGGGAAGCTGGCTCGGCAAAGACATCCTGAAATGACTCCAAAATGGCAGCAAGTTGCGAAGATTGTGCAGGAAGTAGGTCCGAACAAGTAGATACGGACATAGCAGATGCATCGGCAGTATTACAGATGAGAAAGGTATGCTGGGCCGCCAAAATATCACAATCGTACAACGCATCAACATCCAACGGTAGAGAATTCCTGTGGGTCCCATGGAGTTCAAAGTAACGATGTTGAAAGGAAAAAGCCATGTACTGATGTCGCATGTCTAAGACAATTCGACCTAGCTTCTGAAGCCATCGAGCACCCAAAATCATGTCAAATCCCGCTAAGTCCATAACAAGGAAATCATCAGTGAAAGAAGCGTCGGCCATCGACCAAGTCAATCCACGACAAAATTTGTTGATAACCAAACGGTGACCTCCGGCGACGGCTACACGAAGGTCCTCAGCCTCGTGAATAGGCAAACACAGCCGCCGAGCAAGGTTGCCATTAACAACATTATGTGTACTACCAGTATCAATGAGGATCGTGATTTGCTGCCGTTTAACGAAGCCCAAAATTAATAACGTGGAGCACCCCTTGGCTCCTGTTACCGCATTAATGGTGCCATCGACTTGATCGAACGCAGTGGAAGGATCGAGTTGCTCCGGAGCATCGACAAAATGGTCAGTACCGTCATGCTGAACAACAAGCATCATGACTTGAGAGTCCCGACAATTGTGAGAGGCCGAGTATTTGCCATTGCACCAGTAGCATAACCCCTTCTTGCGACGTTCTTCCATCTCCTTCTTAGTGAGAGAGAGCGTTGGTTTAGTGCCAGAGGAAGCTAACGAAGGAACCGGTTTAAATCCATCAGAGACCTTGGATGTCGTTGATGGTGCGGATGATCGTGACCATGAACTCGGTGAGGGGGCAGAAGCTGATAAGAAACGCCGAGAGCCAAGAGCAAAAGAGGACGAGGAGTGACCATACACAATGTCAAGAGTCCGTTCTTGAAGCCGCGCCATCTGCATCATACTCGCGAGACAAGAAGGTTTGAAGGCATCGACAGAGGATTGAATATCCGCACGCAGGCCTCCTAAGAATATATTCATGGCTAATTTATCAGGTAGATCAACCTCAGTGAGTAATTCGTCAAATTGCTCGATGTACTCGTCGACGTTCGAGGTCATTTGAAGGTTCTTGAGTTCTACCATCGGCGAAATTCGCCGGACTTCGACAAAACGAGCCTCCATATTACGGAAGTAGTCTTCCCATAGTATTTCTGACTCCCGCCGGCCAGCCATGAAATTAAGATGCCATTTCAATGCTTTACCTTCTAAATGGATGCTTAATAGACGAATACGTTGGTCGATCGGAGTGTCGTCCACAACAAAAAACTGTTTGCATCGGTAAGCCCATCCCTTGAAGTCTGTTCCATCGAATCGGGGAAATTCGACACGGCTTTGCTTCGTCGGAGGTATGTAATGGGAGCGAGAAGAAGTGTAGGTGCCGAACTGAGGAGGTCCATTGCGATTCGGAGTACTTGATGATCCGCCGGCCGGATCGACGGGTCCAAGCGGAACACCGCCGGAAATCTTCACAACCAAGTCGGCGAGATAAGTTTCAACTCGAGACATGGACTGCCGGAGCTCGCTGATGTCATGAGAATGTTGCTCAAGATGTAGCCGATTGTTCTCCAAGACAGTGGCCTGTTGCTCCAAACGCTGTTCTATGTCCCCTAATCGTTCGCCGGATCGTGTTTCGGGCGCCATCGTGGCCAAAACGATGGCTCTGATACCAAATTGGTACAGGCCAATCAGAAAAGAGAGAAACGAGAGAGAAAAAGAGAGAAAATGCCAGATATTATTCAACGGAGATTATCACTACAGTCAATGGTATTTATAATGCTAATCCCTTCTTCTAACTGCTTAATTGCTATAACAGAAGTGGTTAGCTGTTCTGTTATTCCTACCACTTGTGATGTGCCACGTGTACTATATGCATTATTTAGTTATTCCACAACTGACTCGTAACAGAATCAGTATCATGATATACGTTGAAAAACAATACAGCAATTCCAGCGTCAGAGACACATGGTAATGGCTAACAGGGCAACCATCTTAGCTGGCATACAATGGGAAAAATCACCAGAGCAAAAATCTAAAACTGCAATGTGAAAAAGGATACTGTATTCGCATGCCAACAGAACCAGAACTAGGGATAACAGCTCCCTGCATACTATGGTGCACGTTGGTTGCACTATTTACATCCTGCAGCAGTATTGTTAATATTCCTTTTAGGTTTACAAATAGCAATATCACAAAATAAGATTAATTCTGATGACAATATTGCAACCAAAGTAAAAAACAAGCTATAGATGTAAAAGTATTCATGAATAAATTACTGAATAGAGAAAACTGATGAGCAAGGTGACTGACTTCGAACTCAATGAAGCACACTGTATGCATCTCCTGTCTCAAAATCTTCATTTGCCTGAAGCCAGGTTGTCTACCTAACTTAAGACAATTTGAACCTAACTTCTCTAAGAGATTATGAATATTTGAAATACTTTTTTGACTTTTAGGATTTTTAAAATTCTTTATTAGGGATTTTCCCATTAATTATCCTACTTGACAAAAAAAAAATTATTTAAACGCCATTAAAGATTGATAAGGGGCACTGTGTGTCTATTATTATTTAAAGGGTTAAGGTGCAAATTTACCAACAAAGTTTTGTCCGAGGAGCGTCTGGCACAAATATCTTTTAGAAGGGGCAAAAATACCAATGAACAATTAAAAAGGGGCATCCACCACAAAAACCGTTAATCCGTACTAACGTCGTTAAATTATAAGAGAAGAAAACCCCTAACGGCGTTAATACAAATTTAACGGTTTTTGTAGTGAATGCCCCTTTTTAATTGTTCATTGGTATTTTTGCCCCTTCTTAATTGTTCATTGGTATTTTTGCCCCTTCTAAAAGATATTTGTGCCAGACGTTCCTCGGACAAAACTTCATTAGTAAATTTGCAGCTTAACCCTTATTTAAACCGCAAAAGCTTTTTCTCCGCGACAATTGGTAAGGTGCTGGGTGTGTCTATCATTATCAAGGTAATTAAATCCGAGGTATTGGGTCAAGGGTCAGTGGGTCAAACCGAGACCAAACCGGTGAGAAATGGAAAATTTTAGACTTATTAGTATGAAATTCTAAAGGAAAAATAAAAAAAAATGATTTAAAAAAAATAAAAACTTGACCAGGACTGGTCTACTGGCCGGTTTCCGGTCCAGTTCAACCAGTCCAGTATGGGTCAGATAACCATAATTATTATACATGATAATTTCGCTGAAACAGAAAAAACTATAGGGTGGGAAATACTTTCGCAACCGGAAAGGAGGGTTATTTGTTATGAAGCTGTCGTGTAGCTTTTTTAAGTTATGATGGACAGGTATGAGGGACTTAGAGGGGGAAGGGAGAGAAAATTTTTATAACTTGGATCTTAAAAAATTAAAGAAGTGGGGTTGAAAGTTTGTCATTAATATTTTTTAACTCTTTTATTTTATATCTTATCTTTATTATAATTTTATAACCTAATTTCTCTAATTTTTTCTAAATCTAACTCTTAAAAATTTTCCCTCCCGTCCGTTTCCCTCCTACCAAACAAATCTGAAAGAAATCCAAGCAGAGGAGGGAGACGCCGTGGGGTTGCTAGGAGCTGAGTTGGAAGCCAAGTTGCCATCTTTAATGGCGTTTAAATAATATTTTTTGTCAAGTAGGATAATCAATTGATGACTCATAATAAATTATATGAGAAGATTAAATTTGAAAATTTGAAAATTTTTTTTTGGTCAAATTAAATTTGAAAAGATTGAAAGCTGAGTTTTAAATAAGTCAAAAGTTCAATGTTATAAGCATAGGCGTTGAACTTGGGAGTTGGGAAGGCTGAACTCTGGGGGAATTACAAGGAATGTATTATAAGTTTCATTATTTGCAACCCACCCTAAAAAATACGCCTGTAGTTCTAAATATGGGAGATTTTTATTTATTTTGGAAAAATTGAGGAAGATAATTAAATTAATTATAATATATGTGATATGATTTCTCTTAAATATTTTGATATGACATTAGATTATATATAAATTAGTTTAAAAAAATGATAAATATAGAAGATAAAATGACAAAAGTGCTTAACATGAAAACTAGTTCCATGTGTCACATATGTTATAACTAATTAGTTATTTGGCTCCTTTACTCTTTCTAAATTAAATAAATATGTTTTATATTTAAAATAAGAGATAATTTCTTTAGAGTTGGGGTGAATAACAAAACTTATATATATTTATTGTCATTTTCCCAAGCAATCCCTTCCCAGCTCACAATTTCAACGCCTATGCTTGCAACTGACTCAAACGGTGACGCTTTTATAGATGTGCATTAAGTGCTCAGAGATTCGCTTAGCACTGAATGCGTACTGGATTTGTCCTGTGCGTTATTCTTTTATTTTTTGTTTTTTTGCCCCGCCAGTCCTGTGGGTTATTTAATTTATGTTTGACATCACTTATTTTTAGATAATAAATCCTTATTAAGTAAGTTGAGATAAAACTCCTCTCAGACACTTACCTTGTATACCGTAAATCACAATTTATAAGAACTTATAAGTAAAAAATAAACTATCACAAACTAACACTTAATTCTTTTTTTGTGAAGATTGAAGAAAGCAGCGCATCAGATCCCATCAGGCCGCCACTCTCTTTCATTTTTAACTTCCTTTTCCATTTTCAATTCTTTTCTCAGGCAATTTTCATTTTTTCTCCTTAAAATATGTAACAAATTACAAAAATTATTTAAAAAGTCCTCGTTTATTATTTATATTAAACTATATTTTTATAAAGGCAAATGACATTTTGGCACAAAAACTTTAACTCATCATATCAGTGTGGGACTAAAATTTTAAAGTTTCAGTTAAGGACTTTGGTACTTGATAATAATATAAAATTTTAAATTTTTTGATCCCATACAGAAATCAAATTAATGATATAGCTTAAAATTAATGATAAGCTTTTACCATATGAAAAAAAGAAATAATTAAGATTGTTTTATAAGCCGTTGTGGGGATTTTATTCATAGATTTAGTATTTGGGAAAATTATCATGAGATATATTCTTATTGAGAAATTCTTTTATGAACCTAGTTTGCCACGTTAATTTTTGTCTGGTTAATTAAAATATAATAATTCATAAGTTGATTTGGTATCTCTTAAATAGTGCATTCATATTAATAAAATTTAAAAAATTCACAAGATTCACTTATTCATTACTTGTGAAATCTTAATTAAGGGATTTAATTTTTTGAGAAAAATAAAAATATGAAATACATGAGTAGCTAATTATGATTAATATTAGCTGAGTTGTTGTATTTTAACCAGTCAGACTACAAATGACATGACAAATCAGGTTCACACAAGAATTTCTCTTAACTTATCTTTTGAGGCACTTGAAAATAGGAAGATACACAAATTAAAATTAATTTTAATTTAAATTTGAGGTGATTTCTTTAAACTTTAATATTGATTTGCTTCATCTTATTGAAAAATAAAAATTTACTTGGCCAAAAAAACTTAAAGCAAAAATTATATAATATGATTTTGTAACAGATTGTATATTAGATATAAAACTAATAAAAGATAAATATAATGATCGATAAGATGCTCTTCAAAATCATATTAGAGGTATTATGACATGACCAAGAGCTCGCTTATTATTATTATTATTATTTTGCCACCAAGAGCCTGTTTATGTCCCTGTTTATGTCTTTTAAAGCAAAATGTTTATCTTTATAAGGATATTTTTTTAAAAACATCAGTATAGATAATGATACATTTTTAGTAAAAAATGATATTTTAGTAATAAAAAGTAAAAAAAACATAGATAGAATTATTATTGTTATTAACGGATAAAAGACAATATTTTAAACATGCTTTTTGTTTATCAACAAAATATCTATCTATAAATATCTATATATAATAGCCCAACCCCAAACTTCGATGTCATAACCCCAAATCCTAGACGCCTCATCTACAATTGGGAAAATGAGCCGGCCGTAACGGGCTCGGGCCTAAACGGGCCAGTTGTTTAGGCCCGAGTCCAAAATCATATCCTTTATAGTCGCCCGGCTTGTTTAAGGTTTTGGCTATGCCTTTTTTATTTCTTATTCTCCTAAAGACTAAAATACCTAATTTAAAACATAAATATCATCAACACAAATTTAAAACATAAATATTATCCAAGTTTAATAGAACACAAACACTAAAACTTAAGTCCAAACCATAATTAATGTTCATAACCAATCAAATAAATTCACAACCACAATCAAACAAGCCTACAAGCTTCAAATATCAGTAATAATAGAACACATGATTTGGATTTTGGCGTACACATGCAAAAAAAGAAAAAAGAAAATCAAAGAAGAGAAATTTCAAATGAGGTCTGAGTCAGTGTGAAAGCATTTCTAATATGAGGGTTAGATTAGGTTAACTCTACCCTCTGACTAATGCTTACTGCCCATTTAAAAAAAAAAAAGTTAAACGGGCCTAAAAAGGACCGACCCTTTTAGACCCACTTTCATTTTCAGCTTCTAAATTATAGGCCCGACCATAACGAACTCGGGCCTAATCGGGCCAGTGCAAATTCCCGGCCCTCACTCTTCCTCATCAATCTCATAAACCCTGTTATATATTTCCTCATCCTTTCCCTCTCGACGCTCATGGAACCAAAATTGAGTCACAAACATGCTAAAGCCTCAAAGGGTAACCATATTTCTCTTATTCCTCTCGACGTTTTCGAAGAAATTTTAAAAAGGCTAGACACCCAAACCCTATTTTACTGTGCCTTTGTTTGCAAAGATTGGAATGCTAGTTATGAATTTGTATCTCGCAATTCTGACCAACCTTTTAATTCCAAAAATCAAATACTCCTTATTAAAGTCTATCACTACAAAAAGGGCCGACAAATGAAATATATTCACAAGCTATATTGCAAATTGTGAGCAACCTTTTCACTACACTGGGATAGTGATCAGTTTGATTTGTTTCGCACATTGGAGAATCCGAGCATCAATGATTTCAAAGGCACAGAAGTAATAAAGGTAAGTAACGGGTTAGTATGTGTTGTCAATAAAATACCTTTTAAACTCATTTTTTAGAATCTAACTATTCGAAAATATGCCGTTTTCATATGGAGTGGGATGTAAGATACTACTGAGTTTAACTCAGTTTAGGTTTTTTCATATGTAACTTGGTCATGAAAACGTCTCACATGTACTATCCCTCTTTCATAGTACATATATTGTGGCTTATCACAAGTACTCTTCAATGATGTGCTTCATTGGATTACTCGGGTCATGGAAAATGAGAGATATGTATATAAATTTATTCTTGATCTGGTAAATGAAGTGTTTCAAAAAAAATATTGTTTTCTACATGCATTTGATCCGGCAAATGAAGTGTTTCGAAAAATATTGTTTCCTAGAGACAATTGACAACTAGGTAATCGCTTCTCTTGATTCAATAGATGTATTTGAATCTATATGATGATAGAACAGTATCTAACATTTTTTTCCATTTGAATTATGAAACAATATAGGAACCATAAGTCATGGACAAAGATCTTCTCAGGGACGACATAGATAGATTTGGATCAAATATTGGCTGCGAGGAAGAATGGTGACCTCCTAATAGACATGGTCCAGTCATGGAGACTGTAAAAAACAGTGTTTTATTTTGTTATCACACAGAAAAGTTGTATTTACTTGAAAAGGGGGTGAGGTTAATTCTTATTATTATTAAAAATGTTGCAAACGTTTGATTCGGGGAATGAAAATTTTGATTATTTGCATGGTTTTTTAAATTTATAATTGGAATGCAGGTCCTCGCTCTTTTTATTGTCAATCGAATTTGAGTATATAAGCTAGCAATGTTAAGATTGTCAGCATAATCATGGCTCTCCATTTTTTCCAAGTTGACATTTTTGGTACTTTTTGCAACAATATTTGGACTACACTCTCTTTTGCGGAGAACCAGTATAATTAATTAAGAATCGACGTAGCTTGTCTAAAATAAGAAATCATAGAAACCAATCATACAAATCTAGAGATAAGATAAAAGAGAATGAGGCGGCAACAATGGACATTCTTTTTTAACATCATTCAGTTTTATAAGATTCTGTAAATAGGCATATAAAAACAAAATCAATTACCACGTTATTCGTTATCGGCACATGATTCTCGAGTTTGAGTGTTTTTTTTTTTTTTATCATCATCATCATGAGCTGGTATAAGTTGGGCTGAGCTAAAAGTTCAAGCATTGAATTGTGCCGAGTATTAATTCATGAATTGATTTATAAATGAGTTAAAAATATAACAACCAACTTTTTAATTTTTCTTTACATGTTTGTTGCACCTAACTAATTTCAAGTAACCTTTCGAACAAAATGGTTAGAAACTATATTGAGTTTTTTTAGAGGGATATTTTTTTTTAAAATTTTTTTATTTGCTTTTAATTTTTAAACTTTTTTGTGAGGTATAAAACGCATCTGATTTCCTAAAAAGCATTTTGATTCCTCGTCTGATTTTGAGTTCATGCTTAATAGCACCTCAACTCAAGTTCATAAAAGTGATTTTCTAGTCTAAATTGAGCCACTAGCAACAATTTGGTTTAGTCCGATTTTTTAATTATGGATTAAAATGATTTTGTTAGCCGAAATATATCTTAAAAGACTAAGATTTGGGGGGGGGTTTCTTAATCTTTTTTTATACTTTCAACCGGTAGCTAGCGTTTTTTATGCTATTACTAGGTATCCTACTGGCTGACTATTTCATTTTTGGGGTTCATAGCTTCCTATTATAGGTGTCTTCTCTATGACTTGAATTTGAGAATTAAAGAGATTTAATGGTGTCTTAACTGTTAGACCAACTCTATGTTAGTACACATCCATTAAAGAGGATTTGAAATCACAACCTCACATTAAAAAAAAAAATTAAGAGAGGCATTTGGTGTTAGTTAATTAGACTACAAGGCTCCAATAAATTTAAATAGGTGTTAATAACGAACCAAACATATTCATATTTAATCCACTTGACATTGAGATATTTTCGGTTATTAGATTTTTTTTATCTATTTTTATTTATACCATCTAGTTTGTTATTTATTGTTATTGACTATTGCACCAAACTGACACAAAACTACTATTATCAATTACATTGTCACCAACAGGGGGAACTTCATTTCAAAACTTAATTTTAATTTCAGGATAACGAATTTTTTTTAATGAAATTTGAAGTTTCTATTAATTAATTCTGTTAAAATATTAAAATTCAAATAAGTTATGCAATAATCAAATAATTGTGATATTAGTTTGTTCAAGCAAGTGCGATCCCAATGCAAGGCTTTTTAGACCTCGCATGATTAATAACGAACATTTTAAAAAGACGTGAAAAGGCGACTCATAACCAGTTTGTTACATTCTTATCTGCTTTTTCTTGAGGAACATTTCAAGAAGAAGAACAATAGAGTTCTGAGTTTTCATCGACTGTTTTCAATTCCTTCATTGCTAGATACGAGTGCGACTACTGCTTCAAGAGGTTCAATAATGAAAAAGAGAGGGAAAATCACATGCAGGCTCACAAGAATCCTTCCTCATTGAGCATCGAAACGAACTCGCATCCTTCTTCTTCGTCATTTGACGAGTCTTTCAAGAGGCCAATCATTGAAGAAGACCTGGAGCTTCTAATGACTCTGGCTACACTTGCAGAGAACGATGACAATGGCAGTGAATTCAAGACATTGGGAGGTGGGAGGTTACATAGGACATGGTCATCGCAAGAAGATCAAGCTGGATCACAAAGCCTCTTCTTCATCTTCTCCAGTAGTGGCCAATCAGAATATCCACAAGTGCACTATCTGTTCGAAGGAGTTTTCTTCAAGTTCGGCCCTCGACGGACACATTAGGAAACATCGTCCTTGTTCTTTAGTTTCAGATGCAGATAATTCGTCGAAAGTCTTGGTGCACTACGTACGGACCATTTCATTCATTATAATAGGTACAAGTGTACAACTGACATGCTCTTGCCTTTTTTCTTTTTTGTTTTTTGGTGAACTCAAACTTGTAAATGCTTCTGCAACATATGCTCTAAGTCCTTTGTTACTACTACACTGTGCAAAAGGCACTAGTGCTCTAAGTTGTTTCATTACTTCAACCGATATGCTCTAAGTCTTTTTTCTTTCTTTTTTCTGGTGAACTCGAACTTGTAAATTTCACCAGCCTCCATTAATGGAGGAACCCTTTGTTACTACTCCACTATGAAAAATTTTAAACTTATTCAGCATTCCTTATATAATATGAATGACATTGATAGGGCTAATTGTATGTGACAAGTGGACTATAATATGAGAGCCACTTGTTAGGCAAAATAGGAGACATTGGTAGTGGTGGTTGTGTGACAAGTTGAATGGCCACTTGAATGCCACTTGGTAATGTCCCATGTTGGATAAATTAAACTATTTAGTATTATTGTTATTATACATGGCCACTCTATTACATTATTATAAAATTCTTCTTTCACTTTTAAAATCTAAAACTAATTACAAATCTGAATGCGGAGGGATGAATTAAAATATTTAATCTATTACAAAAATTTAAATACTCAATCCTCATATACACCCAAGACAACTTAATAATTTTTCTTATAACCATGATAACTCTTTTACTTGCCTAATTTTTTAACAACCCAAATAATAAAATTTTACATAGATAATTATCTAATATTTTTGTTAATACAAGATAATTTTATAATACTAACCTAATGAGAAAAAGAAGAGATTATATAATTATCTAGATAGAATTTGTTTATTTGGATTGTTAAAAAAAAATTAAGACGTGGCATTCCTCCCACTCCTACTAAAGAAATTATATAATACATGTAAAATTTTTAGTTATTTTTAAGCATATCATATTTTTAGAATCACGGCATATATATCAAATTTGTTATCAAACTTTCTATAATAGATCAAATATTTTATTTTATTGGGGTTCATATATAATAGAATAATTCAATTTATAGGGGTTTAAAGTTTTTTAGGTTTATATTTTTAAAATGAATAAGGAAGTTATGATGATATAATCACAGGTGACAATGACACATATCTCTAGAAGTTATTAATACATGAAGGTATTATAATAATAATAATGCTAATAATGATATATTAAATAGTTTAATTTATATAGTACATGATATTGCTATATAGCACGTTAGGAGACCTAAAACGTATTATACAACTAACTATTAACATCCCTCTTATTATATAAGTAATAGTTTATGACATTGATCAAATTGATGTGATCAGGAATGACTGTAGTGTAAATTACCTTCTAACTTCATAGTTATCATTATATATCCATAAACTATTTTTCTCAATTTTTGTGCATTTGTTTTTTTAAAAAAAGGTTACCTACCTCGGCATTTAATGCACTGGCAAACTTGCTAGTTTATGTTACACTTATGATCCATATTCCATGGCTTTGAATTTGAAGATGGAGTTATGTTGCTGTGCAGGAACTTTACATAAAACTGAACAGAATGGCCAATATAGCGGCCGATATGTTTGTAGGAAAGATTTACTACTCTGCTCTTAATGAGACTTAACAGAGACTGTTATTTTGCGGCTAACTGAAGACCAAAGCTTTTGGGAGACTGTTATTAAAATATGTTTTTTATCCTTTTTATAAGGCATTTGTAAATTCTAAATGAGGAACAAATCTTTTCATAATGTTCATATTAAATAGAGGTGGTGAAAGGAAGTAAATATTAATAGAGTAAAATACTTTAACCATCTTTCTGTTTGTTTTGTCTTAATTACATAAACCTGCCCTCTATTTTAAAAACACACATTTAAGTCCAAATCGTTAACTCTGTTACGATTTACGAATATTCTAAAACTATAATTTTTAATTAAAATTTATATAAAAATAAAATTCATTCACTAATCTACCCTTAATACTAAATCTAAACTTTTAATTGATAGCTCGTAAATATCACAACCTTTTAAAAATTTGAGTAAGTTTTTTTTTAAATGTTTTTTGAAAAAAAAAATGAAATTATAAATTTAAATGACTTATACAATCTCTCAAACCTATATAGTATATTATATTTGATTGAAAAAAAATGTATTTGTCTATTTGATATATATATATATATATATATATATATATATATATATATATATATATATATATATATATATATATATATATATATTATTTTAGTAATTTAAGAAACTAAAAATAAATAAATTTCAATAAATATGGTGAAAAATTAAATTTATAAATTTTATAATCTCAAAATTAATAAATTTTTAACATATTACAGAGTTAAAAAATCTATTAGAATTAAAATTTGGGGGGTATAAACTAGATATGGATGATAATATCCAAAGACCAAAGCTTTTGGGATGACTTTTTTTTTTTTGGAAATGGAAATTGTATTACTCAATCTGTTCGGTGGGAAATGATAGAAGCTGGTTCCTTTACAATGGGCTTCAAACATTTTACATTTAAATTGTATCATTTCTCTGGGTTTTCATTATTCTTGTGTGATTCTGATCTTCTTCCTTCATGGTGAGCTGGTATGATTGCAAGTATTGCATCAAAACCTTTGATATTGAAGAAGATTGGGAAGATCACATGATGGCTCACAAGAAGAAGCTTCTTTCCTTACTGACTATCGATGCCAACTTGCCTCCTCCTTCTTCATTGTCATCTAACGACACCTAAGCTATGTCTTAAGAGAGAATCCGAAGAGGAGCATTCACATTCAAGATCCTGAGTCTTCGCATCCTAATAATGGTTTTGTGATTCAAGATAGAGAGACAGAGTCACCCAAGAAGCTAACTCAAACAATCCAAACCCGTTAATACGACCACCACCGAAGAAGACCTTGAGCCCCTTATGACGTTTGCTACAATCACAAAGAACGATATGAAAGACAATGGTGAGTTGGCGGTGAATTCCTGTGCGAGACTTGTAAGAAGGTCTTTTCAGCCACTGGGTGGTCAAAGAGGCCATTGTCATCACAAGAAGATCAAACTGAATCATGGAGGCACTTCTTCTTCTCCAGTGACCTATAACCCTAGGAATGAAGAGCTAACCATTCCTACTAAAAGCACCCGTGCTGGCTCTAATACCAAATCCAACAAAACACTAACCATTCCTACTAAAAGTTTAAGTTGGCAGCAGAGGCGCACCCCAATTCCTCTTAACCCAGTATAGACATGAGTCTACCAGGCTCTTACGACTTTGTGGTCCACTAGAAAATGAATCTCATTCCACACCCCCTCCCAAGCCCGGGACGTATCATTCCCTCCCTCTTAAAGAAGGTTCATCAGCAAACCATTCAATGGAAGCAGTACTCAAACCCGTACTGATTCTGATACCAGACCTTAGAAACAAAGCGTTAACCATTCTTTCTAAAAGCTTAAGCTGATAATAGAGGCGCACCCCAATTCTTTTCAACCCAGCACAGACCTAGGTCCACCAGTCTCCAGACTTTATGATCCACCAAACAACGAACCCTATTCCACACCCCTCCCAGCCCCGAGAAGTATCATAAGGACATTGCCAATTGATTAGAAACGAAAACAATTCTTTGCTAATTTTTTCTTTTTATACTAACAATTTGAATATCAAATAATGAAATTGAATCCAATTGGCACATCTGTTAATTGAATTGGATTGATCGGAATTTGTGGTTAAGTACAAACAGATTTCTAGAAATAGTTCGATAGATAATTTAATCAATTTTTTATCAATTATTTTTCCCTAACATCTCATAATAATTCTTAAATTTAAGTAATAAAATGTGCTGGTAAATTGTTGCAGTTGATGAATATGCATTATAAAAAATAATTAATATTGAGCTGGTTTGTAATGCTTGGAGATTGTATTTTATTATTGTGGCTTTGTCAAATGCCTCACAATGGGAGGCACTGTTGAGTACTTTAGATCTTATGTTTAATTAGATCAAAGTATAACACTTAAATAGTTCATATATTGAGGATTGAGTACCTTTGTAATCCTCACCAGAGTTTATGTCGTAATTATTAAAAGTTAAAACAATAAATAATGTGTGACGAGTAGTTTTATGAGAGAGAAAAGTGCAGGGTAACCATAAATTATTGGATTAATTTTATTACTAGTATTTCACACTTAAAGGAAACCACCATGAAAGTACCGACCAATAATTTAATCAACGTAAATACATTATACATTTGAAATTAGAGACCCCCTTAATTTTCTGAATCAATTTAGAGACCATTGTACTGTAGTTACCAAGGTGTCAAATTTATCCATACCTGCGCCTTGACAAGAATGCTTTAATTTTTTCTTCCAATCTAATTAAGCCACCAGATACACTATAATGGTATTTAAGAAATAAATTGTATACTAGCTAGCACGCAAGCCAATGGTAATTAAGTGACATTATTTTATTGTTGTAATTATTTATGAATATTGTGTATATTGAATAGTTAGTAATTAATAAATATATGTTATCAAAACGTACATGGAGAATTTTTTATTTTTTTTACTTAATTACCATTGGCTTACGTGCTAGCTAGTATATTCATAATTAATTAAATTGAATAAAAAGCAGATTTAGTATGAGAAAGTGATAAACTATTATACTCCAACAGTAGGTCCAAGTCATGACAGTACTCTCACTGCTACTGCAAACCAAGTATGTAACATCCACTTCATCTGTTTCAAATGATATTAATTTTATTCAAACCATGGGGTCTTGTTAATCTGATAATATATAGGACCATTTCAACTTATCTAACTCTGATCTATCAGCATGTTTCAAATGTTATGTGTACAAGACAAGAACACGCCAACGTATTTTACCTTCATTTTTGGAACATGTAATATTTATAAAAATAAAAAGGATAAAATGTAGATGATAAAATAAATTTAATTCATGCATATAACAATATTGAAAAACTACAATTTAAAAATTATTTTAGATATCAATGTGCAATCCTAAATTCTTAAATTGAGAAAAAAAGTCAAGTAAATTCGAGTTAAAATATAATAAAAACCAACACATCAATAAATCTTGAACGTGACTTTATTAAATTAAAATAAATATAAAATAGTTAATATAATTTATTCCAACTGGCTTTATTGAATTAAAATGAAAATAGTTTTTAACTGTCCACATTTTTTAGAGGGAGAATTGTGAAAAAATATCTCATTAGCAATTTAGGGCCTATTTGGGAAAGCATCCCAACTTCCCAAACGCACGGCCAGACAAGAAAAGGACAATGGGGCCAAGTGAGTCCAAAAAGCACAGTGGGGCCAAATGAACCCGTTTGAGTTCATGTTGCAACCCACTGCGTTTCTGCAGCTAATGTGGTTTCTTTCAGAAGCTCAACATCTTGGCTTTTTCTGTAACACCCCAAATTTTATATTCACTAAATATATTGTAATTATTTGAGAAATTCAATAAAATGGTGAATATTCATGAATTTAGAATTTATGAATTTCATAAATGTTCAATGTCATGGGAAATTGGGCAAAAATAATTATGGAATTAATTTGGGTAATTTAAAAAGCCCAATATTAAGGTCAAAAAATGAAGGAATATTAGAGAAAATATTTGGTCCAAAAATATATGGAAATTGGCCAAAGAAAAATAAGAAAAGAATTTGGATTAGAAAGGTAATGGCAAAATCGTAATTTTGCCAAAATAGCACAAAATACATTATTTTCCAATTAATTGAAGTTAATTTCAATTAAATAAGGAAAATAAAGGTTAAAAATATATTTAGAATATTTTTGTCAATTTAATATGAATTTATGGAAAATTTGAGCAAAAAGTGCAATTTTGACCAAAATTGAGACTTTACGTGTATACGTACCCGGAACAAGTTGTGAAGCCAATTGAGACCATAGGGAGGGACCTCTAGGTGTCTCCTACATGTGGCATAAAGAAGGAAATATTGGTTGGGCTTAATGAGCATGGTTACATGTACATAAGGTTTATGTACATAAAACTTCATTTTTGGAATTTTGGAAAAATTGTTAAACAATTAAAGCATAATGTTATATATTATAAAATATATGTGCATCTTCATCTTCAGCTCATTCACGCACAGCAGACCTGAAATAGAGAGAGGGACGTTGAGGTTTGGAGAGAGAGAGAGAGAAGAAGAAATCTCATAAGGTAAGCCGATTTCTCCGACGATTTCGCTCCTAACGCGTATAACTCCGACTCTAAGCTACTCCTCTTTGTTCTTTAAGGTTTGGAAAGCTCAAATTTGGTGTTCTAAAAGTTAGGGTTTTCAGCTATTTTTGGGAAAAGCTTGTGGGAGCTTGGGGTAACTTCCAAACCTTCGTATATTAACAATTCTGGCTGCTGTGGGCAATTTAATCGGTGAAATTTCGCCGGATTACCATTGGTTTTAAATTTTGGAAAAGTGTGTATCTAAGGGTTATGCTGCCCAATTTTAGTTCAAATGGTTGTTATAACTTAATTAGATTGCTAATAAAGTGGTTAGGAGTAGAAAGGAACGTGTTTACGGAGCCGAAATCGTAAAACCCCGATTTTTCCCGGAGAACACCATTATTTCGGCCAGGGATGTTTGAGGGCCTTAGAGTTAGATTTTCAATGATTTGATGATTCCATTGGATTCAGTGGGCAAAAATAGGTGGGGTTACAGTTGGGCACTTTTTCAAAAAAGGCCGAGAAAGCATAATTACGGAAACGCCCCTAAAACCCTAAAAGTAGGGCTGCCAAGGGCAATTTCGTAATTTGAAATTGAATTTGGTAATTTTGAGTCCGGAAATGGATTCCTGGGATGAAAATACGTCATGATAGCCCTAGTTAAAAATTTGGAAAAACGTGCCATCGGGCCGGGTACGGCGGGGTCGGGGTCCCGGGGGGTATTTTGGTAAATTTTCACCATAGGCTAATATAACCACAAGAAACACTATGGAAGTGTCTAAAATGATACTTGGATAGGTTATGACCTATTTCTTGTATATTTGACGTTTTAGGACCGAGTTGGACGCTTATAGTTGACACATTGTACGAGGTGGATCCTTTGAGACAGGAAAGAGGTTAAGGTAGAGATTACTATCTCTCATATACTATGTGACTATTTGTATGATGCGTGTTACTGTATTTTGTGATCTGAACACATGCTGGAGGCACATTACCTAGCTGTGGTCTAGGACCTAGCTGAGATACACTAGTCTTACCTAGCTGTAGTCAAGGACTCAGCTGAGGTATATGTAAGGGTTTCAACGAGTTAGTTGGCCCTGAATTTTGTGTACACACACGGATTATATGAGTTTTCATTTTACTTGATACGGTGCATTGCATATTTAATTTTTGCATTTTATATGTTGATCGTATGTTTCTACTAAGATTCCTTGGAATCTCACCCCTTTTTCTAATCAAAATGTCTTAGCGGGTGCCAGTGGCTCGAAAGCCAAGGATGCAGAGAAGGGAAACTGACGGGCACGTTTCCCAAGATGAATACAGTGGTTGTATATATCTGTATGTGAAATAGTTTTGGGACATTCTGTACATATTTGTCATTATTATCGACTTCTGCTCTGTCAATGACTGTCTGTAAACAAATACTTATTATCAGTATAACTGTATTTTTATGTTTGCCTATGGAACTTGTTCATTATTACCCTGTGCATATCAAAATGGAAACGGGTATTGACATTTTCTCCCCGTGGTGAGTGTTCACAGTGGATAGGGAGAGATCACCGAGGTCGAGGCTGGAGAAGAGAATCAAGACCAGGTAGGGGCACTTGTCCAGTACTTGATAAATGACGAGGAATGAGTTTCTCAAATAGATGCAAGTAATATATACGAATAGGGCATGCCATTCAAAAAAGTAGATTGATGGAGGAATTAACGAATGAATTATAAAAGCAGGAAAGTGGAAGAAGAAACAAAATTGAGTTGGTTGTGATGGAGGAGGAAAATATAGAGTTGCAGCTAGCTAGGCAATAAAAGAAGAGGAAGCAGCGTGTCTGAGACGAAGACCTGCTTCATCTTCATCCTCCTCCTCTGCCTCTCTCATTACATCATGAACCAATACAATGAATAGCCCCACACACAATCCCACTACTATATTATCCCACACAATGCTCACAAATATCAACCCACCTGTCACAACCAACAACTACGTAACCACCAATCTCTGGTCAATCTCGTACCCACGTGCTCTCAGGGGGCTTTCTCGTAGCAAATATAACACCACCCATGTAGCCACCAATGCGCAATATATGATGACACAGATGGTCTTGATTCTCTTGCATGAAACAATGCATGTCCAATTTTATATATTAAGGTGAGTTAAGGAATGGGAAAATATGGAGGGAATAGGGGTCCCCTGTTTTCAGTGATGAGGAACAGGGGAATATACTACTTCAGTGAATGTTCAAGTTCACTGTGTGTGCACGTGTGCGATGTATACCTGTGAAGAAATAGTGAGGTTTATTGGTTCTGATGGCTTGCTTCTGCAAACTCGACCGTTTTGGGATAAATCATTCTATTATTGTCTTATGAATATAATTTGATCTAATGTGAGCAACTTTTTCCACGTTTCCCTATATGTTTATGGGAATACATAAATTTTCTTTTATGTTGAAAATATGACATTTTTCTAAAAATATATTGTTAGGGGTAGATGATCCAATAATGAGACATAACATGTATGTATTCTAATTTGAATATAAATTTATCCTTTTTTAATTAAGCACTTTCGTGTATTTTTCTTTTCTTTTTCAATAATAATTGCACCTTTTTATTTTATCAATTTTTTTTATATTTTTTCACTTCAATTATCACATTATGTACAAGTAATATGTAGATGTAGTATTCAATAAAATTCATGTCATTTTTAGTCATTTTCCATCTAAACAGGCTTTTAAAACACTAATCCTAACAGGATTAAGGTTAGAAAAAAAATTACATCTGCAATCGCCAATCTAAACATAAATCACATCTACAATCTGATTTTTTTTATCTGACTTTTCCAAAAGTTCATCTATAAAAAAAAAGCTCATTCTCCATCGCTAATCCAAATGGGCACCTTAATTGCCAAATGGGACCCCGGTGTGCAAACGATCTTCTGGGTGTGCACAAGATCTTCCCCTGTGTGCAGACGATCTTCCCTGTGTACAATATTTTTCCCTATATGTGTGCAAAACGTCTTCCCTTGTGTGCACAAGATCTTCCCCCATGTGCACTATATCTTCCCCCCGTGTACACACGATCTTCCCGGGTTTCATTTGACAATTAATTTGCCAATGAGGTATTTTTTTCACAATTCTCCCTTTTTTTAAATAAATTATTGGTTTTTTATTTGATCAGGAAGTTTATTTTATTTCACTGTCAATTAGTCCACGCTACCGGTCAACGAACGTGAAATGGTACTGATCAGGAAGTTTATATATCCTCTTCTTGCTGTGTTTTATGTGAATGTGTGTGTGTATAAAATAACATTCCTGTGGGTTATTCACTTGCTTTTGTGAAGAAATGACAAAGAAGGACGCAGCTATTGGTTGTTCACTTACAATTTACAAACACACACCAATTATTTAGCAAAAGCAACTCAACCCAAGAATGAAATTAAAACAAACAAATTTGCCCTACTCAAGGCAGTAGGATTTCATATTTTGTCTAGAAAGCAAGCCCTGATGTCCTCCACATACGCATTCCATAAATAAGCTTTAGTTTTTAGTGAATTCTAGTTGGAGTGAATCATAGAACTGTAAAACATGTTTTTTTTTTTATAAGCATGGTACATAAAAAAAGGTGAAAAAAAAACCCTAATAAATTAGAGAACAACAACTAAGTGTCTATTTGGATTAGCGGTGTAGAAGTTTTTTTTTTTTTTTTGCAATCTGACTTTTGCAAAAATCAGATAAGATAAAAGTTAAATTGTAGATGTGATTTGTATTTGGATTGATGGTGGCATAAGTGGCTTTTTTTCTAACCTTAAACCTGTTTGGATTAGTGTTTGAAAAGTCTGTCTAGATGGAAAATGATTGAAAAAGACATAAATTTTATTGAATACTAGACACACACACACACACACACACACACACACACATATTATTTGTATATATTGTGATAATTGAATTGAAAAAATATTAATAAAATTTGATAAAATTAAAAAAGTTCAATTATTATTGAAAAAAAATACACTAAATATTAGAGTTGTCCTTCTCTTTACTGATATAACACATACACAACAACTCCACCATTTGTATTAAATATTTATTTTATCAAATTTTCCTCCTCTTTATTGCACTTTATGATGAGAGGGTGGGGTCTGGGACAAAACTTTTAATCAAACACCATACTGAAGAGAGAAGTCAGAAACAATGATAGAAGTGTTCGTTTGGATGAACGATTGGAATGCTTAAAGGCAGCTTTTCAATCGTAATTTACGGTATACGAGGTAAGTATGTGAGAAGAGTTGTGTCTTGATCTATGTGAAAAGCAACTTATAAGCAATCTAATCGCTAGTTAACCGTGCAGTAACTCCTTGGCCGCTTTCCCAAACATATCAAAGCAGCGTATAGGCATAAAACAAGGTAAGTAAAACTAGACAATCCTGTTTTTTGTTAAAAAAAAAAACTAGACAATCTTGGATCACTCTTATGATTTGAAGGCATCAGAACAATGTCCTTAGCAAGCACCTTTCGAAAAACCACATCTTCAACAAAAATTGCAATGGCGTACTGGAGTGGATTCATAATAAGTTGTTGTTTCCTTCTAATAGAGTGTTTCGCAGTGCGATCTGTAGGCTCAGGGTCTGTTTGGGAACACGGCAGGTTCCAAAAAAAGCCCAGTGAGAGGCTAAAAGCTCAGTTGGCCGAAGTGTGTCTGTTTGGGAGAGCGTCCGGGTGCACTGGGCTTCAACAGGAGAAGGAGCTTCCAATTATAAGCTGATCTGATGAGCGTTGAGGCGTTGAGGAGAGACGAGCTCTGTTTTTCACTTTTCCTGGTTCGCTGTTCTGAGGAGGAGGAAGAGTCTTTGGTCAAATTAGAATTTGACCAGGGATTTAATTGCAAACTTCAAAAGTTTTCAAGGAGGGATTAGAGTGTAAATATTTGAAATATTTGTTGTACATCTGTAATTTATGAAACATTTGGGTACTTTTCTATGATTTCCTTGGTCCTTTTTCTTCACTCACTTATAATTTCTATAAATTCTAGGGAATTGTTCTGTAATTTTCTCTAGTCCTCAAAATATTAATTCTGACCCTTCAAAAACTCTAATTTCTTATTAAGCACCTACAATGCAAGATTAAGCACAAGGTAGCATCAAAAGTTTAGGAGATCATTTGTATGAATAATTAACAAATTTTGACCATTTTACCCATGATTACAATTAGTTTAATATGAATGTCCCTAACTCAAATTATTGCTTAATCATGTAATAATGTCCCAAAAAATGCATTAATATGACTTTCTGTATTTTATCAAGTTTTAATTTTAATTTTCACTTCAATTATCACAATATATACAAATAATATATATATATATATATATGATTCATGCCCTTTTCAGTCATTTTCTATCTAAACGGGTTTTTCAAATAATAATCCAAACAGATTTAAGGTTAGAAAAAAAGTCACTTCTGCCACCGCCAATCCAAACACAAATCACATCTATAATCTGACTTTTTTTCTATTTGACTTTTTCAAAAGCTCATCTGTAAAAAAAAGCTCATTCTCCACCGCTAACCCAAACAGGCACTCAATCGTGTGTTTTTTGGCTTTTCGTGCGTTTGTATATCTTAGTTGAAAAAATGAGTGTTTGGTTCAATGATGATAAAATTGGGCTTTTTAGAAATTGGCATGATAAAACGCACGGATTTTACAAGCTTAATTTTGGAGCTTTTCAGTAGTTTTTTGGACTGATTACAATTTTATAATTTTATCATATTGATTATAATTTTACCCTTAATATAATTTTTTAGTTTAAAAAATTTTCAGTTTAAAAAATTACTTTAAAATATTTTTTAGTGTTTTTAATCCCTTAAAATATTTTTTCAATTGTACCTAGTATACTATCAGATTGATTGTAATTTTACCTTTATTATACTTTTTCAGTTCCAAAAATTACTTTAAAATATTTTTTAGTACTTTTAACCCTTTAAAATATTTTTTCAGTTATACCCAATGTGTTATCAGACTGATTGTAATTTTACCCTTAATGTACTTTTTCAACTCCAAAAATTACTTTGAAATATTTTTTTTTGTTTTTAACCTCTTAAAATATTTTTTCATCTGTACCTAGTGTGTTATCAGACTTATTGTAATTTTATCCTTAATGTACTTTTTCAGCTCCAAAAATTACTTTAAAATATTGTTTGGTGCTTTTAATCCTTACCCAGTCTTAGGAGACTAACTATAATTTTACCTTTAATGTATTTTTTTAGTAGTAAAGAGTACCCAAAACTTATAATACTGATTTATTGATTTTCAACCACTTTAAAATATTTTTCAAGTAGCAACTAATATTTTAAAGTAATTTTTAAATACTTACTTGATTGTTTTAAATATTTTTCCACCCACTCTCTTTTATTATTATCACAAAAGTCACTTATGCTTGAGTCAATCCAAACAAACTTTATTTTTACAAAAATCATTTTTACAACCGTCAATATAAACATAAATCACATTACACAATCTGGCCTTTACTAAAAGTAGGCTATGTTTGGAATAACTTTTTTTTTGGAAAATAAGTGTTTATTATGTAAGTCGAGATAAAACTCCTCTCACATACTTACCTCGTATACCATAAATCACGATTTATAAGCATTTATAAATCAAAAATAAGCTATCCCAAACGAGCACTAAAATTACAAAAAGTTAAATAAGAAAAATTCATGTTTTCTATCGCTGTTCCAAACACACACTAAAACATATTTGAATCAAGTTATTAGCAAGAGATCTTGAAAGTGAATCTGAATGTACATACATCCTAAATATAAGATAAAGTTGACTTTTTCTTAAAGAAATTAAGGAAACTAAGTCTATATTTGGGATAGCTTATTTTTTTACTTATAAATACTTTTCGTATAAGTCAAAACAAAACTCCTCTCACATAGTTATCTCGTATACTGTAAATCACGATTTAAAAGCATTTATAAGCTAAAATTAAACTATCCCAAACAAACACTAAATCAATTACTTAATCATATAAGATATTGTATATCCTTGATTATATATAAGTTTATAAGTTAGATAAAATAGTTTGAAAAATAATAATAAATATAAATATTTTAAAATAATTTAGTTAAACTTTTAAGTTTTAACATCTTAAAAAAAAAAGGTCATCCTTTTCCGAGGGTTTAGCAGCGGGGGGAGTATTATATCACTCAACTCTCACCGATTTCTTAGGGATCGTCTTCTTCGCTCTATACTACACATCATGCTTTAGCTTTTTCGCCATCTGCGCTCGAAAAACTACGCTTTTCTAGATTCGCGGTTGGATCTATTGTAACACCCCAAATTTTATATTCACCAAATATATTGTAATTATTTGGAAAATTCAATAAAATGGTGAATATTCATGAATTTGGAATTTATGAAATTCATAAATGTTCAATTTCAGGGAAATTGGGCAAAAATAATTAAGAAATTAATTTGGGTAATTTTAAAAGCCCAATATTAAGGTCCAAAAATGAAGGAATATTAGAGAAAATATTTGGTCCAAAAATAGATGGAAATTGGCCAAAGAAAAATGAGAAAAGAAATTGGATTAGAAAGGTAATGGCAAAATCGTAATTTTGCCAAAATAGCACAAAATAAATTATTTTCCAATTAATTGAAGTTAATTTCAATTAATTAAGGAAAATAAAGGTTAAAAATATATTTAGAATATTTTGGTCAATTTAATATGAATTTATGAAAAATTTGAGCAAAAAGTGTAATTTTGACCAAAATTGAGATTTTACGTGTATACGTAACCGGAACAAGTTGTGAAGCCAATTGAGACCATAGGGAGGGACCCCTAGGTGTCTCCTACACATTGCAAGAGGGAGAAAATATTGGTTAGGCTTAATGAGCTTAGTTACATGTACATAGGGTTTATGTACATAAATTTGATTTTGGAATTTTTGGAAATTCCATAAATCATTAAAAAATCATATAATATAATAAAAACACTTTATCATCATCTTCCTCAGCTCATTTTCGTGCCCAACCAGATCTGAACTAGTGAGAGAAAGGGTGAAATTCTAGAGAGAGAAAAAGAAGAAAAACTTGCAAAGGTAAGTGATTTCTTCAGTAAATCGGTTCCTAATACGTATAATTCTGTTCCTAAGCTACTCTACTATGTTATTCAAGGTTTGGAAAGCTCAAATTTGGTGTTCTAAAGGTTAGGGTTTCAGCCATTTTTGGGAAAAGCTTGTGGGAGTTTGAGGTAACTTCCAAACCTTCGTATATTAACTATTCTGGCTGCTGTGGGCAATTTAATCGGTGAAATTTCACCGAATTGCCATTGGTTTTAAATTTTGGAAAAGTGTGTGCCTAAGGGTTATGCTGCCCAATTTTAGTTCAAATGGTTGTTATAACTCAATTAGATGGTTAATAAAGTGGTTAGGAGTAGAAATGAACGTGTTTACGGAGCCGAAATCGTAAAACCCCGATTTTTCCCGGAGAACACCATTATTTCGCCCAGGGATGTTTGAGGGCCTTAGATTTGGATTTTCAATGATTTGATGGTTCCATTGGGTTCAGGAGGGAAAATTAGGTGGGGTTACAGTTGGGCACTTTTTTCAGAAAAGGCTGAGAAAGCATAATTACGGAAACGCCCCTAAAACCCTAAAAGTAGCGCTGCCAAGGGTAATTTCGTAATTTGAAATTGAATTTGGTAATTTTGAGTCAGGAAATGGATTCCTTGGACAAAAATACGTAAGGATAGCCCTAGTCAAAATTTTGGAAAAACGTGCCATCAGGCCGGGTACAGCGGGGCCAGGCCGGGGTCCCGGGGGCATTTTGGTAAATTTTCACCATAGGCTAATATAACCACAAGAAACACCATGGAAGTGTCTAAAATGATACTTGGATAGGTTATAACCTATTTCTTGTACATTTTATGTTTTAGGACCGAGTTGGACGCCTATAGTTGACAAGTTTTACGAGGCGGACCCTTTAAGATAGGAAAGAGGTTAAGGTAGGAACTACTATCTCTCATATACTATGTGACTATTTTTATGATGCGTGTTACTGTATTTTGTGATCTGAACACGTGCTGGAGGCACATTACCTAGCTGTAGTCTAGGACCTAGCTGAGGTACACTAGTCTTACCTAGCTGTAGTCAAGGACTCAGCTGAGGTACATGTAGGGGTTTCAACGGGTTAGTTCCCCCTGAATTTTGTGTACACACACGGATGATATGAGTTTACATTTTACTTGATACGGTGCATTGCATATTTAATTTTCGCATTTTATGTGTTGATCGTATGTTTCTACTGAGATTTCTTAGAATCTCACCCCTTTTTCTAAACCAAACATCTCAGCGGGTGCTAGCTGATCAAAAGGCAAGGACGTGGATAAAGGAAAGTGACTGGAACGCGTCTTGAGGCGAAGTTAAAGTCTGTGGTTACAGATAGCTTATGTTGTAAATATGACAACCTTTTGTATCTTAACTTTGGACCGTAAACAAATACTTTTATCAGTATATATGCATTTTTCTGTATGCCTGTGGAACTTGGTCTCTATTACTCTGTGAATATCGAAATGGAAACGGGTCTTGACATCTATCATTTCAATTTGTTATTTTTGCTAACCCTAAATTAGCTTATTTCTCTCCAAAGCTCCATTTTGGAGTTCCTGTCAACAATAGTCACTGGTTATGGGTGCAATGAGGACTATCCGGTCCAAGGCTACGCCTACGAAAGAGAACGGACAAAAACTCGAAGAAGGTCTGTGTAATCAGTATACTACTTGTGATGGTGGACTCAAGTCCCATGTCTTGCAATGTGCCATAAATTTCACAGTGCTCCACAACCTTTATAACCCATCGTCAACCCACAGGGAAGGGGAAGAGGAGATGAGAGAAGAGGGGAATGGAGGGTAATGGCCTAGTGGGAAGCTCAGATTTCATTGACAGGAACCTTCTGCAGATCCATACTTCAGATGCTGTCCATGAAATTCTTGTTCTGCGGAACAAGGGTGTGCAGTAGATAATCAAGGTGTGATTTGTTGGATTCTGGCCGCCGTTGTGAGGGTTTCTTTGATAGGTGATCTCGTAAGTTTTTTGCAAGTGCTCTCTTAACCCTGAGGCGGTACCCTGGTCTTGATGGAATGACTGGTGCCGAACCCACCTAAACTTTTATGTACCAAAAAAAAAAGGTGTGCTCCATTAAGGCAATGTATGATGAATTCCTTGGTTTACAACTTGTAAAATGTAAATATTACTACCTTCTTAAATATAAAATTTATTTGACTTTTTTAAGAAGATTAATGAAGCTAATTAAATTACTTTAAAATATTTATATTTACTGTTTTTCTTTAAACTAATATGCTTGATTTATATATTTATATATAATTTTAAGGTACAAATTTGCCTGAAAGTTTTCACTGAGAATCAATGTTACCTCAGAAGTTTTTTAGGTTCAATGTCACCCCAGAAGTGTTAAAATTGAACAATGCTATCTTTTCCTTTAAGAAGTTAATGGTCAATATTAATTTTTTTAATAATATGAGGTAACATTGCTATGTTTTGAAATTTCTAGTTAACATTAAATCTGAAAAAACTTCTAAGATGATATTGCTCCTCAACAAAAACTTTAGAAGCATATTTACATATAAATCTTTTAATCATATTAAATAATTTATTTAGAATCCTTTATCTTACGGGGAAAAAACCAATTGAGCCTTTTTAAGACTAAAAGTAATATATGCGTAAGCTTGCGGGCAGTATTGAACATGAAACGGACATGAACAGGATCGTGTTACCACTTTCTTTCGTGTTTTTTTTGGTGGGAAGTAGTTGGTACTTCTTTTTTTCCCTTCAAAGTTGGTACTTTAGCAGTTTGAAAAAAACCAAAAACCCAATAAAACCTGTTCTTGGGGCGGCCCGGATTTCAAAACACTGAAAAAATATTACTGCTCACTACCGTCTTACACGAAGGAGTTAGATAAAATTTTAAAAAATTAAAAAAAAAATTAGTCAAGTTCTTTATTTAAAAATAATAAGGAAGAAGATCAGTGTTTTGGTTCTATAAAACATCTCTTTTAATTATTTATATTGAAAACCATCTCATTAATAAAATTTCCCTTCATGCTTGTGATCTATAGAGAAAGCTTAGGAAAACAAATTTTAACTCGGGAGATAAAATGATTAGAGTTTTACATTTAGGATTGAAGTAATTTTTTTTTTTGTTAAAAGGATTAAAGCAAATATTTAACTCTTGTATTTAGAAATGAATGGAGTATTTAACACCATAAAAGCAAGTTCAATCGATATATTAAAAGCTTAGATGAGTTGGATTACAGGGTTCACTAAGCTAGGACCACGACATGTTTAAATCTATCCAAAATATATTTCTTTAAGATATAGTTTTATGATAAATGTAATTATACCATATTTGTACATAATATTTCTATGACCCTAAATATAAGTCACTGATCCTAATATAAGTGACTTTCATCATGTTTCACGTAGCTAAAAGAAACCATAAATCTTATTAACTCTACCTTAAAATTTAACAATGTTTTAATTTTACCCCTATTTAATCTAGAAAAAATCTTAAATAAATACCATTTGAACTTGAAAAACTCCCAAAAAGTCTGTTAATATATGCAAAAGACAGATAGGTAGGGATAAATATGAGATTTTGAAATATTGTGTTTTTATCAAAATGTTCCTCAATTTTTTTTTAAAAAAGAAAAACCCTCGTAGGCGCCGGAGCTTCGGTGACAAGTTGAGTAATTAGATTGACTGCTTGAACTTCTTATCAAGCATCGTTGACACTTGACAAGTTAAATAAAGGCAATGACAACTTTATTAGTCTAGCAATTAATAATCACGGGAGCACAATTTGTCATTGTTTTTATTCAATTTATTAACGACGCCGGATAGGAGTTATAGAGCTCAAGTAGTCAATCTCACTACTCAACTTGTCAATCTTATTACTTAACTTGTCACCGGAACTCTGGCCGGCAACGTCAGAACTCCAATGGGTGGCGAGGGTCCTTTCTTTAAAAAAAAATGAGGGGTATTTTGATAAAAACCAAGGTAATTAAACCCGGACCGGTTAGTGAACCGGTCGGGGTACTGGGTCAAGGGTCAGTGGGTCAGACCGGAGTCAAACCGGAGCTAAACCGGGATCAAACCGGTGAGAAATTGAAAATTTTAGACTTATAGTATGAAATTCTAAAGGAAAAATTAAAAAAATTTTTTTTTTTTTTAAAATACTGACCCGGACCGGACCGGGAACCGGACCGGTTTACCGGCCGGTTCGCCGGTTTCCGGGCCGGACCGGCCGGTCCGGTCCGGGTTTAATAAGCTGGATAAAAACATAACATTACAAAATTCCAAAACACTCCCTTGAGACATACATGTCATTTCCACTTGTTAACGGATTTTTTAGAGTTTTTCAAGTTCAAATAATATTTATTTAAAATTTTCTCTTTAATCTAATAGACAATATGCCCTATAAAAATAAAGTTAACACAATAATACATAAAATGTACAGTCATATGAAAAATTTAATCATATAACTAATAAATAAGATCTAATAAACATTCTCTTTATCTTATAAATAGGATAAGAGTTAGTTGGGAAATCAAGTTTTCTGCCGAAAAGTTAGAAAACCAATTTAGACTTTGGAACAAAATTAAAAGAATGAAATATTTTAAAAGCTTCTACGACAACCATAGAGTTAATTTATTTGTGGGCAAAAAAAAACATAAGAGTTAATTTATTTATTTAGTGAAAATAGAGTTAACTAATTAATAATTAATTAATTGGGGCGCAGCCCAAAGCAATTTATGTAGAAGTTTTTTTTTTTTTTTTTTTGCCAAAATTTTATGTAGAAGTTAAACGTGGGGTGGTGGCTCCCCCAGAAAATCCCTTCAATTCAGCCCAATCATTCATTGGTCAAAGCAATGTTGATCAAGGATGGTTGAGGATAGTTTGGTAATTTCCTCTTCAATGGAGTAACAGTGTTATGGGAAGTTACGTGCTTTCCAAGTTATCAGAACCCTCTGGTAAAGTTGGCGGATGAAGAAGAAATATATCATAAAATCCAAAAATTTGTAATAACAAATACAAAACATAAGTAAGTGTGTGTGAATAATAAAATAAAAAAAATAGGGAGAGAGGACCAAAAAAAAAAAGTTAAATCAGCAAAGGAGCGCAGGGAACGTGACATTAAGTTCGTCGTTTAATCGAAAAAGGAAAAGTTACGTACATCACATAATCATGGGAAATGCACTAAGCTAAATCGTCGATAATCAGAATCAACGTGTTTATTACATGCTAATTTTCTCCTTTGAATATATCATATCTTCTCCTTTTCATGATCTATATATATATATGCTCTGAGAAATTCGGGATTTCGAACGGTGAAGGAAGAGAGAAGGAGAGAGAGATGGAGACGTCGTTGAGGGCTAAGTCGCGGGAGCCGTCGAAGGAAACGGTGTTTGTGGAGCACCGAATGGATTCAAATGGCCTCGAGAAGGTCATTCTCAAAGAACTTCGAGGTTTTTCTGCTGAGGTTTTTTTTACCTTCCTTCTTGATCTCTCCTCTCCTTACCTTTCTGCATTTTTGTTGTTCGTATTCGAGAATTTCCATTTTATTTTCGCTTTGACTCATTTCCCACTTGTGGGTCCCTCCGGTGAGCCTTTTCTTGTTTTCAATATGATTATGCAAATTGAATTGTGTCCTTGTCTGGTATTCTCTTTTCGGTTTTATTCTATTCTCTGGATGAATTTCTCTCGTTTATGATCAGCGTTCGTGGTTCCTGAGTTTTCGAATCTATATACTCGTCCTGTTTTTAAGCGCTCTCTGAATCTGTCGATTTGCATTATCTTTGGATTGCTACATTTTTTCATCTTCTTGACAATGGTTCGTAGTATGTTATGTATGATCCTGTAACATTATTCTTTCGTAAATGAAATGTGATTTTTGGGTTTCCTTTTATACAATAATTTTGGTGATTGGTTTGGTGGGCCGAGGAGGGCCCTGTTGAGGCAAACAAGATGATATTTCGTTTAACTTTTGCTGCTCTAGCTAGGAAGATTTTGACAAAGGCTGATCTGGAACAAATTTTGAAATGGAATAGCGAACATGCTAGAACCAAACATATGACGTAATTTTGATGATTGATACTACCAACCCCACCCCGTGACGGATGGGAAAATAAAAAACAGTTGCATGCTTGTTGTTTCTTCTTGGGAGTAAAGATTTCATGGATAATCATATTATCATGAAGCATTTGAACATTTTATGTAGTTTCTTCCCATTTCACTGTAACTTTGCTTTCCGACCACTGGGATGAAGAAACCGTCTTCCTAACAAATGGCTTTCTCCAACGGTATCAGGATGAGTTCTGTCTAATCATATAGTTCTTAAAATTTTACTCCCCTTGTGATAAGGATGCCCTGAGTTTTGCATGGTTTACTCTGAATGTGGACTTTTTGCTTGGAATTCTATACGATTTAGAATTCATAATTAAGATTGTATCTATTTGTCTAAAAATGTTGAAGCTCATATGATTATATTCCTTTTATTTAACACAGGTATATCTATATGGAGGTCAAGTTACATCCTGGAAGAATGAACTTGGGGAAGAGCTGCTGTTTGTTAGTAGTAAGGCATGGCATTTCATCTTTGTGTAGCTTTTTTGTGGTAGAATCTTTGCCCGCTTAAAGTAATGTGCTGATGATGCTATATATTCCCTTCTCATTTTCAGTAATGCTGGCAGGTATATATATTTATCTAATAAATTTATCAAAAGGTTCATTTTTCACAAGTCAAAAATAATACAACTTGCTATATTGGATTCTATACAATTCATGGGCCCCATGGTTTAGGTTGAGCATATAGTTGTATGATCTACATTATCTTAAACTAAGGTGAGCCTCACGCATTGCATAAAGTTCGACATGAGTTTCACTGTTTACCACTTATAAACAAGATGATTTCTTGCAACTTTTAGTTATGTTCTAACTATTAATAAAGTTCAATCTCCCAAAAATTTTCATGTATATCCCACCTGTTTGAATTTCATCCCTTCAAATCATTGCAGGCAACTTTTAAGCCTCCAAAAGCTATACGTGGAGGTATTCCAGTTTGTTTTCCTCAAGTATGAAGGTCTTCTTTAGCTTCCATACTTTCATGTTCTTTTATTTTGTTTCTTAAGTTACTCTGCTTCATATGTAGTTTTCAAATTATGGGCCTCTTGAACAACATGGATTTGCAAGGAAAAGGCTATGGACTGTAGATCCTAATCCTCCACCATTGGCAGCAGTTAATACAAGTAAAGCTTTCATTGATTTGATTCTTAAGAATTCTGAAGAAGACGCAAAGATTTGGCCTCACAGGTATAAGATGTATATTAATGTGAATGTTACTATTAGGTTTCTTGAGCAAGTCCTTGCAATTGTTTTCTTTCTCATTTTTGGTCCCACTACCAAAAGGGTATGGAGCTTTTTTCGAGTTCAGCTAGCAACGTAATATGCAATAAAATGAAGCATGATGTTGTTCTATGAGAAATCTTTGGTCATAACTTGCATAGTTTTTTATTCCTTTGAACTCTGTTTCTTTGCACTTAGTTTTTGATTCAATAATAACTTGGATTAAGGAAATATCACATTTTCATTGTTTGCAGATTTGAGTTTCGTCTGAGGATAGCTTTGGGACCTCAGGGAGATTTGATGTTGACATCCCGCATTCGAAATATAAATACAGATGGAAAACCATTTTCCTTCACATTTGCCTATCTTACACATTTTCAAGTTACTGACATCAGGTTTTATCTTAACCCATGATTTTTTTTTTTTGTTTTTGTTTAACATTTAATAATTTCCCCCTTAACATTTGCCACATGCTATTTCCCCTTATAAGTAGTTGGGAACTTTGAATCAAAGTTATGCCAAATATTGAAATATTCTCGTTCTGCTTGAACAGCCACTGATTATCACCTATTCAATGTTGTTGAATTCTTTTTTATTTTCTGATAAATTATTTTCTGTCCCTTCCAGAAGTGATTTGGCTCTGTTTGTATAAGCAGTAATTTTTGCAATTTGACCTTCTCCATTTTCAGAGCATAATTGATTTTGTTCTGATATTTATGATTGTGACCTCTATAATTTGGTGGCAAGCTAACTGTCACGTTTCCAATTTCTAGTGAAGTGCGGGTAGAAGGACTTGAGACAATAGATTATCTGGATAACTTGCAAAATAAACAACGGTTTACTGAACAAGGGGATGCACTCACATTTGAGTCTGAGGTTTGGATTTTAAGTGTATTAGAGTAGTTTCTTGAATTGTTTTATGTTAATATTGGTTCAATTGTGCCTCTTTCTTTTTTATGTGTTCATTTGATTTGATGGCAAAGGTGGACCGAGTGTATTTACGGACCCCTACAAAGATTGCTGTCATTGACCATGAAAGGAAAAGAACTTATGTAGTAAAGAAAGAAGGACTTCCAGATGCTGGTGAGTCTAGCAGCATATGTTTTCTTATGTGCAGAAAGAACTGGACCACAGATTCATCGTGAAATTTGATATTTGATGTTAAAACGTTTTCTTCTTACTCACATAAGCATATTGGGCAACCTTTTGTTTCCCATGAACATGTGGCCACCCAGTATGAAATGAAGGTTTCCTCCAGGAAATATATTTCATTAGAGATATTTGTCTAGATTAAAGTTGTGTCTACTGCTTCTCTGAAATGAACAAACTGGCTTGTCTATGAGAAGGATGAAATATTCGGGGTCTTATATGTGATGAGCACCTAATTTCTCATAATTGCAATGAGATCCCAGCCGTTTAGATTTAATTTGAACGGTCTAAATTTAAAATTTTTAATTTATGATTTTTTAAATGACGAATTCATTTTTATAAGAAGTAATAGTTATAAGATCATCTTTATTTTAAATTTTACATATATTAAAATTAAAATCTATTTAAAATATGAAAATTAAATTAAATTAAAATTAAACCATCCAAAATCAATTTAATAGTATATGTGAGTGATGAGCACATTTTTGCTCAACACTAATATGCTCCCGAAATATTCATGTATTCTATGGTTAATCAATCTAACGGTATACGAGTGATGAGCACATTTTTTCTCATCACTAATGTGCTCCTGAAATATTCTTATATTCTATGGTTTTTGGGGTAAAAGTAGCAGTGTTTTTTTTTCTCTGCAGTGGTTTGGAACCCTTGGGACAAGAAAGCTAAGGCCATGCCTGATCTTGGGGACAGGGACTACCAGCGCATGCTATGTGTTCAGGCTGCATGTGTAGAAAAACCAATTACCCTAAAACCTGGTGAAGAATGGAAAGGGAGACAACAAATAACTGCAGTTCGTTCAAGTTATTGTAGTGGTCAACTTGACCCACAAAGAATACTTCTTCATGGTTATTAGAATAGAATGAGACCTGATGCTTCTCCCTCTGTACAGGTAAATCACTCAACTTTAATGGCATTCCTGTTGCTATATGCTTGGTGGACTATTTCAATGGATGATGCTCGATGTGTTTTTTCTTTGAAAAAGGTTATTGCATTTGATC
The DNA here is from genome assembly GCA_963855925.1 of Inga laurina. NCBI lineage: Eukaryota > Viridiplantae > Streptophyta > Magnoliopsida > Fabales > Fabaceae > Inga > Inga laurina. Next base: position 15,868,894 of record OY979711.1, read on the forward strand.
TTGGTTGGAAGACAGAGCTATTATTAGCATACATTTGCTCTTGTTAGGCTTGTTGGGTATTGTCATCATGGGTCAGAATTGAAGCGGGCTGAAGAAACAGAACTTGTTTTTTGTCAATTTATATCGTCTTTTTATTAGACGTGAAGATGGCTTAGATTCTTTTGGTCAATAGACTCATTTATTAGTTACTCGTATTCTATTTACCTCAGGAAGCCTATTAGGAGACATCGCTTCTTGCTTTGCTTGTTGCATCTCCTGGAACAGAAGTATTCTAATTGCAGTTCTATTCCCAGTTGTTTCAGCTTCAAACATCTGGTTTTGTTGTTTGCTCATTAGTATCTGTTGTTGAGGTTGATAAAGCTAGATACAACTAGATAGACATTTGTGCTTCAACTTATACTCATGGGTTGGGGCAAAAAATAAGAATTCATTCATGGGTTTTGCTAAATTAGGGTTCAACCATTGCATGACTTTGCTGCATGTGAACCAGAACCACCAAAGTAATACTACAAAAGAGATTATATATATATATATGAGAGAGAGACCCACACACACGAGACTATGATGGGGCAGGGTAGTAAGAGAGCAAAGCCTAATATAAATTCTTTGATACATACTAACAACTTGACATTTAATGCCTCAGCAATGGTAGCCACCTTCCATAAGATTAAAAAAAACAGTGGGTTGCCGCTTGCTAAAGCATCATACTTGAGTGTGATTTGTAGATTCTGATGAAGCTTGAGTTTGATTTGACCATACAAGAACGCTCCAGGATGGATTTTGCTTGCGCTTATCATGGTTTTGTAGTAGATCAGATTCTGTTCTGTGCAACATTTCCCACATCACTTGCACATCTTGGTACCCACAAGTCTGTACTTCATCCTGTAGCTTCAGCAGCCCCCTCCCTGCACCAAACAACACCATCATCACCACCACCACCACCACCATATAAAATGAACTTATAATTAGAATAGTTTTACCCTTGTCACCAACTTTGGCTATGGCATAAATGACCCTTTTAGATCATAATGAATCATTGAAAGGTACTTTTTTTATTTGGAGAAAATAAAGTTTAGTTAAGTTGGGTTTTAGAGGCCTCCAGGCTCAAATAATACTTACAAAGAAGTATTTGTTGACTACCCACCAATAAGGTGATCCTCTTGTCAGTAGCAGGAGTTCAACTCACAACCTTGTGGGTTTTGAGCTAATTTCTTACCGATTGGACCAACTTTTGTTGGCATTAAAAGGTGCTTTTGTCATGAATAAATTTTGATGCTATATGCAGGCCATTCCTAAAACAGGACGGTATAAAGTGGCACTCAGAAAGATGTGGAACCTATGTTAATTCAGGCATCATGTTTAGATAGGATAATAGATCAAAAGTGTAGATCAAGTGCTTTATGTAGTATGTGAAAACAAATTTGTGGTAGTAGCGTAATGGTTGAAAACTTGTTTATAACTCTGTAGCTATGTAGTATTCGTGCATCTACAATTCATGTGATTTCTTTTGTCTCAAAATGCTCTGCTTTGTGGATATGAATCTTTACGGACCTAAAGCAATAATACATAGACACGCATCTATTATTTCTACATCCGTTCTAGCCACTAGCCTTGTCTTATGTCATTACTCACTATAAACCATCGCATACGAGTAGCGAATCTGAAGAAAAGGTTGCATCCTTTTTTTTTTCTTCTTCTTTATCTTGTTTTTTCAGATTCTTTTGTGGCCATAATCCTTGTTTTTTTTTTTTTTTCAGATTAAAAGTACAAATTTCAGGGCATACATTGAATGCTGAAAAGGTAGTGGCCTCCACATCATAATCAGAAGGAAGAAAAAAGATTGCCAAAAACAGAGCAGTAATCAATGACACAACAATCTGATGGCCCTACGAAGCCCAGCCGATTCAATTTGTGCAGAAAAAAGAAGATTCAGCCACGTACACAGAGAGAGGGAGAGATTGAGAGAGAGGTTCTGAATTGTTTTTTGTTGTTGTTGCTATGCGATGGATATTATTGCTATGAATAAATCAGAATTAAGCTCATAATAACGAGTTCAGACACAAAGAACCATGTACAGAACCTGGAAACATGTTTGTGACAGAGTATATCAAAAACAGAGATCATGAACAGAGAGAAACCAAGAAGAAGAAGAAGAATACCGTTTTTGCGAGCTCTGAGACGAGCATAAAGAGCAAGCCAAACACGTCTCACGCCAAACACCATCTTGTTCCAAACACCCATACACTATTCTTCTTCTTCTACGTCAGCCAAAGTTATTAGCAGCAGGAATTCTTCTGAACAAAAACTTCAAATCATGAAATCTCTCTCTCTCTACTAATCACAATCACAGTTCACTTCAATTCAGCCTTTTGTGCGGAGAAATCGTGAGTATGAGAGTTTTGATTGATTAGCTTGGAAGCCAAAGTTGGGTCGCTATAGTGCTTTCTGATTTGTGCGTTATAAATAAAAAGCTTCGGGTCCGATCACCGACACGTGATCTTATTTTTATTTGATTTTTTTTAAAATATATTAAATTATTATTATTATTTAAATCGGTGTCGCCTCCTCCATTAATTCCACTTGCCTCGTGTGTTTATGACTTTTCATAGTGAGATTCAGCTTCATCTTTCACTATTTATTAGTACATCTTATGGATTGGGATTCTTTCCAAATTCTTTTTTATTTGATCAAATAAAAAATGACCACAAATCAATCAATAAGTTATGATTCTATTATAGGGTTATAGGGGCTTAAGTATAAGTTCTCAAGTTCAATTCTATATGAATATAAATAAAAATATTTTTTAAGAGAGTTATTCCTAATTAGATTTTAGCAATGCTCAAATCTGATTTTGATTTTTTTTTTAATTCATTGTTTCTGCCTGTAAATACCATAGTAGATTTTTTTTTTTTTAATTTGTTAAAGGGCAGAGTTGTCAAGAAATTTCATAGCCTAAAATATTATTGTCCATATCTTTTTATTTTCATATACCCATCTAAGTTTTATAATCATATCTGAGGAACTTACTTCCCTGAGATCTGATGAAACTCATTTCCCTATTATCTACCTTTCATATATATCATAAACATATAAATAATGTGTTTCACTTCCATTTCTGCTCTCTCTCTCTAACTCATTGCTGCCCAATTGTGAATTAATAGTACGGGATATTGTATAATTATATAAAAATGACAACAAACAAAAATTAGAAAATCATCAAGCTCATAATAACTTTTTCTACTTGTAAGTTAGAAATCCTCAATTTTATTTTATTTTTACCAGAAAAGTTGCGATTCAGTTACATGTCTCACACTTACCCTTGGTGTTGAATAACTTATTAAAATAGCTGAATAATAGTTATGCTTCCTATACTTGTGCTCTTACAAATTTCTATAACTAAACAACGCATATTTAAATTTTTTTTATTGGGTTCATTTCTTCCATTTCTAACTAGCATATAATTGGTTTATCTTACCCTATAATCATTTTGTTTGTAGAAAGAATCAAGAGAATATATTTTGAATTATAAAAATTGATTAAAAAAAGAGAAGAAGAATCAAATCAAAGACAGGAGAGGCACCAAATGGCAAAAGGCATTGTCGCTGTATTATTGGACATGTATTATATTATATGAATTCAGAAACACACACGTGGTCCAAATTTTTAGCACACTTTTTTAGTCAAAAACTTTGTTTTAACACGTGTCTCATTTCCACTGCTCAGATTTCAATACAAATCCGCATCAAAATTTTTGGAAATTCAATAATTATGCAAAATATAATTTTGTTTGAAAGCAAAATGTGAACCGAACTCCAACATCACTTGTTAGTTGTTACTGCTTGCGTCAACGTGCGTGCTGGGGCGGTTTGACTGTCTGTAGTTTGAAATCTAATTTTAAGCGTTTATTTTATTTTGTTGTGATTCCATAATTTGAAGACATATATAAATGGAAGTGAATTGGCTGTCAAATGCATTATTTGCTTTCATTCATAGTTATGATTAATATGTTTTGTAATACATTTTAGGAAAAATTAATTCCTCCATTCATATCATTTTACGTGATATATTTAACAAGCCTCTATATTTTTTTTTTTTTGGAGCTTTATAGTTATTTTAATTATGGGCACTAGTCCTATACTCGAAATACAGAATAGAAAAGAGATTAAAAATAAAATGACGGAATAAATAATGAATTGTCAACATAAAAATCAAAATTCATTATGTTCAAAACAATTTATACTCCTCTAGTTCTATTTATAGGGTAGAAAGAAAAAAATTATTTGTCTTATTTATAGGGTAGAGAGAAAAAAATTTCATATAAATGTACAATTTTACCATTAATTTATTATTGTATTGATTTTATTTACATGATGTATAATGTATAGTTGTACACTAAATAGAGATAAAGTTGGAAAGTTGTTGAATTTTATAGACAAGTTAATGAAGTTTTCTTGATTTGTGTGAAATATGCAGGAAATACCTTATAAATAGGACCAAAATAGTATATAATATGTAATCTAGTTAATTCTTGTTAACTCTTTTTTAAACTTTAATAACTTTTATGAACAAAATGTTAGTTACGGTGGTAAGTGACCTCACCCTGTAAGAAGAAGAATACAAGTTTGAATACCAAAAAACTCACTTATTGGGAGAAATAAAACCCTTTGCATTCTAAGTCTTGAAAAAGAGAAACCCTTAATGAAATTGGAAAAATAATAACTTTTTAACTTTACACATATTAAATATGAAAAAATGAGTGAAAATTAAGGAGTAAAATTGTACATTCAAATGGGAAACCCTAAATATGAAAAAGTGAGTGAAAATTAAGGAGGAGCAGGATTGGGCATTCCTAGAGAATAAAAGGATAAAGTGCATCGGGCATAAAAAAATATTTTTTTAGGTGTATTTAGTGTCTTTAAGTATTTTGTGATACATCCAGCATGTTGAAATTTTTTTTTTTGGTGTGTCCACCACCTTGAAGTACTTTTTATGCAATTTCTATCTTAACTATTTACATAATTTGAGTGTTGGATACGCCTAAAATTACTACAGGGTGAAGGATGCACCAAAAAAAATTTAGTATTCTGAATGTAACTAAAAAAATACTTTTGGTGATGGATGCACTTGAAAAGCTGAAAAAAAATACTTCAAGATGCTTAATCCACTTAGAAAAGTATTTCAGGACTCGTTTTGTTCAATCTCATTACACCCTGCAGTGCAGTGCAATATGATACATGGTAATGCAATACAATATTAATTATAGGGCTAATGTTTTGTTTGATTTTTTAGCAAGGTGCAATAAGCTATTTTTTTTAATAATTATTTAAAATTAATGTATTACACAGAGCCTATTTTACTCTTAATATAATCTTTATAGAAAAAATAGTTAAGAGTCATTGCATTACCTTGTAATAACCGTAACGCTATCTTGCCAAGAATCATTCGATGTTGATGGTTGTGGTAGTGAAGGCGATAGTAATAGTGATGTAGTGGTGGTGGTGGCAGGTGGTGACAGCTACAATGGTGGAGAAGGAGGTAGTGGTGACGGTGGCGGTGGAGAAGGGGGAGGTAGTGCTGGCAGTGATGGCAACGATGGAGGTGGCGTTGGTTGGGGTGGCGACGGCGGTGGTGGAGGAAGAGAAAGTAGTGGCGGTGACCACAATGGTGGAGGTAACGACGGTAGTGTGGGGTGGCGACAACGGCAGTATAGGAGGAGGAGGAGATAGTGGTGATGGCTCTAATGGTGGTAGTGGTGGCGGCGGAGGTGGAGGAGGAGGAGGTAGTGGTGGCAGCAGTTGTAGTATGGTGTGACAGGTGAAATAAGACAAGTGAAACAAAGACAAATAAAACTAAAGGGTAAATTGAAATTTTTCAATCATATAATGGGGTGATAATGAATATTTATAAGGGCAGAAGTATGAATGAGGAATACCAATTTTTTGGCAATCATTATTACTATGGTAACCCCTATTACGAGGGGAGAGCTTGGTACCCATGAACCTGGTAGCCCACCCGAGCCCTATCAAAAATTACCCTACCCGGCTCGAAAAAAATTTGGTGATCTTTAAGTCAGGGTAACTATCAGGCAGGGGCAGACATGGGGCAGGGGATACAGCCCTACCTATTTGGCTCTACCCGAAAAATTATATTTAATTTATTTAAAATATATATTATTTTATATAAAATAAATAGTATTCTATGTGTATTATTTTATTTAATGTATGTATGTATGTATGTATGTATGTATGTATGTATGTATGTATGTATGTATGTATGTATGTATGTATGTATGTATGTATGTATGTATGTATGTATGTATGTATGTATGTATGTATGTATGTATGTATGTATGTATGTATGTATGTATGTATGTATGTATGTATGTATGTATGTATGTATGTATGTATGTATGTATGTATGTATGTATGTATGTATGTATGTATGTATGTATGTATGTATGTATGTATGTATGTATGTATGTATGTATGTATGTATGTATGTATGTATGTATGTATGTATGTATGTATGTATGTATGTATGTATGTATGTATGTATGTATGTATGTATGTATGTATGTATGTATGTATGTATGTATGTATGTATGTATGTATGTATGTATGTATGTATGTATGTATGTATGTATGTATGTATGTATGTATGTATGTATGTATGTATGTATGTATGTATGTATGTATGTATGTATGTATGTATGTATGTATGTATGTATGTATGTATGTATGTATGTATGTATGTATGTATGTATGTATGTATGTATGTATGTATGTATGTATGTATGTATGTATGTATGTATGTATGTATGTATGTATGTATGTATGTATGTATGTATGTATGTATGTATGTATGTATGTATGTATGTATGTATGTATGTATGTATGTATGTATGTATGTATGTATGTATGTATGTATGTATGTATGTATGTATGTATGTATGTATGTATGTATGTATGTATGTATGTATGTATGTATGTATGTATGTATGTATGTATGTATGTATGTATGTATGTATGTATGTATGTATGTATGTATGTATGTATGTATGTATGTATGTATGTATGTATGTATGTATGTATGTATGTATGTATGTATGTATGTATGTATGTATGTATGTATGTATGTATGTATGTATGTATGTATGTATGTATGTATGTATGTATGTATGTATGTATGTATGTATGTATGTATGTATGTATGTATGTATGTATGTATGTATGTATGTATGTATGTATGTATGTATGTATGTATGTATGTATGTATGTATGTATGTATGTATGTATGTATGTATGTATGTATGTATGTATGTATGTATGTATGTATGTATGTATGTATGTATGTATGTATGTATGTATGTATGTATGTATGTATTATTTCATTTTTATGAAACGTTTTATATTATTATTTAATATACATCCACCGCAATTTATATATAAGTCATTACTTTTTGGATAGACATGGTTTTTTAATTTGGATGGATAATATAAAGCATTAAACAATCAAGATCAAAGACGAGAAATTTAGTTTCTTTGAAGACTTTATCGTAATTGCACTTATTCATATCAAACAATATTCATATACAAATATATGTTACTTCATAATTTGTCATGTAATTGTTAAGATATATGGTTTTTTTTAGTTTCAAGACTCAAGTTATAGATTTTTTTTTTTGAGATATCTCAAGATATGAAATTATGTAAGGTATTTGAAGTTTTTAATAGTATTTATTAGATATAATTAGAGTTTTTATACATATGGTATTGGTTAAGGAGTTACCACTTGGGCAGAGAAGCCTGCCCAGCCCAGCCCACTCTTGCCCTTGCTCGAAATGGTTAGAGCTTCTACTTGGCAGGGCCGAGCATTGGGCTACAAAATGCAGCCCATTCATCATTCGGACTAGGCATCGGGGAGGGGTCTAGCTCTACCCAGCCCTGCCCATGCCGACCTCTACAGCTATTACCATGCTAAAGAGTAACCAAACACTCTTATCTTAGTAATGCAATCATAATTATTATTACAGACATGCAATACGATTAAACCAAACGGGTTTCAAAACTAATTACATGCAACAAATATGTAAAAAAATGATTTTTTTTTTCAAAAATGCTCACATTTATGCGGAAGAGAGAAAATATGTTATATTGAGTGTTTTAATCAAACATGATAATTAAATATAATAATGGTATAAATAATTTTTTGTATTTAAATGAGGTAAAATGGGGAGTTTACAAAAAGCTTTTTAGACATCCCAATTCTATCTTATAGGAAAAAAACCGGGCATAAGAATCCTATCTTATAAAAAGGAATGGGGTAAAATTCAACAACTTTCTACCTTTATTCCTATTTAACTACACATTTTTCAAGAAAATAACAAATCTATACAAGAATAATTGAAGAGTAAAATTGAATATCCATATAATTAATTTAATGACTTGCTTTGTAAATATGACAAGAAAAATATACTCTCTCTTACTTACTGTAAACAGGACCGGAAGAGTCCAGGTCAAAAAAAAAAAAACAGGACCGGAAGAGTAGATATTTTTAAGTGATTTTGTATTATAAGATTATTTTAAGTGATTATGTGTGATAGAAATAAACATGTGATACATCCAGGAATAAATAAATAAATAAAAGATGGGAGAAAAATTGCCTCGTAGAACGTTAAAAAAAAACTCCGTGACAAACACCTATTCTTGATCATAGGTCTCATCCTAATTCTTGATCTAGACTGGTCATGATAACAACACATATAATTATCTAATACTGCCCTAGTCTTATTTAGTAATTAAAGTAAAGTTAATGGAATTTAATAAAAAGGAACGGACTGAGTAAATTAAAGTAAAGTTTATAGAATTTAAAGTTTTTCTTAGTAAGTGGACCCACGTTATAAATAGGATAAAAGTAAGCGGAGTAATTTAAAGACACGCCTATATTTAGTGTAAACTGGTGTAATTTTTTATATGATTAGTACATCAATGATAATATTTTTTTTTTTTTTTTTTTTTGATCAAACATCAATGATAATATATAGATGAAAGATTATCGGTGGGGACAAAATAAAAGTAACAATAGTTGATGGGAGGAGAGGACCACCGTGGGCGACGTGGTCAATTAGGGGTCATATTTCAACATTGGTTGCTCCTCCGTCTATTCTCAATCAAAGACTCACTCAGGAGATTACGTATTAAATTCAAAATTCACCCATTTTCAATTACTATCAATCAGTAAATAGAATACTAAAATAGTGTTAGGATTAGGTTCTTCCATCACACTTTTATGACTTTTTTTAATAAAGAATTCACGATGACTCTTTTTTTTTTTTTTTTTGTAATTTTTGAATGATATGTTTTATAATCATTTTCTAATTTGAGTTTTTTCTGTTTTTTTTTATTTGAGCTCATCATGCATGCAATTTTACTTTGGGTTAAAGCCCAATTTTGCCTTTGAAAATTTTGTGTATGAGTTGTGAGTATTTTGAAAACTTTTTTAGATCAATATTATTCCAAAAGTGTTAAAAAAGGAGCAACATTACCCCTGACTATTAAAAGTATTATGTTAGTTTTTTAATAATTAACGTTACATTTTAACAATTATAGCAACTTTGCTTCTTTTTTAACACTTCGGGAGTTCGGGGTGATGTTGATCTAAAAAATTTAAGGTACCCATAGCTCCTAATGAAAACTCCAAGGAAAAAAACGCTAAACATTAACCCTTTTACTTTGCGTCTATGAGTAAATTCATCAATCAGAGTATACGCTTATAAAAAATATTGTTAACATGATTTTTTTCCTATAACTCACACGTACACTATTATATCCTTTAGAGAGGAGTAGAATTTACAACATCACGCTAAAAAATGCTTTAATTTGAGGGAGGCGTGTAGTATTTAATTGGACTATAAGCACCCAAGACATTATTGGAAGCATGCAATAAATTCTCGCATATATTTATATATAATCATGAGAAAATTAGGAATAAATTCTCATTTGAGAAATTAATTGGAGAATAGGACCTAGAAAAAAATAAAGTCTTGATGTCTTTTAAGAGAAATGATTAACCATATGAAATGATTATTCTATTTCTGATGAAATAAGAATCTACCTTTTTACCTTTTCCACTTCCACTTATATATTCCCTCATTACCATCCAGTCATCCACTCCCTCATTGTCTCTTTCATTTTTCTAATTTCACCTTTCACAAACTTCATATCCCCCTCAAGCAAACTTCAGCAACGAACAATGGTGATTTCGTAAATCAATCATGGTGACCTTTATTTTGCAACACCACATCAGATCTAACGAACTCTGCCGCCGCTGCACCTGCCTTCTTCACTCTCCCAATTTCTTTGATCTTTGTTGCTGCTCCCTCCCTCCTCTACCTTCTTAACTTGGTTCAAAACAAAAATCAAATTTCAAAAAGAGCAATAATAGATCTTGTGTAGTGGCAAGCCATGATAGATTTGGTAATGGAAGGAGCCGAAGAAGGAGGTGAAGGTAAATGATGGCAGATCGGTAGAATAGAAGGTGAACCATAAATTGTAATTGACTTCCATGAATTGCAACTAAGCTTCCAGGAATTGCAAACTGAGCTTCCGTAGTGTGTAAATTATGTTAAAATGCAAGTGAACTTCCACGAATTACAAATGACCCTCTGTGATGTGAAAATTAAGTTAAAGTGCAAATGACCTTCCGCGAATCGCGAATGACCTTTCACAAGTTGCAACTAAGCTTCCAAGAATTACAACTGGGCTTCTGTGGTTCGTAGATTAAGTTAAAATGCAAGTGAACTCCCACTAATTACAAATAACCTTCCATTGTGTGAAAATTAAATTAAAGTGCAAATATAAATGACCTTTCATGAATTGTAATTGAGCTTCCAGGAATTACAATTGAACTTCTATAATATGCAAATTAAGTTAAAATGCAAGTGACCTTCCCTCAAATACAAATGCAAGTAACCTCCCACGAATTGCAAATGACCCTCCATGAATTGTAAATAGCCTTCTGTGTTGTGAAAATTAAATTAAAGTGCAATGCAAATAACCTTCGACAAATTACAACTGAGCTTCTGTGATGTGCAATTTCGTCATTTTCTCTATATATCTATTTGTCCTAAAGGACAACAAATTATAAATACCAATGACCAATTAATTTTTCAAGCAAGGACTTTTAGCCAATTTTCCCTCTAATCATTCAATAATTACATTATATTGCAAATCGATATTCAAATAAAAAAAATTGGTTGTGTGTTTGGTCAAGGTTAGGAATTAATTAAATGCAACATGCCATATTCTTGAAAACAACCAAGGGAGAAAATTAGGGGACTTTGGGGTCGTACATGACAAACACAATAAAGTCTTTCTTTAAATAATAAACTGGGGAAAATAGAAATAAAATCACAAAAGTCTTTCTTTAATTAATTGGGGAAAATAGAAAAAAGCTTGATTTTTCCAAATGGAAAATCAACTTTGAAATTGAATGGTCCTCTTATTGTAAGGGTTTAAATTTCTTTGGTTTTATTTGTCAGTTTCAACAAATTAAGAGGAGGGAAATGAGAGACGGCGTGTGACTCACTTTTCAACTCTTCATGCCCCATTCTCTATGTCTAATCTGCACCGAACTAATAATTCCTAACAAATCCTAGGTTTTACCAGCCAATAATAATTAATTATATGTGTTTATCCCAAATAAATATTCTCTCATGGTCCTAACTATGAGAACCGTGTGCGTTGATTTTACAAGGTACTCCTTTTGATCATTCGCTTTGAAAATAATTTGATACTGCCTCCGGTCCTAATTATAAGACAAAGTTGATTTTTTTTTTGGAGAAATTAAGGAAGCTAAATAAGTTACTTAATCATATCATATGTTATATATTCTTAAATTATATATTAATTTATTAGTCAAACTAATTAGTTTGAAGAAAAAAATAAAAATATAAATACTCTAAAGTAATTTAATTAGCTTCTTTAATTTCTCCAAAAAAAAGTCAATTTTGTCTTATAATTAGGACCGGAGGGAGTAATAAAGTAGGAAGCTATGAATCAGAGAATAATAATTTGACAAAATAGACATTATCTTGTCCTATAGTTCATCCTACTTAGACCTATATATTATGAAACAAAATCTAATCTTAGGCAATAATAAAGCAGGAAGCTATGAATGAATGAGAGAATAATAAAGTTATATATGAGAGAGGGGCTTCAGTATTTTCCATCAAATGCTTCTCTGTAAGACACTAATGTTGAGATTGAAAAGGTGATAATGCATTAATTATGAAGGCTTGGTGATATATAAGTGTTGTTCTAGGAAGTTTCAGGCTGCTTATTAAAGTAGTGATGGGTCAATTTTGGAGACCCGGGTCTAATCTTTGTTTGGGTTTTGCCATTAAATTAAAAGCACGTGATGTTACTATACTAGGTAATAGGTGCTATATATTTCTTTAACTTTAACTTTTTGTCAATTGTTTCCCAAAAAAGTTAATGAAAATTTAGATATAACTTTTATCTTAATTAGAAATTTATCCAGGTCAAAACAGACACCTAATAAGTTTGGGATGATTAAGATAATGACAAAAACATCCTTTCGAGGTATAGGGCAGGATTATTTTTCATATTTTTGAGGCTGCTCTCGGATAAAACTTTGTACAATTATTTTAAAAAATTATTTTGAATGAAGGATCACATATTAACCCTACATTTATACCTTCCCAATCATCTTTACTTCTCTCTTTTCCATTTCTTTCTAAAAAACTTCATTAGTACTTATAAGTTGCGCACTCCCTTGACACATTATCATCATATTTATTTATGTCACAAAATACTCCATTTATTAAGACATTATATGCTAACCACCAGATAAAATGAAATTAAACAGTGGAAACAATACTACACTCATTAAAAAAAATATTCAAAGTACTTTAAATGAATCAATCCGCTTCCCAACTCATGATTATAACCAGTTGCTCTTTTTTTAAAAAAAAAAGAAAAGAAAAAAGAAAACTTAATCACCTTCAAAACTCATATTATCCTCAAGCATTTGCTCAACTTAATAGTAATGTTTATTTTTCATCGAAAAAAATAGTAATGTTTATAAGGCCTGGTACTTTTTCTTCTCATATAAATTGGTAGTGTTTTAATATGTTTTTTTTTTTTTGGTTATTTTTGAAGTTTTACTGATGCAAGCAGGATTATTATATTGAAAAAAAATTATTGATGCTAGAAAAAAAAATATTTAATAATTAGTCTAATGCAAGAGTTTTAAAGTGTTTTTTTTTACTAAGTACAGACAGTTCCATTTCCAGATCTTGCTAAGTCTAAACCCAAAAAACATCAAAGATGACTTAGGTCATTAAGTGTAAACTTGTGATGAAGACGCACCTTAACCTCGTTTTTGAGAAAAAGACAAGATAATACCATTTGAATTTTAAAATTCTAAATGAGTAATTTCCTATAAAAATGAGTTGTCAAATGGTATAGCCTGTGTTTGGAAACACGTTTTGGGGGCAAATAAGCCCTTATTACGCAAGCCGAGATAAAACTCCTCTCACATACTTACCTCGTATACCGTGAATCACGATTTATAAGCACTTATTGTCCAAAAATAAGCTATTCCAAACGAGCACATACTCTTATAGTTAACAAGACTGATTTAGTATTTTAAAATTTAAGTAGTATTTTCTTATATTTTTCCCTTAATTATATGTATGCTATTTCCAGTCACAACCAAATTAATCATTTACTTTTTTGCCTGCACCAAATTAATCATTTACATATGCCAAAACAATAGTTATTTTAGTTTTGTCTTCCCTAATAAAAAGAGAGTAATCATATTTATTTAACCTAAGCCCCTTGTATTAAAGCCTAGGTGAGATTGGCGTTCCACTTTGGTGATGCTTACTCGAGTCCATACAAAAATTTGTTCAATTCACAAACTCTGTATTTTCCAACTTCATCAAATCCTAATGAGACTTTCGTATATGCACTTCTTCATACAAATCACCATTGGGAAAAAAAAAGGTTTCAAAATAATCAACCTCTTCTTATTGACTCTATTCTTTTACCAATAATCTTGCCTTGTATCTATATCCATACTATACCATCATATGCATATTTTTTTTATTAATAAATGCATGAGCACCCTAAAGTTGTTTTCCCTTAAGGAGATCAAGTGTATACTCCATCTGATTATTAATATAAGACATATTTACCTAATTTGATGAAATTAAAGAAATAGTTAATATGATATATATTTTCTAAAATATCATATTCATCTTCCTCAGTTCCCTCATTCTCTCTCCTCCTTGATTATTGACTGGGTCTCTCTTTGCACATATAAGTCTATCTGGTTAAGTTGTTTATTAGTACTGGTCTCATTACCATACCAGGTTATTGTGATTTTCCCTGCTCTGTTCCTCCTCAAATTCTATGGGCAAATGCTCATTTTCATTAAAGAAAAAGAATATACTATAATCCTAGTTTTCTCTTGCTGACTGTTACCAATGAAAGGGCTTGTTTGGATTATTGTTAACAAAAGTGACTTTTGTTCATCTAACTTTTGCAAATTGAAGTTGGAGTAAAAGTTTGATGTGATTTAGATTTAGATTTAGATAGACTACTTCTGCAAAATAATAGTTTAACAAAATAAAACTTGTTTGAAGGATTAATTGAGAAGTAGGTTTAGACGTTAAATGATGGAAAAGAACATGAATTTTATTATATGTATCTATTATAAAATGAAATAATTTTGAGAAAAAAATAAAAAGAGTGAATGTATTATTTAAAAAATTGTAAATACTTTGCAAAAAAAAATGTAAATACTAAAACACTTAATTAGATATATTTAATGAATAAAAATGTATTGTAATTTCATGTCATACCAATGCAAATTTCTTAACTAAATAATTGATATGATCTTTAAAAATATTTCCATTATTTTACTATAAAATAATTTTTTAAAAAATAAAGAAAAAAAATCGATCATTTAGTTTTTTTTTTTTGTCAAACACATTCTCCCTTGAAAACTAGATCCAAGTATGACTTTGCTCTGCCTTTATCAATGTACTACACACCGCAACGAAAAAGCAACCAAAATTTACATTAAGAATAAAGTCACGTTGGGCTCCTGAGTGCTTTGTATAGAAAGCCAATCCAAAGCTGTTCAAATGACTAAAAGCAGCTTTTTAAGTTACAAACATGACATTTTTTCCTCTATGTTTGAGAACATTTATTTTTTGAATATAAGTGTTTATTACGCAAGCTGAGATAAAACTCCTCTCATATATTTACCTCGTATACCGTGAACCACGGTTTATAAACACTTCTTGCCCAAAAATAAGCTATTCCAAACGAGCATGAACATCTCATCTGATCTTCACCAACCTGAATATAACTGAACATACAATGTTACTAACCAATAACCCAAGTATTAGTAACCATATATAATACAACATCGCCTCTTCTACAACCATGAAACATGTCATTGGTTCACATGTTAGGGTCCTTACCTTCACATTTTTATTGTTTCTCTCTTATTAAAGGGTACCATACAAATTTATACTACAAGTCTGCATCCTTTAAATGAGTTGGTATAAATTTAAGAGGTTGACTTCTTTAATTATTTTTATTTTTTTAAAGCTTAAATTTGTAAATTTATTTTGCACTAACATGTAAGTTAATCAATCTTCTTCAAAAGCGGCAAAGAAAAATGAAAATACTCGTTACAGCATAATGCCATCTTTATTTTTGTTATTTCTTTGTTAATATGAGTAGTGATACCTAATTGGTTGGGAAAAATTAGAGTAACTCTGATTCTTAACATAAGATTTACTTTGTAGTTCAAATTGAACTAGAAATATATGACAAGGAATTTATCTTTTCTTAATATACATAACGAGGAATTTTTTTTTAAATGACTTAAAATTTAATAAAGTTATTTATAGATAACTTAAAAGTTGGGAGAGATTATTAGCACAAAAATCAAACATAAAAGAATATTAATCAATGACATATTATACTGCGTCAAATGACAAAATTGACAATAAAAAGATTTATTTAAACACATCTCGCTCTTGCCTATAGAAAATTACTTGACATTCATGAATTGCACACAAGCAGCACTAGGCCGAGATATAGGATTCGATCCTGCATCCACGTATTGATGTGTTAAATTTGATTACTTCCCCGTACACTGTACACTTAATATAAGATATATTTCAAAAGTCCTTAATATAAGACACATTTAGGAAGTTTATCTTGACTCTAAACATAAAACATGGTTTTCATATTTATCAATTTTTTCCCTAATTTACCTTTATTAATGCTCTCTCAATAATAATCAATGAGGAGAGGGGATTAAGAAATTAAGGAAGTTAATTAAAATGTTTTAGAAATATACATGTCATATTAAGTACCTCAACTAACTTTTTTAATCTAATCAAATTAGATAAATATATCTTATATTAAATATGAGAAGAGCAGAAAGCACTTAAAATAAGTGTTTTTGCACCCGACTGGAGAAAACCATACTCACATATTTTCCTCATACCACATAAAATCATTTAAAATAAGACTATCAAAACAAGCACACTTTTAAAAGAGATTCAAAATAGAAAAGCCGTTCGACTGATAAAAAGACCAGCAAAAGAATTTAAATTAGGGAAAATCCCTCAAAAAGAACTTTTAAATTACTAAAAGACGCAAAGGTGTTCCGAAAGTACATATTTCCACAAAAGTGCGAGTACCTGATCTGGGATATTGAAATTGTAGACAAAATGACGTGTGTAACCCTGGAAGTTTTAAAATTGAATAACGTTGAGGAAATAAGAAGGGCGAAATTGCGCGAAAACTCTGTCGAGACTCTTCATCTTCTTCCGGCGTCGTCGTTGTCGTTGGTGGAGCATGGTTCCGTGGCGTTGAGAGAGGATAGTAGTAGCGACATTGTGCGGCGAATTTGGGGTGGATTTGAGGAGGAGCGAAGGCGAGAAGAGGTTGTGGTGAAAGGCATTGGACAGTTGCAGAGGCACCAATTTGCGGCTGCGAATTTGAGCTTCAGTGTTGAAGTTGGGTAAGTGGTTATGTAGAAGGTCACTCGATGGCGTTCTTGGATGACTTACGAAGCTCACTCGAGTTGTCCGTTTTAGAACTCGAGTTGTCGTCATCACTGGAGGGTAACCCGATGGTGATTGTGAGAAGCGGCACCCAACTCGAGTTGTGTAGAAGGTCACTCGACGGCGTTTTTGGATGACTTACGAAGCTCACTCGAGTTGTCCGTTTTAGAACTCGAGTTGCCGTCATCACTGGAGGGTAACCCGATGGTGATTGTGAGAAGAGACACCCAACTCGAGTCGCGTAGAAGGTCACTCGACGGCGTTCTTGGATGACTTACGAAGCTCACTCGAGTTGTCCGATTACCAACTCGAGTTGTCGTCATCACTGGAGGGTAACCCAATGGTGATTGTGAGAAGAGGCACCCAACTCGAGTTGCGTAGAAGGTCACTCGACGGCGTTCTTGGATGACTTTCGAAGCTCACTCGAGTTGTCCGATTACCAACTCGAGTTGTCGTCATCACTGGAGGGTAACCCGATAATGAGTGTGTTTGTTGTTGTTAAATGTGCATAAGTCATGTGCAAAAAGCAACACGTAATTCGTGATACTTGGAGTCCGTAGCAAAAAAAAAAAGAAAAACCATATGCACGTTAAACCTAACGCATGGACGAAGTCTTTGAAACATTGACTCTAAAATTAATTCTTTGCTGAACTGCATGTTATGAGAATTAATAAAAAACGTGGGAACTACCGTCGTCTAAGCATCTGGATTAACGTCTGCATCGTTGTCGACTGCCTCATTCATTTCTTCCTCCTCCCATGCGTCAATTCCTTCAATCGCCTGTGCTTGAACATTCGGTCCTTCTGGTTCGTTCATTATGTGGTACAGCCAGCTTACTTCTGTGTCGTATATGCAATTTCTGCATCCGGCGTGGCATGGTTGGTTCTCATAGAATCTATGTTTGAAACTTTAGGAGTTTAGGCTCCCAAAGTAGGTTCAAAACTTTAGGAGTTTGACATGCGATTATCTTAATCTAATCATCTAGAGTTATTGCAGACAGATGCATGTACAGGCATGAGTGTACAGCATTGGCGCCCAAGGTTTTATGAACCGATTGCATCGTTTTCCTCTGAATTGATTAACAGACTAACTAAGAGTGAAAATCTTAAAAACCAGTTCAATATATCTTGCATGCACTTCTAAAGAAACTAAAACAAAATGATCCAATCACTCAGCCGTGTGAGTGTGCTCGCGCATTCTCTTCTAGCCAACCAGTCAACACTCATAACAATTAATGTCCAACAAGAAACAACAGCTACCAGTCGAACAATCTAATCCTAATGGAAAAAAATGATAACCTTTGCTAACAAAGAATAGCAAAGAAAGTTGGTTCAGCTTCATTATGATAACCTTTACTTGTTCAGCTTCACATGGGAAGGTTGGTAAATTTTCTGTTCAGTAATTGTTTTATGAAGAAAATTGAATTATTGAATATGGTCTTATATCCAGAAGTGGGATGATCACCCTGCAATGTTGTGAAAATGGAAAATTCGAGTTGTGAAAGTGTAACAGGATGTCGTGAAAATGTAAGATTGTGTTGGGAAACTCGAGTTATCAATTCACAACTCGAGTTCTGCATCCTATAAGCTAATCACTCGCCGGTTACCCTCCAGTGATGATATGAACTCGAGTTGTGAATGGCAAACTTTGATCTCAGACACTCCTTGCATTGAATTCCGGAAGTTATCACTGACCGAGCTACGCGAAGAGTACCAGACTGGTGCTTGTACGTCTTCCCATTCCAGGGTCAATCGAGTCTACGAACAGAGTGCACCAAATGAATTCTTTTTCGAGACCAAGAGTGAGTCCTTTTGTTGTCGTTCAAAGAGTAATTGATTTAGGAGTAGGCATTGTAGCAGTTGAATGTGCTTTCATGCATTAGGCATAGGGTCTGGGTATTCCTAACATTTCCTTTTGACTAAGTTTCTATATCTCAAAGGCTATTGAAAGAGCCTCAAATAGGGTTTAATGTAGGCGGGAAGGACTCAGATTCCTCAAACCAACCAACAAAGCCAGTGATCCCAGTCATCTATGTCTGAGTTCGAACATTCTGAAGAGAAAAGAACTCCCCCTAGGGATAGGGAAAGAGGCAAGCAGCCACTTGAGCGGGAGAAAAGAAGATAGCGACTGATTGAGCTAAGGCTGAATTGACGAGGAATGCCAGCAAGAAAGTCAGTCTGTGCTTAAGCCAGACAGCGAGAAAATCATGCAAGTAATCGGCAGGAGGGCATTACTCCCTGCCGATTGCTTTCTCTCTCCCCCAAGGACGAAGGATCTCGAACGGAAATCAATGAGCGGAACTACCCGTCCGTCAGGGTGCTGTATAAGTACCTATCTCTCTTTCCATCTACGTGCTAGAAGCATCTTTTGGTAAGCGGATGCTCTGGCTCCCAAGTTCATACCAGACTTCCCCCCCCCCCCCCCCCGAAAAACCGGAATTTCGCTTTGTCGTCTTACCGCTTCGAGTCCCTTTTTTTCCCAACATTATGAACTCCTCAACTTCTAGTCCACCAAGAGGCTAAATCCTCCCCTGAGTTCCGTCTGAGCCCAGGTTTGTAAACCAGCCATTCATAAGAAGGATTCTCTTCGAGGTGTCCATCCGTGCCAATAAAAAACGGTGGTGGACAAGGAGAAAGGCCAGCTTACTTTTGACATCAATAATCTTTCTTTCACCCCCTTCCCCTAAACCCGCGGACAAGGAGAAAGGCCAGCTTACTTTTGACATCAATAATCTTTCTTTCACCCCCTTCCCCTAAACCCGCTTATTAGTTTTCTAGCCCCACAGATGCAGGAATCACCAACTACCAAGTAAGCATTTCAGTCAGGAAGAGTCCGGCCTAGCCCTATTATAGGCCTTGTTCAGAGTGCACAATTGTTGGCAGACAGATATCTCACATTGCTTAACCAGCTTTCCTGCCTGCTTAAAGCTTGAAGTTAAGGGACCGGAGCGAGTGGAATTCTCACGAGAAGTCTGGTGCACGCACCAAGGCAGAGTAGACGCATAGCAAAGCGGGGCGGCCAAGAAAGAGGAGTGGGCGAGGGGCTATTGCAAGCAAGCTGGAGCACTTTTCAGTCTCGGTGTGGAATAGTCCTATTTTGGTAGCGGTCCTCTTGCCTAACGTAGACCTCTATCTTGGAGCACTTTTCAGTCTCGGTGTGGAATAGTCCTATTTTGGTAGCGGTCCTCTTGCCTAACGTAGACCTCTATCTTAGAAAGATCATACATTACATTCTTTCCTTCTCGTACCCCTTTAGTAGACCTTCTTGTAGTTAGGGGTTGCCCTTCCGTTCTATTGATTGATGAAATAAGCTTTATCTTTTAGTGTTCAGGTCCTTCGCATTCTTATTTAATCTAAGAAAGAGGGAAAACCTCAATTGTGGCATCGCCTTCATCATCCCTCGGAAAGGTTGATGAGCTTTTGGATAATTCGATATGGCCGAACCCCAGAAGCATCAGACCGTCTGTAATGGCTCGTCCCTAGTGCCTTTGAACGAACTTCAAGGCCTCTCTTCAACTCCCCGGAGCTGCGCCCTACGCCCTATGTAGAGTAGAAAAAGTAGAATAGAATAAATGATTTATTTCCCCGTTTGTGTAATCAGTCTCTAATTGTTGTATGCGTTCAAATGAATAGAGAAGAGATGATGTGAATAAGTAAGCCCCTTTAGAGAAGAGATTCTAGAGGTGGAACGGTCCAATGTGAAATACATATCCAATTACAGGATAAGAAAAGAAGAGTTAACGCAACACAAGTGAATTCGATTATTTACTTTACTTGGAGGATCCCTGGAAAAGATGTATTTAAATTGAACATACATAACATAGACTAGACCTCTAGCCGCCTAAGAACCATGTGTCTTACTTACAACCAACTTTGAATTGAAAGTTCTTAAAACAGTAGCAAGTACAATACCAGATTTTTCAAATTTGATAAATGTTGGTTGATCGTGTATTTCATTATAGTTCTATGATTCAGAGTATCATTTCCTATTTGATACCTTTGAATTCCATATTCAAAGTTGCGATCGGATCGATTCATTAAAAAGAATCGATTCAATACATTTCTTATGTACCCATAGGTGCTATATTGGATTTGAATCAGATTTTGGATCAATCTATATTGATTGACTGCCTCCATTATGTTGTTGCTAGCAAATACCATGTAACAGGATGTCGTGAAAATGTAAGATTGTGTTGGGAAACTCGAGTTATCAATTCACAACTCGAGTTCTGCATCCTATAAGCTAATCACTCGCCGGTTACCCTCCAGTGATGATATGAACTCGAGTTGTGAATGGCAAACTCGAGTTGTGAAAGTATAACAGGATGTCGTGAAAATGTAAGATTGTGTTGGAAAACTCGAGTTATCAATTCACAACTCGAGTTCTGCATCCTATAAGCTAATCACTCGCCGGTTACCCTCCAGTGATGATATGAACTCGAGTTGTGAATGTCAAACTCGAGTTGTGAAAGTCAATAGGATGTTGTGAAAATGTAATGCTGTGTTGGTAAAGCCTAATGTCGAGTTGGGAATCATGTCAATGATGAAGCAGATGTCGATGATAACTGTGAAGAAGATGACGAGTCATTGGCGGTGATGGTCGGTAGTTGCGATCATTACTAAATTTTCCCAGGAAGTGATTGGGTCAAGACTCAGACAATTCGAGTGATTTTCCAAACTTATTCATTACTTCTTATGATCACTTGAGTGTTCTTCATAATCTCTTCTCTGTTTATCCCTGTTTTTTAGCGCATATACACAGGATCCTATGAAAGAAGAAGATGGCGAGTTGTTGGGGTGATGACATCAGAGTTGTTGGCAACCGAGAAGAAGATGACGAGTGCTCAAGATTTCACTCTGTTTTCTTTCTAGTTTATCTCAACTCATGGCATCGAAATTATTGATATTGTTTAGCTTTTGGTACTTCTCATTTTTTGAGAACAGGACTTAATTCAGAGAAACAGAAAATATTAAATGTTGTGGACTATAGCAATCCAAGGCCACGGATCCAGGGTCGACCAATGGCACCGATGACGACAGAGAAGATGATATTTTTCTTAACGCGTTTTAGCGCCATTATCACGCCTCCCTCAACGCTTTTCAATTTAAAAACTTCCAGGGTCACGCACGTCATTTTGTCTCGAATTCTAATATTCCAGTTCAGGCACTCGCACTGATCTGGGATATTAAATTTCGAAACACCTCTACGTCTTTTATTAATTTAAAAGTTCTTTTTGAGGGATTTTCCCTTTAAATTATCAGTAAGGGGAAGACAGATTCAAAATTCAAACCAGAAGGGTATGGAGTGTCATTTTCATAAAGCTAAGGGGGAGTGAGGGTACTTTACCCAAAGATTAACTGTAAAGCTGGAAAAAAAAAAAGAAAAAAAGAAAAAAAAAATTGCCGAAAATTCAATATTCTATACAAGACAATTTTGCAGCGTAATTCCAATGCTCAGAATCAATTGGAATTTTCCCATAACACATGGAATGCATGGTTGATGATACCTCTCTCAAGCACAACCTCTCAAAGCATTCTCATAACTTTGCTGTGTATATGTCAAGGCAATCTGCATAGCTATCACAGCCTCTCTATATTCTTCATCATTCGCCTTCACCTGAGGCAGATTCCACAAGCAAAATTTCGGTGAATACTATAAATATGTTAAGAATCTAAACATAATCAAAAGGGTTCCTCTTTATTTAATGGCATATGGCCTCATATGAGTCTTCCTATCAGCTGACGAATATAGCCTCAACATTTTAACATCACAAGATCCATAGTCAAGACTTTAACTAACAGACTGCAGAAGAGGTCCCAAATTCTAGTTTTGGATCTTGCATATACAGACTAGATAGATGCAGAAGGGGCCTAAATTCTAATGTTCAGGGGTTCATACTTCGCCGGGAAAAAGAGGGGGGAAATGTAAACTGAGCAAGAAGAGCACTAGAGGAGTTCAAACTTCCAGCCTCAAATGATCTTAAAGCATTATGTGAATCTGTGAAGAGCTATGTTCAGGACTCACTGTTTTTGGGGTTTTTGGGGTCCACATGTACGAAGAAACTGGCCGCGACAATGAGATAGCATAGAACAAGCATCAAGCCTTTAAAATAATTAGATGTCCCATCCTGCAAGGATCACAGAAATTTGGCATTGAACATTAATGACAGCAGCAAGAAGTGAAGCACAACACACCAAAATGATTAACATCCAAGCATTTTAAAAAGCGATTGCCAGTCCAAACAAATGTTACAGATGACAGCAGATTCTTTAACAAATATGATATTTGTATTGTTTGATTGAGCCATGTTCAGACACACTCACACACAGGGATTCTACATTCAGAATTCACATTTCACAGTCGTATAGTAAAAGAGAATTAAGGCTTCCAATTCTGTGAACTGGTTTTCTCAAATTCCAAGAAATCAACCATGTGAAGAGTCTTTTGTGTCATTATGACCATTGTAATTGTTGAAGTATTCAAAATTTTTATTATATCAGTCTGGTTCTCCAGAGTCTGTTCTCTTCCTCCCTTTCTTTCCTCTCTCATCTCTACAAAAACTTCATTTCTATTTCTCCTTCCACTCTACATCAATAAATTGCTAGTCGGCCTAAGAAGAGTGCTCATTTCCAACTAGAGTGGCTTCAGAACGCTGGAAAACATTAAAAGCCGCCAATAAGTGATAACATCACAAGGGACAAACGAAAAAACCACATACCTGCAACATAAATGCGACAACGAGCACAGTGATAAAAAGTGTAGCCGTCTCAAAGAGTTGAAAATTCAAGTCCATTGGTTTTCCCATGCACCACCCGACTACCACGCAAAAGGGGATCTGCAATTATCAACAACCACAGAAATCACCGACCTTGTTCAAAAAATTGAAAAAGTCAACCATATTCTTTCCCAGAAATACTGAAGTTAGTATTAATTATTTTTTTACAAAAATTAATCCCATAATATAACAACAGCGCAACACCATACCACAAACATAGATATCTGAGTAGATGATCCAATAGCAACTCCAAGTGTAATATCCTGCAGAGAAATTGACACCCTAAATAAACTGGACAGCATCAATAAAATTAAAATGTGGACTTTGGAAGTCACTCACAAGCTTGTCCTTCATGGCAAACATGATAGCACTCGCATGCTCTGCAGCATTTCCTACAATTGGAAGCAATATGACACTAATAAACGCCACTGACATATTCCATGACTCAGATGCCCCCTGCAAGACAACAAAGCACAAACATCTAAGCATAAGCCCAAGACACAATGGCCAAAGACAAGGATCAGCGTTCTCTGCTATCAACAGACAGTAATGCAGCACATTACAAACGGTCTATACCCAGTAAGAATTATCGGTAATCACAAAGCAATTACATCTAACTTTAAGCAATCACATTTAACTTATATGAAAGTTAAACAGTTAGCTGCAGACCACACTAAACTTCAGCAGGAGAGTGTTCATCCCAACTTTAACTAATTGAATTCATGCTATAATCAACGTAGCAAGTACTTAGAAAATGAACAAACTATAATAGAACACATTGAACAATTCTGTTAGGATTTTTAAGGAAAATAAAACAGCTCAACCACTGATTCTGTGGGAAACTAGATTTAAGATTTAAAATGCTACCATTCGTCTGTATGTAATGATAAAGAGAAAATATAATCATCCCAAACACTTCAATGATAAAGAACAAAGAGTTGCAATAGCACAACATTCTAAGAAGCTAGACCATTTATGGCAGTAGCCATAAAGGAACAAGAGTAAAAGTTTTAAGACTAAGATTCCTCCATTTTGTGCTGTGAGAGGCAGAAACAACCACGCTAGAAAGTGAAAACAGTATCAAGGAAATATTGAGAAGATAACAGAAGCTTCATGACAAGTGTCTAAGATAAATATACCTGAATGGCATCCACAAGGTATCCAGATAAAATAGAAACCCATGCTGTTAAAATAGCAAGCCACCCTATCGCCTCCCATTTTGTTAGTTCACATTCTTCTTCCTCATCAGAATTTTCATTGCTATCTCCTCCCTACATTTAAATAAGTACATTTGCATGAAATCTTTTACAACTTAAAACAAATATTTAGCATGTTTATTGTCTACCCAACAAAATTTTCACAACAAATAACCCCATCAAAAAATGGGCAGGTAAAAGAAAATTTTTCAATTTCCAGGTGCAGGAACAAGGGTGGAAAAAATATGTTCCCACTGACAACTCCAACAATATAAACCCATATACCTTCATCATGCATATATTTCAAAGAACTTAATGATAATGCATACTCTGAATTTCATCAAACAAACCAGATTGATTCAAGTCTTGAGCAATCCTACTATCTTACATCGCAAAGCTTGACAAGACGACAAAAGAACAATTTTATGTCAATAAGCACTACTAACCTCTCCATGTGAACTACAATTATTGTGATCACTTCTTAGTTGAAAGAAAAGGTAGCTAGCATATGCTATTAGCATTATACAGCTACTAAATCTGGACAGAGAAAGCTCTGACTTGCCAAAGTGAACCTCTGAGCGAGTAAAGTGAAGCACAGCAGGAAACATTATTCCCATTACCGCCATCAATAGCAACCCAGAATTCACAGCAGCAGATGCCTGTTGCAAAGGTCAATTACAATGTGGCCAATGAAACATCAAGAGGACGAGGATGGGAAAAACAGGATTTGAAACCATAATCAGGTCATGACGTCTACCTTGTTGAAAGCCTGAACCTTTTGGGAATGGACAACACCACCAGTAAAGAATGCACATCCCAGAACAAGAAGCATATTTGACAAGATTGAGCCCAGTAAAGATTGCTGAACAACCCTAATCATCCCATTTTTCAAAGCATATATTGATATGATCATTTCAGTTGCATTGCCAAATGTGGCATTTAACAAACCCCCAACTGCACAAACCACCAAATTTTGAATCAATTCACATAGACTAAAGGCAACATAACAGAAGCCTAATAGTACAAGAATAACTACAACCTATGAAAGAAAGAAAATTAAGAATAGAAACTACAAGGATGCGGTTTTCCTAGTATCATATGTCTCAACATGCAATTCATTTTCAATGCACTAAATTTAGTATTCAGTTACACCATCTTGTGCCATCAGTCAATATAGTTCATGATGTCTTAGTAATAACTAAATATAAGTCTGTACAAACTTAACTCCCATTTAGTTTGTCATATACATGCAAAATTAGACAAAATAACTTCCTTTTAATAACTAACTAAAACATGTCCTATAACAACTAACTATACCTGTTGGTCCTGTAAAAAATGCCAGCTGCCTGCACCAAAAAGAATAGTAGATAGGTCTTTTAGTACTAGATTGTAATAAAGGTGATAAAGAAATCAGTTAAACATAAGACTCCATTAAAAAGGCCGGCACTTACTCAGTAGCAAAACCCAGACGTTCCGCCAAAGGAGTAATACCCAGTAAGGTGAAGAAGAACACCCATCCCTAACACAAGAAGTAACCATCAACAAATGAAGTAGGAAGTAGTGAAGCCACAAATAACTATTT
This sequence comes from Inga laurina, assembly GCA_963855925.1. Lineage (NCBI taxonomy): Eukaryota > Viridiplantae > Streptophyta > Magnoliopsida > Fabales > Fabaceae > Inga > Inga laurina. The sequence goes on from OY979711.1 coordinate 15,895,566, forward strand.
TAAATCCCTTCTACTGGTCCCATACACACCCAGGAGAGGAGGAAGAAGAAGCAAAATTGAGATGATTGTTAGGTTTTTCAATTCAAATTTCATTCAATGTTCATATTTCACTCTTCCTAACTCTATCACAGATTTTCCTTAATAATAATAACAAATGACAACAAGGAAGATTGACAAGTGAATCCATACATGCTTTCCTGTAAGATAATGTATCAATATGGCTAAGGGACCAAAAGGTAGCAACATGTTGATCTTCGCTTTAATTAAGACAACGTATATGCTCCTGATAGGTCTTATCCCTATTTGCTTGGAGATGGATAAGCTGGCCAAATTTACGGAAGAAAGCACATGAGCTGTCTCAGATTGAAAAGCATGGACTTTCCCCGGATTTGTTGAGGAGCTAAAAGGGACCTCCTCATCAAAATCAAGGTCGGCCTTCTCTGCAGAACCCATCTGCATGAAAAGGCAGTTAACTTTTTAGAATTTCAGCTAATATGTAACAAGAAGGATGTTGAATATCTTCTGACAAAATCCCATCAGCGAGAAAGCTATACAATTGAGAACATAAACAGAATCCCACAAAAAACAATTTCATAGAAAACACGCACATGCAGTACATGATCATCAATTTACAGTAGAGTACGTTATCAAACTTATCCCCCAGCTGACGAATACCGAGTGTAATTTTTAGTAGAGTACGTTATCATATATTCACAACCCCATTTCACAAACTTGGGGCAGCTCAAAAGAATTTAAGTTGCAGTAGATTACGAAGGGTTGTGCGTAAACAAAGAACAATCATAAGATAAGCAGAAACCGGGATAAGGGTATGTACAAAGCATCAAAACCGAGCAAATCGAGACAATAAGCTCGAGGCGAAGCACTATATGAATATATGATAGTACAGCATCATAAAGCCAAGACACAAACAAGCGACAAAGACGGAATTACCGGCGAAAGTATTATTGGATTTGAAGAGGGAAGATCTTCAAGATGGATCCAACTCTGGTGAGAAATCCGAGATAAGGGGGAAAAGAAGAGACAAATCCAGTGAGTCCACACAAGAGGTCTCTGCTACTCGAAGAGTATCTGTGTGCTCTGCTTGCTGTAGCTCTCTCATGCCCCGTCAGTGAGAGAAGTTAGTGCTCTGCGATGGAGATATACTGAGAAGAACAACGGAGGGAAAAAATGGCGGAGATATAGGAGGAGGAAACACCCTTGTACGACCACTAGTACGTGAGAAGTCGCGAGGGAAGCTTCTTTGAAGTATCGCATTTTCCAATCAGAATCTGTTTATATTTAATTTAATTTAGAGAGACTATTTATTTTTTCGTTGGCTCCATTAATTTCCGAGGCTCAATTGAATCAAATATTGAAAAGTATTACGAGATAACGTGGTTGTTCAGTCACCAGTGCTCAATCAGTGGGATGTCGTGAAGCTGAAATCTTTGACATCAAATGAAAAAAGAAGACAGGGATCTATATATTTTGTCTGTCTTTAATATAAGATATATTTATCTAATTTGATTAGATTAAAGAAGCTGATTAAATTAGTTAATAGAACATATATTTTTTAAAACATCCTAATCAATCATCTTCCTTAATTCTCTTATTCTTTCTCCTCTTTGAATATTATTAAGGGAGTATGGATAGGGTAAATTTGAAAAAAGTAGATAAATATGAAAATTATGTTTTATACTTAGGACCAAGATCAACTTCTCAAATAAGTTTTATATTAAGGACAAGAGAAATATATTTTAAAACCAAATCGACGTGAAATCAGAAATCTAACTGATTTTCAAGGTTTAACCGATTTTTTTTTTTTACCGGAAGGGTTTAACCAATTAAACTACCACTAAAAATCATTATGCAAATATTATAAGTGTATATAAAAAGTAAAATTATAATTTGTAATAAAACTTATTATTAGGCTGTCAATGCCAAATGTCATGTTTGGACTTGGCTTCTCTCCTCTACCCCTTCCCATCATTTTCCCTCCTTTTCCTTTTCACACGGTTAGATTAAGATATCAATAGTTTAGATTTATTATATTATAAAAATATTATTATAATTTTACCTTAAAGATACAAAAATAATTTTAACATTTCAAATTTATTTTGCATCTGGTATAAAAAAAAAATTTGTATCTTTAAGGTAAAATTATAATAATATTTTTATAATATGATAAATCTAAACCGTTAGGATCTTAATCTAACAATGGAAAAGGGGAATGGATGGGAAGGAGTAGAAGAGAGAAGGCATATCCGTCATGTTTGAATAAGGTTTGCTTGTATTACATGTCAATACCCTATTTGAATATAGACCTTATCCTAACATGACGAGTAGCATTCCGACTGGGACAACTAACCGTTAACACCATAATAATAATAATAACAATAATAATAATAATAATTCTATAGGCTTTGTGCCCATTGTTTTCCTTTTAGGATGCTTTTACTTTAAAATTTTGTCATTCTTAATAGAAAATTTTGATGACAAAATATGTGAATATGCATGTCTATTTTTTTTTTCTTCATTATGATTTTATCTTAAAAAAATTTATTTTCTGTCCCATATTCTCTAAATTTTTTTTCCTTTCCATGCTTTTCTCTGTGTTCAAAGATTTAAAGCAAAGACCAAACTTATATCAAGTTTTATAGGTGAAGTCTGCCAGGTTATCCACCCAAAGCATGCCACATGTCCAAAGTTTTCCATGCAAGTACCTAACCCACACACGCCTTGAAACCAACCACCGTTAATCCTAGACACTTGATGGCAAACGGATTTTTTAAGAAAAATAAAAGACAACTTAGGGCAATCAATGAAGACAATACTGCGGCCATCGTGAGGAGTAGGATACGGCGGCGAAGGGGAGGATACGATCAAAAGAAAGAAGCATGTAGTTTTGTTGGATTAGCTGCCAAGTCAAATTTGGAAGATTTTCATCATACATATACCAACACATAACAGACTTGTATGGCTTCACGAGAGATAGAGAAGAAAGTGACGACCTTCAATTCTATGAAGGAGTTTCTTCACCATCGCCGTTGTATCGTGTTGGCCGCCGTGTCCTCCCCTTCACGGCCGGCCGTATTCAGGATCCACGATCGCTGTAGGTTCTGTCTCTTATTTTTTATTTCTTAAAAAACTCTTCCCATTAAATTTTTGGAATTAACGGTGGTTAAGTGGCATCTAGGGTTAATTGTTGACATGAAAAATGTAGTACATATTGCATTCTCCGAGTGCATAACTTGACACACTTGACCTATGTAATTTGATATAAGTTTAGTCCTTAGTAAGGACTTCCTCATTCTCAAAAAGGGGGAAAAAATCGTTCACATATCTTTTATATATTAATTTTCAAAATTAAACGCCAACAAAGCAACAAATAATCTAAGGAAATAGAATAGAAATTATGGCAGTAGAATTGACATATCTTTACCAAAGAAAATGAATGCAGAAATGTTTTCTACAACACTAGGTTCAACCACGAGAATCATGAACGTTGAATTATAGGTGGGATGACTCACAATTGCCCATAATGTGGTCATGAATTGGTAAATTTACAAAGTGTGATGTTGATACATAAAAGGGGCGTGAATCTAATTTTTGTCCCTACATTATTCCTAGTCATTAATTTTGTGGATTATTCATGAAGGGTCTCTTTCATTTCATGTATGACTTGAAACCTTTGGTAAAAAAACCAACCAACAGGGGGAATGCCCATTTTCTAAACTTACACCCACCCTGTAGCATTGTTCATGCATTTGCTCAATTCATTTCAAAGGAGAAGGGAGGAAAATTCAAATAATACTTTTGTTTGATTTAATTCAAGGAGAGAAGGGCCGAGATATTTTAAATATCTTGTTTGACATAAGAGGAGAAACATGGCAAAAAAAAAGACATAAGAGGAGAAGAATGAGCTAAAGCCAGTTAGTAATATGAGCCAACACGAGTTGCAAGTTGGTTTGCAGTGAGTATGAGTTATGATGGACTAACTGTGTGTTTGGGTAACCCCCAAACCGCGGTTTTAAAAGCCCTTTTTCCATAAATTGAAATAAAACTTCATTCACATACTTATCTCGTAAATCATAAAAGTTATTCTCCAAAAGCTAATACAAATACACACTAAATTGAGAAAACTTGCCTCTTGCCAACCCCAGCCTACAAAGGGCAGGTTAACCCGACTTCACGTCTTTCTTTTTTGGTTTTTTTCGTTTTGAAAAAGGAGGATTTTCAAATATTTTTTATTTCCAAATTGAATTACAAACTTATATATAATAAACTCGAGTTGTTTTCATATTTTTATAAAATTATATCATTAAATTAATCTCAAAACTTGAAGCCTAGATATAAAGTCTGTTTTTTGTCAAAAAACAAATATATAGTCTATTTTGTATGATTATTCTATCAATATAAAAAATATAAAACAATAGAGAAAATGAGAAATCAAGCATGGAATTAAGTTCCTAACATGAAACAAGGCCATGTTTAAATTAATTACAAAACAAGAACTTCATGTTTAACTAAAATTAAAATAAAAAAGTGGGCAAACTTGCAGCTGGTTGTGGCCTTGCGGGTCAACGATTTGGGGAGAACTAGTAAAACAGGCCCAGCTTGCCAGCCCCGCCTAAAAGTGGTAGGGTCGAGTTAGCTAATTGTCTGCCCGCCAAGATGCGGGCTGCATCACCCACCTTACAGGTTGTTGAGGGCTAGCCCACCTAAACTACCTTTTTTTATTTCTCTTTACAAATGGTAAACAATAAGACCTAAAATATATATAACTAAAAATATACATGGAACATCATATCAAGGCTTAATGCAAAGAATGAAAAAAATGAAGAGTGTATTTTTGTGTAAAATACTAAAATTAAGTATAACATCTTTGCTAACATCAATATAATATATATATATATATATATATATATTGTGGCTTCTTAATAAATAATTTTCACTTTAGATTATTTTTATTTTTCCCCTTTTTTGGCTAAAAAAAATATATACTAAGACCAACATTCTTCTTCCTATTCTTTGAGCTTTTAAATTAAAAATATTAATAGGCGGGCCTGCCTTCGCGGCTCAAAGGACTAGTGTATTTTCAGCCTGCCAAGATGCGGGCTACACTAGCCCACTTCATCTGACTCGTGGGTTATAGCGAACTAGCCCGAGGTCTTGATTTGAGTTAGAAAAGGCCTGCCTAAGAACATGGTGGCATTTTGCCAACCTAACTGGCCACTTTTTGGCACTTATAATATCATTTCTAAAAGAAGCTCATAAAATTTTTTTGGAGAATTACATTGTAGTCCCATGGAAGGTAAAATACGAAGAAACGGTCCCGGGAAATTCTGAAATTACTGTCAAGTCTCATGGGACCATTTTGTAATAAATTCAAGTTGGGAAAAGACATAAACACCCTTAAGAATTGGGCAAAAAACAAAGTGCGAGGAGCTACTTTCCTCATTCGAAATTGAACCCTAAAGGCGACAACCCTAAAGGAGCTGCTCTGGGCAACGGAAGCTAGCACGGCGTGCGACGGTGTTCGTGGCTTCTCTGGAGTCAGGTTCGGCGGCTGTGCGGAGGTTCTATCCTCATTCGAATTCAATCCCTAAAAGGTAGGACCGGGTGAGACGGTGTTTATGGGTTCTCTGCAGTGAGGTTCGACGGCCAATGGTTGAGTAAAGCAAGTGTGATTTTCTGTCATTTGTGGGCAGGCTGCGAAGTTGTTCATCTCTCTCCCCAAAACTTCTGCAAACAATGGCCCTTGAGGCATACAGAGAGTGAGTGTGGAGGAGTTTCCGATTCATGGGTTCTTCTTTTTCCCTACAATTTCATTCACCCTTTGTTAGGTATTCCTTATTTCATTCCCTTGCTGTCTTCTTTGTTTCCTTTTATTTCCCTTTTTGGGTCCTTTTGTTTATTTTATTTGTCATCTATTTAATTAATCTCTAAATTTGTAATTTCTAAGTCTATGACTGTGAAGAAGATATCGGGTTAGGTGTTAATGTGTCGAGTTGTTTCTCATTGTTGAGTAGCAATCGTTATAGATTCATCTTTTGAAGTTAAACTTGCGTGTGTCGTTGGTTTAAGTTGGTTTTTCGTTTAAACTTGTGTGATTGGATTTGTATGTATGAATTTATTATTTTGCATTGTATTCGGGATTTAACGTTATAGCTCAGCTATTGGTGTTTAACCATATTGCTGCAGCATTTTTTGATTTCTAGAAATGGTTCAATATCTATTGTAATTTCCTGGTTTCGAAATTTCTTGTTAGAGACAATTTTTAAAAGATTTTCTATCATTTTCAACTTTGTCAAGCCAGTATACTTCCTATCTTTACCCATCCCTGCACACAGAATTTTCAAACTCTCTTGTCAACTTCATGACTGTAACATGTCTGATGCACACTGGGACTTGGATTTCTCATAAATAAGTTATGTTTTTTCTTCCATACTCAACTTGCTGCATGTAGATGGATGATGCAATTAGAGTGCAAGTAATATAATGCTTTCACCTGCATGATACAAATGGAAAACCAAAATGAAAAAAATATTTAGTCTAAACAAATCCATAGCCAAAACCATTCTTTATTTGGAATTAATAGACAGAAAGTGAATTCTTTAAAAGAATTAAATACCAATTGCTTTGCAATTGCTTGAACTTGTTCTTCAGCAAGGCATTTATCATCCTCAAGAATCTCAAATAGTTCTTCCTGCCAATGAAGAAATAAAACTAGCAATTATTAGTATCCATAATAACCCTGTCAGTCATCAACTAATTGCACATATTGGTGTATAACTCAATGAGCAGCAGTTTCATAATTGAAAGCTAGTGTCACTAATAGTCAAAAGGCCAGTGAAATATATATCAAAAAAAAGGCCAGTGAAATAAATGATAGAAGATGTGAACTTGTGCAAATTCTGTGACAACACAAAACTCTTGTGGGCTTTCAAAGGAATCAAGCATTTGAATGATATTTTCATGCTTAAACTTTCTATAGTGGCAAAGGAAAGTGTAAGTGGGGTATGTAATAGATATATATAGGCTTAGTGTGCTGAAATTGGAATAAAGAAGCTAAAAATTTATTGAAGATTTGCTGTTTGTGTTTTCTAAATGTTTAGAAACTCTTTTAAGGGTAAAAAAAAGGACTGTTATAAGTGTTGAAATGGTGATTTTCAAAGCTGGAAAAATAGTTTCAGGATAAGGAAGATGATATGATGTATGAGAGTGAATATATGGCTTGGTGGATTGAACTTTTGAAGTTGAAAGTTGACAAGGAACTTACTATTTCATACTATTATTTTAGGAACTAAATAGGTATTTGGATTGTTAAAGCATGTTTAAGGTTTCATTAGAATGACTAAATTGACATGATAAGTTGGTGGAAATTTTTCTGCACCTTAAGAAGAGTTTTGAAAATTCTGCAAAACGAGTATGTTATCTCCCAAAACGAGTATGTTATCTCCCAATAGCCTCATATCAATTGTTTTTTTTTTTTTGGTTTGCAGGAAGAACAGTCAACCCATGTAGAAGAGTTGATGAAAAAGTTTGAACCAACACTTCCAAAGGTTCTCTGCCTAATACTCTGGTGTTTAGTTCTTTTATTTCTATTTGATGAATTAAATTTATAGCTAATACTTGTCCAGTATTATTGATGAGCAGTCAACCTATTTCTGCATAAGTAAAAGTAAAACATGGATATTAACCACTTGTCCTACCATTAATGCATCCTTCTAAGGTTCTGCTGTTTAAATTTCCTTTATTAATTAATTAACGAAATTTTCACAGAAGGAAAAAGGGAAAGGAAAAGGAAGATACAACATTCTTGTTGAACAAAGCAACACATTAAAAACACTGAGAGTTTTTATATGCTTGTCTGATGCATTAAACTTTACCCTGATGTTATGAGTGTATTTTGGATTTTGTTTTTGCAACTAGTTCATTCCTCTCTACTTCTTGCATTTGTCTTCATTGTAAATCTCTCAAGTAACAACTCTGGCTCTTTTTCTGTATTTGTCTTTTATTTTCATTTCTGTTAAATACGCTCTAATTAGTTACTATCTGTGTTGCCTGGACTGAATAATTGAATGGTGGTGAAGTTGGAAATAGTTCATAGACTTAAGAGTTACTATTTGTGTTATGTGGACTTATTCGTTGTCTATTAAGTTCGGTTTTCTTAAATATGGTAATGAGTTAATATATGTTATATTTATTTGTCCCTATCCAACTGTTAATCAATTGTGTTATATTTCAGTTGTTTGTATAGCTTAATGAGTTGTGAACATAGAGGTATGATGAGGAAAAATCTATGTGATATGTTAGAAGTACTCAATTGGTCTACATTAGCTTCTTCATTAGTGATCATGTATTGTATGTTTTCAATTTGCTTCTCTTTGCGCCTCAATATTCTGTCAATCTCATTCGACATGTTGTCCCTTTCGTTGAGAATTATTTGAATCTCTGCTACCATCTCCTCTCCCTCCTGTAATTTCTTTTCCCATCCTTGTAAGTCCTCTGTATGCTTAGAGAATGTTCTGTCATGCATTCTTTTAGCTAGTCTATTTTGTTAATATTATTATCATGTTGCCAGGTTTTATCTAATTGTTTGGTGTCAGGATATTTTGTAACTGTCTCAAGTTTTCTTACTTGTGAACTACCACTCAACTATTATTTGGCCCAAAAAAACCTCCTATCCTCATCTAAAGTTGGGAGGTTGTCATTATAAGGAGGCTACAGAGGCTGCTGCTGAACGTTTACAAGGAATATTTGAAGCTACTTAAGTTGTCTCTAACTTTGAGGTTTGGTTTATTGAATTATAAATTTTCATATCACACAGCTAAAAAGTTTCAGCAGTTGAATCTTTATGACATTATTTGCACCAATGTTCTTGTTTTGTTTGCATTTTTTAATCATTAGTAATCAGCAATTATAAGGCATGGTTTGTGTTTCCAACTAGTTAATTCCTCTCTACTTTGCCATTATTTTGCACCAATGTTGTGTTCTTTGTCTTATATTTCAAAGTTTGAGTGGTCGTTGTTTTCGGACATGGATTGATTAAATTCTGCATTTAAATATTATGGTCTGTCATGTTTGGTCTTGTAAATAAAGTTTTGCTTATATGATAAGATTTGGGAAAAATCCCGAAATTTTCTTTGGCTATGTGTGTGGTTTATGAAAAATTCTGAATCTGATGGGCCTCTCTTTGCTGCATATGTTAAATTTCTTAGTAGATCCATGTTAAATGTATAGCAGCATATAATTTAATAGCGAAGTGCAGTAGGTCTTTGTATAAAAATATGACCTATTTTTCATTAACCATGTCCAGGCAAGGAAGATGGAAACACTTGGTTCTGGCAAAACCAAACAACCAACAAACAGCCCCACAAGAACAAGGCCAGCCAGCTTTTCTGGGTATACTCTATTCACGGAAGAGTTTTTCAGCCAGAAGGAGAAGAAGCAGAAGGGAAAGGTGAAGGACAAAGAGAAGACAAAGGTGAATAAGGTCCACAATTTTCAAAAGTCAAACCTAGAGGTGAGGGAGGCTTGGAATGCATTAAGTGAAGAGAAGAGAAAAGAATATGGTAAACGGGCTGAAAAGTTAAGAGGCCCTAGCAAAGGGAAGACGTATGTCGTTCCATTTTTTACCCGATGCACACCAAAACAGTTTATGGCTGTGTGCAAAAACCTGAAGTCCAGACCCGACGCCATGAAAAGGCTGAAGAATATTGGGTTTGACAAGCTGGTGCATATTTGTTGCCCACAAATAAACCGTCACATCTGCGCAGAGTTCATGCGATGTTTTGATCCTCCGACCAACCAAATCTCATTTCGAGGGCAGACGCGTAAGTTAAAGCCTAAAGATGTGCACCAATTGCTTGGGCTGCCTAATGGTGGGGTAGATATTCAAGTACATGTGAACGAGGAAGATCGGATATTCCAAATGCTGCAAAGAGTGAAGCCACAACTATTTGCCGATGAGAACAAAGTTGAGCCGGGTTTCACATGGGCAAAAGTACATGTACAACATGACACGTGAGTTGCCTCTGTGGTTTTGGTTCATAGTTTTACATTATATGAAAAATGACTGCGATGGTGTTAATGTGTTACCTATTAATGTGTTTGTGCAGAGATTCTTGTGGTGTGCATGTACTATCATGGCTACAGATGTGGGACGGCACTGAGCAAGGGGAAGACAGCGACACCATGCTGTACTATACCGCCGACGAGCTCCACGAAATGAAGGTCGGGTTCTTGTGGTGGCTCGTTACCCATCCGCTCAACAAACACGTAGACAAGGTTATGTCTTTGGTTCGAGGCATGCAGAAGAGGACCAGAACCAATTAGGTAATCATTGAACCTCTTTGTCAGCTCCGATCCATGTTAATGTTCTTATAATGCATGGACAAATTCCATTTCGAGGTTATGTTCATTATTTTTTTGTGGAAGCCCTTTTTTTCTCATTTGGTTCATGGTTTTGAAATCTGGATTTGAACATATTAAATTATGTTCATTCCCTTCCATTCTGATCTATGATGATTTTACATAGTGGCTACTGGCAAATTATTTTAGCTCTGCAGTTTTCATTCCCTTTGTATGTTTTATTTTTCAAGATAGGTTGTTGAGGTCTTATTTTGGTGAGATTTTTTGGCTGGTGCATTGCCAATTCAAATAAACTTCAATTATAATGTGTCTGAGAATTGTAATAGCAATGCATGCTTTTGGTGTTGGCGAGTCGTTGCTTTACATATCTGATAGTATGCATTTAATTATATTTCAGCAGGCACAAATGCATTTGACTCTAGTTCTGGATGACTGATTCTTCTCCTCTCACTGACAACTGATATAGCAAAGAAAGCTCCATTTGAAGTGCTCCGTCTGGCCCTGTCCATTGTACCTGAGAGGAATATGTGACTTTTAAACAACGTGATTCCTTGGGCAGAAGTTAGAAATCACCTCTCTGAAGAACATGCCTTGTTATCTGGAGCTACAATCATTAACATTAACCTTTATAGTCTTGTTCATTTTGCCATACTAAATGCTGAAGCTACTTGTTTATGTACACAAAGAAGCTAATTGTTTATGTAGTGAAAGGAAAAAGAAGCTTTGTAATGTTTCTCTCTGTAATGGTCGTGTCCTAGTATGATGTAGAAACTTTATAGCCTTATTTGAATTGGCAATTTATGTACACAAAGAAGCTACTTGTTTATGCAGTGATAGGAAAACGAAGCTTTGTAATGTTTCTCTCTGTAATGGTAGCATCCTAGTATGTTGTTCAAACTTTGTACCCTTATTGAAATTCTAGTTTATGAAATGAAGAACAACGTGATTGGGCCAAGTGCCGTCACACAAGAGAATTCAATGCTTATACACGTTTTTCATTGTCTCAGCAGCTTTTCTTCAATTAGTACCATATCGTACTGCATCGCTTGCCATCGGACCAACCCATTGCGTAAGTGTAATTTAATTTCCCAAACCTAGGTTTCACATTGTAAGTCGTAAAGCTAAACCAAACACACACTCACACTCACTTGACAATTCATAACAGCATAAGTGTGTTAACAACTCGAGGGGCTCCACTGACAACTGGAGGGGCCTCATTAACAACTGAAGGGGCCTCCACTGACAACTGAGGGGCCATCAATGACAACTAAAGGGGCCCACTGACAACTATAGGGGCCTTCACTGACAACTCTAGGGGCCTTCACTGACAACTCCATGGGCGTTCATTAACAACTGTATGGGCCATCACTGACAACTGAAGGGACATTCATTAACAACTCTAGGGGCCTTCACTGACAACTCCAGGGGCGTTCATTAACAACTCTAGGGGCCTTCACTGACAACTCTAGGGGCCTTCAATGACAACTCTAGGGGCGTTCACTGACAACTCTAGGAGCCTTCACTGACAACTCCATGGGCGTTCATTAACAACTCTAAGGGCCTTCACTGACAACTCCAGGGGCGTTCATTAACAACTCTAAGGGCCTTCACTGACAACTCCATGGGTGTTCATTAACAACTGTAGGGGTCTTCACTGACAACTCTAGGGGCCTTCACTGACAACTCCATGGGCGTTCATTAACAACTCTAGGGGCCTTCACTGACAACCTCCTTTATGGAAGGAGGTGTGGGGTTTCATTTACACACTTGAGCTCTAAGCTGTTGGTCTTCTTCATTGTAAATATGTTGGTATACTATTGAAAATTGAACCTCCTTTCAAACCATTTAAATTCCATTCATACATCATGGAAACAATGTCCCTAAAATACCCTTATGGAAGAATATAAAAATGTTGAAAACAGGGGTATTATGGTAGTATACAGGAATTTGTTGCGACTTTTTTGAGTGGGCAAAATCCGCTCAATTCAGTTGAATCCTATCCATTAGAAATTGAACCTTGTGATTTGTTTGCCTTCCCTATGTCCATGCAAACCCACTTCTTCTCACTTGTGCTTGTTTGGAAAACTCAAAAAAAAAAAAAACTTTTTAAGTACTTTTCTGTAAGCCAAGATCTCCCATACTTATCTCATAAATAGTAAAAACACTTTTAAAAAACTAAAACAAACCAGCACCAATTCAACAAAATGAGGGTTCTCCACTTTTCCTTTTTTTCATATAGTTGTTTAGTTGAGTTATATTTGAATATTGTCGAACCTAATTAGACATAACTATCCCAAAAACATTTCCCACATTCACATAAACTTGAAACCTCATACTTATACTTTAGTAAAAGAATCTTCGACTATTAAAACACAAAATCTCTAATTCGAGTTTGTATAAAGACATAAAACACTTTTGGAGGAACTACCTCAGTTTTATCTCTTGGGGGAGCCCAATTCTTCACTATATTTTTTTCACAGAAGAGAAAGACCGCCACATTATAGAAGACAAATTAGAAAAGTACATAACTTATGAGTAGATTTGAGATTATTATAATATTCTGTTGACATCCTAACATTCAATAAAAGATAACTATCACATTTAACCAAAGAAATGGGGTGACTTTTCATTTTACAACACTTCAAACGACTTTGATTTTGAATTTATAGGAAACACGTCATACAATCACATCCTTTTATTGGGGTTGACTCCAGAATTTATCAACCCAACTGTCATCAAAGTTTAGTTACTTCCTGATTGGACAGTGAAATTTCAACTTATTGAAGAGCACCCACTTCTAACATTAATTGCCATGTAGCCACCAATTGATAATTGTCATGTAAAAAGGTTCAAGATTCAGTCCCAATATAAGAATTGTGGCCACATAGAAGCGTAAATGAAAACATCACAGAACAGATTATTCACAAATTCGAACGCATTATATCATTTAAACATCTAAAAAATGAATTTTATTGTTGAATCTGTAGATAATTTCTAGAAAGTGATCCAGCAAAAAGGTAGAATCAATGAATATGCATGAGTCCTATACACTTTCAATCCAATAATAGCATATGGGGGACAACTACATTTTCAGAAGCTACCGGGTTTGGCAATTATTGTCATGTGATCACTGTGCAGGGCCACAATCACAACTAATGAACTTCCAACCATAAGAATATTTGATGGGAGAATAGAAGTTAGGAACCATATATCAATTTTGGGGTATCTGCCATTTATTTAGATTCGAAAAGATAGCCAAGATATGGGAATGAGAAAGGAAATTGAATGCCATGATATATGTTTCTAAAAGGAGGAATCTCTTGCTGAAAATGGTTACTTAAAAGACACTTGAAGTCTTGAACGCACCCAAACAAATGACAGAGAGTAAAGATCCATCACGAAGTTCCACACAAAGCAACCACACTTAAAAAAGTCCAAATCAACAGACCATGCATACTCACCTGGTGAAGATAGGACTCCCATCAAATATATGACTATATGAGCATGAGTTCAAATCTTGTAAACTTTTGCTAATAGATAACCAATTAATATTTCTGTACGAGTTTTTGGAGCCGTGAAACCTGCTCCACTATGGTAATCCTCTAAAATCCAACTTATCTAGATTTTTGTCAATCAAAACAATTCAAAATAATAAAGTCAAAATGAGATGTAGCTAATCACCATTGCTAAATGTACTTATTGCAAGTTAAGAATCAACTTTATGAGCATTGACCCTTAAAGCAGGAGATGAATGCATATTGTACAAAATATAGTCGTCAAGAAAGCATGCACACCAAAGAATTTTTGTGATGCAATGAACCAAATGGGATACATTAGGAAGCTGGCAATACTTTTCACACTCACCATTATACAAACTATCACATTTGTTCCAAACCTCTTCAAAACTGCAGATGGTCACCTGAAAATATCACCCTAACCCCTCCAGTAAGATTATAGCTTTAATTTGAATTACCTTCTTTGGACTATATCACTCCCCTTACTAGGTTTGTGAAAAGTTAATATAAAAGCAAAACTCTCCGTCAATTAAGGCCCCAGAAAATTGACATTTGTTCCTGTTCAAAACCCAACCATCTATAATCCATGGTTAACCAAACACAGATGCTAAGATTGATATTTTCTAACCTGTAATTGAATACACAAAACTAAGAAAATGCAGTTATACACGAGCGATCCAATACATATTTTTCTTGCCAGGTGAACATTAACAACAAAAATTTGAGTTGATTTGAATCAGACGGAAGTGCTTCATTCCCTACATTTGCCTAAAAATTGAATCCGAACCCATCTGATAGGGGAAAATTACAGGGTGATATATCATTAGAGGGAAGATAAAAACATTAAACAAAAAAAGGAAAAAGAAAAGTAAATAGGAACCGGAGAAAACGAAGGACTAGGAAGAAGGAAGTCCAGGCGGAGGTAGAAAGTGCTGAAGATTCTGATGAACCTGGTTCTGGTTTCCTATTCCCTGGAATATAAATGGGTGCCCCAACAAGCGCGCAGCCGTCCATCTCCGTGACGGATCTCTCTGTAAACAGCGGGATATGAAATCCCGGAACTCCACCGACGCCGTCGGGGGTGCCTCCGGCGGCTGAGACATACAAATTGCACACATCAAGCTTGCCCAATCACCTTGCCTTCCCACCGCGAATGGGAATTTACCCATGTAGAATTCTAATATACTGACCCCAAGGCTCCATATATCACCCGCATACGCATTGTATTGCCCATCATTGATGTCAGTATTGATTCTCTCAGGGCTCATATAAGCAATGGTACCCACCGACGAATTACACGGATCCATAGTTTGTGCCAGAATCCGACCAACCCCGAAGTCGGCAATCTTAACCTGCTTCTGCGAATTGATTAATAAATTCGAGGGCTTAATATCTCTATGAACGATATGACGGCGGTGGAGATAGGCCAGGCCACGGAGGATCTGGCGTGCTACATCCGCCAGCTGTCGTTCATTGGGGATGCGTCTCCCTTCTAAGGAGCCACCATCCATGAACTCAAGAAGCACCTGGATTTCGCCGCTATGATCGTACATATCATGGCACTTGACCACGTTCTGGTCATTCACATCGCGGAGGATCTGGATTTCTCGATGGATCTGACGGCGGACGGATTCCTCGTGCGTACCGTATATAACCTTAAGCGCGAAAAAACGACCGGTAGGTCGGTGGCGGACTTTGTAGACGGTGCCTCCGCTGCCGCTACCAATCCGATTGAGTCGCTCGAGCTCGACGAATGGTACCTGCTGGGGAGACTGAGAAGACGCCGTTTGATGACTTGTCGACCGTATGGAGTTGGATGGCGGCAGAGGAAGAGGCATGGCAAAGGATGTGTCCCGCTGCGGCAAAGGCAAGCTCAAATTCTTCTTGCGGCGGAACGGCCGCTCCTGATTGCTCGTTCCCATGCCCTGCGGCGGCTGGATAGGTCTCATGCCAGGCTCGGACGGAGAACAGTGTCAGATTCCGACCGATGGGTTCACAAAAAATTAGGAAAAAAGCAGCCGTTGGTGATATCACATGGGCTGTTTCTTGAGGAGAGGCATGAAAATCATACGGCTCATGATTTCATAGATACAATCCATGGAACTGGAGGAGAGAAAACAATCGGGTGTGTTTGGAAGAAGGGGAGAAAATGAGAGAGACAAGAAAGAGCAATTGGGATTTTTGGGTAAGGAATGTGGTATTTAACTTCACGCTCTGGGAGGTGGCGTGAGGAGCGTGGCCAATGCCCATTGGGGTTGAAGCGACACCAGCTCTCTCTCCACATTGTCTCGCTGGGGACTGCGTGTCAATTCCTCAGTGTCAGCCATCCAGGCCTCAACCTTGCCAATTTATTATTTTCAATTCTACGTTATTATTTTTTTGAGTGAATTATTAATAACTATTATTATTAACATTTCCTCTCATCCCTGCTATATGTGTGTTTTTAGATTAAATTTTAAAAAATAATTTTTATAATTTATGAGGTAAATACGTAAGAGGAGTTTTATCTCAGCTTACAGAAAAAAATTTTTAAAACTGCGACTTCAATATTACCCAAACACTAACATAACATCTTTCCACGTCGCCCATAACTTAGACCCTACTAAAAAGTTATCCATTTTAACCTTTAAAAAAGGCCTATAATGGACAGAATTGTGCATTAAACAAGATGCGATACTAGCATCCTCTCAAGCTGCCTGTGCCCGCCAATATATATGCGTGTGTATAATAATTTAAGTATAAATATATCTATAAATATTTTATATATTTAAATATAAATTTAGATAAATGAGCACATATTAATTTAATTATGTCTCACATATGTGAGATAAAATATATATTTAAATATAAATATATTATCTTATATATAAAATGAAATCAAAGTTGATTTGGAAGCAATTTTTCCAAATGCAATACAGGGGGATGTCAAGTTGAAACGTACTATGGATATCTTACATCTGAATCTTAGTCGAAGTCATCATTAGAACAAGTAGATGATAGTATTTATGCTGAAAATGTTTTAGCTCCAAAAGTTGAAACTCAGTCCTTGTTTGTCATTAATCACACATTTAAAAGTTTTTAGCAAGGTATTAAAACTCGAACCGGGCATTGAACCGGTCGGGATACTGGGTTAAGGGTCAGTGGGTCAAACTAGGACCAAACCGGAGCTAAACCGGGATTAAACCGGTGAGAAATTGAAAATTTTAGACTTATAGTATGAAATTCTAAAAGAAAAATTAAAAAAAATTTAAAATACCAACCCGAACCGGACCGAGAACCGGACCAGTTTACCGGCCGGTTCCCGAGCTGGACCAGCCGGTCCGGTCCGGGTTCAATAAGCATGATTTTTAGTCAATGCAAGGATTGTGATGAGGATTGAGTTGCTTTCAGAGATGGATGAATAACTTCAAGATGATTTAATTTAATATTGTGAATCAAAATTTAACCTTTTGACTTGGTGGAAAGTGCATGCTTCCACATATAAAGTTCTAAATTTGATTGTACATAATTTGTTAGCTGCATCAGTCTCCACAATGTCTTCAAAATCCTCTTTTAGTATTGAGGGCCGAGTACTAGATACTTTTAGAAGCTCCTTATTTTTAAAGATGGCTAAGATACTCGTGTACTAAAAATTGGCTTCACACAAGTCCTCCAAAATTGAAGGAAGTTGACATTTATAATTTTGTACATATCATTTCCCTTGTGCTTTCAACTAGGAATGATAAGGAATATGATGATTTATTATTAGTGATTTTTGTAATTTATATTAAGAAATTAGTGGTAGTAGAAATGCATCTACATATTAAGTTTTTTTTTTTTAAAAAAAAAAGCATACTATTGAGCAGCCCATGCCCATTCTAACCCACATGAGCTTAGCTTAGCTCTTTTTTTTTTTTGAGCAAAACTTAGCTCAGCTCATTTGACATGGGACTTTAAGGCTGTGTTTGGTTTGAGGGGAGGGGAGGAATGAGAAGGTGTGTAAATTACCTTTTTGGGTTAAAGGAATTTAAATTTTGAGCGGGAATCCAGAATTTTGAAAAGAATAAGAAAGTAAATTTTAGGCGGGAACCCAAAATTTAAAAAAATGAGAAAGTAAATTTTGAATTTCTTTTATCCAAAATTGTAATTTCTCCACCCTCTGTCCCCTCCCCTCCCCTCAAATCAAACACAGCCTAATGGGCATTTGACAAGCATGGGCAATAAATAAATAGGCAAGCTGTGGATTGATTATTGGACAGCCTATTTAGCCCATCGCATAGCCCTAACATTCCCTTCCCTTTTTCTGTGATTACTTGCTAAAATGGGATTATTTTTCTCTTGTAAATATATAAGTTTACGATTGGGAATTGAACCCTTTTTCAAACCATTTAAATTCAATTCATACATTTGGGCAACCAAAAAAAAAAAATCAATTCATACATAAGGGAAATAATGTCCCTAAAATACCTAAAAGAATAAATATAAAAATGTTGAAAACAGGGGTATTATAGTATATAGGGATTTGTTGCGACTTTTTTGGGCGGATATTTTGCTTCAATCCGCTCAATTAAGTTGAATTGCATTGAACCTTGTGCTTTGTTTGCCTTCCCAGTGTCCATGCAAACCCACTTCAACTCACTAATTCAAAAAAAAAGAGGTTTCTTCTTCTCCACCATAGTATTATAACCCGGACCGGTTCAGTTGGGTTAACATGAAACCGGTGATCTAGTCATTTGTCTAGTATGGGTGAGCAGGAAAATTGGATGAGCATTGACTTGGTGTGGCCCTATGTAAGCCAGACCGACCCATGGTAAATCGGCTAGGTTAGGGATTGACTCATGACACTTTTTGTTGGAAAAATTAGCTCAATAAACGCATGAAGCGCCAGAACCGTAAGAAGAAAGAAGTTTATTGAGAAAATATAAGAAAAGGAGGGAAAGAAGAGAAGGAAAATAGAAAGGGAGATAACACAATATATTCATAGCATATAAAAATATTCTCCTCCGGTCCTTTTTATATGATCAAATTTTTAAATTGGTTTAGCCCTTTTTCTATATTGATTATATATAAATATATTAATGTAACATATACTATATATATATATATATATATATATATATATATGTTGTTAGTAGGTACTTTTATGTATTTTATTTAAAATATATTTTCTAATTATTACTAGTCTAACGCCAAGTTAACTTCTAATTTGACCTACTAACCTTTAAACTACTGTCTCGATTGATTCATTGACTGATTCGGTTTTTAATGCCTTGTGCTCCACTTTTTTTCTCATATAGTTATCAAATTGGATTTGTTAGGCTAAATTGGATGCAGCTCTCTCAAAAATAACTCATGCATTCACACAAACTCAAGACCTTATACTTTAATGGAAAAGGCTTTGACCAATCATAAAATCTCAAATTTAAATTTATGTGAATATAAAAAATTCTTTTAGAGGATCTTCCTCAGTTTGTCTCTTGGAGGAGCCTAATTCTTCACTATATTTTTTGACAAAAGACTGCCCACATCATATAAGACAAATTAGAAAAGTATATAACTTATGATTAGATTTTGACATTTTTTTATTATTATAATATTTTGTTTCCATCCTAACCAATCAAAAAATTCGGAAAAAAGACAGAAATGAAACTTTAAAAATTAAAAAAGACATAAAGTTGTTTTCAATATTTATAATAATAGAGAACTAGCATAATCTGTCCTTTTTGAAATCCAAAAGAAATGATACAAATGCTCTCACATTTTTTTTTTTTCAAAAAGTAACCCCCGATCGCCGCCGGTGATAGACCATGTCGATGTTGGAACTCCAGTGGCCAGTCACCCGTTGGCGAGAATGATTATTAGCAAAGTAACAAGATTTGTTAAGGAATTCACCATATTTTCTTAAATTTTTAAAATTTTCATTTACCAAATAAAAAATCCACACTATTAGGCTATTGACAAATGTTATCAAAGAATTCATCACATTTTATTATGTTTTGAATATCTGTTACTTATAAACAAAAGTTATCAAAACCTAATAAAATGTGGTGAATTCTTTAACAAAAGTTGTGAACGATTTGATAGTGTAAAATTTTTACTTAGTAAATGAAAATTGTCAAAACCTAATGAAATGTGTTCAATTCTTTAATAAAACTTTGAGAAATTAATCTACAATTTCGCTAAGTTTTAAATAAGGTCTTTGGAGCTTTTTTTTTTCTTTTTTATTCCATCCTTATTGTTTGCACAATTACTTGTCTGAGTCCTTTTGTTTATAATGCCGTTAAATTAAGTTAACAAAAGGTGACGTGGCATTGGATTACGAAGCCAACGTCTTCGTGCTCAGCAGCACCACCTCCTCCCTCTGCTTCACTCTCTCCCTCCTCCACCGTTCCCTCTCTCTCACAGTTCATGTACTCTCTCCACCACCAACCTCTTCCAGAAGCTTCACTCCGTTTCAGATTCATCATTTCCTTGCAGCTGTAATAGTACCCTCCATTCTTGCTAAGCTTACCTCCTATGGCCTTCTTCTTCTTCTCGCTCTACCAATTTACTCCTTCCATAATGCAGATTAATGACGATGAGAGAGAGATGCATAATTCAAAGCACAACGTAGTTGGGAATTGTAATATTTAGAATGAGGTCTCTTTATTTTCAATCTTTTATTCCTAAAGACACTATTAGTAAGAGTATGGTCGATCTTGTCCAAACTATACGATAATGGAAGTTATTAATTTGCATATGGAAGAAGTAAATTGGCAGATGGAGAAGAAGAAGACGCCATAGAAGTTGCATAGTGACAGATCAATCTCCATGGAGGAAAGGTACAACTTGTGTACCGAAGAAGTTAACAGAGTTGGAGGTCAGCGGATAGAACAGATTGCCTATATATTCACTATGTCAGCCGGTTTGATGATTGTGGGGAGAGAGATCGAGTATATATGAACTCAGAGAGAGAGAGAGAGAGAGAGAGAGAGTGAAGCGAAGGGAGGAGGGGGTGCAGCAGAGGAGGAAGACGTTGGCTTCGTGATCCAGTCCCACGTCACCTTTTGTTAACTTAATTTAATGGCATTATGAACAAAAGCACTCAGACAAGTAACTATGCAAACAATAAGGATGGAGTAAAACCGAAAAAAGATTCAAAACTTGGTGAAATTATTTGGACTTGTAGATTAATTTGCTCTAAAATTTTGAAAGGCTGGATAGTGTAGATTTGTTATTTTGATAAATGAAAGTTTTTAAAATCTAATAAAATATGGTGAATTTCTTAATAAAATTTGTGAATGATTTGATAGTATAAATTTTTTACTGCGTAAATGAAAGTTGTCAAAACATAATAAAATATGATAAATTCTTTAACAAATCTTGTTACTTGGCCAATAATCTTTCCCATCGGAGCTCTAGCGCCGACCGACCAGTCACCAAAGCTCCAACGCTGGTAGGGTTATGTCACCAGCCGTTGATAAGGGTGTGGGGATAACTTTTGAAAACAAAATTGTGTGACAGTATTTATGTCATTTTCTTTGGATTTTAAAAAGGACAAATCTAATCTAACATTTCTCTAATATAATATTATGAATATTGGAAACATTTTTAAATCTTTTCCTATTTTTAAAAAGGAAAATCCCATATAAAATTGCTTGAAATATGAAAATTCTAAATCAGATTGGTAAATTCAACAAATTTCTAATTAAATCATTAACTCAATTTAGATTTTCAAAATATGGGTAAAATAATTTTACTACCCTCTCTTAATTTCTTCAGTTCTCTCAAAAGAGTTTCATTGCTCTCTAACATCCCCCCAATATATGTGTGTGTTTCAGCATTAATATATATATAATAAAATAACATATGATCGTTTGCATCAAATGAATTTAGAAAAATTACATTCAAGTCCCGCATAAGAGAAAAAATGAAGAAATAATCTCTTGAAGTTGTCAATAACACTCTTAGACTTGTCGATTGAAGCCCCTGGACTTATCAATGAAATTATTTACTCATTTTTTTTTCTTTTGTGTAAGACCTGAATGTAATTCTCCTAATACCATCAAGGTATCAATTAAATCAATTCTATAGAATCCTTGATTTTGGAAACGAAAGAGGACACTGGGGAAGGCATTGTAGATTTGTTGAGATGAGAGGGCTAACTAGAAGCCCTTGAGACAGAGAAGATGATATTTGATCATGTAGGAGCAGAGTGATTATGACCATATTGGTGTTGTGAAGAGCCAGCCGAAGAAATTATAAATTAATGTGTTAATAAGATCTTTAGTCTCTTAAATTTATCCTTATTTTGGTGTTAGTTCCTCAAGTTTTAAACTATAAGTTTTGGTCCCTGTATGGACAAACTGATCCAGGTTTTTATTGAAGTATATGAACCAAAGTTTTAAAAGAATTTAACTTTGAGGGACCAAAACCTATAATTTAAAATTAAGGGATAAAATCTAAAATAAGGATAAACTCAAAGGAGTAAAGATTATGTTAACCTAAAATTAATTTTTTTTTTTTTTAAAAAAAAAGCATATGTGGCTTTATCCACCATAGTCAATTTCACAAATTAATAAATTGTGTCCATCCGCACAGGCCCCACTCATCCCTGGATTGATGCTATGTGCTGTCGGGGTATGCTTCCTTCGTTGTACAGTAATTTTATTTATTTATTTATTTCTGATAAAGAAAAGGGGCTTCTAAGCGGGTATTCTACGAGGAAAGCATCTGCCTTGTCCGTCTTCTTTTTTGATCAATACTGCCTTGTCCGTCTTCTTTTTTGATCAATACTGCCTTGTCCGTCTTCACGAGCAGCTACTTCCACAGATATTGGTGGGGTAAGTCACATTTGTTTTTGTCCATGAAGGTTCAGACTTATAGCTGTCAGTTCATCTTCACGTCTAGATTTAGAAGTGAGCAAATTAAAATCGAATCCAACCGAACTCGATTTAATTTTTTTGTTTGGCTAATTTGATTTTCGATAAAATTTCAGTTTTTATTATTTTAAAAATTTGGTATTCGGTTATTAGCAAAATACTTTGGTTAAAACCGAAATATGTATAATATATTTATATTTAATATATACTATTTGATAAATGTAAGTTTTTATGATTAAATAGGTGTAAGTTTTCAATAATATTAGATAAAATCTATAGATATTTTAAATCTAATTAATTTATTTTATATATTTTACCCCTAAATCTAATCTGAAGGGTAAAAAAATAATCTTTTTCAAAAATTTAATTATATATATATATATATATTATTTTGTAGATAATAAATAAAAAATTGGTTAATTCGGTTATTAACCGAACCGAATTAAAATATTTCGATTAATTTGGTTAATCGGTTTCGGTTCAGTTTTAAAAATTGTCTTTATTCGATTTTCGGTTATTACCGAAAAACTGAATACTCACCCCTATTCACACCGGTTGATTTCTCTGTAAATATGAGAGATCCTAATCTACCAATTCCTTTTCATATCTCATTAATCTCTCGTAGTAATTTTAATACTCCTCTGGTCTGTAATATAAAATATATTTATCTAATTTAATTAGATTAAGAAAGTTAGTTAAGTCAATTAATATGATATGTATTTTCTAAAAAATTCTAACCATCTTTCTTAATTTCCTCATTTATCCTTTTCCTTAATTATTGTTGAGGGAACATCTATAAAGGTAAATTAATAAAACAGTCTGTGTTCTCTCAAAATTCTTTTTCTCATTTTCTTCTTAGAATTTCATCTCCACCCTCATATTAAAAAAAAAAAAAGTCTAGATTTCATATTTTATAAAATTATTATTTAAAATATAAATAAGTAAACTTAAAATGTTAAAACATAATCTACACAATTCATAACTACAATACAAAATAATTAGTAAAGAAATTAATTTATGAAACACTATAATCATAGTTTTAGAAAATATTAAATCTGAGTCATCCATTTTTTATCTAAGAGTGAAGATGAGATTCTGAAAAGAAAATGAGAAAAAGGATTCTGAAAGGATCTTCTCCTAAAATTGACAAATTTGAAAATTGTATCTAAATCAAAATTGACTTTTTAAATATATCTTATATTAAGGATATGAGGGAGTAGTAGTTAAATGTATGGACTTTTTTTCCTTTTGGCGTTGCTATTTCCCGTGACAGAGATATTTGCTGTTGTAATACACAATAATTTTAAATATTTAAAATGTTGATATATATATATATATATATATATATATATATATATATATATATATATATATATATATATATATATATATAACACATTAATGTGTATACAAGCAAATATTAAATTTATACTAAATACAAATAATATCGAGACTACAAAATAAACTTAAATATAAAAGTTTGAGCAAATTATTTTTTATTTTATTATATATTAATATTGATATATATACTCATTAAAAAAAATAGTTAGAGAGCATTGAAACTCTTTTGGGGGAGAGAAAGGAGATTACAATAAGACAATAAAATTATTTTGCTCACATTTTAAAACTATAAATTGGGTCAGTGACTTAATTAGAGATTTGTTGTATTTATCAACTTGATTTAAAATTTCCATACTTCTAACAGTTTTATATGGGATTTTTCCCTTTTAAAAATTAATTTTCTGTCTTTTTTCCTAAAAATATAACTATCACTTGTAACCAAATCAAAAAGGGGTAAATCGTTATCTTACAACGCTTCAAACGCCTTCAATTTTGAATTTATAGGAAACACGACATACAATCACATCCTTTTTTGGGGTTGGCTCCAGAATTTATCAACCCAACTGTCACCAAAGTATATTACTTCCTGCTTGGACAGTGAAATTTCAATTTATTGCAGAGAACCATTTCATATAATTGTCATGTAAAAGGGTTCAAGATTCAGTTCCAATATAAGAATTGTGGCCACTTAAAAGCCTAAATAATAACATCACAGAACAGATTATTCACAAATTCGAACGTAAAAAATGAGTTTTATTGTTGAATCTGTAGATAATTTTTAGAAAGGGACCAGCAAAAACGTAAAATCAATGAATATGCATGAGTCCTATACACTTTCAACCAAATAAGAGCATGGGGACAACTACATTTTCAGAAACTACCGATTTGGCAATTATTCAGCGTGTTTGTTTCAGCGTTTTGAGGGGAAAATCGGACTTCAACGGTATACAATTGGACTTGAATAGTGTTTTGATAAAAAATGAGTGTTTGTTTCAGCGATTGAATTTAAGGTGAAAAATGTTCTAAGTTGGAAAAAGTCATAAGCCTCAAAATGAAGCTTATTGGAGCTTATGTACATGTGTATAAAAAAATATTGATAGGAGTATTTTCATATTTTTGAGGATCAATGAGGTACTCAAAATCACTTCTAATCACAAAACTTCTTTTATGAAAAATGTTCTAAATAAATTTCTCTTTCTTTATATAGTAATCTTCTGCTAATTAGAGAATACTTTGGGATAAGAGTTTAAGCAAGTTTTGAGTTTTGTTAATATATGACTGTAGAAATGTAGAGAATAATTAATAATTAATTTTAATCAGTTTAGATTTATTATTAGTTGTTTTATGATTTTATAATCAATTTTTTTATAAACATGTCATAAATTACTTTCTATATAGTGTTTTTACCCATTAAATTTAGTTTAAATAATTTATTTGGATTATTGGAGGTATTATTGAGATTTTAATCGGTTTATTTTGTTAGATTTTGAGCTATGTGAAAATATAAGTTAGGATTCAATATTTAAATTAGAGTTTGATATAATTTATAAGATTTAAGCTTGAGGTGCACAGTAGAAAAAACTTTTGGAGTGTACCAATTTAAATTAGAGTTTGATATAATTTTATTAAAATTATACCATTACCAAATTTTCAAAGTTAATTTTTGAGAAAATTGTGAAAAAATCTCTTCGTGTGTAAATATCTTCCTAGGTCCCATTGATAATTAAGTTGCCAATGATGACTTTTTTCATAATTATCCCTTCATTTTTTCATTTTTCATAATTTTTTCAATTCTTTTCTCTTAATTAATACAAAAGTCACTTATGCAAAAGTCAAACCAAATATCCTAATTTTTACATAAGTTACTTATCCAATCGCTAATCCAAACACTCATCATTTTACCCAATCTAACTTTTTTCCAATCTTAAGATTCCATAAGTTTAAGTAAAAATAAGTTACTTATCCAATCATCAAAACAAACACACTCATTGTCATGTAATCACTGTGCAGGGCCACATTCACAACTTAAGAACTTTCAAGTTTCAACCATACGAATATTTGCTGGGAGAATAGAAGTTAGGGACCAAATATCAATTTTGGGATATTTGCCATTAATTTATGAAGATTTAAAAAGATTGCCAAGATATGGGAATGAGAAAGGAAATTCAATGCCATGATTTGTGTTTCTAAAAGAAGCAATCTCTTGCTGAAAATAGACATTAACTTGGAAGTCTTGAACTCACCACCAACAAATGACAGAGAGCATAAGCCCACACGCAGCAACCACAAAAAGTCCATGTTAAGGAACCTGGTCCGGCCCGGAAATCGGCGAATCAGTCGGTAAACCGGTCCGGGTTCCTATATAATTTTTTTTTAAAAAAATTTTCTTTTATAATTTCATACTATAAGCCTAAAAACTTTAATTTCTCACCGGTTTAGCTCCGGTTTGGGTACTCTGACCTGTTCAATACCCGATCCGGGTTTTAATACCTTGCAAAAAGTTTAAATCAACAGACTATGCATACTCACCTGGTGAAGATAGGACTCACATCAAATAGAAGAGCATGAGTTCAACCCTTGTAAGCTTTTGCTAATACATAACCGATTAATATCCTGCATGACTTTTTTGAGCAGTGAAACCTGCTCCACTATGGTAATCCTTTGAAATCCAACTTATCCAAACTTTTGTTAATAAAAACAATTCAAAATAAAAAGGTCAAAATGAGATGTAGCCAGTGCTTTGCAAGTTAAGAATCAATTTTATGAGCATTGACCCTTAAAGCATGAGATGAATGAATATTGTACAAAAAATAGTCGTCAAGAAAGCAAACACACCAAAGAATTTTTGTGATGCAATGAACCAAATGGGATACATTATGAAGCTGGCAATACTCTTCACACTCACCATTATACAAACTATCACAATAGTTCCAAAGCTCCTCAAAACTGCAGATGGTTACCTGAAAATGTCACTCTAATCCCTCCATCTCTGGCCTAGTTAGATTATAGCTTTAATTTGCAGTACCTTCATTGCCTGTATCACTCTTGCTATGTTCAAGGAGAAAACCAAGTGAAAAACACATTCTAGAGCAGCAATTACATGTCCATACACACAGAATCCTCTACTATAGGACTGACATTTGTGTGTTTAAAGTTGAAGTAAAAGCAAAACTCTTGATCAATTAAGACTCCAGAAGATTCATATGTGATCCTGTCCGAAACCCCACCATCTATAATCCATAGTTAACCAAAAGCAGATGATAAAATTGATAGTTTCTAACTTGTAATTGAATACACAGAACTAAAAGAATGTGTTATGGTATTTTCAGAAGAAAGGAGAGAAGAGGGAAAGAGAGAAGAAACAGAGGAATCAGAGAAGAGGAAGAAGAGAGGCAGAGGGAAAGATAATAGAATTCAATCCATTAGGCTAATCACCATACAACACACTCTGAAAATACACTGATTACTTCTATTTATAGCCTATTGTGACTAATAGCCCTCACATTTAACGGTTATATTCTAACCGACTAACTAACTAACTAATTAACTTTCTTATTTACATTATTATTCCATAACAGAATGCAGTTATACTTAGGGATTCAAATACAGATTTTTTTTGCCAGGTGACATAAACAACAAAAATTTGAGTTGATTTGAATCGGATGGAAGTGCTCCATTTCCCAACTTTTCCTAAAAGGCCGAATCCGAACCCATCTAAGGGGGAAAAATTACAGGAAGCGATATATCATTAAACAAATAAAGAGGAACCAGAGAAAACAGAGGACTAGGAAGAAGGTAATCCAGGTGAAGGTAGCAGTTGATGAAGATTCTGATGAACCTGATCCTGGTTTCCTATTTCCTGAGCTATAAATGGGTTCCTGAGCTACAAATGGGTGCTGCAACAAGCGCGCAGCCGTCCACCTCTGCGACGGATTTCTCTGTAAACAGCACGATATAAAATCCCGGAACTTCATCGAGGCTGTAGGCGGTGCCTCCGGCGGCTGAGACATACAAATTGCACACATCAAGCTAGCCCAATCACCTTGCCTTTCCACCTCGAATGGGAGTTTACCCAAGTGGAATTCTAAAATACTGACCCCAAGGCTCCATATATCTCCCGCATACGCATCATATTGCCCATCATTGATGTCTGTATTGATTCTCTCAGGGCTAATATAAGCGACGGTACCCACCCACCAATCACACGGATCCATAAATTGTCCCAGAATTCGACCCAACCCGAAGTCGGCAATCTTAACCTGCCCCTGCGAATTGATTAAGAAATTCGAGGGTTTGATATCTCTATGAACGATATGAAGGCTGTGGAGGTAAGCCAGGCCACGGAGGATCTGGCGTGCTACATCCGCCAGCTGTCGTTCATCGGGGATGCGTCTCCCTTTTAAGGAACCATCGTCCATGAACTCAAGAAGCACCTGGATTTCGCCGCTATGATCGTACATCTCATGAAACTTGACCACGTTCTGGTCATCCACGTCTAGGAGGATCTGGATTTCTCGATGGATCTGACGACAGACGGATTCGTCAGTAACGTATATAACCTTAAGCGCGTAAAAACGATCGGTGGGTTTGTGACGGACCTTGTAGACGGTGCCTCTGCTGCCACTACCAATCCGATTGAGTCGCTCAAGCTCGAAGAATGGTACCCGCTGGTGAGACTGTGAGGACACCGATTGATGACTCGTCGGTATTGAGCAGGGAGGCGGGGCTAAGGATGTGCACCGCTGCGGCAAAGGCAATGTAAAACTCTTGCTGGGGAACGGCCGCTTCTGATTGCTCGTTCCCTTGCCCTGCGACGCCAGGGTGAACAGTATCAGATTCCGACCGATGCGTGGATTCACAAATTTTTTCTTTAAAAAAGCAGCAGTTTGTGATATCACATGAAATGTTTCTTAAGGAGAGGCATGAAAATCATACGGCTCATGATTTTATAGATACAATCTATGAACACGGGAGAGAGAAAAATAGAAGGAGTGCTCTGAAGAAGAAGAGAAAATGGACGTGAGGAGCAAGACTAATGGGTTGAAGCTGCACACTCCACATTGTCTTGCTGGGAACTGCGTGTCAATTCCTCTGTTCGGGCAGTGCGGCCATCCTTGACCCAACCCTGCAAATTTATTATAAAATTACATGCAGTTCAGATACCGCATATTGAAAAAAACCAAAAAAATAAAAAAATAGTCTCATTCATAAATTCAGGAACTTTAATTGATAAGTTAAAGGGCGTTTTTGATAACTTTAAGAAACTAGTTTTTTATTTTTTCTTTTATGTGGACCTAAATAGAATTCTCTCCTTATTATTTTCATTTATTAATTAATAAATATCAGGAAAGAAAAAGACACAAAAAACAACTTTAAACTTATAAAACTTCAAATCAATCAGGTATTCAAAAAATAAAAACAGAGGGAGAAAGTTGTAAATTGCTTATCAAATTTCATCATTTTCTTATCAACTCTTGATAATAAATTGATTTGGAATTTTATAATTTCAAAATTCTTTTTCACCAAATATTACTCTGTCCGCTCCTTTCCTTTTTAACATTTCATTGTTGGAATGGGCAATGTTTTTTGATAAGATAGTACTATTTGGAGCTGTCTAAATATTAATATATTTTTTTATTTTCTTTTGGTAACAAAAGTAGAGCCGGGAATTCAGCCCGGTTAAACTATTTTAAGTCAATGGTCAAGCTTATAAATTGGAGCCTTTAAAGGAAGTTGAGTCTAAAAGAGCCAGCCCTATAGAGCCGAGGGTTTAAAAGGGCTACCCCTGTAGGGCTGAGAGCTGATCCATTTAAGCATGTTAATTTTTTTTCCTCACTTGCCCGGTTGCCTTTACTTGTACCCCTCTCTAACTCTAAAATTGCCTGATTTTCCTCGGCCTCTCTCACTCTCACAGTCTCACTTCCTTTATTCGATTGTTCCTCAAACCCTTCCCTTCCTCAGCTCACCGCTCACTACTCACATGTCAAGTCGGAGTCTCACTTACATTGTTCCTCAAACCTTCTCGAGTGTCGGCCTCTTCTTCTTCCTAATTTGTTGACTTGTCTCAGTTGCATGATGCGTGTTGTTTAGAACTTAATACTGACAATAATTATATTTTAAATTAGAACTTTAATTGTTATAATTTATTAATTATATTTCTTTAAAAAAACACATAAAAAATAGTTAAAGTTTGTAAAAAGGGTTTCCGACCTTGGCCCTTATGTTCACAGGCTGGGCCTTGAAAAATAGTTATTTTTTTACCCCAGATCTAAAAAGGCCGGCCTTTTTAATCTCTGACCTGTCAAGGATCAACTCTGCCCTATTTCCCAACTCTAACAAAAGAGGGTTAAAACCCGGCTGGAAAAATTACACTACTTGCGGATCAGAGTAGCACAGAGCCGGCATAGAAATCAGGCAACTATCATAGAAGGATGAGCATGAAATTCCTTCTTTAGCCAATGCCTCAGCTAGAAAATTCTGTTCTCGTGGCACATAAGTCCCTTATTCGAATCAAAACCAAGCTGCCATTAGTATTCAAATCTGGGTCCAAAAGCACATCAACAGCCTGTTTGGAATCTGATTCAATGATCACCTTTTGAAATCCAAAGTCCCAAGCCAGTGGAAGACCCTTCAATATAGCCCACTATTCACTTTTTCCTTCACTTTTTTACGCTTATTCTCTCCCGTCACTTTTTCTACCTACTCTCTCCCACCCATCTTCTTTATAAATAAGGTTGTTTTTTAATAAATATTGTCATATTTAAATGGATATCCATAGCCTTCTAAAAGTGTGTTTTTTGAGATTCTTCAATTAAATCAATATAACCTATAAATGAATAGCTTCTTGAAGTTTCTTATGATTAATACCATGGTTCATGAACCCGGACCGGATTAGCCGGTTCAAATCGGAACTCGACGAACTAGCCAACTCTTCGGTTTGGTTTAGTTAGGCAACCGGTACTGTTCTTACCCAGGGTTGACCCAATGCCACCTGGTTGAGCCATGGGTTGCCTTTTTTTTAAAAAAAAAAACTTTACTTTTTTATGCTCCAAATGATATCGTTTTGGCTTTTTTTTCTCCAAAAAAATTATTTCCCTGAAAGTTTTTATTTTTCAATGAGCTTTAAAAGGATTGTGGAATATTTTTGGCATTGGTTGGAGAAAAATTCTTATGTACTTAATGATATTCTTATGGGTATTAGGTTCAGGAGGTTATATTGGATTATTGGTTAGAAAAAAACTCTTATGTAATTTTTTAAATGGTATGGATGAACATTTAAATTATATTTTTTTTAATTGACCCCGGTTTGACCCCTGAGTTGAACGTAGTCTGAACCACTGATCCTTGACCCAGTACCTCGGCTGGTTCAGTGTCCAATCCGGTTTTTAGTACCTTAATTAATACACATAACCTTCCAATGTAACATATTTCACAATTACGTAGATGTATTTTATTGTGTAACTCTTGAAATGTGATTTAAGGACTTATAACATAGGCATGTTTGGGATCACGATTTCTTAAAAAATAAGTCCTTATTACGTAAGTCGAGATAAAACTCCTCTCACATACTTACCTCGTATACTGTGAATCACGATTTATAAGCACTTATTACCCAAAAATAAGCTAATCCAAACGAACACATAAATAGTGTGCATGTACCAGTGATTATAAGCTTAATAAGACGAATGAGAATCCCTCTCTATTTCTCCTCCTACTTTCTCTTATCCTCTCCATCTCTCCCACCTTCAATCTCTTGTCTGCTTTTCATTTTCATAATATGTTAGTAGCACGAGTTTGCTCTAAAGATTTGAGTTATGAGTTCTTTGTGAATCAATATGTTCTTGCGGTATATAATAATACTCTCTATTAGCTTCTCTTTACCCAATTATTCCCCCTTACCCAATTATCATGTACTATTTTAATTTTCTATGTATTTGATACATATGTTGTAATAAGAAGGGAGAATTGTTAAAAAAGACCTCATTGGCAATTTATTTGTCAAATAGGATCTGAGACAATATCTGCACACGGAGGGGATATTTTTATACACATATAGGGAAGAATTTTGCACACAGGGAAGATCTTCTGCACATCAGGAAAGATATTTTGCACACGCGGAAGATAATCTGCACGCGAAGGTCCCATTTGATAAATAAATTGCCAATAAGGGATTTTTTTCACAATTTTCCCTAAGAATAATATTATTTTATATATTTAAATGTTCACTTAAATGACACAGATGAAACATGTTATAATAAGCGCTTATATGGGAATTAGTCAGAACTAATAATGGGATAGGCGAAATGTAAAATGTGTGATTTTATAAACACATACAATGATGCACAACTCTAAGGATAATTATTTGTTATTAATTTTGAGTAAGATAGTGTATTCATCCCACAAAAGAAATATTTATAAACTAGTTTGCATATTTTTTCCATTACTTCTATGTTCATGACCCTAATTTATCTAGTTTAGTTATGTAAAATATGTATGTTTATGAATTTAGTACTGGAATTAAATTGGTGTTCCAAAAAATATTGAAATTAAATTAACTTTATGTGACATTTGTAGGAAATAGAAAAATCATACATGGTTTGAGAAAATGAGAAATACTCCCTTGCTTCCTCTCCCAATTTCATGTCTTGATATTCTCTTTTCTACTCTTCAAATAGACCAAATTAAAAAAAGCAGTTATTGTTCGTATTCTAAGTAGCTATTGGTCATATCGTGATAATATATGATATGTTATGCCAATTTATTTGTAAACTTAAATACATGGAGAGTAAATATTTATGAATTTTAGGCTTTTATTATGATAATACACACACATATATTGCAATGAAACTTGCTATATGTGATACTTGAGAAAAGTAAAATTATATATGTCTGCGTCACATTTGAATTGGGATAATGATAATTTATTTATGAGAAAATTTATTGTGGATAGTTGATGTTGATTCTTGATTTGTTGGACATATTTGGTTATGTAATGTGTAAACTATATATGTTGTAGGTCAAATTTTTGGATGCTTAAATGGTTGGAATACTTTGAAGAAAACTATAAATATTAGAATGAGTATGTGTAATAATATGTTATATATTTGTCTTCACATTCTTCTCAAATTTTCTTCATTTCACTTTAGCCATGGAACATCATAAATCATTATAGTGTGACATTTATCTAGTTTGATTTTTATATAAATAGGTTTTTGGATGTAACAAAATATATGATGGAATATAAGGTTATGCAGTGAAAAATTTTAAATATTTTATAATTTGAAAATGCATAAAAAAAAATTGAATTGAAGTATATTATTATTGATGAAGGTATATAGAAATGCACTAAGATATATTAGTTCCTGAAAACTTACATATAACAAAAGTGATATAGTTGTTGAATAACTAATATAGATTTTTTATTGGAGGAAAATTGATCATGAAAATTTTTGACCCATAAATTTATATAAGAGCTTCGATTTATTAAAGGGTCAGAAAGTGATAGCTCAGTTGGATTAAAATTTATGATTATATGTGAGGTATGAAATAATTAAGCTTCTAAGTGAAGATAGGTTATTGGCCTACTATATACTGATATATCTTTGTAATACAGAAATAAAGGAAGTATATTTATATGACTCACACTTGAAGGGGAGATTTTTAGAATAAAAGCGTGAGTTGTAACTCCAAAAAAAAAAAACAAGTGTGAGTTAATATTGAAATGCTCTACTAAAATACTTCATCACAAAGCCTATTGACCTCTCTAAAATGAATGTCATGTTGAGTTTTTAAATCAATATATTATAATATTGTTGGTTAAGCAACATGTAACAATAAACCAGACGTTTTTTAGTTCGAATACATTTATTGTTGGCATGACATATGTGATTATTCGAGTCATATATAAGATATAAACTATTGAAAATTATGTATTGGCATCCATTAAAGAACCAAAAGAGATGAATAGCCAACCTATTATATAATTCAAGAATTATCATGTGTTGTTTAAAGAAAATTGATTATGAAAGTATCATTAATTATGATTTGGAATGAATTTTTGCATTTTTAGAAATATATCAAACTGCAATATATGGGCCTATTGAAATAACATGGTAAACATACAAATGTTCAATAAATTTGATAGATATATCTATAAGATGGTTACATGTGAGATCATTATTAGTTTGCAACCAGAAATTTTCAGGAATGTTTGAATACATTATTGTGTTAAGCACACAATTTCCAAATTATACGATTTATTTATTAAAGCCTCCATAAATAGTTAGATCAATATTTATGATAATAAAATTTTTATTTTATTGTTGACATATTTGATCTTATATATTGTAACACTTATACTAGCCAAAAATATTCTCCTTGTAAAATTGGTTTTTGTTTAAGAGCAATATATTTTCCATATTAAATGTTCGAATGTACAATGTTTATTCCTATTAAGCCACCGCAATGCACATAGATGGATATTTAAATAAAGTTGGAGTAAAAACCTCCTTTTTATTTATCTCTAAATGAAACAAAAGGATGTTTCTAATATAAACAAATAGATTTAGGAGATTTATATTGCATGATTAGTGAATTGTCATTTGACAAAGTTTTTCTAATATGACGGGGAGAAATTGAATAGCTAGAAAAGAAAACAAAAAGAATGCATTATTACTATCAAGCATAGAACCTCAAATATAACAGTATGAATTAGAAGTTCAATAGGTTTTGCATTTATGAAATATTGCATAATATCTGCCAGATACAATTTTTGACCTAAATGAGAATTACTAAATCTCATATTCCAGCTAAAAATGCTCTAATTAGCATTAATGAAAGTGAAACATACTCGAAGCATTAGAGAATAATCGATTCCAAAAGAAAAGATAAAGGAGCAAATATGAAATATATGAATTGAGGAGACAAGTACTCCAGAAAGAGCCTAAAACATAACTAATTGCAAAAACCTCAAAAGAGATTTAGGTACTTGAAACCAATAAAGAGATCTCAATCAATTATGTCATAAAAAAAGTGAAACTTAAAAGGTTAGGTTGTCAACAACGGTCTTGGTAACATGATCAAATAAAGATCATATGCATAAATATATCTTGTAAGGTAGACAGAATGGTGATTGGCCAAAAGGAAAAGTAAAAGGGAATAGATACAATGAAAATAGGATTAATATAAAAATTATGGACTTACAATCCCAACTCAAATATGAAATATATGAATATTTAAGTGAAAATAAATATTTTCAAAAATGCTAATGAAGACTATGATAAGACATTTTTATTTTGTGGTGGATACAATTTGCATATATTACTATTATGATAGCATATGAAAATAAAATTATGAATATATTAGATGTTATTATATATAACTTATACGTATAGCTCATTAAATAGTGAAATTTATATGAGAATCCTTGTAGGATTTAAAATGCCAGAAGCATATACAAGTTAATCATTCTAAATACAAATTTTTATGCAAATTTGAAAATAATTCGAGCCTATATAATTGATTGAAAAATATATTGAAAAAATCTGATAAAAAAAAAGAAAAAAATATATTAAAAAATGAGTAATTTTATATTCTCAACTTATAGATCGAATTATTGAATGCCTCAATGATCTTAAAAATCACATATTTTTGTTATAGTGATTTTGCTCGCAAATATTGCCATATTATCCATTTTTGCAAGCAAAATCACCATAGCAAAAATATGTTTGGTAGGAAATTTAATGCTCATGTCTCTTTGAGCATCCACGGTCCATTTTGCAGCAGCTGGAGGAGGACCCAAAGACATCGTTGCTGCGGCTGGCAGTAAAGGAGGAGAGAAGAATTCGTGTGTTGATGAGGATGATGAATAGTAAACTAACAGATGTAAATGACTCTGTTACCTTGGGTGATAATTACCCCATATTTAATATTTTATGAATAAAATTGCACTCATAAATAGTTTAGGTTACTACTTGCGCTTCTAAAAATAATTAGGGTGTTAGGCATACGTTAACCCTATAAACAATAAAACAAGTAAGCATAAATTATTTAAGTTTGCCTAACACTTTATGAGTTTTTTTAGCTCGGTTATTTTGGTGCTTTTATAATAATAGTGTCCAGCCACCACATAACAAACGTCTTTAACTTATATTTAATGGTTTTGTCATTTTTGCTTTCACTTAGAAAATTCATGAGTATTTTTGGGTCTCTTAAAAATGTATGATGTTAGGTGTACTTTAGGTATAAGTTAGTATGTATTTTTCTCAGTTTGCCATTAATTTAATTTATATACATTAAAAAAATTCTTAAAAATTATGGGTCTGTTTGTTTCTTTTTTTAATTTTTTTTCCTTTTCAAAAGCAGTTTTTTTTAAAAAAAGAATAATAAAATTTTTGGAAAATTATTTTCAATAAGTTATTTTTTAAAAAAAAAATAAAGTTGTCTTTAAAAACTAAAAAACAAAACCTGTTTTTGGGTTTTTTCGTGCCTTTGTTTTTTCTATTTCTTATTATTTGAGACTACCACATGCTCACCATTGACAACACATTACCACCGTTGACCATTTCACATCATTGTCGGTGACGACCCTGCTGACACGTTACTCTAAAAACAGATTTTTTTTAGAACAACTATCTAAACATACTTTCTTTTTGTTTTCAAAACTTGTTTTTAAAAACAATTTTATAGAACTATTTTGAAAAAAAAAAACAGAAAACAAAAACAAACAAACCCTTGTATTTTTTTTTTTAAAAATTTTCATGTTCCTTATAGTTATAGGATGTAATTATATATAGATAAAATTAAAAGCCTGTGCAACACTCTACATTTCCACCCCTCCTAATCATCGAACTGATTTATAAAGATTAAGAAGACTAGTTAATTTAGTCATTTGCAAATAATTGTGTATTGGTTTTTTTACGATATCCTTTTTATCAATTTGCATTGGACGTTACTCTATTGAAGAAAATCCCTTAACGTGAAATAAGTAGGGAGAGTTTAGAAAAAAAATTATAAATTTAAGAGATAAAATGAATTGTAATCTTATGTTTAGGAATTAATTTGGAAGGAATGAGTAACACATATCACCTAGCTTAGTTATATGGAAAATGATGCTTGGCTACCAACAGGGGTTAGTCTAGTAAAAGAGACTAGTCTCTCATAACGTGGCGAACCAAGATTTAAATTTTCGCTGGGCACCGACAGTACGTCGAATATGATTACTTCTAATAGGAGGATACTTGTGTTTAGCAAACCAAAAAAAGAAAAAGAAAGAAAATGATGCTGGTTGAAGGGCAGATAACTACTACTCCCTCTGATCCTATATAAGAGCTCAATAACAGAATTACGTTGTTTAAGAAATCGGTTAAAATTAGTTAAAAATAATAAATATATCTTGAAATAAACTTTTTTTTAAAGTATACCCTTATTTATAAGCGGACAAATAAGAGAGAGAAATAGAGAAAACATAAGTATTACCAACTCTTTAATTAATGCAATTTATATAGTTAATGAGGGGCACAAGCGGGAAAAACTCATTAAATGTTGAGAAAACTCTTGTTGGCAATGTTTTAAAAATCGGACCAAACATCGAACTGGAAAGGTTAGCTGGTCATGGTTTAAACGGTTGGAACGGTCAAGCCGTTCGGTCGGACTAGTGACGTAATAATTAAATTTAATATATATTACAATTAGTCTTTAATTTAATTTCATAGGAAGTTAAAAAAGTCACAAAATACCATTTAAGGAAGAACATTAAGTCAATCATCAACCTAACAAAATGCACTAACAATAATGATTTCATGACTTGTGAAATATTGGTGGCTCCTGATTGATCCAAGCATAAGTTTCTTGAAAAGCATTAGAACTATACCACTCTGGTCTTATTTATAAGTCATTTTTTACTAAAAAATTTGGTTTTATTTATAAGTTCAGTTTCAATGTAATAAATGAGATTGTGACAATTTTATCCCCATTTATTGTACAAATGAAGACATAATTTAAAGATGATAGAGAAGAAAGAGTTGAAAAGTACCTATTTATAAATGATGGCATAGTTGTAAATTTACCTCATAATCATTAAGTTAACTACCTCTCCTTGGTATGATGGCATAGTTGGAAATAGGGGTGGGCATGGGCAGGGCTGGGCAGGGCGAGACCCCTGCCTGATGCCCAGCCCGAAGGATGAACGGGCTGCATTTTTCAGTCCGATGCCCTGCCCTGCCCACTAAAAGCCCTAACCATTTTGGGCTGGGTAAGGGTGGGCTGGGCAGGGTGGGCTTCCCTGCCCAAGTGATAACGCCTTGTCTTGTCTACATATGAAAAAAATAATTCTATATAAATTTCATGAATATTCTTGTAGTTACCAATACCATATGTCTTAACTTCGTTATAAGTAATATAAACTTCAAATACATTTGATGATTCCACATCTCGGGATATTTCAAAATAAGTCTATAACTTAAGTCTTGAAATTTAAAAACTACCATATGTCTTAACAAATATCCATACTTTAAAAATTAAACATCCATAATCCATTATAAATAAGAAAACAAAATGATTGTAATTAAAGCCGTGAAGTCAAAGTAGTTTGCATCAATTCAATGTCTCAAAAGTTGATTAAATGATGAAGCATTTGGAAAAAAAAAAAATAAAAGCAACCATAGTTTAATACATCACAAAGTAAAGAAGGAAGGAAGAAATCTACTTGTAAATAGTGTTTAGTGACTAGGGCAAAAAAGAGATGACCAGAAGAGTATTATACAATAGACAATATATATTTTAAATAAAAATATATATATATGAAATAATATTTAATTGATATGAAATTTTATATTTTAAATAAATGAACATAACTTTCAGGGCAGGGCCAAATGGGCAGGGCAGCACCCCTTGCCCGATGCCCGGCCCTGCCCGGTTATTAGCCCGCCCAAAGTTGCCCACAATTTTTTCAGGCCAATTTTTTAGGGCTGGGCTGGGCAATTTTTTGCAGGGCCAGGGTGGGCGCACCGGGCCACTGGGCACCATGCTCACCCCTAGTTGGAAAGCAGCTCAGACGGTAAACGCATGGTACAAAATGAAAATCACAATGGCGGTGTGATTGGGGTGTTTGGAATAGCGTTGAACTCTGCAGGGCATTTCATGGAAACGTGGCTTCTTCAAGAAGCCCAAGGAAGGTGATTTTTCTCTTCTTCCGTGTGCTGTGAGGCCATAGTGGGCATTGTTCAAACAGGACATTGAAGAAAAAGAAGAAGAAGAACAGTGCTGCTTTTGTCTTTTTTGCTTTTTGGATTGTTCTTTATCTATGGCATGTGGATAAGCATATCAGGTTCTGAGCAAAAAAAAAAAAGGATAAGCATATCAGGCGGGTAAAAAAGGTTAATAACACGTGGAGACAGAGGAAACTTTTTGACTTGTTAGTTTGTGGATGTTTTCCCCCCCTTTTTTTTATTAATAATTTGACTATTTTTATTTTATCAAATTTTAATGTTAATTTTTCAATTTGATAAGCATATCCACATGAATCATATTCGTGACACAATTAGAAATGGTGTATTAATAATTTGATAAGCATATCAGGCGGGTAAATTTTTTTTTTAATGCTGAAATGGTGTATTTAAATGAATCATATTCGTGACACAATCAGAGACCAACTTGTTAGGGGTAAATGATTCAATAATGATCCACTTTATATATGCATTGTAATATAAATATAAATTTATCCATTTTTAGTAAAGTGCTTTAGTGTCTATTTTTTTTAATAATAATTGAAGTTTTTTTAATCAAATTTTATTTATGTTTTTTCACTTTAAGTATCTCAATATATACAAATAATATATATATATATATATATATATATATATATATATATATATATATATATATATATATATATATATATATATATATATATATATATATATATATATATAGTTTTCAATAACATCTATTCCCTTTTCAGTCATTTTACATCTAACCGGGCTTTTCAAACTCTAACCAAATAGGTTCAAAGTTAGAAAAAAAGTTATTTCTGCCACCGCTAATCCAAATACAAATCACATTTACAATTTCACTTTTAATCCTACCTTACTTTTCCAAAAGTCAGCTGGTAAAAAAAGCCGCTTCTTCACCTCTAATCCAAACGGGCACTTATAAATAAGACCAGAATGGTAAATGTCATAATCTTCTTGAGGAAATGACCTAAAATTAAGACCTTCAGCTTCACTCCCAACGCTTCCAACTTCATCCTTAGCTTAAGGATGAACCTCATTGCTTTATTCTTCAAAAGCATATTTATAAAATAGTGTGCAACAAACAAAATTATTAAAATTAGTAACATATAATATAAATAAAATAAAGTAACATGTCTAAAATTTATATGTCTTTTTTTTATTTTTTTTTAAAAATTGCAGCAAATTTTTTTTTTTTCATTTTTATTGGGCCGGATAGTTTTTAAAAAACCGGTCCAGTTTCCTCCCTAACAACAGTTGACGGCCCAAAAAAGATAAACGGCTCCCCAGAAAAATGGTCCAATGCATATATCCGGCTCGCCTCAGTGACCGGCAGACAGTCCGACCGTTCGGCCCAGCCCAGTTCTCTAAACAGTGCTTATTGGGCTCTTATAAAAAGAACCAAGACAATTCAAATTTTAGGTTCTTATAAAAATGGCCGAAGAAGTACTTCTGATTCTTAATATAAGATCTAGTTTGTACTTTGTATAAAAAAAAAAGATCTAGTTTGTGATTGCACCACATAATGTTACTTTGTTGTCTCTCTATTTTGTCAAGCTAGATCTTATATTAAAAATCAAAGACAATATAAATTATACATTTTTTTGAGTCACTCTTGTTGTCTCTCTATTTTGCCTTGAGATTGAAATCAATTTTAAGAGGACATAATTTTAAATTCAGGTGGTGCACGCATGATTCCAGAACAGGCAGGCTGTCCAAAAATGTATTACTGCTCTTGTCTTTAATATAAGACATATTTAAGGAGTTGATTTTAATTCTAAATATAAGACATAATTTTCATACTTGTCAACATTTTCCTAATTTATCCATATTCATACTCCCTCAATAATAATCAAGGAGGAGAGGAAAGGGGAGAATTCATGAAGATGACTAGGGTGTTTTAGAAAATACATGTCATATTAACTAACTCAACTAACTTTTTTAATCTAATTAAATTAGATAAATATATCTTATATTAATAACCAATAGAGTATAATGTACGTGTAAGTGTTTGATTGATCTGTTTATAGATTTTATCTACGCAAATGTTTTGTTTTCTACGTCATCTTTGGTGGCTATGTCTGGCCCAATCTATCAAATTCTTCGGCTCTCTCTCGGCCCTATTGATAGTCCATTTATTTATTTACTAAGCATATATATTCTTTTATTGGAGGTAATCTTACTCAAGATACTGTTAGATACTAAATATGAACATCTCTTTCAGAGGAAATTCGAACCTTGATTCGTTATGTTATGAGGGGCTAACCTCTTCCGGTAGACTCAACCCTCGTTGGTTAATCCCTTTATTTCTTATGTTTTCCCAGTTCCACACATCATTTCCTCTCTGTTTTTAAAAAAAAAAACCAAAAGCAAATTCAGATCTTGAAAGTTCATTACAAAAACAAAGCAGAAGTAATTATCAGATTCAATAGGTCACTCTTTGTGTTCGGCAAGCTCTGAAACCATGGTTTCAGAGGCACTTTTTCGTAAATCGAGATAAAACTCCTCTCACATACTTACTTCATAAATCGTAAAAGCTACTCTCTAAAAACTAATCCGAACACACATGGTATGTTTGTTTTGACGTTGAGATTGTTTATAAGCTGTTTTCATGTACATTGAGATAAAACTCCTCTCATATATCTTAATAAGGTGATGAGCTTCCTTACCAGGCTTCTTTTGAAATCCCATAAGCCATTCTCCTTTGGGGGTTCCTTTTCAGATCTCTTTTTTTTTTTGATAAAGAATGAATCAAAACAACAATCCCAAGGGCTCTACCCTAATCATTACAAAAATTATGATTAACAACATCTTCTATAAGCAAATGTTTAGCTTCAGTAGGCTCTCTGTGAAATATAAGAAAATCAACTGCCATATTCCATGCTCTCCTAGCGAAGCAATCTGCCACCCTATTTGCCTCCCGACAACAATGTAGCATCTCCACTTCCCATTCACGTTCCAGCATAGATTGAATTTCCAAAATTATCGTAGCATCAGGATGTTCATCAGAGACCACTCCTTGTATAAGCTCCAATACTTCGGTGCAATCACTTTCAACAATAACATTTCTAAATCCTCCTTCCCAAGCCAACTATATACCCCACAGGATTCCCCAGGCTTCTGCTGTGATCACAGACCCATTTCCAATTCGAAACATAAATCCCTGAACAAATCGGCCCTGTTCATCCCATATCACTCCACCACATGTATAGCTTCCCGATGCTTCATTCCTAGACCCATCTGTGTTAACCTTAACCATCCCAGCGGGTGGAGGGCGCCAAACCATAGTTGATGTGATACAGGCCTTCGGTTGTATGGAATTGGAGATACCCCAAGACAACACTGAACTAGTACGAACTAGTAAATGCTGTTTACACCATTGTTTATTGTTGAAAATACGGTCATTCCTCGCCAACCAAATGTGACGACATAAAACAGTAAACCAAATGCGAAACTCGTAGCCATACACTTTATCCCGACGATTTAAGCACCATGTTAACCAAATGTTTCTATCGGTTGAGTCAAAAAATTGATGATACCATTGACTAGGCAGCAACTCACTCCAGAGTTCTTTTACCACAGCACAATCTCTAATAGCATGTAGAATTGATTCGGTCTCGACTTCACAAAAGGGGCACATCTCATTTGTGTGGATTCTCCGTTGAGTCCTTTCCAAATTTGTCATTAAACGACCGTGGGCGCATAACCACATGAACATTTTGTATCGTTAAAGAACT
The DNA here is from genome assembly GCA_963855925.1 of Inga laurina. Classification (NCBI taxonomy): domain Eukaryota; kingdom Viridiplantae; phylum Streptophyta; class Magnoliopsida; order Fabales; family Fabaceae; genus Inga; species Inga laurina. The sequence goes on from OY979711.1 coordinate 15,938,603, forward strand.
TTTAGCTTCCATATGAGCCTCCATCGGAACCAATTTTGATTATCTCCGTGACCCGCTAATTTGTTGTACGCCTCTTTTAAAGCAAATTTACCATCAGCCGCCCAACGCCAACCCGGAATATCACTACCAGCATTGCGGTTAATATTCACTTTTTGGATCGCTAACACAACCTGTTTTGGTAATAAATAGCCAAACTTATTAAGATCCCATTGACCTGATGGAGAAGTACAATCTGCTACCTTCCAATCTCGGATATCATTTGATAATGGGTGAGTTATCAAGCTCTCCAATCTATCCAGATGGGGAACCCATATATCATGCCAAAAGGACACCAAAGCCCCATCTGTAATCCTTCAGAAAATACTCTCACTTACACTTTCCCAATTTTGTCTAATTCCCTTCCATATGCTCGATTTATTCCGTCTTTTTTCCACTTTCGGCACCACATCACTACCTGTCTTGTACTTTTCTCGAAGGAAACGAACCCACAATGCATCTTGTTTATGAATCAAGTTCCATCCCAGTTTATTCATGTAAGCCTAGTTTTGAATCCTTGCCTTCCTTAATCCCAGTCTGCCGTCCTTTTTTGAGGAACAAACCAAACCCCAAGCCACCATATGAGGTTTACGATTTGTGGATGTACTTCCCCAAAGAAAATTCCTACACTTCCTGTCTATCTCATCACAGGTACCTAGAGGAAGAGGCACATACTGCATGGCATAGGATGGCATGGCTAACACCACGGACAATACAAGGGTGTGTCTTGCCACCATAGATAACATGTTTGGCTTCCAGCTTGCTAGTCTAGCATCAATCTTGTCAAGAATAAACCTGTATGAAGACTTGGTGCTTCGTTCACATAGGACTGGCATTCCTAAATATTTTCCCAAATTGGAAGACTGGGAAAAATTTAAGAACTCACTAATCTCTTGGCTTCTCGTGCGTCCCACATTCTTTGAGAAATAAATCCGTGATTTTGCCGCGTTTATTTTCTGGCCGGATATCTCACAAAAATCATCCAGTACAGCTTTCACCACTCCAGCTTGATCCATATCTGCTTCTGTAAACAAAATAAGATCATCAGCGAAAAAGACATGTGAGATAGCCGTATCTTGTCTTGACAACCTAAATGGTTTCCAATCTCCGTCTTCTACAGCAGTCTGAATTAAGTGTCCCAATCTCTCCATCATAATGACAAAGAGATACGGTGAGATAGGATCGCCCTGACAAACTCCTCTAGAAGGGTGGAAAGCATTTGCAGTACACCCATTCCAAAGTAGTTCCATTTACGGTGTAGATACACAAGCCTTGATCACATCACAAAGATACTTAGGAATTTTAAGCTCATTCAAGCATTCAAATAGAAAACTCCATCTGACTCGATCATATGCTTTCTCCAAGTCAATCTTTATTGCCATAAATCCCTTCTTCTTCTTCATGTTCCGCATAGAGTGGATTATTTCCTGCACTAGAATAACATTATCAGTACTTTGGCGCCCCTTCACAAGGCTACATTGGTTCGGGGCCACAACCAATGACATAATAGATTTAAGCCTGAAAGAAATAATCTTTGTAACAATCTTATACACTACATTACAGAGACTTATTGGGCGAAAATCTCGGAAAGATTGAGGATGATCAATTTTTGGAATAAGCACAATTAAAGTAACATTAATATGCTGAACCGATTGAGGATAAGAGAATACCCGTTTAACCAAAGATATCACCGAAAGACCAACCGTATCCCATTGGCTTTGATAAAAAAGAGGATTGAATCCGTCCGGTCCTGGAGCTTTGAGTGATCCCATATCGAATAAAGCTCGTTTAATCTCCATGTCATCAACCTGTCTTCCCAAATCGCATCTGTTCGTTGCATCAATCTCAGGGTAAGTGAACCTAAATACCAAATTCCCCTGGTGCATGCTAGTTTCCGTATATAAATCTTCAAAATATTTACTGCCAATATCTCGTATTTCCTTTTCATCATACAACCATTCCCCCGAATCTCGTTTAATAGCTAAAATCCGATTCCGTCTTCTTCGAGCATTTGCCTTTGAGTGAAAATACCTGGTATTACGGTCACCCTGGACATATCAAGTAGCACGAGAGTATTGAAGCCACATAATTTCCTCCTGTGACAAGATTTTTTCAAGATCCTTCCACAAATCACGTTGCAAATTCTCCAAAGCCACCGATGGTCCAGCTATAGCAATTTTGTTGTTAATTCCATCAAGACGTCTATAGATCTTATTTTTCATATACTTCAAATTCCCGAACACCCTTTTGTTCCAATTTCTCAGTTGCTCAGTGTTCGCCGTTTAGCTTTCGCAAGCGCACGGGTTGCAAGTAATAAAGTGATAAGTAAAGATCGTTCCCACGAGGACTATGACGAAGGTAAGCTAACTAATATAACCATATGTTTAATTAGGTTGAATGGAATCATGTGGAATTGAGTATGTTAATTAAGAGAATTTGCTAAAAACAATAAGGTAAAATAAAGGTGAATGTAAAATTGATTTTACTTCAATGTTTAAAGGCTTAGGATTACTTCTTCCCCATTGTATTTCATGAAACTATGCAAATATTCGCTTATGCTAGTTAAATGAGCCTATATGCTAGTCGAAGATCCTAAAATCATCAACCAAGCTCTCTCAAGTCAAGATTGATTTTTAATCTTCATTAAAAATATTCAATCTCTTGTTTACAATTAATGAAAATCATCTTTCCAAAGCAAGCCTTCACTTGACTATGCTAGGTTGTTAGATATATCTCTATTCTAACAACAAACCATCCATTTAATCCATAAACTTCAAGTCTAGCATGATTTTTCTTAAGTTCTACAATCAAAATAGCTCTCTCAAGCATCTTCTAATTGAACAACTCTAATCATGTGGTGATCAAGCACAAGATAGCATTAAGCTCAAAGAAAAATCAACATAGAATACTCATTAACCAACAAAAGCAAGATAATCTAGTAATTTCAATCCATACAATGGGTAAAAGTAATCCTAACTTAGAGTTCTAGCTACTCATGTTCAAATATAAAGAAATACTACACATAGTTGCTGAATACATAAGAAGCTAAGTGGAGAAAGAGGAGAAAAGAAGAAAAACCAAGGTGGAAAACCTAAAATCTCTTTTGAGAAGAGCACCTAAGCCTCCAAAATGCTCCAAATCTCTCTCCCAAACTCTTCCCTTGCGTGCTCCAACTTCCCAGAGTGTAGAATGACTCATTTCGGCGCCCTTCCCTAGGTTAAATAGGGTTTTTTCGCTTCTGACATCAAAACGCACAGCTGCACTTTTTCAGGACTTGCTACGGCAAGTCTGTCAACTTGCCGTAGCCAGTTACACAGAGAGCCAATTCTTCTTTTGATTCTTCACTTGCTACAGCAAGTTTGTCAACTTGCTGTGGCCAGTTACACAGAGAGCATGCGAAGATCACTTGCCACAGCAACTTCGTCGACTTGATGTAGCCAGTTACACAGAGAGCATACTAAGATCACTTGCCACAGCAACTTCATCAACTTGTTGTAGCCAGTTACACAGAGAGCAAATTTCTTGAGAATGTTTACTTGCCACAGCCAGTTGGTCAACTTGCTGAGGCAAGCTGCATAAGCTCCTTCTATCTTTGCACTGCTTCACTTCCTTCGCTCTTTCCTTGTTTCTTGGTTTTTGTAAGGCTTTAAAACTTGTCTTCATCCTCCTACCAAAGAGAGAGAGGATTTATAAATTCTCAATTAATTCATAAAGATAACAAGAATTTCTTTGATGTTTTGCTTTGTATTTTGATATGCACATTTTCTTTTATACACTTCTTTCAATGTACATTTTAAACCCAAAAGTATGGTAAAAGAGAAGAAAATGTATTGGAATGTTATGAATTTCTAAGAGTCAACACTCAGTAAAAACCTCTAAAGATCCACACCAATCTTCCTTCACATTCCATTGATCCTTAACAAAACCTGAGAATTTATCATGCATAACCCAGGGAGCGAAGAATCGAAAAGGCCTCTGTTTATTCTCAACATGCGACAACTTATCAGTATTGACTAAAATAGGACAATGATCTGATTTGTATTTGGGTAAATGAATCACCGATGCACAAGGAAACTGTACATGCCAACAGGCATCCACCAAAGCTCTATCAATCCTACTCTGACAAGACGAATTCCCCCAAGTAAATTTAGGGCCACTGAAACCGATATCAATCAAATCAGTATCAGCAATCTATTCCCTAAAAAATTTGTCTACTCCATATCTTTCCCGAACTTTCAAACTCCATCTATCCTCAGGACATGATACAGCATTAAAATCACCAACCATCAACCAACCCCCCCGAACAAACTGACGAATGTCTCTTAAGGAAGACCACATCAGGCGTCTCGAGTTTATATTAGGATGTCCATAAACCACAGTGATGGACCATTCATTATCATTTCCCGCATTAAAAATTCCGTGCACAAATTGTTCACCAGCAGAGATTACTAAAAAATTACAACCAGAGTCCCAAAAAAGCCAAATACCACCACTGAATCCTCTTGCTTCAACAACGTACATATTAGGCCATCCAAGCTTCCGAGCCAATAATGAAGCCTTTGTGCCAATCTGTCTAGGCTCCAAAAGTGCAAAGAAATTTACTCCTTGTTTCTCTACAATGTCACAGATTAAACGTCGAGATGAGGCACCACCGGCACCCCTAGTATTCCATGTCATACCTATCATAAAGATAGATAATAAGGATTAAAGATTCTCAAACATGGGCAAACTACTGGGACATAGTCCCATATTCATCTTCACCTGACTCCTTCATAACGACATTACCTTCCTCTCCCAGAGGACTTGTATGTGTTGAAAATTTAATCTCCCGACGCGCACCTGGATCGATAGGGTCAGAAGCACTATTTTGAATAGATTTTGGGAGTTGTATTTTCTCGCTTGTAGATTTTGAAGACTTACACAAACTCCCCTTTATTGGCTGAAATTTTGAGGATCCCGCCACAACGTTTCCTCCTTCATGGATCCCCTGTGACAAATCCCCCGCATTCTGCACTTGACCACATTCTTTGTTCGAACTAGAATTGCCCTGGTCAACCATTTTATTTTTAACTTGTTGATAATGATCCATTGGGCTCACCAAATCAATCTTATGACCCACCACAATTGCTGCATTCCCAGATTTAATCTCCACTTGCTTCTTCTTACTAATCAAATGCCCACGTGATTTAATTGTATTGGTCATTGAAGATTCCTGCTTTGTAGTATCAAGAGTCGAATTATTAGGCACCATCAAAGGGATTTCATTCCTCTTTTTTTCCCTATTCTCGTCTGACAATATCGCAAATCTTAATCCTCCAACATTATATTGACTATGCAAATGTCGCCCCCCTTCCCGACTATTATTCAAATCTCCTCCAGCACCACGTTGCACCCGACGCCTCCTTGGTGCTACCATCCATTCACCATATGTTGTTTTTACTGGGTTGTGATTAGTTTGTGTCGGATCCACCGTTTGTTCTTCACACTCATTATCTGACATTTGAACGCCTGAAGCCCCAGCCTCTTTCTTGTGTGGACAGTGTTCTGACCCATGCCCATATCTCCCACATGAGAAACATATCAAATGTAGACCCTCGTAGACTATTTGTTTTTCCTTTCCATTAATCATTAATGATGGAAGCAAAGGAGAATTCAAATCTACCTCAACACATATTCGAGTGAAACGACCCTTGGTTTGTTTCAATGTATTATTATCCACCTTAAGAACCTTTCCGACCTGACTACCGACCACATATAAGATACCCTTATCATAAAAGTCAACAGGGAATTTAGGAATACGTACCCATGCAGCGATCTTCGGCACTTCTCCAGCATCAAGATCAAACTCTGGTTTCTATGGCTGCACAGCTAAGTAATGTTCCATAAATAACCATGGTCCACCAGTCAAAGCAAATGCATAATCCTCTTCGTTAGTTAGCTGAACCAAGAAATATCCCGAGCCGATTTCTATCGTAGTTACCTCGCCTCTCCGACCCCATAGTTGCTGCAACTTTCTACCAAGTTGTTCCTCACGAACCATGCGCCCTAGGAGCCTTACAATCAGGGAAGTACTCCATTTCTTTGCTAATTTTTGACGGAACTCCGGTGAAACAATGATATTTGGACCCCTCGGAGTAAACTCAACTTCAATTCTAGATTTCCATCCATCTCCACGCCACCATTCGTCCTCCTCATCAGACAAATCTTCCTGCATTGGCATATCTACACATGCTTCCTTGTATGATTTCTTCTGTTGTGTAGAAGCCTCTTTCCCATCCTCTTCATTGGTCATCCAATCTTCCATCCTCGGTACCAGAGATTGGTGTCCAGAGAACTCATCCCCCTCTTCTCTAACTTTCTTACGACTCCGTAGCATAGCATCCTGCTCCTCTGAGGTCGGCGCCGGAGGCACTCTCTCACGGCTTCTATCTCGTTCCCTTACCATCATCTTATCCACCAGTTTATCAGCAAAAGAGACCAGTAGACAGAATAAACCAGGACAGAAAACCGTTCAAAACAGAAAAACCAAAGCACTACCTTCCAACACCTTCGAATTTGCAATGAAAAGCAGTGATAAAAAACAAGACAGGGCACCACGTCGAAACTGGACCAGATCACCGCTTCGGAAGGGATGGACGAAGCACCACCCAGATCCGTCGAAGCAAACGGTCTCAGCTTCACAGTAACACTCCTTCAGAACCAGAGGAAACCAGAGTCCACCGTCGAAAGAAGACCGTCTAAACGATGGGAGTACACTCGTCGGACGAAGCCACACTCTGATCCGTCAATAACAGATACAGAGGTAGCGTTCCCAACTTCACCGTAACACCGTCAGAACCAGAGAAAAAACAGAGCTCACCGTCGAAACGAAAACCGTCGACGATAGGAGTGAAGCACCACCAGTTCTCAGATCCGTCTCCACCGTCGTAATGACCGTTGAAGACTGAACTGACCACCACCAGAGATCAGCTCCGTCGCCCGTCAGATGGCCGTTGCAGATACAACGATCAAAAAACAGAGAGAGTTTTCGAACTTGTTCCTAATACGGTCCCTTTTTTAGATCTCTACATGACGTTATATCTTAACTAAGGTGTTGCAAACTGAATTGACTGTGACAGGACTTTTAAAAAACAGTAGTTTAAATCCAGGTCAACCTAGGATCTAATTGATAATAATTAAAGTAAAATTTAAATAAAAAAGGATTATTCCACTAATATGTCGATTATTCATGCATAAATCACATATAATTCAACAAAACTGAGTTATTGAAGCACAAGTCTAATAGGCTACTATTTTTCTAAACTCAAAATGATATTATTTCAGGGTTAATAAGAAAATGCAAAAATAATATACTCTATCATGTTTTTAGTATAAGGCTTATTTACCTAATTTGACTAGATTAGTTAAATTAGTTAATATGACATATATATTCTGAAACATTATAGTTATTTTTCTTAATTCCTTCATTCTCTTTTTTTCATTAATTATTATTGAGATAGTATTAATAGGGGTAAATTAGAAAAGAATGACAAATAAAAAAAAAAGTATCTTATTTATGATTAAAATCAACTCTTTAGATAGATCCTATATTAAGGGGCAGGGGCGTGTATTCCAACTTTTCATTCATCTAAAAGTCTAGATCGGATTGGTTAAGTTACTAGTTCATTGGTTTAACAGTCTAACCGGCAGAAGTGGTCTGGAATTTAATACTATTATGTTAACCAAATTCTTTATGATCAGTTGAAAATATTCTTCATGAGGTGGTAGCCATCTAGCCTGTGTCTCCCTCAAGGTTAAAGATTTTGTGTCCTAAGTGGATTGCCCAGGAAGACATAAGTTAGCTGTCTATTAGTAAGTGCTTACCTCCATTGATAAGAGAACTTCTGCTTGAAAATCTAGGCTTTTATCTTAAGCCAGTCATTTATCCTTTAATCAGATCAGTGTTGTCTATGACAAATTTACACATTCTCTCGTGTGAAGCTTCCTGATTGGGTTTGTGATCAAAATGGTGCTAGGTGCATTATGTTATGGTTATATCTGTCTTTATGATCTTCCTTTACAAGTGTTTACTTAGAAAAGAGAGAGGATAAAAGGCTCAGATTTTATTTTTAGATGTCTGAAGAGCTATGCTTTGTTGGATCAATCAATCTGATATTTTAGACAGGGACATTGGTGCTTTGGATATATTATGTGCTCAGTGATATATGATTATTATTATTATTATTTTGTTTAGGATTCATCCAAAGAAGTCATTAAATCATGTATCAAATCTTTATTAAGGATATTTAGCCCCATCTCTTATAAAATGATTGATATTGCTGCTTTTAATAGGTTTGAACTTATGTTCCCTACCCCTAATCCCTTGGACAACGTAATTTTTTTTTTATAATTTTGAATATATCATTTTGCCTTTTCTTAAAAACAAAAAAGAAAAGATTTTTAGGGTTTTTCTAAATGTATTTTTTATGGTTCTTTGAATTATTAGATTCTAAACGAAAATGAGTGGCATTTTGATATCTTATGGGCAAAAAATGAAGTTGTTTTCAATTTTTTATAATTTTTCAAAGATTCAGTATTTAAAATAAAAAAAATAAAAATGCACCATTTTTTAAAATATCTTTAAAAAATCATCAAAAATTGAAAATAACTTCATTTTTTGCTCATAAGATATCAAAATATCATTAATTTCGTGTAGAATCTAATGATCCAAAGAATTATAAAAAATTCAATTGGGAAGACCCCAAAATAGGGGTGCATCACCCACCCCTTGTTTGTAGTACACATGGGTAATTAAGAGCCTGTTTGACAAAGCGGTGAGAGGAGGCAACCGCACGGTTTGTGGCAAAAAGCATGGTAGGCAAATACGGAGGTGTTTGGATTAGCGTTGCAAGCCACTGAGCTTTTCAGCTAAACGTGGCTTCTAATAGAAGCCCACAATAGCTGCTTCTTCATCGCGGTGGCGTCGGGACTGCTGAGAGAAGAAAAGGCCGTTGTAACAAAAAAGAAAAAGAAAAAAGAGAAGGCTGTTGGCTCGCATCTATTTCTCTACCTGTCGTTCGTGTACTAAACTGGAGATCTGATCTGTAGTTGCATGTCGGCCTTTCACTCCTGATCGAAGTCTGACTTTTGTCGGCGTCTGGCGGTGCTCAACGGAGGGACGTGGTTATCAATCTCTTCCTTCTTTTGAGTTTTGTTCTATGGCGATCTGTAGGCGTTGCCAAAGGGATTAGAGAGGGCTTTGGCGAGTTTAGACATGGAAGCTGCATCATCGGCTATGGCAAAGGAGAGGAGAGCAAAAATGTCTGTGCGCATCTGTGTGTAGAGCTTTGTTTGAGAGGGAGGGAGGGAAGGGAATATGGATAAGAGGGAGAGGCTACGTGTTGGTAATGGGGTGGTAGACTTTGGTGATGGTGGGCCCCATTATACCCATTGCATTATGAAAGTAATTGCCATCGTCACTTTTTTATTTTATTTCATCTTTATTTGTTTCTTGAAATGTTTTTAATTTTAACGGTAATTTAGTAATTTAGTTCATTATGTACTTATTTTTCTAATCGAAATTGAAATTACTCTCACTATTATTCAAGAAAAAATTAAAGTAACCATTCATGTAAAGCAAAATTAGAGTAGTATTTTCCATTTTTAATTAAATATTTTAGTGCTTTTTCCTTTTTTTTTTGAATTTTTTTTTAATTCCATACCCTTTTCAGTCATTTTGTATCTAAATGGACTTTTCAAACTCTAATCCAAACAGGTTCAAGGTTAGAAAAAAAAGTCACTTCTGCCACCGCTAATCCAAACATAAATCACATTTACAGTTTCACTTTTAATCCTACCTTACTTTTTCAAAAGTCAGGTATGGTAAAAAAAGCCACTTCTTCACCGCTAATCCAAACGGGCAGTAAGTTGGTTCGCATGTACATGGCTCTCTATAGTATCCTTACTCACATCTATTCTATGATAGCCAACATATGAAACTAAAAACATTGAGCCATGGCCACCTATTAGACTTTGTAATCATGAAAAAAATGCTTGTATTTTATATTTTATAAGATAAAACCCCTCTCTATATTTTTTTTTTTAACTTTAAAAAAGAAATCACTATCAAAGAAAATTTGTTTATCCTCATATCCCTTGATTTAAAACATTCGAGATCATGATTTTGAGGTCCATTTCGCCACCAACATGCCACGTTCTAATAATTACAATGTAATTAAAGCCGGACCGGTCAGTGAACCGGTCGGGGTACTGGGTCAAGAGTCAGTGGGTCAGACCGGAGCTAAACCGGGACCAAACCGGTGAGAAATGAAATATTTTAGACTTATAGTATGAAATTCTAAAGGAAAAATGTTTTTTAAAAAAATAATAAAAAATCTGACCCGGACCGGACCGGTTTAGAGGCCAGGTCGCCGGTTTCCGGTCCGGTTCGGCCGGGCCGGTCCGGGTTAAATAACCCTGAATAATTATAGTAACACACATGTAATATATAAAAAGACAAATTATGAATATGCATATGTTCTAAACTTCATCTGATCCAGGGACGGCGGAATGCTGTCTAGCTTTTTTTTTAGAGTTAATACAATTTGTTGGTCCCTCAAATTTATTCTTATTTTAATTTTAATCTCTCAAAATTTAAAAAATGGGTTTTGGTGCCTTGAAAGACAAAATTAGCAAAGTATTGTTAAATTATAGGTACTAATGTTTAAAATAGAATGAAACTTAGAGGACCAAAATCTATGGTTTTAAATTTGAGGGGTAAAAATCAAAATAAGGATAAACTTGAGGGATAAAAAAATGTATTAAGTATTAACCCAATCTTTAATAAGTGAAAAATACAAAATCAAAGCGGATAAAGGGGTAGTCTCATAATTAGAGGTGCTCGTTCTGCTTGAAGGCGAGTCTCAAACGAGTGAGGTTTAGGGTTTTTCTTTGTTTTTATTCCTCGAGTAACTGTGAGGCTTAAGTTTTGGAAGCCCATACTGTTTAGTTTAGCTAAATGTAACTTCCTCTCCTTCTACTTCCCCAATTTTGTTCAGAGGCATAATTTCGCAGGTTCACATCATTCCATTCCAATGGCTAATTCCAAATCTTCAGGTAACTCAAATCCTTGACACAAACCACTTCTCTCTCTCTCTCTCTAGCTCTGGGAAAGAACCACCACGAAAATCTCCATAACATCAAGAACACGAGAAAAATTAATGGCGATATCCATCAGCATCTGGTTGCAGTATCTCGCATTTGTCCTGTTTACAATCTTTAACTGCAAAGCACAGACGCAGCCTCAGCAAGGTACCCTAATTTCATTTCAATCTGTGCATTTCGATTTCTTTCGTTTTCTTTGGGCTAGAAACCGATTTATTCTTTCATGATTATTCTTTGCTCAGAACCAAATTACCTGAGGTTCGTGTTCAATGCCAGCGAAATGCCGTTTGAAGATAGCTACGATTACATCATTGTCGGCGGCGGCACCGCCGGTTGCCCGTTGGCGGCGACATTGTCGACTATGTTTCGAGTTCTCGTTCTTGAACGCGGAGGCGTTGGCTATGGCAGACCTAACTTGATGTCCCAAGAAGGGTTCTTAACCACTCTCATGGATAATCCCCACACTTACGATTCACCCGTACAATCCTTCACTTCTGAAGACGGCGTCTCGAACGCTCGGGGACGCGTTCTTGGCGGAAGCAGCGCCATCAACGCCGGTTTCTACAGCCGCGCCGACGAAGATTTCTTCAGAAGATCCGGTCCTTGGGATCTCAAGCTCGTGAAAGAATCATACGAATGGGTTGAGAATCAAATTGTGTTCAAACCAGAGATCAAGACCTGGCAATCTGCGGTTCGTGATGGGTTGATCGAATCAGGAGTTGGTCCATACAATGGATTCAGCTTAGATCACAAACTCGGAACCAAAATCGGTGGCTCAACGTTTGATCCCGCCGGAAAACGACACAGTGCGGCGGACCTATTAACCCTAGCCAGAGCAAGCAATATCAGAGTAGCTATATATGCGAACGCAGAGAGAATCCTTCTCGCTCCAGAAACTTTGAAATCCAAACAATCCGCGGTTGGGGTTGTTTATTGTGATCAAATTGGAATTCACCATTATGCACTGTTACGCGAACATGGAGAAGTAATTCTCAGTGCAGGCGCCATTGGAACCCCTCAGCTTCTTCTTCTGAGTGGAATCGGTCCAGGGCCTTATCTATCTTCTTGGGGAATTCCAGTATCTCATCATCTTCCTTACGTTGGACAATTTCTCTACGATAATCCACGAAACAGTATAAGCTTCGTGCCTTCAATTCCACTTGAGCATTCTCTCATACAGGTTGTGGGCATAACAGATTCAGGGGCTTACATAGAAGCAGCTTCGAATGTAATTCCCTTTACATCCCCTCATCGATCTGGCTTAACCAGAACACCATCGTCGCCGATTCACCTTACGGTGGCGACCCTCATCTCGAAGACCTCAGGGCCAGTGTCAAGTGGGTTTCTGAGACTGGCTTCAACGGATGTGAGGGTGAATCCCATAGTTAGATTCAATTACTTCAACAAGACGATCGACGTCGACCGGTGTGTGAACGGGGCGAGGAAGATTGGGCAAATTATGAGAAGCAGAGCGTTTAATGATTTCAAGTTCAGGAACTGGTTAGGGGGAAGAGAGTTCAGAATCGTTGGGCCGGCGATGCCTGCGAACCAGATGAGCTACGTGGAGATGGCGGCTTTCTGTCGCCGGACAGTGAACACCATTTGGCATTATCACGGCGGGTGTGTGGTGGGGAGGGTGGTTGATCCGTCGCTTAGAGTCATCGGAATTTCTTCGCTTCGTGTTGTGGATGGATCCGTCTTTGGTATATCTCCAGGCACGAATCCTCAAGCCACCCTTATGATGCTTGGAAGGTATTTTAGCAGCTTAAACTTAAATCACTGTTCTATAATATTTTTTTATTAAATATTTTGAATCGCATCATTAAATCAAATTTATATTACTCTTTATTCCCTCTTCTATTTATTTAGTTTTTTTAAAAAAAGTTGTAGGATGAGCAATGCTGATTTAATGCATATTAGGTAGATGGTAATCAAACAAATGGATGACTAGATCACGAATATCAAACTCCAGATTTAATATATTACTTTACTGGCCAAAAAAATTTAATATCACTGAGCATTTACTTTTCAATTATTGTTTATTATTTTTTGTACTTATTTGTTTTAAAAAAATTAGCATTGGCGTTTATTTGCTTGGACTGCTTCTTTAATTAGAAATATGTTTTCAATTTTAAATGCAAAAAAAAAAATCACTTATTTTTATACTCATTTTGATTGATTCTATTAGTTTTTGACTACTTGTCAGTTAGTTAAACCAGTTTTTTTTTTTAAAAAAAAATTCAAAGTGGAGTAGAATTCAATTTTGAGAATTTATTGCTTGAAGAAACTAGAATCACTTTATGTATAATTAAACAAGTGCTTGTTTGGAAGATCATAAAATAAGTGTTTTTACCTTTAACGAAATAAATCTCTTTAAATATATTTACTTTATATATCGTAAAATCCCATAAAATAAAATAAGCTGATGTAAACCATATATGTATATGATGATAGGACAAATGAATGATTTGATTTGTGTTTGGGTGGCAGGTATATGGGGAGGAAGATGATGAATGAAAGGGCGAGAGAATGCCAAAAGGCAACTGAAAGTGCTAATTGATATTGTAGGATATTGGAAGTTGTTAATTGATTTAGATAAAAATGGTATTCTTGTTGTTTTGCATACCCTTGAAATCAAAATTAACAGTTCAGTTCTGTACATATTAATAGAATAGTGATAGAAACAAAGAAAGCTTCGGCTTCAATGTGTTCACATTTGCTTCTTTACACGCAGAGTATACAGTTAAAGAAAGATCAATGTTGAAGCTATTAGCCTTTGGGTAAATGGTAATCCTTTGAATTATTATTGTTACTAAACAATTTTTCTCTTTTTTTTATGGGGCACTTCGAAGAAGTTTCAACTTTCACCTATGCATTATTAGTACTTAGAGCGGTAAAGGGTGAGTAAATAGATTTATATGATAGTTAAAAAATAGTTTCGAGAGTTCCCTTCAAAAAAATGCAAGTGTGTTTGAACACTTGTAACTAGCCTAAATTCTTCATGAATTCAAGCTCAACTCTCTATTCTTACGGAATTAAATGGGACAACCTTTTGGACTCAGCCTAATTTCTTAGCTCTGCTTTTATAACTTACTAATGATTTCGTGATATTTTTTTTATTTACATGCATACATTAATATTGATATTAATTAAATTATGTGTGTTGAATATTTCAAGAAACTGAGGAACAAATATAATTTTTGAGGACAATAACAAATTATATGTGCTTATATCCAAGTCAATTAATTACTTTTGGGTTCTTTTTTAAACTTTTGGGGTGGCTGGTTCTAGAGTTATATGATGAATTATACTTTTCTTGAGTAAAATAAATTGATGAAGAAAGGTATGCAAATTGTTGATTGTTAAATAAAAAAAAATGGAGGAGTTTGTGTTATGCACTATTCTCACTGCAATAACATGGGCCAGATATTTCATGTCTTTCTTGGTTTAAAATAGGCTAATGCATTTGGGACCCACTATTATATCAGACTTTATCATTTGTTTGTTTGACAATAAAAAGAAACTTATATCAATAATTACAAGACAAGAAGTATCTTTGTTTTTTTAATTGTCGTTGGTACATGAATGCTTGAAAGGGAAATTGACATTTTGTATTGAGATCATAAATGTTTTGAATATGAGTTGTGATATTATTCACCCCTTTAAAGATATTATAGACGATGCTAGATTGTGGATATTTATATACTAGCAAGTGTTAGTCAGTCATATTTCTAGGAAGTAAAATAGCTTAGCTGATCATTTAATTAAGTCTGCCCATAATATAGAAAGAAATTTTTGTATTCTTAACCACCCACCACTTTCATACCAGGAGGTAGTGTTGGGTGTAGTAGGTTTAGTTTTATTTTCTGCTTGTATATGTATTTACTCTTTTGAGTGTCATTAATGTGATTCTAGATTTCATTCAAAAACAAAAATGACATTTTTAACCGAGAATAAGAACATAAAATGCATGTTGGAATCTGAACTTTTAAATTATCAGTTAAGAATTTCGGTCATTTCTTGACCAGAAAAAAATCAGGTGTATAGTTAAAATTTTGCATACTTTAATTGAAATAGCCAAGTAAGTTACTGAAAATCAAATCGGTATTAAACTTGTTAAAGCAATAGCTAGAATCAATGGTCTAACTTTGGTAGAGTCAGGATCAAGCTAATTATATGGTTAAATGTATAATCATTTTTTAGACTTAGAGTGCAAAGATTTTCATCTCTCTTATCAAGCGTAGGGGTGAGCAAAACCGAACCAAAACCGAAGACCGAATCGAATCGAATCAATTTCGGTCTTTTCGGTTCGGTTTTTTCGGTTTTCGGTGCATGTTCGGTTTTTTTGTTCGGTTTTCTTCGGTTTTTCGGTTCGGTTCGGTTTTTTTTAAAAAAATTTCGGTTTAAACCGAAAAACCGAAAATATTAAAATAGTATACCACAACTGAAAATCCGGATGCAAGATAAAGAATGATCTATCATTGGATATTCATCTTTTTGAATTTTTGTTATGTTTTCTTTGGATTAAGTAATATTAAATACAATTATTCTGCATCTCTAAAAAACCTTCCTATTTTTAGTTCCATTATTGGAATATTAGGTACTCCAGACTACATTGATCATATATATAATATGTTGTTTATACTTTGTTTTATATCATTTTTCTTTAGATCTTGATGAGGTTATTCAATTTTATATTTTATATTAATTTTTTATGGTTGAAAATTCAGATATTTGAAGTAAAAAATGAAAGCTAAAAAAATTTCGGTTTTTTCTTACAAAACCGAAACCGAACCAAATAATTTCGGTTATTTCGGTTCGGTTATTTCGATTGTTCGGTTTCGGTTCGGTTTCATAATTTTCTTTAGTTCGGTAGTTCGGTTTTTTCGGTTTTTACCGAAAACCGAACCGAAAAACCGATGCTCACCCCTAATCAAGTGTGTCTCCCAAAATTCGAGCTAATTATAATTAAAATAATATAATATAATTAAAATATACAAAAAATACTCACATATAATTATGAAAGTAATAATATTTAAATAAAAACACATTAACACACATGTAAATGAAATATTTATTCATAAATAACAAGTAATTCAATAAAACAAAGTAACTAAAATATAAATATGATATACTGCTATTTCTTCAAACTTAAAAATGAGGTTATTTCATGTTTAACGATAATCAAAGAGGACAAAAATATAGAAACCCACTTAGTCAACCAATCTAAAATTCTTCATTGGATAGATTAGGAGATTGATTAACCAATTTACTAATATGATCGGCCAACTTAAGTCTAGTTTTAATATATGAAGCTAAGTTAAAAGGTCAATCAATTATTAATTCAACTAATTGTAACTAACATTTTTTGGGTTCATATTTCACCCAACGAAAGGAACTCATGTACCTATCAATATTCATGAATAGTCGAATTCACAACTTATTTAAGTGTATAGATGTAGTGCTTGTTTGGAATAGTTTATTTTTGGATAATAAGTGTTTATAAATCGTGATTCTCGGTATACGAGATAAGTATATGAGAGGAGTTTTATCTCGGCTTGCGTAATAAAGACTTATTATCTAAAATTAAGTGATACCAAATACAGACGTATTGATGTAAGTTGAGTCAAACAAGGATCACAATTTTTATTATGTTTTCTTTAATATCTCTTATAAAAGCATCAAATGGAGTATACGAGACAATTCTCCTTATTTGCTAATAAATGCTCATTTTCACCTTCCTCAAAAACAAACACATTAAGAAATGAGATGAATTTAGTCGCCTATTATCCAAAAAGCAATTTATTACCCTCATTTTCAGGAAAAAAAATCTGAACCAGACGAACTCTTCCAAATTAAGATTTAGGAATCCCGGGGAAAATCCACACTATTAGTACACCTAATTCAGATACTACTTTTTTTTTTTTTTTTTGCCATCAATTCAGATACTACAAGTTACGGATGACAAGGTAAATGTGGATTTAGTGCTAAACTTTAAACCACACGAAAGAAACTATTTTTGGGTTAAAAATTTTTATTCATTGATTTATCCTAAAATTAAACATGGCCAGAATTTGAAATCTCCTGGTTGTTCTGACATTTGGTAGATAAATATTTAGATTCATGCTCAATAAATGCACACTGGAAATTTGTTAATCTCATAATGGCACGATGATTTTGGAATTCTCCTTGTGAATTGAGTTCAATAAATTCATGTTATGATGCCATAATCGAACAATCAAACCAATAATTAACAATCTTGGAGTTGGCCTATTCCTGAGAAAGTCAAATTCTTTATGTGGCAATTGTACCAAGAAAGAGTCCCTACAAATTCAATTTGTGCCAAGAGGGATGCGAGGATAAACAATGAGTGTCCATTTGAGTGCCATTGTGAGGAAACAGCAATCCATACTTTGAGAGATTGTGAGTTTGCAACTTCTGTGTGGCTTTCTTGTATTAACCCCATTTATTATTCTGCATTTTTCTCTGGTAATCTGCAGGTGTGGCTAAATTGGAATATACAGAACTCACCGGGTGATCGCAAGATGTCTAAGTGGACCTGGCTCAGGGTCTTCGGCTCTTTATGCTGGCAAATTTGGAAGAACAGATGTAAAAAAGCTTTCGAAGGGACTAGTGACCATCCACAACAACTACTACACAGAAGCATACATTTCCTTCACGAAGGCATTGAGGAGGGGCGACTCAGACACAAGATATTTAGAGTTACAGATAGAGCTGCAGCAAGATGGTACGCTCCACCAGAGGGTTTTGTTCGGGTCGATGTAGATGCAGCAGTAGATGAGCACAGAAATTCTGCAGTAGGAGGCGTGATCCGTGATAGCTCAGGAACGTGGATTGGGGGATTTCAACAGAACCTCGGATTCACTCTTGGCTCGACAGCTGCAGAGATTCAAGCCATTAGATTAGGTCTTCTGTTATGCAAAACCAGGAACCTGAGGAAGATCAGACTACATACTGACTCATTTGAAGCAATTCAGGTGTTATTCCAGTCAGGGGGTACCTACCACCCCCTCCAGAATGAGTTAGAGGAAGTAAGGCAATTAATTTACAGGGATTGGGATCTAGAGATATATCACTGTCACCGAGAAGCCCTTTCATGTGCTGATTTCTTGGCAAAGACGGGCCTCGATGCAAGCAACGAAATGTCATTTTTGGCTCATCCGCCAGTTTTTTGTGCGCTCCAAATGCTAGTCGACCTAAGCTAGCATTTGAGTTTCAATAGTTTCTGTATGTATGCAAGTTTATTGTACTGACCCGCAGTGGTCTCAAGAGTATTTCTCTCTTGTCTTTGTAATTCAAAAAAAAAAAAAAAAAAAAACAATCTTGGAGTTGAAGAAATTTGAAGTTTCTCGTGCGTGTATATTTATAAATACTCTGTAATTGTCTCTCACACTCGCGCAGATCAAGAAAAACTCAAGAGAGCTATGGCTTCCTCCTCTTCTTCTTCAATCAAACCTCTCTTGCCTTCTGCTTTAACTCTCTCATCTTCTTCACCTTCAAAATGCTCTGCTCTTTGCTTTGTCAACACCACCAGCTTCAATAAGCTCAAGCTAATTTCTCTCTCGCGATCTCATTCTCAACGTTCCTTTTTAGTCAGCAATGTGTTGAAAACAGCGGATGCATCCTCCGCTTCTACAGCCAAGGATCTGGAATCTTCCTTTTCTTCTTCTTCGCTGGGTACGAACTCTACCATCCTGATCTCCGAGAAACTTGGAGAGGCTGGGCTCCGAGTTTTGCGCGAGTTCGGACATGTCGAATGCGCCTACGATCTCTCGCCCGAAGAATTGTGCTCGAAGATCGCATCGTGCGACGCTTTGATTGTAAGAAGCGGGACGAAGGTTACGAGGCGAGTGTTCGAAGCTGGAAAGGGAAGATTGAAGGTTGTGGGAAGAGCTGGTGTGGGAATCGACAATGTCGATCTGCAAGCTGCCACTGAATTCGGTTGCCTCGTCGTTAACGCTCCCACTGCCAACACCATTGCCGCCGCCGAGCACGGGATCGCTCTCCTCACCGCCATGGCAAGAAATGTTGCTCAGTCTGACGCCTCCATGAAAGCCGGTAACAATTCTATTTCAGTCTAAGACACCATAATATGTAATTTTTTTATACACTAATTTTCATGTCCGACAACTTAAACTTCCAATTTTCTTGGGAATCAAACGTTGGGTCTAGTAAAATTTCTTACCATTAATCTCTCTGGATCTGTTATTGCATACGAATATTTTGACATTGACTGTTGTTGCAAGCACTTTAGTGTATAGATCTTAAAAGTAAGTTACTCTTAATGGAGATGCTTAAATGGCTAAGGAGAGACATCTTGATATATAGATCAGATAATCTGATTGTTTCAAGAAATTAGAGGTGAGAAATTCAATTTTTATTTTCCAGGAAAATGGGAAAGAAACAAGTATGTTGGAGTGTCAATGGTGGGGAAAACACTGGCAATAATGGGGTTCGGGAAAGTGGGATCTGAAGTGGCAAGGAGAGCAAAAGGGTTGGGTATGCACGTGGTGGCTCATGATCCTTATGCCCCAGCAGACAGGGCACGTGCCATTGGTGTGGATTTGGTTTCGTTTGATGAGGCCGTCTCAAATTCTGATTTTATTTCCCTTCACATGCCCCTAACTTCATCCACCAATAAGATCTTCAATGACAACACTTTTGCAAAGATGAAGAAGGGAGTACGCATCATCAACGTCGCTAGAGGCGGTGTTATGGACGAAGATGCATTAGTTAGAGCTCTTGACAGTGGAATTGTTGCTCAGGTATTCATGCATATCCCCTGTCTTCAATTTTTGATTGTTTGTGTTTTAATACTGGCAGAGGGAGATAAGGTGAGAAGACTACTTGAGTTATAAAACAAAATCTTATAGTGAATGATATATTCGTTTTTTTTTTATTTTGATATCAAACCAAGACAAATATGCTATTTTTTACTTTGAAAGTCATATTAAACTTTGACTAATTCAAATGGCGTTAGATAGGATCACAAGAACTATGAAACTTACTCAATGATTTTTTAATGAAATTATGTATCGAAGACTCAAACCAAGACCTCTAACTAAATTAGCGTAAGTCTTTGTCAATTGAATCGCTTGCTTATTGGTTAAAACAAAAAAAGCTTAATTGTTTGTATCGCTTAAAAGCATCATGCAATCAGTGAAACTAGTCAAGATAAGACTTGGTAGTGTTGGTTGTATTTTAACCCTTGTTACGGGTAAAAATTTCACTATGCGTGGATATTTTTTTTTGGATAACAAGTAGATATTGCATTTTAGTCTTGTGATGTTTGTAGTTTTTTTATTTAATTAAGAGTTTTCTCTTTTAAGGCTTAGAGTGTAAAGGGTTGTGATGTTTCTGTTTTAAAAGACACTTGCGTTATATATATCCTTCTGACAATGGTGGGTAAAATAGGCTGCACTTGATGTGTTCACTGAGGAGCCTCCATCCAAAGACAGCAAATTGGTACAACACGAGAACGTCACAGTTACGCCTCATCTTGGAGCTAGCACAAAAGAGGCTCAGGTTTGGTTTTCCTTCTGCACCTACAATCTTGTTTTGGCTTTTAAAACCCACTTTTAGTTGTACCATGTTTCTGAATTTTGAATAAACTTTCGAGTGAACAGGAAGGTGTAGCCATTGAGATAGCAGAGGCTGTGATTGGAGCATTAAACGGAGAACTTTCATCCACAGCTGTTAATGCCCCCATGGTTGCTCCTGAGGTAAATAAAAAAAAAACCCAAAATTATGACACAAAATAAACCCCGAGACTTAGTACAAACAAAGCAATTCATACATTATACATAAATCTTCTACTCTTGTTGTGATCAGGTTCTGTCTGAACTGGCTCCATATGTTGTGCTAGCTGAGAAGCTTGGAAGGCTAGCAGTCCAGTTGGTATCTGGAGGAAGTGGGGTGAAATCTGTAAAAGTGACTTATCGGTCAGCAAGGGATCCAGAAGATTTGGACACTAGACTTCTACGAGCCATGATCACTAAAGGAATCATTGAGCCAATATCAAACTCATATATCAACCTTGTGAATGCCGATTTCACTGCTAAACAGAAAGGCCTGCGCATCAGCGAGGAACGTATAGTTGTGGACTCATCCCCAGAACTCCCTGTTGATTCAATCCAAGTACAAATATCCAATGTGGATTCCAAATTTGCGAGTGCTGTGAAAGAGAATGGTGAGATAAGCATTGAAGGGAGAGTCAAGTTTGGGATACCCCATTTGACTTGTGTTGGCTCATTGGGTACTGATGTGAGCTTAGAAGGCAACCTTATATTGTGTCGCCAGCAAGACCAACCTGGGATGATCGGTAAGGTAGGGAACATATTGGGTGAGCATAACGTTAATGTTAGCTTCATGAGTGTGGGAAGAACTTCCAGGAGAAAACAAGCTATCATGGCTATAGGTGTAGATGAAGAACCAAACAAGGAAGCCCTTAACAAGATAGGATCTGTGCCTGCCATTGAAGAGTTTGTGTTTCTTAAACTTTAGTAATGGCAGATACTTATGGCTGGCATAATTATAGGGTGTTTCAATTGTTAATTTTTCCTTCTAAACTGTGGTTATGGAATGGGTAAGTCGAGATTAAAACAAGGCGAGTAGGTGTACCCTAAATAAACAACCTAGCTAGCCTGCACTTCTCATGGTCGCGGCGTCAAGTTTTGCCAAAGCCAACGTGCTTTTTGTTGTTTGGTCTCAAGTCTAAGATTCAGATGCAACCATTATGGCCCCTTTTTTTTTTGTCTTTTAATGGAATGGAACTAAACAACGTCATGTTATCTATGTAGCTGGTCTTGTTCGGTGGCCTAAAGTTTCTTTATGTTCTAGTACTTTTGTTCATAGTTTTGAATGTACTGTTGTGTTTCCTTTTGGTGCTTTATGTTTTTTTGCCCACACTTTTGGTGCTTTATGTATTTCTTAAATTCTGGCAATTGTTTTTTTTACCCACGTGATAATTCACGTGGTTATTGTTGAGCAGATATAGGTCCCTATTTGACATTGATTTGAATAGACACAAGTGCTCCAATGAGACCGTCAAGAACCATTAAACCTGTAATTTTAAAAATTTAGGAAACTAAGTATATGTAACTATGAATAGGTAACGGAACAAGTTTCAGTGCTCATGATAATAATGATTACTGAGTTATTCACTGTTATGACATATAAACTGTTCAAATAAAATTTTAACGGTTTAAATTTAAGATTGTTAGCTAATAATTTTTAAATTAAAAAATCATTTTTTGAAAAATTGTAGCTTAGGATATTATCTTTATTTTAAATTTTGTATAAATTAAATAATTTTTTTTTTTTGTAAAAAAGTCAATCTATATATAAGTTGTTAATTGCTATACTCAAGTTGTTATTTCTTATACTTAAGTTGTTAACGGCGTCAAAATTGAGTAGTTGCTAATTGCAATACTCAAGTTGTCATTGCCAATTATTATAAGAATATTGAGCGTACCTATAGTGCGACTGTTAATCTCTAATACCACGCAAATCAAATCACAGTTACTGAAATGGTTATGACACACAACAAATACACCACATATAGGAAGAAGAAGAGAGAGAAATATAATAGAGAAAATAAGGAATTAATGTGTCAGAATGTCTATATTCAAGTGAGTCATGACTGAACCTCTTATACCTATTTATAGTGTTCTATATATTGCTTCCTCTCTACTAACTTACCTTTTCCTCATAGAGACAACATGTCATTCCATAGAGAGACATTATGTATTGGTGAAACAACATCGTTTGCAGAATCAATTTCTATCGGTTAAATAATGTAACTTATAATAATTGGGCAATGTCACGTATTTACCCAAATTTTTATATTATTTATACTATGGCCTCAATACTTTAGGTTTGGGCCTAATCCACTAAATATGGATCAGGCTATTTTCCAACACCTTTACCACTCTAGTCCTATTTATAAGTCCTTTTTGGAGAAAAAATTTGGTCCTATTTATAAGTCTAGTTTCAGGATAGTAAATGCATTTTGTACTTTTTTACCCCTATTAATTGCAATAAACAAAATGAATTTATTCATATTGACTTTTGTAATCAATCAATGACAAGGGCAAAATTGGAAATATAGCTCATAGTTAATGAGTTAACTAACTCTCCTTGGTATGTGAGAATTAGTTAAAAGAGATTTATAAATAGGATCAGAATGGTACTTAAGTTGTTAATGCATCTGATAAGGGTGTTTACAACTTGAACAGAGATAATGACAATTTCACAATAGCAATTAGAAAAACACAAGTAAGAACCCAGCCAAAAACAAAAATCAGATTCCGACGGTGACTGAAATTGATTGAGAAGATGATGAGAAAGCAGTCGATGACGATGTGGTGGTGAGTGAGAGAAGTGTTGACTTTTGTTCTGCCTCTCTCCGATTTCCTTCTCTATTTCTCCAAAATCTCGACCAGGTCCTCCTTCAAGCTGAAGTTATGCCTTCTAATCGAAAAAGGGGCAATTGGATTTTGGTCATCGGTCGACGGTGAAGGTTGGTTGGTGAAGCGATAGTAGCTCTCTCCTCCTCTCCGTTTTCTGTTCAAAAATTGACCTCTGTCAACCGTCCTTGGTCTCCCACAAGTTCTTGTTCTTGATCCTCCGACTAGATTCCCACTCATCCCTCTCCATCGATTTAACCCTAAAAACTCTTCTCTTCCTCTCCACCAATTTCTCATCGCCGACAACCATGATCGTTCATCCATTTGCGCCATTCCCTATTGCACCAGATCTCCCGTCTCCTAGGAGGTCCTTTAGCTTCTTCATTCTGTTGCCCTTGTCCTCAGCTCAGGTTGACTGTAGATGAGAGAGAAGAGGAGCAGTAGAATGTTGGTGGCGGTGAAGGTGACGAGAGAGTAGGGTAGAAGATGAGAGAGAAAGAGGGTGAGGAGCAAGAAGATGGAGAGATGGGAAATGTGGAGGGTGAGGTAGAAGAGGAGAGAGAAAGAGGGTGAAGAAGATAGACAAATGGGAAATGAGATGTGAGGAGCATTTTAGTAGAAAAGTCCAAACTTCAAAAACTTTGATTCCTTCTCAATCATCTCTCTTGTTTTTTTCTTTTACTCAAGTCTTTTTGGGTTTTATTAATTCAAACGGTATTTATATATCTTTTCTCAATAAAAAAAATGTAAAAAATAATGAAACAAGTTAATATCAAAACCTGCATTAAAAAATTTTAGTTTAATAATCCAAATATAAAAAATTTTAGTTTAGTAATCTAAATATATTAATTTAATAACCTAAATATCCAAACTTGATTTCATTTGTAGCGATTTGTCGGTTTATTTTAGTTTAATAACCTAAATATATTATGTTAAAAAGTAAAACTAAAATATGCTTTGTCAGTTGTATAACTATCATTTGAGTTTGCAGCGTCAACATTTGCTGTTAGTAACATTAATATTGTTAGAAATATAGGACTAAAAGTATACTTTATAAAGTTAAGAAATCAAAAATAAATCTCATATAAAATTTAAAGAACTAAAAGTATATTTTAGTCTATAAAATTTATAAAATCAAAATCTTTAAATATATATATTTAATTCCATGATGGGGAACATGAGGTGCAAATCCAATAGTAAGAGCGATTTGAACGCAAAGGGCCTTTTGGGAGTAATGAACGTTTTCAAGAAATTTAAAACTTTAAAAAGATCAAAAAAGGTGACTCATAACCATATAAGCAGAAGGTTTGTTATATTTTTTTTCTATTAACATTCCAAGAAGAAGAATGACAGAGTACGTATTGTTTCTCTGGCTTTTCATCATTCATGTCTGATTTTGATCTTCCTTCGTGGCGAGTTGGTATGATTGCAAGTACTACTTCAAAACCTTTGATAATGCAGAAGATCAGGAAGATCACATGACGGCTCACAAGAAGAAGCTTCCTTCCTCACTGAGTATTGAGATTGACTCAACTCCTTCTTCTTCTTCTTCATCTGACGACGCCCTGAGCTTTTGTGTCTCTAGGTAATTTTCTTTTATTCTTTTCAAACAATTCAGTAGATTTACCCAATCCTTTTTTATTATTCATTCATAAGGGTTTTATTTTTTATGTGGCCACCCTGTTACATTATTATAAATTTTTTATTATAATTATCTCCACTTTTTTTCTCAAAAAAATAAGAGAATTCATAAGATAAATAATATTTTTTTTAATCACATTCCCCCCTCAATTGAAGCCGACAATAATAGGGAAGGGGCGATAAAGTATTAGATAATACAGCGCGCGGGTTAGTTAAAACTCACCCATTTAATTCAATAATTAAATAGCACAACATCTATTATTTATATAATATGAATGACACTGGTAGGGCTAGTTGTACATGACAAGTGGGCTATAATAGAAGGGCCACTTGTTCGGCAAACAAAAATGCATTTGTAGTAGGTAGAGTCGGGAAAACAGGCCGAGCCCATCGGGCCGCCCCTTTAAGGGCTGGATTTGCAAGTTGTAGCCTCAAAAAGAAGTCGGGCCTAAAAGGGCCTGGCCTGCAGGGCCTTGGGCTTAAAAGGGCCGGCCCTGCAGGGCCTCGGGCCTGCCCTTTAAGCCCGTTTATTTTTTATTGTTTTTCTTGGAAAGGAACCATGTTACATTTTTGAATTACCTTATTAAATTTATATATCACTCTGTCCTCATATTGTATAAAGTATGATTTTTGAGTGTATTATTTTGTCTAATTGAATCATATTGTGATTTTTGAGTATATTGTTCTGCCTATTTAGAATAAAATAATATTATATACTATTCTTCCAGATAGAGTATGATTTTTGATGGAAGTTGTGATTATTTGACTACTTGAACCTACTACTCAAAGTGAAACACAATCAAATGTCCTTGAAATTGATGATAGTGGCGAAGAAAGTGAAAATGATAGTCATCATACTCATGTTGTTTAGAGGTTAGAGTATTTAGCTTCTTGCCTTCTTATACTTTGCCCTTTGTGTGAGTTATTTATGGACATGATTTTACCTTTGATTATACATTAGTAACTGTGTTTGTTTGTTGCAAGAGACGTATTATTTAAACCTTAATGTTGACAACATTTATGTATTAAACTAGAACTTTAATCTTTGTTATTTACTAATTAGATCTCTCTGGGAAAATACGCAGGAAAAATAGTTAAATATTGTGAAAAGGACTTCCCGGCCTTGCGAGCCGGCCCTAACCCTGATGCTCTCGGACCGGGTCTTGAAAAACTGCAATTTTTCTGACCCCAAGCCCTTTAGGGCGGGCCCTGATTCCCAGCTCTAGTAGTAGGTGGCTATGAGACAAGTTGAATGCCTGCTTGAATGCCACTTGATAATATCCCATATTGGATAAATTAAATTATTTAGTATCATTGTTATTATATGTGGCCACTCTATTACATTATTATAAATTTCTCTTCACTTTTAAAATCTAAAGCTAATTACAAATATGAACGCCTAGGGATAAATTAAAATATTTAATCTATTACAAAAATTTAAATACTCAATCCTCATATACACCCGTGACAACTTAATAAATTTTCTTATAAACATGATAACTCTTTTAACTTGCCTAATTTTTTAACAACCCAAATAATACAATTTTACATAGATAATTATCTAATTTTTTTAGTACAAGATAATTTTATAATATTATCGTAAAGAGAAAAATTAGAGATTATATAATTATCCATGGAAAACTTTTTATTTAGATTGTTAAAAAAAAATTAAGACGTGGCATTCCTCCCACTCCTACCATAGAAATTATATAATATAGGTAAATGTTTTTAGTTACTTTTAAGTATATCATATTTTTAGAATCACATCATATATATCGAATTTGTTAGCAAACTTCTTATAATTGATCAAAAAATTTATTTTATAGGGTTCAAATATAATAGATTAAATAATTTTTAGGTTTAGATTTTTAAAATGAATAAGGAAGTTACGATGATATAATCGCAGGTGACAGTGACACACATCCGGGAAGTTATCAATGCTTGAATGTGTTACAATAATAGTAGGGAAAATCACTGTCAGGTCCCAAGGAAGCAAAATATTGTCAGAAAAGTCCCAGGAAAAACTGAAATATCTGAAAAGTCCCTAAGGACTTTTCTGATATTATTTTCCAATGTAAAATGACACACATGCCCCTCTTGTTAATGTAAAAGTGGAAGCTTCAGAAAGAGGAGGGAAGGCGCAAGTTTTTTTCCGGAGACACAGAAACGACGCGAAAGGGACAGGTGTGAACTCCAACATTGAAGGGATCAAGTGTAATGTTGAAGCTCTTGGTCAAGAATCAAATTTGCAAGCTCCACATACTGGAACCGAGATAGAACACGAAACTGAATTTTTTGTTTTTGGTTCTGTGTGATATTTGGATAAAGTGAAATTGAATGATGGTGAAAGGTTGGTGCTTGGTGCCAATAGTGGACAAAGTGGTAGGAGGTAGATGAGTAATGACATGATTTAGGTAAAGTTATGAGCTTGAGCGTTGTAGTTGGGGTTTGAATGAGGTTGGGTAGTGTTAATATCATAGTGCTCTGTTTTTTGGGGAGGTGACAGAGGAAATGATGCCTTTAAAGTGGGAATGGCTGATTTTCAGGTTGGTGGGGTGCTGTGAAAATTGTGATATAGGAAGAAATTTAATTGTTGTTAATTCGTGCAGTTGGTGTTGTTAATATAACTGAAGTAGTTGTTAATACAACAAATGGCTTTGGGTGTCATAATGCTCTGTTATTGGGGAACAAAACAGAGGAAGTTGGACGTTTGACGTGGGAAAAGTTGATTCTCATGGTGGTGGGTTGATGTGAAAAGGGTGATATGTAAATAGCTCAAGTAGTTGTTAATTCATGCAGTAGTAGTTGTGAATATAACAGTTGTAGTTGTTAATACAAAAATTGTGCTATGTTTTTAAGTTTTAAGGCAATGTAATAGAGAGAAAGGCCTATTGTTTGGAAACCCAATAAAGGTATGTCTTTGTTTAAAGTGGGAGTCATTGAATGTGATTGTGCTTTGTTTGATTATATGATTGTAAAAGAAGTGTTGTTAATATGTGCATATACAATTGTTAATATAGCTTTGGAAGTTGTTAATACGAACTTCATGGTGCAGATTATCATGAAAGATAGCAACTAGTTCTGGGAAGAATCTATTGTGTTTCATTCATGTGGGGGGGAAGTTTGTAAATGTCGGAGCAGATGAAATGCAATATGTTGGTGGTATGGTAAGAACAAGATGCGTAAAGGAAAGTACAACATATGAGGAGTTGCTACGAATCATATCATCTATAACGGGAAATGAAAGTAATGAAATTCAAGTGAAATTCAAGTTTCTATTGATACATCAACATTTGTGGATCTTATAGACGATGAAGGGGTGGATCATTTTATGAAATATAATGAACAATATGGTCATGTGTACATTGAAGACGATGGTGATGATGAGAATACAGTCCCAACATTTAATGGTCAGATGGAAGAGCAAGAAGTGTAAGTCGAGTTATCTTAAGAAAAGTAATTTGTTGTATCTTAATTATGCAAAAGAGAAGTCTAACTTGTCATTTATTGCAGGATTGATCAAATGTTTGTAGGTGCTGGAGGATTGTGTATGTCCCCACCGCCTTTGTTAAATGAAAGTCAAGATGTCCCATCGTTGGAATGTTGTACTCAATTGGTGCCAACACCCAGACCGGGAATGAATCATACCAAATGGAAGGATTTAATTATTGGAGAAGGACATATATTTCCGAATGCTATGAGCCTTCGTCAGACATTATACAAATACAGTATTTCACACAAGTTTTCATACCAATTTGTGAAGAATAATAAACAGAAGATAATTGTGAAGTGCAAGGTTAGTGGTTGTTCGTGGTACATGGGTGCTTATTCATTAGGAGAACATCAAGATACAGAGTTTCTAACGATCCGAACATACAAAAGTGAACACATTCACCATGCACAGGACAGCCTAATTGTCTGGCATCCACACAGGTCGAGCTTGACATCATCAATCGTAATGGATGATTTAAGGTCCAACATCGATAAGACTTCCAATGAAATTCGAGCAGACTTGTACAGAGAGTATGGGGTGCGACTGAACTACCCTCAAGCATATAGGGCAAAAGAAAGAGCGTTAAAGGAATTAAATGGACGAGTAGAAGACTCTTATCAAGCAATTCCTTGGATATGTGATAGATTGATTGAAAGTGATCCAGACACAGTTGCAAAATGGGAAGGCTCATCTAACAATAGATTTGAGCGGGTATTTATTGCTTATGGTTGCTCGGTTAAAAGTTTTATAGGTGGTTGTCGGCCCATTGTTTATATAGATGGCTGTCATCTAAGTGACCCTTATAAGGGAACAATGTTGTCAGCTTGTGCATACGATGCAGACAACCAAATGTTTCCCTTAGCATATTCCATTGTCAGCGGTGAAACATATGATGAATGGCTTTGGTTTCTAGTCAATTTGAAAGAAATAATATGATCAATCATGATAACCATAGTGTCAGATCGCAATAATGCAATTATCGGTGCTGTTAAAGAAATATTTGGCAGCGAGCGACATGGCTATTGCTACAGGCATGTGAAGGAAAATTATAGTGCAGAGTTCTTGAAAATCAATAGAGGTCGAGCACGTACATCGACGAATAGCAAAGAGACTGCACTCAAGCTTCTTGATGCAATTGCCTATGCAAGGTTGGATGAGGACTTTATAAGTGCAATGGGAAAATTAAGATTGTTCAATCCACAATTGGCACAATAGGTGGAGACCAATGGGGATGTTGACAAATGGGCTCTGAGCAAGTTTCCTTTCAATAGGTGGGATAACATAACCACGAATATTGCGGAGTCGTTTAATGCATGGATGTTGAAAGAGAGAAAGCATAGCGTGTCAATACTAATTCATGAGCATCGAGACAAATTGGCACGGAAATTGCTTGCAAGCAAGATGGCAATGGCCAATTGGAAAAATGGAGTTGGACCCAATGTTGAAGAGAAAGTGCTGCAGCATGTTACCTATGCGGAAAATATGGATGCAGAATATTATGGAGACCATAACTTTTCGGTGGGAACTAGATGTGGTGAAGCGACAATTTATGTCAATGTAGATCTTGCTCAAAGAAAATGCACATGTTTAGCATGGCAAATGAATAGAATACCTTGTGGCCATGCATATGCAGCTATTAAGGTACTCAATGGTAATATGTACACATTTGTACATGATTGGCTGAAACTGGAAGCACAGGAGAAAATATATGCAAACACCATGAGACCAGTTGCAACACATGATTGTCCACGAGCTGATTCTCCTACTGTCACACATTTGCTCACACAAACATTCTTGGATCCGCCAACAACTACAAGGCCGGCAGGGAGGCCGAAAAGAAAAAGAAGGGAATCTCAGTTTCAAAACAATAAGCTTTATCATTGTGGGCGATGTCATGAGGTTGGGCACTCCGTGAGGACTTGCAAAAATCCAAATCCAACCTAAAACGATGGATTATGTACTTTCTTTTGTTAGCTACTTGTTTTGGATTATGTATATATACACCATCAACTGGTGCCTTCCTGTAACCCGTATTGGTTTTTGAACGGGTCCGGATGTTGGTGTACTTAAACACAAATAGTATGATATTAAGTTAAATGAGTAGGCGAAAATACCCCCTTACTCATACAACTTAATATTTCAATGTAAATTGATATGTGGATCTGATATACTACTAAGTTGTGACATGCACTGTCAGAAAGTTGGGAAATTAGGTTGCATGAGTTGTTTAAATTTGCAGCAGTTGCATTAGTTGTGAACAAAACTCATTATGTTGTGAAAACATACATTAGGAGTTGTGAAAATTTGCATCAGTTGCTGTCAAATTTTTGCAGTAGGAATTTAAATAAATTAGGCATTTTACGTGGTGAAAATCATGGGTTCCTTAGGTGACAGTGGTGAGGTGTGCACTTTATAAAGTGATGGGGGACTTACCATTCACTTGTGCATGTGTCTAACTTACTTCATACAATAGGCAAACAACTTCCCAACCACTTGATAAAATATGCTACAATTCAGCTGTTATGAAAATTTGCATCAGAAGTACTGCTGCAGTCACGCGATGAGGTTGTGAAAGGAACTGAAAGGGTTGTTAATGAACGTTTGACAGGTTGTAAATAGCTCAACTGGTAATAGTTACGATGAGAAAATGATGGGAGGAGGTTGTTAATTGAACTGAAAGGGTTGTTAATAAACGCTTTAAGGGTTGTAAATAGCTCATTTGCCAACACCTAACGTCAGATAACGTTGTCAGAGAGAAATGATGGGAGGAGGTTGTTAATTGAACTCAATAGGTTGTTAATGGACGCTCTAAGGGTTGTAAATAGCTCATTTACAACCCATAACGTCAGATAACGTTGTGAGAGAGAAACGATGGGAGGAGGTTGTTAATTGAACTCAATAGGTTGTTAATGGACGCTTTAAGGGTTGTAAATAGCTCATTTACAACCCATAACGTCAGAGAACGTTGTCAGAGAGAAACGATGGGAGGAGGTTGTTAATGGACGCTTTAAGGGTTGTAAATAGCTCATTTACAACCCTTAACGTCAGATAACGTTGTCAGACAGAAACGATGGGAGGAGGTTGTTAATTGAACTCAATAGGTTGTTAATGGACGCTTTAAGGGTTGTAAATAGCTCATTTACAACCCATAACGTTAGAGAACGTTGTCAGAGAGAAACGATGGGAGGAGGTTGTTAATTGAACTCAATAGGTTGTTAATGGACGCTTTAAGGGTTGTAAATAGCTCATTTACAACCCTTAACGTCAGATAACGTTGTCAGACAGAAATGATGGGAGGAGGTTGTTAATTGAACTCAATAGGTTGTTAATGGACGCTTTAAGGGTTGTAAATAGCTCATTTACAACCCATAACGTCAGATAACGTTGTCAGATAGAAACGAGTGGGAGGTTGTTAATTGAACTGACAGGGTTGTAAATTCACGCTTTAAGAGTTGTAAATCAGCGCTTCAACCGTTGTAAAACAGAAATCATGTGTTATCGCTGCTAGTTCGCTGGGGCGTACCAACAGCGAACGAGGTCAGAATAGGCCATTTTTCAGGACTTGTAAACACCTTCAAGTTGTAAAACGAACTCATCAGATTGTTAATACACACTTCAGGACTTGTAAACAACATATTAGTCATAACGTAAGAAAACATCGTCTGCGGGAAAAACGTGTGGGAGGTTGTTAAACCCATATAACCTGTTGTGAATAAACGCTTGAAGACTAGTCAAAATCACCATTGTAATAACGCCCTATTACTTAAATGTTACACCTTGTACAAGAAGGCATATGCAGTTGTGCAATAGCCGTAAGAAGTTGTAAATATTTCCTTGTCACCTAAACATGGCAGTAAACAAAAAAGCATTGCATGATTGCCCTTCCTACAATGACAAATTAGTCACACAAAGACATAAGGTTCTCGAAGGACCCACAAAATAGCAACATATGTACATAATAACATCACAAATGGTACTTGTCTCTATTCCCCTGCATTTATTTCTTGCCACCTACAATGGACAGCACCTTTTTGGCATGTATGTTCCCGTCATGTGTCACAAGCCACCATAACGAATCGACCTTAATATGTCGAATTTGTTCAGGAGACAACTTAGGCATCGTATACCCCCCTTTGTCCTGTACCTAGCCATCCTAACCGAATAACCATGAAAGAACATGGACGCCACACGAATCGCTGCAAACAGAAAGGAACAAACGATATGAAACACAACCAACCATTTCAAAGTATTGACCAACAAAAAAAAGGTAATGCTAACATGTCAGCTTGGACATGCACTTTTGGCCAGTTGATGTCTTTAGGTATTTCTCTTCCTTTGCCAAATAATTCTGGTTTAACCCTGCGAAGTACACTAATGATGCAATCTCTCTGCAAGAAGCAAATAATGTTGACATTACTCAACACAGCAAGAACAACATTTACAAAATAAAGCATAAGCTTAAGTTGGAGTGCTTACACACTGGCTTGCCAACCGCTCCTTGCCACGCAATTCTTCTTGTTGCTTTTGGCTTAATCTCTTCTTCTTACTTGTCTTCTCTTCCTCTAAAAGTGCATCTTCTTCCCTCTTTTGCAATCTTGAATATGTGAGCTGGTCAACCAGCGAGTCAAGGACAAAGAAACGCAATGTCTTGGTATCCAACACATAACAGAACCAGTGATCAAGCCGCAATGTAGGAGCAAAGATTAAGTCGCAATCCCCAATGTTGTATCCAATATGCTCAGGAAGGATCTCATATTCATGCGCTTGCCAGGACCACTTCTTCGGGTCAGACGACATTTTTTCCATCAACTCTGATGAAAAGATGTGTCTACTGACGCGACTAGAGTTCTGTAATTGATCCCCCACTAATGTCTTTACGACCATTGACATAAACTGAGAAAAAGTAGCTGAAAAGTTAGTGCATATCGTACTAAAGTAAAAAAGTATCAATTCTTGTCAATGTATATAGCTCATACCCTATTATTAATCCACCCCCTTTCACGGAGACAATATAGTTCGCCTCGTGTGACGAAATAGTCATACATTTCCACAAACGGCCTATTACACAAAAAAGCTTTTTGCAGTCAGTTTTTGTTCTTCAACTAAATTATAGATAGTAGACATTTAATTACTTACTCTTGTGCATCCTCTTTGTTCGCTCTCGTTGTGCACAACTGGAATAAAGCTTCCTTCTGCTTGTCATCTTTCGTTCTTTTCTTAGTCATGGTTGTCACCCAGGGAGAGACAAGAGCAGGTTTTTTGACCCTTGTCGATTTTCTCAATTGTACTTCTTCCTCCCCTTTTAGTACATCTTCAGAACACTCATCTTTCCCCTCGTTGCCTGACCTATTGGCTTCACCTTCATTATCTTCCTCTGACCCATCTTCTTCATGTATGCTCCAAACTTCATCATCTCCTTTTCCTATGGCAGCCTTTTCAGCTTCACTTCCCGAGGAGGGTTGTTCATCGTCATTTTCTGACGATGACTGTTCATCAATTTTTGCCCCTGCATCCATTTCTCCCCCCTAACAACCTTGCCTCAAGGGAAACCAATTCCTCTTGGACAATTGACACCACCCTTGACATAATTCTTTCATATGTTCTCTTCAATTCCTACAAATTATGAGGGAAATATTAGTGACAATAATATGCAAAGTATCTGAACCTCACATCAAAGTTCATCACTTACCGGGTGTGTTATAATATTCTGCTGATGCAATTCTGAGGTCGGACCCCCAACTACTTGCCCCACGGAATGTAGCAACCCTTGGTTGCTGTGCCTCTCTATTTGCACTCTCTTCTTCACGTTTTTATCATTCCAATATCCTACTGCTTCGTCATTTTTAGAGGCTTGTAGTTCACCGAGGGGAAATTTTTGTAAGCAAAAAACCTGCATACAATGTGAATAACAACTTAACATAAGTAAATGTCAACATTTAATGCAGAACTTTAGGAATCATTATACAATGAAAACTTATGTTGCACTTACCATAAGAAAATATATACATCCTCCAACGTTGATTTTTCCTGAAGCTTTCCCTTTGCTGACTTTTTTCTTGTATTGTCCAACTGAATTTGAAAGTTCACTCAACACAAAGGTAGCCCAATCATTGTCTCCAAAAGCTGGCTTTGTAGCCACCATCACCTTTAACACTCGGTCACTCACCTTAACACCGGCTCCGGGACACAACAACGTGCCCAATGCGTACATAATAAAGAGAAATTCAAAATCTGCGTCATCTTCTCTTTCAATCAGCCATTTCCCAATTGTCTTATATGGCACTGTCCCATACAATGTTTTTAATTGTTGAAAATCTTTGTCTTCATTCATCGCATTTCTTTCAATGTCCCCCCCACACACGGTAACCCCATAAATTCAGTTACATCTTCCGAGCGAATGTGGAGTGACCTCCCTCGAATGGAAACATTGTTGGTTGGAGGGTCAAATGCACCGATAAACTGCCCACATAAGTCTCGGGGGATTTGTGAGCAGCTTATGTTGACCAACTTATCAAATCCAATTCTCTTTAACCGTTCCATCCGCTCTTCTCTGTTCTTCAAACTTTTGCACACCTCTATAAATTGATTAGGGGCACACCGAGTAAGGAATGGAACCACATATTTTTTCCCTTTTTCCCCGCTCCTTAATTTCTTTGCCCTCTCCTTATATGTCTCCTTCTCATCATCATTCAAAGCGTTCCAAGCTTCTTTTACCGACTTACTCTCCTCTTTAAAAGGCCTTTTCGGCTCATTCTTCTTCTTCTTGTTCTGGTAATACTCTTGCGTGAACAATACATACGATGACACTTTTGGCTGCCTCTATTCTTCTTTATCTTCCATTTTTCTTTTGTTCACCATTTTTTACTTAACCAGAAACATAATAATTAATCCAATCCTTCCAAAACTCAGTAACAAGAGCTTTAACACAGAGTACAGTCCACTGATTCAAACTATTTTCATGTGCAAATTAAAACTCAATATCAAAAACAATGATCTAAAATGACTCCAACACAACACTAGTTTGGTGCCACCAAGAGACTACTGCTTTGCATAGCTTATAACCAGTAAATTCCACAGTCACAAATCAGATTCACCTCCAACATTGCCCAAAATTTTGAAATTTCAGTACATGCACCTAAAGTCACACAACTTACCTCAGCAGTCAATATGTATGTCAAATGCAAATTTGGACAAGTAAGCTCATATCAGAAATTTCACCAAACTCAACAAAGTGTACAGAATTTCAGCGATGGATGCAAAGCTTTGGAATATACCGTTCAGCAAACATCCACATTTTGACAACAAATTCAAGTCACTGCACCAAAACTCTAACCCAAGTCCACACAGTTCAGTTTTATCACAAAACAACTCAGTATTATGAGTGGAAGTCAACAAACGGTGCACAATAAAGCTGCAAAGACTATAAACAGTAAAGGCGCAATATAAACAAGTTAACATTGAAGAGGTATAGATTAATGCCATATGAACAAGCATCTATAAAAAAACCAAAACCAATTACTACCTACAATATGGAGCTAAATGTAGATCATGCCATTTTTTTTTTGGTAAATAAAGGGGGAAGCATACGCCCAACTACACAGATACCCGACGAGGGAAGTAACGACCCTCACAATCATCTCTCAAAATGCCATTTTTGTTAGAAGAAAATTACACATGTTAAATCAAAGTCCTAAATCCTAAATCCAACAACAAAATTAATGAGAAACAGTGATTTCTTTCACTCACCGGCGGGAATGGCGCCTTCGATTGGAGCACCGATGGACTCTCGAAGTGGAGGAACGCCGGACGACTCTGGGCGCCAGACACCACCGACGGAGACGCAGCCGCAGCCGACTGCAAGACGAGCACCGACCCACGGCCACACGACGCCGACCAGCAACGGACACGCACGGCGAACGAAGCGAGCACCGACGGTGAGGCAGGGCAAACGGCCGGACCACCAGCGACGGACACGCTCAGCGAATGACGGCACACCGACGGACACGCACCGCACGGCACCGGACGACAACGGAGACGGCAGAAGTTTGTTTTTCAAATGCCTCTCTGGAATGCGATTTGGGGCTCTGCCGCTCTGCTCTCTTTCGATTGAAGAAGAAGAATTTAAATTTCCATTAGGGCATGTATGTCATTTTACATTGGAAAATAATATCAGAAAAGTCCCTAGGGACTTTTCAGATATTTCAGTTTTTCCTGGGACTTTTCTGACAATATTTTGCTTCCTTGGGACTTGACAGTGATTTTCCCATAATAGTAATACTAATAACTAGAGACTTCTCCCCGTGCAATGTACGAGTTGTGTATTATATGATGTGAATTTTAAAATAGATCATGAAAAACCATCTCAACTACTTCAAAATTTTTGATTAGTTACACTTGTAAATAGTTTGTTCTGTTAGTTTAATTTTTTAAGTGGTGCAAGTTTTCAAGCATAAACCAAGTAGTTGTTTTTTATTAATGGGAAGAAGCTTATGCTGTTTTGTGTTTTCCGAATAATCATATATGGGTGGTTGATATATCATATTTGAAGTATGTAGGTGTGTGTGTGTGTGTGTCTCACCATTTTATTTTAAGGGATTTTCATTTCTCCCCCTCCAAAAAAATCCATTTAATTGTACACAAGTGACAGCTATGAAAACTTTTCTCCGGTGATAGTTTTCAACACCACTACTAAAAGTGACTCACAATAAAAACAATCAATGTCGTCACTGAAAGCTTTAGAGATAGTTTCAATAATATAACAATAATTAAAAGTCAATTTATTTATAGTGAATATTTTCGACAACACCAAAAGGAAATACAACAACCACCAAAGGGAATGACAATTTGGCAATTGAACTAACTATGGCATTGTTTTAGTTTTCCTATTAATTGATAATTAATAATTATTCGTAGCTCAAAATGTGATTATATTCTCATATGCTTTAGTTAATTAATAATTAAAAAAATTATATGTGCTCCAAAAAGTTAAATCTGATATTTTTTGTAACACCATAAGGAAATTGTTTCAAAATAGTATTTTAACTGCTGACATTTCCAATTCCAAATAATTTAATATTAGGTTAAGATGCATGCAGTTTCATGAAATATTTTTAGAGGCATCTAACATCTTGAAATATTTTGTGGTGCAATTTGACCCATAATATATTAAAAGTAGATCAATATCTTCCTACCCATTAATAGCCCTATGGAAAATTGTTTTTGAAATATTGACATTCAAATTCCAACAGTAAGTTCTGGTAGAACTTTAAACACCTGAATAAAAAGGAAGAAACACCCCAACATGAAATGCAATTATCTTGAAGAGGAAAATCAAAAGTTGTTAGCATGATGACTTACTAGTAGAAACTTCCTGAATTTCTCTCACTTCTCTTCCAATTCTTCCAAACCTTTCTAGCCTCTTTGCTTGGATCTTCAATGCCCAACCACTTTTCATCACCATCTTCACCGACACCAAACCAACCCCTACTCATTACTCCTCCGCCAGCCATGACAGCTCATACTCCTCTATCATCTCTAATTGTAACCCCAATCCTGATTAGCCCGTAGTTACATGCCTCCCAACCTCTTCATTCTTCGTCGGTAGCTTTGTCATCAATTGAGTCCAAATTCTCTCAAGCTGTTGAGCTATGCTTGAAGGGTAAAATTGTCTTTCAGATTTTCCATATCCCATTTTTCTATGTATAAGGAAAATAAGTTGCCGCCAGAAAATAGGCTGCTAGGAAATTTGGCAACCAAATGTGCCCACCATGATAGAAAATGCTGATTTTCCTTTTCCTTATCTCCTCATTTTCCATGTAGCAAACAGGACCTAAAAGTAGTATAATTCAAGAGGAGAGAGAGAGGAGAGGGAGGTATGCAAATAGAGCTCAGTGTACACTGACTACACACCATGTATTGCCTTTTATATATGGGCAACTTAACATGGCTGTTGATGAGCCATAATGTTGATTAAATGTGGCTTGATGATTATTAAATATGACAATTTCTAAACGTTCACAATTTTAGTGATTTATAGCAATTAAATATGGTTAATGAAGAAAAAAACCAAGTAATTAAGATGCATAAATGCTCCAATGGTTAGTTCTAAACATTTCTCTTTTCCGCCCTTTTATTAGCTCAATTTTACATTTTACTCCATCTGGTTCTAATTATAAGCAACTTTCTCTCTCTTGATGCTGGTTGTCAATACAAGCAACTTGTTTCTTGTGTCTCAAAGTTTAAACCACTTTTTCTTTTTATACTCCTATTAAATACATATCTTTATGCTAATGAACTACTGATTGTCTCTTCATTCAATCATTTGTTACCCATTCTCTCTCATATGCTCTTTTTATAAACATGAGCATATTTGGAAAAGATATGACATTTTTAACACATTTGTTGTTTTTAACTAATCTTAACCTCTAGTTTTTTTTTGTGCAATCGAGAAAAAATTTGCTTATAAAAAGGACTGGAGGGAGTAGTATATACTAAAATTTCCTTGATCTTATGTGATATGTGACTTTTTCTTTTTGAAATATTAATGTTAAAATTTCATCAATAAGTTCTAGTATAACTCTAACACATAATTAAAGACGAACAATATACAACATAAATATATAGTTAACTTGAAAAGGAAAATCAAATGTTGCCAACACAATTAAAAATCAACTGACTTTTTACTTTTTGACCAATTTATAATTAGCATTCAACTGGATTTTTTTGGCAGGCATATGAAAGATGTACAGTTGAGTAATAAATGCACTTACTTCACATTAACATTTACTATTTCATAGATAATATTCAAGTGTCTCTTTATTTTCCAAATGATTCATAATTAATATTCAAGTAGTTTTTCTCTCCCAAACTATCTTTCTCACAGTTTTGTAAAAAAGTTGATACTTTTAATTTGTTAGAATATTAAAACCAATTTCAGGTCACTCCCAAAATTTAAATATTTTATTTTCAATGTTATCAAAATAATATTTTGTTTTCAATATTATCAAAAATAATATTTTATTTTCAATCCTTTAGCCTTGCCAACAAAAGATATCTGAAAACTTAAATGGCTCATCTCCTTTTTGTTTTCCGAAAAAGATCACACCTTATACACACTTTTGTTAGTTTTGTGAGATGCCTTTTTCACTAATATTACAAGCTTTTTTTTTTTTTTTTTGGTAACATAGCACTACAAGCTTTTAAGTGGCTTTTAATTTTTTGACGATTTATAATTAACATTCAACTAGCTCTTTTTGGCAGGCATATGAAAGGTGTACAGTTGAATAGTAAAAGTACTTTCTTCATATTGACATTTAATAGATACTCCCTCCGGTCCTAAATATAGGACATAGTTTGTAGTGCAATTTGTACTATAAACTATGTCCTATATTTAGGACCGGAGGTAGTATTATGCAAATGCCTTTTCATATTCCAAACAATTCACAATTAACATTCAATATTATCAAAAAAAATATTTCACTTTCAAGGTTAAAAATTTAACACCGTTAGTATGTATGTCTTCTCTTGCCTAGGTTAAAAAGTTAACACCGTAAGTATGCATGGTTACTCCAAGCTTTCTATAGATATAATATATAGTATATTAAATAGTTTAATTTATATAGTATATGATATTACTATATGGCACACAGATAGACCTAAAATATGTCATACATCCAATTTTGTAACATCTCTCTTATTATGGAGTAAGTAATAAATTATGAAATTGATCAAATTGATGTGACCAGGGATCATTGTAGTGTAAATTACTTTCTAACTTCACACACACAAACCAATATCATCATATTTGTTTTTCTTAAAGAACTTTTACCTGCCCCCGCATTTAAGGCACAGAGAGACTTGCTAGTTTATGTTACACTTTGTATGATCCATGGTTTTGAATTTGAAGACAGTGTTACGTTGCTATCCAGGAACTTCACATAAAACTGAACAGAATGGCCAATATAGCGGCAGATATGTTTGTAGGAAAGATTTGCTGCACTGTTCTTGATGAGACTCACAGTGACTGTTATTTGGTGGCTAACTGAAGACCAAAGCTTTTGGGATGACTTTTTTTCTTTGGAAATGGAAATTGTAGTACTCAAAAAGCTGTACAGTGGGAAATGATAGAAGCTGTCAAGCTGTTTCCTTTGCAATGGGCTTCAAACATTTTACATTTACAACTATCTCACCCCTATTATAAGATGTCTTTTAAAGTATGTTTTTGATTCTTTTTAGAAGGCATTTGTAAAATCTATATGAGGAACAAATCTTTTTATATATCTTCATATTAAATAGAGGTGGTTAAAGGAAGTAAATATTAATAGAGTAAAATACTTTAACCATCTTTTGTTTTGCCTTAATTACACACATCTCTTTTCTGTTTTGAAAAAATACATTTAAGTTCAAATCGTTAATTCTGTTAAGGATATTCTAAAACTATATTTTTTAATTAAAATTTATATAAAAATAAAATTTATTCACTAATTTACCCTTAATACTAAATCTGGACTTTTAATTGATAGCTTGTAAATATCACAACCTTTTAAAAATGTGAGTAAGTTTTTTTAATTTTTTTTGAAAAAAATATGAAATTATAAATTTAAATGACCTATATAATCTCTCAAACCTATATAGTTTAGGGAAAATTAGGATAAAGGACCTGAAGGAAAAGATATTTATTGAGAAGGACCAAAAAAATTATAATTATTTATTAGTATTAAATACAAAAATATAAAATTAAAAATACTAAAATACCCCTAACAAAATCTTCAGCATTCCTTCCTATATTCTTTCCCGCATCCTATTTTTTATAACATCCCACATTCTATTTTTAAAATTAATACAAAATTCTAAATTTCACTAAATTAAACAAAGTTTTCTCAATTTTCAGTTTTCACAACTTGCATAGAAAACTATGGGAAAAAAAAATAAACATTCTTCAATTTTGTCAAAATTATATTTTTTTGAACCAAAAAAAATTTTAATTAAAAAATAAAATTATATAACTTTAATAAAACTCAAGGTCTTTTATAATTTATTATACATGTAATGTTTATATGATTTTTTTTATTTCAGAAGAAATTTATGTGGGTTAAAAAAATTCATTTAAGCCTTTAAATAAAAATAAATTCATTTAATATTAATAAAATTAAAAAAAATCTAAATAATCTGTTATATCTTGAAAAAAATATGAAATGAGTTTATTTTTTAAACTTTTTTTTAATAAAAAGAGCTTAATTTATATCAACGTTGATAATATAAATCGGGCAATTTGATGATATATTGATTAATTACATGACATATTGATTATATTGATATGGAACTTGTGGAAAAAAAATAAAAAAGATATGAGTTTGACCATTGTTAATTAAATAATATATTGATTACATGAATATAAAACTTGGTAAAAAATACAAATTTAAAAAATATATGATCATGTTAAATGTCAATGATGGGTGGTTTTAGTTTCAATTTTAGTTATTTTTTTAATCATGAATACAATAGATAATGTAGGTGGTTTGATATGGGCAATTTAGTAATTTTAAATTTATATTATGATGTTTGGTCCTTAGAAGTAATTATAATTTTTATGGTCCTTTATAATAAATATTATTTTCTCTAGATCCTTTATTTTAATTTTCCCTATAGTTTATTATATTTGATTGAAAAAATGTATTTGTCTGTTTGATATATATTATTTTAGTCATTTAAGAAATTAAAAATAAATAAATTTCAATAAATATGATGAAAAATTAAATTTATAAATTTTATAATCTTGAAATTAATAAATTTTTAACATATTAGAGAGTTAAAAAATCTATGAGAATTAAAATTTAGTGGGTATAAACTAGATACGGATGATTAGAGTCAGGAAAACGGGCCGAGCCCGTCGGGTCGGTCCTTTTAGGCCCTGGCCCTTCAAGGGCCATGCTTGTAAATTAGAACCTCAAAAGGAAGTCGGGCCTAAAAGGGCTGGCCCTGTAGGGCCTCGGGCTTAAAAGGGCCGGCCCTTTAGGCCTGTTTATTTTTTATTTTTTTTACTTGGAAAGGAACCATGTTACATTTTTGAATTACCTTATTGAATCTATATGTCATTCTGTCCTCATATTGTATAGAGTATGATTTTTGAGTATATTGTTTTGCCTATTTAGACTAAAATCATATTATATACTATTCTGCCTGATAGAGTATGATTTTTTATGGAGGTTGTGATTATTTGACTACTTGAACCTACTGCTCAAAGTGAAACACAATCAAATGTCCTTGAAATTGATGATAGTGGCGAAGAAGGTGAAAATGATAGTCGTCATATTCATGTTGTTTAGAGGTTAGAGTATTTAGCTTCTTGCCTTCTTATACTTTGGCCTTTGTGTGAGTTATTTATGGACATGATTTTACCTTTGATTATACATTAGTAACTGTGTTTGTTTGTTGCAAGAGACGTGTTATTTAAACCTTAATGTTGACAACATTTATGTATTAAATTAGAACTTTAATCGTTGTTATTTACTAATTATATCTCTTTGGAGAAAATACGCAAAAAAAATAGTTAAATATTTTGAAAAGGATTTTCCGGCCCTGCGGGCCGGACCTTGAAAAACTGTAATTTTTCTGACCCCGAGCCCTTTAGGGCCGGCCCTGTTAGGCCCTGGCCCGTTAAGGGCCAGCCCTGATTCCCAACTCTACGGATGATAATATAAAAAAAATTTGATGGGTACAAATTTTTTTGTCCCATATAAATATATATGTTTAAATAATTCTAAAATTAAAAAGGGCGATTTTGATAATACAAAAGTCTGAAAGTTAGACTTCACGACCACTTAATAGTTTGGATGATGGAAATATAATATCAAAATATAATAGACGTTTGTGTAACATACGTTTTAATTTTAAGAGAGATCTATATGAGTTTTTAAAATAAGGGGGAGATCTGTGTAATTAAGGTAAAATATAGAAATGGTTAGATTATTTTACTCAGATTAATATGATAATGTAGTTCAGTGTTCAATATAGCTAATGATATTACAAATCAATTGAATTTTATCATAAATATAGTTTTTTAATTGTTTTTATTGATACATATATTGCTTGAATTTCAAATATTTCTCAATTGAGCTTCTGTCTTTTTATAGCAAAAACGCACAGTTTTTTCATTGAACTTTTCAAGCTTTAGAGCTCGTTGTGCTTCCAACAAACTTATCGGCATTGTTTTTGTAATAATTATGGGGATTTATATATATTGCATACATATTAAGATTTGTAAAAGGATCTTTGGTTAATTGTCGGTTCAAGTTGGCATGTGTACGAGATAGATGGTTCATTATTTAAACAAGTATGACTCTGGCCGTTTATTATAGCTTCATTTGTGCATAAAATTTATTATTCCAAATATAAGTCCATTCAAAAATTGGTTTTCAGTTTCACCACGCTCATGGTCACCTATAAGATTTACAAGGAGGAAGCCGAATGGTTAAAATTAGTTTAATTTGTCTTATTAAAATTATCAAAATTATTACTCCCTCCGGTCCTAATTATAAGACATATTTACCTAATTTTGGAGAAATTAAGGATAGTAGTTAAAGTAGTTAATCATATTTATTTTCCTAAAATGCCCTTATTTAAAACTTAAAATTTTAAAAAAACAGTAAAATTGGGGTGTATGTGGCATTAGTGAGTTGCAAGTATTACTCACTTTA
Source organism: Inga laurina (assembly GCA_963855925.1). Taxonomy (NCBI): domain Eukaryota; kingdom Viridiplantae; phylum Streptophyta; class Magnoliopsida; order Fabales; family Fabaceae; genus Inga; species Inga laurina. The sequence goes on from OY979711.1 coordinate 15,983,038, forward strand.
TAGAGTACATAGGTATATTCTTAAATTATTATTATGTTTAATTATTATTGAGAAAGTATCAATAGGGGGTATTTTGGGAAGAAATTGATAAAAATTAGAACTTTGTCCTATAATTAGGACAAAAATCAATTCCCAAATGTTGTCCTATAATTGGGACCGGAGGGAGTATTGTTTTAGCAAAACTACCTCCAACTGGAATCAATATATCTTAATTACCCTTAATGTTGTTTTCTTGGACCAATCATGTGCCAGTAGTTTTAGGAGAATTGTGAAAAAAAGACCCCACTGTTAAATTAATTGTCAAATAGGATCTGGGAAGATCGTTTGCACATGGGGAAAGATATTGTGCACATGGAGGAAGATCTTCTGCACATAGAGTGAGATGTTTTGCACACGCATAAGGAAGAATATTGCACACAAGGAAGATCATCTGTATACAAGGAAAGATATTCTACACACTGGAATATCGTTTGCACACCGAGATCCCATTTGACCTTTAAATTCCTATTGAGGTCTTTTTTTCCCAATTCCCCCAATTTTTTTTTTCGTCGATCCAATTCTATTCGTACTTTTCCTATTTATGCAGTTATAAAACACAATAACCAAGTCACCTGACTAAACTAACTATGCAGATACAACTATGCCCATCCTCTCAACTTTCCTGCACTTAACTTATTTATATAATTTATTTGTAGGTGTCAAACTCCTCATAGACATGTAAAATAAACATATAAAAAAAATAAATTAACTGGTTAGTAAGCAAATAAGGATCATAAATAAGTCTCATTTACAATTATCCAACTCTTTATAAACAAGTGAAATACACATATGATTAACACAAATTGAACAAATCTTATTGGCAAGTGTTTAACTCTTCATGAATAAATGAAATAAATATATAAATAACATAAATTCAATAAGTCTCATTTGCAAATGTGTACCGTAACTCTTTTTGTATAAATAGAATAAGTATATAAACAACACAAATTAATTCCTAGTGGCGGTTGGAGTTTTGATAACCAGCTGTCAGAGGCAGCTTCAGCTGGCTGCTATAGGTGACTAGTCGCCAGAGCTCCGATGACGGTTACTATTTTTTTAAAAGATAAAATAAGGACATCGTTATCTTTTTTCTTATAAGATTTATTTTCATTTTGATTTATGAGAAGCATTGAAATTTCAAAATCTAGTGGGGTTGACGGAGATAAAGTTGGTTGTGCCGGGGTCCTAAGTGACAATTTCCCTTTTTTTTTATTCTTTTTTTTAAGGCCCTCCATTCGGAGGTCAAGAACAACAGAACGGCGCCCCATTCAGAGGTCAAGAACAAAAGAAAGACAAAAGAAAGACCCTCCATTCTTCGTGTTGGGTTTGTTGGTACCAATAGGACCTTGAGCTCACACATGGCTGGTGCAGGGATCCATCCATATCACCAGCAATGGCCTCCGGCAGCCGCCGCTCCTCCTCCTCCATCGCCAGCACCCGCTTCCGCCGCTCCGCCTCCTCCTCTCCCTCATCCGCATCCTCATCCTCATCCCCATCCTCCTCCCCCTTCCGACGAGGTGCCCTTGTCTTTTATTTCACCCTCCGAAATTATAAACCTATTGATCTCAGCGAATAATCAAATTTTCAGTAGGAAAAGTGTGGTTCAAGGGATTTTATTTTTAGTTCAAATTTTCTGCGTGGTGAGTGACGATAATCTTCAATTGACAATACGGGGATGTAATTGTCTGTTTGTAGGTTCGAACCATTTTCATAACTGGTCTTCCTGATGATGTGAAAGAGAGAGAGTTGTTGAATCTGCTGAGATGGTTGCCTGGATATGAAGCTTCGCAAGTAAATTTCAAAGGGGATAAACCTATGGGTTTTGCTCTCTTTACTACAGCACACCAAGCAGTTGCGGCTAAAGATGTTCTTCAGGTTGACGTTGCAGATTGCAGATGATGTCTTGAGCTATTTGGCATATTATTTTGTTTCCGTGAAGTGTGATTTTATTTTTATTTTTCGTTTCCTTCATTTCCAGGACATGGTCTTTGATAACGAGACAAAGTCAGTGCTGCATACAGAAATGGCCAAGAAAAATCTTTTTATTAAAAGAGGTGGTTTTCATTTTGTTGCTGTTTTTATGTTTCAAGTGAAATGCATGCAATGATTCTTGTTTACTATATTGAAACTTTTCGAAGGGTTCTTTTTTGTAAGATCCATGCACATGCAAACTAAATTTTATTTCCAAATGCGACTAGGCTGTTTGAGGCCAATCCTTAGTCGCCTATAAAATCTTATTTCCCTGTTCCACTGTTTCATGTTTAGTTTCTCATTGTACTTTTGCTCGTATTGTTCTCACTGGAGAAACCTTCGCTTGAGATACCAAAATTTTGTGCAATTTTTATCACCTGCCATTATCACTGTGCCATTCTATGACCATATACATGCTATTGGTCCAGTATCCTTCTCTTTCATCAAAGCTGGTTAACTTCAGAGCAGTTCTTCATCAAACGTTAATGATTGTGGATTTTCCTACCTGGTTGCCGTTATTTTTTTTAATGCGCTTATATTGAATTCTTTTTAGGAATAGTAGCGGATTCCAGTGCATATGATCAGAGTAAAAGATTAAGGACTGCTGGTGACTATACACACGCTGGTTATACTAGTCCGTCTCCTTTTCACCCACCTCCAGCACCTGTTTGGGGACCACACGGGTAAGTATTACATGTATCTTTGTCACCCTCATATTTTCTTGTTCAAAGTAGAATAAAAGATGAAGCATTATGTGTAACTGATTAACAAGATGGGAAAATTGTATTCGCAAGATCAGAATTATCATTTTCATGAATCTTAGCCCACAAAATGTTTTACAAGTAGAAGCTGCTTTAAGGAAAAATGGATTTTGTTCTAAAGCGACACCATATCAATGATAGATATGTTGTCAGGATATTCAAACTGTTTTGCTGGTGATATTTTTTATGGACATACCAATTAGTGTTTTTATGTGGACATACCAATCAGTATTTTGACATGCACGGTGCTTTATGGGTTCACACATGCCCTTATTGGCTACTCACAATAAAATGTGTAAATTAAATTGATTTTATAGTCATACACAATTTTAAATAACCTTATGCCGTTGACACTTTGCATTTAATTTGTTCTTAGTTGTATGACTTGATTTATTTCATGATCCAGGTATATGGCGCCACCTCCTCCATATGACCCTTATGGAGGCTATCCTGTTGCACCAATTCCAATGCATACTCCTGCTCCTTTACCAGCCCCAAGCAGTTATGTGCCTGTTCAGGTGGGAATTGCAAAAAATATAAATGCTACTTCACTCATATTGTTATTAATTTTGATAAAATCTTTATTTCCAATTTCATGCATGTGATTTCCTTATCCTCTACATAACTCTTTGGCATGCAGTACTTAGATGAGGTGAAAAGATATTTTGAACTTTGATATAATGCCTGATGTTTTCCTCCTCTTCCGGTCTTTGTTTTAAAAACTGCCAGATCTTTGATCAGTTATTTAAATTTACCATCTCATTTTGAGAAGTTGAAGTCCTTTATCTGTGTTGTTGATGACTTGCCATTGTGTAGACTTGGAAGAGCTCCATTATGTTATTTGAAAGATAATAGAAGCTTGAGTTTCTAATCTATAATTTTGTTTGTTTCATTTTCAAACTTAATCTGCTATTTTGTATAATGAGTCAGAATCTTATTTTGGAGAATCCCTGTTATTCTGGATATGATATAATTAAATTAAAAATCACCATTGAAAAATACTTGTTCCTAAATATTTTATGTGATATTTAAATCCAAAATGTAGACTATGTAAAAAGGCTAATTCCTATATACTAAGCTGACTCACTTTTTGAAATTTCCCTAACTAAATTTTGAATGAGTTTCTAGCTCTCAATGTAACATGGTGATGAGTCTGCCAGCTATGCTAGACTTGATTACTAATTCTTGAACTTCTCTATTTATTACTAGCCTCAAAACAGATTCCTCAAAAATGTTCCGTTTTGTGTTCTAAATGGAACTCTAGGGAACCACTAGATCCATTCAAGAAGCAAGATGTTTTAAGCAGATAGCCTTTAAATTGTTTATGTTTGTTTTTATGTGCCTATTAATAATTTTTCTTAGTTATATTTAAGAAATTTTCTATTGAAGATTTGTGATACTGGATACGTGCTTGTGTTTAATTATTATTTTGAGCTTTTGTTCTTCCCCTGCAGAACACAAAAGATAATCCTCCATGCAACACTTTGTTCATTGGTAACTTGGGTGAAAACATAAATGAGGAAGAACTAAGGGGCCTTTTTAGTGTGTAAGTATAATCTTGTCCCCAAGACCTTGGTTTTATGATGGCACTTCATTTTTTTTTTGTTCTCTATGCGCCACTAGTATACTGTTTTGACTTTTGACTTTCTTATGTAGACAACCTGGCTTCAGGCAAATGAAGATTTTGAGACAGGAGAGGCATACAGTTTGCTTCATTGAGTTCGAAGTCAGTCACCTTGCTCATCAGTTTTCTCTGTTCAGTAATTTATTCATGAATACTTTTACATCTATAGCTTGTTTTTTATTTTGGTTGCAATATTGTCATCAGAATTAATCTTATTTTGTGATATTGCTATTTGTAAACCTAAAAGGAATATTAACAATACTGCTGCAGGATGTAAATAGTGCAACCAACGTGCACCATAGTATGCAGGGAGCTGTTATCCCTAGTTCTGGTTCTGTTGGCATGCGAATACAGTATCCTTTTTCACATTGCAGTTTTAGATTTTTGCTCTGGTGATTTTTCCCATTGTATGCCAGCTAAGATGGTTGCCCTGTTAGCCATTACCATGTGTCTCTGACGCTGGAATTGCTGTATTGTTTTTCAACGTATATCATGATACTGATTCACATTTCGTGATGTGTGTACATTTTTTTTTTTTGGGTGAAATGATGTGAGTACTATTTCAAGTATAACAGAAATTCAGAATGCGAGTGTTTCATCCTAGCTAAGGGTGCTTTGTAATCACATATTGGCCAGTGTTATCAATTTATTGTGCATGTACTGTTCCTCTGAGTCTATTTACAACGCATGTCATTCAGGTGTCAGAAATTTTGATTGATGATACCTGCTACTGTCATTTTCATATCAATGTGGATTCAGAAAATTGATGCACTCATTTTGAAATCAAATGGTTTTGACTTCTCCACATTTGTGTTTCTTTGCAACTTGCGAGGAATTCTTTGTGCTTCTCTTGACTCCATTGTAGATATTCAAAGAATCCATTTGGAAAAAGAAAGGATGCCAACCACCCTGGTGCTGCCCCCAATTCAAATGGAGCTCCACCAGCTATGCCGTATCAGTAGTGTGAAGGGGATGTACTCTGTTCTTTATGCTTCGAGTACCTACATTATAGGATGCATCTTGCAGCTGTTGCATGCATCCATCAATTATCAAGTCATCGCCATTAGCATCCCTGCTCATGTGAATGAATGCAAATATTGGCATCATAAACATACATTTCGCCATCTGATACTTGTTTATCGGACATGCATTTCTCAGCAGCATGTGCTGGTGTTTGGATTACTTTTGTAGGTCAAGATTATGTTAGTTTGTAGAGGTGATGCATGGGTTTGAATTTTGTTAGATTTGTGTGCTCTGTGTCATATTTACACTCTGTACATTGGCATTAGGAATGCTTATCTAAATAGGCATTTTGAGAAGATGAGTGTCTTTTTCTTTTTAGGTTCATCAGCTGCTCATTTGACATGACATTTTATGGTGATTGCTCGCCTTCATTCCATGACACAATCTATAGCTAGAATCTGGAGATACAAGGAGATCTCACCAATAATCATGTGTCCTTTTTTCTACCATTACCATGATCATTTCACCACATTTTTACCTTCCTCTGATTAAATGAATTAATTGGTCATGACGCCATTTAGTCAAAGGATTGGTGTTGATCCTTTGGCAATCATTCATTCAGTGCTGTTTATAGGATATTCGGGAGTTACATCTTGTCTGACTTATACAGGATTTTCATTACAAAATGACCAAGCTTCCTTTCATTTGGGGAGGTCCAATACTGCTGCTGCTATATTATTGCAGGTAATTTTTGTTTACTAGGCAAGACTGCCATCAAAATACTCCCTTTGGAGGCTTAGTTGACTTCTCTTTAGAGTGGAAATTCCTGTTGATTTTCAAGTGAGCCTGCCTTTGGAATTACTGGTAGCCCATGGATTTCTCATTAGGCTGTTGATTATTTTTCACCAAGATGTTATTCCCTGCTAAGTGCCAACATCCACGATTGCGGCACAAGTTTTTTGCCAATTTGGGTGTGTCAATGACTGTTTTGTTGCAGGGATGACCGGTAAGGTAAGTAAATTAACAGAGATAAAAAAAAGTAATAGTTGTTGGTTTGTTTGATATGGATTGGGTCATTGGTGCTTCCAAAAATTTTTGGCACCTCTCTTTTCACTATGCAGCCTGTACAGACTTTGTGTTTTGGTTGAAATTTAGATTTTATTATTGTTATAGTTTCATATCGACATCAGACTGCTGTTCTGACAAATGTTGGCGCTTTATTTTATCTTTTTCATGCCAACTAGCACATGGGTCACTCGTGGTAGCAGCTTGTAGGAATCCCAATCATTTAAGGATCGCGTACATATTTTTTTTTTTTTTCCAAGATCTCCTAAAATTAATGAGATCGGGATTTTCCTGAGAGGAGGCACTTTAGAGATTAGAAAAACTCAGTTTGTGCTATTTCACAACTTTGGCATTTTCTTGAAGCAAGCCATGCGGGTATTAATCGTCGTTGTTTTCTGTGTTTTTTAGGCCTGAGTGTGATTAACTTTCTAATTTACTATAGGGAATTTATTGACACAAGCAGCCTGCTTTTATAATATCTGTTGCTCCTAATCTAACATGCTTTGAAGTGGTTATACATATATATTTCAAGAGTATTAATATTGGGACTGCTAAAGTACCAACTTTGAAAGGGGGAAAAAAGAGTAGCAAAATTCAAACCCCAAAGATAAAAACACGAAAGAAAGTCGTAACACGATCCTGTTCATGTCCGTTTTATATGTTCAATAATGCCCGTAAGGTTGCACATGTATTACGTTTGCCCTTAAATATAAGACTTAATTTGTTTTTTTCCCTTCAAAAAATTAAGGAATCTAATTAAGTTATTTAATATGATTAAAGGGTTTAGATGGAAATTTGTTTTTGTAGTTGTTATTGAAAAGAAATGTTATCTTGAAAGTTTGTTAAGGTTTAATGTCAACTAGAAATTTCAAAACATAACGGTATTATTTCATACTGTTAAAAAAAAACTAAACTGTTAAAAAAATATTAATGTTGTTCATTAATTTTTTAATGGTAAATGATAGTATTATTCTATTTTAACATTTTTGAGGTAACATTAAGTTTAAAAAACTTCTGAAGTAACATTAATTCTCAATTAAAACTTTTGGGCAAATTCTTACCTTAAAAATATATATAAGTTTATAAATCAAACATATTAATTTAAAATAAAAAAAGTAAAGATAAATTATTTTAAAGTAATTTAATTAGTTTTATTAATTTTTCTAAAAAAATCAAATAGATGTTATAATTAAGAAAAGAGGTAGTAATATTTACAAGTTGTAAACCAAGGAATTCATCATACTCATACGAAGCACACCTTGATTATCTACTGCACACCCTTGTTCAGCAGAATAAGTATTTCAGGTTGGAGACCAGTAGATGTTTCTATGGGCTCTCCAAACTCATGGACAGCCAGGAGTAACATGATAACGAATCATCCCCGCAAAAATTACGTCTACAGGACTAAGACAAGCGTTTAGAATCCTGGAACAAGGAAAAACAAAGGACCAAGTTCATAAATTAACCGTTTAATCAAATTATAATTTTCCCTCAGAATGTCAAGGAAACTGCGCGGTTTTCATAGTAAACTGTACATCACTACATTGAAATACAAACACCAACCTTCTCGCTGAGAGAACATTTGGTGAGAGAGCGTCCGATCCTTAAGAAATCGGTGAGAGTTGGGTGGTATAATACTCCCTCCGTCCCTAAATCCTCGGAGGAGGATGACCCCTTTTTTTTTTTTAAGATATTAATAAAATTAATAAAATTATTTTAAAATATTTATATTTATCATTTTTTTTAAAACTATTTTGTTTAATTTATAAACTTATATATAATATAAGGATATACAATATCTGATGTGATTAAGTAACTGATTTAACTTCTTTAATCTTTTAAAAAAAATCAACCCTATCTTATATTTAAGACGTATATATATATTCAGGTTCATTTTCAAGATGACCCCGCTAATAATTTAAGAATTTAGGATTGCATATTGATGTCTAAAATAATTTTTAAATTGTAGTTTTTCAATATTGTTATATGCATGAATTAAATTTATTTTATCATCTACATTTTATCCTTTTTATTTTTATAAATATTACATGTTCTAAAAATGAAGTTAAAATACGTTGTCATGTTCTTGTCTTGTACACATAACATTTGAAACATGCAGATAGATCAGAGTTAGATAAGTTGAAATGGTACTATATATTATCAGATTAACAAGACCCCATGGTTTGAATAAAATTAATATTATTTGAAGCAGATGAAGTGGATGTTACATACTTGGTTTGCAGTAGCAGTGAGAGTACTGTCATGACTCGGACCTCCTGTTGGAGTATATTAGTTTATCACTTTCTCATACTAAATCTGCTATTTATTCAATTTAATTAATTATGAATATACTAGCTAGCACGTAAGCCAATGGTAATTAAGTAAAAAAAAAAAAAAAATTCTCCATGTACGTTTTGATAATATATTTATTAATTACTAACTATTCAATATACACAATATTCATAAATAATTACAACAATAAAATAATGTCACTTAATTATCATTGGCTTGCGTGCTAGCTGGTATACAATTTATTCCTCAAATATCATTATAGTGTAGCTCGAGCCGGTGGCTTAATTATATTAGAAGAATTACATTTAGGTCCGTTTAAGAGAAAAATAAAAAATTGGTCTCATGAAGTTGTCAATCACACCCTTAGAATTGTCAATTCACACGTCTGAAGTTGTCAATAAAATCATTTTTTTACTTTTTTTCTTAGGCGAGGTTTGAATATAATTTTCCCAAAATTAAAGCATTCATGTCAAGGTGCAGGTATGGTTTAATTTGACACCTTGGTAACTACAGTACATTGTTCTCTAATTGATTCAGAAATAAATGGAAATTAAGGGGGTCTCTAATTTCAAATGTATATTGTATTTACGTTGATTAAATTATTGGTCGGTACTTTCCTGGTGGTTTCCTTTAAGTGGGAAATACTAGTAATAAAATTAATCCAATAATTTATGGCTATCCTGCACTTTTCTCACATAAAACTACTCTTCACACATTATTTATTGTTTTGACTTTTAATAATTACGGCATAAACTCTAGTGAGGATTACAAAGGTACTCAATCCTAAATATATGAACTATTTAAGTGTTATATTTTGATCTAATTAAACATAAAATCTAAAGTACTCAACAGTGCCTCCCATTGTGATGCAATTTGACAAAGCCACAATAATAAAATACAATCTCCAAGCATTACAAACCATCTCAATATTAATTATTTTTTATAATGCATATTCATCAACTGCACCAATTTACCAGCACATTTTATTAAATAAATTTAAGAATTATGAGATGTTAGGGAAAAATAATTGATAAAAATTTGATTAAATTATCTATCAAACTATTTCTAGAAATTGTTTGTGCTTAACCACATATTCCGATCGATCCAATTCAATTAACAGATTTGCCAATTGGATTCAATTTCATTATTTGATATTCAAATTGTTAATATAAAAAGAAAAAATTACCAAAGAATTGTTTTCATTTCTAATCAATTGGCAATGTCCTTATGATACGTCTCGGGTCTGGGAGGGGGTGTGGAATAGGGTTCGTTGTCTGGTGGATCATAAAGTCTGGAAATTGGTGGGCCCAGGTGTGTACTGAATGATTCTCTAACAAACCTCCTTTAAGAGGGAGGGAATGATACGTCCAGGGATACGAGGGGGTGTGGAATGAGATTCGTTTTCTATTGGACCACAAAGTTGTAAGAGACTAGTGAACTCGTGTCTGTACTGGGTTGAAAGGAATTGGGGTGCATTGGATTTGGTATTAGAGCTAGCACGAGTGCTTTTAGTAGGAATGGTTAGTGCTTCAGTCCTAGGGTTATAGGTCACTGGAGATGAAATGCCTCCATGATTCAATTTGATCTTCTTGTGATGACAATGGCCTCTTTGACCACCCAGTGCCTGAAAAGGCCTAAAGACCTTCTTACAGGTCTCGCACATGAATTCACCACCATTTCTGGATTTCAACTCGCCATTGTTTTTCATATCGTTCTTTGTGATTGTAGCGCTCAAGGTCTTCTTTGGTGGTGGTCGTATTAACGGGTTTGGATCGTTTCCAAGTTGGCTTCTTGAGTGACTCAGTCTCTCTGTCTTGAATCACAAAACCATTATTAGGATGTGAAGACTCAAGATCTTGGATTCGAATGCTCTTCTTTGGATTCTCTCTTAAGGCATAGCTTATGGTGTCGTCAGATGACAATGAAGAAGAAGGAGGCAAGTCGGTCTCGATACTCAATGAGGAAGGAGGCTTCTTCTTGTGAGCCATCACATGATCTTCCTGATCTTCTTCATTATCAAAGGTTTTGAAGCAATACTTGCAAGCATACCAGCTCACCACGAAGGAAGAAGATCATAATCAAACAAGAATAATGAAAACCCAGAGAAATAATTCAACTTAAATGTAAAATGTTTGAAGCCCATTGCAAAGGAACTAGCTCCTGTCATTTCCCACAGTACAGATTGAGTAATACCATTTCCATTTTCAAAAAAGAAAAAAAGTCATCCCAAAAGCTTTGGTTTTTAGATATCATCATATGTGTTCGGTTTATACCCACCAAATTTTAATTTTAATAGATTTTTTAACTCTGTAATATGTTAAAAATTTATTAATTTTGAGATTATAAAATTTATAAATTTAATTTTTCACCATATTTATTAAAATTTATTTATTTTTAGTTTCTTAAATGAATAAAATAATATATATTAAACAGAAAAATACATTTTTTCAGTACACTATATAGGTTTGAGTGATTGTATAAGTCATTTAAATTTATAATTTCATATTTTTGTTAAAACACATTTTAAAAAACTTACTCAGATTTTTAAAAGGTTGTGATATCTACGAGCTATCAATTAAAAGTTCAGATTTAGTATTAAGGGTGTATTAGTGAATGAATTTTATTTTTATATAAATTTTAATTAAAAAATATAGTTTTAGAATCTTTTTAGAATATTCTTAACGGAGTTAACAGTTTGGACTTAAATGTATGTTTTCAAAATAGAAAAGATGTCTGTTTAATCTATCTTATTTTTAAAAACAATAGGGCTGAAAGCAGGCACCATAACATGCCACATCATCCCTAAATTTTCTCTCAATGAGAAAAATAGATTTTTTGCGATTAATTGAAGGTAATTACCATTATAGCAATTACCCACATTCTATGATTGTGTGCTACAAACTATCCTGAATAAATAAATAGATTTTTAGCTTTGATATGCCTATTTTCAAAATATATTATTTTATGAATTTCATTTATTTCCATTCTAATTTTTTTTTTGGAACAAACTTCTTATTCTAAATTTAAGAATTCAAAATATTTGGTAACTACCCCTATTATCTCTCTTTATTTTATTTTTCACATTCTAAATTTAAGATTTTAAAATATTTTGTAACCAACTTCTCCTTGTCTCTATTTTTTATGATATGTTTATTTTGAGAATATTTTTTATATCTTTGTTTTATTTTCCACCTTTTAAATTTGAGATATTTTATTTTATTCTTCACCTTCTAAATTTAAGATTTTAAAATATTATCTAACAAACTTCTCACATCAAGTGAGAGGCTGATTAGCAGGTTTAGATACTTCCCACATTTTCATTTCAAGTTCATCTTATCAGGAAAAGTTTTGATAATTTTTATTTAATCTTAACAATGATTTTCAACTATATATCCTTCACATATGATTCATGGGAAGTAGCAATTGAGCTCAATATTTAACTTAACTTATTGACATTCTTTTACTGGTAGGTTGTTTTGAAACATATAAGTTATAGGAGGTAACGATTGAGCTCAATATTTGATTACAACTTAAAGCTATATAATTTATAATATGAAAAATCTTTTTTGCATCCGTGCATTGCACGGGATCTATACTAATTAAGGTAAAACAGAAGAGTAGTTAAAGTATTTTACTCTATTAATATTTACTTCCTTTCACCACCTCTATTTAATATGAACATATATAAAAAGATTTGTTCCTCATTTAGAATTTACAGAAGCCTTATAAAAAGGAAAAAAAACATATTTTAATACTCCCTCCGGTTCTAATTATAAGATAAAGTTGACTTTTTTAGAGAAATTAAGGAAGCCAATTAAATTACTTTAGAGTGTTTATATTTTTAGTATCCTTAGACTATATATTAGTTTATTAGTTAAATTAATTAGTTTGGAGAAAAAAAAATATAAACACTCTAAAGTAATTAAATTGGCTTCCTTAATTTTTCCAAAAAAGTCAATTTTGTCTTATAATTAAGACCGGAGGGAGTAAGAGTCTCCCAAAAGCTTTGGTCTTCAGTTAGCCACAAAATAACAGTCTCTGTAAGTCTCATCAAGAGCAGTGTAGCAAATCTTTCCTACAAACATATCTGCCGCTATATTCCTGGACAGCAACATAACACTATCTTCAAATTCAAAATCATAGATCATACAAAGTGTAACATAAGCTAGCAAGTCTGCCTGTGCATTAAATGCGGAGGAAGGCAACAGTTTTTTTAAAAAAACAAATGCATAAAAATTGAGGAAAATAGTTTATGAATATATAATGATAACTGTGAAGTTAGAAGGGAATTTACACTACAGTCATACCTGGTCACATCAATTTGATCACATCAATTTGATCAATGTCATAAACTATTACTTATATAATAAGTGGGATGTTAATAGATAGCTGTGTCCTGTGTATGACACGTATTAGGTCTATCTACGTGCTACATAGTAATATCATGTACTATATAAATTAAGCTATTTAATATAGGAAAAATCCTAGAAAAGAACTTGGAATTCACAAAATTTCAATTCAAGTATTTTTTAAGAAAAAAGTTGGAAATCGTTAATCAAATTTTGACATTTTTTAATCAATTCTTGTGAAAAAACTTGATCTGGCATTTTACAATTTCAAAGTTCTTTTAAGGGATTCTCCCTTTAATATACTATTATTAGCATTATTATTATTATAAAACCTTCATGTATTGATAACTTCCTAAGATATGTGTCACTTGTCACCTGTGATTATATCATCATAACTTCCTTATTCATTTTAAAAATCTAAACCTAAAAAAAATCTAAACCCCTATAAATTGAATTATTTAATCTATTATATATGAACCCCAATAAAATAAAATAAAATATTTGATCTATTATAAAAAGTTTGCTAACAAATTCGATATATATGCCGTGATTCTAAAAATATGATATGCTTAAAAATAACTAAAAATTTTACATGTATTATATAATTTCTTTAGTAGGAGTGGGAGGAATGCCACGTCTTAATTTTTTTTTAACAATCCAAATAAACAAATTCTATCTAGATAATTATATAATCTCTACTTTTTCTCATTAGGTTAATATTATAAAATTATCTTGTATTAATAAAAATATTAGATAATTATCTATGTAAAATTTTATTATTTGGGTTGTTAAAAAATTAGGCAAGTTAAAAGAGTTATCATGGTTATAAGAAAAATTATTAAGTTGTCTTGGGTGTATATGAGGATTGAGATTTAAATTTTTGTAATAGATTAAATATTTTAATTCATCCCTATGCATTCAGATTTGTAATTAGTTTTAGATTTTAAAAGTGAAAGAAGAATTTTATAATAATGTAATAGAGTGGCCATGTATAATAACAATAATACTAAATAGTTTAATTTATCCAACATGGGACATTACCAAGTGGCCATTCAACTTGTCACACAACCACCACTACCAATGTCTCCTATTTTGCCTAACAAGTGGCTCTCATATTATAGTCCACTTGTCACATACAATTAGCCCTATCAATGTCATTCATATTATATAAGGAATGCTGAATAAGTTTAAAATTTTTCATAGTGGAGTAGTAACAAAGGGTTCCTCCATTAATGGAGGCTGGTGAAATTTACAAGTTTGAGTTCACCAGAAAAAAGAAAGAAAAAAGACTTAGAGTATATCGGTTGAAGTAATGAAACAACTTAGAGCACTAGTGCCTTTTGCACAGTGTAGTAGTAACAAAGAAGAGGCTTTGTGATCCAGCTTGATCTTCTTGCGATGACCATGTCCTATGTAACCTCCCAAAGTCTTGAATTCACTGCCATTGTCATCGTTCTCTGCAAGTGTAGCCAGAGTCATTAGAAGCTCCAGGTCTTCTTCAATGATTGGCCTTTTGAAAGACTCGTCAAATGATGAAGAAGAAGGACGCGAGTTCGTTTTGATGCTCTATGAGGAAGGATTCTTGTGAGCCTGCATGTGATTTTCCCTCTCTTTTTCATTCTTGAACCTCTTGAAGCAGTAGTCGCACTCGTATCTAGCCATGAAAGAATTGAAAACGGTCGATGAAAACTCAGAACTCTGTTGTTCTTCTTCTTGAAATGTTCCTCAAGAAAAAGCAGATAAAAATGTAACAAACTGGTTATGAGTCGCCTTTTTACGTCTTTTTAAAATGTTCGTTATTAATCATGCGAGGTCCAAAAAGCCTTGCATTGGGATCGCACTTGCTTTAACAAACTAATATCACGATTATTTGATTATTGCATAACTTATTTGAATTTTTAATATTTTAACAGAATTAATTAATAGAAACTTCAAATTTCATAAAAAAAAATTCGTTATCCTGAAATTAAAATTAAGTTTTGAAATGAAGTTCCCCCTGTTGGTGACAATGTAATTGATAATAGTAGTTTTGTGTCAGTTTGGTGCAATAGTCAATAACAATAAATAACAAACTAGATGGTATAAATAAAAATAGATAAAAAAAATCTAATAACCGAAAATATCTCAATGTCAAGTGGATTAAATATGAATATATTTGTTTCGTTATTAACACCTATTTAAATTTATTGGAGCCTTGTAGTCTAATTAACTAACACCAAATGCCTCTCTTAATTTTTTTTTTTTAAATGTGAGGTTGTGATTTCAAATCCTCTTTAATGGATGTGTACTAACATAAAGTTGGTTTAACAGTTAAGACACCATTAAATCTCTTTAATTCTCAAATTCAAGTCATAGAGAAGACACCTATAATAGAAAGTTATGAACCCAAAAAAGGAATAGTCAGCCAGTAGGATACCTAGTAATAGAAAGTATAAAAAAAGATTAAGGAACCCCCCCCCCCAAATCTTAGTCTTTTAAGATATATTTCGGCTAACAAAATCATTTTAATCCATAATTAAAGAATCGGACTAAACCAAATTGTTACTAGTGGCTCAATTTAGACCAGAAAATCACTTTTATGAACTTGAGTTGAGGTGCTATTAAGCATGAGCTCAAAATCAGACGAGGAATCAAAATGCTTTTTAGGAAATCAGGTGGGTTTTATACCTCACAAAAAAGTTTAAAAATTAAAAGCAAATAAAATTTTTTTTTTAAAAAATAACCCTCTAAAAAAACTCAATATAGTTTCTAACCATTTTGTTCGAAGGGTTACTTGAAATTAGTTAGGTGCAACAAACATGTAAAGAAAAATTAAAAAGTTGGTTGTTATATTTTTAACTCATTTATAAATCAATTCATGAATTAATGCACAATTCAATGCTTGAACTTTTAGCTCAGCCCAACTTATACCAGTTCATGATGATGATGATTAAAAAAAAAAAAAAACACTCAAACTCGAGAATCATGTGCCGATAACGAATAACGTGGTAATTGATTTTGTTTTTATATGCCTATTTACAGAATCTTATAAAACTGAATGATGTTAAAAAGGAATGTCCATTGTTGCCGCCTCATTCTCTTTTATCTTATCTCTAGATTTGTATGATTGGTTTCTTGATTTCTTATTTTAGACAAGCTACGTCGATTCTTAATTAATTATACTGCTTCTCCGCAAAAGAGAGTGTAGTCCAAATATTGTTGCAAAAAGTACCAAAAATGTCAACTTGGAAAAAATGGAGAGCCATGATTATGCTGAAAATCTCAACATTGCTAGCTTATATACTCAAATTCGATTGACAATAAAAAGAGCAAGGACCTGCATTCCAATTATAAATTTAAAAAACCATGCAAATAATCAAAATTTTCATTCCCCGAATCAAACGTTTGCAACATTTTTAATAATAATAAGAATTAACCTCACCCCCTTTTCAAGTAAATACAACTTTTCTGTGTGATAACAAAATAAAACACTGTTTTTTACAGTCTCCATGACTGGACCATGTCTATTAGGAGGTCACCATTCTTCCTCGCAGCCAATATTTGATCCAAATCTATCTATGTCGTCCCTGAGAAGATCTTTGTCTATGACTTATGGTAAAAAATGTTAGATACTGTTCTATCATCATATAGATTGAAATACATCTATTGAATCAAGAGAAGCGATTACCTAGTTGTCAATTGTCTCTAGGAAACAATATTTTTCGAAACACTTCATTTGCCAGATCAAATGTATGTAGAAAACAATATTTTTTTTGAAACACTTCATTTACCAGATCAAGAATAAATTTATATACATATCTCTCATTTTCCATGACCCGAGTAATCCAATGAAGCACATCATTGAAGAGTACTTGTGATAAGCCACAATACATGTACTATGAAAGAGGGATAGTACATGTGAGACGTTTTCATGACCAAGTGACATATGAAAAAACCTAAACTGAGTCAAACTCAGTAGTATCTTACATCCCACTCCATATGGAAACGGCATATTTTCGAATAGTTAGATTCTAAAAAATGAGTTTAAGAGGTATTTTATTGACAAGACATACTAACCCATTACTTACCTTTATTACTTCTGTGCCTTTGAAATCATTGATGCTCGGACTCTTCAATGTGCGAAACAAATCAAACTGATCACTATCCCAATGTAGTGAAAAGGTTGCTCACGATTTGCAATATAGCTTGTGAATATATTTCATTTGTCGGCCCTTTTTGTAGTGATAGACTTTAATAAGGAGTATTTGATTTTTGGAATTAAAAGGTTGGTCAGAATTGTGAGATACAAATTCATAACTAGCATTCCAATCTTTGCAAACAAAGGCACAGTAAAATAGGGTTTGGGTGTCTAGCCTTTTTAAAATTTCTTCGAAAACGTCGAGAGGAATAAGAGAAATATGGTTACCCTTTGAGGCTTTAGCATGTTTGTGACTCAATTTTGGTTCCATGAACGTCGAGAGGGAAAAGATGAGGAAATATATAACAGGGTTTATGAGATTGATGAGGAAGAGTGAGGGCCGGGAATTTGCACTGGCCCGTTTAGGCCCGAGTTCGTTATGGTCGGGCCTATAATTTAAAAGCTGAAAATGAAAATGAGTCTAAAAAGGTCGGCCCTTTTTAGGCCCGTTTAATTTTTTTTTTAAATGGGCAGTAAGCATTAGTCAGAGGGTAGAGTTAACCTAATCTAACCCTCATATTAGAAATGCTTTCACACTGACTCAGACCTCATTTGAAGTTTCTCTTCTTTGATTTTCTTTTTTCTTTTTTTGCATGTGTACGCCAAAATCCAAATCATGTGTTCTATTATTACTGATATTTGAAGCTTGTAGGCTTGTTTGATTGTGGTTGTGAATTTATTTGATTGGTTATGAACATTAATTATGGTTTGGACTTAAGTTTTAGTGTTTGTGTTCTATTAAACTTGGATAATATTTATGTTTTAAATTAGTGTTGATGATATTTATGTTTTAAATTAGGTATTTTAGTCTTTAGGAGAATAAGAAATAAAAAAGGCATAGCCAAAACCTTAAACAAACCGGGCGACTATAAAGGATACGATATTGGACTCGGGCCTAAACAACTGGCCCGTTTAAGCCCGAGCCCGTTACGGCCGGCTCATTTTCCCAATTGTAGATGAGGCGTCTAGGATTTGGGGTTATGACATCGAAGTTTGGGGTTGGGCTATTATATATAGATATTTATAGATAGATATTTTGGTGATAAACAAAAAACATGTTTAAAATATTGTCTTTTATCCGTTAATAACAATAATAATTCTATCTATGTTTTTTTTACTTTTTATTACTAAAATATCATTTTTTACTAAAAATGTATCATTATCTATACTGATGTTTTTTAAAAAATATCCTTATAAAGATAAACATTTTGCTTTAAAAGACATAAGCAGGCTCTTGGTGGCAAAATAATAATAATAATAATAAGCGAGCTCTTGGTCATGTCATAATACCTCTAATATGATTTTGAAGAGCATCTTATCGATCATTATATTTATCTTTTATTAGTTTTATATCTAATATACAATCTGTTACAAAATCATATTATATAATTTTTGCTTTAAGTTTTTTTGGCCAAGTAAATTTTTATTTTTCAATAAGATGAAGCAAATCAATATTAAAGTTTAAAGAAATCACCTCAAATTTAAATTAAAATTAATTTTAATTTGTGTATCTTCCTATTTTCAAGTGCCTCAAAAGATAAGTTAAGAGAAATTCTTGTGTGAACCTGATTTGCCATGTCATTTGTAGTCTGACTGGTTAAAATACAACAACTCAGCTAATATTAATCATAATTAGCTACTCATGTATTTCATATTTTTATTTTTCTCAAAAAATTAAATCCCTTAATTAAGATTTCACAAGTAATGAATAAGTGAATCTTGTGAATTTTTTAAATTTTATTAATATGAATGCTACTATTTAAGAGATACCAAATCAACTTATGAATTATTATATTTTAATTAACCAGACAAAAATTAACGTGGCAAACTAGGTTCATAAAAGAATTTCTCAATAAGAATATATCTCATGATAATTTTCCCAAATACTAAATCTATGAATAAAATCCCCACAACGGCTTATAAAACAATCTTAATTATTTCTTTTTTTCATATGGTAAAAGCTTATCATTAATTTAAAGCTATATCATTAATTTGATTTCTGTATGGGATCAAAAAATTTAAAATTTTATATTATTATCAAGTACCAAAGTCCTTAACTGAAACTTTAAAATTTTAGTCCCACACTGATATGATGAGTTAAAGTTTTTGTGCCAAAATGTCATTTGCCTTTATAAAAACATAGTTTAATATAAATAATAAACGAGGACTTTTTAAATAATTTTTGTAATTTGTTACATATTTTAAGGAGAAAAAATGAAAATTGCCTGAGAAAAGAATTGAAAATGGAAAAGGAAATTAAAAATGAAAGAGAGTGGCGGCCTGGTGGGATCTGATGCGCTGCTTTCTTCAATCTTCACAAAAAAGGTATTAAGTGTTAGTTTGTGATAGTTTATTTTTTACTTATAAATTCTTATAAATTGTGATTTACGGTCTACGAGGTAAGTGTCTGAGAGGAATTTTATCTTAACTTACTTAATAAGAATTTATTACCTAAAAATAAGTGATGTCAAACATAAATTAAATAACCCACAGGACTGGCGGGGCAAAAAAACAAAAAATAAAAGAATAACCCACAGGACGAATCGAGTACGCATTCAGTGCTAAGCGAATCTCTGAGCACTTAATGCACATCTATAAAAGCGTCACCGTTTGAGTCAGTTGCAAGCAAGCATAGGCGTTGAAATTGTGAGCTCGGAAGGGATTGTTTGGGAAAATGACAATAAATATATATAAGTTTTGTTATTCACCCCAACTCTAAAGAAATTATCTCTTATTTTAAATATAAAACATATTTATTTAATTTAGAAAGAGTAAAGGAGCCAAATAACTAATTAGTTATAACATATGTGACACATGGAACTAGTTTTCATGTTAAGCACTTTTGTCATTTTATCTTCTATATTTATCATATTTTTAAACTAATTTATATATAATCTAATGTCATACCAAAATAATTAAGAGAAATCATATCACATATATTATAATTAATTTAATTATCTTCCTCATTTTTTCCAAAATAAATAAAAATCTCCCATATTTAGAACTACAGGCGTATTTTTTAGGGTGGGTTGCAAATAATGAAACTTATAATATATTCCTTGTAATTCCCCCAAAGTTCAGCCTTCCCAACTCCCAAGTTCAACGCCTATGCTTATAACATTGAACTTTTGACTTATTTAAAACTCAGCTTTCAATCTTTTCAAATTTAATTTGACCAAAAAATTTTTTTCAAATTTTCAAATTTAATCTTCTCATATATAATTTATTATGAGTCATCAATTGATTATCCTACTTGACAAAAAATATTATTTAAACGCCATTAAAGATGGCAACTTGGCTTCCAACTCAGCTCCTAGCAACCCCACAACGTCTCCCTCCTCTGCTTGGATTTCTTCCAGATTTGTTTGGTAGGAGGGAAACGGACGGGAGGGAAAATTTTTAAGAGTTGGATTTAGAAAAAATTAGAGAAATTGGGTTATAAAATTATAATAAAGATAAGATATAAAATAAAAGAGTTAAAAATATTAATGACAAACTTTCAACCCCACTTCTTTAATTTTTTAAGATTTAAGTTATAAAAATTTTCTCTCCCTTCCCCCTCTAAGTCCCTCATACCTGTTCATCATAACTTAAAAAAGCTACACGACAGCTTCATAACAAATAACCCTCCTTTCCGGTTGCGAAAGTATTTCCCACCCTATAGTTTTTTCTGTTTCAACGAAATTATCATGTATAATAATTATGGTTATCTGACCCATACCGGACTGGTTGAACCAGACCGGAAACCGGCCAGTAGACCAGTCCGGGTCAATTTTTTATTTTTTTTAAATCATTTTTTTTATTTTTCCTTTAGAATTTCATACTAATAAGTCTAAAATTTTCCATTTCTTACCGGTTTGGTCTCGGTTTGACCCACTGACCCTTGACCCAATACCCCGGATTTAATTACCTTGATAATGATAGACACACCCAGCCCCTTACCAATTGTCACGGAGAAAAAGCTTTTGCGATTTAAATAAGGGTTAAGCTGCAAATTTACTAATGAAGTTTTGTCTGAGGAACGTCTGGTACAAATATCTTTTAGAAGGGGCAAAAATACCAATGAACAATTAAGAAGGGGCAAAAATACCAATGAACAATTAAAAAGGGGCATTCACTACAAAAACCGTTAAATCTGTATTAACGCCGTTACGGGTTTTCTTCTCTTATAATTTAACGACGTTAGTACGTGTGAGATCCTCTCCTTAATAATAATATAATATTAACTTATCTTTAAGAATTACTCATTTTATTTCTTTTTAAAAGAAAGAAAGATTACCATGGTAGAAAAGAGTTCAAGTAACTATTTGCAAAGTCTACTATGGTAATAAAAGATTTAAGTCATTACCATGGTAGAAAAGAATTCAAGTAACTATTTGGAAACTCTACCATGGTAATAAAAGATTTAAGTCATTACCATGGTAGAAAAGAGTTCAAGTAACTTATTTGAAAAACTCTACCATGGTAATAAAAGATTTAAGTCCCTACAGTTGCCATATCAAATATTTCCATTTCAAAACCAAGGTCACCCAACTTTTAAGATAAACAGAGTACGAAGAGGAATTTAGAGTTTACAAAATAAGGTCCCTAATAAGTGGCAATGTACATTCATTCAACACATAATAAACTACAAGAGGCTGTACAGATATATATATATAGAAATATATCTATGCCTCAGGAGCTCCTCCCGACATTCCAGCAAGGGAATTATCACCTGAAAAATGTTAAATTAACGGGGTGAGACAAAAGCCTCAGTAACCAGCTATCCGACTCATTACAAATGCTAACATGTGTTCATGAGGTGCTAAGTGGAACAATTTATATAACAATTTATAAAAATTCAATATCATAAATTTCTTATTACAATTCCCATTGCCTCCCATCAATCCAACCGAACCGCCTTATTTCCACGCGACTAGACCCATGGGCTAAGTTACTAACCATGTGACTGGCCACTCAAAAAGCTTACCGGTCACGCGATGAGGATCGGCCAAACCCTCAAAACACGTGCCCCGGACCATGGGTCTTTCGGTGTCGCAGCCCCTCATTGAAACTGGTGGGGCAGTCCCTCATTGAAACTGGTGGGACAATAAACAGCCAACCATCGTGCACCAATGGAGGCTATACCACGTGGTAACATAACATACTCCATCTTATCCCAAACCCATTATCACAATAATTTATCAATAATTATTTCAATGGGATTTTCCCGAATATATACATAATTTTCTCATTTCAAATCATAAAAATTCCACAAAGCTATTTTATATCAAAATACTTCACAATATAATGAAAACTTTCTTAATCACAATAAACCTTTACTCATTGGAGTAAATATCAAAATACTCACAAACAACATATCAACACAGATAATAAGTGGAAAGTGGTTACCTTTCGCCAAAGCAAAATTATAATCACAAGCTTCTAATCCAAGAGCTCAAATATACGCCAAAAATCAATCTACAATAATCAATTTATAAAATGGCTAAATTATAAATCATCATCCTAAAAAAATCTAAACCGATTAAAACCTCAAGAATTCCTCTAATAATCCAAATAAATTATTTAACCTAAATTTAATCGGTTAAAAAGCCTAATATAGAATTATTCATAGATTAGTTATGTAAAGATTTCATTATAAAATTATATGCTAATTAAGTAACAAAAGTAACTCGATTAAAATTAACTATTAATTATCCTCTACATTCCTGCAGCATCATGTTAACAAAACTCAAATTTATCCAAAATCATAATCTGAAAATTTTCCCTAATCATCATAAAATTATTACCATAAGAAAGAGAAAATCATTTAGAATATTTCTATAAAAATAATTCTGAGATAAGAAGTAATATTGAGTACCTTATCGATCTCCAAAGATATGAAAATATTCCTACTAGTGCTTCACTCTACACCTTTCTTCACACTTGAGATGTGTGAAGTGAGGACGGGGGAGTGGGGGTATTTATAATACTCCCCGCCTCTTGAAACTGCGGATGCCTTCCGCAGTTTCATTAAATGATTGTGGGCACTGCCCACAGTCATTTAATGAAATGGTGAGAGGCACACAATGTGCCTCCCTCGTTTTTTTTTCAAATGGTGGGCGCCAACGGGCGCCCACACCTTTTGTTTTTGTTTTTTTTTTTGTTTGTTTGTTTTTTTTATATTATTAAAATATTATTTATAATATTTATTTAATTATTATTTTTAAATATATATATATTTTTTTATTTATTATTATTTTTTAATTAAATTTTTATTATTATTATTATTTTTTAAAAAAAACATATTTTAACTAAATCCCTTTTTTTTTTATTCAAAATTTACTATTAATTTCATAATTATTTTTAAATTATAATTATATAAAAATTAGGATGTTACAATTCTCCCCACCTAAATAGAATTTTGTCCCCAAAATTCGATTTAAATAATGTACAAGAATACAATCAGAATACAATAATTCAAAATAAACAAGCATAATCGCAACTTTAAGCAAACAAGTTAGGAAAATCACGACGCATTCTTTCTTCAGTCTCCCAAGTCACATCTCCAGGTGTCATACCCTTCCAAAAGACTTTCACCAATCGGATGGTCTTTTTCCGCAGTTGTTTGTTTTGGACATCTAAAATCCTCTCTGGTTCTGCTATATAAGTTAAGTTTTCTCTCAACTCAACTTCCTCAGGCTTAATGACATGAGACGGATCTGGACGATACTTCTTCAATTGTGATACGTGGAATACGTTGTGCACATTAGACAAGTGCGGAGGTAAGGCGATTCGATAAGCTACTGACCCAATCCGCTCCAAAATCTCGTATGGTCCAATGAATCGGGGAGTCAACTTCTTTGCTTTAATAGACCTTCCAATGCCCGTTATGGGTGAAACCTTTAGGAAAACATGATCTCCTTCATTAAATTCCAATGGTCTCCTTCGACGATCCGCATAACTCTTCTGTCGGCTCTGAGCTGTCAACAATTTCTGTCGTATCATTTCAATCTTTCGCGAAGTTTGGTCCACCAAATCTGGTCCAATAATGGTTCTTTCACTCAATTCGGTCCAACACAAAGGCGATCTACACCTCCGACCATATAAAGCCTCGAAAGGTGCCATTTGAATACTGGAATGGTAGCTATTATTATATGCAAATTCTGCCAATGGCAAGTGCTTATCCCAACTACCTGGGAGCTCGATGGCGCATGCTCTCAACATGTCTTCGAGTGTCTGAATAGTTCTCTCGGTTTGACCATCTGTTTGAGGATGATAAGCGGTACTGTACTTTAACTTTGTCCCCATGGCTTCTTGCAGGGATTTCCAAAAGTTTGAAGTGAACCTTGGATCACGATCCGATATGATACTTTCTGGCACTCCATGCATACGAACAATCTCTTCAATGTACAGCTCAGCCAATTTCTCTAACGAGTAGTCCACTCTGATCGGTAAAAAGTGTGCTGACTTGGTTAATCGGTCTACGATCACCCAAATAGCATTGTAAGTGTTCCGAATTTGTGGTAGACCTGTAATAAAGTCCATAGAAATGCTATCCCATTTCCATTTAGGGATATCTAGGTTCTGGAGTAGTCCTGAGGGTTTCTGGTGCTCGATCTTGACTTTTTGACACGTCAAACACTTCAGGACAAATTCGGTCACATCTCTTTTCATCTTTGGCCACCAATACTGTTGCTTCAAGTCATTATACATCTTGGTGATTCCCGGATGCATAGCGTACCTGCTCCGATGAGCTTCTTCCAAAATGGTTTTCTTGATTTCATCGTTGTTGGGAACACAAATTTTCTTCTTGTATCTCAAGATATCTGTATTCCCAATATCATAATCTAAAACATTATCATGTTCCAGTTCTTCTCGAATTCTTTTTAGCTGATCATCTTTCATCTGGCCGTCTCTCAGGTCCTGATAAAATCCATATTCACCAAGGACTGCATTTAAAGTAGCCCTTCTTGGATCTGGGACTACATGGATATCTCTTAATCCATTTAGCCGACTTTGTTCTTCTAAGCTCATTTGAAACAAGTGTATTGACTTTCGACTTAAAGCATCTGCAACCACGTTAGCCTTGCCAGGATGATACTTTAACTCGAAGTCATAATCCTTCAGGAATTCCATCCATCGACGTTGTCTGTTATTCAACTCCTTCTGATCAACAAGATACTTCAGACTCTTATGGTCACTGAATACTTCGAATTGAGACCCATACAAATAATGCCTCCAAATCTTCAGAGCAAACACCACAGCTGCTAATTCTAAGTCATGAGTTGGGTAATTCTCCTCATGAGGTCTCAATTGTCTAGAAGCATATGCAACGACTTTGCCTTCTTGCATCAACACGCAACCCAGCCCCTTGAAGGAAGCGTCCGTGTACACTATGTATGGACAACAAGGATCAGGAAGGGTAAGCACAGGGGCTGTAGTCAACTTCACCTTCAACTCTTGGAAAGCAGCTTCACACTTATCAGTCCATATATACGGTCGATCTTTCTTGGTCAACTTGGTAAGAGGCATGGCAATTTGAGAGAATCCTTTAATGAATCTCCTGTAGTAGCCAGCCAATCCTAAAAAGCTTCTTACTTCAGTCACCGACTTTGGAGCTTCCCATTTCAACACGGCATCTACTTTACTAGGATCAACGGCTACCCCTTCAGCTGACACCACGTGGCCAAGGAAATTCACTTCCTTAAGCCAAAACTCACACTTACTCAATTTAGCGTACAGCTGGTGATCCCTCAATATACGCAATGCAATATGTAAATGCTCTCGATGCTCCTCCTCATTCTTAGAATAAATGAGAATATCGTCAATAAAGACAATAATGAATCGATCTAGGTATGGCATAAAAATCCGGTTCATATAATTCATGAAGACGGCTGGAGCATTGGTTAACCCGAAAGGCATAACCAAAAACTCATAATGCCCATAGCGAGTCCGGAAAGCAGTCTTTGAGATGTCCTCAGCCTTAACTCTAAGCTGGTGGTAACCTGATCTTAAGTCGATCTTAGAGAACACTACGGCTCCCTTAAGCTGATCTAGTAAATCATCAATCCTAGGTAATGGATATTTATTCTTAATTGTGACCTTATTCAGCTGTCTATAGTCAATGCACAACCTCATACTTCCATCCTTCTTTTTGACAAACAACACTGGTGAACCCCAGGGAGAGACACTTGGTCGAATGAAGCCTTTCTCGAGCAACTCTTCTAGTTGTTTCTTCAATTCTGCCAACTCTGATGGTGACATCCGATAAGGGGCCTTAGAAATTGGGGTTGTACTTGGCACCAAATCAATGGTGAACTCGACCTCTCGCTCCGGAGGCAGTCCAGATATCTCTTCTGGAAATACCTCAGGATATTCTTTTACTACATTGATATGATCGATCCCAACTTCTTTATCCACATTGATAGAGAAGAAAACTATATAGGCTTGACAACCCTTTTTGATACACTTATCTGCTCGAGATGTTGACAACAACATCGGGACTATAGGGGCTTCTACGGATATGGTATTCATGGCGTAAGTGGCCACCTTCTTCTTACAATGAAGTATGGCATCATTGTCCACTAGCCAATCCATACCGATAATAGCATCTATGCCTTTTAGTGGCAGACATACTAAATTCACTATAGAATCTCGGTTTTCAAACCGAAGGGTAATACCCACACAAGCATGTGCGGTTATCACAAAAGCTCCGGCAGGGGTAGAAATTTTCAAGTCATATGGTAGAACAGATATAGGGAAATCATACTTCTTAGCACAATCAAAAGATATGAAAGAATGTGTAGCACTCGAGTCAAACATTGCAATAATGTCATGACCATGAAGAGAAATAGTACCTCTAATAACATTAGGGAATGCTCCTGCTTCTTCCTGAGTCATGGCATATACTCTGCCAGGAAAAGTGGGACGGCCACTTTGGTTGATCTGCTGTTGCTGCTGCCCCTCAGGACAATATCGCATGGTGTGACCAAACTTATGACACTGAAAACATTGCCAACATTGGCCAGTATGAGACCTCCCACATTTTGGGCAAGGATTATTAACGCTTGGGGCTGACATTGCCATTTCACGACGAGGTTGTTGGCTTACT
The DNA here is from genome assembly GCA_963855925.1 of Inga laurina. NCBI lineage: Eukaryota > Viridiplantae > Streptophyta > Magnoliopsida > Fabales > Fabaceae > Inga > Inga laurina. The sequence continues at coordinate 16,010,372 of OY979711.1, forward strand.
CCAACATAGCTCCTCTGACCTTGTTTCCTCGGGAAGTTACTTTGAAAATTACTCGGTCGAGATCCACTCCTTTGCCCTTGACTCGTTCTACCAAAGTTCCTTGTACTCCCAGGATGAAATCCAAATGGCTTGTTTTCTCCACCCACTGGTCTAAAAGTGGAGAACTTGCCCTGATTATCTTGGAGTTTGGCAGCATCGATTTCACGCTTCATACGTGCAGCCATCCTCAAGTTGGTGCAAGTTTCCTCAAAACTCTTTATATCACGCATTGGCACAAAAGGTTTTAACTCTGGCCTGGCCCTAGTAATCAGTTGACGTGATTTCCAGTCCGGGTCATCTTTTTGTTGTAAGTAGGTCACATATCTGGATAAGTCGATGAAAGTCGCAATAAACTCATCCTCGTGCATGTCATCCTGTCTAAGAGCATAGAATGCTGTTTCCTTCTCATGTCTTAATGCTGGAGGGAAGTAATGATCGAAGAACTTAGTTCTGAACTCCGTCCAAGTTGTCCTCGAATCATCTAAACCACCCGTGCTTTGCCACCATCTTTGAGCACGATCCCTTAACAGAATAATGGCCACTCTGGCCTTTTGATATTCATTACAAATAACAGCTCTAAAGATGGTCTCCAAACTCTCGATCCAAGCTTCAGCCTTCAGTGGATCTAAATCTCCATGAAACTTTTCAGGATCATGATGATGAATACCTTTCCACACCTTATTAATAGCTAATTCTTCAGGATTGGGTTGTGATGATCCCTCACCCCCAATATTCTTCCCAGGGCCTTCATAATTAGTTGAGCCGACTGGCTCGTTTTTCCGTGATGCTTCTATACTGGGCTCAGGAGCCTCATGATCTTTTGGCTTTGGAATGCTCCCCTCTTCTCTTATCTTCTTTCGAAGATCTCCCTCGAACTGTTGAAATCGTGCATCCATAGCTGTCAATAATTTATCTAAAAGAGTCTCGTTTTCCTGAGACAACTGTGGTTCAGCATTTTGTGGTAGTGGGTTAACGTTGGAGACAGTCTTTCTTGTATTAACCATTTTCTCCCCACCTAAGGATGAAATCCTACAATAATTAGGATACAACCCATAGCAATACAAAAACACAGGGAGGTTATGTGTGAAAGAATATATTGCCACTAAAGCTCTGATACCAAGTTGTGAGATCCTCTCCTTAATAATAATATAATATTAACTTATCTTTAAGAATTACTCATTTTATTTCTTTTTAAAAGAAAGAAAGATTACCATGGTAGAAAAGAGTTCAAGTAACTATTTGCAAAGTCTACTATGGTAATAAAAGATTTAAGTCATTACCATGGTAGAAAAGAATTCAAGTAACTATTTGGAAACTCTACCATGGTAATAAAAGATTTAAGTCATTACCATGGTAGAAAAGAGTTCAAGTAACTTATTTGAAAAACTCTACCATGGTAATAAAAGATTTAAGTCCCTACAGTTGCCATATCAAATATTTCCATTTCAAAACCAAGGTCACCCAACTTTTAAGATAAACAGAGTACGAAGAGGAATTTAGAGTTTACAAAATAAGGTCCCTAATAAGTGGCAATGTACATTCATTCAACACATAATAAACTACAAGAGGCTGTACAGATATATATATATAGAAATATATCTATGCCTCAGGAGCTCCTCCCGACATTCCAGCAAGGGAATTATCACCTGAAAAATGTTAAATTAACGGGGTGAGACAAAAGCCTCAGTAACCAGCTATCCGACTCATTACAAATGCTAACATGTGTTCATGAGGTGCTAAGTGGAACAATTTATATAACAATTTATAAAAATTCAATATCATAAATTTCTTATTACAATTCCCATTGCCTCCCATCAATCCAACCGAACCGCCTTATTTCCACGCGACTAGACCCATGGGCTAAGTTACTAACCATGTGACTGGCCACTCAAAAAGCTTACCGGTCACGCGATGAGGATCGGCCAAACCCTCAAAACACGTGCCCCGGACCATGGGTCTTTCGGTGTCGCAGCCCCTCATTGAAACTGGTGGGGCAGTCCCTCATTGAAACTGGTGGGACAATAAACAGCCAACCATCGTGCACCAATGGAGGCTATACCACGTGGTAACATAACATACTCCATCTTATCCCAAACCCATTATCACAATAATTTATCAATAATTATTTCAATGGGATTTTCCCGAATATATACATAATTTTCTCATTTCAAATCATAAAAATTCCACAAAGCTATTTTATATCAAAATACTTCACAATATAATGAAAACTTTCTTAATCACAATAAACCTTTACTCATTGGAGTAAATATCAAAATACTCACAAACAACATATCAACACAGATAATAAGTGGAAAGTGGTTACCTTTCGCCAAAGCAAAATTATAATCACAAGCTTCTAATCCAAGAGCTCAAATATACGCCAAAAATCAATCTACAATAATCAATTTATAAAATGGCTAAATTATAAATCATCATCCTAAAAAAATCTAAACCGATTAAAACCTCAAGAATTCCTCTAATAATCCAAATAAATTATTTAACCTAAATTTAATCGGTTAAAAAGCCTAATATAGAATTATTCATAGATTAGTTATGTAAAGATTTCATTATAAAATTATATGCTAATTAAGTAACAAAAGTAACTCGATTAAAATTAACTATTAATTATCCTCTACATTCCTGCAGCATCATGTTAACAAAACTCAAATTTATCCAAAATCATAATCTGAAAATTTTCCCTAATCATCATAAAATTATTACCATAAGAAAGAGAAAATCATTTAGAATATTTCTATAAAAATAATTCTGAGATAAGAAGTAATATTGAGTACCTTATCGATCTCCAAAGATATGAAAATATTCCTACTAGTGCTTCACTCTACACCTTTCTTCACACTTGAGATGTGTGAAGTGAGGACGGGGGAGTGGGGGTATTTATAATACTCCCCGCCTCTTGAAACTGCGGATGCCTTCCGCAGTTTCATTAAATGATTGTGGGCACTGCCCACAGTCATTTAATGAAATGGTGAGAGGCACACAATGTGCCTCCCTCGTTTTTTTTTCAAATGGTGGGCGCCAACGGGCGCCCACACCTTTTGTTTTTGTTTTTTTTTGTTTGTTTGTTTTTTTTATATTATTAAAATATTATTTATAATATTTATTTAATTATTATTTTTAAATATATATATATTTTTTTATTTATTATTATTTTTTAATTAAATTTTTATTATTATTATTATTTTTTAAAAAAACATATTTTAACTAAATCCCTCTTTTTTTTTTTATTCAAAATTTACTATTAATTTCATAATTATTTTTAAATTATAATTATATAAAAATTAGGATGTTACAGTACGGATTAACGGTTTTTGTGGTGGATGACCCTTTTTAATTGTTCATTGGTATTTTTGCCCCTTCTAAAAGATATTTGTTCCAGACGCTCATCGGACAAAACTTTGTTGGTAAATTTGCACCTTAACCCTTTAAATAATAATAGACACACAGTGCCCCTTATCAATCTTTAATGGCGTTTAAATAATTTTTTTTTTGTCAAGTAGGATAATTAATGGGAAAATCTCTAATAAAGAATTTTAAAAATCCTAAAAGTCAAAAAAGTATTTCGAATATTCATAATCTCTTAGAGAAGTTAGGTTCAAATTGTCGTAAGTTAGGTTCAAATTGTCTTTTTTGACACTAGTTCAATGAAGAAGAAATCAATTACATGGTAGTTGTTTTTTTTTTGAATCCAATGAACCTTTCTCTTGAACCCAATGAACCCTTGGCTACTCCAACCAATTGCGTTCTTCATATCCCTCCTCTCTCTAATCTCTCTGGTGATGAAATTCACAGGAGAAGAAAACCATTTCTTTTGGTTCTACTCAGATCACCCCCTCTGATTTCTCGTACAATGAATGGGTAAATTTGTCCAAAACTTTCACTATACACCGAGAGAACTTGAGATCTCACTAATTTTGATGGGATCACATCTTCCTACCTTTAAAGGAAGATTGGTGGACCCGAGAAGTTGAGTTCACGGGAAAATTGAACGCCAAACAAGGGAACTAGCTAATCTTCCCTTCTCTTCCCACCTCTTCTGTATACCAAACGGGCTCTAAAGAAACCCCTTATCTTCTCCTTCCAATCCCTCCGCTCCCCTTCTATCCCCTCACTTCAAACCAAACTGACTCTTAAATATTAAGGTGTAAGGTCTTGTTGGATCTTTAAGTCTTGAATTCAAGTCTCAGAAAAGACACATGTGTTAAGAAGGATAGTCATAAACCCCAAACTGGATAGCTGATGATAATATATATAAAAAAAAAAAGTTAGTATTGGGACGGAACAATGAGAGCGCAAGAGAATTATTTAATAACACGAGGACAAGTTTTATTGGGTTTTTCGACTGCCGAAGTTCCAACTACTCGTCAACCAAAAAGTAAAACACCCGGAGAAGTGCCACTATCCATCGAATTTTGCAGGCCATGTGGTTAAATTAAATGAAACAAAAAAAAACAATTCTGCTGTCCATTTCATGTTCAATGCAGCTCCCAAGATTTCACTTCCCTTAAAAATATAACACATTTCATATTTTACAAGTTAATAACATCTAGAATAATATCACCCCCCCCCCCCCCCCCCCAAACTTCCAGACACTCAATATTGATAAGTGAAAACTTTCCGATCATTTTTATCATGTAACCCTTATTATTATAGAGGAGGGGAGCATATACCCCCGTCCATCCCTTCCCCTCCAACCAAACACAGCCGAACATGTTCAATGTAGCTCCCAACATTTCACTTCCCTCTAATACAGAACCTTGATTAAATGTGTGTTTGGTATTGCTTATTGGGGGTCAATAAACATTTATTACGTAAGTCGAGATAAAACTCCTATCACATACTTACCTCGTATACCGTAAATCACGATTTATAAGCACTTATTGTCTAAAAATAAACTATCTCAAACGAGCACTAAGATTACACATAATTTTTGACATGTTGAAAACAGAGGAATTCATCGTACATTGTGTTTATGAATCACACGACGATTATGTACTGCACACCCTTGTTTAGAATAAATATTTCAGGTTCGAGGTCAAAGAATATAATCAGGATTTACAAATGAAAGTCCGAAACAACACGAAATAATAAAGAATTATTGCCAAACTCCTGACTGTAAATCTTTAATGTACACAAAAGACGGGTTATCCCCCATTAAATTGACAATGAAACCAAAAACCAAAAAGGGGGACGGAGAACCTCATGAAGAACTTTGATTACATTGAAGAAGTTAATAGCTGCATCTTACCATATGCCAACAAGTCCATTGATAAAGACTGATCTAATTTACAAGGATGAATGAACGTATGCCTTACGAACTACTATGAGATCTGACCGATGATACTGACTGTGCCGAGACAGACGCAGTTGGGCTGTTAAGGTCTCTTTCTCCATTAATTTCTTTTGGTTTCCCACTTAGTCTATCAATGGTATCTTGACAGATTTCGTTGAACCATTCATCTTCAGGCAGTGCACTGACAACAACAATTATATCAGCTTTTGAGAAAGAGCAATATGTTTTCAAGTCCACAACTATAAGTGGGACACATTGCAGAAACACAAAATAGAGTTAAGGTTGTGTAAATATATCATAAGACGTAACCTGACACTACAGAAAAGAACTTGGAACAAGGAGGATGCTTGCTATCATGTGACATCAGTGACCATGGTAGATATGGACATGTACAGATATATTGAAGAAGACTGTATAATTCACATGCTTCTTAAGAGGAATTTTAGAAATGATGTCCTTTTTAATAAAAAATCATTTGATCGTAAGTAGTTCTATATGAGTAAATAGAATTGCAGAGTTTACCTATTTGGTTCCATTCCTGTAGAAGCAAATGCTGTCATAGCTTTTGATATGATCTCATTGACAACTCTATGCAAATTTCGGGACAGGTACCGACCTTGGGAGGCAAAACATATGACAAACTTCATATCCAAGTAGAACTGCAAAACGAACAACAGAAGATAGCTGTGATGAACCTGTTTTTTTTTTTTCCGGTAATGGCTGTGATGAACTTTCTTGTTCACATACTTCATGTAAAATTTGGTCTTGTCTTCATTTGCCGCTTCAAAAAATCCTTACCATATAATGTCAGCTTCTTACTAGCTTAGTGACTTAACAACATAATAGAATAAAGTCATCTTAAATATCACAGCAAATAAAGACTTGGATATCAAATATTTTCACTTTTTATTTTGACAAAGCGCAAATTGCAATTTATTAATAAATCTGCAGGCGCTATTGAAAATAGGACAAAAAGCAAAGGGGAGAACATTGATCCTCAAGTTACTTCTCTCACTCACTTTCTTTGTCTATAAGCTTGATTTAACATACTAACTCTCGTGTAAAGGAACTGAATAACGGCACAGATGAAAAAACACCATAAAACGAAAAATTGATGGGAGAATTACAAATAAGTCCTAAATAGGTAAAGTAACTATTTTCTCATTCCATCTGTATGTCCAACTTCAATATTCACACATTGAACTTTTGTATTTACAAGTAGTTAGGACCTATGGGTAATTAATTTTCTTATTCAAGACCTGTATGTAATTCACCCGAAATTCATTAAGGGTCACATCTCATTCTATTCCACTCCAGCTCATTCGAACTAGCCATTATTTATTCTCAATTATACTAATGTTTAAGATTATACTCTTCACACACAGGCGGTCAACATAATGCCAGATCCTCGGTTTCTGACAACTTTTTTTACAAGAATAATCCCTGAATCAAGCCATCTCTAGTCACTCCTGGTCTGTTTGCCTGTAGAGGCGTCATTTCTTTTCTGTCCTTGACTCAAATTCGATAATAGTAATTTGGTAAATCACAAATAAAAACTTGTACGTATTACATACCTGTTGAAGACCTAGAGGACCTAAAGGTCTAGGCCCTTCCTCAATGTCATCCCAAAAGCTTTGGTCTTCAGACAGCCACAAAATAACAGTCTCTGTAAGTCTCATCAAGAGTAGTGTAGCAAATCTTTCCCTCCCTACAAACATATCTGCTGCTATATTGGCCATTCTGTTCAGTTTTATGTAAAGTTCCTGGACAGCAACATAACACTACCTTCAAAACCGTGGATCATACAAAGTGTAATATAAACTAGCAAGTCTACCTGTGCATTAAATGCGGAGGTAGGCAAAATATTTTTTTAAAAAACAAATGCACAAAAATGGAGGAAATAGTTTATGAATAATGATTAAGGTTTGTGTGTGCGTGCGCGTGAAGTTAGAAGGTAATTCACACTACAATAACACCTGGTCACATCAATTTGATCTATGTCATAATCTATTGATGATTAGTTGATACTATATCCAAACATCCAACTCAATAAATTTTTTCCAATAAAAAAGAAGAAATACCAGATCAAGTAATTTTAGGATAAAAAAGTTCAAAGTACTTTGAAACAGAAAATTAATGCGAACAATGATATCAAGTTCATGTCTATACTATAGGGGAATTAATGCAATGGATGTCTCAAACCACATAAAGATGCAAACAATCAAGTCAGCAGAGAGAAATAGGAGGGGCTACAGGCTTTGACTGCTGTATTTTTTTTTTCACCAGAAGTTTTTAACTGCTGCTAACCTGCTCTTTCCATCTACTTCACATTTATTAATTCATCAAATTAACAACTCATGGCAAAAATTAGTTAAAAAAATGGTAATAACTAAATTGAGACAGTATATCATCAAAATAATAACGTGCGCCCCCTAGATGTTGCTAAAGGAAAGAGTCAAATTGAATGACATAGGAGACTAACAAACTAGACCCTCAGAAAATTTGTCACCATCTAACATAATGGGGAAGGGGAAGCTAATAGCAATGTTAACTGTTATTATCATCTCTATAAGGAAACAAATGCAAATCCAATACTCAGCCAGCTGATGTCAGTAAAAGTAGCAGTTTCCTGAAAGTGATTGCAATTTGTAACACACAACATTAACTGGCTGACAAAAATAATTGCTCTCAGAAAGATCTCCCCCCCCCCCCCCCCCAAAAAAAAAAAAGGGCCAATACCATTGAAAATTTCATATTGCAAAAGATTATCTAAAAGTGGATTGACCAACTACGAATTGCAATCTCAGTTGTCATGTAATGCCAAAAAACTGATATCAAAGGTGTTTTGAAGATATAATTCCTTCAGATTTATATTCCTTAAAATTATTTACAATAAGGACCACAATTTACAAACCTAATGCAAGATAATCAAAAGGTCTGCACAATCAACGTCTGGAGCGCTCTCATATTTTATAAGATCTAAAGCAATTTCCATGAAGATGTAAGGAAGGAAAAGGGGAAGAGGGCAGAGAAGAGACACTACTAGTCAACACATCTCATACAAGGTAAAAACAAGAGAAAAGAATACTCAAATTCATTTGAAGGACGATATGGGGAAGAATTATCTTTGAAAGATTATTACACGAAACATTAGCACTAACTACAACTAAGATTTTCAAAATACCTGAAAAATTGGAGAAGGAAGCCCCTCAATTTCATCTGCGTTTCCATCAATATTAATATACATGTCAGCTGCAAGATGGCTATCACCTTCCTCAGTAAAAATACGGTCTAAAGCATGCTGACGACAGAATGTATCTTTTAATCTGTCAACAGAACCAACAAGTCGCCTTTTCCATTCTCTTTGTTCAGGATGACGGTTTTGCCTATCTGAAGGTCTTCTTCGATTATCATCCTTGTAGGCAGCATAATTTAGGGGAGAAAGTTTCATGGCTGCGCGTGGAAGCAATTCATCTGCTAGCAAGGAGGCATTGGCCAGTAATGCAATCTGCTGAGCTTCAGTCTCAGCCATTCGAACAATTTTATTTTCAGAACCTTCAAAGTTTGCTTCTTCCTCCATTGAACCAGGTAATGCTTTTATGAGCATGTTCACATATGAGTTAAATACTTGGAACAACCCTTCCAGAGCCTGGCCTCCCAACTGCATACTAAGCAGGTGTCCAACATCTTCAAGGAAGTCCTGTTTAAGCACACAGAGCATCCAGCGTGAAGAAAAAAGATAAAATAAATCAATAAAACTGCATAAACAAGAAACAAAAAGATAGTTTAACACAGTTAACATCTATGTTTTAAAAGGCATGCAAACAATTCACTCAAACAAATGGATTGAATTGTAAATCAAAACAAGACAAAATAAATGAACAGGAGGAAAACACATGACTGCAGTCTTTCTCGAAACAGACAACATATTCCAATATAACTCGCACACTTAATATCGTAAAACTTATTCACACAGCAGTATTCCCACCAATACTGGACAGGACTAAACTCAAATACTCACCTGGACCATCAAATTGAAACGATGGGCACTACTAGTGAGTTTATGCTGAAATGCTGCTGCATTGCTAGTGGTTACACTTGAAGGCCTACCAGTGTGACGGTTAGCTGCAGGAGCATACACTAGCTCCCAATCATCAGCTGCGGCCAAAGCAGCTGTACTCTCTTGAATGCGTTTTAAATTGGCATCTAGTGCTTGTTCAACACTTGGCCGAAAAAGTTTCAAAAGAACAGGACAGAGAGCCAGGCCACGAGCTTCCAACAACAAGCAATGACCCAATGCTATTTGAACACATTCCGCTGCAGCTCTTAAGCCTCCTGCAGCTGCTGATGAAGCTAATGCATGCCTTTTAACAAGATGAGTAAATGCTTCTGCTTGCTTAGTAGCCCACACCACAAGTTCAGAAGTATAAGATGGCTCCTGACCAAAAATAGCCAATGAGTCATTTGCAGCTTGTGCAATTGCTGAAAATACCAGTTGCGCCAGAGCAGCAGTATAAGCTCCTCCATATGATGTGCTTGATGGCCGAAGACTTTGCATGTTATACTGATATCTTTGGAGATGGGCATTAAGCAGCAAACTGTGAGCACGGGGACCGTCTCCAAGCCTTTTAAGAGCTGATATTGCTGCACGAAGTTCCGCACCCCGGGTGGAAGGCTGACAAGCAGCTTCAGCAAGCTGGTCAGCTAATTTCTGCCTGCGTTCAATAATGGAAGTCTGTAGAGACATGAGTGAAGATTGATTCAGGGTTTTCAACTCTTTTGCATCAGAAACTACACGTTCCCCTTCATCAAGAGCAGCTAAAGCTTCATCCACTCTTCTTTCAGCCGGAAGAACATCCAGGAGATCAGGAAACTCAACTAACCATTTGTCCAGGTCTGACGTATCCCCATCTTCAGAATTTGAAGCAGCATTTGAAGCTAATCCATCAGAATCAGAGAAAGACAAGGAATCAATGTGAACTCCCTCAGCCAGACCATGTATCAAAGTAGCTTGTGTAGATAGCAGGTTTCTGATAGATGAAAGCTCTCCCTCCAAATCTGATATCTCTTTAGATGTGCTGAAAAATATGCATATTGCTTAAAAGCTAGGAAAATAATGGACACATCAAATTAATAAAAGTACAAATGTTTTGCAGTTAAAGATCACTTGAATCTAAAGAAAAATCATATTTATGTTGGTTAAATAACACTGTTAGTATTTTCAAGATAAATAGACACCCAAATAAAACTGAATAAATGAAAAGTATGAACATAATGACAGCATAAACCCCCCCCCCCCCCAAAAAAAAGGGGAAAAAAACCCCTTTTTTTTTGTGGGGTGGGGGCACAAAAGCATACACCACAGGAAAAGAATTTTTCTGCCACAAACATAAAAAACAGAATAGTGACCATTTTATATTCTAAAATCGATATTCAGATAACATGTAATGGTTGACTCCAGAATGGTTAAATAATTACAACTTTCCGGCAATCATTCAAAGCATCCAACAGTGTAGAAGGAACATGTTTTATACAGCATGTACACACAATAATACAACTATCAGGAGATATGGACGGGTGGGTATGCGTACAAGTCTAGATCAAATCTTCCTAATGTAGCAAACAAAAAAAGAAATAATGAAAAACAACCAACCGTATGAAGGCAGCATAGTTAGCATAGACACTGCGACGCATTTCCTCAGCAGAAGCTTTCTTTAAGTCCATCAAATATGAACATAATTGCTTTATTTCCTTTAAAAATGAACAAGATAAAATCAGTTGAATTGAAAGAGCACAACACAAAAATGGAGAACAACAAAACATTTCTCAAATAGTTGGGAACAAAACACAAGCAGCGACAGATTTCAATGCTGAATTACTAAACAAAAACGCAGAACAAAGTGAGTGATAACTATCTTTGTTGCCACTGTTTGTATAGTTTGATATACTTCATTGCACATTAAATATGAACTACAACTACATGAAGCCTAGAGGGTCACCAGTGAACAGTTCGAAACTGCAAATCTGCATTCATGCATGCAATTTAGAAGGCAGTGGAAACGAGGGGGAAAGAATCCCTTTCAATGGGTAGCTTACTATTTATAACAAATGGTCTCTTGCTTCTTTGCGATTCAAAATGCTGTGGCAAATAAGGAAAAACTCAATATCTGACGCATTTTTCAATAAATTCCATGTGTCTAAATGGTTAAATAATCATCATAGGTGCCGAACACCTCTTGGCTCAATAGCACCCCTCCCTATGAGGACGGCTTAGGATAGGGGTGTGTGTGTGTCATTGATCCATGTCAAAAATAAATAAATAAAATTAAGGTTCAATTAATCAGATATCAACGACAACACTAAAAATACCCATATAGCACATTGTGTCCAATCAGCAAGATATGAAAATAACAACAAAAGGAAGAACCCAAGTCCTGCATCGGAAGGATTTTGAAGTGAAATTTATTGGGGCCTTGGGCTTTCCAAACTCATGGACAGCATTTGAGTGTCAATGAAATCTGACCTTTCCACTACCCTCCATTCCCCACTTCTCGCATCTCCTTTTCCCCTTGCCTGTGGATTGACAATGGGTTATAAAGCCTGTTTTCTCTACCCTCTCTCGCCTAGGTTGCAGTGCGCAGTGAAATTTATGGCACATTAATAGGTTAGTTATTGCAGCACATCTCTTCCAAAGATTCCTGTTAGAAGATAAATTGTCTATCATACTTCCCTCTTCTTTCTTATTTCTATGTTCGTTTTATTATTTTAAAAAAAAAAAAATCCATCAGAAGAAATTATACATTGAACCATTCTTGAATGAACCTATTGATTTATAGATGATTTGCATGAAAGGAGAATAAAAGATTAATAACTTATGATAACAAATTATATGCTTCAGGTGTATAAATGGAAAATTTTTCAAAATGTGACATAAGTTGGTCAGGGGCTGTGGCTATAGATAGTAGAATTTACGATCTTGGAATTAATTCCTCATGACCAGGAAGGAAAATGGTCGAATCTCCAATATATTAGGCAACCGTAACTGACACTAAAACATTTTCCTACGGTCCAAATGAATTCAACTATCTCCTCTCCCCCTTCTCTTCACCCCGCCCCGAACAATTCCCATGAAACTCAGGAATCAGGACTAACATGATTACGAATCAACCCCCATAAAAATTACGTCTACACAGCTAAGAGAAGTGTTTAGAATCCTGGAACAAGGAAAAAAAACTGACCAAATTCATAAATTAACTGTTTAATCAAATTATAATTTTCCCTCAGAATGTCAAGAAAACTGCGCGGTTTTCATAATAAACTGTACATCACTACATTGAAATACAAACGCCAACCTTCTCGCTGAGAGAACATTTGGACTGCACGTAGGCGTCGGCATCGAATTTATCAGACTTGAACACGTGGAGACCTTCTTCGAGTTTTGGTCCGTTCTCCTTCACAGGCGTAGCCTTGGACCGAGCAGTCCTTGCCGCAGCCATAACCAGTGACTATTGTTGACAGGAACTCCAAAATTGAGCTTTGGAATTCAAAGATCAAGAGCAATAAGCTAATTTAGGGTTCAAAAAATATAAAGAATTAAAATGATAGATCCAACCGCGAATCTAGAAAAGCGTAGTTTTACGAGAGAGGATGGCGAAAAAGCTTAAGCATGATGTGTAGTATAGAGAGCGAAGGAGACGATCCCTAAGAAATCGGTAAGAGTTGGGTAACGGGAAGAAGTTTGTTATGAGAATTGGCTCTTCATTGTTCAACTTCAACTGCTCCTTTGGTTTGACTGTCTTCTTCCCAAGGCAACAAGGTGACATCAAATTGAATTACATTCCATTATTTTGGCAACTGTATGAGTAACGTAGAGATGAAAAAATAACGATATTAATACATATACAATTTGAATTAATTGAGATTAATACATGAACCAATATTTTTTTTTTATTTACATGATATTTGTTAATAATGGTCTCTTGCATATTGGGAAGGAGATCATGTTCACAATTGCATTGCTTGTTTGCTTAATTTGATTTACACAAGGAGATTTGAAGGTGTAAACTTAGCTGGCAAAAAAAAAAAAAAAAAGTTAAATAGGTTTAGGAATAGGTTTATCTTTCAGCCAATATCTATGATTATGTAAACTTGTAATAGCTTGAATGTTATTTTACTTGCATATTTAATGCTACATTTTTTTTTTGGCCATTCCATGTAAAAAGAAAGTCCTTAAATGCGTAAGTGATGAGGTTAAATTAAAAAGTATAAAACCCTTTAAAAATGACACTTAATGTTGATAGATTTTGATTAATAATTCATCAAAAGAAATTATTATTAATAAAACACAATAACATTGTGCAGTTCATACAGTCAATCTCATATAATGAGGCAAGACTTGTTATTTTTAATTGCATGTAAATCTATAATTAAACAATACTACTTCCGATCCTTAATACAAGAGTTCACCTCTAATATTAATGTTAGAGAGAGTTATAGTTTTAATCAATATCTATTAGTATAGTTTGTGCTAGAAGATTATACATTATAACTCTAAGTATCATCTTATTAGAAGCAAGTTTGTTTGAAGCAAAATCGAATATTAAATGCGTGCACTATTTTCAATAGAATTCAAACATTGATTTAACATATTGTGAGAAATTAATCTCATATGCTAAACCTAACCCTATTGGTATATACATACTTTAATGAGGAAGTTATTTTTAGAGGCACATCTAGCCTCTTATTGAACATAATTAATCATAGTCAAAGTATCTTCAAGAGATAAAACTATCAAATTTGTCAAAGTTTATATACAAAAGATAAACTCATCCTCAAGCAACCAAGATATAATAATTTTTTTTAAAGAAGGGAAGTGGCTAAGATTTTTTTCTCTTTAAATTGGGAGGTACCAAGATAGGAGTGGAAAATTTATAAGTTTTATAAAAATATTATATGTAAAAAAAATAAAAAATTTTGTGGGCCAACCCCCCAAACCACGGGTTGGCCCACATCAGCCTGCTGGCTATGCAGTGTGGGCCTGTGCGGCCAGCATTTTTGCGGGTTGGGAAAACCCGTCAAAACCTGTGGGCTCATAGGTTGAGCCCACGAATTGGGTCCATATTACCGGCTCTAATCTCATCTGCTAAACCTAACCCTATTGGTATACACATATTTTAATGAGGAAGTTATTTTTAGACATGTACCCTCTTATTAAACATAATTAATCATATTCAAAGCATCTTCACACTAAATATCAGCTTTTAGAAAAAGATTATACATTATTACTCAAAATCATAGCATCTTTTTATTTGTTCTCAAGAACATTAATCGGACAATAGTTTTAAAAAGAAAGAGATGGCAATAATTTGAAGTGTATCTTGTCAGAATGACATAATTTTTTGAAATATTATTCTAATAATCCTTAGTTAGCCATCTCATCATTAGAGGGAGTCTAGCTGGCTCTTGGTTGGGCCAACTCTAGTTTTTTTTTTTTTTTTCAAAATTTAGAGGAAAAAGTGGGGATGTGATGCTTTGATGCCTCTAGTAGTTGAATTTCAGAGCTGCTATAATTAGCAATGTGGCTCTGTGTGGTTGGTGTTCATCGTGACAGCCATACTTTGATTTCAAGTCTTCGTTTTGGTAGTAATGGTGGCGGAGAGAGCCCTGTTCAACAGCAACGACCAGCTTTGATTCCTTAATCCTTATATTTATTTCTTTATTCAATTATTTATTAAGAAAGACATAAATTAATTATTATATTCTATTTGTCAATCTCATTATTTTTTATTTTATTGTCAACAAAACTAATTTAGGATTTAGAAGTTTAAGTGATATTTATTTATCTTTTTCTCTTATTTATTTTTGGGGAAGCATCACAACTGTTCCATTCCCTACTCTTTTGTTTTGTAGTTTCTTTATTTTGCACATATTTGTCTAGTTTATTTCATTTTTAACTAAATTCCAAAAAATCCCTAAATTTTATAACATAGGTAAACAGCCTCCCTAACTTTTAAAGTTTTACAATAAAACTCCCTAAACTTTTACATACATCAACTTATAGAGATATATGCAGAAAACTCTCAAACTATTTTTTATTTTATTATTTTTCCGCAAATAGCTTAAAATTTGAGAAGATTATCTACACATAATTCAAAGCTTAAAGTTTGATAAGATTATATACATAAAAAAAATTAAGAGGATATAAATTAGTAACCTATAGACTATAGTTATCCGCATAAATTGAAAAATTCAAAAGGGCTTACTATTAAATTTAAAGAGAGATTTATTTAGTGTGGTTTCTAAATTCAAGAAAGTTTTTAATTATTTAACGGAAAAAACATGTCGGCCATTGCCAGCCGTGCCATCATTCATAACAAGATGGATGACCTCGTGCTATGCATATGCAGAAGAATTTAACCCGTTAAATAGAAATAGTCATATTAAATAAATAAACAAATATATATGATTCAACTAATCAGTTTCTTTATTTAAAATCTGAAAATTTTGTAGGAAGAGTTTTTTTTCTTTTGATTGATCAAGGGTTTCCTTCGAAGCTTAGAGAGCAAAAAGTTTTCACCTCTCTTAATAAATACATTTCACAGGATTCAAGCTTATATTTTCCTCTCATGGGAATAAGATTCCTCATCACTTTAACCAACAAATTGTTGATTACAGGAAGAGTTAGCGTGTTTGACAAAGTAGCTGGTAGCCACAAATGTGTGGTAGAGTAGGAAAAGCACAATAATGGGAAAATAATCCTATTTGGGTTGACGGTTGAACCACTGAGCTTTTACTCCAAAAATAGGTTTGGAGAAAAAGCCACCAATTCCAGCTTTTTCACCGTGCTTTTGAGGGGCACAAGTTTTCCATTCTTCACTAGCAAGGCCTGTGCTTATGTTTTTGTTGCTCAAAATCAAATGCATATGAAGAAATCATTATGGCTGAACTCTAATGTCTTGGTAGTTATCATTTAGGTATTTGTCCATTGCTCTTTATAAACTTGTTTATTCTTTATTAGAGCTAAGTGATCCAATAATAATCTACTTCATATATGCATTCTAATTTAAATACAATTTATCCATTTTTAATCAAGTACTTTAGTGTATTTTCTTTTCTTTTCAATAATAATTGAACCTTTTTTATTTTATCAAATTTTTATTTTAATTTTTCACTTCATTTATCACAATATACACAAATAATGTGTGTCTGTGTGTGTGTGATTGTGTAGTATACAATAAAATTAATGCCCTTTTCAATCATTTTCATATAAGTTGACTCTTCAAATAATAATCCAAGCAGGTTTAAGGTTAGAAAAAGAGTCACTTCTACCATCGTCAATCCAAACACAAATCATATTTACAATATGACTTTTGCTAAGGTCAGATTATAAAAAAATCCTCTTTTACTACCGTTAATCAGGCGGGCACTTAGTTTAATTGAAAGAGTAAACAAAAGAAGCATTTAATGTAGGAAAATTATTATGAAAAAAGAAAACTGAACAAAACTAATCCATAAAAATGATCATGACGGTTATACAGACATTACACCTGCACTAATCAAGAAGATAGCGCTATTGAAGATATATATATCCATTGTTTTCAAGCATCCATATTCCATGACGATACAACACAGAATGCTACAGGGTTTTACGCATAGCGTAGCAGCTCCGGAGGATATAAATTTTAGCAACACTAGGAAATAGTGTTGTATCATAATACACGATCTCTCCAAATGCACGAGTCAAACAAAATTGATTTCCTTATGGAAGAATACTTTACTTTCAGTTACCAACTTAGGCCTAATAGTATAAAACCCTACTAGATCTCTCTAAGTCTCAGAATTTGAGACCTAAAAGAGACACCTATGTTGGGATAGACAGCTACAAACCTGATCCAGATACCGGATAATAACATAAAAAAATGGATTACTTTAAGTTTTCCCATTTCTAGACTCAAGTGGATTTTTAAGTTACACAGGAACTCCTTGTTATGTTTGGAATAAAAAGATTCGGACAGTTGCAAATTGCCCTACTAAATTTATTACAGGTTTAACCATGCAAATCCAAAATCACAAGGGCAAGACCATATGGCATGGACATGAAAAAACAAATATAGAGAAACAGTAGCTTCACAATGACAATTTTTCTCAGCTATTTATTAATTAACTTTAAGCTCTTAGAGACATTTGCCTTCCAAAGCTTCGAATCCCATCATTCCCAATCAATGTTCTGGTGTGTCTGAACGAACAGCTGATTAAAAAAGCCATTGAAAACCTTGATCAGGAGACATCAAAAACAGAACTGAATCAAACATTCTTATGAAAAAGAGAACTGAATTAAACATGATATTGAATGCAAATCATTATGAGAATTGAACAAATAAGAGCATTTAACCAAACAAATATTGTCAAAATAGACAAAGTAGACCCAATCTAGACTCTAGAGAATGTAAGTAAAGGAAATGTTACATAGCCTCAGAAATGTAGTTCTGCAGCATAACTTTGATTGCAATAATGAGTTCCTAATCCACAAATTAAGAAGAGGAACAAGATATTTAACTCTCTGTATGAAGAATGAAAACTCATTCTCACAGGTTAATAATAAAAGATTTAGTTGCTGCAATAGTCAATAAGTCATGCATCTCCCAGGCCGGTAACATAAATATTTTAAGCCCCAAATAAGTGAATAATTTAAGCATAAACCAAGTTTCAAAATTGCACTAAAGGTCAAAAACAATTTGAACTGTTAAGCTTATTTAGATGGAGGATGTGGAGAAGAGCGAATGCTTATGATGCAGGGGTAGATCAAACATGATTCTAAGGAGTCTCATCTCCAACATATAACCAGCCAAGCAAAAGCATTAACTGGTTAGAAACACCTAAACATCAATTATTAATAGCACACTACTGCATAATATACAAACTAATTAACACAACTTGATAATAATGAGTACAATGTATCTTACTTATATACAAACTAATTAACACAACTTGACAGCTCATACATACAAATTGGTTACAACTAATTGTTACAAAATAAGTAAAGACTAACTAACTATTATCAAGTTATTGACTCCGTTAGAAATGTCAATTTGAACCTTCAATGGCATTCAGAATCCTTTCCAAATATTGCATGTATGTCTAACATCATCGCCACTTTATCTAAATTCTATAATTTCCACATCCGATTGCTCAGAAAATCAAGCTCAACATGTTAATAAGGGAAATGAAACATAGAATTGCAAGCAACGAGGCAGAAGACACAGATCCATAGAGAAAAGGAGAGCTTACTAGGCTTCTCAGGTTTGCCATCAACCCACTTAGAGGAGAGGAAATGGACCTTCTCGCGAGAGAGGGCTTCAGATCTGTGAGGTTCCTTGAGGCAATTCCTGACGAGATTGGCGCAAATGTTGGAGTAGGTGATGTAGGTCATCCCAGCTGCTCTCCAGAACGGAACTGCTGCGTTCGACGACATCTCTGTTCCGGTTCTCTTTCGCAAGTTCTTTGCCTCTCTGCCCCCTCGTAAGTTTATTAGTCGTTTTAGGTTTGCTGGAATGATCTTCTGATGATGTATAGGAAAATAAAAAAAAAAAAAAAGAATAAAAAAGGTAGGGCTTGGGCCTCATTTACTTTGTCCAATTTAGAAGCAAATTTCCAAGTGTTTTTAAATTGTATTTTAAAAAAGAAAAATCTGTCTTAAACTTATAAAGCATCACGATCAATTGTCAATCACAGGGAATCTAACCAAGCGGAATCAATCAAGGAGATTCAAGTTAATGCCACTGGATTTGGCCAGATCTCATGCTAATGAGACCACAGCGTCATACAAAATGGTTCGCAATTCGCATCAACAGAAATGGATCACAACGATCAAAATTACAAGTATAACACGACATAAGGCTATGTTTGGTTCAACGGAGTGGAGGGGATGTGAGGGATTTTAATGGAGGGGAGGGGAAGGGAAGGGATATGAGAGATTTTAATATTACCTCGATTAGATTGATTAGAAGGGAGGGGAGGGGAGGAATTTTAATGTTACCTTGTTTGGTTCAGGAGAGGAGGGGAGGGAAATTATTTTGACATGGACAATTTTACCCTTATTAGAAAGAAGGAGAGGGGAGGTATTTTAAATGTTATCTTGTCTGGTTCAGGAGGGGATGGGAGGGATTTTAATTGTTTTGTATGTCTTAAATTATAATAAACTATAATCAAATGCCAACCACATGGAAATATATATCTAAACATATGTTAAACACATTTAGTCAATTTCTATCCATTCCAATTATTATTATTTTTACTAATCATCACTATTTCTTAAATATATGTCCATTTTTTATTTTTTTTTCTTTTGTCTGATACCTGACTGTAATTTTCTTATAAATTTAAGTGTTTAAAAGTTAGAAGATTATCTTTATTTTAAACATTATATATTTATTAAGGTAAAAAGATTTAAAATATGAATTTAAAGGAAAAGTAGATTTTTCTTACAAAAGATCTTGATTGATTTTAAATTATTGATGATCACCCCATTCTCATTTCATAAGTGTAAATTTTCTTTAAAATGCACGATAAGGAGCTAGTGCTATAGCTATTTTACAAGAATAAGTCGTGTTACCAATAGTAAACAAGCCAGCACTGAGACCTTGCAAAAACATCATGTGTTTGCAATATTCTTATTGGAAAACATTGACTACAGAGACAGTATGCACTTCATCTGAAAATACATGATACAGAATCAGAGCTACAAATACATTTCAAGAACAAGTCATATTGCCATTAATGCTAAGCTATCCTTCAGTGAATTCTTATTTCTACTAATCATATCCCCAATTAAAACAGTAGACCAAGTAATCAAAACATCAGCAACCTATCCAAATTATTGTACAGAAGGCTAACAGTAAAGAGTTCATGTCAATTATCATCTACAAATACCAAACAAATATATGTAAGTTTTATTGTACAGAAGAAGCATTTCCTATTATCAAAAAAACAGAGGTGCATACCATTATGAACACAAATCCATATGATATACTGATTTAAAAAAAATGCATATGATGCCATAGTGACTAATTCAGCGATCAGCATATGTTTCATCAATAACAGATATACAAAGCATATTTCCAGATATACATAGCAACTTGCACGTACAAGCATATATCATCAATAACAGATATACAAAGCATATTTCCAGATTTATTACAACCATGCACGTGGGTAAGTCATGAAAAAATTATATTCATAAATCCTTGATTCTAGCATTCAAACCCTTCATTCCATAAACATATATTCATAAATATAGCTCCACCACACTTGCAACCATAATTTACCAACAGCAAAAAGAAAATCCCCAATTTCTCAATTTACAATCTTTTTTTTTAAAAAAAAAAGGAACGAGCATAACATGAGTTCCGGTTCAGTCTTTCTGCCAAATAAAAAACTCCAAGGGACAACATTTCAATTAATGATTTGAAGGCATGTCAGATCATCAAAAAGTTGCACCCTGATCCTAGATAAAAATAAAATCAATTGCAGATTTACACCTATACCATTCATTCAATACACGTACAAGCCTTTAGCTAATGTTTTGATCAGCGTTTTTAATGCTTAAAGCGCAACAAGCAACCCAAAACACTGTTAACCCATCTTAAAACCAAACAAGCCATTCAGAAACAACAAATGCGACAAAGAAAACTTGCCACAACAGAGGAGACAGAAGTGGAATCAGTAAGTTACAACTTGCAAGTGAAAAAAAAAAAACACAGTATAGAGAAATGGAATCGGTGATTATGCTCTCAGACTACCCATATTTTATTTTTCAGACTACCCAAATATAGTCCACAGAAAAAAATAATAATGCAATCATCAATCGGTGATTATGCTCTCAGCCACACGCAACGCCTCCTCGCTGTCAGTGTCGCTGAGTCCATAGCTTCACCGATAGCATTCAGGGAAGAGACCAAAATCATAGAAAAAAGAGGTCCTCGACAAAGAAATCACAAAAATCGTTCGAAACCAGTCGAGAACTTCATCGACAAACAAAAAAGATGAAGGAAGAGACTACAAGTAGAGAAAAAGATGGTATTACCGAATGAAAATGGTTTGATCGTGCTCTCCTTCTTCGATCGTGCTCTCCTTCTTTGTTCGTGCTTCTCGCGTTCTCTGCTAGGGTTAGGTCGAAGTTAACAAGCTGAGAGGTTCTGGTGAGAATAAAAAGGAGCATGGGCAGTGTTGGGTTTTCACAAAAATAGTCAGGGTATTTTAGTCCAATGGAACGAAAAATTTTAACTTCCCCTCCAAATCCGTCCGATTTGGGGGGGGGGAAATTGAGGAGGGAGGGAGGAAAATTTCAAAAATTTTTATTTTCCCTCCTAAATTCTTTCCCTTGCCAATCAAGGGGAGGGAAACAAAACCCCTCCCCTCCCCTCCATTTCCCTCGAACCAAATAGAGCTTTAAAGATATCATGCCGGATTCATCACAATATCGCGAAAGCAAATAGATCAGAACAGTTTGTTCCCAAAATCACCAGATCAACACAGGTAAAGAACAACACAAAAAACCAATGACTAAAAATACCAATAAAAACCCTCAATAGAAATTTCATTCAATCGGAAAATCCAACTGAAATTCAAGAACGACCTCAAAACTCTTATTCCTGAAACGATAAACGCTAGAAAAACTACAGGAATTCAAAAATCCAAAGGAAAAAACAACAGAGAGAAACTTCAAAAACGATTGAGGGAATAGATGAAACAGAAGCAATGATCCGGAATTTACAATTTACCTTGAGAGATGTGCGCTTGAAGGAAGGATCTAGTTATGCAGAGAAGGAGAAAGACACGCGAGGGGTGAATGCTTCGGAGTAACACGATTACGAGAGGTTTTATATCAGAGGGAAAGGGGTCACGGCTAAATTACGAAATTACCCGGATCGGAAAAAAAGGTGAGAATGTGGGATTTGATCAAAACCTTCCAAATGCAACCTTAAATAAATAATACTACCTCCGGTTCTAAATATAGGACATTGTTTGTAGTGCAAATTGCACTACAAACTATGTCCTGTATTTAGGACCGGAGGGAGTATTACATTAATAATTGCTCAGTACAATTTCATCCTTAATTGTATCACGAACAAGATTCATTTGTATTGAAGAGGACACCTCACCATCTTCATCGTCATCGTTGTCATCATCATCTTCTTCGTTGCCATCTTCATCATCAAGTATAGTTTCAAGCTCAGCTTCTACGAAATCAGTATCAGTTTGAGAATTTCTCCTGATAAAATTATGTATAGCCATGATTGTGCGGACTTGTATTGAATACTCATTTCCACATATATTTTTTAAGATTTGAAACCTATTCTTCCATACTCTAAAAGTCCTTTCTATAGTGCTCCTTAAACTTGAATGATAATAATTGAAGACCTCGTTATCATTTTCAAATCCCAGATGTCGCTTGAAGTCTAGAAGGTGATAACACTCATGTTTGTACGGACCAAGATATCCATTTGGTGTTGGATAGCCAACATCCACCAAATAATATTTCCCTAATAAATAATTGAGTTATTTTAATAGTGTGAAATTAATGCAAATGTAAAATGAATAAAAATTGAAATGTACCTCGAGGGGGATGGAGAAATTTAGATGTGGAGTTGAGATAGCACAGTTAAACACCTTAGCATCATCCACAATACCTTCCCATCCAGCCAACACAAAAGTAAAACACATATCCCAATCACATACAGCCATAACATTATGTGTGGGATATCCCTTTCTTCCAATATATATGTCTTGCTCATGACGACTAACCACACATGGTATATGAATACCGTCAATTGCTACTATTGCATCCTTGAAAAATGACCAATGTTGTCGATCATTTACTATATTTGGGTGACATTCACGAAACGTAGAATCATGCGGTTTGATATTTTCCCTGGCTAGATTAAGGCAAGCCTTTAAAACTATGTGAAAAAGCCTACTTATAGTTTCTCCCGAATGTTGAAATCTTTCTTATATAATTCTATTACATTGTCCAAGTCCAATAGTGTGCAAAAACATGACAACCATTTCTTGAACTCCTATATACTTAGAATTAAGGAGGGGAGCACGTGCCCTCCCCTTCCATCCCCTCCTGTCTTCTCCAACCAAACACAGCCAAATGAACATGTTCAATGCAGCTCCAACGTTTCACTTCCCTCTAATACAGAACCTGATTAAGATTACACATATAATTTTTGACACGTTGAAAACAGAGGAATTCATCGTACATTGTGTTTATGAATCACACGACGATTATGTACTGCACACCCTTGTTTAGAATAAATATTTCAGGTTCGAGGTCAAAGAATATAATCAGGATTTACAAATGAAAGTCCGAAACAACACGAAATAATAAAGAATTATTGCCAAACACCTGACTGTAAATCTTTAATGTACACAAAAGACGGGTTATCCCCCATTAAATTGACAATGAAACCAAAAACAAAAAAGGGGGACGGAAAACCTCATGAAGAACTTTGATTACATTGAAGAAGTTAATAGCTGCATCTTACCACATGCCAACAAGTCCGTTGATAAAGACTGATCTAATTTACAAGGATGAATGAACGTATGCCTTACGAACTACTATGAGATCTGACCGATGATACTGACTGTGCGGAGACAGACGCAGTTGGGCTGTTAAGGTCTCTTTCTCCATTAATTTCTTTTGGTTTCCCACTTAGTCTATCAATGGTATCTTGACAAATTTCGTTGAACCATTCATCTTCAGGCAGTGCACTGACAACAACAATTATATCAGCTTTTGAGAAAGAGTAATATGTTTTCAAGTCCACAACTATAAGTGGGACACATTGCAGAAGCACAAAATAGAGTTAAGGTTGTGTAAATATATCATAAGACGTAACCTGACACTACAGAAAAGAACTTGGAACAAGGAGGATGCTTGCTATCATGTGACATCAGTGACCATGGTAGATATGGACATGTACAGATATATTGAAGAAGACTGTATAATTCACATGCTTCTTAAGAGGAATTTTAGAAATGATGTCCTTTTTAATAAAAAATCATTTGATCGTAAGTAGTTCTATATGAGTAAATAGAATTGCAGAGTTTACCTATTTGGTTCCATTCCTGTAGCAGCAAATGCTGTCATAGCTTTTGATATAATCTCATTGACAACTCTATGCAAATTTCGGGACAGGTACCGACCTTGGGAGGCAAAACATATGACAAACTGCATATCCAAGTAGAACTGCAAAACGAACAACAGAAGATAGCTGTGATGAACCTGTTTTTTTTTTTTTTTTCCCGGTAATGGCTGTGATGAACTTTCTTGTTCACATACTTCATGTAAAGTTTGGTCTTGTCTTTATTTGCCGCTTCAAAAAATCCTTACCATATAATGTCAGCTTCTTACTAGCTTAGTGACTTAAGAACATAATAGAATAAAGTCATCTTAAATATCACAGCAAATAAAGACGTGGATATCAAATATTTTCACTTTTTATTTTGACAAAGCGCAAATTGCAATTTATTAATAAATCTGCAGGCGCTATTGAAAATAGGACAAAAAGCAAAGGGGAGAACATTGATCCTCAAGTTACTTCTCTCACTCACTTTCTTTGTCTATATGCTTGATTTAACATACTAATTCTCGTGCAAAGGAACTGAATAACGGCACAGATGAAAAAACACCATAAAACGGAAAATTCATAGGAGAATTACAAATAAGTCCTAAATAGGTAAAGTAACTATTTTCTCATTCCATCTGTATGTCCAACTTCAATATTCACACATTGAACTTTTGTATTTACAAGTGGTTAGGACCTATGGGTAATTAATTTTCTTATTCAAGACCTGTATGTAATTCACCCGAAATTCATTAAGGGTCACATCTCATTCTATTCCAGCTCATTCGAACTAGCCATTATTTATTCTCAGTTATACTAATTTTTAAGATTATACTCTTCACACACAGGCGGTCAACATAATGCCAGATCCTTGGTTTCTGACAACCTTTTTTACAAGAATAATCCCTGAATCAAGCCATCTCTAGTCACTCCTGGTCTGTTTGCCTGTAGAGGCGTCATTTCTTTTCTGTCCTTGACTCAAATTCGATAATAGTAATTTGGTAAATCACAAATAAAAACTTGTACGTACTACATACCTGTTGAAAACCTAGAGGACCTAAAGGCCTAGGCCCTTCCTCAATGTCATCCCAAAAGCTTTGGTCTTCAGACAGCCACAAAATAACAGTCTCTGTAAGTCTCATCAAGAGTAGTGTAGCAAATCTTTCCCTCCCTACAAACATATCTGCTGCTATATTGGCCATTCTGTTCAGTTTTATGTAAAGTTCCTGGACAGCAACATAACACTACCTTCAAAACCGTGGATCATACAAAGTGTAATATAAACTAGCAAGTTTACCTCTGCATTAAATGCGGAGATAGGCAAAATATTTTTTTTTAAAACAAATGCACAAAAATCAAGGAAATAGTTTATGAATAATGATTAAAGTTTGTGCGCGCGCGCGCGTGAAGTTAGAAGGTAATTCACACTACAATAACACCTGGTCACATCAATTTGATCTATGTCATAATCTATTGATGATTAGTTGATACTATATCCAAACATCCAACTCAATAAATTTTTTCCAATAAAAAAGAAGAAATACCAGATCAAGTAATTTTAGGATAAAAAAGTTCAAAGTACTTTGAAACAGAAAATTAATGCGAACAATGATATCAAGTTCATGTCTATACTATAGGGGAATTAATGCAATGGATGTCTCAAACCACATAAAGATGCAAACAATCAAGTCCGCAGGGACGGAAATAGGAGGGGCTACAGCCTTTGACTGCTGCATTTTTTTTTCACCAGAAGTCTTTAACTGCTGCTAACCTGCTCTTTCCATCTACTTCACATTTATTAATTCATCAAATTAACAACTCATGGCAAAAATTAGTTTAAAAAATGGTAATAACTAAATCGAGACAGTCTATCATCAAAATAATAACGTGCGCCCCCTAGATGTTGCTAAAGGAAAGAGTCAAATTGAATGACATAGGAGACTAACAAACTAGACCCTCAGAAAATTTCTGTCACCATCTAACATAATGGGGAAGGGGAAGCTAATAGCAATGTTAACTGTTATTATCATCTCTATAAGGAAACAAATGCAAATCCAATACTCAGCCAGCTGATGTCAGTAAAAGTAGCAGTTTCCTGAAAGTGATTGCAATTTGTAACACACAACATTAACTGGCTGACAAAAATAATTGCTCTCAGAAAGATCTCCCCCCCCCCCCCCCCAAAAAAAAAGGGCCAATACCATTGAAAATTTCATATTGCAGAAGATTATCTAAAAGTGGATTGACCAACTACGAATTGCAATCTCAGTTGTCATGTAATGCCAAAAAACTGATATCAAGGGTGTTTTGAAGATATAATTCCTTCAGATTTATATCCCTTAAAATTATTTACTATAAGGACCACAATTTACAAGCCTAATGCGAGTCAACATTTCAAAATCTATAGTCAAAAGGTATGCGCAATCAACGTCTGGAGCGCTCTCATATTTTATAAGATCTAAAGCAATTTCCATGAAGATGTAAGGAAGGAAAAGGGGAAGAGGGCAGAGAAGAGACGCTACTAGTCAACACATCTCATACAAGGTAAAAACACGAGAAAAGAATACTCAAATTCATTTTAAGGACGATATGGGGCAGAATTATCTTTGAAAGATTATTACACGAAACATTAGCACTAACTACAACTAAGATTTTCAAAATACCTGAAAAATTGGAGAAGGAAGCCCCTCAATTTCATCTGCGTTTCCCTCAATATTAATATACATGTCAGCTGTAAGATGGCTATCACCTTCCTCAGTAAAAATAAGGTCTAAAGCATGCTGACGACAGAATGTATCTTTTAATCTGTCAACAGAACCAACAAGTCGCCTTTTCCATTCTCTTTGTTCAGGATGACGGTTTTGCCTGTCTGAAGGTCTTCTTCGATTATCATCCTTGTAGGCAGCATAATTTGGGGGAGAAAGTTTCATGGCTGCGCATGGAAGCAATTCATCTGCTAGCAAAGAGGCATTGGCCAGTAATGCAATCTGCTGAGCTTCAGTCACAGCCATTCGAACAATTTTATTTTCAGAACCTTCAAAGTTTGCTTATTCCTCCATTGAACCGGGTAATGCTTTTATGAGCATGTTCACATATGAGTTAAATACTTGGAACAACCCTTACAGAGCCTGGCTTCCCAACTGCATACTGAGCAGGTGTCCAACATCTTCAAGGAAGTCCTGTTTAAGCACACAGAGCATCCAGCGTGAAGAAAAAAGATAAAATAAATCAATAAAACTGCATAAACAAGAAACAAAAAGATAGTTTAACACAGTTAACATCTATGTTTTAAAAGACATGCAAACGATTCACTCAAACAAATGGATTGAATTGTAAATCAAAACAAGACAAAATAAATGAACAGGAAGAAAACACATGACTGCAATCTTTCTCGAAATAGACAACATATTCCAATATAACTCGCACACTTAATATTGTAAAACTTATTCACACAGCAGTATTCCCACCAATGCCGGACAGCACTAAATTCAAATACTCACCTGGACCATCAAATTGAAACGATGGGCACTACTAGTGAGTTTATGCTGAAATGCTGTTGCATTGTTAGTGGTTACACTTGAAGGCCTACCAGTGTGACGGTTAGCTCCAGGAGCATACACTAGCTCCCAATCATCAGCTGCGGCCAAAGCAACTGTACTCTCTTGAATGCGTTTTAAATTGGCATCTAGTGCTTGTTCAACACTTGGCCGAAAAAGTTTCAAAAGAACAGGACACAGAGCCAGGCCATGAGCTTCCAACAACAAGCAATTACCCAATGCTATCTGAACACATTCCGCTGCAGCTCTTAAGCCTCCTGCAGCTGCTGATGAAGCTAATGCATGCCTTTTAACAAGATGAGTAAATGCTTCTGCTTGCTTAGTAGCCCACATCACAAGTTCAGAAGTATAAGATGGCTCCTGACCAAAAATAGCCAATCAGTCATTTGCAGCTTGTGCAATTGCTGAAAATACCAGTTGCGCCAGAGCAGCAGTATAAGCTCCTCCATATGATGTGCTTGATGGCCGAAGACTTTGCATGTTATACTGATATCTTTGGAGATGGGCATTAAGCAGCAAACTGTGAGCACGGGGACCGTCTCCAAGCCTTTTAAGAGCTGATATTGCTGCATGAAGTTCCGCACCCCGGGTGGAAGGCTGACAAGCAGCTTCAGCAAGCTGGTCAGCTAATTTCTGCCTGCGTTCAATAATGGAAGTCTGTAGAGACATGAGTGAAGATTGATTCAGGGTTTTCATCTCTTTTGCATCAGAAATTACACGATCCCCTTGATCAAGAGCAGCTAAAGCTTCATCCACTCTTCTTTCAGCCAGGAGAACATCCAGGAGATCAGGAAACTCAACTAACCATTTGTCCAGGTCTGACGTATCCCCATCTTCAGAATTTGAAGCAGCATTTGAAGCTAATCCATCAGAATCAGAGAAAGACAAGGAATCAATGTGAACTCCCTCAGCCAGACCATGTATCAAAGTAGCTTGTGTAGATAGCAGGTTTCTGATAGATGAAAGCTCTCCCTCCAAATCTGATATCTCTTTAGATGTGCTGAAAAATATGCATATTGCTTAAAAGCTAGGAAAATAATGGACACATCAAATTAATAAAAGTACAAATGTTTTGCGGTTAACGATCACTTGAATCTAAAGAAAAATCATATTTATGTTGGTTAAATAATACTGTTAGTATTTTCAAATTTCAAGATAAATAGACACCCAAATAAAACTGAATAAATGAAAAGTATGAAAATAATGACAGCCTAACCCCCCCCCCCCCAAAAAAAGGAGGAAAAACTCCTTTTTTTTGTGGGGTGGGGGCACAAAAGCATACACCACAGGAAAAGAATTTTTCCGCCACAAACATAAACAACAGAATAGTGACCATTTTATATTCTAAAATGGATATTCAGATAACATGGAATGGTTGACTCCAGAATGGTTGAAATGATTACAACTTTCCGGCAATCATTCAAAGCATCCAACAGTGTAGAAGGGAACATGTTTTATATAGCATGTACACACAATAATACGACTATCAGGAGACATGGACGGGTGGGTATGCGTACAAGTCTAGATCAAATCTTCCTAATGTAGCAAATAAAAAAAAGAAATAATGAAAAACAACCAACCGTATGAAGGCAGCATAGTTAGCATAGACACTTCAACGCATTTCCTCAGCAGAAGCTTTCTTTAAGTCCATCAAATATGAACATAATTGCTTTATTTCCTTTAAAAATGAACAAGATAAAATCAGTTGAATTGGAAGAGCATAACACAAAAATGGGAACAAAACACAAGCAGCAACAGATTTCAATGCTGAATTACTAAACAAAAACGCAGGACAAAGTGAGTGATAACCATCTTTGTTGCCACTGTTTGTATAGTTTGATATACTTCATTGCACATTAAATATGAACTGCAACTACATGAAGCCTAGAGGGTCACCAGTGAACAGTGCAAAACTGCGAATCTGCATTCATGCATGCAATTTAGAAGGCAGTGGAAACGAGGGGGAAAGAATCCCTTTCAATGGGCAGTTTACTATTGATAGCAAATGGTCTCTTGCTTCTTTGCGATTCAAAATGCTGTGGCAAATAAGGAAAAACTCAATATCTGACGCATTTTCCAATAAATTCCATGTGTCTAAATGGTTAAATAATCATCATAGGTGCCGAACACCTCTTGGCTCAATAGCACCCCTCCCTATGAGGAGGGCTTAGAATAGGGGTGTGTGTGTGTCATTGATCCATGTAAAAAATAAATAAATATAATTAAGGTTCAATTAATCAGATATCAACGACAACAATAATAATACCTATATAGCACATTGTGTCCAATCAGCAAGATATGAAAATAACAACAAAAGGAAGAACCCAAGTCCTGCATCGGAAGGATTTTGAAGTGAAATTTATTGGGGCCTTGGGCTTTCCAAACTCATGGACAGCATTTGAGTGTCAATGAAATCTGACCTTTCCACTACCCTCCATTCCCCACTTCTCTCATCTCCTTTTCCCCTTGCCTGTGGATTGACAATGGGTTATAAAGCCTGTTTTCTCTACCCTCTCTAGCCTAGGTTGCAGTGCGCAGTGAAATTTATGGCACATTACAAGACATGCATAGGTTAGTTATTGCAGCACATCTCTTCCAAAGATTCCTATTAGAAGATAAATTGTCTATCATACTTCCCTCTTCTTTCTTATTTCTATGTTCGTTTTATTATTTTTTTTAAAAAAAATCCATCAGAAGAAATTATACATTGAATCATTTTTGAATGAACCTATTGATTTACAGATGATTTGCTTGCAAGGAGAATAAAAGATTAATAACTTATGATAACAAATTATATGCTCAGGTGTATAAATGGAAAATTTTTCAAAATGTGACATAAGTTGGTCAGGGGCTGTGGCTATAGATAGTAGAATTTACGATCTTGGAATTAATTCCTCATGACCAGGAAGGAAGGTCGAATCTCCAATATATTAGGCAACCGTAACTGACACTAAAACATTTTCCTACGGTCCAAATGAATTCAACTATCTCCCCTCCCCCTTCTCTTCACCCCGCCCCGAACAATTCCCATGAAACTCAGGAATCAGGACTAACATGATTACGAATCAACCCCCATAAAAATTACATCTACACAGCTAAGAGAAGTGTTTAGAATCCTGGAACAAGGAAAAAAAACTGACCAAATTCATAAATTAACTGTTTAATCAAATTATAATTTTCCCTCAGAATGTCAAGAAAACTGCGCGGTTTTCATAATAAACTGTACATCACTACATTGAAATACAAATGCCAACCTTCTCGCTGAGAGAACATTTGGACTGCACGTAGGCGTCGGCATCGAATTTATCAGACTTGAACACATGGAGACCTTCTTCGAGTTTTGGTCCGTTCTCCTTCACAGGCGTAGCCTTGGACCGAGCAGTCCTCACCGCAGCCATAACCAGCAACTATTGTTGACAGGAACTCCAAAATTGAGCTTTGGAATTCAAAGATCAAGAGCACTAAGCTAATTTAGGGTTCAAAAAATATAAAGAATTAAAATGATAGATCCAACCGCGAATCTAGAAAAGCGTAGTTTTCCGCGAGAGGATGGCGAAAAAGCTTAAGCATGATGTGTAGTATAGACAGCCAAGGAGACGATCCCTAAGAAATCGGTGAGAGTTGGGTAACGGGAAGAAGTTTGTTATGAGAATCGGTTCTTCATTGTTCAACTTCAACTGCTCCTCTGGTTTGACTGTCTTCTTCCCAAGGCAACAAGGTGACATCGAGTAGGCAAAAAACAAAAATAAACAAGGTGACATCGAATTGAATTACATTCCATTATTTTGGCAACAGTATGAGTAATGTAGAGATGAAAAAATAACGATATTAATACATATACAATTTGAATTAATTGAGATTAATACATGAACAAATATTTATTTTTTTATTTATTTACCTGATATTTGTTCATAATGGTCTCTTGCATATTGGGAAGGAGATCATGTTCACAAAAGCATTGCTTGTTTGATTAATTTGATTTACACAAGGAGATTTGAAGATGTAAACGTAGCTGGCCAAAAAAAAAAAAAAGGTTAAATAGGTTTAGGAACAGGTTTATCTTTCAGCCAATATCTATGATTATGTAAACTTGTAATAGCTTGAATGTTATTTTACTTGCATATTTAATGCTACAATTTTTTTTTTTTGGCCATTCCATGTAAAAGAAAGTCCTTGAATGCGTAACCCTTTAAAAATGACACTTAATGTTGATAGATTTTGATTAATAATTCATAAAAAAAATATTATTAATAAAGCACAATAACATTGTGCAATTTATATAGTCAATCTCATATAATGAAGCAGGACTTGTTATTTTTAATTGCATGTACAGCTGTAACGAAATAATACTACCTCCAATCCTTAAAATAAGAGTTCACCTGTCATGTAAATATTAGAGAGTTATAGTTTTAATCAATATCTATTAGCATAGTTTGTGCTAGAAGATTATACATTATAAGTGCAGGTATCATTTTATTAGAAGCAAGTCTGTTTGAAGCACAATCAAATATTAAATGCGTGCTCTATTTTCAATGGAGTTTTGCAGCATAACTTTGATTACAATAATGAGTTCCCGATCCACAAATTAAGAAGAGGAACAAGATATTTAACTCTCTGCATGAAGAATGAAGACTCATTCTCACAGGTTAATAATAAAAGATTTAGTTGCTGCAATAGTCAAAAGCCATGCATCTCCCAGGCCGGTAACATAAATAATTTAAGCCCCAAATAAGTGAATAATTTAAGCATAAACCAAGTTTCAAAATTGCACTAAAGGTCAAAAACAATTTGAACTGTTAAGCTTATTTAGATAGAGGATGTGGAGAAGAGCGAATGCTTATGATACAGGGGTAGATCAAACATGATTCTAAGGAGTCTCATCTCTGACATATAACCAGCCAAAGCAAAAGCATTAACTGGTTAGAAACACCTAAACATCAATTATTAATAGTACACTAATGCATAATATACAGAAAATGAGCAAACAAGAAATATCATAATTTTCACACAGCATTTACGCTAATTTCTTACATGAAAGCTTAAGGGGAGGAATGAAACCCATAAATTTAATCAAAGAAAGATCAATATATATCTGGCAACTGTTGAGTAATTTACAATATACGTACCATATAATAAAAAATTTTCTGAATCAAGACACGTCAGTAAAATATGACTTGAAGTTTCACAGTAAAATGGACACATGAAATGGTACTTTGACAAGAAGAAGGAAATGTTTGTTTAGGTGTAAAGCTATCGTCAAGGTCAAGCCCTCAGGAGCAAGCAATAGTCAGTTTCTAATAATTAAAATCGCACAGGCAATCCTTGTCTTAGTGCGATTTGAACCTTCAACGGCATTCAGAATTCCTTCCAAATATTGCATATATGTCTAACATCGTTGCCACTTTCTCTAAATTCTATAATTTCTACCCATAACCATCCTTCAATAAATCTTCATTTTAAAGGTGAGTTTGGTGGGGGCGTTTGGGCCCCCATAAGCTCAGTGAGTGAGCAAAACGCCAATGGGCCACTGAGAAAAAAAAAAGCATGTGTTTGGTGGGCTTAATAGTCAAAATAGCGTCTGGACTAATTAATAGCTTTTAATCAAAGCTGGTTGAGGGAGCTTATTATCCAGCGTTTGGAATTTACCGTTATTACGCATTTAATTCCTGTCAGTGTTTTCTCTTATCTCTCTCCTCTCCTCTCCTCTCTTCTCATCGGCTCAAACTGAATCTCGAGTGAATCCAGTGGCGTCTTCCTCTGCGCGATCTTCCCTCTCTCGCCGGCCGAAGGTGGTTGTTTAGCTGGATCTTCACCGTCGCTGGAGGTGCGTTTTGTGGGTGCTGTCGTGAGTAGTGGTCGGCGGTGGTTGGGCCTGTCGCTCTTCCTTCCGGTAGCTGCTTTAATTTTATTGATTGCTTTGGCTTTAGCATCAGACGAAATAAAATTGATTTATTGGTCAATCACTTTCGTGTTTCGGCGGCACCCAATCGCTAACTTACTGACCATTAGGCTTCCACCTTCCGGTCTTCAAATCGGACATCATCTGGCTTGACCCTGAGGCGGGGAAATGGCTTCAGCTCTATTCCGCTCACTCGCTCTGATTTCGGCCTTCTCCGTCTCTTATTTCATGGTATCTCTTATTTTCGCTCCCTTGTTCCTGATTTTTTCGATATCATTATTTACTATTTTGATCGAATTTCCATGAAATATTTTCTCCTCTAGCGTTTGTGTAATTGACGAAAACAAAACAGATAAAAATATTGATGAAAACAAGATTCCAGCGCTTGGGTTTTTCTTTCTTTTCTATTCTGTTTAGTTCAGATTCTGTGAGGCATGCTACAACCTTAACTTATAAGCAGCTAAAAGGTTGTTTGTCTATCCAATATGAAACGTTGATATGTTCGACAGTGATAGTTTTGGAAGAGAGGGTTACAATTACAGGGACAGAGCTGGAAGCCTCCCTCTGGGATGCTGAGTTTGACCATGGCAGTGTTGTCTGCTTGATTGTGGTCGTCGACTTTTGCGCTTTCTTTTGTTATTGTTACGAGTGCCTTTAACTTATCTTAGGTGTGAATTATTGTTCAAGCCATGCTATGGAATCGCATTATGAACTAAATAAATCATATGTTGTTAACAGATTGTTGAGACTGAAGCAGAAAAAATTTTTTGTAATATTTTTTGGACAAATTGTGTTAATTTTAAATTCCAATTTTCCCAACTTTAACTTTTATAAAATTTTTTTTTTCAATTTCAAATTTAATTTCTTTCTTACTATTCTCTCTAAAATCACTTATGCTTAAGCCAATCCAAACAAGATTGTAAAAGCTAAATTGACAAACTCTATTTTTTCAATCGCCAATCCAAACATAAATCACATTACACAATCGGGCTTTTACCAAAAACAAGATTACCAAAAGCTAAATGGACAAACTCTATTTTTCCAACCGCTGTTCCAAACACACACATTGTTCATCACTCACATGCTCCATCCTCCTTTATCTCAATATTCATTTTCACCAACCAGTGTTGTTATACAGAATTTATACAAGCTTCTTGCTTCAAAGCTAAATAGGAGGAAAGGAACCAAGCAATTGAACCAAGGAAAAGATCAACAAATATCTGGAAATTGATGAGTAATTTACAGTATAAGAATCATACCACGACAAGTTTTCCGAACCAAGAAATGTCATGTACATGTAGAATGTGACTAGGTTTCATAGTAAAACGGACACATCACATAGTATTTTGACATTCATAATACAGATAGGGCCACCAGTATATCACCCAGCATGTCAACACGAAAAAGGAATCGCTAGTCTTATGTCAATGCAATATGAACCTTCAACAGCATTCAGAATCGCTAATCTTACGTACGAGTGAAGGTCCAGTTGAATCGATTACATCTCTTCGTTTCAAAGTGAAAAGGGGATGAAATATCAAATCGCAAATATAGGACGCTAACATGAACAATGCATCACTTATATAAATTGCAGCGAACAAAAACAACATCCGATTGCTCAGAAAATCAAGCTCAACATGTTAGTAAGGGAAATGAAACATAGAATTGCAAGCGACGAGGCAGAAGACACAGATCCATAGAGAAGAGGAGAGCTTACTAGGCTTCTCAGGTTTGCCATCAACCCACTTAGAGGAGACGAAATGGACCTTCTCACGAGAGAGGGCTTCAGATCTGTGAGGTTCCTTGAGGCAATTCCTGACGAGATTGGCGCAAATGTTGGAGTAGGTGATGTAGGTCATCCTAGCCGCTCTCCAGAACGGAACCGCTGCTGCGTTCGACGCCATCTCTGTCTTCCGCTTCTCGTTCGCAACTTCTTTAGCTCTGTCGCCCCCCGTAATAAACTTATTATAGGGAACATTTAGTAGGGCTTGGGACTTATTTACTTTGTCCAATTTTTTATAGAATCCAAAAGTTGTTTGGTTAATGGGTGGATTTTTTTAAAAAAAAAGTTATTCATAAAAATTTTTCATCCCCTCTCCCTAAAATCCCTCCTACCAAGTAAATTTCTAGTATGTGTTTAGATCAACAGTGATAAAAATGGTTTTTTACTAATATAAAATTAGTTTAACAATATAAAACCCCGCTAGATCTCTCTAAATTTTGAATTTAAATCCTAGAGCATTATAATATAAAAAAAATAAAGGTGGATTTTTTTTCCAGTTTGATTTTTGAAAATTTAAGATTTGAAAGCAAAAAAAAAATTAAGATTTGATAGAAGTTATATTGTATAATGTGATTTATGTTTGTATTGATTTTTTTAAAAAATCCAGTTTGACACTTGACATTAGTTTAGATAATTATTTTGAATTAAGTTTGAATTAAAAATGATTGAAAATAACATGAATTATATCAAATGATTATGTATATTACAAGCGTATATTGTGATAATTTTAAGTGAAATATTAAAATTTAAATTTAAAAAATACCAAAATACTTAATAAAAATATATTTAATGGATACACAAATATATAAATTAAAAATCATACCCATCTAAAATTTGTTAAATAAATAATATTACATTAATAATCGCTCAATACAATTTCATCCCTAATTGTATCACGAACAAGATTCATTGGTATTGAAGAGGATAACTCACCATCTTCGTCGTCATCATCATTCATAAAAAATCCCCCCCTAAGATCCCTCCTACAAACAAACCGTTGTTATGTGTTTAAATAAGTGGTGATCAAAATAGCTTTTTACCAATATAAAATTAGTCTAACAATGTAAAACCCTACTAGATCTCTCTAAGTTTTGAATTGAATCCTAAAGCATGATAATATAAATATAAATAAAGGTGGATTTTTTTCCAGTTTGATTTTTGCAAATTTAAGATTTGAAAGCAAAAAAAATTAAGATTTGATAGAAATTATATTGCATAATGTGATTTATGTTTGTATTGATTTTTTTGAAAAATCCAGTTTGAGACTTGACATTAGTTTAGATAATTGTTTTGAAAGTAAGTTTAAATATAAAATGATTGAAACCCCGACGATTAGATGAAATGGTAGAGTCTCTTCTAGCTTAACCACGGGTCTCGAGTTCGAGACGTGGGAATGCAGCATCTTAGGGGTTAGGGGCGCCAACCTTAATAGTTCCTATCATGCCTCGATCCGGATTAATCTGGGGCCGTTGATGTGCCTGAAAGAAGGCCTGCCCTGGGATACCGGAGGAGAAATCCAAAAAAAATATAAAATGATTGAAAATAACATGAATTATATCAAATGATTGATATATATTACAAGCATATATTGTGATAATTTTAAATGAAATATTAAAATTAAAATACAGCTTTTTACCAATATAAAATTAGTCTAACAATGTAAAACCCTACTAGATCTCTCTAAGCTTTGAATTTGAATCTTAGAGCATGATAATATAAAAAAAAATAAAGGTGGATTTTTTTTCCAGTTTGATTTTTGAAAATTTAAGATTTGAAAGCAAAAGAAAATTAAGATTTGATAGAAGTTATATTGCATAATGTGATTTATGTTTGTATTGATTTTTTTAAAAATCCAGTTTGAGACTTGACATTAGTTTAGATAATTATTTTGAAAGTAAGTTTAAATATAAAATGATTGAAAATAACATGAATTATATCAAATGATTGATATATATTACAAGCGTATATTGTGAAAATTTTAAATGAAATATTAAAATTTAAATTTAAAAAATACCAAAATACTTAATAAAAATATATTTAATGGATACACAAATATATAAATTAAAAATCATATCCATCTAAAATTTGTTAAATAAACAATATTACATTAATAATTGCTCAGTACAATTTCATCCCTAATTGTATCACGAACAAGATTCATTTGTATTGAAGAGGACACCTCACCATCTTCGTCGTCGTCGTCATTCATAAAACCCCCCCCCAAAATCCCTCCTACAAACAAACCGCTATTATGTGTTTAGATCAGTGGTGATCAAAACAGCTTTTTACCAATATAAAATTAGTCTAACAATGTAAAACCCTACAAGATATCTCTAAGTTTTGAATTTGAATTCTAGAGCATGATAATATAAAAAAAAATAAAGGTAGATTTTTTTTTTCCAATTTGATTTTTGCAAATTT
This sequence comes from Inga laurina, assembly GCA_963855925.1. Lineage (NCBI taxonomy): Eukaryota > Viridiplantae > Streptophyta > Magnoliopsida > Fabales > Fabaceae > Inga > Inga laurina. The sequence goes on from OY979711.1 coordinate 16,048,512, forward strand.
AAGATTTAAAAGCAAAAAAAATTAAGATTTGATAGAAGTTATATTGCATAATGTGATTTATGTTTGTATTAATTTTTTTAAAAAATCCAATTTGAGACTTGACATTAGTTTAGATAATTATTTTGAAATTAAGTTTAAATAGAAAATGATTGAAAATAACATGAATTATATCAAATGATTGATATATATTACATGCGTATATTGTGATAATTTTAAGTGAAATATTAAAATTAAAATTTAAAAAATACCAGAATACTTAATAAAAATATATTTAATGGATACACAAATATATAAATTAAAAATCACACCTATCTAAAATTTGTTAAATAAATAATATTACATTAATAATTGCTCAGTACAATTTCATCCCTAATTGTATCACGAACAAGATTCATTGAGGACACCTCACCATCTTCGTCGTCGTCGTCGTCTTCTTCTTCGTTGTCATCTTCTTCGTTGTCATCTTCATCATCAAGTATAGTTTCAAGCTCAGCTTCTATAAAATCAGTATCAGTTTGAGAATTTCTCCTGATAAAATTATGTATAGCCATGGTTGCACAAACTATACGGACTTGTATTGAATAATCATATTTCCGCATATTTTTTAAGATTTGAAACCTATTCTTCCATACTCTAAAAGTCCTTTCTATAGTGCTCCTCAACCTTGAATGATAATAATTGAAGACCTCGTTATCATTTTCAAATCCCGGATGTCGCTTGAAGTCTATAAGGTGATAACGCTCATGTTTGTACGGACCAAGATATCCATCTGGTGTTGGATAGCCAGCATCCACCAAATAATATTTTCCTAACAAATAATTGAGTTATTTTAATAGTGTGAAATTAATAAAAATGTAAAATGAATAAAAATTTAAATGTACCTCGAGGGGGATGGGGGAAATTCATATGTGGAGTTGAGATAGCAGAGTCAAACACCTGAGCATCATCCGCAATACCTTCCCATCCCGCCAACACAAAAGTAAAACACATATCCCAATCACATACAGCCATAACATTCTGTGTGGGATATCCCTTTCTTCCAATATATTTGTCTTGCTTATGACGACTAACCACACATGGTATATGAATACTGTCAATTGCTCCTATTGCATCCTTGAAAAATGGCCAATGTCGTCGATCATTTGCTATATTTGGGTGACATTCACGAAATGTAGAATTGCGTGGTTTGATATTTTCCCTGGCTAGATTAAGGCAAGCCTTTAAAACTATGTGAAAAAGCCTACTTACAGTTTCTCCCGAATGTTGAAATCTTTCTTGTATCATTCTATTACATTGTCCATGTCCAATAGTGTGCAAAAACATGGCAACCATTTCTTGAACTCCAATATACTTAGAATTCCGCAACCCATGTTTAACCAATTTAGAGCATAAGCTGTTGAAAACATGTTTTTCCATTCTAAACATGTCATAACATTGCGATTCATGCCCTTCCATTATTTCTTGCACCCATAAATAACCTGTTTGCTCACTAATTTTACGTGGTTCTTTGCACACGTAAGGCATCACATATTGACACAACAATACAGTTAACTCTTCATACGCTGTTAACTCTTCATCTATAAGAGATAATAGTTGAGATTGTTCATCTTTCTCCATCTCCTTTGACATGAATTGATTGTTCCAATTTGCTAAGTTAGCAACCTGTGAGTGTGGTTAAATTCAAATGTGAGCATCTTAAGTGACAAATAAGTACTATTTTTCTCTTAAACACGCAAACACATAACATCAATTTTAAAAGATAGATCAAACTAAAAACAACACCAACATTCGTTAGGTTACATACTTTCATAAGTTGCACACACCAACATACAATGAATTAATGCCATCTAATACTAAATCATAATTAAAGTGTTCTAAAATATAGTTCAAGCATCTTAAGTGACAAATAAGTACTATTTTGCTCTTAAACATGCAAACACATAAAATCAATTTTAAAAGGTAGATCAAACTAAAAACAACAAAAACATTCGTTAGGTTACATACTTTCATAAGTTGCACACACCAACATACAATGAATTAATGCCATCTAATACTAAATCATAATTAAAGTGTTCTCAAATATAGTTCAAGCAGGGTGGGTATTGCAGCCATGGCAATGGGTTGTAAGCCGCATCATGCAACCATTTTATCAAGTAGTCCGATTAACTTTAAGTGAAACAAACGTTTCCCAAGTCTTGTGCATCATAAGTTTTATACATTGACTACGAAAGTCAGAGTCACTTGTAATTTCCTCAATGCAGAGCAGTTCAGCCATAACCTCACTAATTAATACACCTTTGATTTCCTTTAATACCATTGTTCTATCCTTAGATGCAGCAGCTATGATACCCACCACATCCGCTATTTGTCTTGACAAATTAGTTTCCAGAATCTAGCAGCAAATTAGTTGACAAATTCAGATTTTCCATTCCATATTCCTTGTCCAGGCAAAGGTCAAGTGACAACCCACAAAAATTCAATCTTTGGTTTTCCTTTAATTCAAACTTACAGCCAACAATTCTAGCTTCTCAATCAATTAATTAAAATTCCAATGTCAATGGGAATATGACAGTAATAAATCCGCAAAAAAAAAAAAAAAACAGCAAAGAGAGTAAGATAAGGATTTAAGGAGAGAAAAAAGAGGTTGACTTTAAAACCTAACATTATTTAAATTTTGAAGGATAAAAAGTCAAGCCAAAAAAGCAACTTGGTACATAATTATCATCCAAGCACCGATGTTGTTTAAAAGGTGAAGCCTTGAACCAATGTTGTTCAACCTATGAATTCATAAGAATTATATGATGAAATATTTCAGAAAGAACTCTAAATTAAAATTAATCTCTCTTAAAATACCTGTTCCAAACACAGAATTCACTCATTTGGATTGAATCAGTTTTCTGTTTCAGCCACTTGAGATTATTTCCATGTATCTAAGTACTAAAATTGCTGAAACGAATCTGTCATATATGGACATCATTTGAAGCAAGAAGCAGCTGGCATGATGAAGAAAATTGAGCTTGAACTTCCAAAACGGTTGAAGATCTACTTTTAGATTTCTATGTATCTTCTTCACACATTTCTTTAAGAAGTCAAAACATAGAATATCACCAACAATAAAAAGCATGTTACTCTCAGCAAACTCTTGGGGTAAGGTTTAGGGTCGTGCTCCATACAAGAGTTAAACCAGATAGAACTACAGTTGGAGAAGAGTGTGAGCATCATTCGAGCAAGAAAGGTTCCATCACTAAACTCTTATTATTTTGCTTTAATTTCCATCTTCATAATAAGTATAAATCATTCATCCATTCTCAACTTGGACTTCTCAGAATCAAGCTTACAACGAACAAATCGAGCAACTAAAAGCAAAGGTCAGCTTTCCATATATATGTATAGTAACAATTACAAGATGAACTTTGTTGCAAAGGTATATAAAAGTCAAGACATTTTTCAGAATCATCAGTTTGGAGGGTTGTGTAATCAAAACAAGATGCTCAGACTAGCAAACCAGTAACGCACCGATTACTCTAAAACAAATACATTATGCGCAAATAGATAGATTGCTCTAATGTGTGTTTGGGAATTACCCATACCTAGGTTTCAAACCTGAGTTTACGCAAACCGAAACAAAATTTCTCTCAGACCTAAAAGTTATTCTAAAAAACTAATCCAAATAAATAAGACAAATGATCAGATTACTCACAGTCACAGCAAGCTAACAAACCAGTACAAGTCACGCAAGGAAAGTTAAACACCCAAAGCTCATGTACACCAAGCAAGGGTTACATGAAGGTTAGATCTTACCCGACCAAAAAGCGACCGCCAGACAACAGATCGGCAGAGCAAAGCAGAGTAGAGAATAGCAGAGTAGCAGATCGAAGACGAGATCGAGATTTTAAGCTAAACCAACACGGAGAGCTTGCATGCGCAGATCGGCGAGACAGAGAGTGAACAGATCCAGGACGCACGACACTATAGACAGCCGGAGATACAAAGGAGAAGAGATGATAAATCAGCCAGAGAACGCCGCACCCGAAGCCACGGCCAGAGCGAAAAGGGAAAAGAGACAATGACCACAAAGATAATCGGTTGAAGAGAAAAGAAATACTGGAAATGGACCAGAACCCAGCCACAAGGAGAAGAGGCTATGGCAGGCGGACAGGAGAGGATGGAGAGGGTATTTGAATTTAGCTTTTTGGTGAATAACATGAGGAGAATAAATATTTTAAAAAATTGATTATGATCATCGGTTAAAAAAAAAAAAACAGACAGATTTTGATAAAATATAATGTTTAAGTATTATTATTAGAATTATTTTTTTATTATTAAATTAATAAAAAAGACATTATCTTTTATAATAATCTATTTTATTATTATTACTAAAAGCATAGAAACAGTAAGGAAATAACAGGGTGAACTAGTTGATTTCATTATGAGTCTTTAAATTGAACGGGGATAACACTATTTGTGGTTAATTAACACCACAGCAAATGGATTTTCGAAATGCATTACAGGATTTAATGCAAGATTTTGATTGATTTCATATTTTCATGAATAATTAATTATTTATTTGTGGCACACACTTATCAACATGTTTTGTAGTAGCTAAAAAAATCCTTAAATTCATTAATTCCACATTAAAATTTAATAACTTTCCAACTTTAACCCTATTATATATATGTTATGCCTTATGAGAACAAAATTTACATAATAATTAATGAAAGATAAAATTGCATATTTATATGTAAAATTTAATAATGTGACTTATAAATAGGACAAAAAATATAATAACAAATTGTACAAAAAAATTAATGAAGAGTAAAATTGTATATTTATAAGAAAAAAAATTAATGATGTGACTTACAAATAGTCTAAAAACATAAGAATAAATTTTACACAATAATTAATGAAGAGTAAAATTGTATATATACATAAAAAATTTAATGATATGACTTACAAATAGGACTAAAAACATTCTCTTTGACAATCTAGCAAAACAATTGAAATAGAGGAGTCCCTTTAGAACTTTATCCATATTTAATATAATGGAATGAGTGATAACCAAGAAGACTTAATAATAATTACTAATAATTTATTAATAACTAATTTAAATGCTGTTGCAATAGAAAACTTATATCAATGTGATTTAAGTTTGGGTTTACACTCAAGTCATATTTCGACTCATTTTATTTTAACTCTTAAAAAATATTACAATATAATATGACAAGCATTCTTGATGATCAAAATGACACTTGGGCCATTATTATTACATGTGCTCTGATAAAGTTTGTTTATTTCAATAAGACCCCACTGAATGTTCCTTAAAATGTTGGCATGATTTTAAGAGACAAGCATGTATGTCAAGCGTGAACTTTCCTTGAAGGGTTGGCAAGCATTTTCCTATCATTACTTATGATGACTTGCAAAATATACACAGAGAATCAGGATTAATGGTTTTGTTACGAAAAGGAGAGTATGAGAATGTTTCATGCAAGAGGTCAAGAAGGGTGAGCTACTATTTTAAAATTTTTGAAGTACTTGACAACATTGACCAATATAAAATGACCTCATGCCCTTGGAAGTTTGGATGTCACAATACAACATATTTTCAAGACTTTGATTTCCCAATTCCTATAAAAAAACCATTACAGATTACACAACAAACATTGAAAAACTAATTGAATAGGAACATTCAATATTTTTATTTTAATGACCCCAATTCCAATTGTCAAATTTTATGTGAATCCCTTCTATGTTATGCAGTTGACTTTTACTCACCTATGGTTCCTCTACAAAAAAAAAAGAAAGAAAGAAAGTTATCTTCATATAATTTCACTTCAGGTATTTGATTTTTGTTGATCAATTTGGTTTTGTTCCTCAAGTAAACGTACTTTTCGTGGAAGTACTGCATGGGTGAAGTTAGACTTGATTTCCTTATGTGATTTTCAGCCAAGGAACATGAACTAAAGGCCTCAATCCACCCCCGTAGGCGGGAAGGTTGTAGGATAAGGGGAACAGATCTTGATGCACTGGCTTTCTTGTAGTGACAAAGAGCCCTTCTTGCTTCTTCATCAAAAAGAAATTCCTACAATAGTAGATGCTGCTAAATCAACTATTGTTGGAAACCTTTTCCTTCGGTTCCATATTGTTCCCCATAATGTTGACATGAAACTCGCTAGTAGAGAATTAAAAAAAGGTTGTGCCTGGATTTGAGCTAGACTTGCTAGCATGCTCTTTTTGTTATTTTCCTTCAAAAACAACATTTCAATCTCATATACCATATTCATCATTTGTTTATAATGTCTTCAATAAATGAACATAGTATTTATAAATAAATTTAAAGGATGATTAATAAACCCCTTGAATTAAAATCAATTTATTCATATCTAATTAGCAAAGTAACATTTTAAAGATGACATAAACAATAAATATCGTCCCATGCGTCGCACGGGGAGAACATCTAGTTGTATATAAAGGATAAAATTATATTTTATATTTTTTTAACATTTAAATTTTATAATAAATACCAAAAATAAAATAAATTTGTGTAAAAAAAATTAAAATTATAACATTTGTCAATTATGTAACATGAAAAAATTTAGATCAATCACATATATATATATATATATATATATATATATTAATAAATTGTATAGTAAAAAACCATTTACAAATAGTAATGATTTAAAATAATATCTTTTCGATTGAAATACATAATTTATTCTATAGCTAAATGTTTGGTGGCTAAAAAATGGAATTTTAAACATATAAGAGTGATGTTTTTGTAATAAAACTTACAAAATTTAAGTTCTGTTTTCCTAATATAAATTTGTATCCATTTTCGATTGAAAATAATCTACTACAAAACACCAAACACAAGTTCATGATAGGGGTACAATTACATTTCACATGTTCTACATAATAAAATACGTCAAAATAAGGAAACAATACATGACTAATGCTCTTATGTAAAATAAATGATTTGATCTCTTATAGAATCACAAAGAGAAGCCATGTCAGATGAAAATGTTATTGATGAAGGCATTGTTGGAGATTCTAGTGCGTCATTGTCATCATCATCGTCAGTACATAAAATACTCTCTTGTTCATGGTGTTGGAAGCCAAGATCAGAAATAGATGTTCTTTTAATGAAATTGTGTATAACCATTATAGCACAAACAATTTTAACCTATGTTGGAAAGCTATAGCTATACATTCTCTGTAAGATTTCAAACTTTTTCTTCCAATATCCAAAAGTTCTTCTGTTGTGTACCTAAGACTTGAATGCAAGTAATTGAAGGTCTTATTTTTATTTTCAAGCCAAGATTACCTCAAAAACTCAAGGGGATGGTAAAGCTCACATCTATATATGGACCAAGGTATCCAGTCGGTGTTGAATAGCCAGCATCCACCAAATAATATTTATATGTACGAAATATGTGATTAATGTCAATACATATCTTTATAGTTAACAATAATTAAATTGTAGGAATTATAAGCATACCTTTATGTGGATAGGGAAAATTAATCGATGGAGTTGTGAGAGCATGATCAAATATACCAGCATCATACGCAATATCTTCCCATCCAGCTAGTACAAAGGTAAAACACATGTCCCAATCATAAACCATCATCACATTTTGCGATGTAAATCATTTTCTTATAATATATTTTGATTTCATATTTGGTAAATCCTTTATGCGATGTAAAACACATGTCCCAATCATAGACCTTGCATGGAATGTGTGTGCCATCAATTGATCCACTAGCATTTTTTTAAAAAAAAGGCAGTATCGATTACTGAGGCGTATCTTTGAGTGAATGTTCTCAAATTTAGGATCTTATAATTTGATATTGGATATTGCAAGACTACAACTTTCCTTTAAGACAGCATACAAAGCCCTATGAATTGTCTCTCCTGAGAGCTAAAATCTTTCTTGTTGCAGCCTACTCCCTACCACATGTCCAACGGTGTTTAGAAAAATTGTAACCATTTCATGTATACCTATATTTCTAGTTTCCCTCAAACTATGTCATTGCAATTCAAAGTAAAGTTGACAAAAGACATGAAGTTCCATTATAAACATGTCATAACAACAGACAAAATTGCCACATAGAACATCACGCACCTATGCAACACCTGTATAGTCACTAGTGTGTTGCGGTTCTTTATATAAATATAGCTGAGCTTATGCACCAACATATGCTGCAACTTTTAGAACTCTTTGTGACCGCTGCTTCCCATGGTCTGCAATAATTTTCAATTCGGTGTCCATACTTCCTTTTTCTTGTGGACATATACATTAAATTCATAAATGAAAATGACAACAATTATATAGTCAAAATATGCACACAAATAACATTGAACGATAAAGCAATAACATGACATTGAGAAACAAGTGAATGATGTCCTGTCGAAACATAATTCATACTAAAAAGGCAAATATAGTAGTCATGACCTATATAGTAACATCATTTCTAATACAATTCATTTATGTCCATAACATTCATACCTCAGAAACACCAGAAGTTTGTCCCTCATATCCTTTATTGCTGCATACATTTCCCTTGCAGGTAGGTGGTTCATAAGGAGGTCTACACATCGTGTATAAAATTCATTATCAGAGACAACTTTAGGAACTTGATTAAGGTGACTCATGACTCCCGCAATTGGTATCTCATAAGCATGTGCTTCTGCAGCTATCCTTTCGACACATGCTTTTGCTACAATTCTATCAACCCGTGCTTCTGCTACAATCCTATCAGCTTGTGCTTCTGCTACAATCCTATCGGCACATGCACGTTTTGCATCAATGTCATTTGCATAAGTTATCCTACTGAGGGCATTTGCTATTTTCGATATGGCAGGCCCTTTCTTTTTCATTGCATCACCCCTCGTCTTTACCCCCAATGAGCTAGTTGTTCTACCACTGCTACTTATTTTGTCTCCACCACTTATTCCCTTCCCTTTCTCATTATTCCCTCCACTACCTCTACTGTTATTGAAATTGACTGAATTCAACTCCCCACTTAACCCAGTTGTTGACCCTAACACTTCATTATTATCTCCTGAACCTTCTTGCATATCATATTTAGGCAGGCCATCAGTAGGGAATGACATGGATGATGGTGCCCAATGATATGTTCCTGTGGCCGCCACACTTAAAAACAATTGGGTTAATTTTTCTCAGAATTAGAGTCCTTTATTTTTGAATTTTTCATAACTTAGAACTTCCTGTACATTTTTCACCAAATTTATTACATAATATATAAAAGCACAATAAGATGAAATAAATATGTACGCTGACATAAGTTATTTACTAACCGTTGTTTTCTTCTCCCACCAATTATCATCAGTAATAATAGTGTTCTTATCATTATCCCATCCAACGCCTGTCTCATGTAACAATCTATCCCACAGTTGCCAATCCTTTCGTAAGGCATCATGTTTGTTTTTAAACTGGCCATTCTCATACGCTCTGCTAGTCTTTACAGTGAAGAAATCGAAAATTTCTTTCCATCCATTCTTGGTAAAGCTTGTGCATTTCCTTATTCCTTTTTGAACTTGTTCTAGGCACACAAGTCAGTGAACACTTTTGTGCTTTTTATATCTCAAGAAACTTTAACATTATCCTTACTCATTATGCTGCTACCTTGCCTGTTCCCAAAATTAAGTGGTTTGAAACAAATGGTATAAATAAGTTTTTAATAACTGAATTGTTCCCCTACTCATCTTTTCGATATTCTGAATTCAGTACTCAATTTTTGGTTTCATTTGTTTCATAGAAATCTGATGACATCTAAGCTCAGCAAACTACATACCTCAGACAAAGCAAGAGCACAATCCAAGAACTTGTGACTTTTCCAATCTGCAACCCGAGCACAGACAAAGACAAAGGAGCAACGACCACGGAGCATAGAGCTTAGACCAATGACAAGGACTACAGATGAAATAGCAAGCACCACGGACCAAACACTCTCAAATCCAAACACTCTTGAATCTAAACACTAATTCATGCACACAGAGTACAAACAAAGGGGAGGGAATACATATTACATATCACAGACCAAGGAGCACGGACCATGGAGAATAGAACAAGAGGAGAGGGTTTAACCTTACCAATTGGAGGTTAAGATTATAGAGCACAGAGCAACAGATCGGATAACACAATGAACAAATGTTGTCTTCTAACCTGGGAAGGACATTACAACCATGTCTTTGAACCCCTATCACCCACAACCTTCACCAATCGTTTGGAAGGAAGAAGTCAACAGTTGAGAGAAAAGAGAGAAGATGGAACCTTGTGAAATACTGGAAGTAAGAAGAAAGAAACTCACCAGCACCCACCACCTTCTCCGATTGCCATGAACTACCAGTACCCACAGCCTTCTCTGATCGCCTAGAAGAAGGAAGTTGGCAGTTGATAGACGACAGAACCGAGAGAAATCACTGAAGTAAGAAGAAAGAAACTCACCAGCACGCACCACCTTCTTCGACCGCTGCGAACCACCAGCACCTATCGCCTCTCCAATTAGCTGGAACAAAGTCGAGACTTAAGTTGTAATACCCCAAATTTCGATTAAGGGCTAATGATGATTATTGAGAATGAAATTAATGTGGAAAAATGTTTTTGGTGAAAAAGAAGTGAATTGTGACTCGAATTAATTATTGAAAATGCCCAACACCCTGTATTTTTACATAATTATGTGACAAATAATTCTTTGGGCTAAATATGAGGGAAATGGCGAATGGAATAGAGAAAGAAATGAGAAAATGTATTATGTGGCAATTTAGTAAAAACTTCCATGATCAGGGGAAAAATTGAAAGAATGGAATTTATCGATAAATTAGTTAGTGATTAATGGAGAAATTAATTGCTAACTAAGAAGAAATGAGATGTGTGACTAAATGACTAATGAAGTGGTTAGAGTAACTAATTGATTACTTACTTTATGAGAACCAATGAGAGAGTGACATGTGGCAAGATTGCATGATGGTAAAGTGGTTGGAGGAAAGTCAAAGGCCCAATTGTTTGATCATTTTCCCTCTCTCTCCCCTCTATATTTTTTGTTGGTGAGGCATGGGGCATGGGAAGCACTCATTTCATTCTCTCCAACACTCTTCGTCTCTTTTCTCTCTCTCCAAATTCGTGCAGCCTTGGAAATAATAGAAGGAGGAAGAGCTTTGTGAAAAAGGTGAGTTTTTGACCCTCCAAATGACCTCCTATGTAAAAACTCTCTTCATCAATCTTGTTCCTTGCATTGAGATCTTCGATTTGATGCCTTGTGATGTGTCTTGGATAGTTAGAGTTGGATTTAAGTTGAAATGTGAAGTTTGTGAATTTTGGGAAATTGGCATTGTGTTATTGATTATGCTATATTTTGTGAAAGCAATGTGAAATTGGCCATTTTGATGTTTTCATTGGTTTTCTTGTGAAATTCTGTATAATAATGAGTTTTGGATTGGATTTTGAAACCATTGGAGACATAGTTGCAAAATTGAAAAATTCTGGAAATTTGTTAAGTGGAAATTGCTATGCAAGTGGCCAACTTTGCATGGTAATTTGAAATAGCAAATGGTCTTGAAAAATTCTGAAACTTTCCAGTCTTAAAGTTCACATGCCAAGCTTCAAAATGGGTACATAATTTATGTCATTTCATTTTGTGAGCTGAGAGTTATGATTTTCCAAGATTTGGTGTTGAAACTGGACTTAATTCTAGAACAGTATGAACATTTGTGGAATTCTGGATTTTTGTGGTTATGGATAGCCTTGAACATATTTTTCCAATAAAGAGGACTTAAATATCTTTCATTAGGCTTTGAAATCACCTCATTTCAATTTTTCTGGAATTAGTTATGATTTTTAGAAGTTCATCCAAGAAACATGATTTTCTTGGCCATAGCCAGAGGTTTTTGACCGCGGCCCAAATGTTTCGGACCTATTTTTGGCAGTGGCCAGGGGATTTTTGGGCTGCGGCCAACCCCCAAAAATCAGCATTTTGCACTTCTAAAATGTGGTTTTTGGTATAGTTTTTCCCAACCCTTTAGGCATTTGTTTGGGCTTCTAGTAGCCGCCTAAGGGACTTTAATGATAACCAAATCTAAGTGTTTTGAAGACATTCGAGTATTGGGATAAGTGGTAACCTGTTGTCCTTAATTTTTATTATAGGATTTGATAATTGCCCGGAATGGAGAAGGCTTGTGCCTGAACAAGAATAGAAAGAGCAAGATAGTGACACTTTATCCTATATCATATGTAATGCATTGCTTGTTTGGTATCTTTGAATGAGCGAGAGGATGTGGCGTGAGCCCAGCCTTGAATATTGTTGAGGGGACGTGGCGTGAGTCCGGCCTTGGATAGGGGACGTGGCGTGAACCCAACCTTGAATATTATTGAGGGGACGTGGCTTGAGCCCAGCCTTAAATATTGATATATTGCATTGTGATATATGTTTACTTGCTATGTTTGATTATGCATCATATACGTAAATTGTTGCTACTGGGATTCTTCTGAATCTCACTCTTTCCAAATAACATTTTTAAGACAAGGCAAGTGGATCGCGAGACAAGCAAGTGAGCAAGGTCAACTAGGATTGCTAGTGGTAGTTCTAGTTATTTTTTATTTTTGGTTATCATTTGAACAACTGTATGTATATATTAGGTGGACCATAGATTTGTAGTTATTGTGTAATCCCTGGCATGGGAAACTGAGATGGACGGTGATGCCCTATAAAACTCTTGGATTAATGATATTATCTCAGGTGAATGTCGGAAATTTTGTTAATACTTTGATATTATATATATGACAAACTGAACAGGCCATTTGTTTTACTTTAAAATGGATGGAGATCGTATTGTACAGGTTTTTGTAAAAAGTTTTTAATTACTCTCGATCTCTTATTCAGTTATAAAACGAGTTTAAACACTAATCGCGGCCTTAGATAACGGCAGGGGTTACACAAGTATTGAGAGAAGGTTCAGAAATTGGAACATGAGACAATGATAGGAATGAGAAATCGAAGAAAGAGAAAGGGCAGGTTGCAGAAATGAATGACCCAACGACTAAAAAGTTAAAAAAAGAGTTTTTTCAAAAACCATGTTTTTAGGTCCCAAACCATGGTTATGTGCAAAAAAAAGTGCTTATGTGGTTTTTTTATGTATTTAGATAAATTTCTCTCAAACCATGGTTTTATCTAAAAAAGTTCTTCTTCACATGACATTAGAGGCATGTAATTGAGATAGTGAGAGGATTTTTTTGGCTTATGACAGGGTCTGCTTGTTTTTACTTTTTAGAGGTGTTTTTAAAAGCATTCGAGGTATGTATGTGAGATAGTGAATGGAATTTTCTCTTAACTAGCCTAGGCCCACGCGATGCATGGATAAGAGACCGGATATTTATTAATGTATTGTTATATAAAAAATCACTTGAATTTAAAACAATGTTTTGTAGTATGGAATACATAATGACCTATAAAGAGATATATATGAGTGGAAAAGTGATATAGCAATTTTGACTTTCATTTCTCAATATATACATAAAATACTCAAAAACTGCTATATATAAAAAGTCGTAATTAATTTATTAGAATCCCTATATTTTCTATTGAGTAGATATCCTAAATTTTCACATTTGTGCATATTTATATTTATAATTATAGTATTATATTCATTCCTTTTAAAGATTTCAAAGGGAATAATCAAAATACTAAATTAATTATTTACTTAATATTTTATATCTATCATCCCCATTATTAATTTACTAAACATTGTTTAATTACCTTCTCCATTATATATCTATCATAACCGCCTCGCATTATTATCTCTTTTTTTTATTTTAGTGTTTTATGGCCACCATTTTACTTATGTGTTGGCCAGGAAGATGCTTACTGCTCTACTTTTATATAGTTAAAAAGTCGTAATTAATTTATTAGAATCCCTATATTTTCTATTAAGTAGATATCCTAAATTTGCACATTTGTGTATATTTATATTTATAATTATAGTATTATATTCGTTCCTTTTAAAGATTTGAAAGGGAATAATCAACATATTAAATTAATTATTTACTTAATATTTCGTATCTACCTTCCCCATTATTAATTTACTAAACATTGTTTAATTACCTTCTCCATTATATATCTGTCATAACTGCCTCACATTATTATCTTTTTATTTTTATTTTTATTTTAGTGTTTTGAACCTACAATTTTGCTTATGTGTCAACCAAGGAGATGCTTACTGCTCTACTTTTATATAGTTAAAAAATCACTTGGATTTAAAACAATGTTTTGTAGTATGTAATTTATTATGATCCCTATATTTTCTATTGAGTAGATATCCTAAATTTGCACATTTGTGCATATTTATATTTATAATTATAGTATTATATTCGTTCCTTTTAAAGATTTCAAAGGGAATAATCAAAATATTAAATTAATTATTTACTTAATATTTTGTATCTATCGTCCCCATTATTAATTTACTAAACTCTGTTTAATTACCTTCTCCATTATATATCTGTCATAACCGCCTCGCATTATTATCTTTTTTTTTTATTTTAGTGTTTTGAGCCTGCCATTTTGCTTATGTGTCAGCTAGGGAGATGCTTACTGGTCTACTTTTATATAGTGAAGTACTGCTCTACTTTTATATAGTTAAGATTTGTGAAAAAGTACTGAAACTTTTTCTCTTCTTCCCAAAGAGGCACTTTGCTTTTCTCTCATAAGTTTAGAAACATTCATTTCCCAATTAAATCTAAACCACCGGAACCAACATAGAGTTGGTCTATTAGTGTAAGACCCCGCTATATCCCTCTAGGTCACAAGTTCGAGTCCCAAAGAATACACTTGCATTAGGAGGGGCAGTTACGAATCCCAAACCATATATACTCATTTCCATTAAAAATATAAGAATTAGATAATTAATTTACATATATTAAAAAATGTGTGTAAATTTTTTTAAAAGACCCTTTCTAATCATTTACATTAGAAACTACCCTTATGGATAGAATCTTTCTTTACATCTGTGTTAGGAAGTGGCTGTGTATTATATGTATTGTTATTGCGGTATAATTGTACAGTTGGCAGTAGCTAGGATTGGACCGTGTTCTACTTTCAAAATCAAAGATCTTAGCCAACTCAGATATTTTTTGGGTTTAGAAGTGGTTCGGTCTAAAAAGGGAATTGTCCTTAGCCAAAGAAAATAAACACTTGATCTTATTTCAGACATGAAATTAAGTGGTGCAAAGCCTTTGAGTGTACCTATGAAAAGGAATTTGAGGCTGAGTGCTTAGGGAAGAATATCTGTGAAAGTTAAAACAAGGAAGAAAGGGATTGTCTATAAGGATCCCATTTTGCAACAGCCAGGAATGTATCAAAGGTTAGTAAGGAGATTGTCATATCTTACTAAAACTAGATCTGATATTTGTTTATTGTGCAGACTTTGAGTCAGTTTATGCTAGCTCCTAGGAAATCCCATATGGAAGCTATTGTTCGAGTAGTGAGATACTTGAAGAGCAATCAAGGAATGGGAATATTGCTCTCGGCAACAAAGGAGGAGAAGTTGGAATGTTACGTAGATTCAGGCTGGGGAACTTGCAGTGACGCAAGGAGATCTATTACAGGTTGTCATGAGATTTGGTGATTCATTTGGTTTGTTGGAAATTAATGTCAAAGTCTTCCGCTGAAGCTAAATATCGGACTCTAGGAGTTGTTGTTTCTGAGATAACATGGCTGTCTTGTTTGTTACAAGACCTGAACGTAAAAGGACTCGAACCAGTAGAGGTCTTTTGTAATAGCAAGGCTGCGATCCACATTGCAAGTAGTCTAGTTTTCCATGAACATATAAAACACATTGAGATCGATTGTCACTTTGTACATGAGAAGCTTCACGAAGGAATGATTTGTTTGCAGCATGTTAGCGCCAAAAATCAATTGGCAGATATCTTCACTAAGGCTCTTGGCAAAGAAGATCATGACAGGATACTAAGCAAGT
Source organism: Inga laurina (assembly GCA_963855925.1). Classification (NCBI taxonomy): domain Eukaryota; kingdom Viridiplantae; phylum Streptophyta; class Magnoliopsida; order Fabales; family Fabaceae; genus Inga; species Inga laurina. The sequence continues at coordinate 16,064,503 of OY979711.1, forward strand.
CAGACACTATAAACTTGTACGGCCCCCAACTTGAAGGGGGTGTTAGGAAGTGGCCGTGTATTATATGTATTATTGTTGTTGTTGTTATTGTTGTAATATAATTGTATAGTTGGCAGTAGTTAGGAGTGGATCGTGTTATACTTTGCCTATAAATAGGCATTTTGTACATCGTAAAGTTTTTGCTGGGTTTTCAATAATATTTAGATTTTCCTGATTTACAATATGTAATCAATAGGAATAAATTTTTTTAGAAAAATACTTATAAATTGGAGGACAAAACGAGTTGAGGTCTTTACATTTATTTAGGATCAAAACAAAACTCTCTATCGGTTCTTACATTTAGGATCAGAGAGAGTATTAAACTACATATGCTCTAAACATGTTTCCTTTAAGATAATTTTCTTTTCTATGAAAACTTTTTACAACCTAATTTAGGGGGAAAACCCTTAAGTACTAAAATTCACATATCTAGATCACTTTATTAGATTTTTGCTAAATTATTTATTCTATCAACTAACTTTGATTATTAACACTGCTAAATTTTAAATCTAAAATCTATTTGTTCTGATTTGATTTGGTAAAAACGTATCAATTCTTCAAGTAGCAAAGTTTTCTCTACCAATTTAAAGCATACATTATATAGCTAATTTAACTCCATTCAAGCTTACTAGTTAGCAAACATACTACGACCAAGAGGGTGTCACAAGGATTGTCACAACAGTACAACCTTTATTGTTTCTAAACACATTCCATCTCTGTAGTCCGATCAGATGTACGCGTATTGAATCAGTTATGTAATGAACAAGTAAAGAAAAAGACTCAGGTGTATCATTAAGCAATGTCTGGTTTGGGGGCAAAAAAAAAAAAATTTTAAATGATGAGAAATTGCATTGCCTAATAACATCATTAAGGCAATACAATTTCCTATTTTCTTACCACAAAACACTTCTCCCCGTAATAAATATTGCATAAATAAACAGCCTAACCTGCACTTCTCAAGGTCGCTACATCAAGTCTTGCAAAAGCAAGTCCAACATCCCCTTTCTTTTTTGCTATTAAAAAGCATACACTAAGGGCTAGAAGTTACAAGGGAAATGGAACCTACAGCCTCTCACTTACAAGAGCTTTCATGAGACAAGGCCATTAGCATCCACTTCTAAATTATTAATGATGAAATAGCCACAAATCATTATAAAAATAACTACAATGTCACGACATGCTCAAATTGGCATTTCATGGGCTGACATCAATAAATGGCATCCAAACCTATGTGTATGGGAGTGAAAAGATAAGTAATAAGAAATTTATATGAAATCACATCCAAGAAAAAGATTACAGAGAAAATTGGAACTCCAATTGTGGGGAAAATTAATGCTAGAAACTGTTTAACGAGAGATATCAGGCGCCACCAATAGTCACGAGAACATGAAGGAAGAATACGAGGCATGAAGTCGGCAGCCACTGGAAGCTACTCAAAGTTGAAATACAAGCCGGAGAAAAAAGGTTGTATGCTGCTACAATCAAGCAGCTCCCTTCTGTTTCAGGGTGATCTTATCCCCTAGACTAAGGGCAATTCCCTGAGTTTTACTTCTTATTCTGATGTATCCACTCAACTTATCATCGGCTTGCTTCTCAATGCTAATATTCACCAAAGCATCTTCCCCAAAAACACTCTTGGCGTAAAGATTTGCAGCTAGAAAACCACATTCCCCTTCCAATGCTGATCTGAAATCACAAGGCAAGAGAAAATAGGAAGCATCCTAAATAAACCAGTTAATCTCAATGCATGGGTCTTCATCTTGTCAGATGCAAGCCCATATTTTTTAGTGTTGCCAGTGAATCCAAGCAAGACATGATAATATCTCTAGACCAATAAGTTACACATACTAGAGAATCCTAAAACTCTATGCTATTCATTAGAATGATGTCATTATTTGTTGAAGAACAAACTTGTCATAGTGAATCTAGTGATTGTCATTAAATTAAAAAGGAAAAAAAAAAGAATAAAAATAAGTTTCCACAATTTCACAAGAGTAATGTTAATATTCAACTCCATAAAACTAACATACAGATTGACATCTAAAAAGTCATTTGAAAAGGGCAAAAAGTCAAGTTTGTCTCTCCAATGTGTTAAGAATACAAGTTGCTAGTAGGTCACAAAATCACTGATACCCTTTTGCAGATGAAAAATTTTGCAACTGGCTCTGTTACTGTCAGTTTCAAATAGATGGCACACACAGGCAGATATATGATAGCTACTGTCCTTAAATGTAAGCGTATTTTGGGGGGCATCACTGAAAAATTGTCATAGTGTAAAATCAGAGTCAGTAATAGAATTTGTAAGAAGAATCAAAGAACGTACGGTGGAGTTAGGCACTTCATATTTGTACACTTGAGTATGTGGTTCAGAAACTCTCTCTCATCTTGTATCACTGTATTTACAGCAACCTAGAAAACAGAATAAATGAAAGTCAGATATATCATCCAAATGTTGTAGAGATAGATTGCCTGAAGGTTAACATATGAATAGAAGTCCATATTAATCATCGACATATCATTTCTCAAAATAAAACACATTGCATTAACCACTTGACTTTGTTCGCTGATTACCTTCAGATATGAAGGCTAAAAACAAACACTTACAAAATTAAAACCTAAGACAATATTCAGTCTACCTTTTCTAACTCAAGATATACAAATCCAGCAAGATTTGCATCACAAGAGATGTTGAGGCAACAATAGGAAATGAGCAGAACCTGACTTACCAAACATGACCTGACTGAACCAGCTTAAAAGGATACACATTGTCAATTCATGTTTTGCGTTTAAGGTTTTTTATGGATTTTGGACTTTACAGGTTTTTCATGGGATACTGCCAGGTCAATACGGAGCATATTCTCCATCAACACTTTTGTAGGAGCTTGCAAACAGATCTGACTAACAGTCATTACTTATCAAGTTAATGTGCTCATCTATCCCTAGAAAATGCTCAGCATATATCGATTTTCTTTTTCTTTGAAGGGTTTCCTCACTAATACCAAGGTGGAAAGCCAGCCTACAAAAGCTAGTATTGACTTCAACATATTACATAGCTAAATTCAAAATAGTGACAAAGCTGAGGTATAAACATACAAACTTCAACACAGCATAGCTTTATTTCATTTCTAATATTAGATAACCATCATCAATTGCATATTTAATGGATAAAATTATGGGGTGGAACAAATCTCAAATAGCATATCTTAGCACTCGTAAACATAACTTTAAAAACAAGCAATCAGATTTCATAAAGATAACAAAGGCTAACTCAGAGCAAACATCATTCAAAAGTCTAATCAGCAAGTTTTTTCCTTTTCCCCATTTTTTTTCTCAGCATGACCGTGGACAATACAGCAGTTAACTCCAATATATAGTTCAATGGAAACATCTACCTTATTTTCCCATTCAAACTCAGCCCACATAGTTCTAAATGCCACATCAGCACAAGATGCAGGAGAGATGTAGTCCATGATATCAATATGGATGTCACTGAGAACAATAACTGTTCTTTCAAGCACATTTGAAGATGTCTCATAGACTATGTTACCAAATATAACCCCTGTTTCAGTTGAAGACACCTTGATGTTTGCCTTAATCTGTTTGCTTGATTCTGGAGCTAGGGTATAGTTTTGTGGACGCTCAACAAGTTTGAGGTCACCCATGGTTGCCAGCTCCAAACACAAATTCTGAAGAGTCTCCTTGGTTCTGTTGATGACAGTAACATCAAGTACGATGTCATAATGATTTACTGTCACATAGGCTTCAGCATATACAGGATCACTGAACCCAGTGAGCTGAAGAATGCGATTGAGCTTATTTGCATCATCTGCATCCTTTGTGAACTCTCCAGTAGCACGTTTGAGATCATCTTGAACTTCATCTTCTAGCTCAAGTTGACTCATACCCTAAAAAAGAGATCAAGCAATGAGCATATAACAGATGCTGAACCAAAATCAGTAAAAACATCAGTTAGAAACGGGTGTTATTTATTCCAGACGGAAGCCAAAATCAGAAACTCAAAATACAAGGTCGGATGCATTATCCAAGACATCAAGGCATAATATACAATGACCCCCATATCAACGCTAACACGCCAAAGTTAAAATGTCATTATGAGGAAACCATGAGAAATGGAGCCTCAAAGAACACGTCATACAATAACTCATTTAGAAACATTTTAAAAGGAGATTACAACTACAAAGTGCCAACATACCTTTCTGCTCTTCAAATGGTAGAAGTCAATAAGATCATCAGGTTGTGCATTGGATATCTGAGCCTTAGCTTTAATCTCCTCTGTTTCACGGCGCTGCTTATCTGAAAGCATCTTCACAAAGCTCTGTCTGCAAGATTGCAGCCATATCTTCCTTACTTCACCACCTGTGTTGCACAACAATCCAATGCAAAGAACAATCCTATCATGAGAATCATTGTCAATTGGATGTGGAAGAACTGAAGATTGACCCAGCTGCAGAATAGCGACCATGATCAACAAAGCCTGTGTTGTTGCTTTGTTAACTTCAACTTTTGACGTTTGAACCTCTTCTAACCTCAAGATGAGTTTTGTCAGTGTATATGCAATTACTGCCCCAAGAAAGAAATCACCTGAAAGTATCAGTGATCTCAGATTGCCAGTAGAAGACTGCAATCCTTGAACGAAGGTAGGAGGCAACAATGCATTCTCCACAGCAGCACTTTGTGTAGCATAGGTCCCATCTGAAAGGACTAAAGGCCTCTTAGAACTCACACTGGCTGAGCTTACCAGTGGTGTGCTTTTAGATGTGTCTTCGCCCTCCCCTTCCTCGCTGGGAGTATAGAATGGGAGGTCCCCCAGACACTGTTTAATGGATGCAATTCCACTCTCAACTTCTGCAAGTGATAGGCAATATTCACCAATTATCCATAACGCACATGAACAAACCCTTGCAGCACGGATCTGGTTGAAAGTATCCAGAAGCCTGGTGACAATAGAAACACGCAGTTTGGGGTTTGTTTCAATGATCTCACGCACAAAAACAACCACATCCATGGCTGAAGCCACATTGGTATCTCCCAAGAAATCCATCAGCAGGTGCACAACGGTGCTTGCCACCTCAGGGAACTTAATAGCACAGGAATGTATAGCCTGCACCAGCATCTGCCTGTATTCACCATTCTTCTCATGATCCCCATTCTGAGTTTTGACAACTTCTTTCTTTAGCATCATAACGACCTCATCAATATTCCTAGAAGTTATCAATTCTAGTGCAATGTCTATGGTCTTCCTCCTGATATCAAGATTTGGACTCGAAAGCGCTCTAAGAACATCCATGACCATTTCCACCATAATATCTCTATTGGAAGTTTTTAGTTCATTGAGCCTATCAAGTACAATAAGTTTGACATTATTATCACTTTGGGAAAGCAAGAGCTGACAATAAGTTGTAGCTGCAGCTCGAATAGCAGTAGGGGCGGAGGAGAGGGAAACAAGGGTGCCGGCACATTCATAAATAACAGCAGTTGATGGGGCATTCAACAAAGAAATAATAATCTTGATATACTTTCCCTTCTCACCCTTATTAGTCCTACAGACTTTCCTAATCAACTCCAAAACAACCATTTGAAGTTGTTCACCCCAATCATTAATTCTATCAATATGGGTCAAAAGGTAATTAATGGCACGATCCTGAGCACAAGTAAAGAGCATAAGGAAAGCATTACGCTTAGTGGAATTATCCTGCTCGGTGGACAAGAGCTTGTCGATGATTTCAGGGGCACTATCGAGTAAAAGCTCACCTTGAGGAAGTTTGTAGAGGGCCATGACAGCCAGAACGGCATTCCTCCGAACAAAAGGATGGCGATGCTCCAAATTGGAAACAATGGATGGGATCAAAGGCTCAATGATCTCTGTCTCATTCAAACGGCAAAGAAACCGCAAGGTGACACCTCGGATGTACTCATTAGGATGCTGGAGATTGTTTCGGAGGTTCTGGCAAATAAGGATCATCTCGGGAAGAACCTTACCCTTGGAATCGGTTTTCTCAATGATCTCGAGATAGAGAAGGAGAAGCTTCTGAACAGTGTGATCCTCAGAGGGAAGGACATAGCGAATGATGGTGATAAAGAGTTGGGGAATGGTATCGCCGTTGAGCAAAAGCATGATGGCTTTCTTCATAGCGTCGATTTTGGCGGCATCATCGTTTCCTTCGAGAGCTTCTTTGATCTCATTGGCAAGTGCTGGTGTGCCCTTGTCGAAGTGTACCAGTAGAGTGCATGACTTCTCCATTTCTGATCTCAAATCTTTACGCACAATTCAGAAACTTGCTTTTCAGATCTGAGATATCTGGAATTCGTTTCGATCTGGGGCTTCTGCTCTCGATTGCATCCGAGAATCTGAGAAATCTGAAACAATGAAAGGCGAAGCAAATGAACGAGTTAAAAATGACACATTGACAATTGAACTGACGAGCGTTGAAATGGTCGGGTCGGGTCGGGATCCACGCGGGTAGTTGTTGACGTCAGAATGAATATGACTATATGAGCAACAACTTGGGCTCAAACCGTGCATATTGGGCCCACTAATCATGGGCCACCAGAAAATAATTGCATTCTCTCATAAAGATTTTGCTTCCGCCTGGATCCAGATAAATAATTATGTTCATGGGCCCAAAATAGTATCAAAAGAAGCAAGTTTTTTTTTTATTTGATACCAAAAAAAAATATTTTTAAGCAAAACGGGTTGAGTCTAATGGAGAAGACCAGCACTTATAACATGGCGAACCTAACTATCATGATTAGTTTAAACTATATAAAATAATGCGACAGTGCCCGATATGTGTGGATTATGATTATAAAATAATCGTAATTTAGATTAGTTGTGAGAAATGCTTTCAACTTATTTTGATAAGTTATTTGGATTAATTTTCTTAAAATAATCATGTTTAAAAAGGATTTTTTATGTCTTTTATTATTGAAATATTTTATTCATTTTTCTTTTGATAGTAGAAATATTTTATTCATTGAGCTAGACAACTCTCACTCTTTTGAATAATTTGAAAGTAACTTATTTTTTAAAGTTTAAGAAAATAGGTTGGTACTAAAATGAATTGAATATCTTGAGTAAGAACATTGGCGCGATTTTTGGTATGTAATATGATCAAATACTAAATGTGTGCACTTTTTTAGTCAGGTTTAAATTTAGGATCACCATGTTATAAGAGATTAGCCTTATTTGCTAAGGAGATGAGTGTCACCATTGATTACTCTCTCCAATTCCTCTTTATTCAATGTGTCCACCATTACATCAAGTTTTAATAGTTGAAATTTATTCTATTTACCATGATAGATTTTTATTATGTTTAATTTATAATAATATTTTTATATAGTACTCCATCCGGTCTTAATTATAAGACAAAGTTGACTTTTTAGGAAAAATTAAGGAAGTTAATTAAATTACTTTAGAATACCTATATTTTTATTTTTTTCTCCAAACTAACTAGTTTGACTAATAAACTAATATATAATCTAAGGATACATAACATATTATATGATTAAATAACTTATTTAGTTTCCTTAATCTCTTCAAAAAAAATCAACTTTATCTTATATTTAGGACCGAATGTAATATTAAATCTTAATCATTAAAACTTAATGTAACAGTGGACCCTAAATAGAGAGAAAATGGAGAGAGTGATCAAGGCATACCTCCCTCCTCACCTGCTAGGCCTAACCCCATTGATATACACATATTTTAATGAGGATATTTTTTTTTAGAGGTACATGTATTCTCTTATTGAAAACAACCATATCCAAAGACTGTTGGATGTTAACTGTGGACGCAAAAAAGATTTTAATTATTACTCGAAATCATAGCATCTTTTTATTTGTTCACAAGACATTAATCGGATAATAGTTTTAAGAAGAAAGAGATGGGAATTATATATAATTATGCATACTAATATATTTTTTGAAGAGAAAAAATATATATAAATAGGTGAGGTCTACAAGCTAAGCCTTATAAAAATAAATATTACCTATTTATCTAAATAGTTAAGCTAAATGGGGAAACTTAATGCTAGAAACTGTTTAACTAGAGATATGAGGGGCCACAAATAGGCATGAGAACTCGAAGGAAGAATACGAGGCATGAAGTCAGCAGCCACCGGACGCTACTCAAAGTTGAATACAAGCCGGAGTTTAAAAAAGGGCGTATGATGCTCCGATCAAGTACCTCCCCTCTGTTTCAGGGCGATCTTTTCCCCTATACTACGGGAAATTCCCTGAGTTTTACTTTTTATTTTGATGTATCCACTCAACTTATCATCAGCTTGCTCTCAATGCATATATTCACCAAAGCATCTTCCCTAAAAACAGTCTTGCCGTAAAGATTTGCTACTAGAAAACCACATTCCCCGTCCAACGCTGATCTGAAATCACAAAGCAAGAGAAAATAGGAAGCAGCCTTAATAAACTAGTTGCTCTCAATGCATGGGTCTTCATCTTGTCAGGTGCAAGCCCATATTTTTTAGTGTTGCCAGTGAATCCAAGCAAGATATAATATCTACAGACCAATAAGTTACGCATAACCCTAGAGAACCCTAAAATTGTGTGCTATTCATTGGAATGGTGTCATTGTTTGTTGAAGAAAAAATTTGTCAAAGTGAATCTACTCATGGATATTAAATTAAAAAGAAAAAAAAAGACTAAAAATAAGTTTCCATAATTTCTATATAGTGGTCTACCCTATCTTACATGCATATTGGTATCTGTTTCCTACTAGTATTTTCTAGAATCTCACCCTCCCCTACCAACATTTTAGACAGGACAAGTGGCTCGAGGAAGGAGCAAGCGACTAGGGGCGGCGTGAATCCCTTATGGGCATTTGGATTTGGTAGTTGGTTATCGTTATATGCTGGGATAATTGTATATGTTCGGATGATAGATTAGAATGTATAATTGGGTTTTGGATGTATATGTGCTTGGATGTCTATTGGGTTATTTGGTTATGTATTAGAGATGGATTTGTGCAATCCCCGTTGAGGAATTGTAAAGGGAGTATTGCCCTATGAATCTTTAGTGAAGTTATGAATCCAGGTTTGCCGGTATTATTATTGTACACTCTGATATTTATATAAATGTGATTTATCTTCACAAAGTAATTGTATTCGAAATATGAATGTGAGACCAGGTTAAAGTGTTTGATAAATGTATTTGTGAAAATCCTATCTTAAGGATGGGAATGTAAATGAATTTTGATTATTATTAGTCTCTATTTCATTTTTAATCACGTGATTCGGATATAATTACGGAGGGGGTTACAGACGCTCAACAAGTTTGAGGTCACCCATGGTTGCCAACTCTAAACACAAATTTTGAAGAGTCTCCTTGGTTCTGTTGATGACAATAACGTCAAGTACGATGTCATAATGATTTACTGCCACATAGGCTTCAGCATATACAGGATCAGTGAACCCAGTGAGCTGAAGAATGAGATTGAGCTTATTTGCATCATCTGCATCCTTTGTGAACTCTCCAGTAGCACGTTTGAGATCATCTTGAACCTCATCTTCTAGCTCAAGCTGACTCATGCCCTAAACAAGAGATTGAGCAATGAACAAAAGACAGATGATGAACCAATATCTGTTAAAACATCAGTTAGAAACGGGTATTATTTATTCCAGACGGAAGCCAAAATTAGAAACTCAAAATATAAGGTCAAATACTTTATCCAAGACATTAAGGCATAACATACAATGAACCCCATACCCCATATCAGCACTAACATGCCAGAGTTAAAATGCTATTATGAGCAAACCATGAGAAATGGAGCCTCAAAGAACACGGTCATACAGTAACTCATTTACAAACACTTTAAAAGGAGATTACTACTAAAAAGTGCCAACATACCTTTCTGCTCTTCAAATGGTAAAAGTCAATAAGAACATCAGGTTGTGCATTGGATATCTGAGCCTTAGCTTTAATCTCCTTTGTCTCACGGCGCTGCTTATCTGAAAGCATCTTCACAAAGCTCTGTCTGCAAGATTGCAGCCATATCTTCCTTACTTCACCACCTGTGTTGCACAGCAATCTAATGCAAAACACAATCCTATCATGAGAATCATTGTCAATTGGATGTGAAAGAACTGAAGATTGACCCAGCTGCAGAATATAGACCATGATCAACAAGGCCTGTGTTGTTGCTTTGTTAACTTCAACTTTTGATGTTTGAACCTCTTCTAACCTCAAGATGAGTTTTGTCAGTGTATATGCAATTACTCCCCTGAAAAAGAAACCACCTGCAAGGATAAGTAATCTCAGATTTCCAGTAGAAGACTGCAATCCTTGAACGAGGGTACGAGGCAACAATGCATTCTCCACAGCAGCCCTTTGCATAGCATAGATCTCATCTGCAAGGACTGCAGGCGTCCTAGAACTCACACTGGTTGAGCTTACCAGTGGTGTTCTTTTAGATGTGTCTTCGCCCTCCCCTTCCGCATTAGGAGTATAAAATGGGAGGCCCCCCAGACACTGTTTAATGGTTGCAATTCCACTCTCAACTTCTGCAAGTGATAGGCAATATTCACCAATTATCCATAACGCACATGAACAAACCCTTGAACTTGAAGCATGGATTTGATTGAAAGTATCCAGAAGCCTGGTGACAATAGAAACGCGTAGTTTGGAGTTTGTTTCAATGATCTCACGCGCAAAATCAATCACATCCATTGCTATATCCCAATTTTTATCTCCCAAGTAATCCATCAACAGGTGCACAACGGTGCTTGCTGCCTCAGGGAACCTGCTAGCACAGGAATGTATCGTCTGCACCAGCAGTGGCCTATAAAAGGGAACAATCTTATTCTGAATTTTGACAACTTCATTCTTTAGCATCATAACGACCTCATCAATATTCCTAGGAGTTATCAATTCCAGCGCAATGTCCATGATCTTCCTCCTGATATCAAGATTTATAGTCAAAAGGGCTCTAAGAATATCCGTAACCATTTCCACCATAATATCTCTATTGGAAGTTTTTAGTTCATTGAGCCTATCGAGTACAATAAGTTTGACATTATTATCACTTTGTGAAAGCAAGAGCTGACAATAAGTTGTAGCTGCAGCTCGAATAGCAGTAGGGGCGGAGGAGAGGGAAACAAGGGTGCCCGGCACATTCATAAGTAACAGCAAATGATGGGGCATTCAACAAAGAAATACTCCATCCGGTCCTAATTATAGGACATATTTACCTAATTTTGGAGAAATTAAGAATAATAGTTAAATTAGTTAATCTTATTTATTTTCCTAAAATGCCCTTATTTAATAATGCTCAATGCACCCATAATAAACAAAAATATAACTCTAGCAATGCGCAAAACTAGCGTTGTGGAATAGAATTCCCAGTCGCGTATAGATTTGAGGATCAACAATGAAGCATAATAGAAACTGCAATAAAATATTGGCAAAAAGAAAAAAAGAAAGAAAGAAACTGCAATAAAATGTGAAACTGCATACTAATGTGCAAAATGTCGTAAAAAATATTATCATGAAGCAATCTCTCCCTGATGTTGAATTTTTTAATCTTTATTTTAAGAAAAATATTGATTGATCATTTTGTTTTAATTTTTTTAAAAAAATATTATTATTGTGTTTCATTATTATTGAGAAAGTATCAATGGAGTATTTTGGGAAGAAATTGACAAAAATTAAAGCTTTGTCCTATAATTAGATTAAGATCAACTTCCAAATATTATCCTATAATTAGGATAGGAGGGAGTACTAATATTGATATACTTCCCCTTCTCACCCTTATTAGTCTTACAGACTTTCCTAATCAACTCCAAAACAACTATTTGAAGTTGTTCACCCCAATCATTAATTCTATCAATATGGGTCAAAAGGTAGTTAATAGCACGATCCTGAGCACAAGTAAAGATCATAAGGAAAGCATTACGCTTAGTGGAATTATCCTGCTCGGTGGGCAAGAGATTTTCAATGATTTCAGGGGCACTATCGAGTAAAAGCTCACCTTGAGGAAGCTTGTAGAGGGACGTGACAGCCAGGACGACATTCCTCCGAACAAAAGGATGGCGATGCTCCAAATTGGAAAGAATGGATGGGATCAAAGGCTCAATGATCTCTGTCTCGTTCAAACGGCAAAGAAACCGCAAGGTGACGCCCCGAATGTACTCATTAGGATGCTGAAGATTGTTTTGAAGGTTCTGGCAAATAAGGATCATCTCAGGAAGAACCTTACCCTTGGAATCGGTTTTCTCAATGATCTCGAAATAGAGAAGGAGAAGCTTCTGGACAGTGTGATCCTCGGAGGGAAGAACATAGCGAATGATGGCGATGAAAAGCTGAGGAATGGTGTCACGATTAAGCAAAAGCATGATGGCCTTCTTCATGGCGTTGATTTTGGCGGCATCATCGTTTCTTTCGAGAGCTTCTTTGATCTCATTGGCAAGTGCTGGTGTGCCCTTGTCGAAGGGAACCAGTAAAGTGCATGACTTCTCACATTTCTTTTTTAAATGTTAACAATGTGATAATCTGATTATGCAATGGAAATCATAGATTCCAATTAAACATGTCTTCTTATAAACTGAATAAAAACTTGCTTGAAGTCAGCACTCAAATTCGTACAGACTGACTTCTTCATTTCTGATCTCAGATCTCGACGCAAATGAATTTGTTAAAAATGACACATTTGACAATTTTGAAATGGTTGGGTCGGGTCGAGAATTCCCCGCGGGTCGTTGTGTGTGTTTTGGGATGGCGCCGAAAGCAGCTTAAACCAGCTTATTTGAATTTTAAGCACGATAAGCTTATCATTGTTGGTTTGGCATAGCGATACCCATATCTTATTTTTGAGCACGATAGGCAAAGCAACTTGAAGCTCTTTATACAGTATTTGCTTGGAACAGTAATAAGAAAAATTGTTTTTTTTTATTTGACTTTTTATAATTTTATTTTTAATAAAAGTTAGACTATGTAATGTGATTTATATTTAGATTGGTAATTGTATAAATGAATTTTATAAAAGTAAAATTTATTTGAATTGGCTTAAATATAAGTGAATTTTGTGATAATGATAAGATAGAGTGGGTGGAAAAATATTTAAAAATTACTTTAAAATATTAGGTGCTACTTGAAAAATATTTTAGAGTTGATGGAAATCAATAAATCAGTATTATAAGTTTTGGGTGTTCTTTACTACTAAAGAAAATATATTAAAGGTCAAATTGTAGTCAGTCTCCTAAGATTGGGTAAGGATTAAAATCACTAAAAAATATTTTAAAGTAATTTTTAAAGTTGAAAAAATACATTAAGGGTAATATTGTAATCAGTTTAATAGCACACTGGGTATAACTGAAATAATATTCTAAGGGGTTAAAAGCATTAAAAAATATTAAAATAATTTTTGGAGCCAAAAAAATATATTAAAGATAAAATTATAATCAATCTGATAGTACACTAAATATAACTAAAAAAATATTTTTACACATATAGCACGATTCAATAGCAAAAAAGCTCCAAAACGTGGCTTTATCTTTTCGTGCGTTTCGAAGTCCAAATCTCCAAAAGTCAAATTTTTTAATCGCATATCCAAACACACTATTTAAAAAAGGTCATCCCCACAATGATACAAATGCATATGTAATCGTGCGATTTGACCCCTGCATCGCACATCCAACATGCACAACCATGTTGTTTGCTTTCTTCTCTCTCGCTTTATGATCTTAGCACCCATCATTCCAACGCTGCCCACTCTCTTCTTTCTTTTGTGTTTTTGGGTAAATTAATTACTACATCTGATCTTAAATATAAGATAAAGTTGATTTTTTTTGAAAGATTAAGGAAACTAAATAAGGTACTTAATCTTTTTTTTTTGCCGGTAAATAAGGTACTTAATCATATCATATGTTATATATCCTTAGATTATATATTAATTTATTAGTTAAACTAATTAGTTTGAAGAAAAAAATAAAAATATTAATACTCTAAAGTACTTTAGTTAATTTCCTTAATTTTTTTAAAAAAGTCAATTTTATCTTATAATTAGGACCGAAGGAAATATATTCCATCATGTACAAGTCTTCGGGCAAAAAAAAAATCATGTACAAGTCTAAATTGTTTCTTATATATTAAACGAGAATATGATACTGTAAATTAGATTTGGCTACCTTTACGACTTTACTCTTTAATAATTTCTTAACCACAGTTTTGTTAATTCTTATTTACTTTTTACTGCACAAAATAATTTATTGTTAATTTTCTGTAGAGTGAAAAATTGAAAATTTATTCATTTTAAATCCCCATTATATATATAAATGTATTTTAGTATTTACAATTTTTATTAATACAATAACTATTTTTATTTTTATAAGTTTAATTTTAATATTTCCTTAAAGTCTGTGTATTATATAAAACTCATGTTATTTTAAATCATTTTTATACACGCTTTTTAATATAATCATTCAAACAAGGTTTTATAAGCTATATTGAGAAAAAAGTTATTTCTTTTACCGTCAATCTAAACATAAATGATACTATACAATTTAATTTTTACCCAATCTTAAGTTTTTAAAAGTCAGATTAAACAAAAACCACTTTACTGCCGCTATTCTAAACACACCCGTTGTTGACCTGAGAACAATGTTTTAAAAGCCGGACCGGACGTTGAACCGGAGAGGCTATCGGGTCATGGGTCGCATGGTCGGACCGGCGGTCGGACCAATAACATAATAATTAAATAAAAATAATATTATACGTATATATAATTATATAAATATAAAAAATATGAAATTTTAACATTACTTAAAAATAAACACATACAAAAGCTTATATGTATCATCTTTCCTAAATCCCAAATTCTAATACAATGAGATCATTAAAAATTTCACAATAATATGTCAATAAGACTAATAAACGGTTCCCGGTTCAACCACTCCTGTTCTTGGTTCAACCCCGGTTTCTGGCCCAACAACCGGTCTGAAGCGGCCTAAAACGGTCCAAATGGTGAAACGGTTGAACCATGCTGAACGAGCTGAAAGCCCTCTCGGGCACCGGTCCAACCGTTCTGACCGTCCGGTCCGGTCCGGTTTTCACAACATTGCCTGAGAATGAATGTGAACAAGCAATTGGGCTTAACCTGTGCATATTGGGCTCCTCTGACCATCGGCCATCAGAAAAATCATTGTATTCCTTCAGAGAAATTTCTTTAGGCTAGATCCATATAAACAATTTAGTTGTTAGGCCCAAAAATATTATCAAAAGAATGAGGTCACGTTTGGTACATTGGAATTAGGCTGTTGGAATTAGAAATGGAATTCAATTCCATACCACAAGTGTGTGTTTGGTACAACTGAAATAGCTTTGGAAATCATTTCCACGTGGAAGCCAATCTCCCCAATTTCATCAAATTGGCTTCCACCCAAAAACCAAAGATTTGTAATTCCATGTGGCTAATTCCTTTTTGCCCTTCAAGCTTCACCGGTCTCATCTCATCCCACCACTAACGATGATAGCGGCGCCGGCAGACAAGCCACTCACCTACTGCCGGCAAGCTTCCCCCTACTTCACCTTCTTCATAGCTCCAACAACGAATACATAGAGATCTGACGGTCTTGAAGAACCAATGACTTCGACTTTAAGCTCATCGCCGGCAAAGACCCTCCTCCTGTCCGATTGCATGAAGGCAGAGATTTTCGACAACAAAAATCTTTGAATTCTCTATCATCTCCCTATCATGATGGCCACAGATCTGGATTCGACGGCCTCAAACTCATATTCTTCCCCATATTTTTGCTTTGAAATAGCAAGCTTCAAATCTGAAAAAAAAATGGAGACCCAATGAAAATGGTGAATCCATATGGGGGTCAATGTTTGCATGAAATAGCAAGAGAACAATGGTTTTATTGTTCAACACTTCATTATTTCATGGTTTTGATTTCTCAGTGCTTGTTATTATGAATAGGAACAGAACCATATGGGTCATTTTCCGATTTCTTCATTTATAATCAAAAGTGTATTTGAATAGTGCCCTGCTGAACTTCAATTTTTGCTCTTGTTGATTGCTTATGAACCTTCATTGCATTGTGGAGGGTGAAGGACCTTGTCGGCTGGAGCTTGAAGAGTTTCCATGGCAGAAGATTTTGGGGGTTCAACGGCGGCAATGATGGGTCATTTTGGCTCTACAGTTTGGAAAAATTTTGAAGGACATTGTGGTCTTTTAATACAAACAATACATATTTAAATTTAAAAAGTATGCCTTATTTCTATGGCATACTAAACACACTTTTAAAATCCATATCCATTTCTATCTCCATTTCCATCAAAATCAATTCCAGCATACCAAACGGGCCCTAATATTCTTATTTTTTGTGACAAACAGCTTGTTTGTTTAAGTGCCGGTTTGGTGCGATGGAATTATAGGGTATAGAAATGGAATTAGAAATGATTTCCATAAGAATGTTTGTTTGGTAAGATGGAATTGGAAAAAATTTCATTTCCATTTTCACCAAAATAGGTGGAAATGGCTTCCATGTACCAAAATCTAAAAATTTTCATGGAATTCTCTTTTTGCCCTTCCCCATTCATCTTCAAGCTTTGAACTCCTCACCATTGGTATCATTCTTCCATAGCGCCGATGACCTTCTCCAACCCCCCGGTGCGGCAACGTTCCCCCATTGTTAGCGATCTTTAAACGAACTCATAGATCATAGAACAGGCAATGGCAACCCAAAGATACAACCCACAATCTCAACATTGAAGAGTCCGACATCTTGACGGCGACGACGACCTCTTAAAGTCCTCAACAATGCATGACCCAGATTACCCAGCCTTTGCAGTACATCTCTTTGCCTTCTTCATCAAGCTTTGACAACACCTGCAGCTGCAGATCTCGCCGCTACTTTTAGATCTCATGACCCAAACCCCGCCAGTGTTGTCATTACCCCAAACCTGAAGAAGGATGGTAGATTTTGCCAATCTAAAGTCAGATTTGATGAGCTGGTGGGGGAGAGGGATGGGGGTCGCTAGATACTGGCTTTAAATTATCTTTTTTGATCAAATGTATTTAAATTTTGAGCGGGAACCTAAAATTTAAAAAGAATAAAAAGATAAATTTTGGGTGGGAACTCAAAATTTAAAAGAATGAGAGTATAAATTTTGGGTTTCTCTTATCTAAAATTATAATTTACCAACCATCCCCTTCCCTCCTCTCCTACCCTCCCCTCAAATCAAACACACCCTTAAAGCCTATGTGTATTGTATAAAACTCATGTCCTTTTTTAAGTCATTTTTCATATAAACTTGCTTTTCAATATAATCATTTAAATAAGTTTTTAAAAGTTAAACTGAAAAAAAAATTACTTCTATCATCATCAATTAAAACATAAATCACATTATATAATCTGACTTTTATTCAATATTAAATTTGTAAAAGTCAGATTGAACAAAAACCACTTTACCACCTCTGTTCCAACTACACCCATGTTGTGTCTGAATGAATGTAAAGCAATTGGGCTTAAACTGTGCATATTGGGCCCCTATGACCGCGGGCCATCTGAAAAATAATTGTATTCCTTCATACAGATTTCTTTGGGCTAGATCTATATAAACAAGGTTAAGGTGTAAAAATACACATGAACTTTTATTAAAAGTGTATCCAACACCATCAACTTTTTTTAGGTACAAAAATACCCATGAACTTCTTAAAATGAGGTGAAAATGCCCACACCGTTAATTGGTACAAACGTCCTTTTTGTATGACTCACATTATTATTTTTTGAAGCAAAAAAATACCCATGAATTTTTCTCAAAAGTACAACCAACACCATAAACTTTTTTCTGGGTGCAAAAGTACCCATGAACTTTTCAAAAGTTTATGGTGTTGGGTGTGCTTTTGAGAAAAGTTCATGGGTATTTTTGCACCTCAAAAAATTATAAGTGGGTCCCACAAAAATGACTTTTGTACCAATTAACGGTGTAGGCATTTTTGCCCTATTTTGAGAAATTCATGGGTATTTTTACACCTAAAAAAAGTTTATGGTGGTAGGTGTACTTTTAAAAAAAATTTATGGGTATTTTTACACCTTAACTCTAAACAATTTAGTTCTTAGGCCCAAAAATATTATCATTATCAAAAGAATAATATTTTTATTTTTTGTGACAAAAAGCGTGTTTGTTTAAAGTTAAAGAAAATGGCACTAACGAGTATTCATAAAGGGAGGTATGAATGAGGATTACCAATTTTTTGATAATCTTCATTACGATGGCAAACCCTATTGTTATGCTAAAAAGCAACTAAATATTTTTTTTTAATAATATAATCATAATTATCATTATAAAAATAGAATATGACTGAACTGAACAAGTATCCAAATAATACACACACGCAAAGGAGCCTGTCTTTCCAAACTATACTCTGAATCAAATGCCCTGCCGCCCATTCCTGAGTGACAAAGACACGCCACCCGCACGACGTGAGGGCCCATTTATATCATCCCTTGATACAGACTTTTCTTCTCTCATTCTTGCAATGATATGACCCCACACATCAAATTAACATTTTGTGCAATGCATCGTAGATCCGAATGAATAACTTTTAAAATATGCCTTATAGTAAATTAATAAAGAGTTGGCCAAAAAAAATTAATAAGGATTAAGGTACGTTCAGTATTCCAAATTATTTTTTAAGGTACACCTAACAATCTAAAATATTTTAGGAAGTAATTTCACCCCCACTAACAGAAAACAAAAATGTCTGTTAAACCCATTGATAAATGTGCATTCAGGTTTTATAATTAACGACACAAAATTACCCAAAATTCCACCTGTGCATGTGAAATATCATCAATCAATATTTTCTCAAAAAAATAACAAAAGAAGTTGGTTTTGAAGAAGGAAAATTGGGCTGATCACGATTAAGGTAGCATTTAATGCAAGGAAAGAAAGTCCAACAAATTCAAATTCAAACTCAAAGTTTGATAAGGCATAGAATGAAATGAATTATTTGAGGCAAAGGAAAAATAAAATCAATCAGACCAATCATAAAGAGAGAAAGTGATGACATGAATAGTATATTTGGATTAATTATGATGAAGTTAGCACTGTTGATAGTATATATTGAGACTAATAAGGGTTAAGGTGCGCTCAATATTCAGAACTATTTTTTAAAGTATATCTAACATTCTAAAATATTTTAGGATATAATTTCACCCCAAATAATAGGAAACAAAAACGTCCGTTAAACCCATTGACAAATGAGCATTTGGGTTTTATAATTAATGACACAAACAAAATTACCCAAAATTCCACATGTGAATGTGGAAAAAAAGAATCCACCTCTGTTAAAGGTCCGAAGACAGCTTCGTTGAACTCAGAATTTCTGACGGAGGTGGATTTTTTTTTTTCCATATGCACAGGTGGAGTTTTGGGTAATTATGTGTCATTGGTTATAAAACCCGGATGCTCATTTGTCAATGGCTTTAACGGACGTTTTTGTTTTCTATCAGCTGGCTAAAATTGCACCAATTTAATTATATTAAGGATAAAATATAAATAATAACGTAAAAGTTTAGTGTGTGTTCTGATTAGTTTTAGGATAATAGCTTTTATAATTTACGAGATAAGTATGTGAAAGGAGTTTTATCTCGATTTATAAAAAAATGCTTCTGAAACCATGATTTTAGGGTAAAAGAACACACACTAAAATGCATTAGGATGTACTATGGAAAAAAGTTTGAGGTAATTGCTGTACTTGAACCCAATTAATAATAGGTAAAATTTTACCACACCCCTCAAAAGCTATTTAATGCCAGCGAGCCTCTAAAACGTTATAAAACTTCACTGCATCCTTAGAATTAAGACAAAATTAAGTTTTTGCTTGAAAAGATATTTATATCCTTCTCTTACATATTATTGAGATGGTTTTGTGACTTCACTTATTTATAAATATATATATATATATATTTGATTAGTAAATTCCCATATGTATCTTACAAATAGTATATATTCTTGTGAATATGCTCTTTGTTTTATATGGCTAAGATGATCTTGTAATTTCACTTATTTATCTTATAAATAAGCATATTTGACTTGTAAAGTAAAAGCAAAATTATCTTTTCACTCACAAATTTTAATTTCAATTTAGTTCTATAGGGGCAGTGAAATTTCAAAAAGCTTTGGGGATTATTTGATATTAAATGACTATAGAGAGTGTGCAGTGAAATTTTCCCATAATAGTACATAGAGAGAGTAGTAAAAAAGAGAACATATAATTTTAAGTACATCCTAAATATAAGACCTAATGGCTAAATAAATTGCTTTAGAATAATTATATTTATCATTTTTTTCAAACTAATTTGTATGGCTTATAAATTATAATATATAATTCAATGATACACAACATATATTACGAATAAGTTATTTATTTAGTTTTCTTAATTTTTCCAAAAAAAGTTAACGATATCTTATATTAAGGATCGGAAAGAGTATCACATTTGTAAGAATGTTTATCTAAAATATCTTTTTCTTTTATTGACCAAGAGTTTTCCCCTTGAGGTTTAGAGGGTAAAGGATTCTCATCTCTCCCAACAAATACTCTTCCCAAGGAAGTGAACTTGTGTTCTCCTTCTTATAAGGTGAAACCCCTTACCACATATCATTAGCTTGTTGGTACCTAAAATATCTTTTGTTAAGTTGTATCCAACACTTACAAATTTTCAGTAACGCTCAGTATTCTAAACCAATTTCTAGTGCATCAAGCACTCTAAAAATTTCTTTTCAATAATACTCAGTATCAAAAAGCAATTAATTCTTTGTGCAATTTTACTCTTAAGAGTATAGTTCTCTATAGCAACAAGAACATGAAACTTGGGATACTGAAATACTGAATATTACTAAAAAAATACTTTAAAAGTGATGTAACATAGAAAATGACTATAGGACACTAACTGCTACCAAAAAAAAATAGTTGAAAGGCTAGATAGTAGATATACAAAAACTAGTTTAAAATATCGGGTGCTATTAAAAGAATGCTTCATGATAATATTAGATGCTAGTTAATCCAAATATCTTTGCACCCTTATAACAGATTATCTGAAAAAAAAAAAAAAAAATTCTTCATTGGTACGATGATTATATTGAACTATATGACAAGAGCACATGAGTTTGCCTCTTGAAAGACAACCCAAACGAAACCAAGCAATATAGATGCACCAAAAAAAAAATAAAAAAGAGGAAAGAAAGAAGGGAGAATTGCTGATAAATACTTTTTTGGTAAATTAATTGCTGAATGCTACCATGGAAGATGATTTGCATAAAACAGAAGATTTTTGCACACATGGAAGATGGTTTGCATAAAATGGAAGATCTCTTGCACATACGGAAGATCGCTTGCACACTTAGTAGCAATCATCAATTAATTTACCCCCAAGATATTTTTAGATAATTTTCTTAAGAAAGAAAGAAAGAAGCCAGGCAATATAATGTTGGATGATGACGATATTTCTCAAAGAGTGACGAC
The DNA here is from genome assembly GCA_963855925.1 of Inga laurina. Lineage (NCBI taxonomy): Eukaryota > Viridiplantae > Streptophyta > Magnoliopsida > Fabales > Fabaceae > Inga > Inga laurina. The sequence goes on from OY979711.1 coordinate 16,086,044, forward strand.
CAAAGTCTTCCTCGATTTGTATGATGATGCTTCACTTACCAGACAACGCATTTATGCTCTTTTTTGAGCTTACACACATTTTAACGGGTAGACATAATATAATTTTTAGTTCTTTAAATTTTAAATTATGGGTTTAATAGTCCGTATGTAAATTAATTTATAAGAATTAGAGCCTATTTGATTCAATCCCATTGCATGCCTGCAATGATAATCATGATTGTATTACTAAGGGAAGAGTATTTGGTTCCTCTTTAGCATGTTAATAGGGTTTACCATGGTAAAGATGATTACAAAAAAATTGATAATCCTCATTCATACCTCACCCTATGAATCCTCATTACTATTTCATTGCATGGTCTAAAAAGTCCAATTTACCCTTTAATTTCCCTTGTCTTTGTTTCACTTATCTCATTTCGCTTGCTGCATCACGTCACAACCACCACCGCCACAACCTCTTCCTCTTTCACCGTCGTCACCTCCTCCTCCGTCGCCGCCGCCGGCCCACCGCCCACCACCACCTCTTCCACCCCCCGCCGCCCACCACCACCGCCACTTTCTTCTCCACCGCTACTACCACCACCTCCTCCTCCGCCACCACCCTCACCCTTGTTGTCGCCACCGGCCCACCGCTCACCACCACCTTCTCCACCCCCGCTGCCCACCGCTACCATCACCCCCTCCTCCTCCGCCGCCACCCCTGCCCACCGCCACCACCTCCTCCTCCACCCTCGCCGCTACCACCACCATCACCTCTTCGCCCGCCGCCTCCCCTGGCCCACCGCCAACCTCCACCGCTACCACCTCCTCCTCCAACCCCCTCGCCCCCCGCCACCGCCATCTCCTCCTCCTCCATCCCCGCCGTCACTGGCTTGTAACTATTTTTTTCTACAAAGATTATATTAAGGGGTAAAATAGACTTTGTGTAATATATTAATTTTAAATAATTGTTAAAATATTAACTGATTGCACGTTGCTTAAAAATCAAACCAAACATTACCCCTGTAATTAAAATTGCATTGCACTGCACCGCAAAAGTGTAATGGGATTGAACCAAACGGGCCCTTAATGTTTTAAACCAAATAAAATTAAAAAATCAAAACATATGATTTAAAATTTGAGAGGCTAAAAATAAAATGAGGATAAATTTAGAAAAGAAAAAATTGTAATAAACCTAAAATTCAATAGGCACACGTCCGTGGTTGAATCGATTTTAATTAATTAAATTAATAGAATTTGAAAATGTATAGGAAAAAAAAATACTTTAGTTAATATTTACCTGCATCCATATCTTTTTTTTTTTTTTTTTTGCCAAGTACCTGCATCCATATCATATATACTAAATTTCTGATAAAAAAAAAATCATATATACTAAATTTATAGCTAATCCTTTTTTTTTTCCGACCCAAAAAAATAGCCATCAACATCTACCGTCAATCAAAAGTTAATCACAAAAATATAACAATGAAAGCAGTTGTTGTTTATTATAAATCGTTAAAATCGTTAAAATCATTAAATATATTAGATTAATTGTCTAAATCAAATTCATATAAGTTAGGTTGTCCGGTTTGGAACCCCTTTTCGTGGGAGAATTTCAGTAAGCCTTTTCTGTAATAAATTAATTTCAATTAACCCCAAAATTTTTTAGAACTTCACTTCACCCCCTAATTAAAATAAAGTTATTTGTTTGTGGATGAAAGCACAGGGAAGATGATAAACTCTGAATCGTTGATAATTAGGTCTAACATCTAGTGGCGGGAAATGAAACTATAAAAAAAAAAAAAAAAGATATCAAAAGAATATAATTTTATATATTTATTAGTTTTAACTAATTTTAATTAAAAAAATTAATTTATTAAATAACTTAGGGTGTGTTTGGTTTGAGGGGAGCCAATGGAGGTGGCAGAGAAGCCAAAATTTTGGTTTTAATTCCCTTCCCTCCCTATAAACAAAACATAGGATCCTTTCCCCTCCCTTTAACTCTAAGGGTGTGTTTGGTTTGAGGGGAGGGTAGGGGAGGGAGGGGAGGGGAGGGTGAAGAAATTACCATTTTGAACAAAAGAAACCTAAAATTTACCCTCTCATTTTTTTAAATTTTGGTTTCCCGCCCAAAATTTATTTTCTCATTCTTTTTAAATTTTGGCTTCCCGCCCAAAATTTAAATTCTTTCAACCCAAAAAGGTAATTTACCCACCCTCTCATTCCCTCCCTCCCCTCCCCTCCCCTCAAACCAAACACACCCTAATGGTGTGTTTGGTTTGAGGGGAGGGGAGGGTGGAGAAATTATAATTTTAGATAAAAGAAATCCAAAATTTATCCTATCATTTTTTCAAATTTTGGGTTCCCGCCTAAAATTTACTTTCTTATTCTTTTTAAATTTTGGATTCCCCCCAAAATTTAAATTCTTTCAACCCAAAAAGGTAACTTACCCACCCTCCCATCCCCTCAAACCAAACACACCCTAACAAACCAAACAAGATAATATATCCCCTCAAACCAAATACACCCTTAATATGTTTTTTATCTTGCATGTAATTTGATAATTTAAATTAAAGGGTTAATATAACTTTTGGTCCCTGAAGTTTGATCCAATTTTGATTTTGATCCCTCAAGTTTACTCAGTTTGTAATTATTGATCCCTCAAGTTTGAGAAGAACTTGGTGGAAAACCGAACCGAACTAGAAAAAAACTAAGTCCTTTTCAAAATTGAGGGATCAAAATAAAAAATTTCAAACTTGAAGGATTAAGGGTCAAATTTCATGAATCCAAATTACCGATTTTAAATTTGAGGGATCAAAATTAAAATTGGATTAAACTTCAAAAATAAAAAATTATATTAACCTTAAATTAAATCTTATAAAAATAACTTGAGGGAGAGGTGAAAATTTGGAGAGAGGAAATGAAAGTGGCAGGGCAATGAAATACGCGCAGGTCAGGGAGTGATTCCAATGGGCGTTGAATCGGATGCGCTGATACCGCCACGTGACTAGACTGTGAATAAGTGACAGACAAAGACTGACTTCCGCACTCCTCGCCGCTCCCATTCGCAGATTTATTCTTTAATTCTTTATTCTTCTTTCTCACCTCACCCCATTTCCTATTTTCTATTCTTTCTCACATTTGTTTTTGTTTGTCCGAAATGCAAGATTTCTTTTGAGAAACTAAGAGCCAGGAGAGGATTAACTGATCTAGCAACCTGTCCATATCAATGTGAACAGGGTGAAGATGTGATGCATCTACTGCGGGATTGCGCGAACGCGCGTGAAAGGTGGGTATCCATAGTTAAACCTGTCATGTGGAATAACTTTGTTAATTTGCAGGGTATGGAGTGGATCGAGTGGAACCTAAATAACGAAGCTGGTCGGGATTTCACCAGCAAAGTCAAATGGGCAACTCTGTTTGGCTATGTCTGTTGGGATATCTGGGTGGACAGATGCAAGAAGTTGTTCGGAGAAGAAACGGGATCAAGCTGCCAGAATGCCCATTCAAGTTTCTTTCGGGCATGTTGGGATTTGGATCTGAGCAATCATTGTAGTTTCTACTCACTAGAAGGTAAGGGGAATGTAGGCCAACTAGTTCGAAGACCGGGATTCAGTACTCTCGAAACAGATGGATCAGTTCTTGATTCGGGTCAAAGTGCGAGTGCCGGAGTGGTGCGGACAGAAGATGGTGGATGGATATGCGGGTACATGAGCAAACTTACACGGGTGCCACCGGTAATAGCAGAGATTATCGCAATCATCCAGGGATTACAGATTTGCTGGCAGAGGAATTTAAAGAAGGTCATTCTTTCCACGGACTGTATGGAAGCGGTTCATTTCCTTACTAGGGGATGTGATGAAAGTAACCCTTTTAAGGAGGTCATTAATGAGGCTAGAGAGTGGTTATCTAGAGATTGGTGTGTCCTTGTAAACCATATCTCTAGAGATAGAAATTTCCAGGCGGATTATTTAGCAAAACTTGCTCATAGTAGCACTGAGTATTTTGTCATCTTTGATCAACCTCCACCTGTTTTATCTGCAGGAATTGGTTGAGGAAGATTTGATTGCTTTCCTCTCGTGAGGTGTCTCTTGTTGTAATCTTATGATAGATTAATGAATTCCAGTTTTCAGTCAAAAAAAAGAAAAAAATTTATCCGAGTTGGTCCCGAGGCTCACCAATCATGAGGAGCAAGGCCTATTTCTAGGTTTAAAGAAGGCGTATAGTGAATGAGGTATTTATAATTTTTTTTAAAGAGATTAAATAAATTATTTAATTATATGATATGTTGTATATGATTAAATTAAATATTATTTTACAAGTCCAAAAAATTAATTTGGACAAAAAATAACTTCTAAATATTTCAAAGTAATTAAATTAACTTTTTTAATCTAAAAAAAGCTGACCTTTATATTTAGAACCAAAATTAAATTTCAATTCATTTTGTCTACCAAATTCATAATTTTAAGCCTAAACTCTCTATATTAGCTACACATATTAATGATGTCTTCTATCAAGAAAATGGATACAATACAAGTGGCTAAAGGAGGTAATTTAGTGAAAATAACATGCATTTCTATGGATAAAATAACTTAATTAATTTTTTTTTAATCTCTACTCTCTCAAGTCCTTAATATAGAATATATTTGGGGATTTAACCTTGATTTTAAATATAAGAGTTTTTGTTATATATTTGTCAATTTTTTCCCCTAATCTACTCATACCGGTTCTCTCTTCATAATAATCAATGAGGAGAGGGAATAAAGGAATTAAAGAAGATTATTAGGGCATTTTAAAAAATACATGTCATATTAATTAATTTAATTATATTTTTTATTCTAATCAAATTAGATAAATAAATCTTATATTAAGAATCGAATGGAGTATAAATAGTTAGGATTGGAGGCAGGGTATTTCACTTAATAATTTATATCAGGTACATATCAGTAGTATACTAACATCACCTACTCCATCAATACATATAAAATTTATAACAAAACCAGTTTAGAACATATGACCCATGGATAAAAAAATAGAATGCAGTCTTGAGTCCAGACCCCATATAATAAACAAACAAAGATGTTTTAGTTTTCACACACACACACACACGTATTTACGAGTTTTTTCAAATCTTATATCCTCAATGTAAGAGAAAATATGTATACATATGTAGAAGGAAATAGGTTAGGTTAGATCAAGCTTTGTCTAAATAGGTCTGAGCTTATAACAAATATTTAAAGGTTGAGCTTAAGTCTGACTCTGTATGTAGATTTTCTTTTGAGCCTAGACCTGGGCTTTTAAAAGGTCTTATAAGGTATACTTAAAATGTAGGCCTTTAAGGCTTATGTATCCAAACTTATATAGAACTCTTCATGTTTATTCAAAAATCCTACATTATATTTTAAAAGCCTACCATTAATTTTTGTTGTAATATAAGGGCTTAGTAAGGAAAATAAAAGAATATATAATGATAATAGTTGTCCAAGCAAGTACGAATTAGAAAAATCAATTATCTGTTGACTAATGAGATGTCTTTTCTAAAATCAACCAAGCAGGATGTAAAACTGAATTGTACCTCTTTTACTTTTCTCACATAAATTGAGACAAACTCCTCATTAATTATAATATTTTATTTGACACTAAAATAAACCCATAACAATTACTCCCTCCAGTCCTAATTATAAGACAAAGTTGATTTTTTTGGAGAAATTAAAGAAGTCAATTAAATTACTTTAGAGTGTTTATATTTTTAGTATCCTTAAATTATATATTAGTTTATTAGTCAAATTAATTAGTTTGGAGAAAAAAATATAAATATAAATACTCTAAAGTAATTTAATTGGCTTCCTTAATTTCTCCAAAAAAGTCAACTTTGTCTTATAATTAGGAACGGAGGGAATATTATGCTTTAGTAGATGACACAAAATTCGGGCAGAGAGAGAGTGTTCGTGTTGTCATCTCAAGTGATCATAAAGGGGCAGAGAGAGAGAGTGTTCGTGTTGTCATCTCAAGTGATCATAAAGAAGAGAGGTATGGAAGTAAATGATATTATACATATTATACATACTTATATAATAGTATAAATTGAAAAAAGTTAAACAGACAAGATTTGTAGGCTAAACTTTATAAAAATGGGCTCAACTTATCTACCAAATAGATTAAAAGTTAAACTTAGGGCCTGTTTGGGTTCATATTTAAAAAGTCCGTTCACATCAGTCGAGATAAAACTCCTCTCACATATTTACCTCGTAAATCGTAAATCATGTTGGAAAAAACATCTTTTATCGTTAATCCAAACAAACACTTAATGCAGGCTTAGACGTAGGCACATGTTAAGGGGGCTGACTTATTTATACTCCAATACACATGTAATAAAAGTCACAACAAAACACACATGAACACAATTAATTCTCCAAGTTTTTAAGAAAAGATGTCTGTCTAGCTTTTGTTTCCCTAAAACATAATACTCGTAGAACATTACTTTAAAAATGGTATTCTTAAGTAGAGATTAAAATATAGATAATTAAAATTTTAAACAATCTAAATTATATAATTTTTTGACCGAATCTAAATTATATTTAAATATTCATACAACCCAAAAAAACTCGCGTTCCAAAAATGTCAGATCAACACATGTATTAAAAAAAAGGCTATCATCTCCGTTGTCCATCTATCCATTATCATATTCATCCCTTGAATTGCAAACCTTCTACTTCCCGCAAAAAATGTTCAGACCCTTTATCCTCTTTTTGTCATCATTTGGCCCTTCTAAAAAAAGCAAAGACTCAGTGCCCGTTTGGATTAGCGGTAGAAAAGTAGCTTTTTTTGTTAACTGACTTTAAAAAAAGTCAGATAAGAAAAAAGTCAAAATGTAGATGTGATTTGTGTTTGGAATTGCGGTAGAAAAAGTGACTTTTTTCTTAACCTTAAATGTGTTTGGATTGATGTTTCAAAAGCCCGTTAAGATAGAAAATGACTAAAAAGGGCATGAATCTTATTGAAAACTCCATATATATATATATATATATGAGTTGTATATATTGTGATAAATAATAAAAGTTCGATTATTATTGAAAGAAAAAACTCTAAAGCCACTTCAATTAAAATTGGATAAATTTATATCTAAATTATAATGCATACATGAAATGTTTTATCAGTGGATCATCTACCCCTAACAATTTGATCTCTGATCGTGTCACGAACATCATTCATTTGTGTTGACGATAATCTACGTATAGTTGATGTGGATGCGACATCACTCGGATCATTAGTATCTTGAGCAGGTATATTTCCTCGTTCAGCTTCTCGAAAATCCATATCTGTTTGGGAATTTCTCCGGATGCGACATCACAAACTATGTAGACTTGTGTTTCAAAGCTAAATGACTTCATTTCCCCCAAGAGCTGAAACCTATGTCAACTATGAACAAGTGAAGATTAATTTATATTAAACCATTTCATTACAGTTGAAGCATAAAATTGAAAATCTATCAAATTCTAAGACAAAGTTAATGAAATAATTTATTCCAGATTAGAGGGTTGATCATCAAAGACAAATTAGAGGGTTGATCATCAAAGACAAATTGCGATAAATTACCATGTCACTGTATTAACATAAGAATAGAACATTTACATCAATGCCATTATTCATTTATGTGGAACATGAATGGTCACGGCAAGTGAATGAGGAACATGCTCTCAGCTTCCCTTATGTGGAACACAAGCCAAAACCAATTTGAGAAAATAGTTACCGAATATCAAGGCCACGTTTTCTGCTGTTTCTGAAATTGAAGTTCATTCCTCCTAGTTCATCACCACCTCCAAATAGACCATCCGAACCACCAAAAATTTCTCCCTAAATCTGCCATCCTTTTCTTTCTCCCTCCCCCAAACCCCTCTCCATTCACTCATATGTTCCAATCATCATACATTTAAGGGCCCAAAAATCAATCTCGGTACTAGAAGTTATAAATACCAGATTGTTTATTTCCAAGACAGTTACCATCGAACACAAGTTAGGTTGTGTCAGATAAACAACTAGAAGTAAATTGGATAAAACTTCAGAAAAAGAACTAAAGTACTCTAATAGTTCATGTACTTTGCATTTGTAACCAATCGCTTCTCTTCATGTCTCATACACCCAATGCAAATCCGAAGGTTATTTTAAAAGAAAACACATAATAAACACTTCGGACAGACCATGACAACATCAGCAACGAGAAATTAACGATACTGAGAAGAGATTTCAGTTGCCAATTTGACAGATTCCGGGAAAAAAAATATAGAAAACCCGAAATTGGATTCTGTTCGTGATTAACAAAAATATAAAAAAAATTGGATTAACTTCAGAATGATTCGATGCAAACACAAACTCCTGCAATTATCCTAAATTGGATTCTGTTCGTGATTAACAAAACACTAAACGGCCACCCAGATCAGTAACTGAGAAATCCGAGATGAACAGAGATGAACAAAACACTAATCAATTCGCAAAATCCAGATCAGTAACTGAGAAATCCGACCCACTGAACAAAAGTAGAAAAACCAGTCATACCCGAGAAGCTCCGCCAACCGGACGACGGCCACGACCTCATATCTGAACGGCCACCCACGGATTTGGACACCAAACTGCACGACGAAGCCGAACAGGGGACGCCTCGGAGCTGGACGATGGATCAACGGAAAATGAATCAACAGCAGCGATGAGCTACGCACCCTCCCACCACGCCGAAATCGAACGCCGCCGACAGGACCACAAGGACGACGGACAGCCAGATGACGGAGAAGAGCGAATGAGAAGAGGTGATGAGAAGAGAGAATGAGAAGAGGTGAATGACCGTTGAGCATTTGTAGAGAAGAGCAAATGAGAAGAGGTGATGAGAAATGGACCGTTGAGCATGTGTAATAATTAGACTATCGCACCGAAAGAAAAAGCTTCAGCACTGAGCTTCTTTCTTATCTAACGTTAATATAAAAAGCTCAGCAGCAGTCAATGTGATCCCAAACAGAACATTTTAAGTATACCGGGCTTTTCTCTGCTTATCGGGCTTTTTCTCTACTTAACGCATTGCCAAACAGGTCCTCAATTGGTTTTTTCATCATCTCCAAAATTTAAATTATAAAGTGTATATATAGGTTTTTTTCAATAGTGTATTTATAGTTTTTACAAATTAAAATTTGTAAATTGAATTTATGGTAAAAATAAATTACTGTAACGTGTTTAATACTCTATTTCGATAGTTTTTCTTTAAACTTAATTTGACACATTGAAATTTTGTTTAGATGATATAAAAAAATTTGTGCATTTGACACACTGAAATTTTGTTTAGATGATATAAAAAAAATTGTGCGAACTAACTTTAGGATTTGAATCATGATTTGGAACTTTGGATTAGTTTATGCCCTAAATTATTTTAAATATTTTTATTGTAAAAAATACAGCAATTTATTTAAATTTTATTTAATTGGGATCATTACATGAAACTAAATGCTTACTCTCTCTTCTTTACTTATTACCATCAGACATTTTTAACCATCTCTTCAAAATCAATGATAGGACTAACAACTAATAAGTTATTGGTTGAGGTGGTAAGCGTTCTCACTCTGTAAAAATAAGAACACAAATTCATATTAGAAAAACACATTTATTAAAAAAAATGAAAACCTTTTATATTCTAAGCTTCAAACGGGATACCCTTATCAAATTGAGGGGGAGGGGAATTAATGAGAGGTGGTTAATTACTTAAGTCATTAACTTAGTCTAAGAATAAAATAAAATTTCAAGGTTACATATATTTAATATCATGAAATACCTATATTTATTTTGATTAGAATAAATATAATTGTAATTTATTATAAAAATGTTCAATACATCTATTGAATATAAGAATATAAAGTTTAATAAAGTATTGAAAGATTGGAAGTCAAAAAAAAAAAAAAGAGTATAGAAAGTATAATCTGACCATTTTTTTTTTAAGTATTGTCACCTGACCATTTTTTTTCCTTTTTCTTATGTCAGTATAATCTGAACATTTTTTTTTTCTGAGAAAGAGCAAGTATCATTTGGAAGTGAATAAGGTATTTTCATATATATTTTTTTCGTTTAAATATTGTCTGCATCCAAACTCAAAGCCTTGAGATCTGCATCCAAAACCTTGAGATCTCAAAACCTTGAGATCTGCATCCAACTTATTCATCTATCTGATTAACAAAATCTCACAGTACTATTAAAATAATTAGGTTTTCGCCCAAAAGAATTTCGTCGCATGGATTTTACTTTCCAACTTGCTTTTTTGTTTAATGTGTGGCCCTCTGTTTCGGATCTGGGGTTTACCCAGATAGCGATAGATTAAAGATTGGTCATCCTCCAATCTGTAATCAACGGCTCTTTTCTCAAATCCATCGACATTACAAGCGACAGTGTGGGATTACTGAAATTGACGGCATGTTTATTTTTTATTATTGATAGCGAATCCGAAAACACAAAGCATATCCACGTGAGAGGCTAGGCACCCCGTGATTTTTATCTCATAGTGTCGGTAGTGTGTTCAAGGTTCTTCTTCTGCTCCAAAGGAAACAGAGACATTTTGGTCTTTGACGCTCTCACTACTGGAGGGTGTGCGTTCTCTTTCTTCCTTAATTTTTGGTTATGCTTTCCATTTCAGCTCCATAAGCTTTCTTCTGAATCTTCATGATTTGTACTTAAAAGCTGAAGTTTACGCTTCTTTCTCTATTCTGATTTTCGCCCACTTACAGTGAGTCTGAGACCCAGAAGAGTTTGCAAGATCCAAAAGGAAGACGCACCATGGGATTTGATTTGAAGCAATTTGTGGCCGGTGTTCTCACCCTCACAATGTTCGTGATGCTTGGCAATATGATCAAGAGGGACCATTTTGATTCAGTGGAAGTAAGACAGACTTTATCTCACTCATATTATTATCTCATCCACCACAATTTTCTTTTCAGCCATCTTAATTGGCTTGTTCTTTGTTTATCTCTGAAAGTTGGTGTCTCGATCCACTTAATCTTACATATGGTGGTGAATTTTCGTTTGCATTTTTTAGTATTTGTTGTTCACCGGAAATCATGTCCTGATGTCACGGTTGAATTGGAGTGAGCGAGGTATTGAAGACATATGAGTTCATTTGACATCAAACTGAAGGATTGAGCCGAACCCGTTGTTATGTATATCCAGATGAAAGAGCAAGAGCAAATGGAGTTGATAGATCTTGGTTTATAAACAAGGCCACAGTCATTGGTTGCCTATTGACGGAGACGCGATGAATAATAGTGTCTATGTTGATGATTTTTCGATAAAATAGTGACTACTTTTTCAAAACGGCGATTTACTTTTGTGAGTGCCAGTAAGTTATGATTCTCCAGTGACTATGAAATCATTGGTTGACTGTTGATGTTGCATGAAATGAGGGAAATGAGGAAATTTTTGTGAGAAAATGGACATGCGTCCCTAAATTATAATAATTGAATCTCATAATTCAATTTTCAGTCAAATAGGTATAGGACAAGCTCAAGCTAGTTAATCAGGCAAATTCAAGGCTTTCTTTCATTCTCTTACCCCATACACTCTATCAGTTCATGGAATTTTCTTAGCTTGCCAGATTCTTTGCTTTTGATCTTTTCAACCAGATAATTTTATAGTTGTGGCTAATTAACTTCTTTTTCACTTAAATTACTTTTTGGAACTTCAAGGATCAACTTCCAGGAGGAACAGAGTCGGCTAACTTTGAGAACGCAAAGTTTGACGCTACTCATGTGAAGAAGAGTATAGGGCTTTGGACTGGAGATGCTGACGAGCTAAAAGCATGCTGGGTTAAACCGTCTATGGGTAAGAATTGATTTTTAAGGATCCTTTTTTTTTTTGGGCCAACAGATTTTTAAGGATCCTAAATCACTGAGTTCATATAATTTACTTGCACAAAATTACTTGTGCTCAATCAATCTTTCCACATGAATTCATCTTTTCGCTTGCTTGCAGACGATGTAGAGCAGACTGAAGGCTTTGTTACTTTTTCTTTGACTAACGGCCCTGAGTATCATATTTCTCAGGTATCTGATTCAACTTATTGTGGAAGTCCTTTGTATTTAATATATATCAGTTGGCATGCTGTTTCTCAAATTTCATTTCTTTTTCTTTTTTTAAACTTGTTTTTGGGCCAACCTCAAAAGGATTTCGTTGCCCTCCTGTTGTGTATTTTGTTTCTGTCTGAGTCAAGTTTTATTTTGATCACACTCCAAATGAAAAGGTTTCCAAGTTCTCTTATTTTTAATCCCAACCTCTTCACTAAGTTTAGTATGATCCATACGGTTAACTAACTGATAATATGCTTGCTTATTATGTTATATTTTAGTCAACTGGTGGATGATGGCGCAATTGGTTCATTCATTGGCGTGCCTTATCAATATATTGCTTTATCTAACCATTGAGTTCAACACTTTTCAACATTGATAGTGTTTTGTTATTCTTTTTCTTTCTTTCCCTGCTAATTTTAGCTGCTGCCAGAGTATGTAGTTTCATTTCCTATATTCATTACTTTTCTGGTAATGCTTGGTTCAGATCGCAGATGCTGTAGTTGTTGCTAGACGTTTGGGGGCAACCCTTGTTCTCCCTGACATCAGAGGAAGCCAACCTGGTGACAAGTGGTGAGTATAGACTTCTATTTTGTTAAAGATTTCATATGCTTCGCAAATGCCTTTAAGGAGGAACATTAATTATTTTAATCACGATTCCTTGTTCAAACTTCCATCCATCATATAAAAGATTAAGCACTTCTATGCTTTCTGTTAAGTAACGGTAATCTTATTGCTTGGTTCAATTTCTGCTATTATCCTTGTTTTCAACCAAGATACTTGAGCTACGAAAGCCAGTTATCAACTTCTCTAATCCACTATTGCAAGTTTTCCTTGGAAATGCTTTATTGTAGATGAGATGAATGGGACTTCAAGATATTACATTGTTGAATAGCTCACAGTTTTAACTCAATTGAGTACTTGTTCATGACTAATGGAATTGATGTGTCCAGGAACTTTGAGGACATTTATGATGTTGATGTGTTCGTGACAAGCATGAAGGGGGTGGTTAAAGTAGTCAAGGAATTTCCTGCTCAAATATCAACACGCAGTCTTGCCGCGGTGAAGGTCCCTAATAGAGTTACTGAAGACTACATAGCTGAACATGTTGAGCCAATATACAGAACCAAGGGAAATATAAGGCTTGCAACTTACTTCCCTTCAATAAACATGAGAAAGGAAGGAAATGCAGCTGATACTGACTCTGCTTCATGCTTAGCAATGTTTGCAAGTTTACAGCTACAGCCAGAAATGAAGGAAGTGGTTGATTCAATGGTAGAAAGACTAAGAACTCTGAGCCGAAAGTCTGATGGCCAGTTCGTAGCCGTGGATTTGAGGGTTGAGATGTTGGATAAGAGGGGTTGCCAAGGAAGTGATGATGATGGATCTAAAAGCTGCTATAATGCACAAGAGGTTGCAGTATTTTTGAGGAAGATTGGTTTTAACAAGGATACCACAATTTATGTGACTCAATCAAGGTGGCATAACAGCCTTGATTCTCTCAAGGAAATGTTCCCCAGAACTTACACAAAGGTGAGATTTAAGCCATGACTTTTTCACGCATATAGTAATTGGGATACTCAAATGAGATTTATACAACTTTCATGTGTTTTTTATGTCAGAGATTAAAAACTTTCATTGCTTCTGAAAACAAATGCAGGAAGCCATCATGCCTGCGGATAAAAAGATGAAGTACCTGGATTCTGAAGGTTCTGAATTCGAGAAGGTGATAGACTTTTACTTGACTGCCGAGAGCAACGTTTTCGTCCCGGCTATTTCAGGTTTGTTCTATGCCAATGTTGCTGGCAAGAGAATTGGTTCTGGCAGAACTCAGATATTTGTTCCAGCTGATATTGTAGATTCATCTGCTTCTGCCTCCATGTTCATCTCCCCTTATGTCTCCAAGAAAAACCATTTTGCCTATTCCTGTTATTGCTAGTTTGGTGTGAAGGTAATGTATTGAAGCTTTCATCATCAAAGATGGTCTTGCTTCTCCAATGATTATTAGTTTGTTCAATGAAGGTGGAATATGGGGTCCTAACCCCCCTGAATTTCAGTGTTACTTTTTTTCCCCTTCTTTAAATTAAGTTGACTTTTTTTCTTTAAATTATTGTTATCTTTATCGGAATCAGTGTCATTTGATGTGTACACAGTGCTTTTTTTTTTTTTTTTTTGGTTATGTAGTTTGTAAAATTATGGTTGCCTCACAGATATTAGCCTTCATTGTTGTTATTTGATAAAAAATAAAGATATTATGTTCATTGCATATATTAAACCTGCTCGATGTAATGACCGAGGTTATCACAAGTTCTGCTTCATTCTGCTCTTTTGTGACGTGAAATGTATTGTTTATATTTGATTGAAAACCCTCAACAACCTATCATAACTGAAATAAACTTATTTTGAATGAATGAATGATGATGATGATAAAGATAAATCGCTTGGATGTTGTAACTGTCAGATTAACCAAGCAGGAGATTCGAGGATCAAATTAGTTTGATTTTCAGACTTAACCTGTTTACCTTGTTCGCTTCTTTATTTTGGATCCTTAAATCCAATTTCAAAATGTTCTTTTCTGTACGTTGAATTTTATAATGCATGCTTTATAAAGGGGGAAAGTTAAAAGTTTCCATTTCAAAATTTTATTGGTCAGATACTCCAATTCAGGTTAACCAATTTTCCCCTTTTCTTTCTAGTGGTGGTTAAGAAAAAGAAAGAAAAACTACCACATGGCGATGCTTGTCAGCTTGACTATATTGAAAGCCATGTCATTCCGACAATGCCAGGGTGTATTACAGTAAAAATGTACACAACCCAATTATAAAAGGAGGAAAGATATATTACATAATGATAGCTACATGCTCCAGTAATTCCTAGCACATTCTTGTTCTCGTTTTTCATGACAAAAAATTTACAGTGACACATGGAATAATAATACACAAGCGCGGACAGACTCGGAAGCATGAAACCATGATCCATGTCAATATTTCATGAATTTGTGTGATTCAGTGACAATCTTAATCTATTGGGAGAATCACAATGAAATCTTAAAGAAGGAATGTAACCACCAAGAAGCCTTACGACAAGTAAGTAGCATGCAATGACTAAGTCCTATTGTAGGAAATGACAACATGTTCATGTTGCTTACTTGTTATTAAAGACTTTTTGATAATTACATTACTACATCAATGATTCTCCCTAAATCTATTTACAAATCAACCCAAAAGTCTTCACTGAACAAATTATTCTTACAGACAAGTAGAAGAAAGCAATATATGTTATCAATTGTCAGTTCACTTGTTGGTTTAGGAAAAGCAGATCAGCATAAGGTGATCCTTTTGAGGAAGGAATGATGTGTTGACCTATTGTTGTGTAGCAGGAGTTTTTGATCTCTTAAATCGCATAAGCATCTTCTTAAATTTGCGGGACAATGGTGTTTTTGGAACTGGAATGAACTTTCCAAGCACAGCAAGAGGCCAACTGTAACAAGGCAAGAACTGTCAGAACAAAAGTTATACCAACTATTGTGAGCTTAATAGAGGGCATTCAAATCGGGAAATCCTCAAAAGTGAAAAAAAGAGATGCGTCAAGTTGCATCCAGTATCCTCTAGTATTTTTTAATGTTGCTCAATATCCTAAACTAATATTCGGTGCATTCTACATCTAAAAGTATTTTTGTAGTAGCATCTAGTATATAAAAGCAACTTTTATTTTGATTTTACTCTTAAAAGTATTTTTTTAGTAGTAATGAGTATCCTAAATTTAGGATACTGAATGCTAATGAAAAAACACTTTAAGATATTGGATGTATGAAATAATATTTTAGATACCAAGTGCTACAAGAAAAATATTTTGGGGGTGCTGGATGCATAAAAAATTAGTTTAGGATAATGAGTGTTATTAGAATATTAATACTTTAGTTGCAGGAAGCTACTTAACCGAAATTATCTAAATATAATGAAATGAATGAACCAAACCTGACGAGACCAATGATGATCGAAACGAGCCACATCTGCCAATCAAGCCTCACCGTGCTGGTGAACTTTCCAAGGAACTCGATAATGATTACCTAACAGATAAGTAAGGAATTAGAAAAGCATGTGTATGCAGATGTGAACAAAAAAAAAAAAAAAAACACAAAACAAACAAACAACCATATAAATGATTGATTATTCACCTGAAGTAGAATGGTCATTCCCACAATTCCCACAAAGAGACGGTTCTTGGTCATTCCAGTGAATACGTTCATTTGATCTGGCTTTCGAGCATTGAACTCATTGAAAATCTGTATGTTCAAGCAGTCTAATGAGAATTGGATGAATTGACAAATTCTTGCACCGTATGATTAGGCATTAGTCCATCAACAATTAAACAATTGAACAATGGGAAACAAATCATACAACATAGCTAGAATTTCTGGAGATGCAAGGGAAATATGATTCCGTTGACATTATGAATATTTGATATTTAAATTTTAAATATTCACTTACTTGGCAGAAGACAAATGCATTGAAAATCACGGTATTCTTCAGTTGCGGGGTTTTGGTTTTAGAGTCACCATGGAGAATACTTTCTCCAGCAAAATTAAGAACAAGGAGAACCGCTATTTGATATACAGCCTACAATGACAAATAGAAGATCAAACAAATAAAATAAAATAAAACAAAACACGTGACTGCAATTCTATGATAACCTTGAGAAAAGTTTCTTAAGAAAAATTACCTGAACAAGCAAGTTCCTCCACATGTTATTCGTTATGAGAGGTTCCCTGCAAACCAAACACAAAATCATAGTGAAATTGAGTATCTAATGATCAAATCAAGCATGTTTAACCTTTTTTTTTTTTTTTTGGTTTTGGCCAAACCAAGCACGTTTAACTTTGAGGATGCATTTAAAGTAAACGTGAAGGTGAGACTAAGCTAACTTTTGAATCAAGCTCGTGAGATATTGCCGAACACGTGTGTGTATCTATGGAAAACCTCCATGTAATGTTAGGGGCGCTCACTTATAAACATTCTACTATATATTACAAAGCCAGTCAATCCAAACCTTCGGCCAACTGGTGGTCTGTGCATAAGGTGGTCGGTAGGCGGTTCCGTAGCTAGTGCCAGGGCCCCAAGTGTGTCCATGATAAGGTTAAGCCACAAAAGCTGTAACAAGAGCATGTCCATCAGAATGACAGAAACCAACACATGTATTTCATTAATCATTCTTGTGTTATTTACCGCTAGTTAAATTTTAGTCTTCATTCATGCAGATGATACTGTAAGCTGAAAATTTATATGCAAAAATTAGAATTCAATTTTTAATGCATAATTTTCATCCTGACTTTTGTAGTTAGATAATATATTATATATAACACAAACTGCTCTTAAGCCTACTTCTAACTAAAAGCTTAAGCTTAAGAGTTTGTTTCTTAACATGGTATAAGAGCTCTCATGGTAAAGGAAGTCAAAGGCATGATCCCTCCTGTTTCCCAGTTCTCTCAAATAAATTAAATTTCATCACAAGACATGGTGCTCTTTCACTTTTTCCATGCTTCAAAGCCAAAGGACTTTGTTTGAGGGGTGTGTTACAGTTTATTGATAAAAAGAACCATCCCTAAGCCTTCTTCTAAAAGTTTAAGATTTTGAGAGATGAGAATCCTCAACTCTTATTTGTCATGCTAGATGTATTTTGGCTCATGCTTATAGATTAGACAATGAAAATAATGTATACAGGGTGAAGAAAGGGGGACCTGCACTGCATTTAAAGGAACATCACCCGAAGAAATTGCCGCCACAACGTTTATCGCAAGAGCTGCTACATTAACTGTGAGCTGGAACTGTATAAATTTCTGAATATTTGCAGATACAGAACGTCCCCAGCGGACGACCTAAAGGAAAAATGAAGTAGACTACTTAAACAAGTAACAGACTGGACCAATAAACTGTAGACTCGTGTCTCAGAGTGATACTGAACAAAAGTGCAGCCAAAATCAAATCATACCATGGTAAAATGGTTAAAGGAGAAAATGTACATTATTTCACTCTAGCATGAGATCACTGGGCAGATATAGACCCTTTTTTTAAAAAAAAATATATTATGCTCACTCAAATTCCTCATACCTTTACAACTGACGAAAAGTTATCATCCAGGATTATAATATCTGAACTTTCTTTTGCGACTTCAGTTCCAGAAATGCCCATAGAAAGACCAATATCTGCCTAAAATACAAAATCAAATAGTAGAACATGACATCAACTCTGAAAAAAAGTTAACAATAATGAACTTTGGAACGCCACCTCAATCAAACAAAGCAAGGCACAAGAAGAGACAAAAGAAAGAATTTGATGCTACCAACAACTCTATAATAAACTGCACGAATCTACACAATAAAAATTCGTAAACTCTGCCAAATGTTGTGCATAGATTTGGCCCAGGTTGCTATTGTATGGAAAACAGAGTTAATCACATAATTCAATTTTTATCACATGATGTCATCTCCTGACCATTCTAGCAAGGGGTGGGAGATGGGGTGCTTGTAAATTCAAAATGCTAATGGGAAAGTTATGATTATAGAAGAAAAGAAAGTGTTTGTTCATAGGAAAGCACACCTCAACTCACAACTTGCAGCCCCAGTATTCTTAAATTCAATAATCTCGTGTGAAATTTTGTTGCATTCAAAATGTTATCTATGGCACAACACTGATAATTCAATAATAAAATCAACGATCATATAGGCAAGGTTCATGAAACTAAAGTCATGCTTGCGTAAACACATTTAAGAAGCTTCATAACATCACTGGACCAATAACACGGAACTGCATGTCGGCAAATAGACTGCTTTTAGAAAGAAATTTTTCTGGTTGATGCAATCCGTTATAGAAGGTTCAAAATACCAAGATGAAGTGATTCAGTAACAAATACATTTCATCTTTCCAGGTTGTTTCTTACTCAACTAGAAAAGCTACAAAACTTGGAAGGAACATCAAGCCTCAAGATTGCACACCCAAGAAATATGACAAACCTCATGAAGTGCGGGAGCATCATTGGTTCCATCTCCAGTAACAGCAACAACTTCACCTGCTTTCCGCAGTGCTTGAACAAGTAAAAGCTTGTCATTTGGAGAAGACCTCCCCATGACCTATACATATCATGCAAATCACAATCAGCAAGTAATCCAAACCAGAGATGTCCAAGCCAGGAGAATATGATCAGGATGGTGTAATTTTTTATTAGAAAATTATTGTTAAATGAATATCATTCCTTTAATCATTATTTTTAGATAATGCACATAGAAAAATCATGATGAGAGGGCCATACTATTATTTGTTTAGCAACTTCTTCCCTTTCGTTTTCAGATAATGCCCGGAATGTCTTTCCTTCAATAATAACTGGTTCAACAGCATCTAAATGTGAAGCCAGTATCCCACACTCCAAAGCTATTGCCTTTGCCGTTTGAAGATTGTCTCCCGTAACCATGCGCACCTGAGTTCACAAACATACGATGTTTTGGATTTACTTAATTACATTTTTTATTAACCTTCAAGCTTTTAAGAATATCAGAATCCATATTTTGACATTATCATTAACTGATTCCACATTAAACTAAAGTATACATATAAACTTAACTGTCAGTTCGAGAACTATATTATCAAACGGGGGGAAAAATTAAAATCACCTTAACACCAGCTGCAGTGCATACTGCTACTGCTTCTTTGACACGGGGGCGACAGGGATCCTGAACAAACAGATCATTGTTAGCTTAGATGAAGAATGAAACCAGGTTATTCTTAAAGAAAAGGCAGCAGTCTAGTACTGAAGCATGATATAACTTGACTCCATAAGCAGAAGTAAAGAATATGTTATAGCCCATAATTTTCCATCCCCATTCTGTGCATAGTTAGAAAGTATACAGCCATAATGGTTCACAAATAAAATTAAACTTATATCAACGCCATTACAGGAATTATTTCCATATTGTAAATACATAGGTAAGATGTGGGACAAAACAAACTGCTGCCAATTTCATGCCAGATAGCAGAAGGGCCTTGAACTCTACCTTTATACCAACTATAGCAAGCAAAACAAGCTCATCCTCAGGTAGGGACCACTGGCCCAAATCCTCCTCATTATAGGGAACTTTGTCCAATTCATATGGCCTGTATGCAATGGCAACACACCGCAAACTGCGAGCAGCCATGTCTTCAATAGCTGCCTTGAAAAAGTCCTGGAAAAGATTATGAAGAAAATATTACCCAATTACCTTGGAAAAAAAGAAGATAGGATTGTAACTGCTCTCAGTTGCTTGATTGCAGAAAAAAATTCAGTTTCTGCAGCATCCGTTATATAATTGCCATGCAGCTTGAGTAACTTGAAAGTTAAAACAACAATGAAACCACATATATGCATAGAGAGATTCAACTGTGGCATGATTCCATATATTTTTCAAGTTGTATTTGTTATTAGCAATATCAAAAAACTACCCAATTGTTCAATGCGATGACCTTCTCTCCCTGTAAACATTATAGGACTACACTAGGAAACTACTGTTTCTAACCTTCTCTTCTTCAATAGAAAGCAAGCTACCATTTGAATCAAGATATTGAGTGCACTTTCCTAGTACTATCTCTGCAGCGCCTTTCCAATGTATATGCACTGTGGAGTCCACATTCTAAACAAGAAATATTATTTGATTAGCATGGAAGATAATGGCATATGATACAATAGATGAAGAGATAAATCAGCAATTGGCCAAAAAAAAAAGAGAGAGAGAGAGAGAGAGAGAGAGATAAATCAGCAATGTTTTTATCAAATAATTACCTGCTTCAGCAAGACACCACCACGCTTTTTCTCAGAATTGAAGGGAAATACATGGAGAACTGTTGAAATTGATCTGATATGATCAAAATCCATTCCCAACTGCCAGGTAGATTCAAGAAAAATACATAGATTCAGCAGAAAATGAATTCAATAAAGTGAGGAGATATGTTTTAATGGTACCTTGACTGCCCAAGAAAGGATTGCCTTTTCTGTAGGAGACCCTGAAACCTCAGTCTCTCCACCATCCTATCAAAGAAATGATGTCATAAAAGGAACAAGATGCTTACTGGATATTAATACGAGAAATCAGACAAATACTAAAAAGTAACCATTTTTGTAAGGAAAACAGTTATAGAGAACAATAGCACAGGTATGAAAATTTCTGTCTGCTTATAGGTAACAAATGGTAACCACTGAGACTATCGCAGCCCCACAATGGTAATAAATAAACAATGGTCCTGATCTATTTTTCATCTGTCAGTTATATTATGCGTTCAATTACTTTAGCTTTATGCGCATCTGGAAACATGCCACAGGCACACATATGCTATATGGGAAATATGACTGCCGTTCAGAACTGAAAGAGCCATTCCTAACTCAAATCCTGTCTTCAATCCATGCATATAGATGTAATGAATCTTTGGTGTCAGAGTATTCAGATTCTCTACATCAGTCAAAATAAACACCTATCGAACTGACTTTTCCTGGAAGGGAGATTCTGATCCAGCATTCAGTGACCAACCGGATGTGCATTATATCCGTCAACCTTACATCTTTATCTTTTCACAAGTTATCATGATAAATACCAGCGATTTTAAAATTTGTCTCCACATTTTTAGGAGTTCAAAAACAACAATTATTGAATTGGTAGGCCATATGCTAAGGGACCTGAAATTTTCTCACAAATCCTGAAACTATATATCTTGTTTTCAAGCACAGGCACCACCATATTAATTTCAGATCTCCCGAAAATAAATCACATATCTACATTTTTATGCACAATTATGTGAGTACTTGTGACTAAGAATTTTCCTGTTTGGAGATTCACAAGTTGTTGCTCCTTAAACAGTAACCCCAACAAAAATTAAGAGAAACTGTAAGTATCAAGCCCAAGAGTTTCCTTGGCTGCTTTGATACTAAATACAAAATATAAAAGGGAGCCCAAGTTAATGTCACTGAATTAAGTAGAAAGGAAAACCTTAGGCACAAAAACAGTTCCAGTTGTATTCTGTGCAATGCCCTCTTTTATCAGAGATAAAACTTCCGGATTCAACTTTGATGAGTCATCAGGTGAATTCAGTTTCTTCCTCCCAACGCATGCCTCAACCACAGTCATCTATAATGGAACGAAATAAGTTACCGCTAAAACCAGATAATTCAAAATTTTAAATTAAACAAATCAAATGCAGATACCAGTTGCTTTTTTGACAAAATGAAAAACTACTAGACAGACTACGCCTATTTCAGGTTGTGGGCAAATTATATGCAAAAAAGTGGGGCTATAAAAAAGTTAAGGTCATTCCTTATGCAACTGATCTGCTCTAAGAGTTCGTTATCTATATTTTCCCACATAACTTAATTCATCCTCTTTATTCAAACTAGACAGTAGCCTTGCTCTCTTGTAAGAATTACAGAAATGAAACTGCTTTGTTTCAGGGATTATAAAACTGTGCGGTTTTAATCTATATTAATCTATATTATTTAAATTCAAGGATGACAACTTCATGTTATTGAACAATAACATTTAGGGTGCCAATACCTCAGGTGAAATAAAAATTTGGGACTAGGGCAACATGTGTTATGAACCCAAAATCAACTAAACCAGAGAGTTTGTAGGCTGCATAATGTAAATAAACTTTTGCGGGCTTGATTCATATCAGAATTTTAGGCCTCCATTTGCCTTTTAAATGAATGGATAGGTAATTTATTGATCCGATAGAAATGGAGATGACCAAACAAATTTTCTGAGTCAAGTCTCTGTTAGGAGAGCTTATAAAACTGAAAGTTCAAAATACGATCTGAACCACATACATGTTGTGACCGTGAGTATGGGGCTTCAATAAATATAAATAGTCATCAGCATAGATTAAACTATGGCCAAACTCCATTTAGACTACCAAACGTCCCACTGTGGAACCCACCTGATTCAAGGTTAACGTTCCTGTTTTATCACTGCAAATTGTTGTTGCACAGCCCATAGTTTCACAGGCTGAAAGCCTTCGCACCTGAACATCTATGGTTATTAGAAACAGAAGTTCTAAAACTA
Organism: Inga laurina; assembly: GCA_963855925.1. Classification (NCBI taxonomy): domain Eukaryota; kingdom Viridiplantae; phylum Streptophyta; class Magnoliopsida; order Fabales; family Fabaceae; genus Inga; species Inga laurina. The sequence goes on from OY979711.1 coordinate 16,109,177, forward strand.
ATTGATAGAAGAACCGCAAACTAACACGTTTTGGTGATTGGAGAATAATAAAATGAGACTTACCAAGGCCTTGTCTGCCATCATTTTCCGCATTGAGTATGCCAGGCTGTCATAAGAGCCAAGATTAGAAATTATAAAAAGTGTTCAAAAATTAGAAGGAAAACACTTTCAGAGGCCTTGTATTAGACACATCAATTCCAGAATGAAATCTACTAGTAGTCCATTCTTACGTTAAGGTAACAGCCAGAGGAAGACCTTCAGGAACTGCAACAACAACAATTGTGACCTGGACAGCTCTTTATTTAGTTTCAAAACGATACAAAATACAAAAGAAGCAGAACTTGAATTACGAAAACAATCCAGAAAACTCACTTACTGCAATAGTAAAAACTTCGACAACCCCATCTAATGCACTACTGATACTCGTCTTGCCAGGAACAAATTCGACATTTCCATTTTCATCTTTCGTGTTGCCAGAAAAGTACCTAGAATTCCGAAGTCATAACATAGCCAGTATGAAACGGCATAAAATCTGCTCTAATAAGCTGTAAAATACATAAAATAACTATCTAACTTTACCTGCCCAATAGGACCGCTAGCACAACAACAGCTACTGTAAGACCTATCATACCGATAAAAGTTGCAACTCCATTCAAACGTACCTATGACGTATCACCAAAAGTAAATTTAAGGTTTTGCTTGTAAGTTTCCACAAGGTACTACTAAAACAACAGGCTTTTCTTTCTTTGTTTTGGATGGATCAGGTGGAACCTGCAACGGAGTCTCTTCTCCAGTATCTTCAGAGATGCTTGCCATCAACAATCCCCACTCCGTATTGATACCAACCCCAGTTACCTACAGATGGCAGTAAAGTGATGGCATAATAACCCTAGTATCTTTGCTTTCAATACCTTCAAAACCACTAGAAGCATAATCAAAACAAGAGCAGATGGCCATTCTACTCACTTTTAAATACACTTAAATTCTCATTATTGATCACAAACAACAGTACTACAATGAGTTGATGCATAAATAATCATAAAATGAATCAAATGCAGAAGTACAAAAATGCTGATAACTAAAGCCCATAAATCCCAAATAACAAGTTTATTAATTTAGGTTATTCAATTCCGAGTATTTCAATTGATAACAATAGTCCATAATTTAACTTAATCAGCCGTCTTACTGGGCCCTTACAAAGTTCTTCATACTGTTAAAGCTCAAAAGTCCGACTCCAACCCCTACTCAACATGATAGACAGCACATCATTAGATCAAATAAGGGGCAAAAAAAGTAAAAGTAAGAAATCTTGACGTGTGAAATAAATGAAGCAGCAAAAGTCAAAAATTTTTTGGGCAGAAGGTTCAAAATCATGGAAGCAATTTTATTTATATTGCAAGAAAGCGTTGCTCATTATCATTAAATAACAAGCCAAGTAGAATCTGAGAATTAAATATTCATCTTACCAGCATAACACCAACGCCATCTGCTACTTTGCAGCCAGACATCAAAAAAGGTGCTTTGTGGTCTTTGTGAATCTGCAGAACATCATTGCTTAAGAATCATATGGGCTGGAAGTCATAAGGTTGATGGATGACAGGTAGAAAAAACTCACAATCTTGCTTTCACCAGTCATACTGGATTCATCAATGGCAAGTGAGTGAGCAGTGATTATAACTCCATCAGCAGGAACCTGAATGCACCCATGGTAAAAAAATAATGCGGAAAGAAACTATTAATTTTCAGTCAAACAAACTCAAATATTGTTGAATCTCACCTGGTCTCCTATTTTGAGAGGTACAACATCACCAACAACAACATCAAATATTGATATCTTTGTTGCTCTACCGCCTCTAATGACCTGCATAATACATGTAAAATGATTGTTTGTTGTTTCCCAGTGATAACCTAAATTCTAATTATATAAAGCATACCTCCAATTGTATATTTTGTTTTTCAGAATTCAAATTCTGAAACTGCAGAGATTGGCGATAATCACTAGTAGCTGCCACACAAGAAAGTGAAAGGAACAGCAGAACTTAGGTCTAAGAAGTACTATATACAGCTTGCATCAGGATTACTGATGAACAACGAGAACACAATAAATTCAAGAAGAAATAAAAGTTTGTCCAAATATGCCATAGCATTTAATCTGTAAAGTGAAAGGAACAGCAGAACTTTAGTCTAAGAAGTGCAATATACAGCTTATATCAGGATTACTGATCAACAACGAGAACACAATAAATCCGTGGAGAAATAAAAGTCTGTCCGAATATGCCAAAGAATTTAATCAGTATTGATTTCCTATGGACACCTATAAAGACTTTCATAAGATTACATCTGTCGTTCATTTAACAAAACAAAAAGAAATATCCAATACCTGTTACTATAATGACAATAAAAACAGCTAAGGCAATGCTTCCTCCATCATACCATCCTTCTTCCAAGCCCTAATGACAACAAATGATGGAAAAGATTTGCCTTGGTGAGTGTTAGCAATTTCAATGAAGTTGAAGCAACAAGCGTAATCTATTCTTATTGACAAGAGAAATCAGAAAAAGCATGCATCACAAAGAAACCAGTACACAGGAGATAAGAAATGGGTTTCAATCCCATGTAAACAACCATAATGTAACCTAGTAAATTTCAGTAATCTCAAAGGGCAAAAGAATTAATGTGATGTCTATTGTGACTGGCATATGATGATTCACTTTATTTTTGTCAAGGTACTGAAGCAATACAAACAAATTAATATTGCTGGAGAGCAGTAATATTCCCGAAAGAAATATTTCCAGAACATCTAACGCGGTTTAGGAGTTGCATCAGCAACAAAGTAGGTTTTTTTTTAAGTGTAATTGATAATTAGATGAGTTTGTACCTCCAATTTGTGCAACTTCAAAACTTAAAAAAATAGTGAAAATGCATTATCATCATATAGAGGATAGTTGGAAATCCTTTATGATAGAACATCACCAAATATTATTTAACAAAGTGGTCAGATGGCGTCCACAATTTGTTCCATCTCAAAATTGTATTATATGAATCACATTTGCTCTTCCCAAGTTTGCATGTTACTCAGTTGTTGTTGTTGTTGTTTTGTCAACAGATTCCTTCTCCTCATTATCTCAATTTTCCTAATTTTGAATAAAGATTCAACGCATTGAAGGAATTCTTTATGCCTGATAAGTTGCCGATTATCCAGATATGCAAAACAATCATAAGCATATATGTCAGACCTAAATGCCCAGAACCTAATTTCTCTCAAAAGTAGTTCAAGTACTTCAACAAAGCCATGGATCAATTAATGATGCTTTATTTTTTTTTTCGTTGAAAATTAATGATGCTTCATTTGCTATTTTGATTGATGACTATTAGCTAACTGAGTGTTAACTAACCTCAGTTTTTATTCCAAGTGCCAATGACACCGCAGCTGCTATAATCAATATGATAAGGGTCGGATCTTGCCAAGCATCCCATAGAAAATTCTGTTACAGACCCCAAAGAATTAGTACTAGCATTGAATACTTAGTTCATTAATTTTGGTTTTTAAAAAAAGATTACTTGATGACTTATAATGAATATACCCAGAAAGTCCGCCCCTTTTTCTTAGGGTATGTATTCGTCCCAAACGTCACTTTTCTTTTTAACATATCATCGTCATCTCCATTAATTCCTTTCTCAAGATCTGACTTTAGTAAATCTGATAAGCCTTTAACCTGTAGAAGCTATCACTGGACTGTATTAGATACATAAATACTTTAACATCTACTTAAGCAACCAAAGAATATATTTATAGTAGACTTGCCCCTCCACATTCTTGCAAAGTAGAAATGTTCTGATCCTTGGACATTGAAACAAGTTGTTCGAGCCCAACTCCGAAGTTATCACCTGAGATTGGGGCTGACACTCCTTTGCCTACCACTTCATTGTTCAAAAATAAAACTTTAATATGTGATTAAATAAATGCAAGGGCCTAATTATAATTAGCAAACTCAGAACGACCAAATTAATTAATTAGGAGTTGATTAAGATTCCTGTGACAAAATAGAGATTGATATAATATGCCACATAGGCCCCAAAAGCAGCTTATATTGCCATATTTTGCCAAGCTAGGTGATTTTTACCATTAAATATTTCCAGAGTGCCACCATCGAGTGCTTGGTTCAATGGCAAGGAAGATATACCCTCTTAAACTGCCTACTCAAGAAGGTTCATTAAAGAGATGAGATCCCTTTTAATACAGGAACGAAAAATCAGATATTATAATAATCCTTTTAACAATTATCTAGTCTGCGATTAATTTACAGCAACATCAAGTCTAGACATGGCAGATGATAGAAAAATTGAGAGACAGCAAGATTTCGATCATATATATGTCTATGGGGAAAAAATCACAGATAGTCTTTGGCACCCGACAAAAAGGAGAAGTCCGTATTTTTATCAATTCTATATGCTTAAAATTCAAATGTGGGAGTTGGCGGGAAAAAAAAAACTTCAAATGTGGGACCTTGAAAAAATGAAAGCTTCTTTAAATTCCTTTGAACTACAGCCTAATTCTAACTATTGTACACAAACTTTAAATTGACATTGTCTTCATTAAATTAAAAGTGTGTTTGGAAAAGTGATGGAAAAATAGAGTTTCTCAATTTAGCGTTTGGTAATTTTATTTTTGGTAAAAGCTCGATTATGTAATGTAATTTATGTTTGGAACAGCGATTGTATAAATGATTTTTGTAAAAATAAAACTTGTTTGAATTGACTTAAACACAAGTGACTTTTGTGATAATAGTAAGAGAGAGTGGGTGGAAAAATATTTTAAAGGGTTAAAAACACCAAAAAATATTTTAAAATAATTTTTGGAACTGAAAAAGTACATTAAGGATAAAATTGCAATCAGTATGATAACACACTGGGTACAGTTGAAAAAATATTTTAAGGGTTACAAGCACCAAAAAATAGTTGAAATTAATTTTGGTAGCCGAAAAAGTACATTAAGGGTAAAATTACAATCAGTCTGATATCATACTGGACACAACTGAAAAAATATTTTAATCATTTTCACTCTCCCCAAAAACTAAATCACCAAAAGCTCCAAAGTTGAGCTTATGCCAAAAGCTATTTTTTCAATCTCAACTTCAATTGCTCACTTTGATCCCAAACATTCACTTTTTTTTTTTTTTTTAAAATTGGCCATTGGGCGTTTGTTGATGAATTGGGCGTTTGGGGGCTCAAAACACCCCCCCCCCCACACACACACACTAAGTACTCCTACAAGAATAAATTAAACAAGTCCATATTAATTAAAAAAAAGGCGATGAAGAAGATGAAACATCTTGAGATTTAGTTTAATGAGTGTCTTCGATTTCTGATGTTATGTTTGATTGACGTTCAAGGTTTTAAATTGTGGGAGTTTCGGGAAATAAATATTGTGCTTTAAAGGTGGCGGACTGGATTTTAATGGAATTGTAGTGGTAAAAAAGATCCCCCGCGGACAGCTTCCAAAGCAAGACCCATCGAAATTTGATTTTTTTTTTTTTGTAAAAGAAAACTATTTAATGTGAGTTGTTGATCATTCACATGATTTCCATAAGCTTGAACTTGAAGTTTGTGTACACCACAAACATACTGTACACGTTATCTTTGAAACCTTTTGGTAACATAAAATAGACTCTGTTTTGCTGGAAAAAAAAAAAAAGAATGACGAAAGAATGAAAAAGAAAGAAATTTCGAAGGCAAACTTATATAAGAAAGGAAGTGTACCTAGATCACGTTCACCAGCTAATCTGAAAAGCAGTGCTGCCTAATAGAACAATCGATCATTGATTAGAGAAAAGAACAAGATAATTAGAAACATATATAAAAACACTTTGGAAATGTGTTTGCAAGATTCAGAAACATACTCGTACGACTTGGGCATGGGCTCTTATCAACCCTTTCTTCTGCTCTTCCTGCTCTCCCCTTTTCAAGTCCAGAGTATATCTAAAACGCCTAGAAGCATTGAGAACAAGAGTCGCATGCTGCAAATAATATACAACACCTCAGTTCAGATGCATTACAAAAGCACACTTCAATGGACGAGTGAATTTAGCAAAGAAAAACTATGTCAGCAATCAGTTGCTTCTTATATATGCTGAGATCTCATATCCATGGGAGGGTTCCTTTTTTTTGCAGGCAAAAAAAAAAGGTGAGGTTCCTTTCAACACTTTTCAGAGGGAGAATCCATTGTTGCTCACAAAAAGCACTCTAAATGCTTTTGCAGAACATAAATCAGCATGTCAAACAAGGTTGACATAATTTTTTTACTCGGCGACACTAAATAAGCTGTTTTAATATTTTATTTAAAATACACTACTGTGTTAGTTTGTGATAGCTTATATTTTACTTATAAGTGCTTATAAATCTTAATTTACGGTATACGAGGTGAGTATATGAGAGGAGTTTTATCTCGACTTACGTAATAAATACTTATATCTCAAAAATAAGTGATGCCAAACATAGCTATATACTTCCATCCAATCAACTTTTGGCATCTACATTATTCCTGCACAAAATGTGTCATAATCTAATTGTATTATATAGGTTTTTTTTTTTGGTAAAAAATAATTGTATTATATAGGTTTGCTTTTGCGTATGCCTTGCATCAAGTAACAACTGGTAGTGGATGCATTCCCAGTTTGTTAATTAAACGTTGCAACTCTGCTTAATTAAGGAATAGAAAGAAAATACTCCAGCAAATGCACTAAATCATCAATTATTATCGTTTTATAATGCAATGAAAAATCCTGCTTAACGAGGACCTCCGATCATCATACAAGGCCTAATGCATTTACACTCCAAGAAGAACGTTTCCAATTGTATGATGCACATTAACAATACACAATCAAGCCAACGCACATTGACATTGGCTGATAAAAATAAAAAATCATGAACGCATCAGAGCACAAAGCGTGTGAAACGGTGATGAAGAAATGCGATTAACGGAAATGAGAATGAGATTGAAATGCTTACTCTCCATCGCTGGAGTGTTTCGACAGGCGCATTCTTGGTGTGAGTGACATCGAAAGGATCATCGGGATCGATAACGTCTTCATCATCGTCGTTGATCTGAGGAGGTAGGGGTTCGACATCGTTGTGGCTGGGGATATTGACGGAGAGGAGGCCATTGGTGGAGGAATTAGCACTTCGAGAGATAGACGGCTCCATGGATTTGAGCTTCAATATAACAACAGAACTGAAGATTGAGATTCAGATTTCAAAGATTTGGGAGGCTAAGCCACCCGAAGGAGCGATAAGTTGGAGGGAAAAGCTCCGCCCCCACCTTGGCGGCAAAACAAGTCAGAAATGCGAGGATTGATCATACTAATAATATAAATTTATTATTATTTTGTAATTTTTCGAAATCAAAATGAGCAAAAAGAGATATAAGGAAATAGATGGGATATCTTATATTGAGAGAGGGCGTTTGGCGCCAACACAAATGGGAGGCAAAGCAAGAGTTTTGTTGCGTGTTGGCCGTCCATATTTGGTGGACACAAACCAGCAAAAACTCTTCATTTTAGCTTTCTTTCGTTTCTCTTCTACACACTATTAATAGCCAACTCCAACATAGGAGGGGAAGGAAATTAAACCAAGCCACCCTGAAAGTTAACCATTTTGTATTTTTTACACTTTTTTCCTACTTGGTGTGCATCTGAATTACTCCTCACATGCTTAATATAAGACATAATTAATTTCTATAGAGGGGATACGGAAGCTAAATAAATTACTTTGATGTATTGATATTTATCTTTTTTATGCTTAATTAATTTGTGTGACTTATGAACTGATATATAATCAAATGATACACAATATATGCTATGATTAACTAACTTATTTAGCTTCCTTAATCTCTCCAAAAAAAAGTCAATTATGTCTTATATTTAGAATTAGATGAGTATTTTATTTTAAGTGATTCTATGTCATATGTGAAGTAAATATATGAGAAAAGTTTTGTCTTGTAAAGCGCAAAAAATATTTTTCAATTAATTATCACCCTGGTCCTTTTTATATATCCCTTATGAAAAAATATTATTATTATTATTATTTTGGTAAACTAAAGCAGTTAAGGCCTTTGGCCCCCAAACCCTTGTCTCCCCCTGCTATCCAGGGCTTTTTTTGAGCCCCTGGCCTTCTACAACGAACTAGGTAACCCGGGCAACCGACTAATCGGGAGTCGGGGGATTTTTTTTAAGGCACGCCCATATAAGGTACTTTGCATCAAGGAGGGCTCCCCTCCCTCCAAGCGTGACTCCAGGTTTGAACTCGTGTCTGCCTGAGGAAGTGACAACTGCCTTTACCGCGGCACCCCAACGCTTGTTGGTTATTCCTTATGAAAAATTAGTTAACACATTAGATATGCCCTAAATTGATATATTTTCCCAATGTTACTCTCATTTATGAATGATATTTTCAACCCTCTCTCATCTTTCTTTCTTTCTTTTCAACACAAATTAATTCATCTTTTCATTACATTTAATATGGGTAAAATTGTAATACTGTCATTAATTACTCTCTATATGGACTTATAATAAGGGCTATTTTTTTTTTTCAAACTGGACTTAAAAAAAAGAACCAAACTGGTGTAGGTAGTAGTGGGAAAACGGGCTGGCCCGCGGCTTGCGGGCCAGCCCGCGCGGGCTGCGGGTTGCAGCGAGGCGGGCTGGTGCTTTGCGGGCTGGCTTTTGCCAGCCCGCCAAATTTTTTTTTTTTTTTTTAATTTTTAATCTTTTTCTCTTTCACCCGCTCATATCGCACTTCTTTTCTTTTATATATTTGTGTTAAGAAATCAATTTCATTTTTACTTTCCTTTTTTTCACCTATTTACATCACAAAACTATATAAATACATCTATTTTTAATTTAATAATAGTATAATAAATAAATATAATATGAAAATAAGTGTCAAATAAAAGGTATGATGAATTAATTAAACACATCATCAAAGGAAATGAGATAAGGGACCAAAGATATTTGAGAAAAAAATTTTAAAAAAATAAAATTTTTTTTAATCGGGCCGCCATTTCGGCGGCCCGAACCCGTTTAAAATTGTCGGCAGCCCGCCAGCCCGACCCGAATTACCAGCTCTAGGTGTAGGTTTTTTCAAACACTCATGAATCGCTGGTTATATTTGTTTGTTGTGGTAATGTTGTGATATTTTAATTATTTGTGTATAGTTTCACACTTTATTTTGGGCTTTTGGCGCTTTATTTTACTGAATTTGGGGTTAATTGAGCATAATTGTGCTTAAGGATAATTTGGGAATATTAGTGTTTGATTCTCATACTTTATTAAATTTAATTGCCAATTATTCCAATTAAAGCAAGCAGCATGGAAGTGGCTGGCCGGCTAGCAAATATCCTTGTTATATATTCTTAATACTCTCTCCGGACTAAATTATAAGCAAACATCACCAAATTTTCTTGGCCTTAATTATAAGTAAAAGTTAATCTAATTGTAAGTATAAGTAATGCTGTAAGTATAAGTAATGCATGTTTACAATTGTATTCCTCGTTCAAAATTAGGGAAAAAATGAAGTTAGAATTATTACAAGAAATGACCATTATTACTAACAAGGGCATTTTAGTAAAAACATCATATACAATTAAGAGAAATAATGAACTGTTGGCATAAAATGTGTTGTGAGGCGTGCCAGAGACGTAGATAGTCTTGACATGATCCGAGTTCTACCAAATAAGTAGTCTCATGCAGTGTTCCGGAACCCAGAATGGATCGGCCTGGGAACCGGTGAACCGGTGCCTAAACCGGTTTCAGTCCGGTGACCGAACCGGTTCACTTTTTTTAAAAAAAAAATTGATTTTTTTTAATTTTTTTTTTAAAATTTCATATCAATAAGCCTAAAATATTCAATTTCTCACCGGTTTAGTCCCGATTTAGCTCCAGTTTGACTCCAGTTTGATCCACTGACCCTTAACCCAATACCCCGACCGGTTCAATAGCCAATTTGAGTTTTAATGCCTTGGTCTCATGGGTCTCTTGCCATAGTTTTCAGGATGCTGTGATTGTATTGAATGGTGAACTGTTGTGGGAGAAGTACAAAGGAAACGAGAAGAGCACGGACTAATAAAAAGGAAACAATGAAATTGGGAAATGTAATAGGAGGGATAAGATAATTAAGCCTTCTAATATTGTGGGAGAAGTACAAAGGAAACGAGAAGAGCACGGACTAATAAAAAGTAAACAATGAAATTGGGAAATGTAATAGGAGGGATAAGATAATTAAGCCTTCTAATATTCCATGTTAATCAAAGTACAGAGTACCTAATTTCTCATCATTATAATGAAATTTACCATTCAAATTTTAATATGAACAGTCTAAATTTAAAATTTAAAAGTTTTGTTTTTGTAAACGATAAATTCATTTTTATAAGAAGCTGTAATTATAAGATTATTTTTATTTTTAATTCTGCATGTAATAAAATAAAAATTTATTTAAAATATAAAAATTAAAGTAAAACTAGATAGTCTAAAATTAATCTAATGATTAAGATGTGTGATAAGTACATTTTTATTCATTAAAATGATGAGGATAAAATGTGCTCTCAATTGTGTCGTGAGACATGCATGCCTTTGCATTCCATGGGCTGGCGCTTCATTTCTTTCGGCTTGGGCTCCCCCTTCTCCTTTTGTTGAGCGGTTCTTGGGGCCTAATTCACCTTTTGGTAAACTTGTAAATGTTATAATTATTATAATACAAGTGTGAATGTTTATAACCTTTCAAGAGATAAATTTTAGAATTTTATACTTAAAAGTCATATAACCTATGATATAAATGACTGATTGGGAGTTTTCTATGATTAACGGACATAACCTATAAAAATTTTATATTCTATAATTATGTTGATTTACTCTTTTATCGTAACTCTTATAATGAAATTTAAGCATTTGCAGCTTATAAGTAATAGATATGTATCAAAGGTTGTAAGCTTTAAATGAATTAAGAATCACTCCCTTTTTATTTTCCAATTTTCTCATCTTACTCATCTCTTCCATCCCAAATCTCTCTTTATTCTTTTTATTTTCACAATATATGTTATCAGCATGAGACTCCGCTGAATGAGTTCATGGCATTTTATTGATACTTGTAGATTTTTGTTTGTTGCACGAAGATATCCAGATTGTGTGGTAAGGGCGTAAGGCTTTTCCAATTTGTTTAAAGGCTGTACCTTTACTACATATTATGTTATTTCTTTTTATATTATTATTATTATTATTATTATTATTATTATTATGTTGTTGTTGTTGTTGTTCTTTCAATACATTTTAATTTCGTTATTTTCTTATCATGATACCGTGTTGTTTGTTAATTTTCAGTCTTTCTCGTTATATATATATATATATATATATATATATATATATATATATATATATATATATATATATATATATATATATATATATATATATATATATATATATATATATATATATATATATATATATTTACTATGTTTATCTCACATTGTACTATTTTATGTTTTTTATGTTATTATACCTTCTATTTTTTGGGTTATTTTTTTGTTCTATATTATATTTGTTATTTTATTTTGCATTATTTATTTTTATGTTTCCCGTTGTTGTCTATTTTTTCGTTATCTTATCTGTTACTTATTATTATGTTCATAGAACTATATAACTGAAATATATATTATATATGTAATTTATGTTGTTGGATCATATCTACCCATCTATGTTATTTTTTTTTTCTTTCCTTTATTGTATATTATGTTGTATTCTGTTACCATTTACATCATTTGATTATGTTGTTTAATGTTTCTTTTACCTGTAATTTGGTGCTTAACCAGTTATGTCATTTATATTATTTTTACCTTTATGAAGTTTTAAGTTGAATATATATATATATATATTGTTTATATAATTAATAGTATTATATATATGTTTCTATATGATTATGAGTTTATGTATTATTTATACTTTTAATTTTGCGATTGGATGACCAGAAGTCACATAACTTTTGTAATGATTTTTAATTATGTAAAAGAAGTAAAGAACCTTATTGGTTCCAGTAAATGACGTGACAAGAAAAATTTTGGCACTTTAATATTTGATTGTTACAAATATCAAGTCCTGAAGGTTAAAAGTTCAAATATCAAATGAAGGAAAAAAAGGCTTGTAGCTTTGAAAGAATTTTTTGTAGTTCTGAAGACCAAATTGATAATGAAAGAATTTTTGCAATCTAGAAGACCAAATTGATATAGTGTGCAATTGAAATGAAAGCACACAACATATTTATGAGAATAATAATGACTATGACTATATTACAATGTAAACATTGATAATTGAAAGTAAATATTATTTTGCCTTGTCATGATCATTGAAAAATAATGTCTTTATGGTCATCAAAATAATATTATTAGTAAATGTTACAAACTGGCTTGAAACCACATAGCCAAATATGTTCAATTTATTGAAAAGTAAAGGCTAAAATAGTTGTAAAGCCAAAGAGGCAATGAGTTGCGAAGAAATATGGCCACATTTATTGTAGAGGCAAAGGAAATAATCATAAGCCTATAAGGCTATATATAGTTTAATTTTTGTTATTGTTTAAATTTATTATGATTAACTTGTGTGGGGAAATTATTATAAGGATTTAATACTGTGATGTTGATAAGAGTTTATGGCCTTTTGATTTGATAGACCAAAAACCAATTATTGATAATTTTGAAATTTTAATATACAATGCCGATTTATTTGCAAATTTATGGTGTGTTGATGTTCATAATTTCATGACCTTTTGAATTCTATCTTATGGTTAATGTCATTATACCTTATAATCATTGTTTAGAGAATCGAGCCAAACCGGTTACTGATGTAATAGCCCGCACACAGCAGCTAGCCGAGCCCTCACAGCCACACAGTACCACACAATACTCGGCAGGAATTGTCCCCTCCTCTTGGGGATTTAAATCTCCTTCCCAAGGGATCAAACACGCTACCTGAGGATAAGTAGCGTCCCATGACCACCTTGGTAGACACTTGTTTGATCCCTTAGGGAGACGTATTCCTTCCTGTGTGGTTGGAATAAATCGCCAAGCACTTGTGTGGTGCGGAGGAGGGGACAGTACCTGACCTTCCTATGTGGGGAGTTTGGCACTGCTCGCCCTGTGTGGGGGGCCACGTCGTTACATAAAAAGGCACTTTTTTATGTAACGGCACGACCCCCCACCCAAGGGGCTACAGAGCAGTACCGGTCTAACCTCACCTGCCTCTTTTAAGTCTTTTGGATGGTTAGGAATTGTCCTCCCCTTCGCCTCTTAAAGGCTTAGGGATTTTCTCCCCTCAAGGGATTTTTGCCTCCCCAAGGATCCTATAGCCCCTTGGGAGGGGGGTTGTGCTGTTACAATTGAGGCGGGCCAGACATATACATTGGATTGTTTTTCTGGGGGAACCATTTTGGGCCGTCAATCGTTATTAAGGTTGGAAATCGGACTGGTTTTTCAAAAACTATCTAGCCTAATAAAAATGAGGGAAAAAAATTTTGTTGTAATTTTTTTTTAAAAAAATTGATGCTGCAATTTTTTTTTTTTAAAATGGCATATAAATTGTAGACATGTTACTTTATTTTATTTATATATGTTACTAATTTCAATAATTTGGTTTGTTGCGCACTATTGAATAAAGATGCTTTTGAAAAACAAAGCAATGAGGTTTATCCTCAAGCTAAGGAAGAAATTGGAAGCACTGGGATTGGAGTTGAAGTTTTGATTTTGGGTCATTTTCTCAAGAAGATGATAACATTTATCACTCTGGTCCTATTTATAAATCCCTTTTAACTAAATTTCACATACCAATAAGAGGTAGTTAACTCAATGATTATGGGGTAAATTTACAACTATACCCTCATTTATAAATAAGTACTTTTCAACTCTTTCTTTTCTATCTATCTTTAAATTATTTCTTCATTTATACAATAAATAGGGGTAAAATTGTCACAATCTTATTTATTACACTGAAACTGAGCTTATAAATAGGATCAATTTTTTTTTTTTGTAAAAAATGACTTATAAATAGGACCAGAGTGGTATAGTCCAAATACCTTTCCAGAAACTTATGCTTTGATCAATCAAGAGCTACCAATGTTTGACAAGTCATGCAATCATTATTGTTAGTGCATTTTACTAGATTGATGATTGACTTAGTGCTCATTTGATCTAGCTTATTTTTAGACAATAAGTGCTTATAAATCTTGATTTACGATATACAAGGTAAGTATGTTAGAGGAGTTTTATCTTGACTTACGTAATAAGTGCTTGTTGACTCCCAATAAGCAATACCAAACACACACTGACTTAATGTTTTTCCTTAAATGGTATTTTGTGACTTTATTAACTTCCTATGAAATTAAACTAAAGACTAATTGTAATATCTATATACATATTAAATTTAATTATTACGTCATCGGTCCGACCGAACTACTCGACCTTTCCAACTATTTGAACAATGAGCTGCTGACCTTTCCGGCTTGACATCCGACCTGGCTTTTAAAACATTGCTTATAACTACTAAATTGAAGGGTTTTTGATATTTATTCATATAACCCCCAATTAAGGTATTTAATTCTTTTTTTTAATTGTACAATTTATTTGTAAGTTTTAGGCATATGGTGCATGTAAATATTATTCATATATAAATGGAGTTTACCATGTCAAACTCCAAACATGCCTCTGTTTTCTTTTTGGGATTTGTGCTTCTCTGTTGCTCCATATATTTCCCATCAAATGCTCAACTTATACCCCAACGTCAAGGTACTTTTTTTTATTATTAGCCTTGCTTTTCCTTTAAGCTTTGTCTTCTATCTCTCTTCTCTTCTTGAGCACTATTATGTTGCTTTACATATATGTGCAATTTTTTCTTAGGTCCCAAACATTTTATTATTGAAAGGCATATAAATACTCTGCAATTTGTATTTTACTTTGGTATTGATAAGTTATTATCTTCTCTCTCAATTTCTTGTATTGTTATTTCTTCGAATCCTTAGAATTCTCATATGATATGTGCAAGTTTCATACATTAATCATGGTATAATATATAATATGATATTATTTGAGTCATATTAGTTTTATGTGACATTTGTTGAAAAAAAAAAAAGAAAAATCTTATATCATATTTTAATTAAGAGAATGAGAATTTATTTAATTTTAAAGAACATTCATTATGAATAGGTTATGATTTGTTAGATAAAATCATTTTTGTGTTGTGCGTGAACTATAAATAGTACAAGTCAAATGTATGGATGATTAAATAGTAGGGAAAATTTGAAAGAAGACTATGAATACCATAATTATTAATTATTTTATATTATAATATATTTGTCTTTACATTCTTCTCAAATTAATTTTATCCCCTAAACACCACAAATCATGATAGGAAGATCTTTGTGTATTTTGATTATGAATCTCATCATATTTCTTTATGTGGTGGAATATTCTAATCATGCCATACTTTGAATATGCTTTGAAAGATGAAAATTGAAGTATATTATTACTATTGATGAGTAATGAAGATATATAGAAATGCAATAATATATATTAATTTTTGAAGAACTTATATATAATAGAATTGATATAGTTCCAAAAAAACTAATAAGGATTTGTCTATTCTATGGGTGGAAGAAGAATTGATCATGAAAATTATGACCCATAGAATCAACAGATTTAAAGTGATAGCCCAATTGGATTGAAATCCACAATTGTATGTAAAATATAAAGCATTTGAGCTTCCGAATAAAATATAGGTTATTCGCCTATTATAACCATCTTTGAAATGAAGGAACATGAAAACTTTGTTGGTATAACTCACACTTGAGGGAGAGACTGTTGGAATACAAGTGTAAGTTAATATTGAATGAAGTTATACTTATATACTTCATATGTATATTTCCTCACAAATCCTGTTGAACCCCCAAAAATGGATGTCTTGTTAAGGTTTTAAATCAATAAGTTATGGAAATTGAAATGTTTACTGTTTGTTAAGAAACATGTTATAGTAAATCAGAAGTTTACTAATCCAAATAAAATGATTGTTGGCATGACTTATTTGATAATATGAGTCACATATATGATGCAATAAATTATTGAAAATTATGCATTGACATATTTTGAAGAACCAAAAGATTCTTCATGAATAGCCATCACATCATATAATACAAGAATTATTATATGCTGCATGTTCTCAAAAAAATTGATTGAGAGTATTACTAGTTATGATTTGGAATGGATCTCTACAATCCTAGTATATCAAACTCATATATGCGGGCCCATTCAAATAGCATATAAACCATATAAGTATTTAATAAATTTAATAGATATATCTATGAGATAGTTACATGTGAAATTACTATTAGTTTACAACATGAAGTTTGCAAGATTGTTTGAATAAATTATTATATAGAGCGCACAATTTTCAGATTATATGATCCAAAAATCATTTACTAAAGCCTTCATAAATAGATAGATCAATACTTATAAGAACAAAATTTCTACTTTAGTGTTGACATATTTGATCTTACATATTGCAACACTTATATTAGTCAACAAAATTGTGTAAGTAAAATTGGCTTTTGGTCAAGAGCCATATATTTTCCATATCAAATGTTTGAATGTGCAATGTTTACGCCTATTAATCTACCACAATGCACATCAATGGATATTTAAAGAAAGTTGGGATAAAATTGTTAGGTAAGAACCTCCTTCTTTTTGTTTGTCTTTAAATAAAACAAAATGATGTTTTTAAAGGAAACAAATGGATTTAGAAGACTTATGCTACTTAATTAATTGATTGTCATTTGACAAAGTTTTCTTAATATGAGGGGGGAAAATTGAATAGCTAGAAAGGAAAACAAAAGGAATGCATTACTACTATCAAGTATAGATCCTTGAATATAGGAATATGAATCAAAAGTTCATTTGGTTTGCATTAATGAATTATTACATAATATATGCCAGATGCAATTACTGACCAAAATGAGAATTACTAAATCTCATATTCCAGTTGAAAATGCTCCAATCAGCATATATGAAAGTGATACATGCCTCGAAGCATGAGAGAATAATCGGTTCCAAAATAAAAGAGAAATGGGCAAATAATTAAGAAGATAATATTGAGGAGGCAGGTACTCCAAAAGAAGCTAAGACATAACTAATTGTGAAAACTTCAAAAGAGGTTTAGATACTTGAAGCAATAATGAGATCTCAAAGAATTATAGGAAAAATGGAACAAAAAAGATTAAGCTGTCGACAACGGTCTTGATAATAATTTCACGTGAAGTGAGGATTTTATTCATAAATTTTTCTTGTAAGGAAGACATAACGGTGATTGGCCAAAAGGAAAAGTAAAAGGAAAAAGACAATGAAAATAAGATTACATTATTTCGATACATGAAAATTATGGGCATGTAGTCCCAATATCTGAAATATGAAATATATAAACATTTAAGTGAAACCAAAGATTTTTGCAAAAGCTAATGAAGACTATGGTGAGGCATATTATTTTGTGGTGGATATAATAAGTTTGCATATGATACTATTATGGCATCATATGAAAATTAAATTTTGTGCATGTTAGACATTGTTTTATATAGCCTGTACATATGACTCATTAAATAGTGAAATTTATATGAGAGTCCTTGAAAAACCTAAAATGCCAAAAGTATATACAATAAATCATTCTATATGTAAAGTGTTATGCGACTTTGAAAATAATTAGAGCTTATATAATTAATTGAAAGAATATATTGGAAAATGAGTATTTTTATATTTTACTTGATTTGTAAATTGAATTATTAAATGCTCCAGTGATTTCAAAATCACATATTTTTGCTATGATGATTTTTCTTGCAAAAATATATTGAATTAATGGTCCAAAAGTATCTTATATTTATAAGAATATTTATGTATCATGCTAATATTGTATTGATTATGATTTTATTGGTAAAATTTAGTTCTTGCGGGTACACAGTGGATAGCAAAAATGTGATTTGGTGTGATAGTTCTATAAATATATTATATGATATCTGTAAGGCCCCGCCTTACAAACCACTTAACATTGGTATTAATCAGACTAGCAATTGTGCAGTTCGGTGGGCAACACAAGAATAACATAAATATACTGATATATTGATATAAGGTACTTGGTTACATTATAGGAGTTCTCCGTAGGGTTTGAAAAATATATACAAACTTGGTCTAAAACTATTCAAAACAAACTAATATTAACCAATAGCTCTGTCTTCTTGACCCGGACACCTCAGTTGCCTATATTTATCGTTTTGCCCCAGAGCCTCTAACTTTTGTTGGAATATTTTAATTTTGAAAAAGTTTGAGATTCAAAAGAATCTCAGTAGTAACATGCAATAAATCATATAAAATGCAAAAATTAAATATGTCATGTTCCTTGTTATGCAACAAATTAATAATAGAACCACAGCATATATACATAAGTTAGGGGCTCAATCCCCCATTATCCGTATAACCTTGGTTGGGACCTTACTCAATAGCGAGGTAAGTATGGATCTATACACACTAATTGCCCCTCATCGGCAAAAACCTCATTTATTAATTAAATTACAAAACATAGCATACACAAACATATAATAATGGTATAGTATATGAAGGATAGAGTTACTACCTTGTATCCCAGAAAACAATTCCTAATTTGGTCCGGCTCGGGTGTAACAGACTGATCCTAAAAATCCAAGCTTACAAGGATTAAGTTAAAACTCATTCATGTACTACCTTAGACTCTTCCTATTCACTTTTGTTGGTTATATTAGTCTAAAATTGCATAATTACCAAAATCAGTTCCAAATGACAGTTTTACCCTTGACATCCCTATTTCGGGTTTTAGGGGTATTTTTGTAATTTCACATTCTAGGGCTTATCTCACAAAGTGATCAACATCAACCCTACACAATTTTCCCTCTTGAACACCATGGGACTATAAGATTAATGAAATTCCAGCTTTTACCCGTTTGAATAGCTTTGGCTGAAACATGTCAAGGGAAAAGAGAAATGTGATTTTTGAATTTTCAACCTCTAAAGTTTGTTCCTTTTTGCTTCTAATCCCTTATTAAGCAATTTGAACACATACTAGACATGATTTGAATAGATTTGGGCAGTATAACCCCTTAGGGTTATCACTTTCCAAATTTACAAAATCAACCAACCAACCACAAATCAAACCAAGAATCACAACAACAACATTAATACATCAAGGATTTGAGATTTTTGAAGTTACCTCTTGATTCTTGGTGTTTCTCTTTATATGCTGACCACCCTTTCTCTCTCTTTCTTGAGATTTTGCCTGCTAAACCATGATTTTCATGAAGAATAAGAGATTAGATGAGCTATTTTACAAGAAAGGAAGCTTGATCATAAGAACAACAAGACTTACCTTTGGATTTTTGACTCCCTTGCTCCTCCTTCTCTCTAGTTTTTCCTAAGCTCCCTCCCTCTCCCTCTCCATCTTTCTCTTGCTTGGCGTGAAAATGGGCAAACAAAGATGAAGCATAGGCTTTTAAAATATCTCACAATTTATGTAATTTCCCAAATTTTGGGATCGGAGGCTTGGGAATAAGCCTGAATTAAGTGAACCGCTAAGCCCTGGTTTAGCAGGTGTTTCAAATCTATTCCCTAATGTTTCTTATATCTTTGGGGTATTAAGAAAGTAAAATGGTGAATTTTGGAGAATATGATTATGCTTTAGTGAAATTTTCTGTGAGGCAGTGAGCTTGTTATATGATTTTGTATGATAAAAGGATATGTAAAAATTATGAAATTTTATAGGGTGAAAGTAGACATCCTGAACTTTAATTTGATAGGTCATATGAATCATTTGAAGCCATGTGCAAAAAGATGAGTTTTTGAATTTAGCCTAGAAAAACGGAAAATTTTTTGGATCAGCATGTAAAGATTAAAACTCTGGGAATTTTATGCTTATAACTGATGAAAGGTTATATTTTTCCTTAAAACTAGACTCAATAAGGGTTCTATAGCCTTTAGAATCACTCCAATTTGAGTTTTCTAGAATTAGTTATGATTTTTCAAAGTTTAGACAGAAAATCAGCCAGAATTTTGTAAAAATCCGAAAATTGGGAAATTGATTAAATAATTCATTAAAGCATGATATAATATTAAAAAGCCATCATCCTCTTCTTGCTCAGCCATAAACTGACGTGAACAAGCTGAAACAAGAGAGAGAAAGTGTGAGATTTTAGAGAGAGAAAAGGGGAGAAAAAAGCTTGCAAAGGTAAGTGTTATCTTCGGTAAATCGGTTCATAATGCGTATAACTCCGATTCTAAGCTTCCTATTCATGTGATTTAAGGTTTGAAGGCTTAAATTTGGTGTTGGAGGACTTAGGGATTCAGCGTTGTTGAGAAAAGCTAGAGGGAAGTGAAAGATAACTTCCAAACCTTCGTATATTAACTATTCTTACCGTTGTGGACAATTTAATCGGTTAAATTTCGTCGGATTGTCTTTGGTTTTAAATTTTGAAAATGTGATGACTTAAGGGTTATGTTGCCAAACTTTAGTCTAAAAGGTAGTTGTAACCTAATTAAATAGTTGATAAAGTGATTAGGAGTATAAAGGAGCACGTTTGCGGAGTTAGAATCGAAAAACCCCAATTTTTTTCCAAGGAACTGAGAATTTCGGCCAAGTCTAGTTTGGAGGGGTTAGAGTTGTATTTTCAATGATTTGATGGTTCCATTGAGTTCAGGAGGGAAAATTAGGTGGGGTTATAGTTGGTCACTTTTTTGGAAAAACCCAAAAAAACATAATTACGAAAACGCCTCTGAAACCCTTAAAGTAGGGCTGTCAAGGGTAATTTTGTAATTTGACATTGAATTGGATAATTCCAAGTCCAGAAATGGATTCATTGGGCAAAAATATGTCAGAATAGGCCATGTCAAAATTTCGGAAAGAGTATAGTTGGATCGGGTACGGCGGGACCGGGCCAGGCCGGGTCCCTAGGGGCAATTTAGTAATTTTTCAATATAGACTGATATAACCCCAAGAAACACTATGGAAGTGTCTTAACAGTACATTTGACATTGTAGGATCGAATATGGAGCCTGAGTTGTTTACACGTAGATCGAGGAGAAAAGACTGGAGGTAGGGGACTTACCTAGATTGCATGTAATTGATATCTTTACTTGTGTAGTGATGTATGTGATTGCTTTAATTGATTGTGTAGATCATATTTCAACAAATGAAGCTCTGTTTCTGTTTTGCGGTGGCCATAGTTTTGTTACATGAAACATTGAGTATGCAGAAATGTCATTATATGGCATGCATCTAGATAAAGCTAACATGTCATACACATAGTTTCTATCATGCATGCATTGTGGTATTTTTTTCCTACTGAGATTCTCTCGAATCTCATCCTCCCCTACCAACAATTTAGACAGATGAATACAGAAGGTACACGGAAATCAGAGAAGAGAACTACACAAGATAGGGTTGCAGTGATGGAGCGAAGATGAGAAGAAGTCTCCGTTTCACTGGGATGAGTTTAGACACCCTAGTAGCCTTGTACGACTACCTTAATCGTAAGTATCATGTACAAACCCGTATGGGGATTTTCTGTAATCATGCACATATTATCAGTATATATATGTTATTTCTCTGTTGCTCACAGAACCGCGCATTAATATTTCATTGTAAGTTAAAATAAGATAAGGGTATGACAAGTTCTTCTTAATTAATATTATCATAAAATAAGATTTATGACACATGTACTTAACTTTATCTCATATGACACTTTCTCTTTCTCTTGTCCATGATGCCATCGTAAATGTGGAAAGAAAATTGAGATGATGGAGCTATTAATATCTCATTCTCTCTCTTTGACAAATATATTTATTTAATTAGATCTTTATGACAACTTTTAGTTTGGCCTTATCTCTTAATAACTCTTGTCATAAATTCCATATCATTTGAACTAAATTTTCTCCTCCTTGCTTGCCCAAGTTCACGTCTAAGGGTCCCCTTTTATGACCCAATTGGGCTTCATTAAATTAGTCAAACCACATATACCCATATATCATATTTTAATTTAATTAAACATGTGCTCAACTTTAAGTGCTTATTTTTAGACAATAAGTGTTTATAAATCGTGATTCACGGTATACGAGGTAAGTATGTGAGAGGAGTTTTATCTCGGCTTGCGTAATAAGGACTTATTTACCCTCAAAACGTGTTTCCAAACACAGATTGTTTAATTCCTTTGCCTTAAGATATTGACACTTAGTATGTTTATGAGCCCAATAATTATTTTTCCTTCCTATTTATTTATTCCACAATTTACACAATTGTCATTACTTTTTTCTTTTCAATTTCATAGCAGTTGGTAATTTTGGTAGATTTTCTGACTAA
The DNA here is from genome assembly GCA_963855925.1 of Inga laurina. Classification (NCBI taxonomy): domain Eukaryota; kingdom Viridiplantae; phylum Streptophyta; class Magnoliopsida; order Fabales; family Fabaceae; genus Inga; species Inga laurina. Next base: position 16,131,625 of record OY979711.1, read on the forward strand.
ACTTTGAAAAATCATAACTTTATTTGTAGAATTTCAATTGAAGTGATTCTAGAGGCTATGAAACCCTTATTGAGTCTAGTTTTAAGGAAAAATATAGTATTTAGCCAACTGGAAGCTCAACATTCCCAGAATTCTTGTTTTTGGACATTGTCACGAATGCTGGCCTGTTTCACTGGGCTAACTTAAAAAATTCATAACTCTTTGTGTACAACTCTAAATAATTCACATGACTATCAAATTAAAGCTTATGATGTCTACTTTCATCCTGTAAAATTTCACAATTTTTGGATATCATTTAATCATCCAAAACTACATAACAAACTCACTGTCTCGCAGGAAATTTCACTAATAGCACTGTTTACATTCCAATTTTCAATATTTAATTTCTATGATCAAGAATTTATAGCCAGAGGCTATTCAAAGTATATCAATATTCACCATTCTATTTCCTTAAATATAAGGAATTTTAGTGACCGAAACTCAGGGTGTTACAATATCATTTTGTACATGACAAGTTGAATAAGTGGATGCAAGATATATTTTGGTGATTTTCAAAATAACTCTCCTTTATTATTTCCACAATGAATAAGATAAAAGTATAATATATTGATATTTTAACATATCTAGAAGATATGTTAGAGGAGTCCATTTCAGCATAACTTTTTGTTACAAATGCACCATTTATAGTTTGACGACTGAAAGAAAGATATGCTTGAAAAAACATTAGAAGTGATGTTGTCATCAGGGAAGTAAAACTGATGTTGTCGTCAGGGGAAGTAAATACAATGTTGTCATCAGGGAGAGTAGAGATCATGTTGTACTCTTTTCCTTGATCAATGTTTTGTCCCACAGGATTTTCCTAGTTAACAAAGTAGCTTCAATATGTATTACGCTCTCTTTTTCCTTTACTAGGTTTTTGTCCCATTGAGTTTTTCTTAATAAGGTTTTAATGAAGCACAATATTTATTTATGGACATCTAAGGGGAAATGTTATAAATATTACAATATAAGTATGAATGTTTATAACTTTCTAAGATATGCCTTTTGGAATTCTACACTTAAAGCTATGCAACCGATGGCAATAAAGACTTATTAGGAGTTTTTTATGATTAATGTATATAACCAACAAAGACTTTATATTCTATAATTATGCTGATTTACTCTTTTGTTGTAACTCTTATAATGGAATTTAAGGATTTGTAACCTATAAATAGTAGGCATATATCAAAGGTTGTAACTTAAAAATGAAATAAAAATAACTTCCTTTTTGCTCTCCAATTCCCTCTTGTCTTGCTCATCTCTTCCATCCTAAATCTCTCTTGTATTCTTTTTATTTTCACAATAGTAAAACAGTTGTGTTTACTTAAACATGAGATCAAAAGTAGTAGTAATTAGCTTATAGACATCCCACGCTGTGCATTCACGTAATTAGAATGCTGATGCGCATGGAGAAGTGAGTTCCGAAAGTTACGCCAACTTTATGTGGTTAATCATTATTTTTGCAACATCGTCTACCCATAAAAATAATGTCATGTAATAACATATGTTTAATTAAATGATCCCGAAGAATCCGCCTAGTTCGTGTCTTTGCCCTTTATTTTCCTGTCTTATAATTATGTACGTGCCGATTATTTGATATTATCAGTTTAATCTTTTATCGAAAAGAAAAAGAACAACAACACTTGTTCGTGCATGTACCGCCCACTCTCGTTTTCTCTCCCAAATTTCATCTAATGCATCTAGTCAGATTCATAAATTACCTAAAAATAATTTAATGGTTAGATTTTATTTTACATATTTTGGGTGCCGATTTTTTTTTAATAACATTAAAGCAATATACAAAAAATATTTAAAAAAATTAATGCTGAGCTGTAAGAAAATTAAATACTCATCTCAGAAAAAATTAAGTACAGCATATCTTTATTCACACAGTTTGTCATGCTTGTGCAGAATGGCGAGTGTTTGAAAACCAACGAGACAAAATTCTCCCCATATATTTACCTCGTACAGTGCAATGTCAGGTTCAAAAGCGATTCATCCCCATGATTGTGGTCTCAAGTCAAGGGGGCATTGAGGATGCACTAAACATAAAAATGGAGCGCTCAAAAATCATATAATTGGCATCTTTGAAAGCCATAGCTTCTTGCCTCACCAATACTATCAATTGAAGGGTAAAGAATGAATTTACAGCTTCTAACACGAGGCAGCTTTTCGTGCTAAATTGCTCATGAAATGACATAATTCAATAAGTAGAGATATCAACAGCTACTGCTAGGTTGGATTATGAGCCTCAATATCAACATGCTTAATACCAGGAACCAGATTCTGGATTTCCTGCTCCAACCTATCCACTTCACTTCCTAATGCTGTAACTATTTCCGTACCTGCCACAACTCACAATTGTATGCATTTCATTACTACACGATCAACACGGTAAATAAGTAGGGGCCATGTGGGTAATGAAATACCATAGTCTGACAAAAACTTCAGCTGGCTAGCCTGATCCTTCTCTGCAGCAACCTCATCGAACTGTAAATATAATTTCATTAAGTTTGGAGCCAGGGCATTGCCAAATCAGCATGGTCAATAGAAAGGAATGCATGCTAATGCTTGTTTAACCGTAGACTCAATACATAATAATTGAACAAGGGATGAAGACTAGATTTAGCATGCCCTTAAGAGCCAAAAGATGTAATAAAGGACTTGATATCATTATACTCCCTCTGGTCCTAAATATAAGACAAATTTTGTGTCTTATATTTAGGACCGGAGGTAGTATTAGTTTTCATACAGGTTAAGAGTCAATGTGATGATAATTTGGAATTTAGATAGCCATAAGAAAACTATCCTCGCTATTTGTAACATATCAAATGTGACACATAAGCACTGGAATAAAATCAACGAATTATCCACTGTGTTATAAAGAATTCAACACTTTACCTAGAGAAACCGAAAAGAGAGGGGAGGAGGGGGAGAGCTGAAGACAATTCGAACAGAAGAAATGACTAAAAAATGTGAGATCTCAATACAACTTCGGCTCATGCCAAATAGCACCCCATGATAAGCATGCATCTACTTGTTTGGGCAAACTAAATGCACATTAACAGGATCATAATATTCACCTATTCCTGTTTGATTAATATGTAATAAAATGCAAAATTAAGCAAATAAAAATACTCCTCCGGTCTTTAATATAAGATTTATTTGGGGAGTTGATATCAGTCTTAAATATAAGACATAATTTTCATATTTGTCAATATTTTTCTAATTTACCCCTATTCATGTTCCTTCAACCATGATCAAGGAAGAGAGGGAAGGAGGGAAATTAAGGGAGATGACTAGGGTGTTTTATAAAATACATGTCATATTAACTAACTTAACTAACTTCCTTAATCTACTTAAATTAAGTAAATATGTCTTATATTAAAGACCAGAGGAGTATTATTCAGTGACAATGTGACAGCACATTCTAGAAAAGATTTAGATGAAAATAAGGGAATGAAGATCAACCTTTCTAGCCCACTCATCACGCCCAGTCATGAGAAGATAATTTCGTACCACCATCTCCCCATTAAAATCTGTTTAGCACAACTGAGATCATCAAAATCATAATGCCTAAATATAATTATTACTTGTAGAAATCACACCACTTGAATATGACATGTTTATAGATGTAAACATCATGATTTGAATTTAGTATATACATATATACATATTCAACTCGAATGTTGAAGCTCAAAAAGCATAAAACTGTGACGCCAAGAATAAAGGAACTATCGAAAAATTAGAACTGTACTAAATGCAAGAAGCATGCTGTCACATACAAACATAATGAACAATATGCTAGACTTTTTTAAAGTCAATAGCCGGTAACAACATGGTAGGTTTTAAATAATAAAATCTACACTTGTATTAACAATATTCAGGACAAGGAAATCAGTAACCACAAGGATATGAAGCATAACCTATTTCTGCTTTAAATCTGAAGAATCCAGGCCCAATAACTTCAGATTTGCAATCATAGATGGCATCTACAACCTAAAGCATACAAACCTGGCAAAAGTCAAAGGAATGACACATTGACACATTAACCAATCATCTTCAGTTTCAGTACAAAATGTATCACACTTATACCGGGTCGTTTTTCAAAAATTGAAGCACTTTCTCCATATCATGGTCATCCATGGCTCTACCTATCAAAGCATGGCGGTTTCTTTGGATGAGAAATATGGCCACCTGTATAGTTCAGCAAGAAATAAGACAAAATTATATAGCAGTCCTATGCCCTCAAACATAAGTCATTACTACAATTTGTAGTCTTCTGACCCCTATTTACCATTCCAAGTAGGTTGCCAACAACGATTGACCCTATAGGATCATAAATGGCATTTCCAGTAGTATTCACTGCAACCAATGACGCCCCAGCAATGGCAAGGCCGGTTACTGCAGCACCATCCTGCAAATTTGATATCTCAAATATAAGAAGAATTAACAAGGAGACAGAAAAGTTTTCTTATTGTGGTGTACAGAAAACTACATAGATGAAGGAATTCAAATTGATGGCACATTAGACAGGATAAATACCAGTATTAGAAACACATTAAACTATTTACAAATCACTTTTTCTGAAGCACAATAACCAAAACAAAACATATTTTCTTTGCAATTGGGAGAATGGAAGCTTAACTGCCAAAGATCATAAAGCAATTAAGAAAAATATAACGGCCTGTTTTTGTTTAATTATTTCTCCACAAAAAGTGGTCTCTATATCTGTGATAAGTATAATATGTCACTCAAACCCCTGATTTCCTTATTTCACCCTGATTTCAATACTGAGATTTTCTTGTTCGAACCTATGTAACAGGAACATGTCACAGAAACTAATAATAAAAAATGCAATAAGTTACCTCAGTCATTACTGCAACAGATGTAGGATCATGACCACGCCAAACATAGTCTCTCACTTTCATCCCTTCTGCAGCTGCACCTTCCTTGACAGCTTTTATGGCAACAATAAGAGAGGCGCCTGACCGAAATATAAACTTTAGAGGAGAGAAAGGACCAGAAAAGAAAACAGAGAACACAGTAGACCAAACTAAATGAATATACCAGTACCTTCAATGAGAAATGAACCACCTATCACCAAAGCTGCAAGCTGCATGTTCTCGGGGGGCTGGAAAAGGAAACTCACAAATCCATAAATTGCCACAAAATATGTGTTAATAGGGGGAAAAAAGTCATAAAGTTACAGATAAAAAAATGAAAATTATAAGATTCAATCTGATCAAATACCTGAGCAATCCACAAGTTTTGAATCCCATGAACAACAGTAGCGCCAGAACCAATGCAAAATATTCCAACAGCAGATATTAAAGACCAAACAAATCTTTCCTTGGAATAGCCATAACTGAAGAAACACAAAATATCATTTTACCGCACTAATTAAAGATGAAATAAGTAAATATATAAAAGTCATTGATCAGTTTGTGCAAACAAATCTCTGGTACGCACATGATGCATTTTGTGAAATTGCAGCATATAAACTTAAGTCATGTTTTATTCGTAACAATCATGTAGTTAATAAGTACAATTCACTGAATGACTAGGCTCAATAGCTATTCATGGTTTCATGCATTACATACAGGATAATTAAAGTAGTATACAGCATGCGGATGTACAGATACTAAATGCATGTGCAGTCACACTTGAGCTAAGAGATGGCAAGTAGCAAATGTAGTTAATAATGTGCAACTCACGGATGAATGGCGTCAGGTGCACGCCTTGAACTACTAAGACCATAAGCAAGTAGTGCCTACAAGGGAACAAATATTAGTTTCTCTGCAGTCAATATGCAATAAAATAACTTCAAATCTAAGGTAAATTTACACTAAGGAATTTATTACACTAAGTCCAGAAAAATACCTGGTTTGCAAAATCTGCGATTGAGTGCACAACTTCGGCAAACATAACATGACTAGAGGAAGCTAACCAAACTCCAAACTTGAGAGAAAAGACCAGAAAGTTACACCACAACGCAGTTGTTACAGCCCGCTGACTAAAGAAATGAACAAACAACAAAGATAAGAAATATCAAGTGTTGGTAGAAAGAACAAAAGATTATCTAACATCCAAGAATCAAGGACACGCCATTGTGTTATACTGCAAGCTCCAAGGATCGAAGCTAAATTTCTAAATTGAGCTCATTGAAACAAGTCAACCCCCGAAATGAGGAAGAGTTAAGTAAAACTAGACCTGAGGCGATCATTTATCTCAATCTTCTTAAATTGTTTTGCCCTTGTAAAAAAACCTACAAAATAAAAGCCAAACCAAACATTTTAGAAAATGGGAGGAAGAACTTGAGAACTATATATATTCAGTAAATTAAAAATACAATCGTACTACGATGGAACGAATACTGATGATAATGGGAAAGATGGAAGTGACGATGAACATCCAACCCAAGAAAGCCAGGCAAAGCGAATCGTTTTGAAGTCGCCGGCGTCGGGAAATTGCCTCGTAACAGTAAATGAGAACCAGGTGGGCCTTGGGCGATACTGCTATTACTTGATTGTGGTAGTTGATGTTGAGAGGTATGAAATAGTAAAAGCTGTGAGAAATTAGCGGAACAAAGTGAACATTTGAGGATGCGAATGGATGAAAAAGTGTGCTGCTGTGAGCGGCTAAAGCGGTGCCGAAGAAGGAGGTATGATGTTCGCATGAATGCTCGCAACTGGATCTATCTTACAAATTCTGTGTCTCGGAAAATCTACGAACTGGAAAGAAAATAGACGGCTATGAAAACGGAAATGGAAAAAACGATAAGCAGATTAGGGTTTCAGGCTTTGTTGACTAGAAAGAACACAGAAATGGAGGGAGAAGGAATCGGAGTTGAAAACTTGGAAAATGGCTCACCAGACTACTCCATGGTTTCTCTTTCTCCTACCTCCCTCACGGTCTGCAAACGGGGATTTGGAAATTAATCTTGGGAGAAGGACGCAAAAAAATTTTTGAAACCGTAAAATTTTAAATAATGATTTCCTAAAAAATAATTATAAATTGTTTATCAAATTTTATTAATCTTTTATTAATTTTTAATAATAAATTTGATTTGAGATTGATATATCGATTTTATTATAATATTTAATATTTTATTTAAAAATTTTATCATTAATCTTATAATTATTTTATAAAATTTAAATTTTGAATGAAGATATTTTAAGATATTAGTTTAAATTGTAGGTTATTTTGAAAAAGTTGGAGTTAAATGACAAAAAATAAAGATGCATAATGATTAAAAAAGAAAATTGTTATAAAAGTATATGTAATAAGAGAGAAGATTGATAGAATTCAGAGAAAGTTGATAGAATTTCTAGAGAGAAGTTAGAGAGAAATTCTCATTCAGTTCAACTGAAACAATCGATTACAGGCCTTTATATAGAGGCAGAAATCTAACCCTGGTTACATGACCATGGTTATATTTAACCCTGATTACATGACCATGGTTACTTTATATCTTCTTTATGTCCTTGTCTTCTTTTGCTTTTGCTTTGTGTCAAATATTCTTTTCTTCTTTATGTCAAGTTGACTGGAAGAGTAATATGAGTCAATGGACATCCACATATTTAATATTCATAACACTTCCCCTTGGATGTCCATTATGAATGTGCCTTATTAAAAATTTTAACTAGGAAAAACCCAGTGGGATAAAAACCTAGCCAAAGAAAAGAGTACATCATTCATTGATACACCGTCGAGTGCTGCCTCATTAAAAACCTTTCTAGGAAAACCCAGTGGGACAAAACCTAGATAAGGGAAAAAGAGTACAGCGTGTATCGACTCCCCCACTTGATAATATTAATTGAAATCTTTGAATCTCCGAAGACCAATATCATGAACAAGTTTTTCAAAGATTGTACCTGGGAGTGACTTGGTGAATAAATCTGCTAGATTTTCACTTGAACTGATTTGCTGGATATCTATTTCACCATCCTTTTGAAGGTCTCGAGTGAAGAAGAATTTTGGTGAAATATGCTTCGTTCTATCACCCTTGATATAACCTTTTTTAAGTTGAGCTATACATGCAGCATTATCCTCATATAGGATTGTTGGGATCATTTTGCCGGAAGATAAATGACAAGTTGTACGTATATGATGTATCACTGACCTCAACTACATACATTCTCGACTTGCTTCATGTATTGCTAGAATTTCTGCATGATTAGATGATGTGGCTGATATAGTCTGTTTCATAGATCGCCATGAAATAGCTGCACCTCCACATATAAATAGATAACCCGTTTGTGATTTACCATCATGTGGATCAGACAAAAATCCGGCATTTGCATAACCAACCAGTTCATGCTTGGGTACATTTGAGTAGTATAACCCCATGTCTGTTGTACCTCTGAGATAACAAATAATGTGCTTTATTTCATTTCAATGCCTTCGTATTGGTGAAGAACTATATCTTGCTAATAAATTAACAGCAAATGATATATCAGGACGTGTGTGATTAGCAAGATACATTAGTGCTCCAATAGCACTAAGATATGGTACTTCTGGACCAAGTAGTTCTTCATCACCTTCTTCACTAATTTCTCGGGGTCGGAATGGGTCTTTATCCACCTTCAAATATCTTACAACCATCGGGGTACATAATGGATGAGATTTATCCATGTAAAATCGCTCTAGGACCTTCTTTGTATAAGTTTCTTGATATACAAATATCCCTTTCTTGAAGTACTCGATATGTAATCCAAGACAGAATTTTGTTCTTCCCAAGTCCTTCATTTCAAATTCTATCTTCAAACAATTAATTGCCTTTTGAAGCTCTTCAGGAGTTCCAATGATGTTGATATCATTAACATAAACATCAATTATAGCAAATTCACTATTAGATCTTTTCATAAAGATGCATGGGCATATCAGATCATTTTTATATCCTTCTTTCAACAAATATTCATTAAGACGATTATACCATATGCGCCCTGATTGCTTCAGGTCATACAAGGATTTATTTAACTTAACTGAGTATTGTTCTCGAGAACTTAAATTAGATGCTTCTGGCATCTTAAGTCCTTCAGGGACTTTCATATAAATATCATTGTCAAGTGATCCATATAAATAGGCAGTCACAACATCCATTAGATGTAAATCAAGTCCTGCATCTACTGCTAGACTGATTAAATAATGAAAACTTGTCGCATCCACTACTGGTGAATACGTTTCTTCAAAATCAATGCCAGGTCTTTGTGTAAAACCTTGGGCTACAAGACGTACCTTATATCTTGTTATTTTGCCCTTTTCATTTCTTTTTCGTACAAAGACCCATTTGCATCTAATTGGTTTTACATCTTCAGGTGTAAGGGCTACAGGTCCAAATACTTTTCATTTTGCCAATGATTTTAATTCTGCATTAATGGCATCTTTCCATAGGAGCCAATCTTTTCTTTGTTGGCTTTCACTAATGGATTTTGGCTCATGATCCTCATTATCATTCATTACATCATATGCTATATGATAAGCAAAGATGTCATCAACGTTGACTTCATTTCTATCCTATCGGATTTCATTCATAACATAATTTATTGAGATCTCATTATTTTCACATATATCAGGTACATGAGTTTCTTCTAGGACTACAACATTCTCTTCTAAATATAATATCTCTTCAGGAGATGGCACTTCTGAAGCTACTAATTTTTCTTCATTATCCTCGACCTGACCATCTATATTCTTTGCTCCTTTTCTTTTTCGAGGATTTTTATCTTTGGAACCGATGGGCCTGCCACGCTTCAGGCGTGCTTTAGATTCATTCATAGCAGGTTGTCCTTCAGGGACATCAATTTTAATAGGAGCATTAGCAGCTGGGACATGTGACTTTGTCACTTTCTTTGGGTCAGTAAATGCTTCTGGCATTTGATTAGCTAAATTTTGTAAATGAATTATCTTTTGAACTTCCAGTTCACACTGTTTTGTACGAGGATTAAAATGAGCCAATGATAATTCATTCCAACTAATTTCTTTACCCAGCTGCTTGTTTTCTCCCCCTAATGTTGGGAAAAGTAATTCATCAAAATGACAATCGGCAAATCGTGCCGTAAATAAATCTCCTGTAGATGGTTATAAACATTTTATAATTGATGGAGATTCATACCCAACATATATTCCTATCCTTCTTTGAGGACCTATTTTAGTGCGTTGTGGTAGTGCTACAGGCACATATACCGCGCACCCAAAAGTTTTTATATGGGAAATATTAGGTTCCTGATCAAAAATCATTTGTAAGGGGGAAACCTTTAAATAACTTGTTGGCCAAATATGAATTAACATTGCTGCATGCAAAATGGCATGTCCCCAAGCAGAAATTGGGAGATTAGATTTCATAAGTAAAGGTCTTGCAATTAGTTGCAACCTTTTAACCAATGATTCTGCAAGTCCATTTTGCGTATGAACATAAGCTACAGGATGTTCAACATCAATTCTAAGGGACATACAATATTCTTTAAAAGCTTGTGATGTAAATTCACCAGCATTATCAAGACGTATTTTCTTGATAGGATAATCAGGGTAATGTGCTCTTAATCTAATCAATTGAGCAAGTAATCTCGCAAACGCCAGGTTGCGAGAAGATAATAAGCAAACATGTGATCATTTAGTTGATGCATCAATTAAAACCATATAGTACCTAAATGGTCCACATGGTGGATGTATTGGCCCACAAATATCTCCCTGTATCCGTTTTAGAAATGTGAGAGACTCACTTTCTACTTTGCTTGGTGAGGGGCGAATAATTAACTTTCCCTTGGAACATGCAGCACATGAGAAATCATGGGATTGTGGTATTTGTTTACACTTCAGGGTATTTTCACATGAATTCCCAATTATTTGTTGCATCATGATTGAACCGGGATGGCCTAACCGGTCATGCCAAATAATAAATTCATTAGTAAACTTCTGGTTTACATTATCAAACTGCTGGTTTGAATTGGCAAACTTCTGGTCTGCATTATCAAACTGCTGGTTTGAATTGGCAAACTTCTGGTCTGCATTATCAAACTACTGGTTTGAATTGGCAAACTTCTGATCTGCATTATTGAACTTCTGGTTCTCAATAGCATGCATTTCACTTGTGCTTATACATGTGTAATACAAACCAGAAGAAAAAATAGGAAAAATTTCTAATATACATTTTCTACCAGCAACTATATTTGTAATGACAAGATATTTCTTATTAATTTTAGTTGTTGTTTCTAAATGATATCCATTTCTGCGGATATCTTTGAAACTCAGTAAGTTTCTTTTAAACTTGGTAGAATAAAATGCATTATCAATGCATAATTTTGTTCCTTCAGGTAACAAAATATTAGCTCTTCCGGAGCCTTCAATTAAATTTATACTACCAGATATAGTATGAACATTGGCTTCTCGTATTACCAAGGAAGAAAAATATTTATCATGTCTGAGTATGGTGTGGGTTGTTGCACTATGAACGAGACATAAATCTTTAGGATTGATGCCAATAGGATTCATTCTTCATAAAAACATAATTAAAATTAATACATATGATAGAAACAACTTTAAATAAAATATAACAGTTAAAATTATATTAAGAAATCTGCAACATCCAAATAGTTATTATATATATCGCTATACTCAGAATTCTCGCTCTTTTTTGTTCTTATCAGTCTTTTCCCACTTCTGGTAGGAATTTGAACCTCCATAATATCGACCACTGCCACGCCCACGGCTGTAGCCACGCCCACGTCCACGGCCACAATAAAATTCATTTGTTGCTACATTCACTTCAGGGAATGGAGTTGAGCCTGTTGGACGGGATTCATGGTTTTTCAATAAAAGCTCATTATTTTATTCAGCCACAAGGAGATAAGAAATTAACTCAGCATATTTCTTGAAACCTTTTTCACAATATTGCTAGTGCAGGAGCAAATTGTCTTTTCTAACATATCATCATCAGTAACATTTTCTCCACATAATTTCAATTTAGAAGTAATTCTGAACATAGCTGAGTTATATTCGCTTATAGATTTAAAATCTTGCAAGCGCAAATGCATCCAGTCAAAATGAGCTTTTGGAAGAATGACCATCTTCTGGTGATCATATCTTTCTTTCAAATTGTTCCAAAGGACAAGTGGGTCCATTATTGTCAAATAGTCAATTTTTTAAATCCTCATGTAAATGGTGACGAAGAAAAATCATGGATTTGACTTTGTCTTGGTTGGATACATTATTCAGATGAATTTCCGCATCCAATTTCCAAGATAAATAATTTTTCCCGGTAATATCAAGAGTCACAATTTCAAGTTTTGCTAGGTTTACCATGGTTCAAACTAATTAAAGAAATAAATAATTAAAATATGAAATGTAAATATGCAATATAATAACTGTAAATTCATAAAGACAATAAATAATTCATAAGGCAAGATAAGAAAATTAAAACATGTATGGTTTCAGGCCATTTAATCTCATGACTTCAGGTCATGTATGGCTTCGAGCCATTTAATCTTAAGATGTGGAATTAACTATTATCTTCAGGATAAAAGTTGTACATGACTTCTGACCATGCAATAAGATAAAGGATGAAAATATATATAGCTTCTGGCCATATAATAAGAAAAGAGATATGGCTTCTGGCCGTATAAGATAAAAAAAAAATGTATATAGCTTCTGGCCATATAATAGAAAATCAAATGGATATGGCTTCTAGCCATATTATAAGAAATTAAAACATTATGACTTCTGATCATAATTTCAAGAATCAGATGTGTATAGCTTCTGGCCATAATAATAATAATATAAAAGGACTTGTAAATGATATATAAAAACAATAACGATCTCCAATCTTAGTCATGGAACCCGATGTTACATAACAATCGGTAAAAGTATTTCTCTAATTCCATATAGTGGCTCAAATTATCCCAGATCTATAAAATAAAACAAGATATATATAATCATTAAAGAAACCATAAGAAGATCATACCTTCTTTTAGAGCTTCGTGCTGATAACGTGTTATAAAAGTATATGTAATAGGAGAGAAGATTGATAGAATTCAGAGAAAGTTGATAGAATTTCTAGAGAGAAGTTAGAGAAAAGTTCTCATTCAGTTCAACTGAAACATTCGATTACAGGCCTTTATATAGAGGCAGAAATCTAACCCTGGTTGCATGACCATGGTTATATTTAACCCTGGTTACATGACCATGGTTATTTTATATCTTCTTTATGTCATTGTCTTCTTTTGCTTTTACTTTGTGTCAAATCTTCTTTTCTTCTTTATGTCAAGTTGACTGGAAGAGTAATATGAGTCAATGGACATCCACATATTTAATATTCATAGCAAAAATGAAATTTTACATGTACCTGATGGGCATTATGATAGAAATAAGGGTATTTTTTATAATATTAGCTGCTACCTTCAGTGAAGGACATATCAGCGGAAATTACAGAATAGTACGCCAAATGTCCAGATTGCCAATTTGGTCAAACAATCCGAAAATCACCATCTTTCATATCTGAAACTGATTTCTCCGACCTCTTATACAGAATTTTGGGAAATCTAATCTGAAATTAACCTTGGGAGAAGGACACAAAAAGAATTTTAAAATTGTAAAATTTTAAATCAAGGATTTCCTAAAAAATGAGTTATGAATTACTTATCAATTTTTAATAACAAACCTGATTTGATATTGATATATCCCAATTTTATCATAATCTTTGATATCTTATTTAGTGATTTTATCATTATTTTTTGGCTAAATAACATTTATTATTATGATTAAATTGAATTAAAGATAATTGCGTAAAAATATAGCTTAAAATGATATATTTATTATAATTTTATTATTGTTCTTTAAAATTTGAATTTTGAATAAGATATTATAAGATATTAGTTTGGATTGTAGTTTATTTTGGGAAAGTTGATGTTGAATGACTAAAGAGTAAAGATACACAAGGAGTAAAGAAGAAAACGAAATTATGCATGTAGCTGAAGGAATTGTGACAGAAATAAGGGACTGTTCTGTAATATTAGACGCTACTTCAGCGTATAACATATCAACGGAAATTACAGAACAGGACCCCGAATGTCAAAATTGCCAATTTGGTCCAAAATCCGAAAATCACCGTCCTTCACATCTGAAATTGATTTTTCCGGCCTCTTATACAGAATTTAGGAAAATCTAATATGAAATTAATCTTGGGAGAATGACACAAAAAGAATTTTGAAATTGTAAAATTTTAAATTAGGGATTTCCTAAAAATTGAGTTATGAATTGCTTATCAAGTTTCATTTCTTCTTTATCAACTTTTAATAATAAACTTGATTTATAATTTCAAAATTATTTTTATATCTTTTTTATATTAATCTATCTATCGATCTTATACCTATATAAAAGCAAAGCATTAAGCGGCTCTCTACTTGATACGTCAGCTCCGACTCACACCGGTTTTTATATATATCCTAATAAATATAATTATACGATTTCATTAAATTATACCTGATATATATCCTGATAAATATAATTATAGAATTAATATCGGAATTGTCTCCTCAAATTAGTTATGATTTCATTCAATTATATATTTTCTGGATGATGAGTTACGATTTCATTAAATTATACCTGATATATATCCTGATAAATATAATTATAGAATTAATATGGTAATTTTCTCCTCAAATTAGTTATGATTTCATTAAATTATATATTTTCTAGATGATGAATTACAATTACGATTAATATCAGAATTGTCTCCTCAAATTTGTTATGATTTCATTAAATTTTATATTTTCTAGATGATAAATTATGATTTCATTAAATTATACCTGATATCAGAATTGTTAGTTATATTTTCATTAAATTATATATTTTCTAGATGATAAATTACGATTTCATTAAATTATACTTGATATGAGAATTGTCTCCTCAAATCGGTTATGCTTTCATTGAATAAAATTATTCAGAATTAATAATAGTCTCCTTATTTACATTAAGGTTCCTTGCCAATAATCATATAATTATATTTTCTACATGATGAATTAGTTATGATTTCAGTAAATCTAATTATTCAGAATTAATAACAGTCTTCTTATTTACATAAAAGAATTTTAAATTCGCAGTGGCGTACCCACGTCCTCCATTCATCTCAGTTCGTGGGGAAGTTACTCACTCTCATCCCATTCTTAGATCGTGGAGGCTCTTGCATGCCTCCTTACCAAAAGCTCGCATATGCCTTTACAACAGGTGCTTTTATCTCCTACGTTTTCATTTTTCACTCTCCTTTCCAATTTTCTGACGTAGAGCCATGGTTACAGTTTTTGATGCCGTTCATACATTGACCGACTCCTAAGCGACATAACTGGTGCAAGGCGTGAGAATTTAACTGTTAGTGTTTTTCACGTATTTTAATATTCCCTTGGTTTTCATTCTTTAAGCCCATACCATGGACTGACGCGACACTTTATGCTTATTTCTTGCATCCAGGTAGGCATAAAATCTCCAACTCTATGTTTACATCTCGTCTGCTTATACACCCTGAAGCCTGAACTGCCAGAAATAAGCGATTGCATTAGAAGGTGTATTTTCTCCCCAAGTATTCTTTTGTTTTTATATTGTCTATGTAAATGTGTGTTTGGAAGAACTTAAATTTGAGAAATAAACCCTTATTACACAAGCCGAGAAAAAACTCCTCTCACATACTTACCTCGTATACCGTGAATCACGAATTATAAGCACTTATTACCTAAAAATAAGCTCTTCTAAACAAGCACTAAGTTGAATACATAGCGTGTTTCTATCATTAATTAATGATGTCAATGCAACACTAGATTTGAGGCAGCAGGAGTTGATGTCTCAACCACTAGACCGTATTACACCTCAGCGTACTTTAACTCTCACTGATCTGGCTGAAGAGTTGCTGGGAAACCCGGGCAGATGACAGATCATAGGACTACGTAGAGGGCCAGCGGTTTGTGATATTGTTTTAAGCATTCAACTGTGCGGTTTGTGATACTGTTTTAAGCATTCAACTGTGCAACTTATTTTTTCTTTTTTGCCAAGGTGCAACTTAATTTTTCAATCTTAATAATCACTGGAAAAACAAACAAACTAATATCTTAACGTTATTAATTTTACATTAGGAAGGTAACATCCGAAAATATATAATAAATATCTCCCATTATCACGGCATGTACTTGATTTATTAAGTGTTAAAATATTTCAATGATTAATTTAATTTTATTTCTGCCAACATAATCATATCTTAATGTTACTTTCACTTTAATTTACACAGTTGAAATTTATTTAATTTCCTCATTTCATGAATCTGTCCAATTAAGAGTATGTTAACGTTACTTTCTATTAAAATTTATTTAATCATCACATGCACATCATTTGTTTAATATTAAAATATATCCAAGGATATCTTAACGCTATTTTTGCAATAAAATAATATCTTCAAATATACTCTTGATTTAATTTAAAACAATCTCATTTTTTTTTTAAAATCCAAACATTTTCTTGCGATTAAGATTTACATTTATTTTTTTAATATTTTAATTATTATCTTACCGCACTGCATTTATAGTCCAGAAGGCCAGATCCGAAATTAACAAATAACAATCCCCCTAATCACCGCTTGCACATGATTTGTTTACTCTTAAAATATATCCGAGCATATCTTAACGCTATTTCTGCACCAAAATAATATCTTTAAATATACTCTTGATTTAATTTAAAACAATCTCATTTTTTAAAATCCAAACATTTACTTGTGATTAAGATTTACATTTATTATTTTTAATATTTGAATTAATATCTTACTGCTCTGCATTTATAGTCCAAAAGGCCAGATCCAAAATTAAAAAATAACAATCCCCCGGATCACCGCATACCCCATATTTGTTTACTATTAAAATATATCCAAGCATATCTTAACTCTATTTCTGCACCAAAATAATATCTTTAAATATACTCTTGATTTAATTTCAAACAATTTCATTTTTTAAAAATCCAAACATTTACTTATGATTAAGATTTACATTTATTATTTTTAATATTTTAAGTATTATCTTACAGCTATGCTTTTATGTGTTATATGCGCAATTTTTTACTTATTTAATCTTTAGAATGAGACGCCTGTGGTGTTAGCTGAAATTGTAGATGTCCGTTATGAGCATGGCTGGTTTTACAACTCATGTAAGGTCAATGGAAAGAAAGTTGTTCCGAATGGGGACGGTTTTTTTTTTTGCGAGAAGTGTAGAGGGATCGTGAAGAATGTGATTCCCAGGTGATATATGTAATATCCCAAAATTCATATACTAAAGATCCAATGTATATTTATTTCAATGAATAGGATAAAAGGTGAATTTTGAGGAATTGGAAAATGCTGTCAGTGAAATTTCCTGCAAGACAGTGAGTTTGTCATGGGGTTTTGGATGATCAAATGATGTCCAAAAATTGTGAAATTTTACAGGTTAAAAGTAGACATTCTACGCTATAATTTGATAAGTTAAATGCATCATTTGGACCTATACACTAAGAGTTATGGATTTCTGAAATTTACTTAGTGAAACTGACTACTTTCTGGGACAACGTCCAAATATTTAAATTTTGAGAATGTTAAACTTTTAGTTGGTTAAAGGCTATATTTTCCTTAAAACTAGACTCAATAAGGGTTAAGTAGCCTTTGGAAGCACCTCAATTGGATGTCTACAAATAAAGATATAAATTTTCAAAATTGGATGAAAATTCTGTCAGCTTGTGCAAAAAGGGCAAAAATGTATGGCTAAAATAGTCATTTGGCTAAATAAAATCCAAAGCCCATATTTTCCCTTTCTCATGTTCTCTTGGACGTCCAACATGGGGGAGCAAAAAAGGAAAATGAATATTTGTGATAAATATGCCAAGAATTTGAGTAATATTGGCTAAATAAAAGAAAGGATAAAAGTCAATAATTACAGGCTAATATGTGTAACCTTCAAAGAGATAAGTGAAGAAGCTTGTTTAGTTACTTTGGGAGGTTCATTTACCTCACTTTTGGTATGAGGCAAAGGGGAATTAATGATTGCAACTCAAATGCCATAGTTGAAGCATTTTAGTCAAATAAAAAGGTGGACTTTGAAAAAATCGAAAGCAAGTTTATAATAAAGAGCTCTTACATTGATATTACAAGACTTGAATAAAGCTAATTGAAGAGATATATTTGGGTCCTTGGACAGCCTTGTAACGTCAAGTTGGAGAGAGGAAGAGAAACATATTTAAGACCAAGTAAAAGGTGAAGACCTTGGTCAAACTTATCATGCTAAAAGCAATATGTGAGGAGGCAAAAATATGATAGTTGAAGAAGCTCTTTTTAGCTCTTCAAACACACACACTTTCGGTCAACAATTGTTGGCTCAACAAAAAGATGATGACTTCAATTTAAAGGGCATCGTACGTATAAGCAAAAGGAGCAAAGAGAGAAAGATGATCATGTGAATTTTGGCATGTGTTTAATTAGCAAAAGGATAAAGGGGATATTTTATAAGCTCTCTCTCTCTCCTTTCGAGCTCATTATTTTCAGCCAAGAGGCTGAAATAGGGGGGGGAGGAGAGAGAGAGAGCTATATGAATGAACAAGAATAAGGGAGAGCTTAAGTGATTCAAGCAAAGACAAGGTGACTTGATGGTGATTTCTACTTGTTTAAGCCATATAACTCATAGGAAATCTCTCCTAACCTCCATATCTCCATGACCATGGCTTGAAGAAAGTAAAAGCAAGAGTAACGAGAGAGAGAGAGAGGCTGCACAGCTAGAGGGAGAATGTGGAGAAATCACAAGGTAATTTAAGAACCTTGATTATCTTGTTGATTATGTTGTTGTTGTGGTTATTTGTTGGTTGATTGGCTTTGTTTTCATGGCTTTTACAATGTGGGATGTTGAAACCCTAGAATGTTATGCTGCTCCCAAATTTCCATTGATAATGTTTAATTGGTGTTTAATGGGTTAAACATGTGATTAGAGGTGTAAAGAAGGTGGTTTAGGGATTAAAATCAAGAAACTCCAATTTTCTCTTTTTATTGAGAAATTTGTCCAGCTACTGTTCACTCAGGGTAGAGTTGGAATTTTGAAATTCTGATGGTTCCATTGGATTTAGAAGGGAAAATTGTGTGGGAATATAGGTGTTCTTGATTTTTGGAAATTTGTATGCAAATTTGGAATTTATTGAATTTCAAAGTAATGTTGATTGATTTGTTTCACTGGAGGCAATGAAATTCGTTAGCCAAACCTGGTCCAAAAATTATGAAACTTGACAGGATTAAATTAAAGTTTTAGAGCTTTAATTTGATAGGTGGTACAAAATTTTTGGACTTATATACTAAAATATACAGATTTTTGAATTTGTGCATTGTTTCTAGAATGCAATATGTAATAGTGGAGGTTTGGCAAATTTCTGGGAATTATATGAATATAGTAGTTAGACTTGGGTATTTTTCCATGAAAAACATTTGAAGGGCTTTATTTGGGCTTTGGAATCAGTCAAATTGGATTTTTCTAGAATTAATTATGAATTTCTAAAGTTGACTAAAAATCTATCAGTTTTCTGGAAAACTGTGAAACTACATTGTGCAGAGTTATACTGTGCGGAAATTGTTGAAACTGTGATAGATAACCAACAAACTGATTAAAGGCAATAATAGTTTAAGTACTAATCAATTACTTGTAACTCTAATTTTATAGGAATTGGCAAGAGCCCGAGGCCAGACTAAATTCAGGATTCATTTAGCGTGTAAAAAAGTGTTTAAGGTAATAACTTTATCTTTCATACATTATGTGAATGTTTATATGCTTTTTTTATACTATCTTATGTGATATGTATGATGAACACTATTTTGCCAAGTAGGGCAATTGTTCAATGAGGCACATTTACCTGGTTGTGAGCAAGAACCCAACCAAGGTGTTTACGGATAGTGGGAAAGTAGCCCCGACTCATATGCACATGCCGTGTTGTTTATGTTTACGAATAGTGGTGAAGTAGCCCTGACTCACGTGCACATGCCGTGTTGTTTGTGTTGTTATTATGTTGCATTGCATGGTGTACAACATATTTGTTTATCCATTTTATAAGATTTGTTATATGTTACTACTGAGATTCGTT
This sequence comes from Inga laurina, assembly GCA_963855925.1. NCBI lineage: Eukaryota > Viridiplantae > Streptophyta > Magnoliopsida > Fabales > Fabaceae > Inga > Inga laurina. Next base: position 16,151,779 of record OY979711.1, read on the forward strand.
TGAATCTCACCCTTTTTCAAAATTTAAAAATATTCTAGTGGAGGATAGGGGCTCGAAGGGTAAAAGCGTCAACACCGATGTCTGAGGGTACCGGTGCAGTTCAAGCTTAGATAGCTGGTTATCATCCATTATATTTAGCTAAGTTTTGATAATGTTGTACAAATTTTTCAAACTCTGGGATATTTTGTAATGTAATGCAAGCACTTAATATCAGTATTTTTATACTATTTTTGTTTGCCTTCTGAACTCTGCATTATTTACTCTGACAAATATTAAAATCTAAGGGGTTTGACAATATGCTCTCCTTCTCTTTCCAATCTATCAACTCAAAATAAGCATTCTTTAATGGCACCCCTAATTTTAATTGTCTAGTGTGCTTGGTTCTCGGTGAAGTTCGATGCTATGGATGATACCGGCACTTGCATCTTTGTGTCGTTTGACAGGGAGTTTTCTAAGTTAGCCGGCTGTTCTCAGTAGAGATGATAGACCGATTGATTCATCGACCTGTTCACCATGATATGAGTGTGTGTAATTCACTAACATGTTATAATTATATCCTAACAGTTATCTATTGGAGGTCCATATTGCTTATTTGAGCCGTGTGAGCGCAGGATGCTATTGAAGATGACAATGTTCTCCCTACGAATGTTGTGGACAAGATTGTAGGCAAAAAAATTTTGTGCCTATTAAGAATTCCTGAGGAATATGTGGATGGGTCTTCTAGTTCATGCGCCGTGACAAGTTTGACTTTAGACTCCAAAATCATTGAAGCGTTTGAGGCTGAACAGGATGCTCCAACTGGCTCCCCTACTATGGTGTCTTCCAGCCATAAAGATGACCTTGTGAGTTTATATCATTTGCTTCATTTGGTCATAAGACTATATATTTCTTTGTACACATTTATGAATTTAGGACTATGTTCGTCTTTTTGGTACCACACTAATATCGTAGGATGCCGACATGTCCCTTCTTGACTCTGAGGGTGCAAGCTCATCAGTGATTGTGGGTGAAAAATGGGGTGTCAAAGTAAAAATTGAAAAGGATGATTCTGCTCATGATGACGATGAATACTTAGTTGATTATTTGGGTGGTCCTTCAAAGAAACCGAAACGTGAAGATATACACTAGTTAAGAGAATATGCTCTCCTCTCGTGAGAGTCCCTTTCCTCTCCTCTCGTGAGAGTCCATACGGTACCTTGTGCGTCAGTTCGGCCGGTGTTATTCAAACGCCGACCAGGTTTCTAGCTCTCCGTCTTTCCTTTTCCTTTTGAGTTTTCAAAGTAGGTGCATGTGTGTTCTTGTTGAGTTTTTGGAGGTATGAAGGTGGGTCAGAGTAGTGGTTCTAAGAAGCCAAAGCAGGCAGTTTTGAAACTGGATCAGAAGGCCGAAAAGCAAGGGGGTACCTTAGTTGGGAAGATATTAACAAGTAAAAACATGAATATTCCCACAGTTGTTTCTATGATCAAGAAGGGGTGGCAGTTGGATGAAGAGGTGGAGGTACACGATCTTGATTGGAGACAACTAATTTTTCTTTTCAGGTTTAATAATATTGAAGACTATGCTCATATTCTCAAAGACAGGCCATGGTCTATACAAGGTCAGCTTTTAAATCTTCAAATTTGGGAAGAATATATGGTTCTTAAAGAGGTAAACTTTAGTACCGCGCCTTTTTGGATACAATTTCATGGTCTCCCATTGGAGGCATTTGAGAATTCTAATGCGAAGACCCATGGAGATGTAGTAGGGGAGACTGTGTTGTATGAAAGGTCGGTGGTGGATGGAAAATTAGTTTGAAGTTTTATTTGAGTCAGGACTCTTATTTCTCTTGATGAACTCCTGACTACAGGCTTTTGGGTTCCGCGCAAGGAGAAGGATCCTGCCTGGGTCATAGTTAGATATGACAGGTTGCAGGATTTTTGCTACAAATGTGGACGTATTGGTCACGGGGTTGTAAAGATCTCAATATTTCAAGAGGAGATGAGGAGACAGAGTGTGAATTCGGTAGCTGGCTTAATGCAACCCCGATGCGTACCTTTGAGGATGTGTTGGAGGTCTGCAAGGTGGATTGGATTGAAGCTAAGTTCATAGACATGAAAGCTGCGTCACATAGGCTTTACCGAAATAGATCGCCGAGCAGCAAGGTTGCTAACAATGGAGTTGCAAATTCTTGGAGTGATTCTAGTCAAACTAGCGGAGATTGTGGGAGTAACGTAAAGTCCAATAATGGGGGAAGCATGATTCAAAATAATGCTCATGAATGCTTGGGTCTTACACCAATGTTTGAATATGCCATAAAGACAATTAATTGTCAAGATGCGAATTGTAAGCCACGTGATGTGCAACTTTATATTTCTAATAGCCAAGACAATCAAGTGGTGAGTGGGTCCCAACTTAAAGGTATGGATATTAATTCTTCATTGCAACAAGCCAAGATTACGTGCCCATTAGAGTATGGTGGAAGATTAGTTAACCGAATTGAGCAAGTGGAATACAATGTAGAGTTCCCAAGTGAGGATGAGCCAAATGAAAAAGCAATTGTTCCACACAATGGGTTATCACCGGTTTCAGCTATATCTAGTAGGCTTAATGGGGTCTACATCAAGAGACCATATGAAGAGGATATTGACCCAGATACGACTAAGAGGTGACGTAAACTCTTCATTAATGATAGTGAAGCTTCAGTCAAGCAAAAAGGAAAAGCTGTTCAGTCCCAGAAGGGTTGACGAAGAAATCTGTGGACAATTAAAAATTATCTTCAACGTTCTACCACTGTAGATAGGCTCGGTACATCAGGTAGTTCTTTGGCTCCGGGTGAAATTGATTTTCCAGAGAGCTGGTTCATTGTAAGCGACAGTAGTCATGAGGTTCAATCAAAGTCTTCTTCCCAAATCGCCGGTGGTTGGATGGAACCAACCACCGGTTCGCCATGAATCTCTTAAGTTGGAACTATCAAGGCCTTGGGGTTGCCTTGATAGTCAAGAATTTAAAGGAAGAATGCTTCCGAAAAAAACCCCATATAGTCTTCTTGATGGAGACTAAACATAAGGCAAGAGAGTGAGGAAGGTTAGAAGGAGGTGTGGTTTTACTGAAGAATCGCTTGTTGACCCGGTAGGTAGAAGTGGGGGCCTTGCACTCTGGTTGTCCAATTTGGTTACGGTAAACATTTTGTTTTCGTCTGCCAACATTATCCATACTAGTGTTGAATCTGCTGAATTAACTACTCCGGCCTATATTACTTTTATCTATGGCCCACCTAACGAAGATGTAAGACTTTTGTGCTGGCAAGAAGTACGCAGGATCGGTAGAAATATTAATTCTTCTTGGCTTTGTCTTGGGGATTTTAATGATATCCTATCTCAAGATGAGAAGTGTGGGGGTAGACTAAGAGCTTGGAGAAAGATACTTAATTTTAAGTACTTTATGGCAGATTGTGAACTATCAGATCTGGGTTTTAATGGGCATCGCTTCACTTGGTGTAATAATAGGGAAGGCCCGGATACTATTCGAGAACGGATTGATAGGGCATTGGGCAATTTACAGTTAAGAGAGCAGTTCCCGACTCTTCAAGTTTTTAACATAGAGCCAGTTGGATCCGACTATCATCTGCTTTTTATTTAGTGCCAGCTTGATTCTCAACGAAAGAATCAGGTTTTTAGATTTGAGTCAGCATGGGCTTCACATGGTAATTTTCTACAAGTTGTGCGAGACAGTTGGCGGGCAATACCAGTAAGTGACCAATCTTCTATTGAATCTTTTGTCTGTAAATTAATGAGATATAGGAATGATCTGTCAAAGTGGAGCAAGAAGGAATTCCTGAACAACACCAAGCTGATTGAGCAATTAAAATCTCAACTTGCTATTCTTACTCAGGGTGATCTGAACCCTGTGAGTATGCGAGCAATGTCTGATGTCAAAATGGCACTTGAGAGAATTCTCGATTTGGAAGAGCAATTCTGGTGGCAACATTCACGTATTAATTGGCTAGAAGCTGGTGACAAAAACTCCCGATTCTTTCATCTTTCTACTACTAAGCGGAGACAGAGGAATAATATCTTATGCATTAAATATGACTATGGCAATTGGATAATGGAAAAACATGCAATTACACACAACATTGCTAGTTTTTTCCAAAATCTTTTTGCTACATCTAGTTCACAAGCAACGGATGCAGTATTGGGTTTCATTGATTCTAAAATCTCAGCTGATATGAACCAGGGTCTTATGATGCCTATTTCAAAGGAGGAAATTAAAGCTGCTGCTTTTAGCCTTGGGAGCTCAAAGGCACCAGGGCCTGACGGTTTCTCAGGTAAATTTTACCATTCTGCCTGGTCTGAAATTGGCGATTCTATCTGTACTATGGTCCAAGATTTTTTTAGGAAAATCTATGCTGAATGGGATTAACGAGACCAACATTACACTTATCCCCAAAATTGAGAAACCTGAACATGTGTCTCACTTCCGACCTATTGGGTTGTGTAATTTCTCATATAAGATCATTTCAAAGCTCATGGCCAACAGAATGCACCCGTTGCTTGATGCTTGCATATCTCAGAATCAAAGTGCATTTATACCTGGTTGCTGTATCCATGATAATATTATTATTGCTCATGAGGTCTATCATTATCTTCGTCGTAAGAAATCTGGGGGTAAGTATGAATTTGCTCTTAAAATGGACATGAGCAAGGCATATGACCAGGTCGAGTGGGATTTCCTAGAACGTGTTCTTTTGCAATATGGGTTTTGTAATGAGTGGGTATCTCTTATTATGAAGTGTGTGAGCTCAGTTAAATTGAACATATGCATTTCTGGAGAAAATGTGAGCTCTTTCTCCCCTGGTAGGGGCTCTGTCAGGGGGACCCTCTCTTGCCGTACCTGTTTATTTTGGTTGCTGAGGTACTTTCCATCATGATTAGTAAGAGCCAACATGATAGACAGATTAAGGGAGTCAAATTGAGTCTTGCATGTCCTATGCTTACTCATAGCTTCTTTGCTGACGATGCCCTATTATATATGCATGCTAATCAGAGAAACTGTTCTTATCTTGCAAATATCCTCAATATGTATTGTATTGCTTCGGGTCAGGTGGCTAACCTTGATAAATCTAGTATTTTCTTCTCTGCCAATACTCCAAAAGAAGTTAGAACTATGGTTGGTAACACTCTAGGCATTCATGCAACTGAGGATCCAGGAAAATATCTTGGCATTCCGAGTGTCTGGGGAAAGACAAAACATCAGGCAGTAGCATACATCAAGGCACGAGTAGCAAGTAAAATTCAGGGATGGGGGCATTCTCTTTTATCTTATGCTGGAAGAGAGGTTATGATTAAAGCAGTTCTCCAGGCAATCCCAATTTATCCTATGAATCGTTTTAAGTTCCCTCTGAAAACATGCAGGGAGATAAATAGCCTTATTGGTAATTTTTGGTGGGAGGGTAAGGCCTTTGGAGGCAAAACCCACTGGAAAGCTTGGGAGATTCTTACTACTGGAAAGAGTAATGGTGGCATGGGTTTTCGTGATCTTACTATTATGAATGATGCGCTTTTGGCTAAAACAACATGGAGATTAATGGTAAGACCTAATGATTTATGGGCTAGGGTGTTGAAAAGTGTGTATTTTCCTAAGGATGAATTCATTGATGCTCACAAAGGGTGTAAGGCCTCATGGTGCTGATCCAGTATTATTGATGGCAGAGATCATCTTAAAAAAGACCTTCGGTGGGATGTTGGTGATGGTTCTTCAATCAGAATATGGGAAGACAACTGGATACCAAGTATTAATTTCCCAGAGAAACCGACCAACAATGATGATCTTTATGTCACACATGGTAGAGTTTGCGACTTAATTGTTAATGGTGAATGGGATCTTACTCCCATAAACCAATATCTAACAGAAGAAGTCAAGTGTGCAATACATGAAATCCCTATCCCATCCAATGGATTGAAAGATAAACTGGTGTGGACCAAAGCTCAAAATGGAGAGTACTAGGTGAAGTTGGGGTACCACCAGGGGAAGGAAACGACCTCTGCCCATACCACTAAAGCTGGCTCCTCTACAGTCATTTCCACAACCTGCTGGAAAGCGATTTGGAAAATTAAAGTCATCCCAAGAGTACAGCAGTTTATTTGGCGGGTTCTTAGCAATGCTATTGCTACTATTGCAGCTTTCTTTAGAAGGAAAAAATCCGTGGTTAGTCAATGCCCTGTTTGTGAATTGACAGAGGAAACTATTAAGCACTTATTTTTTCATTGCCCATGGACCAGGTGTATTTGGTTTGGCTGCACGCTATCTGCTGGAATTGATGCATCTAATGTGTCCAATTTTACTACCTGGTGGATACATATGATAGGCACGGAGTTTTGAAGAAGCAGGATATTTCTTTAATCAGTTGGATCTTGTGGTTCATATGGAAGCAACGAAATGATAAGGTCTTTAACCATAAAAAACCCAACCCCTCTGTTGTTATTGAAATGGCTATGAAGAGCAACTTTGAATACTGGATTACCTGTGATAAATTGAACTTGGGGACGGAGGCACTGAGGTGTACTAATCATTCCACTATTAATTGGATCCATCCCTCTACAGGTAACTTGAAAGTCAATTGTGATGGGGCATTCAAACCTGGTAATGAAGATGCTGCTATTGGGGTGATATGTCGAGATAACCTTGGATAGTTCAAGTGGGGTTATGTGGATAAATTGAAATCTATCTCTGCATTCATGACTGAAGCTTTGGCATTAAAAAGGGCATTGTTGTTAGCCATGGACTTGGGACATAATAAAGCTGTTTTTGAAATTGATTGCCTTCCCTTGCTCACTTGTGTTGTTACTAAAGCACCAGATTTGTTTGACTGGAGGAGCATAAGTATTGTTCAGGATATCATATGCCTTCTTTCTTCTGAGGTTGGGTTCTCTCTATCATTTACCCCAAGACGAGGTAACCATGTAGCTGATTTACTTGCAACTGATGCTTATAAGGGGGTGTGCCCTATAGGGTGGGTGTTTGAACCAACACCTTCTTTGATGTCACTTCTAACCTTGGATGCCCAGGAGGCCTGTGAAGATGCTGATAGTACTTTGATTCCCACCTCTTGAATGTGTGGTTACTAGTTTTATTTTGCATTTAGACTTGGTTTGTTTGGTTTGTCATGTTAATTTTTTGTTGTTATTTTTGGGATTGACTTCTTTTATTGTATTAGATATGCTTTTGCAATATTAATAGAAGTACCTTTTGAGTAAAAAAAAAAGGAAAGATATACCCTAGTTTGACATTGATGATTAGGGTGGTTTGTTGTCGCTATTTTAGGCTTTTCTCAGTTGTTGTGGACTTTTGTTAGTTTTCTATGTTTATTTATAATTTCAAGCTTTCTAATGTTGTTGTTGGATTTCCGTTCATGTTTCCACCTATGGTGTGCTATCAGAATCGGTTTCCAATCACCTAATATATGACATGCTAATGTTCCTTTCAAATACATAAAGATATTCATAGTTAATTAATTATTATATGATAGCTAATAAAATCTTTACTTCATTATTATATCATATATATACTACGACCATAACTTTGTTATCACGCCACTTTTGTAAGTAGGATACTAAGCAAAGGCAAAAAAAAAAAAAAAAAAGAAAGAAAGAAGAAGAAGGCTACTTTGTAATATTTAAATTATCTTAAATTATGAAAATCTTCATTTGTGTGTAAAATGACGTGTCTTTTATCAGCAATCATAGTTTTCGTCATTTTATCTTAACAAAACTACCTCTATTTCTCATTTTTAATAAATTAAATAAAAAAGAAAATAAATAACGTTAAGATATGCATTGAAATATTTCTTAGTTGCCAGAAAAAACATTAAGATATTGTTTGAAATATTTTAACTCTAAATAAATCATTGGCATGCCATGATCATGGAAGATAAACCTTACCTTCTGGACTTAAATGTAAATAACCTTAAGATAATCTTAAATCTACATATTCATGAAATTATGAAAATAAATAAATTTTGGAAATTTATAATTGAAACAAAAATTACATTACTATAGGATTTTGTTGGTGAAATAACATTAAGATATTCAATCTCATATTATAATGCAAAATAAATTAGCTCAATGCCGTGATAATGGGAGATAGTTACAGATTAATTTCGGATCTTATCCTCCAGATTTCAAATGAAATTACATTGACAAATTATTTTATTTTTGCCAATGCTTATTGACCTTGAAAAAAAAAAACGTTCGACGGATAAACTATTGTGGCTCTATTTCTTTCTCATCCTCTCTCTCTTGAATTCTCAAACTAATGTTTGTAACAAATCTTAAAAGGATAGATTCATGAAATTATGCAAATAAATAAATTACAATTTTGTTAAATTAAACGAAGATAGTCTTGTAAAATGAAGATAGTCCACCATTATATAGATACCAACAATTAATTTATACCTACTATAGTGGCAAATCCTTGCATTCAAATCCCACTATGATACCTAGGAAGAATCTTCAATATTATTTCATGTTACCTTAGAAATGACCTGTAAACAACAGGTAAATATTTAGTATTCCTGTAACTGTCATTAAATTTAAAGTGCCAATTTACACGTAAACAATGTTATAGTGTAACACTCTTAAATTAATGAATTAAAAAAATGTCTGAATTTAATAATTTAATTATAACAACATCAATTATAAGCATGCACCATTAACATTTTATATCCATGTGAATGGTTGAAACCAAATTGTTGTTTTTATGTCTATATAAGTACATACATTTCGATTAATCTTATGTGACAAGCTGCATTGTATATTGTGCATTATAGCCACACAAAACATCACTTTAGTTGACAGGGTTAATGAACAACTTTCATACAAACTATTTGTGTATGTGGCATGCTTAGCCAATTTTATTAGCTTCTAACATGCGCATCGCGCAGGTCCTGAACTAGTTATATTTTTTTAAAAAAAAAGGAGGGACGTTCCTTCTCTCTGGCATGCCCTCCTTTTATCATGAACATTAGAATAACTTAAATAAAAATAAAGTATCATAAAAACAGGAGGTAACTAGAGATAGTTACAAATTATTTAGAAATATTACAAGATAAAATAAAATAAAGTAAAAATAAAGAGATAATGAAAAAATATTTTTAAATTTCAAAATATTTTAAAATCTTATCAGAATCCCACTACTAATGATAAAATTATTTTTATATTTCATAAAATACTTTTTAATTAAGTGGATTTCTCTAATTCCTCTTCAATCACCTCCCATATTCTCCGTTTCCAATTAGGGGTGAGCAAAATCAAACCGAAACCAAAGACCGAATCGAATCAAATCAATTTCAGTTTTTTTTGTTCGGTTTTTTTTGGTTCGGTTCGGTTTTTTTCAAAAAAAATTCGGTTTAAACCAAAAATATTAAAAGAGTATACCGCCACCAAAAACTCGGATGCAAGACAAAGAATAATATATGATATATCATTGGATATTCATATTTTTGAACTTTTGTTATGATTTCTTTAGATTAAGTAATGTTGAATACAATTATTTTGCATCTCTCAGAAACCTTCCTATTTTTCGGTCTATTATTGAAATATTGGATACTCCACACTACATTGATCATATATGTAATATGTTGTTTATACTTTGTTTTATATCATTTTTCTTTGGATCTTGATGAAGCTGTTCAATTTTATAATTTGTATTAATTTTTGCTGGCTGAAAATTTAGATATTTTAAGTCAATTATGAATGCCCAAAAAATTTTGGTTTTTTCTTAAAAAACTGAATTGAATAATTTCGGTTATTTTGATTCGGTTATTGTCTATTATTCGGTTTCGGTTTGGTTTCAAAATTTCCTTCATTTTGATAGTTTGATTTTTTTGATTTTTACCGAAAACCGAACGCTCACCCCTGTCTCCAATGCCATTAGCCTCCTCATATCCTCTATGATTGAGTGGGTAATTGCATCAAACTTTCCTATAAAATTTTACTTTTGTTGCATTCATTCGATCACTGAAGCTTCTTGATGTTTGGGCATGAGGTTACTCGTGATAATGCCTCAATGGAAATAATCATAGGTGATGCAAAAGTCAATTTTAAAAATATTTTTATTTACCTTATTATTTTGTATGATCTCGTACGTTAACAATAAATAATAAACTGTTGACTCCTTTTTAATTTAAGCTGATTGCCTTTTTTTTCCCTTGAAATTGTGCTCGCTACAGTCTTGCCCATACAAATAAGGGGAATTACATGCATGTCCAAGGAAGGAAGAGAGAACGTTATAAATATTCAAAAGAGAGAACGTTACAAGAAAGTCCCTTCAAATCACCAAATCGAATTAAAGCCTCGTGGGACCCGGAATGGATTAATTCAAATTGAGAAGACACCACTTTACCCTTATTAATGTGAGCCATTAATGACAATTTATGGTGCTACGCCACAATGATTTGGAGACTTGTCATTCATTGCTCAAATTAAAAAGGGCAAAATGATGTTTTCTCAATTAGAATTATCCTATACCACATATCAAGAGACTTTAATGTAATTTAATCATTTAAAAGGATCTTTTTGTAAGTTTCTCTCTTCCTCAAGACTTGTACGCAATTCCACCTACAAATAACCCAACTAATGTGTGTACGCGTGTGTAATTTGGTTAATTTCCCAACAACTGTATGTAAGAAATTAGTGAAAATTAACTAAGAAATGTTGGCCAACAAAAAAAAAAAAGAAAATTAATCAAGAAAAATTTCAATTAAATACTTTCAAAATTTGAAAATGTCAAATCAGGATTTTCGTACTGAAACGTGTTGATATTTAGTATTTACTCATCAAATGTAAATATCTAATAAAGTATGGTAAACAAAATTAATCTAGAATTTTGATATTTCCATAATGCTTTTCTAAAATTTTCACATTAATTAAATATACGCAATAAGTAGTTTGAAATAGCTTTTTTTTTTTTTGGGTTATAAATGCTTATTACGTAAGTTGAGATAAAACTCCTCTTATATAATTACCTCGTATACCGTAAATCATAATTTATAAGCACTTATTAGTAAAAATGTGTTTGGTATCACTTATTGTTGGACAATAAGTCCTTATTACGCAATCCGAGATAAAACTCCTCTCACATACTTACCTCGTATATCGTGAATCATGATTTATAAGCACTTATTGCTCAAAAATAAACTATTCCAAATGAGCATATAGGCTATCTCAAATGAGCACTTACTCAAAAAAATCAAGAAGAAAAAGAGGTGTATTCATTGGAAGATACAATGGTTGATATGGATGTTTCAACAATATTCAATAACTCCTTTTTGTTTCAATATACGAAGGATTCAAATTACAAGTTCTTATAGAGTTTATGGATATTACAAGGATACTTTAATACTCTACTCTCATGAAATCTGGGTGCCACCTTGTCTAATCTGTATGCTTATCATTTCAGGTGTGTTTGGATTAGTAGTAGCAGAAGTGGTTTTTCTACAATCGAACTTTTACAAACTCTAGTTAATGTAAAAGTTAGATAGTGTAATGTGATTTATATTTGAATTGGTTTTTAAAACAATTCAATTTGACAAAGTGAAACTTGTTCAAAAGTAAAATGACTCAAAAGGATATGAATTTTATTAAATTATATACACACACTCACACAATTCTCTAAATTTTTGAGAAATATCAAAATTAAAATAATTATTAAAAACATATCAAAGATTAATTATTATTGAAAAAAATTATAAATACTAAAAAAAATCTTCATTAAATATTTGTACTTTTATGTTCTTTTTCCATTGTCCTTGAACGGCAGGGAACCTCTCCATTGAGGTTTCTCTCCACTTCCATCCATTTATATAAAACTACGTCGTTTTGCATTAAAGATGGGTCCTGGTGATTTTTTTTTTTTAGAAAAAAAAAACTCACCCAGAAAAACGGTGGTCTTATGTCTTCCTTTCCCTCAAACATTGTCGTTAGCATCTTCATCATGGATTAGCCCACATCATTGTAAATCCTTTGGCTAAAAATACTGCCTTGATCTTATAGTGATTAAAATATGACGTTTTAGGTACACAAGCCATTGAATACCAATTCTTTGTTGGAAATTTACCATCTGAACAAAAAATTGATAAGCGGACCACCTTGAACCTGAACAATCTTTTCATTATTGTGATTGCAATACTGATGGAGAAACCCAATAATTAATCGGAAAGCTGTTTCTGGTCTTAGCTAATCATTAATTTCTTATTTTGACATAGCTAATTAAATTCTATAAAGTATAAAACTAACTCTTCTCTGAAATTCATCATCATGATGCTATTAGCAGTAAGCGATCACTGCAAAGATATTATTGAATCTAACAAACATTTTATTGTAATCCTGTAGTTGAACCTAAGTTGATTGCTTAAGCAAAAGGACATCGAAGAAATACCTCACTTGATTCATCTTTAACAGAACAAGACGAACACACTTTTTGAATAAATAGATGAGGAATGTGCGATGGAGACTAAGGCCGATGATAATGTTTGAGGGAAATGAAGACGGAACTCGGAAGACCACGGTTGTGTTTTTTTTATTGAAAAAAATATAGTCGGTCCTTGAGGCAGTTTGCACAGGGCAAGATCATCTTCTTTTGTTCATCGAGAATTAGAGAGGGGCGCCAGGGATCGTTGTTCACCCATCATCTTCGATGGACTGAGCCAATGGAAGAGCACGACACTTTAGGGTGGTGAGCTGAAGGATGAAGCGTCATTGTTCATTGTCTCCTTCAAAAGCCACTATTTTCTTAGGTTCTTTTTGGTAAGAAATGGGGCAACGAGCCTATCACATCATAAAACCCATCCTAATCCATGTTGTGGATATACAACTCCCACCAAGTCACTATACAAAAACAATAAAACACCTGGAGGAAGAGAATCAAAATAGACTAAATCTTCTCTACAATTAAAATTGTGGTTAACCATCCAATCCACAATCGAATTGCCTTCCCTAAGAGTATGAAAAAGCAAACTTGCATATTCTTGTCATAATGATGAAGCCACGAACTAAGAATCCTGTTTAGCGACTCACCCTACTGCCAAGCCTCCTATAACAAATGAATGGTTGAGGTGGAATCCCTTCTGCAATTATCTTGGGAAAGCCCAACGATTGGGCCACTTGAAGCCCTTGAACAACTTCCCAAAGTTCAACAATGAGAGCATTACCACAACCTAGTTTCATTCCAAAACCATAAATCCAGATATCATCCTCCTTCCTTAAAACCCCGCCACAATTGGCCAACCCAAGACACCCTTTAACAGCCCCATCAAAATTTGACTTCACCCACCCTTCACCCAGAAAACCACCATCTCATTCCATTGGCACCCTCCTAAGGCCATATTCAACAAACTTCTTAGATGGAGTTAAACATTCACCACCATATCTTTGAATTGGAAACTCCGGATGGCTGGGCATAATAAAGCCTTCTTCAAACAAAGTTTGATTCCTCCAATTCGAGATCATCTAACGATAAACAACAAATAATATATATACTCCATTCCTACCTCTGCTTTAAATTCATTAAGAACCAACTATTTATAGGCTCAGTAAAAGATTATGGCATTACCTTCATTGCATCGACAACATTCCAAATCCTACAAGACACTGGGCAACTTCTCAACACATGATCAAGGTCCTCTAGACCCCCTCCACACCTACTATAACCCAGATAACCCCCTAGTATTCTTGATCTTCGAGTAGTTGTCAATAATCAATCCTAGACAGCTAGCCATAAGAAGACTTAAATTCTTCTAGTGGCCTTTACTTTCCACACATGTTTCGATATAGCTTCCCTCTCCATATTCACACCCCCTCTCCTTACCTTATACAGTTGGGCCACCATAAATACACCTCTACTTCCCTATTTCCACACAACCTTATCCCCTCCATCTTCAATACATAGAGGAGGAATGACTCTAATTAATTGTATAATATTACCTGGCAGTATTGACTCAACCCAAGCCCAATTCCAATCCCCATCAACTCCTACAGCTTGATCAACTGTTAAGTTAAGGTCTACAGATCGAGTATCTCCTACACAACAATCTTCCAACTCTCTAACGTTTCCCAACCAGCTATTAGTCTAGAGCTTAACTCTACATCTATCTCTAACTTTCCACCCAACCCCTTTAATAATATCCAGCCAGAGACTAGCAACATTCTTCCATAGTACCGAATCATATTGCTTCACTTTACATTCAACAAATAAATTGACCCCTCTACCATATTTTGCTTTCAACAATTTAGAACATAAACCCTCCTATTTTGTCAGCAAGTTCTAGCCAACTTTCCCTAGCGACGCCTCATTCATCCCCTTCATCCTCCTTATACCCACACTGTAACCCCCTTTACAATTAAGGCCGATATTTAGTTCATAAACATGTAATTGATATAGAATTAGAGACCTTAAATGATTTTTGGGACTTAAGCAAAACCAAATTTCCCAAAATCATGGCTTACAAAAACTTTTACAAAACACGTTCATGATGGTCTCATATTCACATTTCAATACTAAATGGCCTGTACAAGTTGATTTCATTCACAAATATCAGAGTATAGAGCAAATTCCCGACACACTCTGGTTCCATTCATTAACAGGGTTTTACAAAGGCACAAAGCCCACAATTCAATACCCTTAACTTGGGGATTACACAAAACTAAACCACCAATCCCATTATCTACAATTGTTTCCCAAAAACATCCAATAGATATACATGATAACCAAAAATCCAAAATATACATCTAAATCAGAGCTTTATCCGCTCTTCATCGCCCGCTTTCCCTTTGATCCTTCTGCCCTGTCTAAAACATGGTTTTTGGGAGAGTGAGATTCTAAGGAATCCCCATAGTAACAAATCAATCATATAATGTACAATCATAGTGCATGTAAGCAAATCATTAACCACAACAAGCAACTACAACGGCAATTACAACGGCAATGGTTAGTATGACACATGTCATCCCTTACGATTGCTCACGCTGAATTGCTCACGTTGTATTGCATCACAACAATCAACACAGTATAATTCACCACAGCTAGGATCCATATAAAGCATTTCATAACGCAAGCCATACAGGCAAGATATACACAGCCCACGGCTGGTTTCACAAACGCCGCCCCACGGGTGGGATTCACAAATATCCATGTCGATTACGACGGCAGTTCAACGGCCGACCTAGAGATGACCACCGTCAATCCCTACACGGCTCACGCTGACCTGCTCACGCCGCAATGGACCATGGCACACATTTCACAAATTTAACGATAAGATATGCATGCCAAAACATCATACAAGATATGAGAGAAAAGTCACTACCTTGATCCTTCCGGGCGTACTCCGGCACCGGTCTCTCCCGCCTAGGGCAAATATCGTATCCTAGAATCATGATTAGGGACGAAGAGTTATATTCTATTCCAAGACTTAATTAACTTGAAACACTTAATTTTGGTTATCATAATTGACCCTTAAGAGGCCACAAATGCCTCTAATAAAAGTCCTAAAAGGTTGGGAAACAATAGGTTAGAGATCTCCTTTTGAAAACTCAAAGTGTTAGAATACAGGGGTGGGCCGCGGCCTGCCCTTCCTTGGGCTGCGGCCCAAATATGGTCAGAAGGTCTTGGGTTGCGGCCTGCCACCCTTGGGCCGCGGCCAGCCACTCTTGGGCCGCGGCCCATAAATTTCCTGACTCTGGGCTGAACTTCGAAAAACCATAACTAATTCTAGAAACATCGAAACGAGGTGATTCCAAAGCAAAATGAAAGGTATATGAGTCCTCTTTCAAGGAAAAATATAGCCCTTCACTGGAAATCACCACACAAATACAGAATCACCAAAAACTACACACTACTCCAAAACAGAGTTCTGTTTCAATCCCAAACTTTGGACAATCATAACTCACAGAATACTAAACGAAATGACACAAAATATATGTCCATTTTGAAGCTTGGGATGTGAACTTTAAGACTGGAAAGTTTCATAATTTTCCAATACCATTTGATCACTCAAAACGCTCGTGTAAACAGACTGTGCAAAACAGAGCTTAAACAAGATAGATTTCCAACTTTTCCCAAGTGATTCCAATGAATCCAAAATCAACAACCAAGCTTATTCCCACACAAAATCACTCAAGGAATCCAATGGAAGTGTCAAAATCACCAAAATCACAACCCATTTATATGCCCTGTTTTGACCAACACACCAAAACCAACACAAAGATCCCAAACTTTACTTTTAATGATTCAAACCAATCCATTTGTCCAAAATACATCACAATATACCATTTCCATGATCACAACATGCTAAACTCACTAAGACCCTAATTTTCGAAAAATAGGGCAAAAATTTCCAGAAAAATCAATGCTCACCAACAACCACAATATATAGATCAAAAGGGAGATAACACTCACCTCTTTCACTTTGCCAAAGAGATTTCTTGATTCTTCAACTTTCACAATCTCTTGAGGTCACAAACTAACACCAATGAACACATTACAACCATCAAAATGAAGCCCTTCATTCAAGGATCAACATTAAAGAAGGAAGTTTGAGCAATAGAAGCCATTTTCCTTACCTTTTTACAAGCTTTTCCTCTTCCTCTTTGCTGCAAAATGCCGACAGAAAATGGAGAGGGAAGAGAGAGAGGGCGAGAGAGAGAGATGGAGTGGAGTGAGAGATGAAAGAAGAATGATTATACTCCCTCCCATTTCAGTTTCCAGCGCACAAGAGGGAAGAGAGGAGAGAGAAATGCATTTAAAAATTCCCTTTTGACTTTTCTCATATCTCCCCCACATGTGAGCTTGCCATGTGTCCACCCCTTATTGGCTCTCACTCACTAAATCACCAATTAATCTCTCTAATCCTTCCATTAGCCATTTTAATTACACTTCTCATTTTCTCTTAGTTAGTAATTAATTTCCCCATTAATTACCAACTTATGCCAATAATTCCATTCTTTCAATTTTCCAACAATTATGACATATTAATTTAATATAGCCACCAAACCCATAATTATTCCACTTTAATTCGATAATTATCCTCAATAATTATCATTAGCCTTTAATCGAAAATTGGGGTGTTACACACACCCTCTTCTTCCTTAGGTTTACATATCTTCTCCCAACTTACTGCATGCAACTTCTTTTTTTCTTCATTAGATCCCCAAATGAAATTCCATTGAAACTTCTTTATCTCATTGCACACCCCAGAACGAATATGCTTACGTTATATTTGGAAATTCGCAGTTTGGAATGTAAAGGATTGGACTAAAACGAGCCTCCCTGCTGGCAATAAAGATCGTGACTTCAACCACTAAGATTCCTTTGCACCTTATCAATCAGATATTGAAACATAGCCTTGGAATTTAGGCCATAAGTGATATACACCCCCGAATATCTTGCTAGCTCCTCCTTTCGTTAAAAAGCACTCATACTATAAATAATATTTTGCTTGTCTTTATAGCAACATTCTTAGAGAAAAAAATAGTAGTTTTACTTGGGTTAATTTTCTACCCAGAATCCAACCTAAAGAGATATAAACATTCAAGAGCATTGCTCATTTGCTCCTCACTAACTTCACAAAATAGCAATAGGTCATCCGCAAATAGATGGTGCGAGATACAAAACTTACTTCTTCCCACCCTTATTGGCCTCCATCTTCATCTCTCCAAAGAATCCACTATGATGTGAGACAATTTTTTCATGTCTAAAGCAAACAAATACAGCAAGAAGGGATCCCCTTGTCTAATCTAAAGCCGATAATATAGGCTCAACCTATGGGTTGAGGCAGGGTTAGGGTTGGAATTTTCTTAGCCCACAAAAGTACGAGTTACACAAGACCACACTACATGGCCCACGGGTTGATAGGTTGGACCACACTTTTTTTTTGCTAGTAAAAATTTCACAAAACGTATAAGTTTCCCACTCCTACCTTGATACTTCCCAATCCCGAAGAGAAAAAATCTTAGCCTACTCTTTTCTTCTTTAAACTAAATTATTATATCTTGATTGTTGAGGATAATTTGATTTTTTTTTTATAAACTTTGGAAAATTTGATAACTTTATCTCTTGAATTATGGATTATGTTTTTAAATTTTTATAAGTAGAATGATTGATACTAGAAAGGTAAATTTAATGACTATAAGTTTCAAACTTGAAGTTGTCTTTAAAAAATAGGATTTTTTTAAAAAAAATGTAGGCCCACAGGCTGGCCTGCAACCTACACACTGTACGTTAGGGTAGGCATTTTTATAACCCGTAAAAGTTCAAGCCGCATAAGCCCGCACCGCATCTCCCACAGGTTGATGCCAGCCATCCTGCAATCTGCTTGATGGCCTGCATCCCCAGCTCTAGTCTAATCCCCCTAGTTGGTTTAAACAACTCCTTCTTGCAACCATTCCACATCAAGCACATCTTAACCGGGTATAAATAGTGTTTAATGATACTAACCACATTCTTAAGAATATCTATTTCCTCTAAAAATTTCATTAAGAAACCTAAACTAAGCCTATTATAGGCCTTCTCAAGGTCAATTTTGATAACCATAAATCCTTTCTTCCCCCTTATTCTTTGCATCATATGAGTAATCTCCTTAGCAATAATTATATTATCTTGAATGTTACATCCCGGAACAAAACTAACTTAGAATGGAGAGACAATTTTATCCATAATCTCCTTTAATCTATGAACCAGAATATTGGTAAGTCCCTTATAAAGTACATTGCATAAATCAATGATCTGAATTGAGTAACTAGCTCTAGATTATCTAGCTTGGCAATTAACACAAGTAAAGTAGTATTCAACTTCTCCACACCTTCCGGCTTCCCCCATAAACACATGATCAACTCTGCAACCTCCTTCCCCATCACATCCCAATTTTTATGGTAGAAGACAGCTGGATAACCATCCTCTCTAGGGGCTTTGAACCCACTACTGTCTAAGAAAGCATGTCTAACTTCCTCCACATCTATCCTCCTACCTGACCTCCTTAATTCCTCCCTTCTCGCCTAACCCCAACGCTATTAGTCACATGCCACTCTTTACTCAAATTTCCTCTGAGAATAAATTGACATAAAAGTTTTAAAACATGTTATAAATAACTTCATTATCCTCATCCCATACCCCTAATATCGCCCTTCCTCGACCAAATCTGTCTTAGCTTTGATTCCAGCAAGAATAAACTCTTTAAACCCCCCCAACAATTTAACAATAAGAGATTTCGTAAGAGGTTTATAGAGGTGCTCTCTTTCCTGCTCATCAATCAAGAACTTAAGACACATAGGATCAGTTAAATCCACAGAGATACCTAAATGCAGATCTAAGACATCTTCAAAACCCACGCCTATTCTTGAACCAACACCTTCTCCAGCCATCGCATCATCCCCTACTTTATCTCCAATAATAAACCAGTGATTGAGCCACTTTGCCTTTACTAGAAGTGACTCCTTATATGACATTGGCGAGCTCTGTTCTTCCTTATTCATATCCTGTTCGCGCATCTAATCCTCAAAATGAGTAGGGTCCAAAACTTGGCTAAGTGAATTCTTGTTCAACTCTCTCCATCTTCCTCTTCCCGTTGTGCAAGACCTCTGAATCATCCCTCACCGAAGGGGATTGTTTTGACGACATATCCACCTCCATAGTTGCTTGAAACCTCATAAACTTCTTAGTCGTAGAGCACGATCAAGGAGACTCTCTTTAATCTCTGCCACAATGGGCGACGGAGAGCACAACCATCTTAGCCACAAGATGTGGTGAGACCAATCAAGTTCAATGTAGGAATACTAGTAGACACAAAAAAAATCGTGTAGGTGGAACTCAGTCACTCATTTTGGGACCAAGTCAGTAAGATTTTCCCCATTTTTAATAATAGAAGACAGAGCTATCTTGGGGCCTTTCTCATATCTTATTCAAAATTTAATTAGACATATAATGCTCATGAAGGATTTTTTGGAGTCGAGCCTACACTGGTGAAACTAAGCCACAGTTTTTAGTTTTTATCTTCAAAGCATTGTAAGTTTGTAACCCTCAAATCCCCAATCATTCATGGCTTCCCTCTATTATGATAATTGGTCCTTGTGGGATGATGCCAAGTTGGCACAAACTGAGGGGAAAATGATGGGCAGTTGAAAAATTTCAATCGCACCATAACATAAAAGCAAGAAAAAGTGGCTTCTCTTTAAATGTGCAGTAAGCTCAATAGGCCAAATTTTCAAAATGCCTATTTAAACACCATTTAAGAGTTAAAATCAGCTTTTATGGTTTAAAAGCCACTTTTAGAGCTCTCACTATGATCCCAAGCACCACCTTCCTAGTTTAAATTCAAATTCATAGCTTACCTCTAAAATACTACAATGTAGAGACACCATGCTACATTGGTGAAAGGTTTGGAAAATTCATTTACTATGATGGCAAGAGTCACTTAAATTATTATAATTTATATCTTCAAGTTTGTCTCTAAAATGTTTTAAGATTTTAGACATGCTGCTCAAAATTGTTAAATAGCTTCTAGTTTTCACTTTTCAACCCCAGGTTTTGGTTTCTCTTCTAGATTCTATGACTATTAGTGTTAAATATAATGGATCTCTAGGATTTACACTTCTGCTACTTGAGTTATGTAACATCCTAAATTTTATTCACCAAGAATATATTGTAATTATTATATAAATTCAATGAAATGGTGAATATTTAAGGCCAACAAAATTAAATATTGAAAATTGAAAGTGGAATAGTGGTTTCAGTGAAATCACCTGCGAGGCAGTGAGTTTGTCATGTGGTTTTGGAATACCAAATAATGATCAAAAGTTATGAAATTTTACAGGGTGAAAGTAGACATCCTAAGATTTAATTTGATAGGTCATATGACTCAATTGAAGGTATGTACAAAAATATATGAATTTTTGAAGTTAATCCAGAAAATCTGAAAAGTTTCTGGAGCAGCGGTCAAAGATTGAAAATCTGGGAATAATATGATCCTATCCAGTAAAATTCCATATTTTTTCTTGAAACTAGACTCAATGAGGGTTCCATAGGCTTTGGAATCACTTCGAAACTATGTCTACAAAATTAGTTATGATTTATCAAAGTTAAGGCAGAAAATCTGCCAGAATTGGTATTATTCCGAAAATTTAAGAAATAAAGTAATCTTCCTTTTTCTCTTAATTATTTTAGAAATTAAGGGATGAAGGAGGAGAAGACAAGTTTCAAAATCCAATGAGACCAAGTGTCAACACCACATGAAAGATGATGGAAATAATTGTTGTGTCATAAGTCCTTACTTATGTCATAAGGTTAGGTAGCCAACTCTTGTACCAATTGATTTGAGTAAATGGAAGGAACACTTGATTTAGTTGGAGCATAAGAGGGAGCACTTTTTTGGCCAACCAAGGAAGAAGGAAATGATAATCAAGGTTGAGTACACACAAAAGGGAAGTATGGTGGTTGACATGTGTCACTATAACAACCATAGATGAGATCAATGGTTTGGAATCAAGGGAGCATTTTTATGAAGGCTCTCTCTTCCCTTCCCTTCATGCATTTTCGTTCAACATATAGAGGGAGAGAGTTGGAGAAACTTTGAAGAGTTAGAGGGAAGAGGAAGAAGAAATCTTAAGGTAAGAGTTGATTCTTAAGCTTTCCTTGTAACATTTCCCCTAGATCCTTCTCTAAACCATGTTTCTTCATGAATCTATGATCTTGAAGACTCATTCTTAGCTCAAGGAGAGGAGAGAGATGACGTCCTAGAGAGAGAGACACCAAGGATCAAGAGGTAATCTCCAAAATCTCAACTTCTTTGTGTATTGAAGTTGTTGTTGGTGATTGTTGTTTGATTTTGTGATTTTTGGTTTGAGTTGTAAAATTTGAAAAGCCATAATCCTAAGGGGTTATGCTGCCCAAAATCCTTTAAATCATGATTATGAAGTGTTTAAATGAGTTAACTAAGGATTAGAAATGGAAAAGTACAAGTTTTGGAAGCTAAAACACAAAGCTCCATTTTTCTATTTTCCCTTCAATATTTCGGCCAGACCAGAAATGGTACAAGGAATTGGATTTTCATGAAATAAATGGTTCCATTGGACTCAGTGGGAAAAAATAGGTGGGGTTATAGTTGGGCACTTTTTCGGTAGAGGCCAAAAAAGCATAATTACGAAAACGCCACTGAAATCCCTAAATAGGGGCGGTCAAGGGTATTTTCATAATTTGACACTTAATTTGGTGATTTCGAGCCCGGAAATGGATTTCTTGGGTGAAAATAAGTTAAAATAGCTTTGGTCAGAATTTTGGGAAAACGTGCCATCGGGCCGGGTACGGCAGGGCCGGGACGGGTTCCCGGGGGCATTTTTGTAAATTTTCACCATAGATTAATATGACCACAATAAACACTATGGAAGAGTCTAAAATGATACTTGGATAGGTTATGACCTATTTCTGGTACATTTAATATTTTAGGACCGATTTGGAGGCCATATACGACACGTTCTTCGAGGCATATCTAAAAAGGAGATATTAAAGCTTTGAGGTAAGGACATTATCCTTCATTCATTATGCCATAGTTATATGATTGTGTGGATGCCAATGTTTGTAAATGCACTTTATTAATCAACATGATTTGCCCAGAAAGGGGCCAGAAGTGTCAGAGGCATTTACACTGGAGTTGGTGAGAACCCAACCGGTGCAGAATAGTGGGGTTGGGCCCTACTCATGTATACATGCAGATGATATGTTTATAATGTTCATTAATTGGTGCATACATGGCATATATCATATTTACTTTTCGCATTTTCTATGAATGATAGCATGTTTCTACTGGGGTTCTCCGGAATCTCACCCTATTTTTAAATAAACACCTCAGCGAATACTAGTGGGGCAAAGGGAAAAGACATAGACGCTGAAAAGTGAATGGCACGTGTTTTGAGGCAAGGACAAGAACGTGGTCATAATTAGTCTGTTTTGTGATATTTTGGTGAAATTTGTAAATATTAAAACTTTCGCTGTATTTTCTGTTTTCATCGACGAACAATATCAAAATTGTAAACAAATATTATTATTAGTATAATTGTACTTTTCTGTATGCCCATTGAATTCCGTCTTTATTACTCTTCGATTATCGAAATGGAAACGGGTGTTGACAAGTTAGATTACTGCATATTGTTATCCTCAAGAAGTTTTAATTGAAGAAGGCGCCACAAGCTGTTATGTCCTAAGCTGGGGAGGGGAATGAAAGACTCCTTATAAGGGTTTGGGTACCTCCCTCTCTCTATGTGTTTTAAAGCCATAAGGGGTGACAGAGACCCCAAAGTAGACAATATCAAGAGTGAGGTGCTTGGATGTTACAATTAGTATCATACCCAGGTTTGTGAGGTTACAATTGGTATCAGAGCAAAACTCAGGTTGATGTGTTACAATTAGTATCATACGCAGGTTTGTGAGGTTATAATTGGTATCAGAGCAAAACTCAGGTTGATGTGTTATAATTAGTATCATACCCAGGTTTGTGAGGTTACAGATGGTATCAGAGCAAAACTCAGGTTGATGTGGGTTGATGTGCCAGTGAGAACGTTGGGCTTAAAGGTGAGTGGAGTGTTATATCCCACGTTGGTTAGGGAGGGGAACGGAAGATGCCATAGGAATGAAAGACAACTTATAAGGGTTTGGATACCTCCCTCTCTCAACATGTTTTAAAACCATGAGGGGTGACGGGGCCCTCGAAGCAGACAATATCAAGAGCAAAGTGTTGGGGCCCCCGAAGCGGACAATATTGAGAGTGAAGCGCTGTAATGTTACAAATGCTATCAGAGTCAGGTTCAGGTGGATGTTACAAATGGATCTGTGAAATCACTGCTCTTGATCGAACTTTTAGGGTTTCATGCATTCGTTGGGGTAATCTCAATTCAGGAGTGAATTCGATCCAAATACTCAACTGAGAGGAGAAAGAAGCATGTTTGCATGGAATGACGCTGTTGTGGCTTCAATTGGGTTGATTTTCTTGGAGCTCTGAGTGCTTGGAAGTGTTTCTTGAATTGTTGTTCTTATTTGGGCCTAAATCTTGATTTAGGGGCCTTTTATTCATAGTGGAGAATAACCCTTTATTGGGCTTTGATAATCTTAATATATTCATGTATGCTGAGGCTCTGACGCCATGTTAATTGGCCCAGAAGAGAAAAATATAGAATCTAAATCAATCCATTTTATTGATGAAACTGGAAATCATATTTTTTACATTATCTTTTTTTTTGTTGCCAGTAACATATTTTTTACATCATCACATCCTAGACTATCCAATACCTATTTATGCACAATACTAATTTGGGCTACACACATACACACCAGCCCAATACACTTTAGAAGACATACCATACATAAGATCTTATTTACATTCTTTAAAATAAGAGAGATTTTTTTTTTGAATTACATGGACAAGGGTGGAAAACCCTTGGGAGTCATGAAAGACTCAATGAACAACCAAACAAACACCTATGGTAGTGCCTATAAACCAATTATCAACTGAGGTCAGCTAATAATTGGCTCGAACAAGAGTCTGGAGGGATCTGCAATAGAGACATACCATTGTTCGAATCTAGTGCCGATTTTGCCAAAAAAATCCGCGCATCTTAGCACTTCCCTGTGAGAATGATGAATTTCTAAATCCCAATCATGGTAGATTAGCTGTCTTACTTCCTCTAACTCGGACTGTAGAGGATGAAATAGACCACAAAAATGAAACAGGAGCTGAATTGCTTCCGTTGAGTCAGTGAATAACTTAACCCTTGAGAATTTCATGGAGTGGCAGATTTGAAGTCCAGTCATAATCGCCTGAATCTCTGCCGCCGTCGAGCCTAAAGTGATGCCTATATTGTGCTGAAAACCACACAACCACGATCCTGTACTGTCACGTATCACTCCTCCCACCGCTGAATGTCTGAGATCATCAACTGCAGCGTCCACGTCGATCCGCACAAACCCTTCTGGGGGCGCCTTCCATCTGTCAGAAGCTCTGTCTGGGACTCTGAATATCTTATGCTTGAGTTTTCCTTCTTCAACTGCTTCATGTAAGAAGTGTAGACCTCTCTGTATTAGTTGTCGGGGATGGTATGAAATTCCTTCAAATGCTTTCTTGCATCTGTTCTTCCAAATGAGCCAGCAAATCGACCCAAAAACCCTCAGCCAAGGCCACTGAGACACTTTACGGCCACCAGGTGAGTGGAGAGCATTCCATTTGATCCAATCCTGCAAATTACCAGAGAAAAAAGCAGAGTAATAAATAGGGTTAATGCAAGAAAGCCACACTGAACTCGCAAGCTCGCAATCTCTCAGGGCATGTAATGCAGTTTCCTCACAGCGACACTCGAAAGGACACTCAGAATTTAGACTCTCAACTCTCATGGCTCGAGTGTGGTTTGTGGGAATTCTCTCTTGGAACAGTTGCCACATGAAGAATTTAACCCTCTCAGGAATAGGCCACCTCCAGATACCTTGCCAGATAGAATCAGGGGCCGTAGGGGCTGGTTTATAAATCATGGAATACGCTGACTTGACACTGAAGTTACCATCTGAAGATTTCCTCCACCAAAATAAATCATCGCCTTGCTCGGAGGGAGGATTTACCTTTTTAATTTCATCTATCACCCAATCCGGTAGGAATAGACCCCATTTATGAAGGTCCCATCTACCATCAGAACCGATGAATTGACTAACCACATCCTCTGGGTTGAGTAAGTGAAGATTGTTATTGGCATAATGAAGAAGAGGTTGATCAAGATTTGTCCATAGATCCCACCAAACACTTGTTGAGTTGCCGCTTCTTAACTTACTACCTACCACTTTCCTGAATGCATCCCAGACAGATGTAATTGCGCCCCACACAGCGGACTGGTTTCTTTTCTTTTCAACCCTTGGAAATCTGCCGTCACCACAACTATACTTTGATTTGAGTACTTGCACCCATAGAGTGTCTGGTCTAGTAATTAAGTTCCAACATAGCTTCATGATGAGAGCTTCGTTCTGACTAGAGAGATCCTTAATTCCTAGACCCCCCTCTGTTTTGTCCTTCTTGATATTCTCCCAAGCAATTAGGTGCATTTTCTTCCCTTCACTCCCTTGATTCCAAAAGAAGTTTCTATTTAGTTTCTCGAGATCATGCAGAACCCCTTTTGGAAGAATGGTGGTTTGCATCTGATAGAAGGGAAGAGTTGAGAGAACAGAATTTATCAGGACCGATCTCCCCGCCAAGCTCAGGAATTTACCCTTCCAATTTGAGAGCTTTTTCTGGACTTTTGAAACTAACGGGGCATAAGTCATCTTTGTGGATCTTTTGTGAAGCAATGGAACGCCCAAGTATTTGCCCAGGTCAGCCGATATACCAATGCCCAACAACTGGCCGAGATCTACTGCTCTGTGGAATTGGACATTTCTAGAGACAAAGATCTTTGATTTCGGAAGGCTGATTCTATGTCCCGAAACTCTACAGAAATACGACATCAAGTCTCTAATTACCTCCATTTGTCTAGACGAAGCTTCACTGAAGAGGAGAAGGTCATCAGCAAAGAAAAGGTGAGAGAGCTTTGGGCCTGAGGGGCTCAGCTGGAGAGGCTTCCATCTACCTTCTTCCACTTTCTTGTAGATCAATTGGCTAAGTCTTTCCATACATAGGATGAAGAGATACGGACTTAAAGGATCCCCCTGTCTCACCCCTCTAGATGGATTGAAGGAATCCGATAGCGAACCATTCCAAGAAACCTTCATACTGGCAGAGCGGACACACGTCATGATGAGCTTCACAAAAAGCTCGTTAAAACCCAGATTTTTTAGATTAAATTCCAAGAAACCCCAGTCTAGCCTATCAAAAGCTTTCTCCATATCCACTTTTATCGCAACAAATCCTTTCTTCTTCTTAGTAGATCTTATCGTGTGAATAGCTTCTTGAGCCAGGATGATATTATCGCAACTCTGCCTCCCCTTGATAAAACTGCATTGAGTAGGTTGAATCAAATAGTCCATTACCGATTTCAATCTGTTCGCCAGGACCTTACTCAAGATTTTATAACTCACATTACACAAGGAGATAGGACGGAATTCCTTAAGTGAGGTCGGGTGATCCACTTTAGGGATTAAAACAATGTGTGTTTGATTTATGTCTTGAATCTTCTCAGGAGTGCAAAATATAGAGAAAATAAGCTCACAGATCTTAGGGCCCACTGCATCCCATTGAGATTGGAAGAAGTGTGGCTGAAGACCATCAGGACCAGGCGCTTTGAAAGCTCCCATCTCAAAAGCTGCATTTTTTATTTCCACCACAGAAATTTCTCTCTGAATATTTGCAAGTTGAGATCCGCTTAGAGGAGGAAAATCCACAGGCCAGTCAGATACATTTAACACTTCTTGATCAGAAGAATACAACTCTTTGAAGAAATTAAGAGCTGATAACTTAAGTACATCCTGATCAGAAATCCAGTCCCCCTGATCATTCTTGAGCATTTCAATCTTGCTTTTCTTTCTTTTAATCATAGTATAGGCGTGAAAGAAACTTGTGTTTTTATCCCCGAATTGAAGCCACTTACATCTAGCCTTTTGGTACCACATAAGCTCTTCTTGGTTAACCACTTTAATATACTCTTTCCAAAGATTAGCTTCTAATTTAATTAAGCCAGCATGAGTGTTTACTGAAATTTTCCGATCGACACCCTCCAAACGCTTAATCAGGGACCTTTTCTTTTTTGCGAAGCTACCTATCTCGTCCATATTCCACGAGGAAGCTTTACCCTGGAAAGCATTATAGCCTGACAACCAGTCTGAATTATGCCACGCAGAATTTACCAAATCAGAGAAGCCCTCCTCAAGACACCAAGCTGCCTGATATCTGAATTGGTTTCTAATGTAGTTTGACGGCACATTACCAGAAGACACCACAATTACTCTGTGATCAGATTTGTAACGGAGATGATGAAAAGATTTGTGATCCGGGTGAGACATTTCCCAGCGCAAATTGCAAAATGCCCAATCTAACCTCTCCTTCGTTTCACGTCTAGACCATGTAAATTTATCTCCAACCACAGGCAACTCCAGGAGGTCGCAATCATGAACACAATTTCGGAAGGGGTGTAAAGATCTATCCTGTACCACGGCACCTCCTACTTTATCAGACAAGTTTAAGAAGGAATTGAAATCACCTAGCAACAGCCAGGAATCAGAGGTGATTCTTGCCAAGTCCCGAAGTGATGACCATAGTTCTTGTCTAAGACTCCACCGAGGGTCCCCATAAACAAAAGTGACATAAAAGCAATCCCTAGAATTTTTGGCAGTTAACCGACAGTGAACCAGCTGAGTGGTAGAAAACAGGTACTCGACAGAAACTTCGCTATCATTCCACAGAACCCAAATTCCACCCGCAAACCCTGTGGCTTCCACTCTCAGCCAATTATTAAAACCCAGTTTATGAACCACAGCATCAGCATTTAAGCCACTGACTCTAGTTTCTAACAAGCCCATTA
This sequence comes from Inga laurina, assembly GCA_963855925.1. Lineage (NCBI taxonomy): Eukaryota > Viridiplantae > Streptophyta > Magnoliopsida > Fabales > Fabaceae > Inga > Inga laurina. The sequence continues at coordinate 16,180,281 of OY979711.1, forward strand.
CAGATATCCTGTGTTTGGAAACAACATCACGAAAAATACGGGGAAAGGATTTACTGCCTGTCCCTCTACAATTCCATACAGATACAATCATTTAGAAATATAGAAATATAAACACAAAGAAGGACCAAGGAGACAGTTACTTATCTGGGGGTAACCGGCCAGCTAATCTGCTTTTGCTTTTGATTTCTCTTAAATTCTTGCTTGATTGCCTTTTCTCTTTCAGGTTACAAGCTGCTATTACAGGTTCCAAGGTAGGCTTTGGAGTCACTTCCGGAGTAATAGTGCACGGGTTAACCAATGCAGCATTTTCCATTGGACTGGGCTCAAGCTCGCCGACTACCTTCACGGCCTTTTCTGTGACGCTGATAACCGAGAGATTGACATCAGAGGTTCCGGTGACCAGGGTCGTCCCTGGCTGTGCTTTGGAAACAGGGGAAGCTCCCTTTCCGACTGGAGCAGGAGCCCTCACTACTGGCATTGAGACCATGCTGGAGGAAGATGTGCTGCGAGAATCTGAGTTCATTGAATCTGCCTTTTCCGGAATCTGGCCTTCCGAATCAAGGAGAATGGCGTCGGCATTTTTCGAAGTGGATTTAGCTTGTAGCGGAGATTGAGAGATGGCTGTGGGTTGCAGAGATTCTTGGGTCGATGCAGTTGGTTCGGATTGCTTGGGCTCAGCATTTCCAGAAGCCTTGCCAGCAATAGTGGGAGTAAGGCCCAAAGAATCCATAGAGCCCATTACCACTTGGTGGACACGTTTCCCTGGAATAACAGAAGTGGGCTTGGGAACTGGGCTTGCGATTGAAGGACTTCCAGAATTGGGCTTCAGTTCAGCGCGTGGAGGAAGTGAATCAATAGATGCGGCCCCTGTAACCGAAGGATCTAGTCCTTTAATGCGGTATATGCTTTTTGAGGATTGAGGACATCCTACTTTAGCTTTTCTTTTCAAATCTGCACCCTTATCACTAATCAAATGATGACTTTCTTTTCCAGCTACAGGCTTTCGCTCTTTCCTTGTCAAATCCGTTGCAACTCGTCGGTCAACCAAGCCACCAACTTGTACTTCCTTGCACAGACCTTCGCTATCATACTCAGTGAAAATTTGAAATCTTGAACCTTCAGTTCTTCTCACTATTGCTCTGCTAGATTGTGACCCGTGCCTCTCACCTGTCGCAACGTCACTATCAAATCCCTTCCTCGAGAAGCGTGATTTCTTCAGTCTTCCCACAGTCATCCATGGACCGAACTCATCCTCGTCTTTCGCCGGAGCGGAAGTTTCCGTCGGCTTCATCGTTGCCTTATCTGCAGGTGTTTTCGCAGATACAGATGCTGTCTGCTGAGAACTTAGAGGTACACTTTCATTTTTCTTCCATTGGCAAACCTCTTTTTTGTGTCCATATCTACCACAAGAGAAACAAATCAAATCCAGGCCTTCATATTCAACCTTGAAAATGGTCGATCCTAGGATGACTTTCGGAATTAAGCTTTTTTGTAGATCTAGCTCAACGCAAATTCTGGCATATCTACCCCTTGTCACACTACCGGCTGGCTTGTCCTGGTAGTTGAGAGTGTTCAAATCTACTTTGAGCGTCTTTCCTATCAAGTCTCCCAGTTTGGATATGAATTTGTGAGAATTGTAAATGAGAGGAATATTCGGGATCCTGACCCAAGTTGCTATTCTTCCCAGCTGGTTTTGGAACGGATCAAAAAATGGGGTCCATTTTTGGACCAAAACGGTGTGTTGCGAGACCACCCAAGGGCCCTCCAGGAGTATGCGCTTGTAGTGGGAACTCCAGTGATCAGCATTTGAGAAACGCACCACATAATAATTGTTTGGGAGATCTACCAAATCAAATTCATTAAATCTCCACACCCTACAAAGAAGCTCCTTTAATTTGTGGAGATAAAAGTGCGCTCCCAACACAGTTATTATTAATGAGTTGTTCCATGGATGACAGGCTTCATTAAATTCCTCTTCTGATAATTGCAAAGTAGGATAGGAGTTCATGAGGCTTTTTATTTCTTCAGAAGGTTCTAGAAGAGACCACTGCTGATTTTCCAAGTCAGCTATTAAGGGGTCATCACGAGCATTTGAAATACCTAGAGCAAGGCCATTTGCGTCCGGATCTTTAAAACTCGGCAGAGAGTCTTTGTAAGAAGGAAGGTTAGGCATGACCGAAGACTTCCCCTGCGAAAGCTCCCCATCCACAGAGTTGCTTGTAATTCCAGCTTGGCCAGGCTCTATAGAAACAACATCATTCACAGCGATAACATCTAACTTTGCTTCCTTGAGCAACAGAGGAACCTCCGGTGGTCTATCCGGCGGAATCTTGTGAGACAAGGCTGCAACCATCGAGGGTTCTAAGGCACAAATTCCAAGAGAGAGAAATTTTTCCTAAAACTAGAGAAGAGCTAAATCTTTTTTTTAAAATAAGAGAGATTTAAACTACCAAGTTCTGCTCACTTGATAGTAATTAACTCAATCCTCAAATCGCCAATACCCACGCGCCACTTCAAGCATATCAACCAAAACTTTTTACACGCAACTGCAATACACCCAATTCCCATGTCCGTAATCAATTTTCATATACCCAACCACAACTTCTCCAAAGTTCAAAAGCTGAGCCACCGCAGACACCGCCATGTCTCTTAGCTTCGTCGCATTTGATACATCCAACTCCACCAGATTCTTACAGTTCGCAGATAAATTAAGCACCCCATTTCTGTAGAAGAACTTGGACTGGGATATATCAATCCGTTGGAGCGTGACTTTGTAAGCGTCGACCAACTATCGGACTCGACGGAAAAGGGAGAGATTGAGATGGGTTACAAAAGGGTATCATTTTGAAACTAATGGAAGGTGTTCTGACCAAAAGGGTTTCAGGTTTCGGTGGTGTTTAGCTTCTATTGAATAGAATGATTTACAAACTAGATAAAATGATTTTTTGTCAAGCGGGTTCGAATCAAGGAGATCGAGGATGGTGAAGACGAGCTCCTCAGAGAGAACATCAAATGGGTTCAGCGTCGCAGCGGATTTTTGCTTCTTCATGGCTATAATAGAGGAGAACAACGAAGATATCTAGCTTCCTCTTCAGCGAAGATCTGTGAGATTACAGAACAAATGATTATATTAAAAGGGATATTGTTCCAAGGTGAGTGATGAATCTGGTCGTTTATAGGGGAGAGGGAGAGATTCTTTAAGATGATTTTTTGTTTTTAGCAAGTGATTGAGGGAATTGGAAGACTAAAATGACCTCGTTTCTAGACATTGTTGAACCCTCTGTTTCGATTAATTGTGAAAGCTTTTCTGTAATTTATTTTCTTCTTTGTCAATTTTTTTGAATCACTTGGATATATCAAGGAAGGGAATGGATATAATTTGGCCCAAATTCTAAATCATTAACTAGGTTTCATAACCCAATTTATAATTTATTAAATTCAATTATCTAAATTAGAATTTGATTACAAGGTCAAAAAAAAATTAGAATTTGATTAATTCAACCATCTTTTTATAAAATTTTTCCATATGATATAGGAATAATGCATATCTAATATCATAAAATATTTTTTTCTGATACATCTAATATACTAAAATATTTTGTAATATATCTACTACTCAAAAGTATTTTTTAGGTGGATCCAATATCCTAAAGTATGTTTTGTGCCTTGGCATTAGATGCACTAGAAAAATATTTTAAGGTAATGGACACACATAAAAAAATACTTCAAGATGCTACATGTACACAAAATACTTTAAGATACTAGATACACTTGAAAAAATATTTTAGGATACTAAATACATAAAAAAAACATACTTTTGGATATTCTAAAAAATTACAGTTTTGGTTCTCATAATTAATTTATAAGAGAAATCCAATATATAAAGCCCACAAATTAATATCATTCTTATTATAAATCCATTTTAATTAATTTTCACATACCAAATAATAATAGTTTACCCCTAAGTCATTAAATATATTTTAAATTGATAAATTTCTTAATTTACACTTATTAAAATTATATATATATAAATCATTCTCTCATCTTTTTCTATTCCCAACAAAAACTAAATTAAATAAGGGTAAAATTAATTTCAGTCAACCTCCAAAATTTTTTGAAACTTCATTGGATCCCATGGTCCAAATGAAATTAATTTTTGTCGGTGAAAAAATAATGATTCCTTTCTTTTATATTTTCAGAAGAGCATTTACAAGAAAAATAAAGAGATTTACAAGATAAATAAAGGGATTCCAAAGAACCTAAGGAATTAAAAATATTTTTTTCATTCACCACATAAATAAAGAGATTGAAAAGAACTTATGGAATTAAAAACATTTTAACCATTTATAAGATAAATAAGGGTATTTATAAGATAAATAAGATAATTTATAAGACAAATAAAATAAGAGCATTACTATCTTTTCACATATAAAAATTAATTTAATTATTTCACTACCAATGGGCTAAGTGCTAACTGAAATTTTCCCAATTTTTTTCCCATAAAAAGCAAACTAATTTGCAAAGTGTAGCAGTAAGTGTGATGGAGGTCAAGAGGATACATATATGATATATGTAATGATGAAATATTGGGTTAAGGAAAATGTTGACTCGGAAAAGCGGATACTGTCTCCGCGATCTCATTCCTCATCATCAACCTCACCACGACAATATATTACCCTCCAAATTCCCCCCCTTTCCACAACAACGGACCAGGAGCTTCCATTCCGAGGCATTTTTTTCCCGTTACTCTCTCATTTGGTCTCCTTGCCTTTTTCCACTCTCTCTCTCTCCCTCCTTCCCGGATCTGGCTCTCGTCCGCTGCTGCTCCCGTCCGCTGCCCGTGCTTTTCCTGAAACTACACCGTTTTGGTGTAGTTTTGGGGGTAAAAAATGATGTCTAATATTTTAAAATATTTTTTGGATGTATCTAATATCTTAAAATATTTTTTAAATAGTATGTAGTATCCTAAAATAATTTTTAATGCTTTTAACCCTTAAAATATTTTTTCACTTGTATTCAGTCTGTTAGCAGATTGATTACAATGTTACCCTCAATGTATTTTTTCAGCTCCAAAAATTACTTTAAAATATTTTTTTATGCTTTAAACCCTTTGAAACATTTTTTCAGTTGTACCCAATGTCTCAGGAAATTGATTACAATTTTACAGTTAATGTATTTTTCTTAATAGTAATGAGCATCCAAAACTTAAGACACTGATTTATTGAATGCTCGTTACTATTAAGAAAAATACATTAACTGTAAAATTGTAATCAATCTCCTGAGACATTGGGTACAATTGAAAAAATGTTTTAAAGGGTTTAAAGCATAAAAAAGTAATTTTTGGAGCTGAAAAAATACATTGAGGGTAACATTATAATCAATCTGCTAACAGATTGGGTACAACTGAAAAAATATTTTAAGGGTTAAAAGCATTAAAAATTATTTTAGGATACTACATACTACTTAAAAAATATTTTAAGATATTAGATACATCCAGAAAAATACTTTAAAATATTATACATCATTTTTTTAAAAAAAATTTCAACCCCCATCATTTTTTATCCCCAAAAACACACCAAAACGGTGTAGTTTCAGGAAAAGCACGGGCAGCGGACAGGAGCAGCAGCGGACGCAAGCCAGATCCCTCCTTCCCTCCCTCTACTTGCTCTTACCCGTTCCCTTCGTTACTTCTTCTGTGAAGGTCTTTGGCCTCGCTTCTGGGTTCTTGTACAGATCGGGAAAAGACTTCACTGCTATTCTATTAATCTCCTGCGCTTGGTTCTGCTCGTTCAAGTTCTTCCTTCACCCTCGGTGTTTCCTCTTTTATTGCCCTTATGTCTGTTTTCAAAACAAATCTATAGTGGGTCGTTTAATTAACGGGATTGAAGTTGTGGGTATGGTCTTTTTCGCTGCTTTGTGACAAGTTAATCTGATTATTGTTAGATTAGTAGTTATTCTGTAAACTTAGCAATATGGATGGTTTGGCAGAGTTTTTTTAATTCACTAAATGGGTCTGTCATAGTTAGTTTATAGTTTTGTCTGCCTCTTTTTTATTGTATTGGCTAAATTTTTTTTACTGTATCTAGTACTGGAGCACGCTTTCAGACAGGATGTTTGCTTTTTTTGTGATGGAATGTCTGCTCGTCTGCAAAGGAAAGAGAAATTACTTGAAGATTGAGTTGAGACTTAATTTGTGATAAGTGAATTGATTCAACTTTATGTCAAGGCTCAATGCTGGCGTGTGATAATTATCTGTCTTCTCTGGTTCTGTTTGTTACCATGCCCATCATTGGATGCTAACCTTGTTTCAGCATTTCTTTCCTTTCTAATCTTAAAGTTTTGATAGAATCCATTTTTAGAGCAAAAAATAATGGAATGAAATATTATCTCTCTTTATGAATATGGTTAACATTATATTTCCCTATGATGCCATGTAGTGTCCACATCATAATGCATGTAATCACCTAAGTTTCTGTTGAATTTTGAAATATAACAAATGCTCTCCATAGTTTGTGACTTGGTTTTTTCCTTCTCCTATTTTCTTTAACCAATCTTTCTTCCATTTCCAAAGGTGTTTTCTGTCCCTTTCTATGCTATGGATGGTATTCATGAGAATGATTCTGGGATACACATGAGTGATGCACAACATCCAATGCAAGTGCCATATGTGCCCGAAAATGAACAACATGGATTGGACCATATGAGTGATGGGAATAGGATGGAAGACAATAACAATTGTGGTGATACTAATGTCAATGGACATGAGAGCATAGAAGAAGTTGCCAACCCTGGAAATGTTACTGACGATCATGGTGCAATAATTGAACAAGCTAGTGGTGACCAGCTCACGCTGTCTTTTCAAGGCCAGGTTTATGTATTTGACTCTGTGTCGCCAGAAAAGGTACATTAATTTTACTGAACTTTCTGTGTTTTCACCGTGTTCTTACATAATATGCCAGATTCAACTGCTTATTGACATGTCTTTCAGGAAAATAATAAGTCCAATTGAAGTAGAGGATTTCCATATGATTATACCTAAATCTTGATTGAGGATGCTTGAATTTAGAACTAGATGAATACATAAAATTGCAGCCAAGCAGATTAATTAGCTTCTATTTCTGTATACACGTCTATTCACTATGGCGAATATAGCTGTAATGTGTGATAGTGGACATCTAAAGAGAGCTGTCTATATACACTATTCATTTCAGCCAGTTATCTATGCATGCTTGTTTACTCTATTTTCCCCTGCTTTATAGTATTTGTTGATCCTAGATTAAGTAGAATCCTACAAGAAATGTTGAGTGGTATTCTTTGTAGTCTCCATTCCCACATGTGCACAGGTATAGACATGCAATGCATCTCAATCTACGGCAATTTTAATGTGTAGAATTTGATCTTAATATGATATAACGTGTTTTATGACCATATAGATGTAGTAAAATCACTGCTTTGAAGGGTGAATGTCGTGTATAATAATCCATGATCTATTCTTAACCTTCTAGTAGTGGACTACTGCCTACCTGGTTTGACAGGCTAAAGAAAATGATTTCTGATAATCCTTAGGTTTCACTCTCAGGTTCAAGCGGTGCTTTTGCTATTGGGAGGCCGTGAAGTACCTTCCATGTCTGCAAATACAATGAATGTTCACCATAATAATCGGGTATTGCTACCTTCTATGGTTGAATTACGATCAAGAATCTTTGCTTGACAACTATCTGGCTGACAAATTGTTTAACCAGGATATATCTGGGGCTCCAGCAAAACTCAGTGTCCCTCAAAGACTAGCCTCATTGATTAGATTTCGAGAAAAGCGAAAAGAACGGAATTTTGAAAAGAAAATACGTTATACTGTTCGTAAAGAAGTAGCATTAAGGTATGGTGCTTGTTATAATTATAACCTGGAGTAAGCTTACTTGGACTATCACTTTGCCGTACTTAATGATTAGTTTAAATGAAGATGAGGTGGGTTAGTTTATGACTCTTATAAAGGTCAGGAACTTATTTGCTTGTATTGTTTAAAATTTGTTTCTTTCTGCACTGTGGTAATGGTTAAATGTTATTGATCAAAACATATGGACAAGTTTCTTCATTCTTGATGAGCCTGGAATCATCTAGATTTGCTTGTTGTGGGATCCTATTTGTTACAACTAGATGTGGGCCTTGTGCGTTATATGGAGGTTGAGAATGAGCTGCACTATTCTTCGTTTATGAATAATGTGGCTTTTTAGAGTATATTGGCAAAGGCATGAATATGTTCCCCTCAAAATTGAGATATGATTCCCCTGAAAACTCCTTAGGCCCACAAAATGTGTTATTTATATGTTTGTAGTTGTGGATCAGAGCTTCCCTGAAATTTAATGCTCAGGGAGTTTGTCACCACATCACAATAATGAAATTTCCATCTTATCCCTAACCGAAACAATTTTTTGTCTTGTTGCTCCTGCTTTCCTCAAGGAGTGGAATGGTATTTTGGACATTAGTTGTTTTGAAAATTGATATCATTATCTTTCTACCATTTTGTTTATACTTAAAAAATATATGCCTAAATTTACATTCTAAACTGGCAACACACTTTTAAAATTTTGAGCGCTTGCTTACTGTTACAAGTGACTTATGTAGGATGCAGAGAAATAAAGGTCAATTTACGTCTTCCAAGTCGAACCCTGATGAATCTGTGCCAGCTGCAACAAATTTGGGGACAAATGAAAACTGGACATCAGATAATATTGGATCCCAACAGCAGGATGTTGTGTAAGCTGACTGAACTCATTAATAAAACAAGATAAAAATGAAGCAAAGAATAAGTGCCTTGGAAATATATGGAGATTGATTAGATTTTTTGCTAGTTATATCATTGCAATATTTTAAAAAAATTATGATTTCTTCCCTTTGAATTTAGTAATGACAAGGACTACTCTACCATTCTGTGCTTTTTTTATTTTGTTATGGGTGCTTTCTCATGTAATAGCATAACATTCCAAACCAAATGTTTGAAAAATGAGCAGATTTTTGGCTTATAATGTCGTGATTTATTTCTCTTCCCCCTTGTTTGGGTGCAAATCCACATGAAATCACTATGACAGTTCATTCTTCATCTGACAATAAAACCTTTTAGTCCATTGTCCATTTTGGGGTGCTGAGTCTGTGTTCGTTTGGATGAGCGATTCGATTGCTTATAAGTTGCTTTTTAATAGTGATTTACGGTATACGAGGTAAGTATGTGAGAGGAGTTGTGTCTCGATTTACGTAAAAAGCAACTTATAAGCAATCTGGTCGGCCAAACAAACATGTCCTATCTCTTGACTATTGTGTATATGCCAGCTGTAGGCATTGTGGCATCAGCGAGAAATGCACACCAATGATGCGACGTGGACCTGAAGGACCAAGAACCCTCTGCAATGCATGTGGACTTATGTGGGCAAATAAGGTAATTGTTAGCGCATTGTATATTCCTCATGCCGATCGTTACCTTCTTTATTGTCCTGTTAATAATTGTGTGTTTCAGGAAACAATAATATAGATAACTATCCTTCAATCATTCATTTTTTAAAGTTTGCTTATATTTAATTTTTGCGGCCAGATGTATCATTGCCTATTGACTATTATGGCGTCTTTTTTAAATGCCACATTATGTTGGCTATGTATTGGTGAAAGATGTACTATATGTGTATGCATGTTTTCATAAGTGATTATAATAACCTTCAGAGACTGAGTTCAGAGGAGCACTTGCTCTTGATTAAAGCCATCACGTGACAATATTAACTGTTGCAAAGTTTATTGGTCATTGACATAAATTAGGTAACGTGTTAATATGTGAGAACAAGTGGGGGTCAGGATGACCCTTTTTCCACCGATTTTAGATTTGTTAGAGGAGTAAATGTTGCAACCCTTTACATGAAGGAAAGCAAGTTTTAACGAGAAGCGAAGAGATGATAACCATACAAGTACAGACAATACTTGCATTCTTTCCTTTAAAATATGACTAAATCTCTTAATTAGATTATTGCAGAAATGATTTTGCAATCTACACATAAGTAGCACCATTTCCTTGCTTTATTTTGGTCTTATTTGTTGATGTGTTCTATTGCATTTTCTGAACCACAGGGAACTCTAAGGGACCTGACAAAAACTCCCTTGCCTGGACACAATTCTTCATTAAATAGGAACGAGGTAAGCAACCATCCATTGAAAACCATTTATTATTGATTTATTTCTTGTCAACTTTCAGGAATTCAGATCTTTCAAGCTTGATTTTCCGCTTCTTGAATGATGTGCAGAATAAAAGTTTAGGCCAGGCAGGTAGTTCTTAGATTGGCGAGAGATATTGGTGATTCATAATGTTAGACCTTTACATATGGATCCCAGTACAGACTGATTCCATGTAAAAGGAGTGACGGGGAGTGCTTGCCTTAAGATGTAAATTGTAAGAGTCGGTTTTACCGCAGTTTAGCGAAAATCCTGACATGGGAGTTTTGTATTTTTACCCTTTATATGCTAGCAGAGGTCCTTTATTCTTGCTCTGTGACAGACAGCTATGTGTCGACCCTGGAGATTTTGATTAACTTTGGGTTGATGAACTGGGCTAATTCCCTGCCTGATGTTGTAACATGTTTAAATGGGAAAACTTAACTGTTTGTGTAATCTCTTTCAGCAAAAGGACTATAAATTGCTACGTTAATTTTAACTCTTCCCTTAGTCTTGAGAATGGAAGAAAGGGGATTTTTATTGATAACCCCTTTTATAGTTATCTGACTGGGTCAAATTCGGGCATTGTCAGGACTAATTGGGGGTAGCTCTTCTCAAGGTGTTTTTTACATTCACACAAACTCAAACGTTAGAACTCGTGCATAAGCAGTCAAAGCTCTTTCTATTATGACCAAGACCCGTTAGTTTTGTATTGGGTTCTTTAGCCACACTTCAAAGCAACCCTCTCTTTCATTTCTCAGACTTGGGCACAGAATTTCACTGTACAGAACTTGCTTCAAAGAAAGTTATTGGAGCAGCTTTACACCCTTCGCGTAGAGTGTGCTATGCCATTCTACCAAAATGTGATTCAATTTATGGTTGATGTTGAATATTATTACGGGTTATTGGACATTTGACTATAGTATCGGGTATAGGATTGAGAGATGTGTTGCCTCTCTCTGAAGGACTTGAGTGGTCTTCTATTGCTATTTTTTAGTCGTAATTAACCAACTAATATTGTTAGAATCTGTAGATATTACAAGTTACTCTTGTTAATTATAGCATGATTATAATTAAGATTAATGCCTTTAAAACAAATAGCTCTGGGAGAAACACAGTGAGAGCTTGGGCAACAAGTGAAATTTGATGGATGAGATATTACATGACATATCACGAGGTGCTAGGCGGTGGGGATTCGTAGCCAGAATAGATTTTGTTGCTCCTAATTTCTATTTCTCAATTTGTGCATAACATCCTTTGCAGGGGCCATGCTATCCTTCATGACATCTCGTTGATGATGGAAGCAACCATTATTCATTTGGTTCACTGGTGACTCGTTTGAAGTCCTAAACTGAATGGGCAATAGCACAGAAAATTACCTTTGAAAATTAAACATTAAGTGGACAAATAATTTAGTTTTGAACAAATATGCCTCATTCTTTGGTTCTTGATGTATTTCCCCAGTGAAATAGATTTTCAGAACTTTGCAACTTACCACATTTTAGATTAGTTCTTGACAGAAGAATAAATATTATCCAACGAAGGAGATTTAAATAAATAACTCATGCAGAGAAAAAAAATTACAAGGCTAAAGTCATGTTTTCTCTAAAATTTACATCATGACATGAAAGCCTTGACATGATACTCATTAAACGTCCCAATGGATGTTTGGAAACCATGTTAAAAAAAAAAAAAAAAGACTTTTACGCTGTACGAGGTAAAATCCATCATATATTTATCTCATACAACGAGAAATCACTTAAAATAAGCTAATCTAAATGCCCCTAACCAGAGACATTGTGTCAAGCTACTGTCTGCCCACAAAAAATGAAAGCTTGGATGAGGGTTTGAGCAGCATGAGTTTGATCAGGCGCACCAGAGACAATAACCAAACCCTCCGAGGCCCCCGGATTTGGTTCATGAACCACCACATTTGCACCAGAGATCTGAGGAAATCTCAAATGTTAAAACACAACTTTGAGTGATAGATAGATACAGTGGGAAAGCCTGACTTTCAGCCATTGGATTATCTTGAGATTCATTGCAGTAATATACTACTCCCTCCGTCCCTTATTATATAAGCTTCAAATTTATAAATGGGCCCTAAAATATAAACTTCATTTGAGATTTGTCAAAACATTTATTACGCTTTTTTTTTTAACTTTACCCATTGATTGTATTTATTGCATTTATTGTCTCTCTCACTTATTCTCTTTACAAATAAGGGTATAGTTGGAAAAAAATACATATTGATTACTCTTAACTAATTTTAACTATTTTCTTGGTAAACATGAATCAGTTATTTGAAGCTTATAATTAAGAACAGAGGGAGTATTATGAGAGACAATCCAAGGACTGAGAGCCCAAGCTCTCCACAACCCAAGCCAAGTAAACATGCAAGTCAAGAACAGACCTGCTGGATCTGAATTAGGTTGCTATTGTTATCCCCATGAACGTGGGGTAAATACATTTGGGGGATGGTGACCTCCACAGTGGTGCTCGTCATATTGTGTAATGGATTTCCATTCCTGGAAATAACAACCAGTTCACATAAATATAAGAACATCCAGAGCTAAATAAAGGATAGATTCTGCTAAAAACATCCTATTATTTCCTGTTGTATAGAACTTACAACCAGAAAGCCCAGCTACCGTTAGCCAATAAATCATACTACCTCAAGTCCTAAATATAAAAGCCAACTGAATTTTTTTAGAGAGATTAAGTAAGCTAATTAAGTTGCATTAGGTATTTATATTTATCGTTTTTCTCCAAACTAATTTCTTGACTTATAAACTGATATAAAAATATAATGATACACAATGTATGCTATCATTAAATAGTTTATTTAACTTCTTTGATCTCTCCCAAAAAAATAAAAGTCAGCCAACTCTTATATTAAGGACCAAATGGGAGTATCAACTAAAAATTTAATCAAGCTCATCCAAGAACCATCAGAGTAATGCTGGGAAAAGGGGGTGGAAGGAGAAAGGGAAGGGGGAACTCATGGTTAAAAGGGGCTTAGAGACCCAAAATGATTACAGGAAGCGGCAAATTATGCAAGTATACTGAACAGTCAGAATAATTCCCCAAGGTAGATTAAATGAAAAATTCTTCTAATTAAAGAGTACAACAGCTTATCTAGCATATGTAGTTCCTCTAAAATAGCAATAGGCTCAAAGAATCACCTTCCAGGAGGCATATTTCTTAAAGTCACACTGGAAGCATCAGTAGTTCCCCCAGGATTTCCCCTGCTAATTGCCTGAAAACCAGAAACCAAAAGAAAGTTTCTAACATCATACACAGGGAAAAGGGAAAAGAGGAAGAAGCTAAAAGAAAACGTTGCAAATCAAGGCTTCAAATTAAAACCACTGACCTGCGGGTGCCATGATCTTGGAGAATTTGGTCCTTCATACCCACGAGGGTAGGGAACTCGATCCACATTTGGTGGACCACGACCCGCACCATGAAAATACGAATGTCGAGGATCAATAGGCTGCGAGGGAACAGCCGAATGGTCGATTCCATGAGGAGGTGGAGGTCCAACTTGAGGAGAGTGACCGGAGGGCATCGGAGGATTTCTTGGCCTACACAAAGGAGGAGGCATTTCTGAGAATGGTGGCAAATGATGTGGTGGACCAAAATTTGGAGGAGGCGCCTTTATTGGGAAAATGGTTTCTCGAATTCTACTAGTTATGCGAAACAAAGCATCCTGTACAGATTGCGGGCTCCCAATAACCTGACATGAAAGAACATTTTATTCAATATCATAAAAGACTGCAAAGAACTGAAATTCAAAATATTTTACTAAACAAGGTATGAGCATGCCTACAGCAGAATTACAGGGCAAGAACCACATGCGACATTTGTCGTCATGATCCATGACTTAATTATGTATTAGAAAATTATCATACACAGAAAGTTACATGACTACAATAACACCATAGCACAGCACAACATCTTCATGCTCATTACATTGAAAACAGAAGAGAGAAGTACACAGGACATCTAGTACAGCAATAGTCAGTGAAAAATCGAACAGCTACCTCAGCAGCATAAGCTAAGAATGGAACTGTGGTAGGATAATATTATACAAATATAAAGGCTAGTTAGTCAAAAAAATAAGGGGAGGCAAACTGGCTTTCTCAAGAATTATGAAATAAAATATAGCAACCTTTCTTGAACCAAACAAGGATTTGTTGAGTATCATACAAATTTCCAGAAGAGTCAATTACCTGTACAATTTCTTCATTTTGGGAAGCACCTTTAACCTGTTCTTTAGGAAATATACGTATATTAGCACCAGTGGCCCTTCTCATTTCTGAGATAACAGAACCTCCCTTGCCCAACAAGCAACCTATCTGTGGCGAATGTACAAGCAGCCTAGCAACAGGGGCAGCACCTGGTTCAAACCCAATCTCTGCAAGTTTACAATGGACACGAATAACAGCATCCTGTGCAGGTGAATGCTTTTGCTCTGGATTCTGGAGAAGATTATAAAAGAACGTCCAATGCTACATCATTACTACATACTAGACATGCAGTGAAAAGGTTATCATGATCAAAATATTCTGAACAGCAATTCACAGAATAACCAATCTGAAGATGGAATTAATCAAACCAGGCAACGATAAAGAGATATAGAACAAATCAGCCCTACTTCAACTTTCTGATAAAAGCACTTAAAAAACAAAAATTGACACATTAGACCAGCTGATGATGATGATGATCTCAACAAACACAGGAACCTCTTCAAGACTATGTCATATTTTTTTGGATAAATATTAAAGGGGCAGAATTATCTCTTACCAACAGAGAATTATAGAAGAAAATGGAACCACCAAATATTGCAAAACTATTTCCTTCAGGTAACTCAACATTTAACAAGAAAATTAAGAAAAGAACTCAGGGAAACTTCAGTCATTTGCAAGAGTCTCAACACACGCAGAAACGAACGAGCTGGGCCAAGAAAACACATTAATGTGCAAGTATAATCAATATAAAAATAAACAGTTAATTCACTACTGCGCTTGCAAGAATCAGATATATCGCCACAAAACACCAAAAGATTATAGATACTTAGGAGCTCATGCCTCTCGTGCAGATATAACAACAACACGCTCATCTGAATCAGAGTCAGCAATTTTGATAGATGCACCAGTTTCACTTTCCAAAGACCGCACTACAGAGCCACCTTTCCCAATAAGACTACCAACTTTATCTTGTTGACATAACAACTTAAAGACAACCTCCTCTTCCACAAACATTTGATGACCAGCCCCAATGCCTGCAGGCCCTGGAAAAGAAGAATAACCTCTGGAATGATGATCATGAGCATATATGCCAGATGCATAACCCCGGTGAGGATAGGGATCAACCTGAGCCGGCGGTACAGCTCCATGGAGTCCCCCAGAAGGCTTAAAAGCACCAGAATTGACTGCATCAACCCTTGGGTTATCCTGAAGACAACTTGAAACAGAGAGGAGTGCCTTCTTTACTGCTGTTAAGTGTCCTGTTATCTGCATATATCATAAGATGACCTCAAGATTACTGTGCCATAAAAATGAAAGAGAAAAGGGGAATTCGTGGAAATAAATGCCATTGAAACATACTGAAATTGACAGACAGCACAAATTAAGGATTGTATGTAAGAAATAAGAAAAATGATTGTTATTCCATTCCGCAGAGGAGCTTATACATACATGATGGATAGCATGGCAGACCAAGTCTCTAATCAAGGCTGTCAAATTTGCAAGTTCAAGTAAACTCATAGGAGATATGGAAGCTCAGATCATGAACTCAAATCGTACACACATAAGAGTTTACCTCTATTAATGAATAGGTATTTATGATATATATATATATATATATTTAAATCAGTGAAACACAATATCTTAAAAAATGTAACATAATCATTTACTTCAAAACAAATTCTTTACATTCCATAATTTATTATACTTAAAATTCATATAAAAGCTACTTAGAGTTCCACGAATTTAACTATATTTAAAAAATTATTAACGCTTCATAAATCATGATACTTATTAATTATTATACATAAATTATTTTAAAATAATACTAAACATTATTTATGCATAATGAGACTCAGAGCCATTAACCTTCATCAAATCAATTCGTTGAGATCATGCGAGTTAAGCAAGTATTAACATGGAGCAAGCGTGTTCACAAGATATCCTTACCCATTATGCAAACTCAGCGAGTTAGGCGAGTTAACTCGTGATTTTAACAACTTTGTCTCTAACTACTATAATAGAATAACAACAATCTACCCTGACAAGCAATTCACAACATAAAAATCACAATTTGATACTGCAAAATTGCAAATTCAGCAGTGAAAGAAACTAATGCCCAAGAGTCTCTAAGACAGAATGCTCAAAAAGAATACTAATCGATAGTTAGATATGAACAAGAAGGTATAAAAATAACAGGTAGCAGATATCGTTGCTCATCACTGGCCCTATTGACGAGGCTTTGAGGATGGCCTGAAACTGGAATTATTGGCCCAAAAAAGCAGAAACTCAGACATGTTTTCTTGGGATTATAAATATTGAATAGGAAATATTTGTCAACAATTTATGTCATGATCAATTCTAAAAAGCTAGAAGTTAGCATGCCAAGGCCCTCAGATAAGGATAAAAAGTTGTTCAGGAACTGTTGCAGTTTGCATAAAAATAAGACCATTACTCAAAAAAAAAAAATGGTTAAATTTTGATAATGTAGTGGGGATAGTTTACCTATTTGGATCACTCGTCTTCATTTTAAGCAGCATTTCTTGTTTGAACAGAACATATTCTGATTACTGACAGTAATTTGAGAAACAGCTGTCAGAGAGAAAACTTATGTGCAAATTTTACAGGGATCACTTAACGCCAGAATAAACCCTTTTTATTACAAATAGAGGGGTAGATCTCATGCAATGGAACCTGCCCCAGACATAAGAATTTCAAAAAGCTGCGAGAATTTTTTTTCCTGAAAAGAAGGGGAAAACAACTGCACAATACCTGAATGCAGTCTGAGGAGAGGAACCAGCACTATTTGCTGCTTTGGCACAGTATCAGGTCCCTCCGAAATTTTTATATATATATATTGATTGTTAGTTCATCTGGCTATTTAAGCATTACCCATTCTAGGGCTTGCAATTTCTCTTTTGACTCTGATTCTTTAGGGGGAATTAGTATATCTAAAGAACAAGGGTCATTGCAACTATCTTAAGATTTTGTTTTCACTGTATGATAAACAAAACACAAAAATCAATTCCATGGCCAGTGTCATTTCAAATATTGACCTTCCAAGATTAAACAATCCAGAGAGACTGTAACACTTTCTCCCATAACATTCCCTTTAAACATGTTATTTCAGCTGCACATTAGACACGATACACATCATCCTTCAATTCTCAAAGTAAAGAAGAAGATTAACTCTTGACATTGAAAATTTCACAATTGGAGAAATGCATTATGCAGTGGCACATTTGTATCATAAGTGATAATATCAGAGGCAAAGCAAATATTTCTATTCAGCATCCACATAGCACATCAAATGAAGAGTTAAACAGTTGCTGAGCATAGCCCTACTTCGTAAATTTGTAATGATTTAAGCACAGCAAGACAGGATAGTTAAATAACAAGATAAGGAAGCAAAACACTGGTGATCCCCCTATATATAGGTCTAAGTATTGCATATTACATTTTTAACATGATAATCCCAACCAAAAATCGACACTATAATTTGAGTCTTCCAAGGTTGTTTTAATTTTAAATAAGGGTTAAGATGCAATTTTACCAACAAAGCTTTTACCTAGGAGCATCTGGCACAAATAAGTTTTGAAAGGGGCAAAAATACCAATAAACAATTTAAAATGGTGCATATTCACCAAGACCGTTAAATTCATCAAGGCCAATTTGAAGTAAAACCTAACGAACGTTTGATGAAATTTAAGGGCCTTGGTGAATATGCACCATTTTAAATTGTTTATTGATATTTTTGCTTCTTCCAAAACTTATTTGTGCAAGACGCTCCTCGGAAAAAACTTCATTGGTAAAATTGCACCTTAACCTTTTAAATAATACACAACCAGTTTGGAGTCCCTCTTAATGAATACGTGTATAAAACCATCACTGAAAACACCAACGCCTAGACCAAGGAATATTGTTTTAGATATTTTGCCTCATACGTAGGAATATACAAGCCTCGAGGCCCAGCACCAGCTGCCCTTTCCTTTCCAATCTATTTCCCTCCCCAAATGTCATTTTGTAAATTACTTTCCCCAAGTTCCTTCAACCTAGATTTGCCCCTCTAGTTAGAAGAGCTCTTTCGCATTAGTAAAGACAAAGATATAAGCAAGAAAATGTTGCAATCAGGAGCCATTTATGCCAAAAAGTAGTGCTATAAACAGCCCTCTCATCTTATAGTCAAGTTCATGAATACTTAGTTAGAACTCAGCTGGTTTAGGACACATAATCACATTCGAACGGGCAATTGCAAAAATAAAAAAATTAGTTAAATCGAATCAACATACTTAACCTACATTACAGACAACAGGACAGGAGAAACAAGAGAAGGAGAATAAAGAAAAGCACCACCTGAATCAATTCATCTCCTGGAGATGCACAAGTAGGGAGTTGATCCTTGGGCAAAACTCTGATCTGAGCCCCAGTCTCCTGCCTTATTTTCTCCACAATCTTCCCTCCTCTACCAAGTACACACCCTACCTGATTACTCTGCGCCAGCAACCTACAAGTCACCGAAGTCTTAGTCTCACTTCCACCACCATTATTAATATTGTCCTCAGGTTTGTCCTCATCCACCCTTGCCATCTTCTCAAAAACCCTAATCAAAGCTTGCTGAGCAGGCGAGCCATCGTCGCAATCGCCAGCGCCGGAATTTGAATTGTTTGATGAAAGGGCACCATGCTGCTGCTGCTCAGCAGCAAAAGCAGAGTTGGCATTGGAAGCAATGACAATGACACGCTCGTCGGAGGAGGCGGCGGCAGAGTCATCAACGTGAATTCTGGCTCCGGTGAGCTCTCGAAAGTGGCGAATGACAGAACCGCCCTTGCCAATGAGGGCGCCAGTCTTAGAGGCCGGACATAGAATACGGAAGACGGTGTCGGAAAGAGAAGTGGCGGACGGTGAGGGAGCCGGTGGAGGGTGGGGGCGGCGCTTGGGGGTGGGAGTGGTGAGGTCGAAGGTGCGATCAGGTGGACGCTTGTTGGAGCCAAGAGAAGGGTCCATACTCCATACACAGAAGCAAGAGTCGACAGAGAGGGACTTGCAGTACTAACATGAAATTTGGTAACTTCGCACTCGGAGCGGCCTTCTCTTCACTCTGTGCTCTTCTCGGATGGAGCTATGGCCTTAAAAAGTGCTTGGGAACAGTTCTTAGGCTCTCTTTTCGCAAGTGGCACTAATTTTATGTTTGGAGTACTCCCTCCGATCCTAATTATAAGATAAAGTTGATTTTTTTAGAGAAATTAAGGAAGTCAATTAAATTACTTTAGAGTGTTTATATTTTTAATATCCTTAGATTATATATTAGTTTATTAGTCAAATTAACTAGTTTAGAGAAAAAATTAAAAATATAAATACTCTAAAATAATTTAATTGGTTTCCTTAATTTCTCTAAAAAGTCAACTTTGTCTTATAATTAGGACCGGAGGGAGTATCTTATTTTTGAGATATAAGTGTTTATTATATAAATCGAGATAAAATTTCTCTCACGTACTTATCTCGTATACAGTAAATCATGATTTATAAGTACTTATAAGTCAAAGATAAGCTATCACAAACGAACACTTAATTTTGATGGATTGGTATTGTGTTTACGACTGGGAGTGGGATTAAGATTTGAAGTGGGGTTGGGGCTTTTAAAATTGTGTTTGGTAATTGGTATTGAGAAATAGGGGGTGCTTAAATTAATTTTATTTCATAATTAATCATGAATTATAAAAACACTATAAAGCCCTCATAATAAATTAAAGAATTAAGGTGTAAAAATACACATAATTTTTTAAAAAAATTATATCTATCACCATAAATTTTTTATTTGCAAAACTATCCATGAACCTTGTAAGATGAGATAAAAATATATCTTCGTTGATTTAGCATGTGTATGGGATAGTGGTAGGAAAAATGATTTATTATGATTCTGACTTATAAAAAATGACTTAATAGAAAAGTAAATTTTTGTTATGTGATTTATGTTTGGATAAACGATTTATTTTTGGATAATAAGTACTTTTAAATCGTGATTTATGGTATACGAGGTAAATATGTGAGAGGAGTTTTATCTCGACTTACATAATAAGTGACTTAATAGAAAAGCTGCAACGAGGAGTTTATTTAATAAGTAGCTTATTCTACCCATAATGCAATTAAAAAACGTGATACCAAACACTGCAAAAACGTAACCCATTTTTATTTAGGCTTATTACCCAAAAACAGACTTATTTCTGCCCAAAACGTGATACCAAACTCTCCCTTGTGCAAACAGTTCATGACTTTTTAAGTTGCGGCTTCCACCAAGTGCCATGTGTCAGTCCCCTTATCTCTTATCTCTCTGTTAACCCCTTCACTCTTCTCTCTCTTTCTTCCCTCTCTCACATTCTCATCTCCTCCCCTACTGCGTCAAACTCTCACCCTTCCTTCCTTTCTTTCTTTTCTCTCTCTTGCCTTGGACTACTTCTTATCGCTTCTGCTATTCGATCCAAAGCAAATTTACCATACACATGGTCGTCGGTTTTCCCATCTCCACACCATGCACCACCAAGAGAAAAAGTTATCAAACCCGAACCAGATACAATCTCATAAAAAGCTTCTGCCATTTTCTTCTTGCTTGCTCAGCCATTTTCGATTAGGATCCAAGATCTTTAGGTTGAGATTGAAGTCCTAACAAGTTTTGATTGTAAAGGCTCATAGATGAGAGAGGAGCTAGAGCAATTCTCTCTCTGCTGACATTTTGCTGATGAAATTTAGGATGCAAATGCAAGCAAGCTTTGTGCCATTTCTTCTACAATTCTTGAGTCTTCATCATCTTCACTTTTTGGCCATCATTCTAGAGAAAGACAATTACATTTAAATGAGTAGTCCGAGGCAAAAGAGAGAAAAGAAAGAAAGAGAGGAAGGGTGAGCGTTTAGGGGAAAAACGTGAGAGGGAGGGGGGAAAGAGAGGGGAGGGGGGTTGACAAAGAGGTAAGAGACAAAGGGACTAATGTCTTGTTGACACTTGGTATTTGGTGAGACCTACAACTTAAAAAGTAACAACTGTTTGTGTAAGTTAAGGGAGATGAAGATGATACTTTTGCCCCTTTGCAAAATTCATAGATAGTTTTACGCTAAAAAAAAGATTTATAGTGTCAGGGGCACTTTTTAAAAAAATTATAGATATTTTCAACCTGTAACCCTAAATTAAAAACGGACTATAACAAAAACCTTCCCCCATCTCTATCGAGAATTCCTTATTTCTTCCAACCATCTCCCTCCCTGTCCTTGCTTCCTTACTTCAATTTTTGTTCCTTCTTCTGATAAAAAGCTTTAAACTTGAAAATATAAAACCAATAAATTAGTAAAAAGATCTTATTTTATTCATTGATGAAAGAGAGAGAGGAACCACGTTTTATGTTCTTTTCAGCTTTTTCATACGTAGCAGCAAACATCAATCTCAAGCAATTTAGCTTCTAATGGATGTTGTTATTTAGAGTGAGAAAGCATAATCAATCCTTATGTAACGGGTAGTTTTGACAGTGGCAATAAAAGTGAGAGAGAAGCTATAAAGTGTGTTGATATTTTGGCCAAATTGGTAATAGAAACGAACAATGAGCTGTTAATATTACAAACCCCTCCAGTTTGTTGTTCGATCCAATTGTTATCAGATCTCAAATAACAATTAGTTTGATTTCAAAGCTTCAGTTATAAGAATATGTTGTAAGGGTTTGTAAAAACCCTAAAAGTAAGCTCTTGTCCATGTAATACAAAAAAAATAAGAGTGAGAGAGAAGGGATTGTAATCACTAAGAAGAGCTTTATTGCTGTTTTTTATATGAATTACAACAATGATAAACAGTGTTTTCAAACGGTCCGGTCCGACCATGAAACTATTGGATCGGTGGTCTGACTGGTCCGGTTTGGCTATTAATCTCGGTTTGACCGGGTTTCACACGCTTTAACCAGTTTTTTTAATTTTTTTTTAATATTTTGTTCAAATTTTTACTTAAATAATTCTAAAATCTTCCCTTCCTCACCGGTCTAGCCCCGGTTTGACTTCGATCTAACCCACTAACCCTTGACCCAGTACCCCGATTTGTTCAGTGACCGGTCCGGATTTCAGAACCTTGATGATAAATAAATCTCTCTCTTTTTTATAGTTATTTGTGGGTTTGATTGATTTGGTGGACAAGTTAGCATGTGAGGGCAACGAGCAAGATCAGCAATACTGATGGGGATCGAATGAGTGATGAGTTTGATCTAGGGCAAAATTGAAAGGGTACTCTTGTCTAAAAATTATTTTATGTAAGGATATTTTTGTCTTTATAATATACAATCCCAAAATTGAAAAGGCAATACCAGATGAGGTAGCTTTGGTCCAATCCCACATATGTGGTATTATCTATCCCTAATTATTCTCAATATCACGTACCAAACAATATAATTTAACCCCGAGCCAACCCTAATCCCAACCCCCCATGCTACATATAAATAGGGCTTTAGTTCTTACCAACCCCCCATGGCTTCTGTTCGACCATTACATATCGGTGCAGCCGTGGAAACAAGATTTTGACCCTGACGAAGAGGTGGTGACTAAGATTGCTGCATGGATTCGCTTTGCCAAATTGCCGCTGGACTACTATGATAAGGGCGCGCTGTTTGTTTTGGGTTCGCAGGTAGGAAAGGTATTAAAAATTGATATGGCGACATTGAAGAGGAAGAAGGGGCGTTTTGCTCGATTGTGTGTCGAACTGAACCTCGCCGCACCTCTGAGACCGTTCATTTTGATTAATTGTAAGCTTACTCGGGTTCAGTATGAGGGAATACATCTCATCTGTTTCAAATGTGGGAGATATTGGCATGATTCGGATCACTGCCCCCATAAAAATGGTGTACCAAGTTCTGTCGAGAAAGATGGGGAAGGGAGTGTGGAGATCAACGACGGAAATAATGTCATAAACAGAGTGGGTGGCGACGAGGTCGGAGGATGCAGTGGGGTCGGAGGTAAAGGGAGTAACGGGCAGAAGAACGTGAGTGGCGCGGGTGTAGATTGCTGGACCTTAGTCCAACGACCACGACGGCGGTCTGCATTTTCCGGTGCCGGTAAGAGAGAAAGCCGACAGAATCTATACGTGGAAAAGTGAGGATTAAGATATGAGGCGTTAAAGGTGGCGGATATGGAGGGAGATAAGCGAGGATCACAGATTGAACAGGACTGTGAGCCATTACAAGATATCTCTAATCACATGGGTGCAGGTGAGGAGATATCCGCGAGGAATGAGGAGGAGCAGGATAAGGCTTAGGTGCATGACAAAGGATCCCAAAGTCAAAGAACAAGTGGGCCGAAAATAATGGTGCCAAGCCCAAAAGGTGCAGGTATAAAGAAAAAAGGGGGGGAAGGTCGAAGGGTTAGGTGATATGGGCTTACTTATGGAAACAAAAACGAAAATGGGCCTAGGTAAGCAAGCAAATGGGGAGCAGAAAATGGGTGGGGCCAGAATAATTAATTTGGGCCAAAATGGGTCTGTGGGCATGAAGGGCGCGCCTCCAGCAAGGAATTCCGGTGTCACAGCTGGAAATATGGGGAAGAATAAGATGAAGGAGCAAGGCACTATGCTGAAAAAGAAAGGGGAACATGAGGAAAAGGTTGAGGCCACTAATCCGTGGGACCCAGGTGAGGAAAGTAATACAAAATTTTGTATAAGGCAGAATCCTCTTTCTCATGAATTGTAGGATACAGAGATGAGCGATGTTGGGACATCCAGAGCAAAGGTGCAATAGCTTGGGGCCTAGTTGTATCCTATTAAATTTCCTTATAGATTACAACATATTAATAT
The DNA here is from genome assembly GCA_963855925.1 of Inga laurina. NCBI lineage: Eukaryota > Viridiplantae > Streptophyta > Magnoliopsida > Fabales > Fabaceae > Inga > Inga laurina. Next base: position 16,204,524 of record OY979711.1, read on the forward strand.
GGAATTCTCGAGGTGCTGGGAGCAAGTGTTTTGCAGGTTTGTTGGTTGAGTTACGACGAAGGTATAAAGTTGATTTTATATCTATTCTTGAACCAAGACAGAAACATGAAAAAGCGAGTGTGCTTAGTCGACGTTTGAGTATGAGAAATGTGGAAGTTGTGGAGGCAAATGGGTTTAGTGGTGGCATTTGGTGCTTGTGGGATGAGAATGTTGATTTTAGAGTTACTTTCACAGCTTCACAGGTGCTACATGGGGTTTTCAATCAAGGCAAGGATTCTAGCTGGGAATTGTCGGTGGTGTACGGGCACCCAAAAAAAATAAAACGTCGTGACTTGTGGCAACAACTTGGTCATATTCGTGCGACTGGGGTGACGAAATGGTGTGTGGGAGGCAATTTCAATGCAACTATAAGGGATTCGGAACGACGTTCAACATCTAGAGTTTCAACCCGACATGATAATTTGTTTGCGGCTTGGTTAAGGGAGTGTGGGATGATTGAGATGAATTTTCAAGGACCCGAGTTCACTTGGAGGAGAAATGGATGGCAAGTAGGATTGACAGGGTTGTAGCCACAAAAGAATGGGTTGATCGGTTCCCTGATGTCTCGCTGCTGCACCTTCCACAGTATAAGTCTGATCATAGTCCGCTTCTCATACGATGGGTTCATAGACCCAAATATGGGCACCGAAAGTCTTTTTGGTTTTTTGCCCCGTGGGTTACGGATGAATCGTTTTCGATGGTGGTGAAGAATATGTGGAGAGCATCTAGATCCTGGGAAGAGAATGTTAAAAACTTTCAGGAGCAGGTTAGGGAGTGGAATGCTAAGAGTTTTGGTAATATTAATCATAGGAAAGCCCTCCTACTACGTAGATTGGAGCAGTTGAATGCAAATAGCAATAAATGGCGTGATGTTGAATTTCAAAGGAAGATGGCTTGGGATAAGCTAGAAAAATGCCTGGTTCAAGAGGAATTAATGTGGATGCAGCGTTCTAGGTGTAACTGGTATACGAATGGTGACAAGAACACGAAGTATTTTCATGCGGTTACAAATAGCAGAAGGAGAAGAAAGCAAGTGGAAGCACTAAGGAAGGATGATAGGGAATGGATATACAGTGAGGAAGAATTGAAACAGGAAGGCACTAGCTTTTTTCAACATCTTTATACTGAAGAGCTTAATCAAAAGGGTCATGTTAATTTTGGTGGTACATATCCTACAGTTCCTGAAAATTTATTGAATATGATGGGGGTGATGGCTTCAGAGCAGGAGGTAAAACAAGCAGTTTTCAGTATGGGCCCTCTGAAGGCCCCTGGTCTTGACGGATTGAATCCTTTGTTTTATCAGAGTCAGTGGAATACGGTGAAAGGCATGGTGGTGGCAATGGTCCAGGAGATTTTTCGCCGGCCTGGAGAAGTAAAAAGAGTAAACGGGACACATATTGTTTTGATTCCTAAGATCGAGATCCCTCAGAGTATTCGTGACTTCCGCCCCATTAGTTTATGTAATGTCATCTATAAGACTGTGACTAAAGTCTTGGCTACTAGACTGAAGTGAGTAATGCCACTGATTATCGCACCCAACCAGTGCAGTTTTGTGCCAGGACGACAAAGCTCTGATAATATTATCTTAGCCCAGGAAATTGTGCACTCAATGAAAACTACAAAAAAGAAGCATGGGTTTATGGCGTTGAAGATTGATCTGGAGAAAGCATATGATCGTGTTCGCTGGGACTTTGTGGTGGACCGATTATATGAGTTGCACTTCCCTTCGTCATTTATTGATTTGATCCATGCGTGCCTTACTACCCCAAAACTGCAGGTTATGTGGAATGGTAATTCTGGTCAAGCGTTTACACCGACCCGTGGTGTTCGCCAAGGTGATCCTATTTCTCCCTATTTGTTTGTGCTGGTAATGGAAAAATTAGCTCATCTAATACAAGCAGAAGTGAATTTGGAAAATTGGGTTCCGTTCAGGTTAAAAAGGTATGGTGTAGCCATTTCGCATTTGTTTTTTGCAGATGATCTACTTTTGTTTGTGGAAGCTTCACTTGACCAAGCAGCAATTATCAAAGCCTGTTTGGATTATTTTTGTGCCGCTTCGGGAGAAAGAGTCAATGGAGCCAAATCAAGGATCTTCTTCTCAGGGAATGTGTCTCATACTCGGAAGACGGAGATTAGTGCTTTCCTAGATTTTACTCCAACTGCAGATCTTGGCAAATACTTAGGCATTCCAGTGCATCATGATCGGGTTTCAAAGTGAATGTATCAGTACATTGTGTCTAAAATGGAAGACCGACTTAAGGGATGGAAAGCCAGTGCTTTGTCAATGGCTGGTCGTCATTAGGGGTGGAAACAGGCCAGGCGGCCTGACAGGGGCCTGTGGCCTGGCCTGTTTCCGGCCTGATCAGGCCTGGCCTGTCAGAATAAAAGGCCAGGCCCAGGCCTATTTCAAAGCCTGTTTAGAAAAACAGGCCAGGACCAGGCCTATCAATAAGCCTTTTAAGCTTAACAGGCCGGCCTGTTTATATTAAAAAAAAAAAAGACGGTAGCCCAAAAAACCAAACACCCACTTCTCATCTTTTGTTCGCATGAGTCAGGCCCAATCTCAATTTCAGAAGCAAGTCTTTAACCCTAACTCTCCCTCCCTACTCTCTCCCAATCTCATTTGGCCGACTCACGCTCACCCACTCCCAGTCACTCCGTCTCTCCGTCAAGCTTCAGATCGTCGTCACGCTCTCACCCACCCTCACTTCTGTCTTCATCTTCGATTGGTTGCTCTTGAGTCTTGATTATCTGCATTTCATGTACGCTGAATTGCAGATGAGCCCTTGATTCTTGCACAATCGAGAGTCACCGTCTGTTGGCCGGTCGTCCTTCCTCCGAGAGTCACCGTCGCCTCTCTCGCCGTGGCCGTCCTTCCTCCTACTTGATCTCCAGATTTAGTAAGTCCGATAAAATTTTCTGTTCTTTCTCGTGATGCTCTGATATTTTTCTCAGTTTTTCTGGTGGCATGCTACTCAGTTTCGTTTATCTCCAGATCTGTTGCTGCTTTTTCTATCATTGTGATTATATGTAACGAAATCAAATTCCAAGAGACACAGGCAAATGGTCATCTGTTACTACTCTGTTCCGACATTGTTTTTTTTTTCCTCATATTGTGATTATCTTTTACTGCTTTGTGGTCATCTGTCATCTGATAGACGAAACACTACGATAGTCTTATCTGTTTCTCTCTCAAAATTATCTGTTGCTGCTCTTTCTTCCCATGTTTTTTAGATGGTGGTCATTATCTATTTTTTTTCTTAGATGGTGGTCATTAGATTGTGCTCTATTTCTCAGATTGTGGTCATTAGATAGTGTTCCAATGTATTTTAATTAGAGGATCTTGTTCTCAAACACTGTGATCTAGAAGTATTAAGCTGCTAGTATTAATTCGTGTTTTTTTTTAATTGGAGGATCTTGTTTTTTAATTCGTGTTTTTTCTGTTGGTATTAAGCTTCCAGCAGAATGGGTTATACTTATACTGTAATTCCCAGATTGTGATTGCATAGACTAGTTTGTGTTATTAGTAAATGGATACATTATGTCAATGCTTATGAGAATCTGTTGCTAGTCATTGGTTAATCTGTGGACTGTGGCCTCCTGGAGTAAACCAGAAGAGTTAAAACTTTTGCTGGTCATTCGTTTCTTTGTCAAAATTGTGATTGCATAGATTAATCTGTTGCTGGTCATTGGTTACTTTTTCAAAATTTCATTCATTTTATATCTTCTCACTCATCAATGGAACACTTTGCATTGCACTTAGCAATTACATGAGATATTAACTATTAGATTGAGCGAAACTGTTTTTGGCCTTATGACCATCCCCTTTGTTTTTGACATCTTAAAGCTTTTTTGTTGCAAATGTGTTTCCTATCGCTACTATAATCTACAACATTGTTTATGTTTAATGGCTACAGGGCACGTGCACTGCACACACCAGGATTAAATATTTAAGGTTATGTTGAGCCCTATATAGTATATACATGAGCTTCAACTTCAGCATAATTGTTTCATTGTATCACTAGCCGTTTTAGGTACTTGATATTTGTTTTTTCTGTTGAAGCTTTCATGAGTTTTTCACAGAAGTTGTTGCCTTGTTTGTTTGATATAATGCTGTAGCGTGTAGCTCCACTGAACTTCAGCATAATTGTTTCATTGTTTGTTAGATTGTGTTATGCTCTAATACCATGCATTTGATTAATTTTTTCCAAGGTCTTTGAAGGAGAAGAAGAAATTATATTGAAGATTTGATGTGAAGGCGAGAAGGTCCTTTAACTTTATATTGATTCGATCTAAATTGGTGAACTTAGTAATGAAAATTGTAATATTGTCGTATTTGGTTTCATATTTTATGATTTATGTTGGATCATTATTGTAATTAGGCCTGTTTTCGGCCTGTTTGTAGTTGGCCTGTTTTCGGCCTGTTTGTAATTGGCCTGATTTTGGCCTGTTTGTAGTAGGTATGTTGTTAGGCCTTTGGCTTGTTTTCACCCTTACCAGGCCTCCTTAACAGGCCACAGGCCAGGCCAGGCCTGTGTTCAGGCCAGGCTTAGGCCTAAAAAAAAGCCTCTAACAGGCCACAGGCCAGGCTCAGGCCATCCTGTAACAAAACAGGCCTGGCCTGTTAAGGCAAAAGCCTGGCCTGGCCTGGCCTGTTTCCACCCCTAGTCGTCATACACTAGTCTCTTCGGTGGTTTCGACAATTCCGTCTTATGCTATGCAGTCAGCATGGTTACCAACAGCCACGTGTGAGGAGATTGATAAGAAGTGTAGGGGTTTTCTTTGGGGAAGCACAGGTACAAATAGGAAGCCATCAATGGTTGCCTGGGATGAGGTTTGTAAGCCTAAGGATGCAGGAGGTCTGGGACTACGACATGCTCATAAACAAAACGAGGCTTTCATGATGAAGCTGGGTTGGGGTCTTGTGAAACGAAGGGATACTTTGTGGGTAAAGTTCATGCCCGAGAAGTACAAATGTGGGGAGGATGTTCTGCCGACTATTCGGAACATCAAGGGGGGATCTCAAGCGTGGAAGGGAATTAGGAATGTTTAGGAACGGGTGCAGGAAGGGGTAGGATGGCGGATAGGGAAGGGAGACCGAGTGCACTTTTGGAAGGACCCATAGCTTCCACATCATGATAGTCTTATCAAGTATTGTGTTAGAGACATCTCGGCAAGTATATTAGATGACTTTGTGAGTATGTATGTAACACCGTCAGGTGGATGGGACTGGGCGAAATTTGATTCACTCTTACCTCCTTTGGTACTTCAGGCTATGCTGAATGTTTCTCCGGGGGCTAGACGACATGAGGAAGATAGATCCATCTGGCGGGCATCGCACAGTGGGGAGTTTACGCTTAAGTCGGCTTTACGAGCTGGTGGCGAATATACGTCCCTCTCCTCTTCGTAACTTATGGCGGAACATATGGAAGTTACGTACGCCACAAAGATGTAAGATCTTCTTGTGGATGGCAGCACGTAGGAGATTGATGACGAATTCTTGGAGAGCAGCATGCGGAATACCGGTGCAACAGGATTGCTTTGTGTGCTTAGGGGTGAAGGAGAGTGTGCTGCATGTTCTCCGGGACTGCCAAGTTGCAAGAGGATGCTGGGCCAAACTTGGGAATTCTCCGGCACAGAGTACTCGTTTTTATAAACTAACGGATCCCTGTTCTTGGATACGTTGGAACTTAGCACGGGGGAAACAACATGAAGAAGTGAGTTGGCAGGTGTGGTTTACAATACTCTGTCGGCAGCTCTGGTTGAACAGGAACTCGGGAGTGTTTAATGGTAAGCGATCGGGAGTTAATCAGATCTTAGCCCAAGTACGAGCTCAGATGAGATGGGCTGATGTCAACTTATGCCAGACACGTATCGAGAGGGAAGACTCCAATATATGGAAGCCTCCGTATGTTGGATGGGTTAAAGTGAATGTGGATGGCGCATGTAGTCAGGTGTAGGGTAAGGCAGGGTGTGGGGGGATTATGAGGAACCATGAAGGTGAACCACTAATGGGTTTTATGTGCGGATTGGGTCGAGGAACTAGCCTGAACGCAGAAGCTTGGGCATTGCTGCTAGGACTTAAGATGGCTTGGGATGCCGGTAGTTGTGGAATCTGATTGCTTGGAGGTGTTGGAGTTGATGGCAGGAGGCTGGGATGATGATCACATGGAATCTCAACTTCTGGGGCAAGTTCGGCATATGTTGGACAGAAATTGGGAGGTATCCACGGAATGGTGTAGACGCAGATCAAATAGTGTGGCTGATGCTCTAGCTAAGGAATCTCTACGAGTGTCTGCAGGACTGATACGGTTTCATGATCCGCCAGAGGGCATTAGATCTATGTTGCACGAGGATTTGAGTGCAGGGTAGTTTTTTTTTTCCTTATTGATTTGTATTCTCTATCAAAAAAAATTATATTAATTAGAAATAAAAAATTATTATATCAATTTTTATAAACAACATGTTGGGATGGAAATGAATTTAATAAATTATGTAATTTGAATTAAGGTGTAAATTAATTTATATAATATAAATAAAGAAGGGTAAAAATACAACCAACACCCCAAACTATTTTTAAAAGTACAATCAGTACTCAAAGTATTTTTAGATACAATTTTAATCTTAAAATAATTAAATTGAAACAATTATGCGCCACCCTAACTAACCTTAACTTCGTTAAAAAAAACCTTTCACTCTCACCATCACGCGCACTCGTACTTTCCAAATCTGTATGACTGCATCTTCTTAGTCCTCTACCAGCGACTTCGCAGAGTACCATCGATTGGGCATCAGCATCATGCAGTGATTGCAGACTTGAGATGTGTCTCCTTCTTTGCAATCACGGCCTTTTGTTGCTCTGTCTCTTGCTAAAACCACCATCGTGTCAGTTAGATTGTAGTTTCTTCACCCGTAACTATATCATGTTCCTCTTCCTCTCTCTATATCTTTCTGCCTTCGAAGAAAATGAATTTCAGGGAGGGGACTTTGCTATATTAGTGGAGCTGAATCTTGCATGGGACCCAAAACATTGGGAAAAAAGGAGACAAATACAAAACAGCATCAAAAATGGAAATCTTTTGGTCTTGCGACTGCTCTCCAAGAGGGTATTTGGGTGTAAAAATTAAATGCACTCCAAGAGGATTCACTGCAATTTGTGGAGAAAAATTTAAGCAAACTAAGACGGACATCATGGGCGAATATGCCGTAGCAAGAAGATGCAGTCACATGGAGATTTGGGCGAGTAAGGTGTGATGGTCAGAGTGAAGGTTTTTTAAAATGGAATTGCCATATAATTGCTCGAATTTAATTACTTTATGGTTACAATTGTATCTATAAATATTTTAGGGTACTAGTTGGTAGTTGTATCTTCAAAAATAGTTTAAGGTGTTGGTTGCATTTTTGCCCAATAAAAAAAATACATTGATGTGTAGTATAATATTCTTTGGTTCTTGATATAAGATATATTTATTTAATTTGATTAGATTAAAGAAGTTAGTTGAGTTAGTTAATATGACATGTATTTTTAAAACATCATAATCATCTTTATTAATTCTTTCATTCCCTCTTCTCCTTAATTATTGTTCAAGAAGCATCAAAGGGGTAAATTAGGAAAAGATTGATAAATACAAAAATTATGTCTTATATTTAGGATTAAGATCAATTCTCTAAATATATCTTACATTAAAGTTCGCAAGGAGTATAATGATAAGTTAATTATTAGACCCTATTTTCGGCCCCAAAAAAAAAAAAAAAGCTGTGACTACCCAGTACGGCAGTACCCCATCTTTTGAACAAAGGGATCATCCCCCAAAAAAAAAACCAAACAGGGTAAGTGGGTAATCTCCCCCCCTCCCAAACAAAACGAAACAAGGTAGGTGGGTAACCCCCCCCCCCAAAACAAGATCACTATCTAGAATAATTTAGGGAGAATTACATTTAGGTCCTAAAGAAGAGGAGAAATAAAAAAATGGTCCCTATAAATTACAAAATGAAAAAATGGTCCCATGGAGTTGTCAATACAAGCTCCTGGAGTTGTTAATACAGGCTCATGGAGTTGTTAATGGGACCATTTTTTCATTTTGCAATCTACAGGGACCATTTCTTCATTTTTTTTCTGTTATGGGACCTAAGTGTAATTCTTCCAATAATTTATGGTGTAATTTTATTTGTAAAGTATTTTTTCTAGTACCAACAAATCTCATAAACTTATAATACTAAGTGCTACTATAAAAACATTTAAAAGTGTTGGGCACATCAAAAATTAGTTTAAGACAGGTCAAATCACTAGGAAGTCTTGATGAAAAAATATATTTGATAAAAAATACCACATCAAATAAGCAATCTATAATGGCAAATTTCAGTACAAGAAATGATAATAAATCTATATTACTTATCATTGAGACTTTTTTGTAATTACATTTATTTCGTAGAAGCTCACAGTAATTTTCCTTTTAAGATATTGGATACTACTTATGGATTGCATTTCTTTCTTTCAAGATATTAATAAACATAAATGTTTTAAACGTAACTTTTTTAGCTTCCTTAATTTTTTTGAAAAATTTAATTGAGCCTTATATTAAAGACAATAGGCAATACTATTGAAAAAATACATTAAATTATTGGATGCTATTTAAACCCTAGTCATCTTATTCCTATAATTTTGGTTGGATTAAAACTAAAGTTTTAAAAATTCAACAGCACAAAAGTATTTCTTTTTTGTTTTTTTGATAACTAGCACAAAAGTATTTCTAGAGTCAATCGTTAGAGAATAACTTCTCATAAACTTAATTATAATATAACTTTGTGTCCTTTTTAATGTTTTCTTAATAAAAAGATCCCAACTCCAATTTACAATTTTACCATCACATCCCTTGCCCTAGTTCTGCTTATGCTGTATCGTTACATTTGTAAGAGACTTGCTCGACTTTCAAACACTACAAGCACAACACTTTTCTTCTTTCTTAAACATAGGGTCAAGGGCTTTAATTACCCCAGAAGTATTAGCTGAAAGGTATGAGGCACCTGGAAGTTATCTATGGGCCTAAAATGCCCCGGAAGTATTAAAAACAGGCAAATTAAACAAAAAATCCCCTTGATCTTAACGGAAAATGTTAGGTTTCCGTCTAGTTTGGTTTGAATTGCTCTATTTTTAATCATTGTACGAAAAATCGAACCGAACAGGCCGGTTCGACTGGTTGAATCGGGAACCGGCTAGTTGTTCGGTCTGGTTTGATGGTTAAACCGGGGAACCGGTTGGACCGGTTTCATTTTTTTTTTATATTTTTTTTTTTTTACTTTTTTTAGGGGAAAATTGGAAGTTGAAGACCAAAATAAAGAGAAAAATAGGTAAAGAAAGAACAAATCTAAAAAAAATGAAGAAGATAATAAAAAAAATTATTTAAAAAGATATAATAATTATAGAAAAGGAGATATCATTGCATAAGTATAGGCATTATAACTCATACTAATAGATTTTAAGTATTTTTTTTTCTAAAAATCTTCATTTTTATCTATAAAAGTTTAAAAATATATTAATATATATTGTCACTAATAAATTATAATATTTTAATATGACCGGTTCAACTACCGGTTAGACCCCGATTGACCCATTAACCCTTGAACCTGTGCTGTGACCGGTTCATTGCCAGGTCCGGTTTTTCGTTCCTTGTTTTTAATACTTCTAAGGCATTTTTGCCCTGTTTTTAATACTTCTGAAGCATTTTTGGCTCACAAATAACTTGTAGGTGCCCCATGTCCTTCAGCTAATACTTTCAGGTTATTTAAGGCCCTTAACCTTTAAACATATGTGCTCTTTCTGGTCCTAATTATAAGACAAAGTTGACTTTTTTTGGAGAAATTAAGGAAGCTAATCAAATTACTTTAGAGTATATATATTTTTATTTTTTTCTTCAAACTAATTAGTTTAACTAATAAATTAATATATAATCTAAGGACATATGACATATGATATAATTAAGTAACTTATTTAACTTCCTTAATCTCTCCAAAAAAAAAAGTTAACTTTATCTTATATTTAAGATCGGAGATAATATTTAATATATGTGGCTTCTTTCATTATTTCTTGAATTTTGTTTGAAATAGTGATGGCCCAAGCTGCATATGCTCTCTAGCAAACTGATCTAATAAAGGGCCCGTTTGGTTCGATCCCATTACACCCTGCGGTGCAGTGCAATGCGATGCAATGGTAATGCAATGCAATATTAATTACAAGGGTAGTGTTTGGTTTGATTTTTAAGTAACGTGCAATGAGTTAATATTTTAACAATTATTTAAAATTAATATATTACACAAAGTCTATTTTACCCCTTAATATAATCTTTGTAGAAAAAATAGTTACAAGCCGGCGACGACGGGGACAGACGGAGGAGGAGGAGGTATTGGCGGTGGCAATGATGGGGGGCGAGGGAGGAGGAGGTGGCGGCGGTGGTGGGCAGCGGGGGTGGAGGAAGATGTGGTGGCGGCGGCGGTGGTCGGTGGTGGGCGGTGGGCAGGGGGTGGTAGTAGCGGCGGAGGAGGAGGAGGTGGTGGTGGGCGGTGGGCCGGTGGGGGCGGCAGGGGTGAGGGTGGCAGGGGAGGAGGAGGTGGTGGTGGTGGCGAGTGGCGGGGGTAAGGGCGGCGGCGGAGGAGGAGGTGGGGGTGGTGGCGGGTAGCGGTGGGCCGATGGCGGGGCCGGGGGTGGTAGGGGTGTCGGTGGGGGTGGAGGTGAAGACGGTGGAGGAGGTAGTGGTAGCGGCTGAGGGTGGAAGTGACGGCGGTGGAAGAGGAAGAGGTTGTGGCGGTGGCGGTTGTGATGTGATGCGGCAAGTGAAATAAAATAAGTAAAACAAAGACAAAGGAAACTAAAGGGTAAATTGGACTTTTTAGACCATACAATAGGATGGTAATGAGTATTCATAGGGGGGAAGATATGAATGAGGATTACCAATTTTTTGGTAATCATTATTACCATGGTAAACCCTATTACCATGCTAAAGAGCAACCAAACACTCTTCTCTTGGTAATGCAATCATGATTACCATTGCAGGCATGCAATGGTGTTGAACAAAACGAACTCAAAGTGTTTTTAGCATTTAACAAGATGTATGTGTTCACCATTAAAAAAAGACTAGAATAATCGTCATATTTTCAAATTCTTATTTGTCTTACCAACTCACATCAATCAATAATTTGCAAGTTCTTATTTTCTTTATGGCATCTAACTCTATTAGGAGTTTGATAAGCTAATCCATAATGCCACATTTGGTATGTTTGAACAGAGCCTATAGAATTGGAAGTGGAATTCAAAATTGGATTGTTTTGTGCATTGGAAACCACTTGCATGTGGAACTCACTTTCATAAAAAATAATGAAAGTGAGTTCCTTGGTAGACTCATGGAACTAGGATGGGTTTCTTGGAAGTGAGATTTCAAAACCATTATGCCCTCATAGATTTTATTATTTGACAACTTTGTCCTCTTTGACATTTCTTTTATTCTCATATGGGTTAAGGTGCAAATTTACTAACGAAGTTTTATCCGAGGAGCGTCTGGTACAAATATCTTTTAGAAGGGGCAAAAATACCAATGAACAATTAAAAAGTGGCATCCACCACAAAAACTGTTAATCCGTACTAACGGCGTTAAATTACAAGAGAAGAAAACCCCTAACGGCGTTAGTATGGATTTAACGATTTTTGTGGTGGATGTCCCTTTTTAATTGTTCATTGGTATTTTTGCCCCTTCTAAAAGATATTTGTGCCAGACGTTCCTCGGATAAAACTTCATTGGTAAATTTACACCTCAACCCTTTTCATATCTATGTGTAGTGTTTCAAATTTAGTTTTCGCCCTTTTTTATCTTCGATCAAGCTTCCAGGCTGGGTTTCAAGGTGTGAATGGTGTCTTGTGGTGGTTCCTTTGATGGTGTTTTCTTTTTAAATTTTATGGGCACTTTTGTATTTTCAAAATTTAGATAGATATATAAAATAAATTTTTTTATCCCACTTCCATTTGCATACCAAACATGCTTTTAGCCTCATTTCCAGTTCCAGTTCCAGTTCCAGTTCCACTTCCTTCAAAAAACACCTCCCCGTACTAAACGGGGCCTAAGTAGCACTAAATGAGAACCATTTATCATGGCATTTATGATTATAAACATTTGTGTGGGACTTTGCAACCAAATCTATTTATATAGTAGTTTTGTTGTGTTGTCTAGCCTTAGTCATGGCATTTTTATTATTCTAGTGAATAACGACTTTGTAACCAAATCTGTTTTAAGTGTCTCTTGCATTGCTTTTAATTCATTTCAAGTGATTTAAATGGTTATAGTGGCAGAATTATCTATGTCCATACTAAACACATTTTAGAATAATTTGTCATGCATTTTTTATTCTCGGACCAAGTTATGATTTTGCTTTTCTTCATTATGTTGAACTTTTGTCCCCTTTTTCCATTCATTAATCAAATTGTGATAATAAGACAAAAAGATTCCAAACCTCTGTATATATTGGATGAACATAACATATCCCATTCCAAAATGGTTATATATATACAATGGAAAAAGTTAATGTAAAAACATTATAAGATTTTTGGGAAAATTAATCTTGGACGCCTTTATAGTTTCTACTCAATCGTAACTCAATTCCTAAATTTTAACTTGACTCAACTTAGTCCCTATAATTCTGATCATATTATAGCTCAGTCCCTATAGTTTTGACCAGGTTGTAACTTAGTTCATAAAATTAGGCTCGGTTGCAATCCAATCCATGAACTTTGAATCGATGCAACTCAATCTTTATGCTTTAACTATTTAAAAATTAGTCTCTGTATATTAGGAAATAAATTTAGGAAAAAATTATTATTTTTTAATTCATATAATTTCATTCAATTTCTAATTAGCTCCCATAGTTTAGATCCTTCAAACTCAAACAGTTTCAGTGTGTAAATGGCGTTCGTTTTGGCTATCTATAAAACCCTTCGAACTCCATTAATTTTTTTTTTTTTGAGATGGCAAACAAAAATCTAATTTGGCAAGAGATGTCAACACTTCATCACTTATAAATGAGGGGTTTTGTCGAGTGCTCATAAATTTGAGCATAGACTTGTAAATGAGGCTGATAGCTTCACCTAATGCAATTATGGGAAGTTTTGAAATGTAAAAGATCTTCATTGCAACACTATTCTAGAGTGAATTGAAAAATTATTTACATAGGAACCAGTTTGAGAATAAAACTGCAAACGAATATATATCACGTTCAAGTTAGTGAAGTGTCAAGATTTGAGTACCATATTCTGTTGCCTCTGTTTTTGAGGTTCCGAACAAAGAGGTTCCCAAAAGCAAAGGCAAACAAATGGTACTTTTGTTTTTGCTTGTTTCCATTATGCATAAACAAATTTCGTCCTGCTGAAATTGTGTAGTCTAATGGCATGAAAACTCCTCTTCAAGTGAATGGTTACGGATTCGATCCTGCCACTAACTTTAGACCATTAGTGCCTGCTTCTTTAATAAAAAAAAATTGCCTTGTTAAAATTGTGTTGTCCATTCACCTTAGATTTATTGAGGTGGACTTTTTTCTCCAAGTATTATAGTATGGCGTTGTTAACAATAGTGGTTAGAAATAAATAATAAGAATCAAATTGAAGAATCATCATATATTATTGATACAAGAGCAATATGCTCATATAACATGGTAACCCACTTGTATTAATTAATTTAGTGAGAATTCCAAATACTACAATCCAAAACCACTTCACAACACCCTTTTTTATAGATTCTAGTTAGTTGATTAAACCAACTAATTGACCACATTTAATTCATTCCTCTAATAAGTGTCTACTCGGCAGATTAAGTGATTAACCATGCTATCAATTACCAAATAAAAATAATTTGAATAAAAAATCATCATTGAGTGCAGCTATGTGGCCTTCTCACTAAATTTAAATTACCATCATATTCCTTATATACTTTTTTCACCTCTAGTTTTGGTTATGAGCTATAAGCATTTTGCTTTGTACAAGAGGAATGTTCACCAAAGGAGGACTATTGCATATTCTTAGACATATATGTGCATCTGTATTTAATAAATGTACCCTCTTCATTATAAAATGCATTACTAATTGAAGTTTGCTTGAGCTGATAGATAGTGAGGGTGTAAGCTGCCTAAAGTGTGCAAAGGATTTAGACTCCCAATTATAAGATAAATTTACCTTTTTAAGTATTTAACAAACTGCATAAGTTCACTATAGGAAAAATAATAGAATATGAATTAACATATTATCAAGTTCTTATTTACAGCTTCTATCAAACAATCATTCAACAATGTTTTTATTGGAACTGGCTCTCTTAGAAGGTTGATAAGCTGATTAATGAGAAGCAAGTGCTGTTGATCTTGGCATTCATAATTATAGTCAGTGACATTTGTGTGGAATTTGCAACCAGATCTATTTTTATAATAGTTTTGTTGGTCTAACCTTAGTCATGCCATTTTTATGTTTCCCATCAATGACATTTGTGTGGGACTTTGTAACCAAATTTGTTTTTAAGGGTGTTTTTTGCCTTAATTTTTTTTTCCACTTCAATAATGAAATGGTTATAGTGAAAAAATTGTCCCTAGTCATTTTAAACACATTTTACAATAAACTGTCATGCATTGTTTATTCTCCCACCAAATTATGATTTTGTATTTGTCTTCATTATGTTGAACTCCTTGTTCCATTTTTTCCCATTCATTTATCAAATTGGGAAAATAAGGTCAAAAGACTCCAAGCCTTTGCATATATTGGATGAACATAAAATATTATCACATTCCAAAATGTTTATATATATAATTGAAGCAATGTAATGTAAAAACATCAAAAAAAAATTAATTAAATTAATGTGATGTGGTATTGTTATTGTTGTTGAAAGACTGTTTTACAAATTAATAATGTAGACAAAGAAAACTAAAACAATAAGAATTTATTCACACATAACCTTTTCCTTTCTATCCATTTTATAATAACTCTTGAATAATAGTCAAAAGAAGAAGTTAAGATTTAGGGTTAAGAGGTAATTTTATCTCGGAAATTGTCACAAAAGAGCAATTTTGTTTAGGAAGTTTTTCGGGGGTAATTTTGCCCGAGAAGTGTAAAAAAAAGAAGTAATTTTGCTCTTACTGTTGTCCCAGTCAATTTTGACCATTAGTTGACCAAATATGCTGAGCTGATAGTCCACATATCACCCACGACATTTTTGTTAAGGTGCAAATTTACCCCAGAAGTCATGTGTCATCTACTTCATTTATTTTTTTCAAAGTTAGATTTAAAACTTTCAGGGCAAATTTGCACTTTACCCAAAATGTCATGAGTGACATGTGGACTGTCAGCTCAGTGTATTTGATCAACTAAAGGTCAAAATTATTTGGGGTAACGGTCATGACAAAATTGTTCCATTTTTTATACTTTCAGAATAAAATTATTCCTCGGTGACAATTTTTAGGACAAAATTGCACCTTAACCCTAGGACTTGATGACAATATTTTTTTTGAGCAGAATGTTGTGTTTTTGGAAATTGTTGGGATGATACATAGTGAATATGAGGCTCATTGCATGTCAACCATGTTCATTTAGTAAATAGGAGATCGAATATTCATTCATGTTATAATGAGATAAATTGAATTTTGTAATTTATTTTTAGGGTTAAATTTTTTTAAAAAATAAAAAATTAAAATACTAATCCATAATAAAATAACCTAATTGATGTCATTAAATGTGAAGCTAATCTGTTTGAATATCCAAATGATATTATCAGTGATAAACTTTTTTTTAACCTAAATCTATAAGCATATACGATGAAAACAATTCATAAACATGTGGGATATTAATTTTAAAAAAAAAGGGAAAATTCTATATAAAGCTGCCTGAAATAGAAAAATTCTAAATCAAGTTGCTAAATTTAATAAATCCCTAATTTAGTTATTGACCCAATTTAGAATTTCAAAATATGGATTAAATGACTTTACTACCTTCTTCAGTTTCTTCTCTCCTATTTAAAGAGTTTAATTACTTTGTAAATTATTTTTTTCAATAAATACACACACACACACATAAACATTAACATATAATAAAATAAAATATGACTTGCTTGAATCAAAGAAATTTTGTGTGTTCCGGAAGGATTATCAAGAATAACTCAAGTAAAAAAAACAAGAAGAAAGGTTTAAGTTACCCCAATATCATTTAAACAATTTTTAGTTTAATATTATTAACAAAAAAATTATTTTTGAATTGATTTTTTACAAAAAGAAAATCAAACTATATTAATCCCAAGACAAAATGCTGATGTGTGTGCTTTATCAAACTATATATTGAAGAGTTCATCAACTACATATAATAAAAAAGAGTTTCATTAACAACCTAAAGAAAGTGTTTCATCAGCATTAAAAAAAGAAACAAATATATCACACAAATCAAAATTGTGTGATTAATGTAGTTTGATTTTATTTTTCATAGAAAAAAAATAAATTCAAGTTCTTCCAAAAATAAAATGTATTATTCACAATATTTAACTAAAAATCATTTAATTAATATTTGAGATTATGCTTTTCTTTTTACTTTTTGGATTTAATTATTCTTAATGATTCTTCTAAAACACAAAAATTCCTTTAGTTTAAGCAAATTATATATATTTTTTATTATGTATTGGTGTTGATACATATATGTTCATTGAAAAACTAAGTTACAGAGCAATAAAACTCTTTTAAGAGGAGATTATGAGAGGATAATAAAGTTATTTTACCCATATTTTGAAATTCTAAATTGGGTCACTAGCTTAATTAGGGATTTGTTAAGTTTAACAACTTGATTTTGAATTTTCCTAATTCAAGCAACTTTATATGGGATTTTCCCAAAAAAAAAATCTATTATCTCCCATTGATTAGAGCTGGGAAAACAAGCCAGCCCACGGGTTGCGGGCTGGCCCTCACCAACCCATGGGTTATGCGGGTCGGGCCCGTGCAGCCCGCACTTCTGCTGGTTGGCATTTTGCCAACCCAAACCCGTAGTGTGCGGGTTCTAGGCTAGCCCGCGGGCCCGCATATTTTTTTGAAAAAAAAAAAGATCCTCTGTTTTGAAGATAGTCGAAAATATGAGATACATATATATGAGTTATTAAATTTACTTTCCTAGTATCAATCATTTATCTTATAAAAATTTAAAAACATAATTCACAATTTAAGAGATAAAGTTATTAAATTTACCAAACTTTATAAACAAAATATAAACTCAACCTCAAACAATCAAAATATAATAATTTTGTTTAAAAAAAGAAGGGAAGATGCTAAGATTTTTTCTCTTTGAATTGGGAGGTGTCAAGATAGGAGTGAACAACTTATAAATATTGTAAAATTATTATATGTAAAAAAAAATTTGCAGGCCAACCTGCTAACCCATGGGCTAGCTTGCATCAGCCCGCGAGTCATGTGGTGCTGGCCTGTGCAGCTCGCACTTTCACGGGTTGGGATTTTCCCAACCCAAAGGTTGATCCACCTAAAGTAATATTACCTGCTCTACCATTGATCAACATTTTTTTGGCGTACTCATTTTATGCATTCATTGTATCCTCCATAGAGGGTTGAGACTTAGAGTGTGTTTGGAACATCGATTGTCAATTGGACTTGTTTCAATTGGGCTTGTTGTGATATTACTTTAGATAAAAGCCAAATTATGTAATGTGATTTATGTTTAAATTGGTGATTGTCAATTGGGCTTTAGCAAAAATAAAACTTGTTTGAATTGACGATTGTCAATTGCGCTTTTGTGATAATGATAAGAGAAAAATGTAATTAAAAATTATAAAAAATTTATCATAGTTAAAGTTGAGAAATTAGACAATTAAAAAATGCACAATCTGATGAAAATAACATTACATAACCAATTGGATCACATGTTCCGTACAATTTGATCTCTAATTGAGTCACGAATTTGATTCATTTGAGAGAAAGATCGCTTGCCATAATTTGTCGTGGAAGATTGTTCAGCTACACTATTATTATCTACATCAACAAGATTCCCAGCTTCACCTTGGCGAAACACTACGTCTTCAATATCATTTCGCCTAATAAAATTATGTAGGGCCATTGTTGCACAAACAATGTGGACTTGTGTCTGATAGCTATACTTGCGCATATTTTGCAACAATTGAAATCGATTCTTCCACACTCCAAAAGTCCTTTCAATAGTAGATCATAAACTAGAATGATAAAAATTTAAGGTCTCATTAGCGTTTCTAAATCCGGGTTGGCAGCTAAATTCTGGAAGATGGTAACGCTCACGTCTATAAGGACCAAGATATCCAAGTTGTGTCGGATAGCCAGCATCAACCAAATAATATTTGCCTAATAAAAGTTTAAATCAATCCAAACTATTAGATTCATTAAAGTGTAAAATGAAAGTAATTGAATGGAAGGTGGCGGAGCAATACCTGCAGGTGGATGAGGGAAGTTATTAGATGGATTAGAAACAACATATTCAAACACACGAGCATCATGTGCAGTACCTTCCCAGCCCGCCATAACAAACGTAAAGCACATGTCCTAATCACATACAGCCATTACATTCTGTGTTGGATATCCCTTTCTGCCGATATATCTCTCACGGTTCGTACCAGTGATCACACACCTAATGTGGGTTCCATCTATTGTTCCAATAGCATCTTGGAAGTATGGATAATAACAGGGATCATCTTTTATTTTTGGGTGCCATACACTAAATTCAGGATCTTACGGTCTGATATTTTCCCCCGCTAGACTAATGCAAGCATCTAATACCTTGTGTAAAAGCCTACTGACTGTTTCCCCTGAATATTGAAAGAGCTCTTGAACCACCCTATTGCCTACTCCATGGCCGATGGTGAGCAAGAACATGGCAACCATTTCCTCGATCCCAATGTTCATTGAATTTTGTAAGCCATATTCGACCAATTTATGACACAAGCTATAAAAGACATGTTTTTCCACTCTAAACATGTCATGACAGCGTGAACCATGTGTTGCCAATATCTCTTGCACCCATAAATGACCTGTGCGTGTACTTGTTTTTCGCGGTTCTTTACATATGAAAGGCACCCAATATTGACAGATCAACGCAGTCAATCGCTCATACTCATCTACTTCATTATTTATAAGAGATATAAGTCGACACTGGTCATCTTCCTCCACCATGTTAGGTAAGTGTTGATTACTCGAACTTACCATTGATTATGTACCCTGTGAGTGTGATTAAAAATTCAAGTATGAGTAATGGAATGAAAAAAACTCCAAATAAGAACTTAATGGCATACAATAACTGGCATAATGTAGTTTACACAAAGCATAATGTCATGAAGTCAAATAAAACATAGTTTATGTACATCTAGGATTCATAAATCATAAACTCCAACCACGGAACCAAGAACTCCATGTTTTGTTTACAGAGTGACATAAACGTCTCCCGGTTAGTCTTATCCGTGATTAGCTTGATAAAGCGGTGATGAAAGCTCTTATCACGTACGACTTTCTCAATGCCAAGCAGTTCATTCATAGCAGAATCGACACTAATATCTTTAATAGCATCTAATGTTGCCGCTATGTCCTTGGATGTATTTGCCATCACACTAACTGTATCAGCGATTTGTCTTGAAGCTGGCATTTTCTGTTTCTTTCTCTGCCCAGACCCTTCACCCATCTTCCTCTTACCCCGACTTCCTGACTCAGTACCACCATTTGATGGAGTGCTTGTTGTTAAGCCAATGCTTGCTAGCTCATCCGTCACCCCGGTACTAGGCACGGGGTTAGCACCAAACATATCATCTTCACTGTCCCTTAAGCCTTCCTCTTCATCCATAGTGGGTCGATACTCATCCTCCTCGTCATCCTCCTGCTGTGTCTAAGGCTGTGTGTGAAAGAGGGTACAAGTACATCTTCGCCGCTTGCCATCGCATCCTTGAAAATTATTCTTAATTCATTCTCAAATTTAAGGCTTGTGTGCTTAAACTTTCTATATGCTGGCTTCTCCTGCATGCAAACAAGAAACCAAACAACAATTACTTCACCAAAACTAATTAGTTATGAGGGAAAAAAATGAAAGCTATAAGTTACAACAGTATTGTTTTACCTGTAATTTTTGCTGCCACCACTCATTTGTTGCCACGACTTTTTTCGTCACATGGTCTATGCCCACCCTAGTCTCTTTGATTAAAGAATCTCAAGTCTTGAAATCCTTTTTCAGGATATCTAACCTATTCTTCAATTTCTTTCTGTCATAATCTTACTCAGTCTTCGCATTAAACGTAGAGACAATAATTCCCCACGCTTTCTTTGAAAATGACTGCCCTCGGCGTTCTTTTTTGTATACTTGCTCAACGCAGCCGTTGACTAAAATCTCCGTTGTCTCATCATCCCAAACAGCTTTATCCATATTTCTATACCATTATTTCAACAATATTTCCACTGCAAACAAAAATTAGAATAGATAATAGAAGGTACCAAATGTGATGGCAAGAGGAAATAATGGGGATCACAGAAGAGACGTATTGTTCATATTTTCCAACAAAGAATCAGAAACAATTAAACATTATTTGGTAGCTATTTTATTATGAACTGGCGTCATCAACAAGACATAGTGGATCATCATGCCCATAGTTTTTTTTGTCAGGGCAGGGGCATCATGTCTTCTATTATTTTCAAATACCTTTTATCACTCTCAAGGGTACAGACAGAACGAAATGTAACAAATCGATATATATATATATATATATATATATATATATATATATATATATATATATATATATATATATATATATATATATATATATATATATTTTGACTAGAATGTAGCATAATCTCAATAAAGGCAATTTCACTTATGCAGCTAAACATCTGGTATGCCATGAAACCAATTAGCACGATGTCCAACTCAATCGCTCAATTTCAGCTCAAATGTCTTCGCCCAATTTGTATCATGAGGAAAGACATTTTGCTTTACCAATTGATAACTAATATACACAATCATAAACTTCTTCAACCAAGTAATTACAGCTGGTGCAGAACATCCATTGATGATTGATACATTAGAGTCACTTTAAAATAATTACAGTTGATGGTTAGGCTTTTAAACTTCAAATCCTAAACTGGATATTCAATCACTTAATAGTCAATACCAACAGTATCTCAGATGGCAGTTAAAAAACTTCATTCACTCACTTCACCTAAAATTTTAAGGCATCCTCTTTCCTCTTACCTCTGTTAAGAAATTGAATAAAACTACCTCTCTAAAGTGTCACGACAGACATGATTCATTCCACATTCACTAGCCCCAGATTTCACACAACTATAACAACTCATTAGTCTAGTACACCTTTATCCTCCCAAAGTAAAGGTCATTCCATAATCGCATAATTAATAACAGATACTAACGCATGATCTCTACCACCAGACATAATCATGTTATAGGAAAATCTTCATAACAATACACGACCAAGCATTAGACAACTTTATGGATTTGGTGGCTCCATTTTCATTTTGTCAAAAAAGCTCTCTGCCCCTCTTTTGCATCTCTTCTCTCATTCCCTCTGTTCGCATCTCTTCTCTCATTCCCTTCGTTCGCATCTCTTCTCTCTTCTAATCATGTCTATCTCTTGTACCTCATTCTCTCTGTTCCTATTCTGCTCTTTTACACAAAGCATATCGCATCTCTTCTATCTCATTCCCTCTGCAGTGATTTTTTTCTCTTTCGCATCTCTTCTATCTTATTCCCTCTATTCCTATTCTTCTCTATTTTCCTCTTTCTAAACAATTTACATATCCAAAACACAACCATTCAGTTGGTGTTCGAAGCACTGACCACATTTTGTTCTACTTAACACAAGAAGTTAAACAAGGCATATAGTCAAGCAACATATCACGTCGACGGAGCAGATCGACGAGAGGGACAAATAAAGAGAAATGAAACAAGATGAAGGTTAAATGAAGTTTCAAACCTTAGCAGCCAAATAGATCCACGCCGACGGACAAGATCCACAACCACAACACCTTCAACTGGAGATTACTTCAACGCTAGCCAAGTAGAAACAGATCACCGCTACCAGATCGGCCACCCCCAGAGCCAAGCCCGATGAAAACCACTGAGAAACGAACTGGCCGACTTCAATGGAAGCTATTCGGAGCTTTTGGTGCTGCAGCCAAAAACCACAGAGAGGAAGACCCACACCTGACGACACGGCATAACATCGATTTTAACACTACGCCGGAAAATGGGACACTACTATTCGGAGCTTCTGAAGTTGCAGACACCGCCGCGAGTCGAATGCTTTGTCGAAATGAAGAAGGGGTCGTTGGTATGGTATAACGAGGAGAGAGAGAAAGAGGGCATCAGGGGGTAGGTTAAAAATTTAAAATGCATTAAATGATTAACGGTAATATTTGATTGAGCTTTTGATACAAGCTCCAGCATTGAGCTTTTCACAAACTTGCAGGAACAGTGGTTAATTTCTCAAAAGCCCAATCTCTAATCTTATCAACCAAACATGAAAAAAAAAAACCACTGCTGGCAATTGGGCTTTTGTTTGCCCAATTGGCCTTAAGGGCACCCAAAAGCTGCAACTAAACACACACTTACAAACCCATTCTTTAAAAAGCCTTAAAAAATAGGGAAAATCTCAAGAAAAAACATTTAAAATAGGGAAAAGACAAATTAGGGAGTTCAATATCATAAATCCCAAGTTAGGCTTGTGGGAGGAATATGAGATTTGCAAATATTTCCAAATGATCAATTTACCTTGGTAGCATTTGGAGAGTTCAAATTGTCAATATGTATACTGAATTTGTTAATTACAATTTTTAAGTTGTTTTTCTCTATACCTAAGTTGATTACGCATTGCAATTAACAACTTCAGTATATATACTGATAAGTTGAACTCCCCAAATACCAACAACTTTGTAGTGTAGGTAATATTTTGAAGCCACACATGTCAGGCATCACTGACTACTTTGAAAATATTTGCAAATTCCAAATTCCTCCCACAAGTCTGACTTGGGATTTATGATACCACACTCCCTGAGTTATCTTTTGCCTATTTTAAATGTAGTTTTATGGGATTTTCCCTAAAAAAATATTTGATATCATTTGGTTACAAATGGTTGATAATAAACATGGGTGAATTGTGAATACGCCTAAATATCATAAGTGATAGAATACTTTCGATGATTAATTATATCAAAATTAACATTTAAAATAAATCTAATTTCCATGCATGAAATTGTTTTGTTAAAATAAAATTGAAACCTAAACTAGTAATCTGGAATAAATTACATCCTATATATTCAGTGAATAAAATCAATTTATTAATAGTAGAATGTTTAATTTGGAGTGCAAATTGCAATATAAACTAAATCTTATATGTTAGCAAAAAATTTAGATATCTAAACAGCCCATCAAACAGTCCAGATAAATCAAAACAAGTATATTTTGTATTAAAAAAATAAGTTAAATATTAATAATAAATGATTAATTAAAGAATAAGTGGTTTACTGATTTTTTTATTACGATTGTCATATCTCAAAAATTATAAGATAAAAATATCTACCTAGTATTACTCGTATTTCTTTAGTACTACTACTTCCTATGATTTACTATGAACCATTCCTCAGATTCGTTTATATATATATATATATATATATATATACATATATATATTTTGTTGCCAACACCTCAGATTCGTTTATATACTTGCACTACACGCGGACTTCAATATCTTGTTTTCCATTCAAAAGTACACAAACCCAAGTTTCCTGTTCCTGTAAAAGGCAGAGTTAAAAAATCATCGTCGTTCAGTGATCTTGCTCTTGTTCTGTGTTCTGCAGCAGTTTCTCCTTTTTCCTTTCTGTATTCCATGGAAACCCTTTCGAGCTCTGTGTTTAACGCTAAGATGCTGGACGCTTATTCTTTCCTCCGATGTCCTTCTTCAATCGGAACAGTTAGCAATCGAACTGGGTCACTGAAACTCACTGAGCGTTCACGATTCGTTGGCCTTCGTTCTTCCAATCTCTCACATGAGGTTCCCAGCGAAGGCGAAGATGGGAAGCCAGTAAATAATGGCTTTAGTTTAATTTCTCAAGAAAGTTTTCCTGAGGTAATTCTATTTATTTATTTATATTTACACTCTTCTAACAACTTAACTTGTAGGCATGTATTTATCCGTAAAAGGCTACTTTTGATGCCCGAAATTTATTCTTTTGATTGGTGTTGAACTGTTCTTGGTTGACATAAGGTGTATGCTTTTGATATAGAATCCGAAACGGGCCTATCTGTTTGGAAAATGTTGGTATTTAATGGCACCTTTGTTAGCAATATATACAGTAAGTTGTCTAAGTTCTGTTGTGATTATACCTCTGCATACTAAAACGAGTGAAACTTTCGGTTTTAAAGGAGAAGCAGTGTCCCTAACGTATTTGCTGGCGTGGTGTAATTAATAAACTCGCACACATGAGAAATTCCTGCAACTAAGATCTTGGTATTGTGGGCTGACCAGATGGTGTATTTTTGTATTTCTTTTGCTATTGGGGCTGTATTCATTTCTTATTGGTATCCGAATAAATGGATAAGTAAGGAAGGCTGCATGGAGCTAACAGATGAGACATAATATGCCTTTGATTTGGATAAAACAGTGTGGTGTAAGTTTGCCTTTTATTTTCCCTGAACAATAAATAATTGGATGGATAATCTGTGTGGTGACTCCTGTATTATGGACTGTTTGTTTAAGAAAGAGTGATTTTGAGTTAAACATGAGAAATTTGTTGGGAGAACAAGAGGAATGTGTTGGGGAAAAAATTGTTTTCAGCTTATTTGGAGAAGGTAATTCAATTAGCTTATCCAAGTAAGCTGAAAATAGATTTTCCAACAAATCTCTCATGTTTGGCTTAAGGTTCTATCAACAAATTCCTCATGTTTAGCTTAATTAAAATCAAATTTTTCTTAATATCAGGTTTAATTGCACTTCAGCGAGTTGAATGCCTCTTATTTTCTTCACCCCCAGCTTCTTGTTGTCATGGATCCTACAAGATATAATCATTTAGATGATTGCCTCTCTTCCTGCAGGTTAATTTAAGTAACTCAGACAAGGATGCAGCAGATCAGACATTGAAAATAGACGTGCCATTGACGGTTTTCCCGACCCCTAGCGGAAGTGGAGCAGGTGGTGGTACAAGAGCTGGACTTTTTAGAACTCCTATTTCTGGTGGTGTGCAGAGTGCTACCTCGGCTCATGGTTTACCTAGACCAGCCCGAGCAGTGCGCAATTTGATGGAACAGGTGAGGGGCTTGTCTTGCTAGTAGAACTAAAACAAGATATCATAAATCCTGCAATAGAGCATACTCTAGAACTAATTTGATTCATGGCTTCCCGTGATCATTTCTAATATACCTTTTTCCTTCTTTAATTCAAGGCTAGATTTGCTCATTTGTGCACTGTTATGTCTCGGATGCACCACCATCGGGAAGGATATCCATTTGGTACTCTGGTAGATTTTGCACCTGATCCAATGGGCCGTAAGTCCATTTACTCAATTAACTTATGTCCGTTTCTTTTAATGTATAGTTGATAGTTGACTTGCATATGAAATTCCATACTTGTGTCATTCATGTTTCAAGTAAGATCAATAGGAGATTGAGTTAGGAAGCCAAGTCCAAAGAATTGGGAACGTGAGAGAATTGAAAATAAGTGTCCTTAGAGTCAAGTTTGTGGAATAAGCAAATATACATATTTGGAACATGAACGACAGAAGATTCCTGCTTATTCTTCAATCCTTAAATAGAATGGGTTAAGGTTAATATGCCTGCAGCTATGGATTTCACATTCTTGCTGTAGGTGTAATTTCAAGTTCCAACTTTATGGTTACTTTAATGTTATATGGTTTCTTTGTAAACTCAAATGGTATTTTTGAATTGCAGATCCAATATTTTCATTTTCACCACTTGCCATTCACACAAGGAATTTGTTAGCTGACCCAAGATGCACACTTGTTGTTCAGGTTTGTGGTAAATTTTCCCTCTCGGACCTTTTATATTCTGCTCCTTGTTATTCTCCATTTATGGATTTTATTGATAGTTAGGTTTATTAGATACCTGGATGGAGTGGCTTGTCCAATGCAAGGGTGACTATCTTTGGTGATATCTATCCACTTACAGAAGATCAACAGGTAATTTGCTTACTGATTTGGGCTATCAGATCAGTAATTGCTCACTTGCATTTGGAATTAAACATAGCTTCTTTTAATTTAATATTCATTTGAACTTAAAATCATGATATCGACTCGTGCTTTACAGGAATGGGCTCATAAGCTGTACATAGCAAAGCATCACCAGGGGCCTTCACAACAGTGGGGCAATTTCTACTATTTTAGGATGCAGAATATAAGGTTGTTCATTCTTCAAACTTGACAAATTAATGTGGTTTATGCTTATTGCTTTGGACAAATAAGCTTTTTGGCTAACTCTACTTTTTGCGTGGACGTTCATAATTCCCTATATCTTTTGGTGAGCCAATTTGGAAAAAAAAAGTATTTACACATTGAACATAAGTAATGTGGATGTGGAATTAGGGATTATGAATTCTTCTCATTGTCTGGTGCAGTTATCATCAACTTGTATAACTAAAATAATTAATCCATTATTAGCAGTGACATATATTTTATTGGAGGCTTTGGAACTGTTGCTTGGGTGGATGTGAAAGAATATGAAACCCTTCAACCTGATAAGATTGCAGTTGATGGTGGTGAGCAGAACCTAAAGGTGATTTCTCTTAATTCTTACTTGGTAAAAAAAAAAAAAGAATAGAAATTCTGAATTGCACTGGGGTAAATCAGTCTAAATTTAAACAAATATTTATGATGACTTTTATAGCCTGTTAGCAGGGGCAGGTAAAGTTGTGATGGCATATTTGTCTTACTGACTGAGATGTAAATATAGAACTTGAGGGTTATTTTGATGGTTATTGGTGAAATTAAGGTAGGTAAATAGGAGGTTACTAAAGGCAAATAATGCCAGAATATGAATAACCCAAATGTTCAGGCCCCAAAAAAGAAAAATACTAAACCCAATGAAGGATCTCCAATAAGGACACATAATAATCACAAGTAAACCATTATAACATCTACTCCCAATTATGATGCAAACTGAAATATAAAGCCAACTGTTGGTTGACACTAATAAGCACAACTGACAATTCATAACATAATTGACCCATAACTGAAGCTCCTGAGTGGTCTTTTGTTCACTTCCCTAGTTCTACTTAATTTTAATGACCAAGTTACCTGTCCCCACTTCAATTTGACCCCTTTTTGTTTTGTACTATAGGTGATTATGGGCTGCTGTTCAGAAGGGCCAAGAAGTATCTTATCGCATTTCCCTTTTTATTTGATAAAAATCCAAAACAAGTTAGGGTAGTCTTTTCTTTTATTTTCCTTGATCCTCAGTCTAAACAATGAGGTCGAACCATTGAAGGGAATTCATATTGCCTCAGTCAGATCTTTTCCTATGATAAGATTGTAGGAGATTTTTGGTGATCTTAACTTTTCTTGATATGTTATACATGCTGATACAACAATGTATTCCTGTCTGGTTTTATGTATTTTGCTACAAGATAGATTCGAAAAATTGTATTACTACTATTATTTTTTAGTCGGTCTTTAACTTCTGCAACTATAGGAACTCAACGCTATCTTCTCAAAGCCCCTGAAGGAGCTTCTATCCACCGAGATGGAGGTAGATGATGCTGCTCTCATATCCATAGACAGCAAGGGGACTGATATCAGGGTTCGTCAAGGTGCACAGGTAAATGTTTTTTTATTTTTTTGACAATCCATTATTTGGGGTTCAAACTTTTTAGCTGCTGTCTAAATCAATCTGTGTCTTTTATGCAGTTCAACGTACAGAGGATACCGTTTGACGACGGCCAGTGTGTGGAAACCTTAGAAGAAGCTAAAGCTGCTCTTTGGAAGTTAGTACAGAGAGGACGGGTGTATAACTTGTAGAAGCAGAAAGTGGAATGTGCCTGACTATATCCTACCCTTAATACTAAGATGAGAGAGACGACTAAACTGTGTTTTTGAGTTTCTGGTCTCTCTCATTTTTGGCTCTAATAATGCTGTTCTTCGTGTGTTAGATGTCCATAGTCAACATACTCATGGACTTTCATGCACCAGATTGTATTATATCTAAGAAGAATTTTGGTGTGGCTAATTGGGGATGTGCTTTGCGGGCAAAGGACCGAATGCCCATTTTTGGAATAAGATGTTGGGAAATAGTATTATGCTTTTGCAACTTATCTGTAAGCCGTTAACTCTGATGCATTATCAGTAGTATTTATGAAAGAATCCTAGTATTAATTTCGTATAATGTTGATCGTCTGTGTGTGTGTCTGCAAGCCAATCAGCTTGTGTCTCGCCTTAGTGCTTGATTCAAATGACAATTGGAACCTTCAAGGTTGTTTTTTAAGCGTGATTTATAATATACGGGGTAATCATGTGAGAGAAGTTTTGTTTTGAATTTGCGTAGATAAGCACCTGAGGTTTTCATTCGAGATCCCAAATAAACACTTTAATGTTTTTGTTCTGTTGCTTCTCAAAAGAGTGAGCCTTGGAGTAACGGTAAAGTTGATAACTTGGAGGTTATGTGTTCAAGTCCTAAAATTAACTTCTCGGTTTGTGAGAGTCAGGTTATATACATCTCTCTCTCTCTCTCTCTCTCTCTCTCTAAAACGAATTTTGTGGGAGTTTTGTGCATTAAGCTGTGTGATTTTTATTTGCACCCCAAGTTTACAAAGAACAAACAAATTTGGCTAGCCTAGATTAAATGTTTTTGTTTTTTTCCGGTTCCTGTTTTTGTTTGCTGAACAAGATTGTAACTTGTAGAGGAAAAGTAATCAGTGTTATCCATTGAGTAGGCATTTGATTAAAAAATCTATCAGAAATAATTAAACCTTATCTCTAAATGCAACATATCAATCCAGATGCCGACGTATTCAACATCTTCTGTCTAGATTCAAAGCCTATTAATGTTCCCACAAGTTTCTTCTTTCCATTTTCCATTGTGATTTGAAGGGTTTTTTCTTTTCTTTTCTTTCTTTCTTTCTTTGTGCTTTTTTTTTTTTTTTTTTGAAACTTTGTAGGGTTTAGTAAGGTAAAAGGGGAGTTTTATCGTATCAATAATACTATATGATAGTGAATGTTGGGTTTTAAAAGGACGGTAGAAACATAAAGTGGTTGTGACTCAAATAATGTTGAAAGGGATGCGTTGTCATATAAGAAAAGATAAGATTCGTAATGAACATATGAAAAAGAGTTGACGTGGGATTTATTGAAGAGAAAATAATTGAAAACTGTTTGAGGAGGTTCAGACATGTATAAAGAAAATCATTGAATGTACCAATGAGGAGGGTAGATTAAGTAATATGGAGTTTTATGAAAAGGAGTAGAAGAAGATTTAAGTGAACACATAATGGAGTTATTGAAAGAAACCTCTTGGTTAACAATTTAACTAAAGATTTGAATATTGATAGAACTCAATAGCGTTATGTGATCAATGTAGGCGAATACACCTAGTTGATAAAACTTGCTTTTTTTCTTTTTCAGGGAAACTCCACCACCTGATATTTGACGTGTTTTTTTGGATCATGATCTTCTCAACTGAGCTAGGTATTTAAGTAGCAACCATTTAAAACAAGAGTACGTCATTTAATAGATTATCTCCTCTCCCAACAAATACCTTTCCGAAATTTAAACTTATCTAGTTAGTTGGTTAGAAAAAACTTGGTGAAACTTCATAGGGTATAAATGCAATTATCAATTGCACAGGCCTGAATAAAGACGCCTCCGACTGAACTTGACTGATGAGATTCTGATAAGAAGAAATGGTCAAATGGCATAAAAAGATTTGAGGGTTAGTGATAAAACATAAAAAGAGGCCCCAAAACACCAAAAGAAAAAAATGAAATCTTTTTTGGAAAAAAAGTGGAGTGTCCTGTCCAAAAACCGTGACCCAGAAGGGTGCAGAAGAAGCCGAAGTTTAAAAAAGGAAACTCGTAATTTCACAAACACGACAAACAAAATGGGCAACCCCACCCATAACCTGTCCACAATCAATCCCTTTCCAGTGAAGAACAAAATTTACCATTTTCTCAAACACCCATTTTATCAATTTATCTTCCAACCCAAACTGAACTCTCTATACATCGTGTAGTAGTAAGAAACTTTTAGAACTTTGAAAATAAGAATCGTCTTTCAGTCGTGTGTCTGGCCTCAGCCAAAGTTCAAAACCATAGATTAGATAGATCTAGCCATGGAGATGGAAGCGAATCAGAGCTATGGAGGATCACCAATAACAAACCTATCTCAGGACCATCTCTTCACTATACTTCTCTTCCTTCCCATAGATGCGATTGTGTCTTTATCCATGACTTGCCGGAGATTGAGAGCTCTCACTTGTTCCGATTCTTTGTGGGAATCTCTGTGTAGAAGAGATTGGGGTTGTAGATGCGTCGATGCCTTAAAGTGTAGCAGCAATATCATCAATAATCAGATTGAATTTCCATGGATGAGGCTCTATAAGCAAGTTTCTGTCCTAAATTCTGTTTATTGCCACAGATTGTGTGACCCAATTTCTCAAATGGATTTCCCTACTCCAAGAGCTTCTCACTCTCTCAACTTTGTTTCTGATTGTCTTGTTTTGTTTGGTGGTGGCCGTGAGGGAGGTTTGTTTCTCATCTTCTCTGTGCCTCTTTTCCACTGTCATAATCATGGTTTATGCTTTTTAGTTTATTATTCAATCCAACAGTTGATATCGCTGTGTTTGTGTTTAAAATACTTCTAATTTTGGTTTGTCCCCTTAATTTTGTGGAACTAAGAACAGTCGTTTAGAATATTTTAAGTATTCTTGTCAGATAATAGGGAATGGCACCATGCCATATATAATAATAAGTTAACAACATGCTTTCACTATATTTTATTGTATTGAACAATAAAGTTGATTTATGTTTCTTGTCTGATTAATGTGATTATCACAAAAACTTGTCATTTCTGAAGAGTTTATATGTATCATGCTCGAACTTCTATGAATCTTGGTACTTTATGAATTTGGTTCTCGAACATTTCACGGTCAACTTAACAGCATGTTTGGGATGGCGTCTGCCATCCCAAACATGGCTTTTTTTTAGAAAAGTATGGTGGCGTTGGCTTTTTAAAAATTAGGGTATTTTGGTTGGTGTTTTGGCAACTAAACTTTTTTTCTAAAAGTAGCTTATGAGAGAAGAAGCTCAAAAGTATGACCTTTTGAGAAAAAAAAAAAGTCATTTTTGCCACTGTCAATCTAAACACAAATCACATTTACAATCAAGGTATTAAAACTCAGATCGGGTATTG
Source organism: Inga laurina (assembly GCA_963855925.1). Classification (NCBI taxonomy): domain Eukaryota; kingdom Viridiplantae; phylum Streptophyta; class Magnoliopsida; order Fabales; family Fabaceae; genus Inga; species Inga laurina. The sequence goes on from OY979711.1 coordinate 16,235,991, forward strand.
AACCGGTTGAGGTATTGGGTTAAGGGCCAGTGGGTCAGACCAAAGTCAAACTGAAGCTCAACCCGGGCCAAACCGGTGAGAAATTGGAGATTTTAGACTTATTAGTATGAAATTCTAAAGAAAAAAAATTTAAAAAATTGATTTTTTTTAAAAAAAAAATTTAAAAACTTAGACCGGACTAGGTCACCGGACCGGATCGGTATGACGCCCGGTTCGGGGGTTCCCGGGGCGGACTGGCTGGTCCGGTCCAGGTCTGAGAACTATGTTTACAGTCTGGCTTTTATCCTATCTTAAGTTAATAATAATCATATTAAAAAAAAGTCACTTCTGCTACCGTTAACTCAAATCGGCTCTTAAACATTCAGAATTCTAAGAGCACCAACTTTATCTAGCATTCAAATATAGCCTTAGCCCTCTATTTGGGAGCACTTAAAATAAATGCTTTAGCGCCTTATAAGACAAAACTTCTTTTATATGTGTACCTCGTACAACGGAAAATCACTTAAAATAAACTAATCCAAACAAATAATTGGGCTAGGTTTGTGTATTGACTTTACATGGTCTCCCTCAATGAATTGGCTGTGTGAAGTCTCAATTGTTGTGTTATATGTGTCCTTAGGATCAGTATTGTGGAAAGAAGAGTTTTATATATATATATATATAAATATCTCGTACTTGAACTTCTCTGAATCATCTTGGTGCTTTTAGGATTGTGTGATTCTTGAACATTTCTCGGTCAACTTAAACAAATATAGTCTTGTTTGGGTACACTTAAAATAGATGCTTTTATACCTTATGAGACAAAACTCCTCTCACATATGCTCCTTGTATAATACAAAATCACTTGAAATAAGTTAATCTAAATAAATACTTAGGCTAGGTTTGTGTATCGGAATTTACATGGTCTCCCTCTGTATATTGGCTCTGTCAAGTCTCAATTGTTGTGTCATGTGTGTTCTTACTTCTTAGGATCAGTATTGCGGAGAGAAGAGTTTGTCTTACTTTTTCCATTTCTGTTCTTCTAGTATTGACTAAAACTGTAATAATTGATGTAAAAGGACGACATGTGGATGACACATGGGTGGCATATACTGGCAATGATTTCCGGAGAATGTTGAAATGGCATAAAGTACATTCAGGCATTCCAAGTGGGAGATTTGGGCATACATGTGTGGAAATGGGTGATTTCCTTGTACTCTTTGGAGGAATCAATGATCTTGGGAATCGTCAAAACGACACGTGGGTTGGCCAAATAACACACTGCAACAACAATGTCATCACATTCTCCTGGAGATTGCTCGAAGTTGGAGCCATCATGCCAACCCCGCGAGGAGCTCATGCTGCTAGCAGCATTGACAACAAGAGAATGGTCATCCATGGAGGAATCGGACTTCTCGGGCTTCGCCTGGACGACACATGGGTTTTAGAGCTGTCAGAAGACACAGACCACAACCTCTGCACCGGCACATGGCACGAGATCATGACTCATCCATCTCCTCCGGCTCGCTCGGGACACACATTGACGTGCATAGGAAGAAACAGAACAATCATGTTTGGAGGAAGAGGAACAGGTTATGAGGTGCTTGATGATCTCTGGCTTTTGGACTTGGATACTCAAAGTTGGCTTCAAATAGTTTATGACATACCAATAAATATGCCAGAAGGTGTTTCTCTACGCAGAGTTGGGCATTCTGCAACAATGGTATTAGGTGGAAGATTGCTAATTCATGGAGGAGAAGATTCTCACAGACATAGGAAAGACGATTTCTGGGTATTAGATGTGAGGGCTATTATTCCTTATACTAGTACTGAGAGTACTACTGTGCAGGCAACCAGTTCAAGCACAAGCAGGGTGAGATCAAACTCCAAGAGGATGATTTGGAGGGGTTGGAGATCAAACGGGTACGAGATGAAATGCAGATCATTTCATCGGGCGTGCGCGGATCAATCCGGGCGTTATGTATATATGTTTGGAGGGATGGTGGATGGTGTTCTTCAGCCTTCTGAGGCTGTAGGATTAAGGTTTGATGGTGAGCTCTTTCTTGTGGAGCTTCTTCTTCACTTGTAGGAAATAATGAATCTGTTGAGATTATTTGATAGTGTAGTATCTCCAAAAAAATTATCTGAGTGCTCATGTTCAGTGTAATAGTGAAGAATGAATTTGTTATAAATACAGTAGAAGGATAAAAAATAGCATGATTATCTTAATTTTATCGCACGTGAGGGATATATAGGCACTATAAGGGATCCAAATCGTACAGTGTTTCAGATTTATCCATGAACTGCTACAATATTTCAGCTATACTTGAGTTGTCTGAAATGAAAAGGAAAAGGAAAAGAAATCTAATTTCTAATCATTCATACCATTTGGAATCAAAATAAACCCAAAAGAAATAAAGCTGAGGCATTCTATCAAGATTAAAATCTGAAATGGTTAACAAGGAGTGAAACAAGGTTTTGCACAAAATGGTACTGAAGGGCTAGAAGAAAAAAGAGTGACATAAAAAATTGAGTAGACCCTATATTATTTATTTATGTTATAAAAATATATGTGATAAGAGAGAAGATTGATAGGATTCAGAGAGAAAATTGATAGAATTTCTAGAGAGAAGTTAAAGAGAAGTTCTTATTCAGTTCAACTAAAACAATCGATTACATGCCTTTATATAGAGTCAGAAATCGAACCCTGGTTGCATGACCATGGTTATATTTAACCCTGGTTACATGACCATGGTTACTTTATATCTTCTTTATATCATTGTCTTCTTTTGCTTTTGCTTGTGTCAAGTTTTCTTTTCTTCTTTATGTCAAGTTGACTGGAAGAGTAATATGAGTCAATGGACATTCACATATTTAATATTCATAACACTCCCCCTTGGATGTCCATTATGAATGTGCCTCATTAAAAACTTTAACTAGGAAAAACCTAATGGGATAAAAACCTAGCCAAAGAAAAGAGTACATCATTCATTGATACACCGTCGAGTGTTGCCTCATTAAAAACCTTTCTAGGAAAACCCAGTGGGACAAAACCTAGATAAGGAAAAAAAGAGTACAGCGTGTATCGACTCCCCTTCTTGATAATATCAGTTGAAATCTTTGAATATCCGAAGACCAATATCATGAACAAGTTTTTCAAAGATTATACCTAGGAGTGACTTGGTGAATAAATCTGCTAGATTTTCACTTGAACTGATTTGCTGGATATCTATTTCACCATCTTTTTGAAGGTCGCGAGTGAAGAAGAATTTTGGTGAAATATGCTTTGTTCTATCGCCCTTGATATAGCCTTCTTTAAGTTGAGCGATACATGCAGTATTATCCTCATATAGGATTTTTGGGATCATTTTGCCGGAAGATAAATGACAAGTTGTACGTATATGACGTATCACTGACCTCAACCACATACATTCTCGATTTGCTTCATGTATTGCTAGAATTTCTGCATGATTAGATGATGTAGCTGATATAGTCTGTTTCATAGATCGCCATGAAATAGCTGCACCTTCATATGTAAATAAATAGATAGCCCGTTTGTGATTTACTATCATGTGGATCAGACAAAAATCCGGCATCTGCATAACCAACCAGTTCATGCTTAGATACATTTGAGTAGTATAACCTCATGTCTGAAGTACCTCTGAGATAACGAAGAATGTGCTTTATTCCATTCCAATGTCTTCGTGTTGGTGAAGAACTATATCTTGCTAGTAAATTAACAGCAAATGATATATCAGAACTTGTGTGATTAGCAAGATACATTAGTGCTCCAATAGCACTAAGATATGGTACTTCTGGACCAAATAGTTCTTCATCACCTTCTTCACTAATTTCTCGGGGTTGGAATGAGTCTTTATCCACCTTCAAAGATCTTACAACCATTGGGGTACATAATGGATGAGATTTATCCATGTAAAATCGCTCTAGGACCTTCTTCACATAAGTTTCTTGATATACAAAGATCCCTTTCTTGAAGTACTCGATCTGTAATCCAAGATAGAATTTTTTTCTTTCCAAGTCCGTCATTTCAAATTCTTTCTTCAAATAATTAATTGCCTTTTGAAGCTCTTCAAGAGTTCCAATGATGTTGATATCATCAACATAAACAACAATTATAGCAAACTCACTATTAGATCTTTTCATAAAGATGCATGGGCATATCATATCATTTTTGTATCATTCTTTCAACAAATATTCATTAAGACGATTATACCACATGCGCCCTGATTGCTTCAGGCCATACAGGGACTTATTTAACTTAACTGAGTATTGTTCTCGAGAACTTGAATTGGATGCTTCTGGCATCTTAAGTCCTTCAGGGACTTTCATATAAATATCATTGTCAAGTGATCCATATAAATAGGCAGTCACAACATCCATTAGATGTAAATCAAGTCCTGCATCTACTGCTAGACTAATTAAATAATGAAAAGTAGTCGCATCCACTACTGGTGAATACGTTTCTTCAAAATCAATGTCAGGTCTTTGTGTAAAACCTTGGGCTACAAGACGTGCCTTATATCTAGTTATTTTTCCCTTTTCATTTCTTTTTCGTACAAAGACCCATTTGCATTTAACTGGTTTTACATCTTCAGGTGTAAGAACTACAGGTCCAATACTTTTCGTTTAGCTAATGATTTTAGTTCTGCATTAATGGCATCTTTCCATAGGGGTCAATCTTTTCTATGTTGGCTCTCACTAATAGATTTTGGCTCATTATCCTCATTATCATTCATTACATTATATGCTATATGATAAGCAAAAATATCGTCAACGTTGACTTCATTTCGATCCCATCGGATTCCATTCATGACATAATTTATTGAGATCTCATTATTTTCACATATATCAGGTACCTGGGTCTCTTCTGGGACTACAACATTCTCTTCTGGAGATAATATCTCTTTAGGATATGGCTCTTCTGGAGCTACTAATTTTTCTTCATTATCCTCGACTTGACTATCTATATTCTTTACTCTTTTTCTTTTTCGAGGATTTTTATCTTTGGAACCGATGGGCCTGCCACGCTTCAGGCGTGCTTTAGATTCATTCATAGCAAGTTGTCTTTCAGGGACATTAATTTTAATAGGAGCATTAGCAGCTGGGACATGTGACTTTGTCACTTTCTTTAGGTCAGTAAATGCTTCTGACATTTGATTAGCTAAATTCTGTAAATGAATTATCTTTTGAACTTCCAGTTCACACTGTTTTGTATGAGGATCAAAATGAGCCAATGATAATTCATTCCAACTAATTTCTTTACCTAGCTGTTTGTTTTCTCCCCCTAATGTTGGGAAAAGTGATTCATTAAAATGACAATCGGCAAATCGTGCCGTAAATAAATCTCCTGTGGATGGTTCTAAACATTTTATAATTGATGGAGATTCATACCCAACATATATTCCCATCCTTCTTTGAGGACCCATTTTGGTGCGTTGTGGTAATGCTACATGCACATATACCGCACACCCAAAAGTTCTTATATGGGAAATATTATGTTCCTGACCAAAAACCATTTGTAAGGGGGAAACATTTAGATAACTTGTTGGCCTAATGCGAATTAACATTGCTGCATGAAAATGGCATGGCCTCAAGCAAAAATTGGGAGATTAGATTTCATAAGTAAAGGTCTTGCAATTAGTTGCAACCTTTTAATCAATGATTCTGCAAGTCCATTTTGCGTATGAACATAAGCTACAGGATGTTCAATATCAATTCCAAGGGACATACAATATTCATTAAAAGCTTGTGATGTAAATTCACCAGCATTATCAAGACATATTTTCTTGACAGGATAATCAGGGTAATGTGCTCTTAATCTAATCAATTGAGCAAGTAATCTCGCAAACGCCAGGTTGCGAGAAGATAATAAGCAAACATGCGACCATTTAGTTGATGCATCAATTAAAACCATATAGTACCTAAATGGTCTGCATGGTGGGTGTATTGGCCCACAAATATCTTCCTGTATCCGTTCTAGAAATGTGAGAGATTCACTTTCTACTTTGCTTGGTGAGGGGCGAATAATTAACTTTCTCTTGGAACATGCAGCACATGAGAAATCATGGGATTATGTTATTTGTTTACACTTCATGGTATGTCCACATGAATTCCCAATTATTTGTCGCATCATGATTGAACCGGGATGGCCTAACCGGTCAGTCAAACAATAAATTCATTAGTAAACTTCTGGTTTACATTATCAAACTGCTTGTTTAAATTGGCAAACTTCTGGTCTGCATTAGTGAACTTCTGGTTCTCAATAGCATATGTTTCAATTGTGCTTATACATGTGTAATACAAACCAGAAGAAAAAATAGGAAAACTTTCTAATATGCATTTTCTACCAGCACCTATATTTATAATGACAAGATATTCCTTATTATTTTTAGTTGTTGTTTCTAAATGATATCCATTTCTGCGGATATCTTTGAAACTCAGTAAGTTTCTTTTAGACTTGGTAGAATAAAATGCATTATCAATGCATAATTTTGTTCCTTCAGGTAACAAAATATTAGCTCTTCCGGAGCCTTCAATTAAATTTATACTACCAGATATAGTCTGAACATTGACTTCTCGTATTACCAAGGAAGAAAAATATTTATCATGTCTGAGTATGGTGTGGGTTGTTGCACTATCAACGAGACATAAATCTTCAAGATTGATGCCAATAGGATTCATTCTTCATAAAAACATAATTAAAATTAATACATATGATAGAAACAACTTTAAATAAAATATAACAGTTAAAATTATATTAAGAAATCTGCAACATCCAAATAATTATTATCTATATCGCCATACTTAGAATTCTCACCCTGATCAACATGATTAACTTCAATATTTGATCTTTTACCAGTATTTTTAATTGATTCTTGGGTGCCTTGGTGTACGACAGGTACGAGACCAATGGCCCTTGCCACCACATCGATAACATGGATTATCAGTATATTTATTATGCCTACTGCTTTCCCCTTTTTGGTTCTTATCAGTCTTTTCCCACTTCTGGTAGGAATTTGAACCACCATGATATCGACCACGGCCACGCCCATGGCTGTAGCCACGCCCACGTCCACGTCTATGTCCACGTCCATGGCCACGGCCACGGCCACAATAAAATTCATTTGTTACTACATTCACTTCAGGGAATGGAGTTGAGCCTGTTGGACGAGATTCATGATTTTTCAATAAAAGCTCATTATTTTGTTCAGTCACAAGGAGATAAGAAATTAACTCAGCATATTTCTTGAAACCTTTTTCACGATATTGCTGCTGCAGGAGCAAATTGGATGCATGAAATGTGGAGAATGTCTTTTCTAACATATCATCATCAGTAACATTTTCTCCACATAATTTCAATTTAGAAGTAATTCTGAACATAGCTGAATTATATTCGCTTATAGATTTAAAATCTTGCAAGCGCAAATGCATCCAGTCAAAATGAGCTTTTGGAAGAATGACCATCTTCTAGTAATCATACCTTTCTTTCAAATTGTTCCAAAGGACAAGTGGGTCCATTACTGTTAAATATTCAATTTTTAAATCCTCATGTAAATGGTGGCGAAGAAAAATCATGAATTTGACTTTGTCTTGGTTGGATGCATGATTCCCTTCTTTGATTGTGTCTTCCAGACTTTTAGCATTCAGGTGAATTTCCGCATCCAACTTCCAAGATAAATAATTTTTCCCAGTAATATCAAGTGTCACAATTTCAAGTTTTGCTAGATTTGTCATGGTTCAAACTAATTAAAGAAAAAAATTAAAATAATCAAAATATGAAATGTAAATATGCAATATAATAACTGTAAATTCATAAAGATAATAAATAATTCATAAGGCAAGATAAAAAAATTAAAACATGTATGGCTTCAGGCCATGTATGGCTTCGGGCCATTAATCTCAAGATGAGAAATTAACTATTATCTTCAGGATAAAAGTTGTACATGATTTCTGGCCATACAATAAGATAAAGGATGAAAATATATATAGCTTCTGGCCATATAATAAGAAAAGAGATATGGCTTCTGGCCGTATAAGATAAAAAAAATGTATATAGCTTCTGGCCATATAATAGAAAATCAAATGGATATGGCTTCTAGCCATATTATAAGAAATTAAAACATTATGACTTCTAGTCATAATTTCAAGAATCAGATGTGTATGGCTTCTGGCCATAATAATAATAATAATAATATAAAAGAACTTGACAATGATATATAAATGATATAAAAATAATGACAATCTCCAATCTTAGCCATGGAACCCGATGTTATATAACAATCGGTAAAAGTATCTCTCTAATTTCATATAGTGGCTCAGATTATCCCAGATCTATAAAATAAAACAAGTTATATATAATCATTAAAGAAACCATAAGAATATCATACCTTCTTTTAGAGCTTCGTGCTGATAACGTGTTATAAAAGTATATGTGATAAGAGAGAAGATTGATAGGATTCAGAGAGAAAATTGATAGAATTTCTAGAGAGAAGTTAGAGAGAAGTTCTCATTCAGTTCAACTGAAACAATCGATTACAGGCCTTTATATAGAATCAGAAATCTAACCCTGGTTGCATGACCATGGTTCTATTTAACCCTGGTTACATGACCATAGTTACTTTATATCTTCTTTATGTCATTGTCTTCTTTTGCTTTTGCTTTGTGTCAAGTCTTCTTTTCTTCTTTATGTCAAGTTGACTGGAAGAGTAATATGAGTCAATGGACATCCACATATTTAATATTCATAACAATTTACACTCATCTCACCTTTTTTTATTTATGTGTCTGTTTTCACATTTACATGTATAAAATTATTTATTGGGAATCTTTATTCATGTGCAACCATTAAAAAATGCTTGTTGTGTGATATTTATATTTTTCTAATTACTTCCTCAGTTCTATATATAAGAAACTTGTTTTTTAAGTGGTGTAGTCCTATTTATATAAGATACACTTAAAAGATATATGAAATTTTAAAAATTTTTATTTCAATTGTCGATTAATTAGATGGTATCATAGCATTCATTATTTCTCATACGCCTCTTTTTTCTAGTTATTTTCTCCCCCATTAATGACATTATATTTTAAAAATAATTTTTTCCCCATATTTTATCAATTTTAACCAATTTCTTATCTACATAATTTGGCTATTTATATGATGGGAGGGAGTCTATTTTAACACTATTTATTTATTTGGAAAAGTAAGAGGAGGGAAGTTTGTTTCAACCATGAATATTATTTTGATTGTATGTTTTTTTTAGCATAATCTTTTTCATTCTGTGCACCAAAAAGTTCATAACCACACATGATTTTAGTTACAAGTCCAATCAAAAGAAGGACGATGATATATTTGAATCTGTGTTGGCTTTGATACCAAATCTTAAGAACTGCATTTTGTGAGTTGGGCAAAGTAGTGAGATGAGAGATCATCGGCAAGGAATGGTATCAAAGCCAACATTTTGTGAGTTAGGTGAAGTAGTGAGATCAGGGAGATCACCGGTAAGGATTGGCTCTGATTGTATCGTAGACTCGGGACGTATTACTAAGAAAGAAGGAAAGAAAGAGAGTAGATTACTTATCCCATGCATTGGAGGATCCAATGGAAATAAGCTACAACAAAACTGATAAGTACCTGCATTTTGTGAGTTAGGCAGATTAGAGATCGCCGGCAAGAAGAGATAGGGATCAGAATCTGAATCCCAAAGGAAACGAAGGGAGTGTCAAGGAAAAGTGGCAAATAAGCTACAAATAGGCTATGGCAAATAAGCCTACGCCACAGAAACTTTCTAGAATAAATGAACAAACTAACATCACATGCATTCCACTCCGTTTGAGTAAAAACGACAGGGTTCAATTTCTCTCTGAAGCTCTCTTTTAAGCATCTCTCAGAAGAGAGTTTCTAAGAAACCAATGCTCAGAAAAGTGACACGTCATGGGGCTTTTAAAATTGCACCTCAGCTATCCTTTTTGTTATAATCTCAATCGTTTGAACTCCGAACCCGATCCACACTACCTCCAAGACCCGAGACATATCATTCCCTCCCTATCATTAAAGGAGGTTTGTCCTCGCACCTTTCAATTGTAGTGGTATTTGAACCCGTACTGGCTTTGATACCAAATCTTAAAAAGAAAGCGTCACAACATGATTACTTCCCAAGAGGTCATGGAGCTTTTAAAATTACATTTTAGCCATCCTTTTTGTTTTAGTCTTAATCGTCCAAACCTGATCCACACAATCTCCAAGACTTGGGATATATCATTCCTTCCCTATTAAAGGAGGTTTGTCCTCACACCTTTCGATGGAAGTGGGATTTGAACCTTGCTGGCTTTGATACCAAACCTTAGGAAGGAAGTACCACAACACGAGGACTTCTCGGGAGATCACCCATCCTGGAACTACTCTCACATGAGCATACTTAACTGTTAAGTGCTAACCATCATGCTAAAAGCTTAAGTTGGTAGCAGAGGTGCATCCAATTCTTTTAACCTAGATCAGACATGGGTCTCCTAGTCTCCCACAACTTGGTGGTCCACCAATCCGAACCCGATCCACACCCTTCCCAAACCTAGGACGTATGATTCCCTTCCTCTTAAAGGAGGTTTATTCTCCCACCTACAGGTGTTCAAAGTTTTCCCTTCTCGATCTCCCTGTCTTGATCCCAAACAATTTGGGATTGAGAAAAAAATTTCTCTTGGGATCAGGAATGGGACTTCCCAATCCTAACTTTTTTTTTTTATCCCTGAATATATATATATATATGTATATATATTAAAAATTATGTTAAAACTATATCATGTATTCAAAGTTCTGTCTTTGTTTTTGGTCAATATTTGATAGGATCAAACTCCCTTTTTTGTTTTTGGTCAAGATTTGGTATGCGATATTAGTCAACTAATGGGCTAAGACCATTGACTCTTCATCTTGACTCTTAAGCTTTTGAGTCTTTCTGGCAGTGGCAAGACGAAGGAGTTCTATGAGGGTTTTTTTTACTTATTTGAAGTTCTTCAAAATTTTTGCGAACGAGATCCAAAGCATTTTTTAGGAATTCCCAATCGCTAGCGGGGACTTCCTAATCCTAATCGGGACAAGACTTTTTTAGGATCAAAATTGGGATCAGGATCGAGAATGATTTCCCTTCCCGAGCCTTCTTGGGGATCGGGAGAGGGAACAAGGTTTCCAGATCCCGTCTCGTCCTAAGAACACCCCTACTCCCACCTTTCGATGGAAGTGAGATTTAAATCCCATGCTAGCTCCGATAACACACTTAACTTTTTTCCAAGGGCTTATGTAAAGAGACAAAATACATGGAAATTATATAATCTCACATGGTTATTTATTGAAACACATCTGACTTGTTCTCACTTCTCACTATTAAAATTAAAAAGTTTCTCATTATTATCATTATGTATGGCTAACAAGATTGCATAATTTCGTATAATGGTATTATATATGTGACAGAAGAGAGACTCATATATATTTAATTTCTTATATATATATATATATATATATATATATATATATATTTCAATTGTGGTTTTAAAGTGATTAGGTACCTCTGTAAGCCCTTTTTGAGTCAGAAGGCATATCCTAACCCTGATAAGCCCTGAGACCCTACTAACCTAAACTTTTTTGTGGAAAAAAAGCGATTAGGCGTGTTACGTGATTATAATATTTACAATATACATGTATAGAATCCCTAAAATGATTGAGATTGCATTGGAAATGAATGGTTCCCTAAAATTATCTAGAGCACGAAAACGAGTTTTTTTATTTTCTTTTGGGGGAGGGGTTATTCAGGTCAGTAATGCAACAAAAATAAAGACATTTAGTTGAGTAGTAATAATTACAAAAAATACAAGAAGAAGAAGCATGAATACCTTTATTTGGTGAGTAATGATATTAATCATCCCACAACTTATTGTATTTTACATCGGTGCACACTATAACACCATCCCTCTAATCAACCTCTAAAGATTTGGAAATAACATTTACGAAGAGAAAGGTAAATATTTCTGCTACAATAATTTTAAGCATAATGTGAACACATAAGTGGTATATCCCAACTAATTAAACCACTGATCCTGCAATGTAGAGGATCCATACATGATACCTAAATTTCTAAACAACCTTTAACTCTTTTAGCCATTGGGTCTGTAGAGGACATAGATCAGGTTTTCCTTCTGCCACGGCCTTCTTTGAGATAGAATAAAACCAACCATTTCTCCATTTGAACTGTAAATTCAGCAAACAAATTAGTGAATTCACTTACGGAATTTCAAGAATTTTATACTAAGTTATCTTCTTTTACCTCCGGAAATATGCACATAAGCGCTCGACCATGCCTTCTTCGAATGTTAAACCCCTTTTTTGCAGCCGTTGCTAATGCTAGTTCTTCTATAAGTTTTGACACCTAAAAGTATAAACATCATTTAGAGAACGCTGCTAGTTCGGATTAGCTTATTTTAAATTTTGTGTCATACCAAGTAAATATGAGAGCAGAGTTTTGTTTCATAAAGCACAAAAACACTAATTTTAGGTGTTTCTATGAACAAAGATATCTTTTTTTTTCTTTGGGCCTCAATTTCATGCCAAATTTAACTGCAAAGCACAGTTCATCTCTAGTAAGCATTATTAGAACATGCATTTAAGTCAAACTCATCATAAAATGGATCCAATATTTGACCCTTCAGACCAACCCCGACTAAATAGATGAAAAATTTGAGCTTAATCCATGCAAATTTGAATGATCCCCACCAACGGAGGTTGGGTTTAGCGGAAGGGGCTAGCTCCTCACAATGTGGAGAACCAAAATTCGAATTCCTGCTAGGAGAGTCATATTTAGTGTTGGACAAAGTCTTGAACAGGATTGCTTCCAATAGAAGGATTCCTGTACCTAGCCAAAAAAAAAATCTGATTGATCCCCTCAAAATGGATAGAATCAAGTACACTATCAGTCCTTGCAATTTGACAAACTCATCTCAAAATGAATCAAGGGTTGATTCCCTCAAATGAAACTATAGCCAATCAATTGGAACATTGAACTTAACCCATGCAATCCTGATTTCAACGAAAATTCATATCATTCACTTTTTCATTGGTCAGCAATAAAAAATAAAACAAAATAAAAAAAGAACACGCCATTATTTGTGGATGACAGGAGGCATTAGGCTCCTGCACCTCCAAAAAAAATCCGGAAGAAAAAGTTGTATCCTGGGCCAAAAGCAACAGATGAGAAATAAAAAGATAGAGATCCCCTAAATACACAAATAGCATTGAAAATTAAACAAGTTACTGCTTACTGTGTTTTTTTAACTTAATTTCAATCCATTTAGTGACACATCTATACTAATATGGCCTCTTTAACACATGCATTCCCGATTGTGTTTTGAAATTACACTAAATAGCATCGACTAACTATAGGATCAACAGCAGCAACTGTGGGATAACTTCAACTCACACATTACCAACTTTCTTGAAACTACCATAGATATTTGGCCAAAGAATTAAGAATAAAAAAAACCAATTATTGAATAAAAATAGAAAAGATGGATTTACATCCACTGATATACATCTCAAACCAGTAGTGTAATTATATCCTCCTCTAGCCATATCACCTTATATAAATACAATGCTATCTCAAACAATTAATTCATCACCATACCACCACCACCATCTACAATTCCAAAAATCATCATTAAGAATTCATACTAGAAAAATAAAAAACTGGAAAAAAAATAAAAAGATCTGGGTCCTGCTATTCACTAGAATTTTCTCTCACCAAAATTTTCTCCCCTTTACACTCGGTCTTCTGCATAAAGCCTCATCCCCCGCTTCCCAGTGTTGATGAAGAGTGTGTTGATGAAGAGTGGAGAATATGAGAATGAGAGAGAGAGAGAGGCATCTAAGGGGACGCTAGGCACATCAACCCAAACTTAACTCTGATACCAATTATAGCATCCCAGTGCCTCACCCTCAATATTGTCTGCTTTGGGGTCACCATCACCCCCACGGCTTTCAAACTCATCGAGAGGGAGAGGTATCTAGACCTTTAGTCTTACTTTCCCCTCCACAGTCAATGTGAGACATAACACAACACAATCATGTAAATAAGAAAAAAAAAGTATAAAGATTGATATTCACTCAAAATAAGTGAGTAATGCAAACTATGATGAAAGTTTGACTCTGATCTTAGTAATAGATCATACGTTAATTCTTCAGAGAGACCGTAAATATGAATTGGAATTTCAAGTTCCGTCACATACAGTGACATTAGGTCACCAAGGAATGCATAAAAATATCAATTGGAAATATTGATTAGAACTTCAAGTTTCAATGTAAACAGTGACATCAAGTCACTGAGGAATGTATAAAAATATCTATTGGAACTTCAGGTTCCATTGAAGACAATGACTTTAGGTCACATGGGAATGGAAAAAGAACTTGCGGAGATGGAGAAAATAAAATAACAATTTCAAAATAAAGAGTGTATCAAAATATTATAACCTTACTAGAGCTTTATTCTGATAACATGTTATAAAATAAAAGAGAGATGAGAAAGAGAGAATATAAGAGTAAGAGAGAACGACTCTTATTCACTATCATGAGGTGTGTCAAATATATAACATATGCCTTCTATTTATAGACACAACTCTAATATACAATTATTGTGATTCTATAATCATTAGAAATAATGGAGGGGTAAATAGGAGATAATGTTGAATATGAACATCCACAAATATTATATTCATAACATAAACTACTATATGTATACAGTATTTTCAAGGGTTATTAAGGTGCTACAATAATCTTCAACTTTTATCAAAAGTGCAACAGTAACCATAAACTTTTAAAATTTGGGCAAAACTGTTAAACCTAACTTACTTTCATCTATTACAACGAGGAAAATTAATCTTTTGGCCCTTAAAGTTTTGAGTCACTTATAATTTAGTCTTTAGAGTTTGACTCAGTACAACTCACTGCCTGAATCTTTGACTCACTTGCAACTCAGTCTCTGATGTTTTTGAGTCATTCTATGTGGCAAAAAAATGTTAAAAATACTATTAAAAATTTTTTAGGTGGATTTTACATAAATTTTTAAAAAATAATCAGTGTCCCCTTCCCCACTGACTCAAATCCTCCTCTATCTCCGTTTTCTAGAAATCTTGCTGGGCATCTGCGGCGTCCATGACAGATCCTTCAGAAGCTCCTTTCAAGTATAAGGTGAGAGTGATTTTCTTATATTGAAGAACCTTCAAAATTATGAACATCATGTATATGTAGTTCCATTTGTCATTAAAAGGAGATATTGTACGTCACGTATGTTGTGAAGTAAGTGTGCTTTGACGTTTTCTAATCTCATCCTCTTCCAAGTGCTATTCACCATTTATCATTCAAAAGTTAAGAAATCTCTTTTTTCATAATGGCCTTTTCTTGTATACTTGGATGCTTTATTAGTGTTAAAAGCATCATAAGGGGCTTCAACCTTTTCTTCATTCTGAGTCATTTGCTGCCCTCTGGTGTTTCAAAAGGATCTGCTATGAACACCATGGATGCCCAATGAGGTTTCCGGAAAACAGGAGCGGAGGGGCATGAGAGTTGGTGGGGACAGGGATGCTGTTTTATATTTTCTAATTTACGTAAAATCCACCTAAGCAATTGCTAACAATATTTTAACATTTTTTTGCCACATAAGATGACTCAAAAATATTAGGGATTGAGTTGTAAGTGAGTCAAAAGTTCAGAGACTGAGTGATAATTGAGCCAAAAATTTAAGGGTAAATGTAACATCCCAAATTTTATTCACCAAAAAATATATTGTAATTATTTGAATAATTCAATATAATGGTGAATATTTATGAAATTTGGATCTTATGAATTTTGAAATATTCATAAGGAAATGGGCAAATTAATTCAAAAATTGAATTAAATTACAAAGGTGATAGCAAAATCATAATTTAGCCAATTTAGCCCAAGATTAATTATTTTCCAATTAATTGGAGTTAATTTCAATTAATCAAGGAAAATAAAGGAAAATGTATAAATTGAATATTCTTGGTAGAATAAATCAAGAATTGGGAAATTAAGGGGGATTATACATAATTCAATTATGTGAATTATGGAATGAGTGACAAATAATTTTTCCTTCCCTTCCTCTCATTATTTTCGTCCAACATGAAAAAAATAAGGGAGAAGAAATAGATTTAGTTAGAGTAAAGGGAAGAGTGGATGATTTGGGTAACTAGAGGGGATCTAGTCCCAATCCAATTGGACATAAATGATAGGAAGGCATGGCATAAAGTTGAATGAGTATGGCCTAAAGCAAGGGAGTATGATGGGAGGCATGGTGAGAGGTATGGTGTACATGAAAGGTGGAGGAATCCTAACCATTGATGAGATCAATGGAGTAGAATGCATGGAGAAAATTTATGAAGCCTCATCCTTTCCCTCTTGCCTTCATTTTCATCCAAGTCACAAGGAAAAGAGGAAGAGAGAGGCTTGAGAAATAGAGAGAAGAGGAGAGCTCAAGGAGGAAGAAGTCTAAGGTAGGTATTGTTATTCTTGTGTTCAAAGCTTCCTCTCTTGTATAATAGCTTCTCTAATCTCTTTTTCTCCATGAATTAACATGTTAGCAAGCTAATCTCAAGGTTGAGGAAGAGAAAGAGGAGATGTCTAGAGAGAGAAGATTCAAGATCTCAAGAGGTAACCTCACAAACCTTAGATCTAAAATAGTATGGTGTTATTGTTGAGGTTTGTGTTTGGTTTTGGTGATTTTTGTCAAGTTTGTAAATTTGGAAAGTCCTAATCCTAAGGGGTTATGCTGCCCAAATTTCTTTGAATCATGATTAAGAAATGTTTATTTAAGTTAATAAAGGATTAGAAGTGGAAAAGTACAAGTTTTAGAAGCTAAAACACAAAACTCTATTTTTCCAAATTTTGACCAATATTTCGGCCAGCACAGATCTGAGGGAAGGAGTTGGATTTTCATGAAATAAATGGTTCTATTGGATTCAGTGGGCAAAAATAGGTGGGGTTACAGTTGGGCACTTTTTCGGTAGAGGCCGAAAAAACATAATTACGAAAATGCCACTGAAATCCCTAAATTGGGGCTGTCAAGGGTATTTTCGTAATTTGACACTGAATTTGGTGATTTTGAGCCCGGAAATGGATTCCTTGGGCGAAAATAAGTCAGAATAGCCTTAGTTAAAATTTTGGGACAACGTGCCATCGGGCCGGGTACGGTGGGGCCGGGGTCCGGGGGTATTTTGATAAAATTTCACCATAGACTAATATAACCACCAGAAACACTATGGAAGTGTCTAAACTATACATTTGACGTTCTAGGACCGAGTAGAGAACCCAAGGCATTGGCACGCAAATCGAGGCATGTTATTCGAAGATCAGGGAATGGCGATTAAGGTAGGGAACTTACCTCTCCTGCATGTATTTGATATTTGTGCTGGTGTATTGATGCATGTTATTGCTTTGCCTGAAGATGTGAAACATATATGAATAATTGAAGCTCTGTTTCTGTTTATGCTATGGCCATACGTATGTTGATTGAAACATTGAGCAAGCAGATATGTCATTGTGTGAGCATGAGTTATGTAATGCAAGCATATCATGCATTAAGCACTTATCTTGCATGCATATTGGTATTACTTTCCTACTGAGATTCCCTAGAATCTCACTCTCCCCTACCAACAATTTAGACAGGAAAAGACATAACGTATGCTGAGAACAATAAAGAGAACCGTACGAAGGGGATTACGGTGGTGGAGCAAAGATGAGAAAGATGTTTCCGTTCACTGAGACGTGTTAAGACACCCATGTAGCGTTGTGAGGCTACGTTAATTGTAATTATCAAGTACGAACCCGTATGGGAAATTTCCGTAATCGTGCACATAATATCGGTATATCTATGTTATTCCTGTGTTGCCCGTTGAACTGCGTATCGTTTCCGCAAATACTCTGAAATAGGTGAAAATAAAATGAGGGTGTGACAGTAAAAAGATTAATTATCCCATTATAAGAAATAGAAGTTAGTTGGGTTTAATGGTTTTGCCCTAATTTTAAAAGTTTATGTTACTTTTACTTCAAAAAATAGTTTATGATTACCGTTACACTTTTGATAAAAGTTGAAGGTTAAGAGAGAGTTTGGTTCAGCGTTTTGGGAGGCAATAAGCCCGTTTTCATTGAAAAAAGTCCGAATGAGTTGGGGTTTTTTATTTTTATGTTTGGTTTAGTTTTTTAAAATTGCATCACGGGTAGAATAAACTACTTATTAAATAAGCCCCTCACTGCAGCTTTTCTATTAAGTCACTTGTTACGTAAGTCGAGATAAAACTTAGCTCACATATTTACCTCGTATACCGTAAATCACGATTTATAAGCACTTATTGTCCAAAAATAAGCTATCCCAAAATCGCTCATCCAAATATAAATCACATCACAAAAACTGACTTTTATATTAAGTCATTTTTAATAAGTCAGAATCATATAAGTCATTTTTCCTACCGCTATCTCAAACACACACTAACACATTAACCCTATTTTCAATGAAGGTGGACTAGCGGGGCCTAGTTCTCAATTTTTTTTAGTACAAGAAGTTTCTATTTATCCCTTAAATTTATAAAAAAGTATTTTCAGTTTCTTCAACATTAATATCATTAGTCTTATTAATGAAAAATTTTGACCCAATAAATTTAAATGGCGACTCTACAATTAAATGCAGATAAAACATGCTTAAAATTTAATCCTTCAATGTAATGTTTTTATATTTTGACATATGAGTTGTTAATGTTAAAAGATTAGATAAAACAACATCTTGATGGCAAAAAAAAAAAAAAGGGAGAATTGCTCAAAAATACTTTAGAGGCAAATTAATTGCTGATTGCTACCAAGCGTGCAAGTGATCTTCCGTGTGTGCAAGCGATCTTCCGTTTTGTGCAAATCATCTTCCGTGTGTGCAAAAGTCTTTCATATAAATGTGCAAGCAATCTTCCGTTATGTGCAAAACATCTTCCGTTATGTGCAATGGTAGCATTCAGCAATTAATTTGCCAAAAAGGTATTTATCAGCAATTCTCCCAAAAAAAAAAGATAAACCAACATCTTATTTGGTTTTATTTTAAATACTTTTTAATTTATAATTTTTTATTAAACATTAATATTGTGAAAATTTAAGTACATTACAGAGTCATCATTTAAATAGCATTTTTGGTTAATCTAACTACCGAAAAATGGATAAACATATACTTTAGTCTTTAAAAAATTATGCAAAATGTGTGTGTGTGTGTCTCGCGATAAAATCCAAAGGACGCCATATGAATATTTTGACTTTGTGGAATTACGAATGGTTGTATAGCTTTTTTAACATTATGATTTGTATTAATAATATTTTAATCACAGTTTTATTCCATACTGATTCAACAAATTATAGCACTAATTCAGGCAATCAGCCCACGGAATGAAGATTTCTTTAAGAAAAAGGTTACTTGAAGCTGTGGGAATTATTCTGACCCAAAGAAAAAAGAAGCTGTGGGAATTACAGGTAAAAAAAAAAAAAGGCTGTGGGAATTAAACTAAGAATATCAATTACCCATTTGCGAAATACTCCATAATGCACAACAAAAGCTTGAAAGTGTGCAGAACAAAAGGGAAGGATATTATCAATCCTTTTTTCATTTGTGAGTCCCGTGGAAGAAATCCACTCCTTATTTATTCACAAAACAATAATTTTTTATTGTTTTGTTTGAGTCTATGTTGTTTTGTATAGTGTCATGTTTGTTCTTTGTAACTGGTTAAGACGCTGGTATATTGGATTCTATTTTTTGGGTTAGATTTTTTTTTTTTTCAGCTTGGACATTTGCTCCTTCGGCCCTTGTTCCACATATTTAGATTTGTGACAATTGCCGAAGTATTCCTAATTATAAAATTTAGAAAGAATAAAGAAAAAGTCTTTTAAAATTTTAATATTCTAAATCAAGTAATTTTATACTAAAATGAGCTGTGAATTTCTTATCAAGCGTAATCAATCCCTTATCAATTGTGGAAAATAATTCTGGCAAAAAAAAAAAAACTGCAGAAAATAAGCCTGATATAGGATTTTGAAATTTTGAAGGGCTTTTTCCGAGAATTTTTCTAAAATCTATTACTTAAATGACCTAAAATTTGTTTAATGACTTAGGTGCAACATATTTTTAGTTGGTGTGATTCATCTTCTGCTGCGTGCAGCGTTATGTTTTCAACTATATGCACAACATAAGATATTTATGTATAAATAAAGATATGTTACACACAGCTGAAGATGAGTTGCACCCGCTCAAGGACTTAGATCTTTAGGTACTTTTGGGAGATAAATTTTACAATGGGAGATTGCTTTTTGTAATTTTTCCTAATTAAAATCGTATGATTTAAAAAAACATGAAATATTATGATTGTGATGTTTTAAAAGGAAGAATGTTAAAGAAAAATTAGGCATTATGATTGGTAGGGGGTAGGATGGTGTGAAAATGAGGATTGATTTGGTGACAAAGAGGAATGATATGTCTTGCAAGAGAAGCAAAGCTTGACGGTGGATATGATATGTGTCCTAAAAGTTCAAGTTTTTATGGCAGTTATGTTGTTTAAGTGCACCAACCACTTCCAAAGTTACTGTACCATACACTCTTCGCCTCTTGATTTTGCCTTCTTATCACAATAATAAGAAATATTATATTATTAGATGATCTCGGTTACATAAATCACACAATATTATTTTGTTCGATCAATGAATTTTCTTATCACTTCGTTAGAAAATAACTTTCTTTTTGTTATAAGAAAGTTTAAGTAAATTGGTTCTTAAAAATTCACTGAGGTTAAATAATATCTCTAAGGTTAGAGATTGTTTACATAATTACTTACAGATTGTCTGCCAGTAAAATTCTTATATTAGCAGCGAGATTTAAACTCTACATTAAATAATCAGTGCTTGTGTTTTTGTACTCATGATATATAGTGTTGTGGTTCTCATCATTATGATAAGATTTGAACCATCTAATTTTTTTTTTTAAAAAAAGATCCAAATTATCTCAGGACAACGCACTACAACTCACTTTAATAAAAAATAAATTAACATTAGCTTTATAAGAAAATTAAAGTCTTGTATCCACAATCACAATATACAGAAAAAATTTCACAAATAATAATTCCCAACACAATCAAAATTCACAAATCATAGCCAAAATATTATTCTCAATTCCCCACAAAATTTTCAATCACAATTCGTATTTCACAATAATTAAGAATGGAGGGAGATTGGTTCAACAATTAACAAAAAGTTAGGGCAAAGCAAGTGTTTTTTAAAAAGAAAAAGGGAGCCAAACAAGTTGGCTATGGTCGCAAGCCAGACCGCTCTTCTTTATGGGTTAAACAGATTAACTTGGTCATCAATTCTAGAAACAAATTATTTTTCATAATTATTTTTTTAGTTTAATGGCAAGATGTAAGTTTGTGTATATATTACTTATTTTACATTGTCATATTTTGGTATTTGCTATATTAAGTAAAACAACATTATTTCAAAGTTTAGGCTAAATGATATAACACAATAATAGACTCAGATCAAAATAGACTATTAAAATTTTGCTAAAATTAACGTTAAAATTTACTTACGTAAAATTCAAATTGAGATGGAGCAAGTTCAATTATAAAAAATAATCAATTAAATATAATGTATATATACACAAGAATTTGAATGGGAGATGAGTCAAACCATAGAATTAGTGGTGTTTTTGTGAAATATTTAAAATGTTGTTGGAAAGAAAAAAGAGAAAACAAGAACATTAAAAACAAACATTACATGAACCAAACAAGCTGAGATCAAACATGCCTACTTCAAAATGGGCCACATTTTTTTAGCTCTTGAATAAGTCTGTCAGGCATTTTCTTACTAGTTTTGGAAACGAGTTACTACTTATAATTTTTTAATTCAATCACCATTCACGTGGTGTATATTTTTACAAAAAAAAAAAAATTGTTGAAAAATTTCCAGTTGCAAAATTTATTACTTAAAATTATCTAAAGATTCAGTATATAGAACCCCTTAGAATCTTCTTTCTTAATTTTTTCTCAGAATTCTTTCTCCACTCTTAGACCAAAAAATAAAAAATAAAAATTGATGGCTCAAATATAATATGTTATAAAGTTATTATTATTAATATTACTATTATGTTTATAAATTAAAATTCATTTCCATTACAGATATGAATTGTCGAGATTATATTTCAATAGTTAAATTTATTTATATTTTAGTGATATTATTATAATAATTTATAAGATATTATATTTAAACCATTTATTTTTTATCTAAAGATGGAGAAAGGATTCTAAGAGAAAAAAGAAAAAGAAGATTCTGAGAAGATTTAAATCCAAAGATTCATGTCTTTGAACAAGTGCAACTCATCTTTAATTATGTGTAATATATCGTTAATTATGTGCTTATTTGAAATAGTTTATTTTTTACTTATAAGTATTTATAAATCGTGATTTACAGTATATGAGGTAAATATATAAGAGGAGTTTTATCTCGACTTACATAATAATAACTTTTTGCTAAAAAAATAAGCGATGCCAAGCATACTATATGTGTAAATATTTTTTATTTTGCATATAATTAAATATAGGTTGCAAACCAGAAGAGTTGTTAAATCCAAAGATTCAGTCACATTTTATTTATATTTACTTATTTTAATTTATTGTCTATCATTGTACGGTGCCATTTCCTATGTTAAGTGTCATGACATTTTGACCAAAAAAAAAAAAAAAGTGCCATGACATGTCCTAAAGTTTACACTATGACGTGACACAATAACTGAATTACAAATGCCGCATCAAAACAAAACCATAAATTTTTTAAATAAAATTAATATAAAAATGCACTACTTATGCAAAATTTGAATGTGAGAAGATAGAATAAGTTCAATCATCTCTAACAAATAACTAATTATATAATACATTTTTGTTTCATTTCACTTTTTATCTACATAATTATATCAAGAATTTGATTCGGAGGTGAGTGACAAGTAGAGGTGGTGTTTTTTAAGGAAATATTTAAAATGGTGGTAATAAAGGAAACAACAACACGCTGGCCGAGCAAGCAGGGATCAATTAGGCCTATTTCAAAATCTGGGCACTCAAATCCACTTTTTTTTTTTTTTTTTTTTTGTGTGCTGAACTTGGTTCATCCACCAGCTCTAGGAAAAAAAAATTATTATCTCTATTTTTTATTTAATCATATGATGTGTGTTTTTATTACTCCAATTCTAAATGTAAGAGTTAGATGACTAATACATAGAGATTATTAGTGATATTTGTTAAATAAATTAGTATTTGTAAAAAATGTATTAATTTTCTTAAAATATCCTTCCAATAATTTGTATTGGAAATAATCCTATTATTAAAAATCCTTCCTTAGATATGTGCAATAATAATACTAATATTTTAGGAAGAAAATTATAATTTTGGATCAACGGAGTAAAGTGAAATATTATGTTTAAGACTAAAGCAACCCCTCATTAAGTTTTTACATTTTGGGAAAAAAATCACTTATGTTAATTCATTGTTTGTCATTATGCCACGCCATTTGCTCGATTAGGTATTAAGTAAACAGACATTATTTTGCTGTTCCAAAAAAATAAAAAAACAGACATTATTTTAAAGTCTAAGCTGAACGATATAACATAATAATAGATCTCCAAACTAACCATTATTTTTTAATAAAATTAGTCTAAAAATTTACTAATTAGGAAAAATCCGGATTCGAGGTAGTGTAAGTTTTATTATCTAGATAATTAATTATATAATATATTTGAAAAGTGAAAAGAACAAGTGTATAAAAATAACTAAATCTTACATTTATTGTATTTCACGTTTTATCAATATAATTATGTCAACAATTTGACTTGGAGTATGGAGAGATGAGTGGATTGTATTAGAAGGGTGGTTTTGAGGAAATAATTTAAATGTTGATAGTAATGAAACAACAACAACACACCTGCCAAACAAGTGGGATCAAATAGGGCTATATAAAAATGAGCCAATTTTTGGCATTCCAATTCACTCTTTTTTATGTTCTCAATGAACTATACTTATTACTCTCTCCGGTCTTAATTATACGATAACATTTGAGAGTTAATCTTAGTTCTAATTATAGGATAAATGTTTAATTTTTGTCAAATTCTTCCCAAAATAACCCCTATTGATACTTTCTCAATAATAATTTAATAAGAGTAGATCGGAAGTTGTTGAGGGAGATTAATAATGCCGGATTGTGTGACAGTTTGGAGAAGTTGTGTGTGAGGCAAGAGAGGTACAAGAAAAAACAAAGAATCAATATAATTAAATACTCCATCCGGTCCTAATTATAAGATAAAGTTGAATTTTTTGGAGAAATTAAGGAAGCCAATTAAATTACTTTAGAGTGTTTATATTTTTAGTATCCTTAGATTATATATTAGTTTATTAGTCAAATTAATTAGTTTGGAGAAAAAAATAAAAATAAAAATACTCTAAAGTAATTTAATTGGCTTCCTTAATTTCTTCAAAAAAGTCAACTTTGTCTTATAATTAGGATCGGATGGAGTACCATTTTAAATTTTAAATAAGGATATTTTAAAAAAATAAATATGATTAACTAATTTAACCACTATCCTTAATTTCTCCAAAGTTAGGTAAATATATCCTATAATTAGGACCGGAGGGAGTATTTATTAGCTCTAGGGGCAAATTACTACTTATAATTTTTCAAATTTAATCACAAGATGCATGTTTTTATTACTTATTTTAGGTTACATTTGCCATACTAACTAAACCGACATTATTTTAGGGTCTGGACTAAATGGCCTAACGCAATAATGAACACAATCCAAGCAATCAATGATTTTTTAAGGATGATTGGTGAAAATTTTCTATTTAAAAATCTTGTTGGATGGAGAAATTCAAATTCAAGTATGATATTTTTTTATACATAAAATCCTATGGAATACCAATACTTTCTATGTATAAAAATATATAAGTTTCTTTTCGCTAATGAAAGAAATTTTCACCAATTTTCTCCTTTTAATAAAATTTCACAAATTATGCAAAATCCAATCAATGACTTTTTTTAATGAAATTTCACTAATTATGAAATATCTGAATTTAAGATCTATAATTAATAGTGACTTATACCATATATGTAAAAAATGAAAAATCAAGTGGAAAGATGAATACATTTTAGAAAAATTTTGGGGAAAGTTTGCTATTGAAAATTTTATGGGTGAGAATGATAAATTATCCATAGAAGTGGGGTTTTTTGAGAAAAAAATTAAAATATTAAAACAAATAATAATAATAATAATAATAATAATAATAATATCTTTTGGTCAGTTTGGTGGTTTTGGCCGGACGAGACAACCTACCAGCTGTTGCGGCTCTTTGAAGAGAGAAAGAGAGAGGGCCTTCCTTTTTTTTATGTTGCGACACACTCACAACACGAGCGAGAGGCCAAAGCCAAACAAATGCTTCACACAGAAATGGCGAGTGCTCTGAAGATGGGATCTCACACCCTCACTCACCACTCCCGCCACCACCACCACCACAACCACAACCATCTCTACTGCCACCGCCATTGCCATTCCTCTCTCTGATCCACTCTCCCTCCTCCTCCTTCTTCCCCTCTTCTTCTTCTTCCTCAGGTACTCTTCTCTTGCTTACTCAACCTCTCATTTTTTGTTCTTCCTTCTCCCCCATTTTTCAGCTTCAACCTTCATTAAGTTTCTCCTTCTTTCTGTAGATCTTCATTGCATCTTTGCTGTTCGACTTAGCGTTTGGGTTTCTTTTGTTCTTCGATTCGAAATGTGAAATTTGAATTGATTTTCCTTTTTTTGTTGCCTGGTGTTTTTCATGATGATTAGGTTTCTTTTGTACTTTCTTATTTTGTAATTAGTAAGAACTCTTAATCTCATTTTAGTAAGGGTAACTTTTGTTATCACTAATTTTTCTGTCTGTTTTGGTGCTACGTGGGTACTGAAACCAATTTACGGGTGGAATCAATTCTATTTTAGAACAAGGGCTTCATCTTTTTTTCCAGACATTACAATGCCATTTTCATCTAATTTTAGTCTAGAAAGATCTCTAGATCTCGGAGCAACTTTCCTTTTTGGCTTTTCCTTTTCTTTAGCCCAATTTTCAGAGATCTGTGCTGCCTTGGGGCCGAAATTTCTGGTTGGGTTAGATCTGCCGATAATATATTCAATTTTGTCTGAGCATCTGCTCATCTTCCATTGTTACTATGGTGATGTGTTCTTCCGTTTACAGATGCTTTAAAATCGTTGAGCTATCGCCTGTTTACAAATTTTGGAGACTTGCTATACTAAATTCACATTGTGGTGCCTATTAAAGTATTAACAGTTCAGTCGCTAATATGAATCTTAAGGTCTAGATGCTTTTATAAGACTGACCTAGCTATTCTACGTTTTCCTTCTTTTTAAGAAAAAATTAGTACAGGTGGGCTGTTGGCAGAATGATTGAATTTATTATGGAGAAGAGATGTCTACGCATCACAGGATTTTTAAAACCTCTATTTAGGGAGGAATCAAACGCACTCAGTGCATGGGTCAGTGCAAGCTTGGCTCCTTGCTTGCTAATTTTAAACAAATATACATGATAGTCTCTCTCGATTCTTTGCGCCTATACTTTCTTTGCAGTGATCTAGTTTTATAATTTTAGATTATGCTCCTATTCTCTTTCAATATTTTGGCTAAATTAATCGAATCAAATGATCATATTGTTTATTTTGACATGCTGATCGTGTATAGAAAATGTTGACCCTGATTATTCTC
This sequence comes from Inga laurina, assembly GCA_963855925.1. Taxonomy (NCBI): domain Eukaryota; kingdom Viridiplantae; phylum Streptophyta; class Magnoliopsida; order Fabales; family Fabaceae; genus Inga; species Inga laurina. Next base: position 16,262,849 of record OY979711.1, read on the forward strand.
TGTTCTTGGCCAAACAAAAAGAAAACAAGCTTTCAACTCTAAATTTGCTGTTTGATTTCTCAGATTTTAATGAGACAAGGGTTTGGGTACTGTGCTTTTTGTCTGGATAAATGTCGAAATATCTGTACATTGAACTCAGGATTTATAAGCAGAAGTATATTAACATTGCCTTTGCCCTCACTATTTGCAGTGTTACTTGGAATATTACTTCGGCACCCTAGTACTACTTCTTCAGGTGCCTCTTTTGGGCCAGTTTGAAGAAGCCAGATGGGTTCTAGATTCCCATCTCATCAACTTAGTAATGGCCTGTACGTATCAGGCCGGCCTGAACAACCAAAAGAAAGGACTCCTACAATGAGCTCAGTTGCAATGCCCTATACTGGTGGTGACATCAAAAAGTCAGGAGAATTAGGGAAAATGTTTGATATCACCGGTGATGGTTCTAAATCTAGAAAATCTGGCCCATTAAATAATGCTCCCTCAAGGACTGGATCATTTGCAGGCGCAGCTTCGCATTCTGGACCAATCACGACAAATGCAGCAGCTCGTGCTGTTTATACTACATCTGGTAATCTATCTGCTTCAGTCTCAAAGAAGACCAACTCTGGTCCATTGAATAAACATGGGGAACCAATTAAGAAGTCATCCGGTCCTCAATCTGGAGCGTATACGCGCCAAAACTCTGGTCCAATTCCAGTTCTTCCTACCACCGGCCTTATTACATCTGGTCCTCTAAATTCATCTGGGGCTCCAAGGAAGGTATCTGGTCCATTAGAGTCTACAGGATCTATGAAATCACATAGTTCCTCAGTTGCTCACAATCCAGCTGTGACTACAATTGGCCAAGGTGATGAATATTCCTTCATGAGGAACTTCCCGAAGCCAATACTGTGGTCTGTAATTCTGATATTTGTTATGGGATTTATTGCTGGTGGTTTCATTCTTGGAGCTGTCCACAATGCTGTCCTCCTCATTGTTGTTGTAATCATGTTTACTGCGGTTGCTGCTTTATTCACCTGGAATAGTTGTTGTGGGAGGAGAGCTATTGTTGGTTTCATTTCACGTTATCCTGATGCTGAGCTCAGAACTGCCAAGAACGGGCAATTTGTGAAAGTTTCTGGGGTATGTTATAAATTAATTTTACACATGCATGTATAGTGCAATTAATCCCTAGAATTCATGCAATTCCATGCCTAACCACCCATCTCCTCTGGATTCCTCTTTATGGTTTTTCTCCTTCCATTGATTGGACTTGCGATTTCCATGCCTCATCACCTTCATAATTTATGACTTGAATGGTTGACTGGTGTATCAATGTGACTGTTTTATGTTACTACATGTGCATGAACGAGGGAAATGGACCAATAATTTGTTTTGTGTGCCTTTTGAAGGTGGTTACCTGTGGTAATGTTCCACTTGAGTCCTCCTTTGGAAAAATCCCTAGATGTGTCTATACATCGACAAGTTTGTATGAATACCGAGGATGGGGTTCAAAACCAGCCAACCCTAAGCATCACCGTTTTACATGGGGAATCAGATCTACTGAGGTAATTTAAATAGTTGTCCTTTTTTAACAATTTGATGAAGTAGTTTATTTAGATTTTGTTCTCTTGTTTGAGCATATAATGGATAAAAATTGAATTTGTAGACTTCTCTATATCATTGGACGACTCAATACTGTTGTTTATGTTCAGATGCATTTAGGGTTATCGTTACAAAGTGAATTTTCATGTCCGATGTGATCTAGGCATTTGGCAAATAGCTACTTGGTGGAAATTCCGGGTTCAAATCATTTAAATTGTTCTCATTTGCGGGCTAGACTTGCTGGGATGAGGAACTTGTGTATTTTGGAAATTGTAGTCTAATATCTTTGAGACTTGAGATTTTTTTCCTTAAAAACATTATTTTTAATTTGATGCAGAAACACGTGGTGGATTTTTACATCTCTGATTTCCAATCTGGATTGAGAGCATTGGTTAAAACAGGCTATGGTGCAAGGGTGACTCCTTATGTTGATGATTCTATTGTAATCGATGTCAATCCGGCTAATAAAGACATGTCCCCTGAGTTTCTTCGATGGCTAGGAAAGAGAAACCTTTCAAGTGACGATCGTATGATGCGATTAAAAGAAGGGTAAAGTATTTCTTTCCCCCTTGGCTAGAGCTTAAACTTCCAAGGTCATTTGTTGATATGAATTAGCCATTATTGTTGGGGGATAGAAAACTGAATATTGTTGCTACGAACGTAAATCATTTGAGGTAACTCAGTATTAAACTGAGCAAAAGCAAGATCAAGATGTTCTTATGAGATTGTGCAATGCTTCTTTTGTAGGTACATCAAAGAAGGCAGCACAGTTAGTGTGATGGGAGTTGTCCAGAGAAATGATAACGTGCTTATGATCGTGCCGCCACCAGAGCCTTTGGCAACAGGATGCCAATGGACTAAATGTATATTTCCAGCTAACCTCGATGGTATTGTTTTGAGATGTGAAGATACCTCTAAGATTGATGTCATTCCAGTGTAGCAGAAGCCTCCGGGTTAGGTATTCTTCCCATATCAAAACTTGATGCTTGTTTGTAGCCCAAAGTGTGACGGCTTTACAAGTTTTACTTCTTTGGTTCACACTAAAACTCCTAGTTTGTTGTATAGCTAATGGTAAATCTTATTCGTTTATTTTTACTGAGGATGTGGTTTTTCATGTAGTGAGATAAGTTGTATTTCCCAGAGGAACTTGCTGTTTATAACCAAACCAATGGTTGGGCTTGGCTTGGCTTTACACCTTGTCTATACTCTCTACATATGTCGAAGTGTAAGGAGGATACCTAATAATTTTGTTTGTTTTGAGAATAGTATATCAATCAAATGAACCCAAAAAACTCTGTAATTATGTATTTAGCGTTATTTACATTCAGTAAAGTTATTGAATGGGATTTTTGGCTAACAATTTATTTAAAGATTTAGTTGTTGATAGAGTATGATAATGCCATGTGGTTCATGTAGTTGTCTCTATTTAATAAAATAAGGCTTGTTGTAATGTAAAAACAATGGCAACATAGCTCCCCGGTCCATGTTTCACATGCCATTGTATAAATCCATCTCAGCTTTTATGGAAATTGTTTGACACGAGTTGTTATTTCCCAACTTAGTTGAATTTTTAACAGATGATTTGCATAAACGTCTTTTAAAAATAAAAAAGGGGCGCTACTTTGCAGATGCTTGTATGTTTTTCTTACGGATATAGAAGCCTAGAAGGCGTCGAATACAGATATAAATTTAATATCCAGAGAAAAAGAAAGGTCTCGAACCAACTAATGTTTGAATTCTCAGTTGTTGGGAAAGATGCTCTCATTTAGGGCTTGTTTGGTCTGAGAGGAGGGAAAGTGGGCGGAGGGAAAATTTTTTTGAGTTGAATTTAAAAAAATTAGAGAAGTGGGGTTAAAAATTTTTAATTAATTTTTCTTAGTCTTTTATCTTATATATTCTCTTTATTAAAATTTTATTACCCAACTTCTTCAATCTTTTAAAATTCAACTCATAAAAATTTTCCCTCCTCTCCCTTCCCCTCTAAATTCCTCATACTAAACAGACCCTTAGGGCTTGTTTGGTACGAGGGAATGGGAGGAAAAATGAGCAGAGGAAAAATTCTTTTGAGTTGAATTTAAAAAAATTAAAGAAATGAGGTTAAAAATTTTTAATTAATTTTTCTTACTCTTTTATCTTATATATTCTATTTATAAAAATTTTATTATCCCACTTCTTCAATCTTTTAAAATTCAACTCATAAAAATTTTTCCTCCCCTCTCTTCCCTTCCAAATCCCTCACACCAAACAAACCCTTAGGGTTTACAGTGGCTCATACATGATTGGCCTCAACAAAAAAGATTACGTTTGTTACTAACACATGATGTTGGTTGATGTGGTAAGTGGCTTCATCTCTAGAAGAAAAAGAATACGAGTTCGAATTTCAGAAAGCATATTTGTCAAGTAAGGTAAAAAAATCTTTGCGCTTTAAGTCTCAAAAAGGAAATGACCCCAAAAAAATGAAAGGTACATGTGTTGGAAAAATTTAAAAAAAAAAAAAAACAAAGAAACGGCTTCAACTTTCAAAGTCATGGGTGTTGGAATAATCTAATATTAAAGATTCCAAATACATTGTATAAATCCCATAAGAAAGAATAGCAGCGGAAGATTGATGAAATACTTCTAGTCATAGTGATTCTGCATGTAGTATCTCATAACCTGAGAACTAAAAAGTGGAAAAAGAGATTAAAAGAAAATAACACAAGATTCTTCTAACAGGAAGATGAGGCATAGTGATGGCCTAGGAATAGCCGTCACCCGTCAGGGAACCCCTAAGAAGCAAATAAGTGGGTTTTTCACGTTACTATTCTAAAACTTAGCCTACGCTATTTATAACCTCTCATCAAGGTTTTTAATAGCTTACCAGCTAGCTAGATAACCCTAAACCAAATCTCATGTGGACCACAATCAGGAGATATTTTATCCAAAATACATTAAACTGATAATATTTAAAACAATTAGATAATATCTAGAATATTTAACATGATCAAAATAATAAACTAGAATATCCTTCATATGATCAATAAATAAATATATCTAGATATAATTTTGAATAAACAAAAGGATATAATATTATCATTGTAATAAAATATCTAACAGTCTCCCACTTGACCTGCAACTTAACGTTATTTGATGAGTAAGGTTCATTTAAGTAATACTACAGGAATAATGGCGATAAGTCCTCTTTGATCGAGTATTACCTTCCATACATCACAAATAGTACCCTTACTTAATGGGTCAAAACTTCATGAATAAACCCAAAACGTTTATTCGGTTCCAACTTAAATGTTTGCTAAAATCTCATAATTTAGGTACCAATAATTGAGATAACAAACTTTAAGTTGAATTTAATCACCTAATAATGCCTCATCTATAGAGCCAGAAATACGGGTCGGCCCTTCATGAGCTCAGTCCTAAACGGGCCGGCCCATTTAGGCCCGCTTCTTAAAAAGTCCCATAGTTTTGAAGCCCGTGGCCCTATAGGGCTGGCCCTTCATGGGTTCGGACCTAAACGGGCTTAAACTTATTTTAATTCAAACAAAAAAAATTTCAATTTTTACAATTTATTTATTATTTTACTTTAACTTGAGATACATTATTTTTAAAACTTATAAATTTTTAATTAAAATAATCATCTAATGTTCAAATTAGCTTTTTTTTTAAAGTTTAAATGAATAAACCATTATAAAAATAAAATAATCAAACCAATTAATAAGTGTTTGCCTGTTATTAATATTCTATTAGGTACTTAGGTGTCTCTCATATTGATAATTTGATATAATGATATTATATTTATTAATATATTTAAAAAAAAATATTAAATGGGCCTAAAAGGGCCGACCCTACAGGGCTGCAGGGCTGGCCCTTTTAGGCCCGCTTCCTTTTTTAGTCTCTATATCATAAGCCCGATCCTTGAAGGGCTCGGGCCTACCTGACGGGCTCGGCCTGATTTTCCGGCTCTACTCATCTAGATCACCAAATGTGATCCATTTCTAATGAGATATTTGATCCTTTTGTTTTCTCTAAAAAGCATACTCTTCATTAAAAGGATATATGCTTTATGTGTTTATAACTCATTTGACTCTATGGTCATACAACACCCTTAATTGGTTTGAATTAATTTAATAATTCTAAAACCCTATGATGAAATTCTTTAATTGGCAATCATGTAATTTACCTCCAAGAATGATTAGGTCAAGTAATACATGGTGGAACTAAGCAATCAATAACTATTTAGCAATCTTATACCCCTCCATTATGCAACTTATTCAGTAAATGTAAAGATATATCATAATGTTAACTCTTTTATAGTTAACGCATCTTATAAGACTAAACGAGCTAATCATTCTATAATATATAAAGCATGAAACTTAATGTACAATTGATAATGTACCACATGACTTATAACTCTTCAGTTATTCAAGCAAAAATATGCTTGACAACCCTCTTAAAATTTCTTTGTAGTGGTGTTGCCGATTTGTGCGCATATTTAAGCAAGCCCACACCTTAGAAATTGAATTAGAAGGAATAAGATGATATTAGAGACACACAGACAATCTAATCATATTCCCATAACAGATGTTACTCTCAACAACCACCATTATCCATGAATGTTCAAATGTTTGTGATCGTAGGTTACTTATGATATTCTTAAATATTTTTGAGAATAAACTCTTTATATATTCAAAAGAATACCACACTTAACCTAGTCATATCACAACTTTGAATAATGGTGACTTATAACGCCTTAAATCAAAATACACAAGCTATAAATGAATCATCATTGTGTACCATATAGATGACTCAACTATCACTAATCCAATGATATAATAAAACTTATGATATTCTCAACATAGTCTTGTATCACATCATAATACATTAACTATTATTATTATGAGATTTGTTCATGACAAAATGAACTTCTAATTTTGTTGACTAAATCCCTTTTATTATTTATGTGACCTTCTTTACTAATTTACACATATATCTCTCCTTGTGTCTAAAATGGAAAGACACCAATGACATCTCAAATCAAAATAGACATTTAACTACTATGAAAATATGGAGAAAATTATACATGAATGTCAGAGGAAATACCTCACAAAATTAATTCCTTCTTCATAGAGAAGTTATAGCAAACAACTTTATTTGTGTTACTTAATGTTGTATACTAGCAACTTTACAAATAAACTTATATTGTTGCTTACCTTACATCTATCATGAATTAATGCCTACATTTAGAATTCACGATTACTTCTCGATATTTTTGTTCTAGTCAGATTTTCTGAAGTACATCACGTAATAACCATGAATTGTCAAATTTTAATCACCATTGGTCTCAACTAAATCTATAGATAGATTGAAGTCTAACAAGGTGAGTGCCATGTAAAATCAATGTTCTACCATTAGATGTGGGAGTCCACTATATGTGATCACTCTTAATGAGTTTAATCACTCCCACTAATTTTGGCATTCCTAAACAATATTGCATTTCAAAATACTACACAAAGCTGTAAATTAAAATGGACAACTTACTTTAATTCCTAAGAAATCTATGCATTTTCACCAAAATATACAGTCTCAGGATATTTTCCTACCATTCTTTCTTTTATAAGACAATTCTATGTAAGAGTATATTTTAAATCGAGCTTCCAACCTTCAGGATTTCAAAAGGATTTAAACATATATTTTGTTGGAATCTATTTAAAATATACATAATTGTTTTAGTGTATCCTTTAAGAGAAAAACCATATCATCCATTATGTTTCTTCTTGCAACAATTCCACCCGTATTAAGTGAGTCCAAATATGAAGAAACTTTATATATGGATTATATTCTAGTCCACTAATGATGTACTTATCATGTTACATATCTTTTCCAACTAATTTCACTATATTAATTTGTTTATCATATTAACCACCCAATTTTGCTTTATACTCTAAATGCGTCAAATGACGCTACTCAATTATAAAGTAAATAGAATTTGGATATTGTGAAAGGTCAACTATAAGGAGAGATAAATTATTTCACAATTATAACATAATCAATATAACAAGTGTATATCCATTATTGCCTTAAATCAAGTCTTTTAACTATAAGCACATTATTCTCCATATGCCTAATACTTTATGACTTTGGAACTGGTGGCTTGATAGCTCTAATTTAAAATCTCATTCTTTTTCAAGTATGAGCAAAACTTATAAATGCATATTTTTAATGAATACCTAATATCCATACATATACTTATGAAAAGAAGTAATGGCTCATGAGATAATAAACTAAGGATCTTTTCCACCAAATTAATGGAGGCATCTTACCCTATTATGGACAATCACTTTATAGTCAACAAAACAATATAACAACAATTAAGAGAATTTCTAAATTCATCCTTTAGCCTATAAACAACCCTTGACTTTGCTCTATCTTTATGTACTGGTGATGACTAGCTCTTAATTGAGATTAATTTAATGAGACAATTACATCTTATAATGTTATTTCACCTCTCATACTAGTATCTTTGAGTACTAGAACTTTTCTTGATGCCAAGTTTGATGAAGAAGTTACATTTTATCTCCTTCTAGGCTCAACAACTATCTCTAACAAATTCTAACAAACTAAGCAATTAAATATAAAAATTATGCTATAAGGTCCAAGTAAAATAGAATCATGCTTATAAAACAACTATAAGAGGAAAACAAAAAACCATCACAAACAAGTGTATTTTTACCAATGTAAATCATATAATTATAAATTCGTATCACTAAGGGCTACTTGTGGATAAAAACATTAGCATAGCATGAATTTATCTCGAATTGGTGAATCTAGAACGCAGTTATATTTTCTAATACCTGTGGGCTACTTAGAAAATATAATATCATACTATTCCACCCTAATTAAATATATGATTATAATTATCTGCTTGTAGACAAAGACAAATTATAACCATACATTTAATTATAATTGATGTTTTTTAAATATTTGCGTGAAACGAACAAAATAAAGTGTATGTACCTAGTGAGGATGCTGTAGCTATTCCTCGATTCTACATACTTATCACAAAGACATCACACCATTTTGTATACTAATTGTACATATGATCATAATTTGATATGGTAAAACCTCATGTGATTAAATACGCATACAACATGTGCATAAGGATGTTGTAGCTATTCCTTAACAAAATATGTATGTTAATCACTAATATCAAATATGATCAATTAAATTCCATATATATACACAATATCAATGAGAATCTTAATTAATTAATTTAATCAACTTGTGAAGATTGATATTATAAAGTCCATATGAGATTATTTATACATGTTGTAAGAGGGCGCTAAAGCTACCACTATAGCCTATAAGTTAATCATAAATATAAATAATGTATACTTAAATTCTGTTTATGCACAGCTTTATGGAGGACTTTACCAATTAATTTAATCAACATAAGTGACTAAATACAACCCTCCCACTTTGATTAAATTAATATTACCCATTAAATAGATATTTTAAAACATATAAATGATTATATACACATGCAATAGAGGATGCTGTGGCTATTCCCCAAAATGTATGTAAATCACAAATATCAACCTTGTGCATTTAAATTCTAAATATGCACAAAAATTTAATGAGAATTTAATTGATTAATTTAATTAACAAAATGTGATTAAATAATCATCTTAGACATGTTTTCCCACTATTTTATGCATCCAAAAATTATTCAAAATTAATTTCAACGTATTTCAAATTGAATATAGTGTTGCAAAATTCGAAAGGTTAAATAATTGTCTAAAAATAATTATCTATATATTTAGACAATTAAATAACATCAAAAAAATGATTTTTGAAAATTTTCCAGAATGTGAAATAGCCAAATGATTTTCCGCAATTTGAACAATTAAATTTTCACACAATACAACATAATGCTAAACAGATAAATCAAAACTCCAACTATAATCTATTTAGCCCACATTAATTTCTGGAATATAAACAAAATAGCCCAAAAATGCAAACCCAAAACTAAGGTCAAAACCACCTTTTCAGAAATTAAAACCAATGAATTAATGGCTCAAAATATGATTTTGAAAATAGCCAAAATTATCCAAATTTTAATAGACTTGAATAAAACGTAACAATAATTTCCTGATGCAAACGTTTTAGCCCAAATAGAACCAAAATTATTCAGATAGTTTTGCTTCGGCCCAGATGCAGGAAGCAGATTTGTTTTATTAACTGAAAAGAAATAGGCCCCAAGGGTCAAGCTGTAACGCTCCAAATTTCGATTAAGGGCTTATTACAATTATTGAGAATGATTGTGTGGATTAATGTGGATTTGAGATCTGAATAATTATTAGAAATGCCCAACACTCTATATTTTAGCATAATTATGTGGCAAGATAATTAGTTGGGCTAATTATTGAGGTAAGGGTGCATGGATAAAGAAAAAGGGAATTTAAATTGTGTTATGTGGCAATTTAAGTAAATATGCGATAATCAGTGAAAAAATGGAAATCATCGGTTAATGAGTTAGTGATTAAAGGAGAGATTAATTACTAACAAGAAGGAATGAGAAATGTAACTAAATGACTAATGGAATTGGTTAGTGTAACTAAGTGGAGGATTAGTTGTGAGGAGATTGCATGAGAGAGTGACATGTGGCATTGTTGTGTAAGCATGATGAGAGTTGTTGAGGAAGTCAACCAAGCATGGTCTCATCATTTTCTCTCTCTCCCTTCTCTCCTACAATTCAGCTGAATGAAAAGAGCATGGGAGCCCAAATAATTATCATTCATCTCTTTCCATACATTCAACCTCTCTCATTTTCTCTCCCTCCCTCTCTCTTATGTGTATGGGGCAAGGGATGGGCAGAATTTCTGCCTTCATCCCCATCATTTCATCACACTTATCTCTCTCTTATCGCCCCAAGAATTTCGTGCAGCCATTGGAGCTTGAAGAGGAAGAAGAGCTTGAAAAATAGGTAAGATTTTGACCCTTCTAATGACCTCTAATGGAAAAACTCCCTTCTTCAATCTTATTCCTTATGTTGAGAGCTTCAATTCTATGGTTTTAGATTTGCCATTGGTGGTGATTTGAGTTTTCAAGGAAATATAGAGTTTGGAAAATCAAAGAACTCCTTGGAAAAAGTTAAAGAGGTGAGTGAGTTGAGCATTTTGATATAAGTTTTGTGGTCATTTGGTTAAGTTGGAATTTTTGGGAATTTAGCCCTATTTTCGAAAATTAGGGTCTTGTGGTGTTTGAGTTGTCATCGTCATGGATATGATATTTTGAGATGTATCTTGGATAAATAGAAGTTGATTGGAAACTTAGAGTGAAAAGTTGCAAGTTTGGTCAGTGAAAAACTCTGTGCTGGCAGTGGTCTTGCAAGGACGTTTTAAAATAGAAAATGGTGTTGGAAAATTATGAAACTTTTCAGTCTTAAATTTCACATACCAAGCTTCAAAATGGACATATAATTTATATAATTTCGACTTTTGATCTAGGATTTATGACTGTCCAAAGTTTGATGTTAAATCTAGGAACAATTCTGGAGCAATGTGAACATTTCTTAAATTCTGTATTCTTGTGGTAATTTATGGTAATGGTCCATATTTTTCTAGTAAAGGGGACTTAAATATATTTCAATGGGCTTTGGGATCACCTCATTTCGATTTTTCTAGAATTAGTTATAATTTTTGGAAGCTAAGACACAAAAGTTTAATTTTTCCAATTTTTGCCTAAACTTTCGGCCAGCACTGTTCTGAGGGGTAGGATCTGGTTTTACCTGAAATATATGGTTCCATTGGATTCAGTGAGCAAAAATATGTGGGGTTACAGTTGGACACTTTTTCGATAGAGGCCGAAAAAGCATAATTACGAAAACGCCACTGAAATCCCTAAATAGGGGCTGTCAAGGGTATTTTCGTAATTTGACAGTGAATTTGGTGATTTCAAACCCGGAAATGGATTCCTTGGGCGAAAATATGTTGTAATAGCCTTGGTCAAAATTTTGAGAAAACGTGCCATCGGGCCAGGTACAGCGGGGCCGGGCCGGGGTCCCGGGGGCATTTTGGTAAATTTTCACCATAAGCTAATATAACCACAAGAAACACTATGTAAGAGTCTAAAATGATACTTGAATAGGTTATGACCTATTTCTTGTACATTTAATATTTTAGGATCGAGTCGGAAGTCGGAAGCCTGAAGCGGCACGTTTTACGAGGCACACTAAAAAGGGTGGTCTTTGATATAGTACTTTCCAACCCTTTAGGCATTTGTTTGGGCTTCTAGTAGTCACCTAAGGGACTTTAATGATAACCAAAACTATATGTTTTGAAGTCATTTGAGTATTGGATTAAGTGATAACGCGTTGTCCTTAATTATGACTATAGGATTCGATATTTGCCCGGAACGTAGAAGGTCTACACCTAATCAAGGACGGAAAGAACAAGGTAGTGACACTTTATCCTATATCATGTTTAATGCATTGCTTGTTTGTATTAATCATTGAATACAGAATAGGGGACGTGGTGAAAGCCCGGCCTTAAATATTGTTGAGGGGACGTAGCGAAAGCCCGGCCTTGAATAGAATAGGGGACGTGGCGAGAGCCTGTCCTTAAATATTGTGAGGGGATGTGGCGAAAGCCCAGCCTTGTATATTGTTGAGGGGACGTAGCAGTTAGCCCGGTCTTGAATATTGTTATGCTGCATTGTGATATATGCTTACTTGCTTTGTTTAATTATTCATCATATACGTAAACTGTTGCTACTGGGATTCTTTTAAATCTCACTTTTTCCAAATAACATTTTAGCCAGGGCAAGTGAAACTCGAGACAAGCAAGTGAATAGGGACGACTAGGATTGCCGGTGGTAGTCTTAGTTTCTTTTGGTTTTTGGTTATCATTTGGACAACTGTATGTATATATTGGATTGACCATAGATTTGTAGTTATTGTATAATCCCCGGTATGGGAAATTGAGATGGGCGATGATGCCTTATAAAAATTTTGGATTAATGATATTATCCCGGGTGAATGTCAGGCATTTTGTTAATACTCTGATATTGTATATGTGATAAACCGAACAAGCCAATTGTTTTTATTTAAAAATGAATGGAGATCATATTGTACAAGTGTTGCAAAAAGTTTTTAATTATCCCGAATCTCTTATTCAATTATAAAACGTATTTAAACACTAATTATGACCTTGATGACGGCGGGGGTTACACAAGCCGAGATGATGTTAGATCTATAGAAAATAAAATAATGATGGAACAGGCCCTGAATGTCTCAGCCCAATCAAAAAACAAGCAAAATTTGAAAAACTGAAAAGCTGAGATACACAGGCCCAATAATATGGGCCAAAGCACCAAACTACCTCAACAAAATAAATAAACGCAGAGTTTCATTGTGGGAGACAAAACGATGCACTCTGGGTCATCTTCTTCATAGAGTTGGGCTAGATACTGAATATGGAACAATGCAAAACGATATGGGCAGCAATGTTTTTGGTAAATGCAGAAAACCCAAATTGGACAACCCTTGTTGTGAATTAAAATGAGATGCAGCAATGAGACCATTGGTACAATGATTTCAACGGTGAAATCATTAAGGAAAAGAGGCGAAACTGACCTCACAAAAATTCATCAAAACCTAATAGCAGAGAAACATATCCAATACTTATAATGAACTTTCAAATAGAATAAAATATTCACAATGGATCATATATAAAGATTAGCAGGATCGAAGGGAATAAAAAAAATTATTTCCCAAACCCATGAGATACAATCAAACCGCATGAAGCTCAAACAAAAATACACATTGATGCTAGTTGATAATTTTTCTAAATAGAAAAAGATAAATCCATATATGCATAAAAAAAATAATATACAAAAAATACTAGGCAGAGGGGAATTGGAAAATCTGCTCTGATGCCACATGTTAGAATAATCCAACATTAAAAATTCCAAATACATTGTATAAATCCTATAAGAAAGAGTAGCAACGGAAGGCTTGATGAAATACCTCCAGCCATAGTGATTCTACATGTAGTATCTCACAACCTGAGAATTGAAAAGTGTTAAAAAAGATTAGAAGGAAATAACTCAGAATTCTTCTAATGGGAAGATGAGGCACAGTGATGGTCTAGGAATAGCCGTCACCCGTCAGGGACCCCGAAGAAGCAAGTAAGTGGGTTTTTCACATTACTACTCTATGACTTAGCCTACGCTATTTATAACCTCCCATCAAGGTTTTTAATAGCTTACCAGCTAGCCAGATAACCCTAAACCAAATCTCATGCCGGCTACAATCAGGAGATATTTTATCCAAAATACATTAAACTGATAATATTTAAAACAATTAGATAATATCTAGAATATTTAACATGATCAAAATAATAAACTAGAATATCCTTCATATGATCAATAAATAAATATATCTATATACAATTTTGAATAATCAAAAGGATATAATATTATCATTTTAATAAAATATCTAACAGTCTTCCACTTGGCCTGCAACCTAATGTTATTTGATGAGTAAGGTTCATTTAAGCAATACTATATGAACCATAGCGAAAATTCCTCTTTGATCAAGTATTACCTTCTATGCATCACAAGTAATACCCTAACTTAATGGGTCAAAAATTTGATGAATAAATCCAAAACGTTTATTCGATTTCAACTTAAATGTTTGCTAAAATCTCATAATTTAGGTGCCAATAATTGAGACAATAAACTTTAACTTGAATTTAATCACCTAATAATGTCTCATCCAGATCACCAAATGTGATCCATCTTTGATGAGATATTTGATCCTTTTGTTTTCTCTTAAAAGCATACTCTTCATTAAAAGGATATATGCTTTATGTGTTTATAACCCATTTGACTCTATGATCAAAATAATAAACTAGAATATCCTTCATCAATAAATATATCTAGATACAATTTTAACTAAATAAAATGATATAATATTATCATTTTAATAAAACACCTAACAGTCTCCCACTTGGCCTGCAAACTAATGTTATTTGATGAGTAAGGTTTATTTAAGTAATACTACAAGAATCATGGCGATAAGTAAGGTTCATTTAAGCAATACTACAGGAATCATGGCGATAGGTCTTCTTTGATCGAGTATTACCTTCAATGCATCACAAGTAGTACTCTTACTTAATGGTTCAAAAACTTGATGAATAAACCCAAAACGTTTATTCGGTTCCAACTTAAATGTTTAATAAATTTTAAATTTATATACCAATAATTGAGATAACAAACTTTAACTTGAATTTAATCACCTAATAATGTCTCATCTAGATCACCAAATGTGATCCATCTCTGATAAGATATTTGTGTTAGAGCAAGCGTTTCACCCAAGAGGGGGGTGAATTGGGTGATCTTAAAAATTTCGTTGCAAATATAAAATTTGACGTTGAAATTAAAACATGAAAGAGAGTAAGGAGAAATATCACCGAAGTGTACACTGGGAGTTATACTGGTTCGGTCACAACCACTTTGACCTACGTCCAGTCCTCAAAGCTTCTCTGAGAGTTTCACTATAACTTCCAAGATTCAGTGGGTTCTTGGCACCTCAGTACAAGCAAGTTCCTACACCTGGACACTCGCTCCCCCTTACAAGTTGTAATTCAATCCCAACTCAAGGTTCCACAACCTTAAGTTACCTCAATAACAAATATTGAGTTTGAATGAAATATCTCTCTCACAGAGTGAATAAGAATCACTGAAGCATAGAATCACAAATACAATGAAAAACAGAGTAATGAACTTGATGATACGTTCGTGAATGTGTTCTTGTATTTCTCTGTTTAGATGTTCACGTATATATAGATACGTTGGTAATGATTGCTAGAACATATTTCTTCATGTCCGTTGGAGCGTGCGCAGCCATTATTGACTTTTCCAGTTTTTGAAAAACATACGTTGTGGTAGGTGACGGTCGATGACATTTGAGCGTTGCTTTTGACTTTCCTTATTTGGTAAGATCTCTTCATTATTTATCTGTAAATAGACTAAGAATGCTAATACAATGAAATATTAATTATATAGGAAACAAATCAATGAACGTTTGAATGATTTCTAAAATTCTGGGTTTACTTGAGTATATCTTGAAGTTTACTCGAGTACTTACTCGAGTATCATCGGGAAATCTTTGATCAACTGTAAGTCAATGAATAAATACAAGATTACTCGGGTAGTGCATGGAATAACCAATTCTTAAACCTTTGAAAATATATGTTTACTCGGGTACTTACTCGAGTAATGCACTCACAACTTTATGAGTTACTCGGGTACCAACTCGGGTAAATCTTTACAAAAACTTTTGCTTACTCGATGCTTTACTCCAGTAATGTTGCAGGATTTCAAGGCCGAGAGCACTTACCTTCTTACTCGGATACTGACTCGAGTAATGCATTCATTTTTGCATAGGTTACTCGGGTACCACCTCGAGTAAATATACTTTTTGTGCTTAACTTACCCGGGTAATGACTGGAGGTTTACCTTCAAAATATCTTTGTATACTCGGGTACCTACTCGAGGAATCCACTTAAAATAGATCATTGAATACTTGCATATCAGAGGAATGACTCGAGGAAATTAGATAAAAATATATCAAGTTAATCGGATACCACCTTCAAGTTTTCACTTACTTCAGTACGTTACTCGAGTACCTACTCGAGTAACATTGGCAGTAGTACAAAGTGCCGAGAGCAACACATTTTCAGAAACAGAGTTACTCGAGTACCTACTCGAGTATCATTGGCAACCTGAAGGCAACTGGAAGTTTTTCATCTGGTTACTCGAGTAGCTCCTCGAGTAACATTGGCAGGCCGAGAGCAACTTCAAGTTTTTACCTGGTTACTCGAGTAGCTCCTCGAGTAACATTAGCAGGCCGAGAGCAACTTAAAAATATTTACACTATTACTCGAGTACCTACTCGAGTAACGTTGGCAGGTTACTGGAAGGTGCTTCTGGTTACTTCAAATTTTAGTTCATTACTCGAGTACCGCCTCGAGTAATGCCTTAGAAGACCTGCTTCTGATCAAGTTTCTCAGCTTTTTCTCTTGGTCTTTCTTCATTACTCCAATGCTTATCTCAAGTGATACTTATCCCTGTTATTCCTTAGTTCAAACTTGTTTATTAATCATTTCCTTTTTAAACCATTCTTTTGTTATCATCAAAACATGAGATCTAACAATTTGATCCTTTTGTTTTATCTAAAAAGCATGCTTTTCATTAAAAGGATATATGCTCTATATGTTTATAACTCATTTGACTTTATGATCAAAATAACAAACTAGAATATCCTTCATATGATCAATAAATAAATATATTTAGATACAATTTTAAATAAACAAAAGATAAAATATTACAATTTTAATAACATATCTTACAGTGGGCTCCAAAATGACATCAGCAAAACAAGTACTACTAATACAATAAAAAGAAGATAATTGTGAAGAGAAATGGTATAAAAATATAGGGGCTTTACGGTTGAAAGCCGCCACGTATTAGAAGACAGCAGTGGAAATGAAGAACGTGTCGCCAGAGTAATAACATTCTGGAAAAGGACAGAGAAAGAAAGGAGGCGTATTTATTTATACTGGCCATAATATCAATCTCCTTGCAATGCAAATCACATCACAAGGGATAAAGAAAGAGTTGTTCTAATAGTGTGAATGTTGCTGTGTTTGTGCTGTACTTTTACTGTTACTAATAGAGACGAAGAAGAAGATCAGAAGTAGAAAACAAAAGCCGCAACGTCATATTGGCTATGGCAGAAACTTAGAATCTTCTATTCTCTCTATTCTAAAGTTGGGTCTCTAGCTATTTGGCAATGGAAGATGTTAAAGGAAGCTTATTCCCATTTCATTTCTCCACATCTTGGGTAAGCCACCTTGCTTTACATATCTTTATTCAACTCTATAATATGATCTTCAAAAATCAAGAGGTCTGGGTCTAAGTGGAAGAGGTTTTGACCGCTTAAACATGAATATAAAGTCACAACTTCGAGATAATGTGAATGCATGAAATGTCAACTGGGCCTAATAATGTTTGAAATCTGATCCTAGTCAAATAAAAAAAATCCACAGGAACCAAATTCATTTAGTGTGGCTTAGTAATTGAGATTTTAATAGTAGGTGTTAGAGTGTGGAAATTGATGGAATGATCAATATTGTACAGGTTTAGTAAAGGAGGAGATGAAGGTTTGAGAGCTGCAAAATCAGGTAATGAAAAGAAGACGTGGTAGTCAAAGCAGGATTCACAATATCAAAATGAGCTCCAATCTAATCTCTAATCAATGTCCCCCTAACTAGGGGTGTTCATCAATTTCCCATCCCGATCCCGAGCAAATCGGGACGGGATTTGGGGATCAGGAATGTGATTTCGGGATCAGGAATAGGACTTCCCGATCCCGAATTTATATATATATGTACATTTTTTTAAAATATTTAAGAAAACAAGACCAAATGTAAAATAAAATGTGAAAATCTCTAACACCCTTAATGTAATATCTATTCTTTTAGTTTATTTAGTTAATTTTGTTTATTCTTTATTAAATAATTCTAATTTTTTGTTCTTGTCTTTGTTCTTTTTGCAGCTAAATCAACAACTTTAAGCATGTATTGAACTAATTATATATTTATATTAAACTTATTTGGTACAATATGATATTAGACAGATTATATATTTGTATTAGACTAATGGAAACATAACAAAAAATTCAGTATAGATATTTTTTTTAAAAAAAGGAAAAATCTGAGATCGGGAAATTCCCGATCCCGAAAATTTCCCGATTTTCGGATCAGGAAATTTTCGGGATTGGGAATGAAACTCCTTCCCAAACACTTTTCAGGATCAGGATCGGGATCAGGAATGGCATTTCCCGATCCCGAACAGCCCTACCCCCAACTGGTATCAGGCACTACGAGTTTCCTACTAATAGATTAGTACGGTTTACAGGGATGTAGGTCTATAATGAGGAAACCTCACTATCGCGCCTGCATACCCAAGCTTAAAACTAATTTAGTTGGAACGACTCACATAGGTGGTCTAATGAATGTTTCTTGTTTTTGCTTTACTCCTTCCTAAACACTTTTCAGGATTGGGAATGGGAATGAATCTCCTTCCCAAACACTTTTCAGGATCAGGATCGGGATCTTCCCAAACACTTTTCAGGATCAGGATCGGGATCAGGAATGACATTTCCCGATCCCGAACAGCCCTACCCCAAACTGGTATCAGGCACTACGAGTTTCCTGCTAATAGATTAGTACGGTTTACAGGGATGTAGGTCTATAATGAGGAAACCTCACTATCGCGCCTGCATACCCAAGCTTAAAACTAATTTAGTTGGAACGACTCACATAGGTGGTCTAATGAATGTTTCTTGTTTTTGCTTTACTTTTAATGTTCTGTAAATCTTTTCATAAAATCTTTACTCCTGTAAATATTGTTGTCTCTATGTATGCTAAATTTGAATTCAAACTCTTGTAAAATCTTCAGATGTTACAACTTACAAGTGGGAACAACTCAATTTGCTGGTGCGAGGGTGATGAAGAATTTTTCTTTTTTTAAACCATCAAGAGAGATGAAGAGTTTGCTTATTTATTTAATAAAAAAGTCATAGAAATTAGGCCAGGAAAAACAAAATTATTACGGATAAGTGTCAAAATTAAGATGAGTAAGGTAGTTCCTGCATTTATTAAGGATAAGTTAGATATATATTACATAATTGTATTTAACATCATTAAAATTAACATTTTCCTCTAAACTAATTTATTTAATTTATAAACTAATATATAATATTTTTCCAACAAACTAATATATAATCTAATGTCATATAAGAGAATTTAATTAATAGCTTAGGGAGATCGTGTCATATTTGTTATAATTAATATCTTATTCAACTTTTTTTAATCTACCAAAATTAATTAAATAGTTTTTATATTCATGACAAGTGAAGATAATTCTGGTGATGTTTTCTTTCCAAAATTCCAGTTAATTTTGTCACAAGATTGCATCCTCAAGCAAAATAAGATGGATTCATCTTGAGTCCCTGATAACAACAAAAATATTACTCTAGTTTTTCTTTTTTCTTTTTTTGAAAAAAGAATTAGTTTGGTTAATTCACTTGTAAATGTTATAAATATATTAATTATCTGGATGCCCATTGACTCTTGAAGTCTCATATTCTAGTCAGTATAGTTGGAAAACTAAAATGCTATTTAATGTACATTCAGATGCATGAATGATATGAAAGGTCATCTAATGTATATTTATATGTATTAATAACAACATTCATTATATCTTAATGGTAACCCTTGGTGGAGACTCTTTGAGGCCTATAAATAGAGCCTTGTATAAAGCATTGTGATCACAAGAAATATAAGAAACTGAATGAAAATTGCTCCCCACTTTCTCTCTTGAATTTTCTCTTCTCTTATCTCTTACTCTCTTATCCCATATTTCTTATATTTTTATAACATGTTATCAGCATGAAAGTTCTAACAAAGGTATGACTAAGTGTGTGTTTGGATTAGCTTTTAAGAATAACTTTTAAGATTTACTAGGTAAGTGTGTGAAAGGAGTTTTGTCTCTGGTTGCGCAAACCTAGGTTTGGGTAATTGCCAAACACTCACTAAGATTGGAGATTGTTTTTACTTTTATGTCTTATTTTCATCTCCTTTACAAGTTCTTTTATACTGTTGATATTGTTATTTTAGTATGACCAGAAACCACACACCTTTGATTTGATATTCTAAAATTATATAATCAGAAGTCATATTGTTTTGATTTCATATTTTGATATAATATGGCTAGAAGCCATATCTCTTTGATTCACAATTATATAGCTATAAGCCATATTGCTTTAATTTCCTATTCTAAATTATATAGCCAGAAGCCATATTTCTTTGACTCCTAGTTTGGATTACATGATCAAAAATCATATAACTTTCATCTTCCATCTTATTGTATGACCGGGAGCGATATTCAACTTTTATTTATCCTAAAGATAAACCGCCAGAAGCAATATAGATTTAATTTCTCATCTTGAGATTAATTGGCCTGAAGCCATAAGAACTAAATGGCTCGAATCCATAAAGTTTTAATTTTGTTGTAATATCTTACTTTATGAATTATTTCTTGACTTTACAAATTTTTTGTTATTAGCGTTTTTGTTATTATGTTGCGTTTTTTATTTCATATTTTATGAATTTTCTTTTATTGCATTAAGTTTGAACTATGTTAAATCTTGTGAAATTTAGATTTGTGACTCCTGTCATTATCGGAAAAGAAATACTTATCTTGCTTGATCTATGATTTTTCTGAGCCATATTTGCTTGAAGGTTTCAAAACTAAACATATGACCATAAAATGTCCACTTGTTCTTTAGAACAATTTAAAGAAAGGTATGATCACTAGAAGATGGTTATACTTCTAACGGCTCATTATGAATTAATGCATCTAATTTGCTCCTGCAGTAGCAATATAATGAAATAGTTTAAAAAAAATATGCTGAATTAATTTCTTATCTCTATGTAGCCAAACAAAACAATGAGTTTTTGTTGAAAAATCATGAATCTTGTCCAACAAGCTCGATTACATTCCCAGCTGCTAATGCTCCTATCAGAATTGATGTCCCTGAAGGACAACCTATTGCAAATGAACTTAAAGCTCGCCTAAAGTGTGGCAGATCTATTGATTCTAAAGATAAAAATCCTTGAAAGAAAAAAGGAGCTAAGAATATAGATGATCATGTAGAGAATTATCAAGAAAAGTTAGTGGCTCCAGAAGAGCCATCTCCTAAAGAGTTATTATCTCCAAAAGAGACTGAGGCACCTAACATGTGTGAAAATAATGAAATCTCAATAAATTATAAAATCCGATGGGACCGAAATGAAGTCAATGTTGACAACATCTTGACTTATAATATAGCATTTGATATCATGAATTATAATGAGGATCATGAACAAAAATTCATAAGCAAGTGCTAGAAGCACAAGTCTCAAAAGGACTCAAGGTGCCAGAAGCACAAGTCCCCAAAGGACTCAAGGTGCCAAAAGCATAAGTCCCTGAGGACTCAATGTGCCAGAAGCACATGTTCCCAAAGGACTCAAGCTGCTAAAAGCATCAAATACAAGTTCTTGAGAACAATACTCAATTAAGTTAAATAAGTTCTTATATGGCCTAAAGCAATCAAGCCGCATGTGGTATAATCGTCTCAATGAATATTTGTTGAAAGAAGGATACAAAAGTGATCCAATATGCCCATGCATCTTTATCAAAAAATCTGGAAGTGAGTTAATTGTTATTTATGTTGA
The DNA here is from genome assembly GCA_963855925.1 of Inga laurina. Lineage (NCBI taxonomy): Eukaryota > Viridiplantae > Streptophyta > Magnoliopsida > Fabales > Fabaceae > Inga > Inga laurina. The sequence continues at coordinate 16,284,772 of OY979711.1, forward strand.
TGATATCAACATCATTGGAACTCCTGAAGAGCTTCAAAAAGCAATTAATTGTTTGAAAAAAGAATTTGAAATGAAGAACTTGGTAAGAACAAAATTCTATCTTGGATTACAAATTGAGCACTTGAAAAATAGGATAATTATATATCAAAAAGCTTACATAAGGAAGGTCCTAGAGCCTTTTTACACAAATAAGTCACATCCATTATGTACCCCAATGTTTGTAAAGTCGTTGCAGGCGGATAAAGATACATTTAGACCTCGAGTAATAAGTAAAGAAGGTGATGAAGAACTACTCGGTCTAGAAGTACCATACCTTAGTACTATCAGAACACTATATATCTTGCTAATCACACACATCCTAATATATCATTTGCTATTAATTTATTAACAAGATATAGTTCTTCACCAACATAAAAGCATTGGAATTGAGTAAAACACATTCTTAATTACTTCAAAGGCACTATAAACGTGAGGTTATTCTATTCAAATGTATCCAAGCATAAATTGGTTGGTTATGTAGATGCTAGTTTTTTGTCTGATCTATTTGATGGTAAATCACAAATAGGTTATCTGTTTACATGCGGGGATGGAGGTGCAACTTTTTCCTGACGATCTATGAAACAAACTATAGCAGTCATATCATCTAACTATACAGAAATTCTAGCGATACATGAAGCAAGTCGAGAATGCGTATGGTTGCGGCTAATAATACATCATATACGAATCACTTGTGGTTTATCTTCAAGCAAAATGATTCAAATAGTTCTATATGAGGATAATGCTGCATGAATTGGCCCACTTGAAGAATAATATATCAAGGGCGATGAATGAAGCATATTTTACAAAAATTCTTTTTCCCTTGTGACCTTCAATAGGATGGTGAAATAGATATCCAGTAAATCCGTTCAAATGAAAATCTAGCATATTTATTCACCACGTCACTTCCAGGTGCAATATTTGAAAAGTTTGTCTACGACATCCATCTTCTCAAACTCAAAGATCTCAACTGATGTTGTTAAGAGGGGGAGTCGAAACACGCTGTACTCTTTTCCCTTATTTAGATTTTGTCCTAGTTGATTTTCCTATAAAATTTTTTAATGAGATAGTACTGGATAGTGCATCAATGAATGATATACTCTTTTCTTTAGCTAGGTTTTGTCCCACTAAGTTTTTCCCAATTAAAGTTTTTAATGGGGCACATTTATAATGGACATCCAAAGGGAGTGTTATAAATATATTAATTATGTGAATGTCCATTAACTCTTGACCTCTTATATTCTAGTTAGCATTTATGAATAGTGGTTGGGAAATTAAAAGACTATTTAATGTACATTCAGATGTATGAATGATACCAAGGGTCATCTAATATATATCCATATGTATTAATTACAACATTCATTATATCTAAGTGGGGACCTTTGGTGGTAACTCTTAGAGGCCTATAAATAAAACATTGTATAAAGCATTGTGATCACAAGAAACTAAATGAGAATTGCTTCCCACTTTTTCTTTTGAATTTTCTCTTCTCTTATCTCTTAATCTCTTATTTCACATTTCTTTTATTCCCGTAACAATAGATATTATCTTCAACCACTTTCTATTGATGCAAAAAAGTGAGCTTGAGTGCTACACTTCTATTCAAACTTTATCCATTCCAAGTCAAAATTACACATCTAATGTTATTATTCTAGCTAGTAATTATAAATATAAGAAAAGTTTTAGCTGAAAATTAAAATTTATCTCACAGTAATTCTTTTAAAATTTACAAATTCAAAATTTGCAAATTTTAAAAGAAGCTTTTACAATTCTTTTGAACTTACCAACAAGTTGTTGGTTGAAGTAATAAACAATTCCACCTTTTATAATTTCAAGAAGCGCCCTTACAAAAATCCTTGTGCTCTAAAGTTTCGAAAGGAATTATACCCCTGATCAAATAAAAACAAATTCTTATGAACTTTTTAAATATTTATAATATATATAATTATGATTATACTTATTTTTTGTATGAATTTAGATGATAAACTGTGATTTTTCTAGTATCCTTTTCTTTTTTCTTTTGACCTTTTTTTCCATTATCCTTCTCAGTTTTCACAAACAATATCGATATAAATATATATATATATATATATATATCATTGTATAAAGATATACTTCCTAAGGTCCTAAATATAAGATAGAGTTGATTTTTTTGGAAATATTAAGAAAGATAATTAAATTACTTTAAAGTACTTATATTTATCATTTTTCTCCGAACTATTTTGCCTGACTTATAAATTGATATATAATCTAATAACAAACTACATATGATATGATTAAGTAACTTATTTAGTTTCCTTAATCTCTCTAAAAAAAATTAACTATGCCTTATATTTAGGATCGGAGGGAGTATATATATATATGATTGTATAAAGATAGATTCAGATATATGTTCCATGAATAATATATATATAGGGTTAATATAATCTTTTGTTCGTAAGTTTACCCTTATTTTAGTTTTGATCCATCAAATTTCAAACAAGAAGTTTTGGTTTTTCAAGGAGTAAAATGGTTCATATTTTTATTTAATGATAGGAACCAATGTTTTAAAAAAAGTAAAACTTGAAGGATTAAAACCTTTTGTTTGAAACTTAAAGAACCAAGACTAAAATGAAGCAAAACTTGAGGGATCAAAGATTATATTAACCCATATATATATAATTGTATTATTAGGTTGCCCATATCAAGGTTTTAAAACTGGACTTGAAGTCGAGCCGAAACTATCAACGGGTCATGGAACAAACGGTCAGATCGGTTTGGCCGTCTGATTAAACTGGTAACGTAATAATTAAATTACAATAATTTTATATAAATATTTAATGATTACAATATAATTAATCCTTAATCCAATTTAATATTTTTTAATTATAAGGCAAAAATTTATTATTTATAAAATAAAAATATTACAAAATACTAATTATAGCATAATAGAAAGAAAAATTAATCACATCATTAAGCAGATAGAGGACCTTAATCCAATTTAATACAAAAGTTAACAAAGTCACAACATATATCAAACAAGATGAAGTAAAAAAATATATTTTAATTACATATCACTTATTATGAATAAAATTTAAATACCAAAAATACATTTTGAATTATATTAGTTAACACTATTGAAATTAAACAAAATTATAATTATATTATGACTTATGTAATACTCCCTCTGGTCCTTATTATAAGACACCAACTGTCATTTCTCTTAGACCAAGGAAGAGAAGTTGAGTCATTAAATTGGTGTATAGTTGATAAAAATTTCCACCTTTGCCCCTACTTTAATGATGTGGATTTAAAAATATTAATTTTTAGATTTGCCATGTGTTAGCAACTTAGCATAGTCTCACACTGCTCCTTTCTCTCTCCTCCACATATTACAAAGTTATAACGTTTATTCCCAATACATGCTGCAATATCTGATGGATGAAAGAATTTACCCAAAAGCACAGTGGTAATTTTTCAAAGTCAATTCCCCTTTCTCTCAAAATATATACACACAGTGGCGCCATTTTTTGTATAAAAAATTTGCAAAAAAAAAGTGGCGGGTGAAGTAATTTTTTTAAAAAACCCCCCTAAAACAAAATTAAACTTGGGTAGACCAAATGGAATAGAGCCTGAAATTGCCATTGTTGAGTGAAGACAGATTCAACGCTCCCATGAATAACCAAACGCAAGCATCCTTCAACTTAAACCTACTGCCATGTTGGGAAGAGGAAATGGATGAGATTATGAACTCAAATATTTACCCAAGCTCACAAAATCAAGATGCAGTGGTGTTGGGTGATTCAAGCATGCTCTGTTTTGGTGAAGCTGTAACAAAGAACTTGAAACCTCACTTACCTATTGACTTGAACGTAGAAGGTGTATGTGATGATGATAATGGTGACAACATTTCCTTGCCTAACTTGAACGAAATCCAAATGACTTGCAATGATGGTTTTCCTCTACCGAACTTGAACGAAGGTCCAATGGAGTTTGAGGAGGAAACAAAGCACATATACAGAGATAAATGAATGCATAAGAGACCACTCCAACTCTTCACCGAGAGGTATGACACTATCTTTTTAAGAGACATAAGCCTGAAAATGAACAAGACCCAATGCATTACAGACTCTTATAATAAATGACCTAATGCTAATATGTAAAGTAAATTGTTGTTTGTGTGCTACAAACCCATATGAACCTGAAAGTTGAATCGTGCATAATTTATTCTAGTTTGTGTGCTTACTGTTATAATCATGCGACAAAAAAAACTACATAAATGTATATGTTTGTGTTACTAATGGGACAATAGAACTGAACCATTACCATGCATTAAAAAAAACTATATCATGTATATGAAACAAAAAAAAAAAGAAACTTCTCATCATTATCATGTACATAACGCACAAAAAAAACTGCAGAAATGAACCATTACCATGCATTTTATAAACTATTTTGTCATACATGTATCTGTTTGTGTTACTAATGGGACATGATAACATGCAAATGGGGATTCAAGTCCGCTACCATGCAGGAAAAGAAAATTTTTAACAAATGAAGAGCGGAAAGCCATAGGCCATATTTTGGTGAACTCAACAAAAGATGGGATTCTAATGCCAGGTACAACAAATAAGCTAGCTTCAATGTATTGTGTTTCCAGAAGAGTTATTTAGCGAATTTGGCAACAAATAAAGGAAACAAGAGAAGCATCACATAGGAAGACTAAAAATTATGGACGTAAGAGAATTCAATTCGATGAGGAACGCTTGCATGAGGTCCCTCTTTGACAAAGGACCACTTTGAGATCTCTATCCTTTGTATTGAATATAAACAAAACGTCCATTGTGAGATTGATAAAGGCCAATGTTATACGACGTCACACCAATACACTCAAGCCCTTCTTAACAAATGAAAACATGATTGCTCGGTTGCGGTTTTGCTTATCAATGCTTGAAGATCATAGCATACCGGATTCTCCAACCTTTAAATCTATGCTTAACATAATACATATTGATGAGAAATGGTTCTACATGACAAAAAAGAAGGAGAAGTATTACTTGGGAGCCAGTGAGGAGGACCCACATCGGACATGCAAAAATAAGAACTTTATTACTAAAGTTATGTTTTTGGTTGCTCTGGCGAGACCTAGATTTGACAATGAAGGTAATGAAACTTGTTCGGGTAAGATTAGGGTCTTCCCTCTTGTGACTTTTGAGCCAACAAAGAGAAGGAGTATCAATATAGAGGTAGGAACTTTAATAACAAAGCCAATTTCTTCAATAAACAAAGAAGTGTGTATAAATTTTCTTTGCAATATGGTGTTACCTGCAATAAAAGCCAAATGGCCAAGGAATGCAATAGGGGAAACAATTATCATACAACAAGATAATGCTACATGTCATGTACATGATAATGATGAAGAGTTTTGTAAGGCTGCTTGTGAGAGTGGATTTGACATTATGTGATGTCTCAACCTCCAAACTCTCATGATTTAAATGTGCTAGATCTAGGTTATTTTAATTCAATTCAAGCAGTACAACACAAAGAAGCACCCAATACTATTGATGATCTCATTAGTGCTGTGAAGAAGTCTTATGACAACCTCTTATCATTTGAAACAAATAAAATCTTCTTAACTTTACAAGCAACTATGGTAGAAGTTATGAAGGTTGGAGGTTCAAATAAGTATAAACTCCCACATTGGTATAAAAATGTGCTGCAAACAGAAGGAGGGCTCCCAAGTCAATTGAAGTGTGATGCATCCATAGTAGAGGCTGTGTTAGCACACTTAAGAGAAGTTGATGTGTGATTGTATTAGGAGATGAAAGACTAATGATGCGAGATTGTAATTATATTTTGCATTGTCACTTTTTTTTATTAAGCCTTCTGCATTCTTACCTTTTGCAATTATGCTTTTTATTAAGCACACTTACAAGAAGTTAATGTTTATGGTGCCTTAATTTCTACCTTCAAACCTTTTCTTATTAAGCTTGTTGACATGTTTGACTAACGATGACAAATTGTAATTATACTCTCAGAGTTTTTACACGTCTTACTTGATGTGTGCCTTGTTTTACTTCCAAAGTTACATTAATAAAAAACTAAAGTAACAACCTAATGTCTTTTCCTTTATGTCATCATTCTAAGATTCTTATATGCTGACCATGCAAAATATTTCCTGGCATATATAAGGTTGGATGTTGTTCAAAGTAGGATAATTCAAGTCTAAATATAGTTTTCATAATGATAATATGTGCAAGACATAGTAGAAATGATAATCTCGAATGAAAAATAATTCTTCTGCATAAATACATATTCTCTCATTGCATTACATGATCACTTCAACAAAGCAAAATAAAAAAAACAGACAGCAAAAAACTACATCATCATCTACCAGAAACCATTTCTCTGACTCTTAATTCCAACATATACATACATTCAATAAAAATCAGGGAAAAAAAGTTTTAATATTGACCTTATAAATTTCTTTCGCTCTTTTTCTGTATTGCTATCCTCATTACATTCATCATCCAAAAATTTGTTAAGGTCAAACTGAGAGTGATCTTTCCTAATTGAAATGGCTTTACTAGAACTATCAACCATGTCCATCATCTTCGACTCAACTTCCTCTTCCTCTAGTAACTGGTTCAAGTCAAGTGGACGGGTTTGATGCTCTTCACAATCAAGAGAGTTTTCCACAACCAAATTAAAGAGGTCACCATTAAAGTCAAAACCTTGTGCTTTTTTCTCTTCTATTTTTTGTGAAAAGAGAGATTCAGTAGTACGTTTTTTGCAGCAATGCTCAACAGTGCTTGCATTGAAGCAGTTCACTTTCGGTTCATCTTCTACATACGGTAGACTAGTTGCATTAATAGAATCTCCACGTTTTGATGAGTCCAACACTACCAAACCCTCATATTCTCCATCAAGTTGAATCGACTCCATATTGTTTTCCATCATAAAAACCAGACGAGAAATGAGTAAAAAAGGATGGGTTGCAATATTTGATCTTTGGGTGAGAGAAGCTCACATTTCAACCATTGAAATAGATATAGAGAGATGATTGAGAAATGAAATAATGAAGCAAAAGATACAAAGTTGAAACCCCTCAGGAAATGAAAACTTAATGAGGGGGGGGGGAGAAACATGCTTAGTGGATTGGACATTCCAACAGTTAATAAAAAGAATATGCAACATTCACAGTATAGCAAATAAGAATTCACGACCTTCGAAAAGTTATTCAAAAAAATGAAGTCCTATTAAATATGAGGGCATAATAGGAAAAAAAATAAATGAGTCAGTTAGAGATAGTTGGTGCCTTATAATAAGGACTGAAAATTGTTGACAGTTGGTGCCTTATAATAAGAACAAGAGAGAGTATAAAAAATGAGCATTGGAAAAAATATAAAAAATGAGTACCATTAAAATATTTTGCATTTCAAAATATGTGTGCGGGAGATTAACTTATTTATAATAAAATTATAATGGTGAAAATTGAGTTAAAAAATATGGCTAAAATATTTTATAAATGTTTTTTTTTAATATTTTCTAATCCTTTTATGTTGGTCCGTTTGCTTTTTATTAAACTTGCTCCCGGTCCTAGCTCAATGATAAGAAAATGATGACCCAAAGTGGTTTAATTTCTGGAATGACCTAAAAGAAAAACCCGAATTGCTGATGTGATCGGGTGACCGTCCGGTCTGGTGCTGAAAACCTTGGCCCAGATGCGGTCCAGAAAAAACGCTGCCAGATGATTAGCACAAAAAGCTATCATTGTATTTTGGTCAAAAAAACTATCATTGTACTGTATTACTTTTTATTTTCAAAAAAGAGAAAAGAAACACCGCGTTCCTCACTTTCTAGAATCGCACCATTCTCTATTTAAGCATTTGCGATTTGCTTGATCCAAATTATTTTTCATCCGCTTTCATTCCCAATATCGTCGTCGTTGTCTTCTTCTTCGATGGCAAGATCCATAGCTCAAACCCTAACCGTAGCTTATCTCGGTCGTACTGTCTCCCCCAAATCCCTCTCTCCCTCGTCTCGTCTCTTTCCTCACCGAACCCAATCCAATCAGTCATCGTCTGATGTAGGCGATCTCGATTCCTCTGCCAACCCCGATCCTCTGATTCGCAAGCTCGAGGATGCCATCCACTGTATCATTGTTCGCCGATCTGCTCCTGATTGGCTCCCCTTTCTCCCCGGTTCTTCTTATTGGGTCCCACCGCCTCGCTCCTCGTCTAACGGTCTTGCCCAATTGCTCGACCAGTTAGCGAATCCCATCACTGAGGAGGAATCTATGTCCATTAACACTGTTCGTGGTTGGCCTTCTTCCTCCTATTTCATCCAAGGTTAATTCATTTTCCCTCGTACTTTTATGGATATACCGTTTGCAAAGAAATTGAAAATGATGTCTTTCTTTTTGTCCTTCAAGCAAAATTATGTTTTATCGTTATGCAATTGGATGAAATTGGCTGAAGACTTTACATTAAATACAGGGTAATTCAAATTCTTTTGAAAATTGTTTGACAATTGTTCGAGAGGCTACTCGCATATAGCCACAACATGATCCTCTCAATAGGAATGTTTGCAAATTAACATAAGAAAAAATTATGATTGAAAGGAACAAAGTTGGGATATGGGTAACTGACTACTGAGGTAAAATATGTTGGTTCGTATTTCCTAATGTACCTCGGTAAACGGTTGTTTATGCATAGCAGATAGCACATGCTATAAGGCTTTATGCATAGGTTTAGTTATGTAAGTTGTATTATACTTGAATGTTACCTAATATCATTAATTCAGATCCTATATTACAGAAGCGCCCAACTGGTTTTCTTCTTTACCTTCAAAACGACTTAACTATAAGTTTATCAAGAAGTGTTGGGATGTCTTTATTCATCTAATAATGTGATCAAATTGTTGCCTTCTGCAACTTATCAGCGATTTGTTTTTATTTTTAGGTGGTGCTCCACATCCGGTGGAGATGGAAACAACATCCAATTTTGGTTCTGAATCAGAGGACGAAGAGGGGTGAACACCAGCTTTTATCAACTTGCATCTGGGGTAATGTGCGGGGGACATTTATTTCTCTAGTTGACCCTTATTTTTTTCAAGCCATCATCTGAGTAATTGAAATTCTCTTTACTACAAGGTTTATGTAGGCTTGCAGTTTATTAATCTGTTCAATAATGTAATTTGTGGAATGCTGACAAAGTAATTTAGGGTCCTCACCCTTTATGTTGAATCTCAGTTGCCAAGTATTAGAATGAAAAGCTTAACGAATATCCTCTGTTAGCTGTTGGATAATGCTACATTTATGTTACTTTCAGTTTTCCCCCCTTTATTTTTTAGCAAAACTGATGCTGTGTTTCTAATATTTACCTGAATGTAGTGCGTATTTGAGAGAATGGATCACTAGACTATGATATGAGATTAAAAAGTGATGAGAAGGATCATTATTCTCGCCTAATATGCTGATTTTAGACTCTATCCTTGACATCTTTTATGATTCCTTGGTACCATGGAAGTTCTTAATTTTAGCTTCAGCTATATGCAGAGTGCTCTTTTCCCCCTCTTTTGGGGCCAGAAAGTATTTGGAGATGATACTTCAAATGGAAATTGTCTTTATATATTCGCTCCTGTTGATTTTCTCGTTACATCTTCAGATTTTAATTGCGTTTTATCTCCCTTTGCAGGCTCACCGAGGCATGTAAATTTATGTAGTGGAATGGCGGCAACGCACCTCTTGGCAGGAGTGGCTGTACAGATGCAACTTTGTTCGCAAGCTTGAAATAATAGTTTCTTAGTTCTTATTAACTGAGGAAACTTGCCACGTAATCCCCACTTGTATAATTGTAGAGATAAATATTGGAATGCAGTGTAAATTAGTAACATCCAATTTAAGTATTATAGCGTGATTATAATCTTCATGGCACGAAGCTTTGGACTATTGTAAAGTCAATTTCTGAACATTTGGGGATTTATAAACATTTTAACATTCATATGTGAGTATAGGTTGGCAATCAAGTTCAAAATGGAGAAAGTGATTACTGATTAGCAGTTATATGTGATCAGAAAATATCTAACAAAGGAGGTTGGAGAGCGAAAGAAGCTAAGATGGCTTTTTTTAACCTTAGAGTTAGAAATATAAGATTTGAAATGACTACAAGTGAAAAAAAGTTGGAATGACATCAAGGCTGTCAGAGGTGCAGTGAAGAGAGCTGAATAGAGGCTGTTGAGTCCTATGAAAATAGGAAAAGGATGATTAATGACAGAGGATGTTGAGTCCTATCAAGAGAGGTCAAGGATAATTAAGAACACCCTAAAAAATTCTTAAAGATGACCTTTGGATTAATGATATTTTTAAAGAATAAGCTGTTGATAAAGAACATTAGTGTAGTGTAATCTATGTGGCTAATCCCACTTAGTAAAATGAGACTTGTATAAATATACATCGTATTATCAATGTAAGATATAAAAAGTGGAAAATCACTTTTTTTTTTTAAACAATTAGGAGATAGCGCAGCTCATTTCTCAAGCATCACGAATCTCTATTGAAAATTTGTAGTTATGGGCATTGGACAGCACCATCTTTCCCTCGTTTAATAAGTGGTGTAGTGTTCTTCAACATAGACATTTTCTAATATAGGAGTACATCCTCAACTAATTTACCAACAAAATTCTTCATGTATAGTGTTTTTATACTATCATATAACATTCGACATTTTTTCTGGATCATATTATCAGGCATCAAATCTAGGACTCAAACTAGAGACCCGGAGGATCTAGATGGGCCTTACCCTTAGACCAATTTACCAAGAAATTTCTTTTAATTCAAAGAATAAGCAGATTTTTTCCCAATTTGATGTTATCCAAATTTGACAGCTAAAAATTATACAAGAATTGTAATGTTGTTGTAAATATTATATGATGTGGATGTCCATAAACTATCCAACTCTTAGCTTTTCGTATCCCTTCACTCCATAACCTCTCACTCTTAGAATTCCATGTGTTCAATGCTATAACCTTATAACTTCCCCAATGAATGGCTTATGGGAGTTTCTCATGATTAATACAATTATACTCATTTTTATTTCTTTGTAACCATATGTATAGAATTCAATGGTTAGAGGCTTATAAATAGAGGTCATGTACAATGTATTGGTACCAACAACAATGAAGTGAATAAGAACTCCTCCTTACTTTCTCTCCAACTTTCTCTCATCTTCTTCATCTCCCTCTTCCCCCATCTCTTATATTTTCCTGATATTCATAACACGTTATCAGCACGAATTCGCTCAAAAGACCTATGGTCTAGTTTTCTATCTCTTCTACTCTCTAACTTTCTCATTTTCATACTATGTTTTATATTATTTATTCTCTATGTTATTTTATCTTTCGAGTCTACATTATCAATCTCTTGTTCCATATTATTTTTCTTTTACGCTATATATTTTTATCCATCCTGTTGTTAACTTTTACATATATCTGGGATAATCTAAGCCATTATATGAAATTAAATAGATTTTTTTACCGATTGTTTTATACATCGGGTTCCATGGCTAAGATTTGAAATTATATTATCCTTCAAAAGTTTTCTTTCCTTTCACTTTTATTTATCATTTTCCGCTAATCTCTTATTATGCAAAATTTATATTTATTCATTTTATATTCTAGTATTCTTTACATTTTATGTTATTATAAAATGTTATTATATTATGTTATTTCATTTTATTTACACTTATTTAACATTTATATTTCTTTATTTTATTTACATTTTATGTTATATATTATTGTTTGTTTCTTTATTTTATGTCATGTATTTCATCTTGTTTTATTGTTATTTTATTTATATTTCATTTATTTATATTAATACATTATTGTTATATCATTATGTTAATCTTTTATTTTCATTTGTTTATTATATTACATTAATATATAATAGTATTATATATGAGCATGTAATCTGGTCTATATGATCATGGGCTTATCTATTATTTATATTTGATTATGAATTTGAATTTACTTAATTATTTTCTAGTATTTTAATTTTATCGAAAAGCCAGAAGCCATAATATTCTTAATTTTATGACCAGATGGCCAAAAGCCACATCACTTTTGTAATAGCTCTTATAAGAAAGAATGTTGTTGGTTTCATTAAATTGCAAGATTGACAAGAAAAATTTTGGCACTTTGATGATTTAATTATTATAAATATCAAAGCCATGAAGGCTAAAGGTTCAAATATCAAACTAAACCAAAAAAAAAAAAAAAAGATTTGCAAGATTTTTGCTATGGTCCTGAAGACTAATATTTGGAGAAATTGATGCTACTATTGAAAGTAAAGAATATATGTAAGAGTGAAAATGATCATGATCACATTACATTTGTGGAATTGATAGTTGAAAGCTAAAAATACTTTGTCTTAGCTATTGAACTATAATCATGGAAATAATAATATTTTATAAGGTGATTAAAATTATGAGCAAATATCATACTATGACTAGAAGTTATATAGATAGGAAAAAAATGGTATAATATGACTAGAAGTCATATAGACTAATATGTACTAATTTATTAAAAATAAATATCAAAATGGCTGTGAAGCCAAAAAGACCATGAGATACTTTGAAAAATATCAAAATTAGGTATGATGCTTAAATCAATAAGTTATGGAGAAAGATGATCAGCTTGTAAAGTCAAAAGAAATAATTGTAAGAACCTCCTTCTTGTTTATTTAAAGGAAATTAAGATAAATGTTGGGTAAGAACCTCCTTCTTGTTTATCTGTAAATGAAATAAAAGGATGTTTCTAATGGAAGTAAATGGATTTAGAAGACTTATACTGCATGATTAGTTGATTGTTATTTGACAAAATTTTCCCAACATAAGAGGGAGAGATGATTAGTCGATTGTTATTTGACAAAGCTTTCCCAACATAAGAGGGAGAAATTAAATAGCTGGAAAAGAAAACAAAAGGAATGTATTATTACTATCAAGTATAAATCCTCGAATATAATAATATGAACAAGAAGTTCATTTGATTTTGTATTCATGAAATATTCCATAAAATTTAGCAGATGCAATTACTAACCTAAATAAGAATTACTAAATCTCATATTCCAGCTATAAATGCTCTAATAAGCATAAATGAAAGTGAGACATGCCCGAAGTATGGGAGGATAATCAGTTTCAACAAAAAAGAAAAAAAAAAGCAAATAATCAAGATGATCATATTAAGGAGGCAGACACTCTAGAAGAGATCAATACATAACTACTTGCAAAACCTTCAAAAGAGGTTCAGGTACCTAAATGTAATAAAGAGATCTCAATGAATTATGTCACAACAAGAAAAATGGAACTGAAAAGAAAAAGTTGTTGACAACAATTTTAGTAATAATATCACGTGATCAAATGAGGATCTTATACATAAATGTCAGTAGATAAAAAAAAGGTGATTGGCCAACTGAAAAGGGGATAAGACGCGATAAAAAATTTTCTTTCAATATGTGAAATTTATGGACCTAAGGTCCAAAACATTTGAAATATAAAGTTATTTGTGATATATGAATATTCATGTGAAAATAAAGATTTTCACAAGGTTCAATGATAATTATGATGAGGTACAACATTTGGTGGTGAACACAATAATTGTTGCATATATTATTAGTCTGACAGTATATGCAAATGAAATAATGCGTCTATTAGATATCATTATATATAGCATATGCCTATGGATAGTGAATATTACATGAGAATTCTTGAAGGGTTAAAATGTTGAAAGTATGTCTAAAAAAAGTATTTAGTATATAAAATGTCACATGGATTAAAATAATTGATTGAAAGATATATTGAAAAATGAATAATTTTACATATCAAGTTATTGGAAATCTTAATGATTTCAAAATAATATATTTTTGCCATGATGATTGTTTGCAAAAATTTATTGAATTTAATGGTCTATAAGTATTACATATTTATGAATATTTACATTATATTAATATTATAGTTATTATGTTCTTTCTAGTAAAATAAAAATGCTGGAGGTACACTATGGATACTATGAAACTGAGATTTAGTATGGTAGCTTTAAGAAACTATTATGCAAGTACATTTTGTTCATAACAAATTGAAAATGTGGATAGAAAATATATCACGGTGATTTTCAAGATGATTTTCTTTTATTATTTTCATAATACATAGAGGTAAGTGTAGAATATATTGATATTTAACATATCTAGAAGATATGATAGATAATTATGTTTCAACATATGATTTGATAATAATGCATCATGCATAGTTTAGATAAAAAGCACATTAATTGCTTGAAAAAATCATTGCTGACAGTTACAATTGAGAAATCAGTATATTGTCTTGAAATATGACAATTTAATCAAAATAAGTGATGTTGCTATTAAAGGGAGTAAAAATTATGTTGTACTCTTTTCCTTAACCAAGGTTTTGTCCCACTGAGTTTTCCTGGTAAGGTTTTTAATGAGGTAACTTCAATATGTGTTGTGTACTCTTTTTCCTTCACTGGGTTTTTGTCTCATTGGGTTTTTCCTAATAAAGTTTTAATGAGGCACAATATTTGTTCAAAGACATCCAATGGGGAGTGTTGTAAATATTATATGATGTGGATGTCCATAAACTATCCAACTCTTGGCCTTTCATATGCCCTTCACCCCATAACCTCTCACTCTTAGAATTCAATGTGTTCAATACTATAACCTTATAACTTCCCCAATGAATGACTTATGGGAGTTTCTTATGATTAATACCATTATGCTCATCTTTATTTCTTTATAACCATATGTATAGAATTCAATGGTTAGAGGATTATAAATAAAGGCCATGTACAATATATTAGTACCAACAACAATAAAGTGAATAAGAACCCATTCTTACTTTCTCTCCAATTTTCTCTCATCTTCTTCATCTCCCTCTTCCCTCATCTCGTATATTTTCCCTATTTTCATAACAAATGTAAATATGTGGGGCAATAATCAATTGAATATGAATTGTTTTCAATATATATTAAAATTTGAGATTTGATACCCAAAAAGCCAACATCCTCGACCTAACTAATTTTTACAAAGGATAAATTAAAAAAAATTGTATCAAAACATTATTTTTAACTTTATATAGATACTACCAAACAACATTGACTCAACCAATTTTTTAGCTGCCATCACATTTTGAACAATAATTTTTGTTTCTGTGAAATATAAACATTTAAAAGAAAGAATCAAAGTAGAGTACATCTGAGTATTGTGGTAACCCATTAACCATGCCCTGTGCTTTAACTTCAGTTAATTTGCATATCGTTAACACACGGAAGTTCTGTTCTAGCTTCATCGATGAATAACTTGTATCCAAAAAGCCATATTAACATGACTGCATTCTCAACGAACCAAATGATGCACAAATGTGTGAAGAACCATGGAGACAAGAAGCAAATGTAACAAATTCAGGGTGGCTCTGCAAAACATGCATTCAGGTTATAGGGTAATAATGATGACCATATGACCTCATAGCTTCTTTTAAAAAAGAAAAACACAGATGAAGAGTCCAAGACAATGGGATATCAATTATAATGCATATATTATTCATGAATTACATGCAAAGACTCCAACCATGTGTTGATAATGCAGCCACTTGGTTACACCCAAAGCTACCAAGGTGAAATTTGATAAAAGACGTACCATTCCCTATTACTAAAACAAAGGACTTTGGATCCTGGGGCTTGATCTCTCTCAATTGCTCTAACGGTTATGTAGAAGTCGAAATATGTAATATTTTTTATATTTTATTTTATCTATAATAAATTTATGCTTCTGCAATATACTGCATTTAAGCAATTGAGGAAATAAGCATTGCAGAGGATCCAAATCCAAAGTAAAGTTTCAACCATGATTACAATGATTAAAATTATAACTTTTCTAAGAAATTACTATAAATAAGAATAACTAGATCAATGTGCTTCATTATGATAATATAGCATACCATGAATAAAATAAGTTGAAATTAAATCTGTATAAATTCAAACTTAATAGGTTCTTGACGGATTAAAGAACTCTAATAAGACAAAATTGAATGCATACTTACCAATTAGTAAAGACCTAACATTCTCAGTTCAGTCACATGACTTGGATCAAGCTCAGGTACATTCTTTATATGTTCTCGATCTTCTACCACATATTCCTAACATCATAAAAAAATACAATAAAGTGACACAGTCAAAGTTGAATACTTTCTAGCTTTTAAGAAATATGATCCCTATAGGAAATCATTCTAATACATGTATGATAGAAAACAAACATATAAATAACAATCTTTGAAGAAGCAACTAAGCAACATGACCTATGTAAAATGGGATAGATGGCCTACATTAAATCTTGTATTTAATGGTCAATAGTATTAGACACCCATAACAACATCTAATCGGAAACTTAATAGCAGTCATCGTCTGACTTGTATGCCGACAAGCATTACTGTCAAATGCTACTAAACATATGCTAGCATTCAGTTCAACTATATAATAATCCTAACAACCTAATCACACAAAAAGTTCATATTATACTTTGGTCCGGCTTTTTGGCTAAAATATTCATTTAATAGTACTAGACCAAAACCACTTATTTCGTGGAAATTATAAGAATGCACAAACTAAAATGAAAACCATTGATTAAAGGGCATACCTTTGTCAATTCCTGTTTGGCAAGAACATGGTAATGGCGTTCATTGATTCTTTGGCCACATATAATGGCTATGAAGAAGCCATAGAGCAGACCCACCAAAACGATGGCTAAAACTGCAAAATAAAGCAAAATAATGAACGCACTAGCACATATAGTGCTGTTGGTAGATTGATAACTTGTCAGCCTAACATATATCATTGATTCTTCTTTTTTTTGGCTGGGTGAACCAAATCATTGAATTTTTAAGTTGATGCGAAACTATTATCATTTTTTTTTTTTTTTGCCAGAGAGAAACTATTGCCTAAGCACTATTTTACTTCTTAAGCGGAAGCCCAAGAATCATTTTATTATTATCTCTAACAACTATAAACATACTGGCGAGAAAATAATTACAAGTACAAGCAAAAAGCTGTTGACAATGTCAAAAAGCAGCAAAGAAGTGAAGGATGGATATACCAGCCATAGTATAGAATCCATATGGATGTTCTTCATAACCGAACATTTCTCTCAATTCATCTCCATAAAATTTGTACACAAGAATTCCCAGGAATGCAACAACCTGTTAGAATGTGAAAGATTAATGAATTTATTAGATACTACTTACAAGGGAAAAAAAAGTTACTCTGAAACACATTTATATAACACGGTATCTCATCAAACAATTATTTGGGTGGGAAATGATCTTCAATATGACTGGTTTCCTCAGAGCTTTAAACTTGAACATTGAAATGTACATCTCCTTTGGTTACTTCTATTTTCACCATCGTTGGGAAGTTTGTATTTAATCAGGGAGGGATTTTAGAAATTAAAAAAAAAAATTCAAAACTTGGAATTGTTAGGAGACTAGTTCCAAGCTTCAGTTTCAATAAAATCTTTTGTCAAATATAAGAAGGATTTGCTAAACTTATTGCTTTGGAACATAACTGACAGAAAGGGTAATATTAAGTTATTGATCTCAAGCCTTTACATAATGTAACACTTACAGAAATAACACATTTGATGCCATATATGTCAAAGCTCGAATTATGCAGCTCAAAATTTAGATTTCGAGCAATCTTGCACACTTGTCCTTTCTAAATATGCAGTTTTTAATGCTGGATTCATCCATGGAAATTTCATGAAAACTTGTGCATGTCAGAAACCAGTCAAACCTTGTTTCCATGAAAATATTTGCCTTTGTTAGACAGGAAACACAAACAATATCTCAGCACCCTCCCTAAAATGCCATTATTATATGGACTCCACACGTCACCATAATTATGGCTAGCACTCAATTGCGAACTGGAGAAGTAATAAATACAGATAGGTATGCTCATGTTGGAAATACTGCAAGATCTTCATCAAGGGTACAGCTCTATTAAATTAATTATGTTTCCAACCACTTTAAAAGAAGAATAAAAGTAATACACACGAGTACCAAATTTACTAAAATGAGTTTATTAGTCCCATACCAGCTGAACAGTTATAAAAATAAACGCATGATCCCTAGCAACAAGGAACTGGAATTTTAATCTCAGCCACCACCGATCATTAGGGACATTAGCACGCAATATGAAGACAGCTCTGCATTCTGTACAGTGTGAAAAAGCAAAGCCTTCCTATTACAACAAAAGGAACGGAAAGTAAGTACAACACCCAGTCAGATGGTAGAAACCCTCACCAGAACTTCAAGGTGATAAAAATTGGTGGTCGATCTCCAATTAGAAAATACTTATTTCAACTGCTTTTATCAGTAACGTGATTTAGGAAAAGGGGGCACAAAAAAGAAATCAGGAATTTACCTTAGTAGACCTCCAATTATCAAGACATGATCTGTGGACATACTTTTGAGTACCTTTGCAATGGCATGGAGCAATTATATCTTCTCCTGAAAAATATATTTTATTTTGACATTTAGTGAATTGTGATTTTTAAATACATATATTTTCTGTAAGCTCACTAGTCTTTTTGTTTGCAACATAATTCTATCTAGTCATATAGCCAAGTAAATTCATTAAAAGGTTGTATAGACCTCCACTATCAAGGCATATCCGGCATTGGGGCTGATCTCCATTTACCAGATGACGTGTTTCAGCAACTTGAATATTCTGCAAATCATCAGCAGTCAAATCCCCTCCAGCATCTGTAATTTCACATGAAAATGGAGGTTCTCCAGATTCTTCCAAATCGCGATGCTGATTCAAGATGGGTTCACTCTCTGAACATTCTTCCTTGTTACCATTTGATGCTAATTGCATTTCGGAAAATGTATAATCAAGATTAAATAGCGAGATTCATTCCCAGCATTAAAACTGCCACAGATCATTTCAACACAAAGTACGACACCTGCAAATTGGAAAAACAATATACTTATGAGGAAGCAGGATCTAACATTGTTTAGTCAAGCCATTATTATTGTGCGCTAAACAAAACATGGTTTAGCTACCAACAGTTATTTAGAATAATTTGCTTCCAGCATTTTCTTCCCTATCAAATGATCTGGGTAAAGCATCATTTTCCCCTGTAAACAACACCAAAGGGAAAGGTCATACTTGAATAAAATTCTCATTTCCTTTTGCCTGTTCAGCCCAAAAAAGAATCCTATGAATATGAGTTGAACAAAATATCTTTGGCATAAATACTAATACCTCCGATCCTTAATGTAAAACCCACTTTGTAGTTCAATTTCTTCATTAAAGTGGAGGACTGGAGGGAATATATAAATTGTATTTGACATTTACGTCTATCTATTTGACGTTTCCAAACCATAACTGGCTTTCTTTTAGAACTCCTCTGTTAAGGGGAAAAGGCAGCTCTATACTGTTAAGCCCATGATTTGTCAAAAGTTACTATCATCTTGCCAGATAAATGTTCTTAGCTTCAGTTCCATATAAGCAGAAAGAAGTAAAAAAATCCAAAACACAAAAGGTTTCTAACTACAGGAATGTTCTGGGCCTCAACATCCACCATAAAGGGAAAATTTTCGTTTTCTTTTCTTGGTGCAGGGATAATTTAGTATAAAAATCTCACTTCATACCAAAACATTCCATATCAAGATGAAATACTGCCATACTCCTATAAATTCGAATAGAAACCAGAACCTTTTGAATTAAACAAAAATGAATTACCAAAGAAGCCAAATTAAAAATAGGGAGATAGAATTTTCTCTGAAACTTGCTATTCAACGCTTATATCTTGCAACATGATTATTGCAACATGGAAGTCAGGGCTGAATTGTTTCCCAGAGCCGTTGATTAATAAAAATAGCTTTGTTAAGACTACTTGCAGATTATATTACAGTAATTAGAAAGAGGGGAAGCTACCAATGAGAATTCCAATTCTATCAAAGCAGAAAATGCCAATCTCCAAGTCCAATAATCAAACAAAAAACTGCAAAAGAAATTTAGAGAGTGGTTACCTGTTCCAGTTCCGCGCCATCAAAAACAGGCCCTTGTATCAGAACTTAATTATTCAAGAAGCGGCGCTCTAAAGCCGACACAAGTTCGATCGCAGAAATTTGGATCCACCAGCTTCCAATGACCTCAATCAACAGCCGTGAAGAAGGACGATGAGCGGACGGAAAATTGATTTCTGGCGTCAATGGGAGCTTTCGTTTACAGGGGGAATAAAGATGCAATTTCCATTATTGCCGTTAATAACGGTGTTAGAACTTCGATGATTTTAAATTCGGGATAAAGAAATGTAAATAAAAACAAAAATGTGAATCAATTTAAAAAAATCACAAAACAAATCACGATCTTTTTTTTTTTTTTGTTTTTGGCCAAACACGAATCACGACCTGACCCTTGCGATAGAAGGTTCCAAGTTCAAACTTGTGTTCGGGCGCTTATAAATCTTCCCCACGCCGAGAGATTTTTCTTTAATATTCAAAAATAAAATTTAAATTTTTTAAAATAATTTTCAATAATTTATTTTAATATTAAAAAATAGATTGATGGTGAAATCAAAGACTTGTCTTATGACATATCAAACAAATAAAGACCAATGTTATGACATAAATCACAAATTTTGAAAATTATTTCAAAATAATTAAAAATAAAGTTTGTTATTAAGGGAATCAAAATTAAAGTAAAATGTCAGTGATTCTCCAATTTTTTTATGCAAGTGATTCTCCCATTTTAATAGCTCATTTTTGTAACAGGCCACGCAACTTTCTAAAGGTCTATTTGAATTAAAGTTATAAAATCACGTTCACGTAAGTAAAGATAAAATTCTTACGACTTACATATTTCGTATACCATAAATTATGTTAAAAAGGTAATTTTTACCGTTAATCAAAACAGATACTTAAATTATCTTTCTATCAATTAAACAGTTAGTACCAAAGTAGGATCACCTCCATATCAAGAATTACATGTAAAAGTGAGACATTTAAGTTAAATGACAAACACATTACTGAAAATCACACCAATTATTAAACCGATCAAGACCATAGTACGTAATTTGGTTGTGTAACCATGGTTAAAAAGGAAGCAGACCCACTTACTTCCCTCACCATTTCTCCCCACTAAATTAAAACGAGGTCACTTTCTTGACACCCCAATAGAGGGTTCAATGATTGTGTGCGCTTCTCTCCCTCTTGCCCACACTCCTGTTTCCTTTATTAAAGTTGTCTTGATTTTTTTTTTAGGCAAATTTATCCATGTTAAATGAGGTTTAAACGAAGTTATACAAGAGAAGTCACATTTAATCATTAACTAATGTTAACCCTGTGTGCGTTAGATGGCAATTTAAAATGAATATAGTGTCAACAATGTTTCTATTTTGATTAGGAAGTTTTTGGTACTAAGTGAGATATAGCAATTTTTGTTGTAAATATTGTGTACGAGGATGTCAAAGAAAGAGTCCCTGTAATATTATTAGATGTGTTAAAATGAAGAGATGTGTCTTTAATAGTTAAGTCTATTAGAGATGTTAAGGTGAAATTAAAACAGTAGTTAGTTGGTTGAGATCCTAGTCTATATAAAGTATCGTGGTTAATGTGTTTAGTGTGTAGGATAGTGAGATTCACACCATGTTAAGAGAGATGTTAATGTGAATCTCTCTCTAGAGAGGAAAGTCCCCCTAGATCTCTAAAGTTAGGATCAATTGTTAATCACCCTCAAGTGAGAGATGATCATTGTTAAACCCAAGTGAGTTAAAGTTTGTATGAGCATGCTGCTGTTATATGGTTAATACATGATTCCTCATCTTCTCCATAATGTTTTCTCTAATTGTTGTTGTTTTCAATGTCCTTATGAATTAAGGAATTAATGTTGGTTCATGAATTTAATATATGAAGTTCTTGAATCTAACATATAGTTATGACTCTTTATTAATGAGGTAAGTTTTATAACATATAGTTATAAAAAAATAGTTTTTATAACTAGAAACAAAATCATATTAATATTTACTTTTTTATGAAATGAAACCAATGAGTAAATAGTTGGGGGTGACATTTAACGGAGTGTATAACTGACGTCACTTAGTTAGTAGTTCATTATTTAGTTAGTAGTAACAGTAACTTGTTCTGTTTACTTAATTTAGTTACTCTGTAACCAATTTATGCACTACTTATATCACTATATATAGAGCTTGTACTGTACATTTTTTTCTTCAATGAAAAAGATCAGTTTTCAATTCCAAATTGTGTCATGGTATCAGAGCGTTTCATGCTCTACTCTGATATTCATCTCGTTTTTCTCTCTCTTTGACTTTTCAATACACTCTGCCTCGTTTCTTTTTTGTCTTTCTTCTCTGTTGCTTCCACCTTGATTACCCTAAAAACTTTCTCTCTTCATCTCCGACGATCTTGAATTCGTTTTGCCTTTCCAATCTTCGGTGTATTTTGCATCGATTTTCCTTTGAATATGGCCATGGCAACGACAGCACTTCAGAATCATCGCCGATTGCTTTCTCGTAAGATCCAACCAGTTGCTACTACTTGCATCCGAATGAGAATCCTGCTCTCATTCTTGTGTCGCCGCCGCTCACCGGACCTAACTATCATCAGTGGGCTCGTGCGATGACCATTGCCTTGATGAGTAAAAACAAACATCAGTTTATCGATGGATCGATTCACATCCCTGGAGATCAAGATCCATTGTTTCCGGCGTGGTAGAGATGCAACACCATGGTTCTTACATGGCTCAGTTGATCTATTTCTCCTTCCATTGCACAGAGTGTTCTGTGGCTAAATCGTGTTGTTGATGTGTGGAACGATTTGAGGGAGAGATTCAGCCATGGTGATGCTTTTTGGGTCGCAGAATTATAAGAAGAATTATTCCAATTTCGTCAAGGTAATCTTCCTGTATCTGACATTTTACCAAGATGAAGATCATTTGGGATGAATTGCACAATTATCGCCCTGTTTCTAATTGTTCATGTTCTGCTAAAGAATACATGAGGCAAGATTATGTGATTAGATTTCTTAAGGGTCTTAATGATCGGTTTTCAACCGTGAGGTCTCAGATTATGCTAATGGAACCTCTTCCATCTATCAACAAGGTTTTCTCTCTTGTCCTTCAGCAAGAACGAGAATTAACTAGTAATTTTGAACCTGCTGTATGTCTTGCTCATGCTAATTCAGGGCAGAACAATTCCAATTCTAAATCAGGTACTAATACTAAGGTGTGTACTTACTGTGGAAAACCTAGACACACAATTGAAACATGTTACAAGTTACATGGATTTCCTCCTGGTTATAAGAATCGGTCAAGGGCCTCTGTCAACAATTTTATAACTCATGTCTCTAGTTCACCTGCTGATAATTTGGTTTCGAATTCTACTGCAATCAATCCTCCCAATATATCTACTGGTATTAGTCAAGATCAATATCATAAAATTCTTGCTCTATTGCAATCTAACTCTACTGCTGACATAGCTTGTCCTTCTGCCTCTGTGCCTAAAGACAGTACAACTCATTCTGTTAATCAGCTTTCCACACTTAACCTTGTGCCTCGTTTTGATAAATCAGGTACACATTGCTCTTGCTTTTCATTCTTCTAATTCTTGGATAATTGATAGTGGTGCAACAACTCATGTTTGCTCGTCACTTGATGCCTTCACTTCTTATTCTAAAATTACTCCAATTCAAGTTACCTTGCCTACAAAATCTACTGTCATCACTGATATTTCTGGCACTGTGCATATTAACTCTGCCATTTGTCTCTCCAATGTCTTATATATTCCAGAGTTTCATTTCAATATTATCTCCTTATCTCAATTGACTAATGAGAACCATTGCTGTCTTGTTTTTTCTTCTTCTCAATGCCTTATACAGGATTTGAAGACATGGAAAACGATTGGTATAGCTGAAATTTTTCAAGGATTATATAGATTGATAGGTCCCTGTCATAAGCCTGCTTGTGTTAGTTCTATCTCAACTTCTACTTGTACCCCTGATTCCCAATTTCATTTGTGGCATTATCGCCTTGGACATTTGTCCTCCAATGTTTCTCGTGTTTTACAAAGTCAGTTTCCTTTTATCTCTTGTAAGCCTTCGGACCATGCTTGTGATGTATGTCATTTTGCCAAACAGCGAAAATTACCATTTCCCATCAGTTCTTCTAAAACTATTTCTTTTCTTGAACTTTTACATGCTGACATTTGGGGACCTTACAAAGTCTCTTCCATACATGGTCATAAGTATTTTTTAACAGTTGTTGATGATTATACACGATTTACTTGGGTCTGTCCATTGATTTTAAAATCTGACGCCAGGACTCAATTTCAATCTCTAATTCTTTTTCTTGAAAATCAATTTGACAAACGAGTCAAAATCATTCGCACCGATAGTGGGGGTGAATTTCAAATGCCTTCTTTTTATTCTTCTAAAGGAATTCTTCATCAAACTTCATGTGTTGAAACACCAGAGCAAAATAGTATAGTGGAACGTAAACATCAGCATATTTTACATGTTGTACGTGCTTTGTTGTTTCAATCGCATGTCCCATTAGATTATTGGTCCTATGCAATTTCACATGCTGTGTATATCATCAATCGCCTACCTACTCTTGTTTTAGCAAATACCTCTCCCTATCAATCTCTTTATAATGACTTGCCTGATTTTACTGATTTAAAGGTCGTTGGTTCTCTTTGCTTTGCATGTACCTCTTTAGCTCATAGGTCTAAATTTGACATTCGGTCTCGCAAGTGTGTGTTCCTTGGTTACAAATCTGGTACCAAAGGCTATATCCTTCTTGATTTGTCCAACTCTCAAATTTTTGTTTCTCGCCATGTTATATTTTATGAATCTATTTTTCCTTTTCTTGACTCATCATCCCCATCTCTCTCTGCTTCTGATCTCATTCCTATGCCTCAATCTTTTACTGATTTTGACTATTCTGATTTTCCTTCACAATCTGTTATTCCTTCCTCCACTTCCTCTTCTTCTCCTTCTCCTTCGCCATGTCCTGTTTCAACCCCCCATATCAGTACTGCTCCTTTTCCTCCATCTTCTCCTTCCATTCGTCGTTCAGATAGAACACACAAGCAGCCTTCTTATCTTAGGGATTATCATTGTTCTTTACTTAATTCAGCACCAATGGATTCCATGCCTTCTTCTTGTCGATATCCCATTTCTTCTATTTTGTCTTACACTAATCTTTCTCCTTCTTATCGCCATTTTATTTGCTCTATTTCTATTCCACTTGAACCTAAATCTTATAAGGAGGCTATTCAATATCCTGAATGGCAACAAGCTATGCAAGCAGAAATTTCAGCCTTAGAGCAAAATAATACTTGGGTTTTGACTGAATTACCAAAGGATAAATCTCCAATTGGTTGTAAGTGGCTATTCCGGACTAAATTTCATGCTGATGGTACTTTAGAACGTTATAAAGCCCGGTTAGTGGCAAAGGGCTATACTCAAACAGAAGGGGTTGATTATTTTGACACGTTTTCTCCAGTTGCTAAGATGACCACTGTTCGCATTTTACTTGCTGTTGCTGCTGCTTCTAATTGGCATCTTGAGCAACTTGATGTCAACAATGCATTTTTACATGGTGATCTTCATGAGGATGTCTATATGTCTCTTCCTCCTGGTTTCATTACATCCAGTCCCCATTTGGTTTGCAAATTACAAAAGTCTCTTTATGGCTTAAAGCAAGCCTCTCGTCAGTGGTTTGCTAAACTGTCTTCTGCCTTGATTTCTTGTGGTTACACTCAATCGAAATCTGATTACTCCCTTTTCACTAGACAACATGATAAATCCTTTACTGCTCTCTTGGTCTATGTGGATGATATTATTCTTGCTAGTAATGTATCCTCTGAAATTTCTCGCATGAAAACTTTTCTTGATAACTCTTTCAAAATCAAGGATCTTGGTAAATTGAAGTTTTTTCTTGGTCTTAAGGTTGCTCGGTCTACTGCTGGTATCACTTTAAATCAACGCAAGTTTGTTCTTGATATACTGTCAGATGCAGGGTATTAGGCTGCAAGCCTCTTTCTACTCCTATGGCTCGTACCACTCGACTTTCCCATGATGTTGGTACCCCTCTTGCTGATGTGGCCCCTTATCGTCGCTTGGTTGGTCGGCTTCTTTATCTCACAACCACTCGACCAGACATTACTTATGTGGTCCAGCAACTTTGTCAGTTTACTCAGGCTCCTACAACTGTCCATTACCAAGCTGCTCTTCGTGTACTTCGCTATCTTAAGAGATGCCCTGGTAAAGGCCTTTATTTTTCTGCTGCTTCTGCTTTATCTTTAAAGGCCTTCAGTGATTCTGATTGGGCTGGATGTCCTGACACCAGACGTTCTCTTTCTGGCTATTGTATTTTTCTTGGTGATTCCCTTGTTTCATGGCGCACCAAAAAGCAAACCACAGTCTCTCTGTCTTCTTCTGAGGCAGAATATCGAGCTATGGGTTGTGTTGCTTGTGAAATTCAGTGGCTCCTTTATCTCTTGGTTGATTTACAAATATCTCATCCTCATTCCACTGTTCTATACTGTGATAATCAGTTTGCAATACATATTGCTTCTAATCCAACCTTTCATGAACGTACTAAGCATCTTGAACTTGATTGCCACTTTGTTCGAGAAAAGGTTCAGGCTGGCATCATCCGTCTTCTCCCTGTCCGCAGTGCTCATCAGTTGGCAGACCTCTTTACTAAACCTTTGGATCCTCAGCCGTTTCATGGTTTTGTCTCCAAGCTTGGCATGCTTGATATCTATGCCACAGCTTGTGGGGGGTAACGGAGTGTATAACTGACATCACTTAGTTAGTAGTTCATTATTTAGTCAGCAGTAATAGTAACTTGTTCTGTTTACTTAATTTAGTTACTCTGTAACCAATTTATGCACTACTTGTATCAATATATATAGAGCTTGTACTGTACATTTTTTTCTTCAATGAAAAAGATCAGTTTTCAATTCCAAATTGTGTCAACATTAAGGAGTGGAGACATATTAAAATTACTTCTCTAATCCTTAATATAAGATCTATATATCTAATTTAAGTAGATTAAAGAAGCTAAATAAATTACTTAATTATACTTATATGACATGATATCTTTAAAATACCTATGTATAACATTAAATTATATATTAATTTATAAATTAGGTAAATTAATTTTTTTAAAAAAATAAATATAAGAGATAAAATGAAAAAAAAAATGTCTTACATTTAGAGCTAAAATTCATCCTTAAACTGAAGGCAAAAAAAAAAAAAATCCATCCTCAAACTAGTTCCTACGTCTTAAATCAAAGGAGTATCTAATAATTGAATTGAATATAGAGGAGGGGGAGGACCATGGTCATAGCCCTTAGAGCTGGTAATGTGGGCCAGTTTGTTGGGTTTAGACTGGCCCGTCATGGGCTGACGACCTATTGGGTAAGTTGAAAAGATCCTATCAAAATAGGATTACATTTAGTCAGTTCAACCCATAACTTGTAGGTTGCAACTTGTTTTCACTTTTTTTTTTTTAAAAAAAAAATTCATATTGCTTTTTTCAATGTTTTTAAACAATAGAACGAAATATCTTTTTTTTTTCACAAACCTAAATTATAAAAATACATTACAAAATTATAAAGTGGTCATAAAACATCAAATTCAAAATTTCAAACATTACAAATTAAACTCACATCACTATTCAACATGTTACAAATTAAACATATATCCAAAAAAAAAATTCGGACTAACCCATCACGAATTCAGACTAAAAAAACCCACATCAAAACAACCCCAATTTTTCAAAACTCAACCCACCTAAATTTTATGGATTGCGATTTAGCCCAGGGGCTACGACCCATATTACAGGCTCTGGCCTTACTCTCCTTTTCTTGTCATTTCACTTCTCCCGAGCGGTCACTGCTTCTTGAGTGGAGGGATATAAATAGAGAAATGAAGGCATCTTGTACCCCGTAAATGATGAACCTAATCATAATTAAAATAATTAAAAACATTTATATATACTTTAAAAGGAGTGAGATGCTATTTTTATTTAACTCAAAACGATGTTGTTCGAGCTTGATAATAGGAAAAAAATATACTCCCTCCAGTCCTAATTATAAGACAAAGTTGACTTTTTTGGAGAAATTAAGGAAGCCAATTAAATCACTTTAGAGTATTTATATTTTTAGTATCTTTAGATTATATATCAGTTTATTAGTCAAATTAATTAGTTTGAAGAAAAAAATTAAAATATAAATATTCTAAAGTGATTTAATTGGTTTCCTTAATTTCTCGAAAAAAGTCAACTTTATCTTATAATTAGGATTGGAGGGAGTAAAATTCAAATCGATCAACCAATCCAAAACCTTTAACTGGACCGACCAAATGATTGGTTCACCCATGTGATCAACGGACATAAATTTTAATACGGTTATGAGCACACACATAGAACACAAAATGCAATTCCATTGGTATTCATCAATTAGCAAAGGAATTGTACCATCTCCACAAAAAGAGTGGCATGATGGGTAGAATGAGCCCACACAAAATGTAAGCGTGTGTTGGGAGGGGGGTGTTTTTTTGACCCCCAACGTTCAACTGCGTTCAGAATGTCAATTGGCAATTAAAAAAAAAAAAAAAAAGTGAGTGTTTGGTTTTCAAAATGATCAATTGAATTTTATCCCATCTTAATAGCTTTTATCATAAGCTCCATTTCTTAGCTTTTACTGATTGAGTGTTTGGGGAGAGTATGAATGATTAAAATATTTTTTCAGTTGTATCCAGTGTGCTATCAAACTGATTGCAATTTTACCCTTAATGTACTTTTTTTCTACAAAAATTAATTTAAACTATTTTTTTGGTGTTTTTAACCCTTAAAATATATTTTCAACTGTACCCAGTTTGTTATTAGACTGATTGTAATTTTAGTCTTAATGTACTTTTTTAGTTCCAAAAATTATTTTAAAATATTTTTTGATGTTTTTAACCCTTTAAAATATTTTCTCACTCACTCTCTCTTATTATTATCACAAAAGTCATTTGTATTTAAGTCAATTCAAATAAGTTTTACTTTTACAAAAGTCATTTATATAATCGCTGTTCCAAACATAAATCATATTACACAATCGAACTTTTATCAAAACTAAAGTTACCAAAAACTAAAGTGAGAAACTCCATTTTTTCAATCGATGTTCCAAACACACACTAAGCGATGAATACGTTGTTAACTCATTAGCTTTTAGGTCATGGTGGCATTGATGGTTTGAGTGAGTGAGAACAGGCTCTCTCTCCTCTGTAGAGTTTCTCTCCCCTCTGTAGAGTTTCTCTCCCCCTCTATTGGGGTTTGTTCTCGTTTAGTGCTTTAGGTGTTTGAGCGGTGGTTTTTCAGTGCCTCTCAGTCGGAGGGAGGTTGTCCGGTGTGTGGGCTCTTGCTTTTTGTAGTTTGGGTTCTTATTTTTACGTTTGAGGTGATGGTCATTTGGATCTGGGAGCATAATCAAGGGAAGGTGAGCAAGTTCTGACATGGAAGGGTGGTTAGAGGTGATGAGGAGGATGGGAAATCAAAGGGAAAGTGCTTAATCAATGATCTCATCGCTGATTTCATTCATAAGAGAGTAGTCGGTGGTGCAATGGAGAAATGAGGTTGACAGCGTCAACTGTTTCAACCTTAATCTGATATGTTTCTTTGTCCCATTCTCGTTGATTTGGTCTAGCTTGCATGTGATCTTGGTTCTTTGTCTCAAATATGGTAGCTTTGGGTGGAGGTTTAAGAGGTGGCGACAGTTGGAGTTTCTTTGGGCTGATAGAAAAGCCGGAGTCTCTTCTTGTACTCTTTGCTTCATATTCTGGTCAAATAGCTTATCCACATGTCCTAGCAACTTGTTTATCACATGTGTTGACCTCTCACCCATTTCTTCATTTACCCATTAGAAAAATCCACATCCACTCTATACATTTCCCTCATTGCAATCAAAACCCTATCAACAACAATTAACCACAAATAAAACATTTGAAGTATGGGAACAATAATACATACTTGTTGGTAATTCCTATAACTATAGAATCTCCTCCCTGGGTTGAACTCTGTCCAAGCAGTACAAAGAGTAGCCGATAACCCACAGTAACATACCATCGCCGAACCATGGCTTTAAACCTCGTTACCTTGACGAATCATAACAGCGACGCTCCTCCTACTTCTATTTGTTGAACTTGTAGACGTTGAGTCCCCTATGCCTTCTCCTCTACTTTGTTGCATAACCCTCCTCTTCCTCATTAAAATGGCGAACAGCTTCGAAGCCTTTTCCTCTGCTATCAAACTTTACCACCTAACTCAATCACCGTCGTAGACAACATTGAAGAAACCTAAAAAAGCTACCATAGCAATGTCTCTATTCTACCAAGCAACGTCTTTAGTCCATCTTGGCATCCTCAGTGTCATTTTGCGTTCGTGGCAAACGTCAGTTGAGGCAAACGTTTGCAAAGGGCGACATTGCTCCAAATTTCATACTTCTGGGGCAAAATTGATCCCAAAAATACTTCCGGGCCCAAATTGCCCCTACCGGTATACTTCCAGGGTAAAATTGACCTTTAACCCTTTTATATATACACACACACATAAGGGTGGACATGGGCTAGAGCTGATAAAACGGGTTGGGCCAGCCAGCCAAACCCCGCTTAGCCCGCTTATTTTTTTATTTTTCTTATAAAATAAATTCAAATACCCTAATCGTCTTTCCTTTGATGCCATGTTCAACTATTTTCTCATACTTTTTATTTGACACTTTTATTTTCATATTATATTTATTTATTCTACTATTATTAAATTTAAAAGAGATGTGTTTATATGTTTCTGTGATGTGAGTAAATGAAAAAAAAAAAAAGGAAAGTAAGAATGAAATTATCTTCCTAATACAAATATATAAAAGAAAAAAAGTGTGTTGTGAGTAGGTAAAAGAGAAAGAGAGTGAGAATTTTTTTTTAAAAAAGAGTGAAATAAAAAAAAAAATTGGCGGGCTCGGGCTGGCAAGGGGTGGGCTACACTAGCTCGCGCCATTCTGGCCCGAAACCCAGGTGGGCTGGCCCACAACCCACGGGCCAGCCCGAATTACCGGCTGTAACACACTTGATGGTGTTTAGCCTGTCCTGTTTAGTGCACAAGTTTGCCTACTTAAGCCCATTTGTTATATGCTTGTTTCATATAGGCTAAAATGAGCAAATTTCCACCAAATCTAGGAGGGTCCACCAGACTGCAAACGACTTGCTCAACCTTAGTGATTATTGACAGACGTTGGTCATAGTGAAAGCAGCTTTGACCACTCAAGTACGAGGTTTTAAGTTTGAGTCCATATGAATGGATAAAACGTTTTTGGGAGATTACCACCAATTAAACTTGACAATGCTCAAGCTTACCTAATCAAATTTTTTTTTTTAAAAAAAAGTCAATATAATTGTTCCTCTGTACAAGTTAACTAGCAGTATCTAATGGGCAATACAAGCAAGAATGTTCAAGATTCTTTTATCCAAGAAAAATAGTGAAGAAAGTGAGTAGGAAAAGGTTAGCTTTTACATATAATGTATTATCTCCGGTCTTGAATTCCTGTTACCTACGTCACATATATTTAAAAAATGTTAAAAGCATTTACACTTGTTTTAATAGAAAAAATGACAGAAAAAGAATTTTAGAAATTTAAAATCATAAATC
Organism: Inga laurina; assembly: GCA_963855925.1. Taxonomy (NCBI): domain Eukaryota; kingdom Viridiplantae; phylum Streptophyta; class Magnoliopsida; order Fabales; family Fabaceae; genus Inga; species Inga laurina. The sequence goes on from OY979711.1 coordinate 16,316,563, forward strand.
AAATATTTTTCACTTTCATAATTTACCTTATCAATTTTGGATAACAAACCTAATTTTGGATTTTACAATTTTAAAATTCTTTTTCTCTCATTTACCCCATATTTATCACAAATTAAAATTTTAAAAAATACCCCTAATTAAATCATCCTGAATTAATATAAAAAAATACGACGCAGATCCATCTAGATACGCTTGGCCAGAGAGCGATACTGTACAATGGCATCTATCAAATGAAGAACTCCCATCCCTATATTATTGCTTATATTTTTATTGGACTAAATATTGGATCTGCTAAAATTCGGCTTGCAATTCTTTGAAAAGCTCATTTTGCTATAAGATTGGATCCATCCATAAAATACATTGTTCATACAATCCACAGTCCCACTAATTTTCTAGAACTCAAGCCCGAAGGCATTTAATTACTAACTTAAATGAACTTATTGAATAAATACAAAGGAAGAAAGAACATGATTAATCCCTAATTCTAAATAAATAACTGAGGGGGCAACGGGAACATATGATTCAAACTACACAAGTAATAATGAAAAGCCAAACCAGCACCAGAAAAGTGGCACAACATGAGCCTCATCACATAGTCTCGTGCACAACTTAAATAAATAGAAAAACCCCCGGGCCGATGTTACCACAAGATCCTTGATTGCCTCGTAAAAACGAATGAACACAACTGCAAACTTAGACATGGCTTGTACAATCTCCAATCACCGGGTTTCATCCTCAAGGTTGCGGAAACCATTAGTCAGGTCCTCGTGTAATTTCTTAAATTTTTCAACCAGAGCTGCTTCACCTTCTGCTGGATCCTCAAATTTCTGAGACCTGTGTGATGTGGTCAGTGGAGTCAATAAATCAGGACTGTTTCCAAAAACCTTTAAATTATGTCACCAGAGTTACTTACACTAAACGGTAGAAGAGATCTCCCAAGCGATGCTTGATGAGCGTGTAAGTTATCTTTTGACCATCTGAGCCAGCTCCCCTCTCTACTGCCTGCAGTTTACCCACCAGATGTCTTGAGTTGAGATTCACCATTTAGATGTCATTTAACCAATCTTACCTAACCCTTTATGGCTAAGCCATTTGGAAGGATGCATGGAATAAAAAATTTTAGTCCAAGGTCTCAATATGTGTGGGAAAATGTCTCATGATAGCGAGTGTAAAGAAGAGATGCAATGTAATGTGGAACCTAAATGCCCATAATTATAATTAGAAAGTTGGAAACCCTGCCAGTGTGTAGAAAATCCAAGAAACGGAGATTCAATCGAATTGAATCCACCTTTTCAAGTTGACTTATCTGGAATGTAAATTGAAATAGGCCTACAATTCCACTTCCACACTCCCATTGGTGTTATGCTGGTGTTATGTTAGCAAGGGACAATCTCTGCTCACTAGGTCAGCTTGCACAGGACTAAAATGTTGCAGATTGTTGCTAGAGCTAAGATATGGATGGATGGGGCTAGTCTATGGAGGAGACTATCAGTAAATAACTTAATGCCTTCCAGGGAGCGAGAGAATAAGAGACCAACAATTCTTAAGGACTTGTTGTTAAGTTGGTGGTAAGTATGTTCTTATGGAGTTTGAAAAACGACATTATATAATCGAAACATTAAAATTTAATTTGAGTTTTTTCAAAAAAAATTAAATTAAATTTATAAATCTTAAGATTTATTCCAATTGAAATCATTAATTTCATTTTAAATGGATTTATGTATTTGACTTCAAAAATGGTGCATAAATGACTGGAAGAGGAAAGCAAATTAAATAAGGAATCCTTCTCTTTAACTATTACTTTGTCTACATAGCAAAACTACCTGATTTGCCAAATTGTAGAAATGGATGATGTTCCGCATCATCCAAACGGACTTGTAGAAGGGACAGAATTTGTCATATCTGTTGCAACCACATAAAAGATACTCCCATTAAGGCAAGCAAGAAATATGATACATACGGGACGTTGAACTAAATGATACAATGCAAAGAAGCTAAGAAATTAGACAAAGGTACTTACGGAGTAAAAGCATTCTGAGCAAGATAATCCTCTCTCAAAAGCTTTGCAGTTTCCAAGGTGATCTTATCTCCTTCAGCCAAAGCATCCTTGCCGACAAGCTGTGATGATTTAAAAGGTCATAATCATATCAGATGCAAATAAAATCCAGGTTGGCCAACTAGTTATAAAACAGAGACATATACAAAAATAGAATTTTGATGTAAACTATAGAAAAGGCATTAATTAAATGATGCGGTAAAGCTCCACCCTCATCATGCTATTCCCTGCATTTACTATATGTTCTAATCCAGGTTTAAAATAACACACAGCATAACAGTTGGTTCTCAGGTTATGATAACCCCACTATCAAGATGATGCACCAATAAAATAAGTATATACCTGGACAATTTCATTCAGGTCATCTTCTCTCTGTAAAACTTCACGAGCTTTTGTCCTAATGTTTATAAAATCTGGATCAAACTGCTCGTAGAATGATTCTAATGCCTGAGGACACCCAAAAAAGGGAAGATATGATCAACAAGAGGAGCTAACATGAAATGAGTAACTGAGTCTAGAATGATGAAATTTATGACATACCCCAGCATACTTTGAGTAGGAAATAAGCCAGTTAACAGAAGGAAAATGCTTCCTCTGGGCAAGCTTTTTGTCCAAACCCCAGAAAACCTTTTAAACAGCAAAAATAAAATTTCAGAATGAATGTACCGATTGTAGAAGGACAATAGAGGGAAAATACAAATTATAAACACTTGTATACAGACATGGTTCAAGAATTTGTGGGTATCACTGGGTGCATCCTGAGGCACCCCTCATTCTCCAGCAGTTACTCCATTTTGATGACCACATTAAAGTACACTTTTACCTGAACTATGCTGAGGGTTGCAGATGTCACAGGATCTGAGAAATCTCCTCCAGGTGGAGAAACAGCACCAACTATTGTGACACTACCAGTGCGTTCGGGACCTCCAAGGCATTTTACTTTGCCAGCACGTTCATAGAAAGAAGCTAAACGTGCCGCAAGATAAGCAGGATATCCACTATCAGCAGGCATTTCTGCCTGTTTAAAAAAGATGATAAAATTAGTTATAGCTAAGCAAATTGAAGCAACGCAACTGAATTTGCTGTTAGAAATAATACTGATCAATATCACTCAAATGCTGGAGAATGCTATATGCTACTCAAGCAAGACAATAGAAATTACAAGTAGATTTTCTAGATCAAATGAATAATAAAATCCAAAAATAGCAAGAGAGAATCTGATGAATAAATTCCATTGAATTGAAAAATAAACTAATAACATAATCCTCACCAGCCGTCCAGATATTTCACGCAATGCTTCTGCCCATCTAGAAGTTGAATCTGCCATCATGCTGACATTGTAACCCATATCTCTAAAATACTCAGCTAGAGTAATTCCTGAAATAAAATTTACCATTGACAAATATATCAATCCTTAAGTGGCATTCTAGATTTTTAGTAGTGAAAAATTTTAGTACTTTTCCAGTTTAGTTACCACCCCTTGGATTTATCGATGTTATGATATTTAACTAAATCTTGAGAAATATAAAAAGTGGCTATCATATAAAAATTACACAGTAATACTAGACTAAGATATACTCCCTCCGGTCCTAATTATAAGATAAAGTTGACTTTTTTGGATAAATTAAGGAAGCTAATTAAATTACTTTAAAATATTTATATCTATATTTCTTTCTTCAAACTAATTAATTTGACTAATAAATTAATCTATAATCTAAGGATACATAATATAAGATATGCTTAAGTAACTTATTTAGTTTCCTTAATTTCTCCAAACAAAATCAACTTCGTCTTATAATTAGGACCGGAGGTAGTACTACGGACATTCTGTTAAAACCATGCAAATGACTCAGCCCCAAAAACATGAAAAAAGCATTTCTTTAAAATATGAGCAAATACAATAAATTTCAGTTTATATGGGAAAATAGAACTACAAACTAGTTACACATCAAGTTACACATAATTGTCTCTCCCAACTGTTGACACCACAAACACAGATCAACAATTAATTTGATTTTATTGCTTTGATTTGTACAATCCAATTCTGCTGATTGCAACAGTAAACAAACTTTTCATGCCAAATATAAAAATTCTGATAGATGGCAGTATGAACATTAGCAAATAAATTAATAGCAACAATAAAAGTATTCGCAAGGATTTAAAGACAAGTCACCTGTATAAATTGAAGCCTCACGAGCAGCCACAGGCATGTTCGAAGTGTTAGCCACCAGTGTTGTACGCTTCATGACAGATTCTTCACGACCATCAGGCAATGTCATTGTAAGTTGTGGAAAGTCCATAAGAACCTGAGGATTTGTTAAATTAGTTTAACCAACTGTGAAAATTAAATGGATATTTACTAGAAGTAGCAAGAAGGAAAACATACTTCAGCCATTTCATTTCCGCGTTCCCCACAGCCAACATAGACAACAGCATCAGAGTTGGAATACTGCAAATAAACATAACAAGAAAGGTCAATTAATTACGGGAAACATTTAATAATTACAAAATCGTTATGACTTGATGGGTTATATGAGGTTCACCTTAGAAAGAGCCTGACTGATGACTGTTTTGCCACAACCGAAAGCCCCAGGAATAGCACATGTCCCACCAAGAACAGAGGGGAAGAGGGCATCAAGAACACGCTGATACAAGACAACGTTATCAAACATCACAGATATCAAAATAACATGGACAAGACCAACAACAACAATTAAATTTACCTGACCAGTGAGCAGAGGAGTATCAGCCGCAAGTTTTGATGCAACAGGCCTTGGTGTACGAACAGGCCAAGTCTGCAAATGAGTGAAGTACACGAAAACTATGAAATTTTTTCAATGATAACAAAAAATATTAAATATCAGGATTCAGGACTTCAATAAGTAAATAGAAGAACAAAGGTAACCTGGAGCATGGTGAACTGTTTTTTAACACCTTGAAACTCAAGCTCCAAGACAGTATCCTGCAAGTGTATATAGAAAGAGAAAACTAAATGTGCCGCAATACTAACAGGAAGCTTCTGGATAAACTAAAATTTGACGATAAATACGTAACAATTTAACAAATTTAATAATCCTGCAATTACAACACAATCTCCAAGCAAATAGAGGCCAAAACATGACAATGAAAAACAATTTTGAAATTCAACATCATTAATGGATTTAAAAATCACAGGGTGGCTGGAAATAAACAGAGAAAAGTTTAAAACACAAACCTTCAAGGAATATTGTCCGGATGGTGCAATGTAAGTAATTTTTCCCATGGCATCAGGAGGAAGTGCAACATGGTGCTGCATTAGACTGTTCTCAAAAACAGTCTGCAATGGGAAATGATTTACAAAAAGGCTTCAGGATACATTTGATAAACAAAAATAAGAGTGATTCACAGGCTCATCTATGTGGAAAGGAAACTTACAGCATAGAGATCTCCACCAGTTAATAGGTCTCCTTCACCTGTCACCAAAAAATAAAATTGAATCTCAGAGAAAGATGACCACAACGCACGACACTTTACTACTACTTAGCAGCAAAAAATGATTAAGTTTCTCTGATTACCAATTTTTTTAGGCTGAAACTCCCAGAGTGTATCTTTATCAAGAGCTGGAACAGAGACACCACGAGGAATGTAGACATCACCAGATCGTTTAGCAATAGTTTTCAATGGCCTCTGTTTCAATAAGTAAAATAAAAGTTGTACAAAGAAAATAAAATCACATAATATAGAAAGAAAAAAGAAATCATATGAAATTGATTTATAAGCCAACTGAATTAAACAAGAAAATAATGCTTCAAGTAAAGGAAAGACAAACCTGAATTCCATCAAAAATATTTCCCAATATTCCAGGCCCCAACTCCACTGATAAAGGCTGTTATACATTACACTACTAATCAGCTGTCAGGCATCAAGGCAGTAATGAAATAAGTAAATAGAATTTACACATCTCACCTTGTGTGTTCGTAAGACAGGATCATTGACCATTAAACCAGCTGTTTCCTCATAAACTAAAATTATACAGAAACAAGAAGCTTGTTGTCAAAACTTAGAAAAAGAAAATATTATACCCCTTAGGTAACCATAATACAGTGAGTTGAGTGGGGCAAATAAGCATGGATAGCAAGAACACAAGATGGAAGTATAATTCATGGTATAGGACCTTGGATAGTAGCAGAATCCCCTTCCAAACGAATAATTTCACCAATGAGGTTGTCACGGCCGACACGCACTAGTTCATACATAGCAGCTCCAGCCATGCCATCTGCAACCACGACTGGTCCTGATACCTGCAGTAGTAGGATAAAGCATAATGATCAACTTTAGCAGCCATGGAACTTGTTTTAAAGTGCAGCTCAAATATCTTGATCCACAACAATGGGGCATGATTGACAATTTGACGTGGGGGATATAGCGACCATGAAAACTCCACAATCCCCAGATCTCCAATTAAATGATAAAAACTTATATCAGAGGGTATAATGACAGCATAACAACATCTAGATGCCGTACTATTCATCATATACAGCAACAAACGATGATCCAGATGCTAAAATAAAGACAATGGCAAGAGATCCACCTTCATAAAGGATGGTAACTTTACCATAAAACCACAGATTCAACTTAAAATCCCATCTTTTTTTATACTAAAATACGCTACAGGGTCGATAACTCACAATACAGAGCATGTACGAGAGAATTCATCAAACCTTCACCTAGATGCCGTACTATTCATCATATACAGCAACAAAGGATGATCCAGATGTTAAAATAAAGACAACGGCAAGAGATCAAACTTCATAAAGGATGATAACTTTACCATAAAACCACAGATTCAACTTAAAATCCCATCTTTTTTTATACTAAAATACGCCACAGGGTCGATGTCTCACAATACAGAGCATGTACAAGAGAATTCATCAAACCTTCAACTGAACTTCGACAGACTAAACATAAGCAACGACTCTCGATCTAATCAAGACGAAAATTAATATGCACATTGAATCATATAGAAGGATTAAAAAACAAGCTGAATCAAGCAGACTATTTTTGTGCTGACCATTTGAAACTAATACAATTTAACAGATCGAGAATTTGAACCTACCTTACGAACGTAACCATATTCACTCTCCTTCTCGGAATCTTCGAAGGTGGTCAGACGAGCTCCGTAAACAGCTGGCATTTTCAGGCAGAGACTGGATCGGACGACAGACGAAGAACGAGTACAGAGCAAGGAGTCTGAGATTGAATTTGACGATCAGAGGTATTGCAACTCTACAAGCGATCAAAACCCTAGAGTTTCGATCGAATTGAACAACAGAGATAGCAAGAACATCCAAGTTTTAGGAAGACAGAAAAGATAGAAGAACGTCAATCATAGATGGGGAAATTTGTAGCAGAGGCTCCGATGTGTGATTTGTGAACGTGGAGGTGAAGGAGATCGTAATCAACTACGTTCAGATGTATCATAACAGCATTGAAGCCTAGGAGAAACGGTGCGTCTACGTTTCAATGCATAGCAATATCTTCAAATTTTTTTTGTCTGTGAAGTAGTGTGTGTTTGGATTAACTTTTGGAGAATTGTTTTTATTGTTATTTATAAAATAAGTATATGAGAGAAGTTTTATCTCGATTTACAGAAAAGGGCTTTTGAAACCACAATTTCTTATAGTTTAATGTGGGAGTGTTTGGTATTGCTTATTGGAGGTCAATAAGCATTTTTTTTTTCCTTTGAAGTAGTGTGTGTTTGGATTAACTTTTGGAGAATTACTTTTATTATTTATAAAATAAGTATATGAGAGAAGTTTTATCTCGATTTGCGGAAAAGGGCTTTTGAAACCACATTTTATTATAGTTTCAATGTGTGTTTGGTATTGCTTATTGGGGGTCAATAAGCATTTATTACGTAAGTCAAGATAAAACTCCTCTCACATACTTACCTCGTATACCTAAATCATAATTTATAAGCACTTATTCCCCAAAAATAAGCTATCCCAAATAAGCACTCAAACACTCACGTAATCAACTTTGTTTGAATCGTTTGGTACCGGGAGGGAGGCACGGGAGAGTCTCTCTCTGATTGTGCTCTTTTAGTTCTTTTCTCTCTGTGGTAACTCCATGCCCTGCATCTCGACTTGCCTCTACTTGGAGCTTTCCCTTTACCTATTGCTCCTCCTTTATTGCTTCTCATGAATCCTCATGGCCTTCCTTCCATCGTGCTCTAAAACTCAAATGGATTATTGTGCATCTCACTATCTTTTTGTTCGAGTTCTTTATCATCGGATTGTTCATGTTGCCAAACTTCAATCCCTAATCTCGATCTATTAGCACATACGAGGTTCTGTCTCTGTCATCCAAGACCACTAGAATCATTTCCTTGTTTATTTTCAGAATGGCCTTGACAGAGCTTTCTTCCTCGACTGTGGAGTGTGGCGGCTTCAAGGCTTCTTGTGTCTTTTAGCCATGGGTCCCTGACCTTCATATCCAAGACTTAAAGATTACCCATATAACCATCTGGATTGCTTTTTAAGGACTCTCACTTAATTACTACAACGAAGCCGCCGCTCGATTCCTTGCTAAACCATTCAGAGAGTTCTTATCCTATGACCTGAACGGTTCTTTCCAGCCAAATGGTTTCTGGTCCGAGTTCGCCAATCATTAACAAAGCCGTTGCCTCACCTTCTACCAGTAAGACTCAAGATTGGTAACGTAGTTCACCTAACTTAGCTTTTGGAGCAAGTATGCCTGCTTTGTCAAAGCTGTGGGCTTCTAAGTCACACTTTCAGGTGATGTACATAGTCACCAACCTCGAGGAAAATCTCAACACCTTTTCACACCAGTGTTGTGGGCTCTATATCTTCTTATGTCTCCTTTTGACGCGGCTCTTACCACCTATGTCACAACGTTGGATTAATGATATGGGCCTCTGATCCTTTTATTTATGGACCACTTGCTACTACTCCTCCTGTTTATTCATAAAAATGCAAAGTGTCATTTGATAATGGAAGTTGATCACCTAAAAAGCCTAAAATTGCTTCCCAATTGTCAACCTCTCACAGTGACACGTCACTTCAATTCCCACTCTCTAATTCCCCTACCCTGCTTAAGCCAAATCACAAGAAGCAACCCCTGTTTTAGTTTATAACCAACCTTGTGTCTCAAATTTCAAACATCGTCTAATAGTACAGGAGAAATGTTAGCTCATGTCATCTTATACCTATGCCACGTCCTTGACTTCCTCCACCACCTTAACACCCATCCTCACCAATAGTTACCACCCCTTCTCAATTAACCCAAATCACTGTCTCAGATATGGTAATTATAGCCCCTCATTAACTCACCTCATGATGTGTCATTCCCTTAACCTTGGTGTTACTGTGCTACATCTCCATACCTTTGCATGGCGCGCCCACGTGGGCTGTTTAGGAGGTTCACCGTACTGTATTCATGCATGACACTCACAACTTATATGTAGTGCTCACTCTTGCTCTATTTTTCCCAAGCTTCTACTTCCTCTCAAGCTTGTACACATGGACAAAAACAGGACATTTGATATGTTCAATGAAGTCTCTTTCTATCGTCTCCTTCACTGGTGGTTTCGTGAGGATTTATATGCTACATATTGTCACAGGACACTTGACCTTCACCTTTGAATACAACCTAGTCACTCATGAGACTCATCCTCTTACGGTAGAGCACGATAGTTCTTGCCTACTTGAGCCATGCTGGTTTCAAGATCAATATCTATGGTTCCGATGGATCTATGCAATCATTAGGATTCATGGACTCTACGACCTCATGTGGGAAGATCTTCATTAGAGATGGTTATGATGTTGCTCTGCAGTGCCATCCATTCAACCGCAACTACACCAATTATTTGAGGTTCTACGCATCTCCTTACAACCACAATCTCACTAATCTCTTCTGTTGCACCACAAACCAACTCATTCCTTCATGAGGGTACTAGCTTAATCTCCACTAAAGTACCATACCTTTCATATGTGCACCCCCACTATCACCATTCCATCCTCTACCTCACAATTAATCAACTAGCAGACTGCGAATGGTAGTGTTGGCAGACAAAGGAATCGTGCTCAGTTTGAAAGTGATGCTTCAGAGAATGGTGAGGTTTCCACTAAATTAACGTTAGGGTCTGGTGAGCCACCTTCCTTTAGGGTTCGCCATGAGACTCCATGATCATCCCTTGGTGGTCAAGCTACAATTCGAGCAGCCCTATCTTGGCCACCGAAGTTCCCAAGCTATTCTTCTACTATATAATACTACTAGATATACTATATATAGCTTTTTTTGTGTTAGTGTAGGTTTTTGGGCAACTACATACTCACCTTCTCCTACATTTGGTCTTGCACCTCTATGCAGTTTCAAACACTTTATGTGTAGATGTCTCGAAGACATGCCCACAACATGTTCTTCATTACGGCATAACTCTACAAGACCTATTTGATTGATTACTAAACTGGATTCTCTGTGTCTGTGACTCTTTCATGCCAACCCTGTCAAATGTGTCACTCTGGGTGTCACACCCTTATCTTATTTCAACTTATTTCAGAGTATTTGCGGAAAATGATATACAGTTCGGTGGGCAGCACAGGAATAGCATGAATATACTGATAATAAATGCATGATTATAGAAATTTCCCATAGAGATTTATGCATAATAAATACCATCAATGTAGCCGCATAGGGCTACTAGGGTGCTTAAACACATCCAAGTGAAACAGAGACATCTTCTAGTCTTTGTTCCACCATTGCAAACCTCTCGTGTAGTTGTCTTCTCTGATCTTTGCATACCTTTTGTATTCACCTGTCTAAATTGTTGGTAGGGGAGGGTGAGATTTAAGAGAATCTCAGTAGGAAAATAGTACCAATATACATGCAAGATAAATACTTAATGTATGACATGCTTGCATTACATAACTCATACTCACACAATGACATATCTGCGTGCTCAATATTTCAAACAACATACTTACGGCCAGAGTATAAATAGAAACAGAGCTTTAATCATTCATATATATTTCACATAATCAAACAAAGCAATAACATGCATCAATACACCAGCACAAATATCAAATACACGCAGGAGAGGTAAGTTTCCTACCTCTTGTCTTGAGTCCTCCTCTTGTATCTTTACTCCAAACATTAAAGACGCTCAATCCGTGTCACTTCATGACCCTAAATACCCAATCACATCTTTAGAGACATGATAGAGAGTCATTGAAAGTGTATATTAGTGTCCAAGAAGTTAGAGAGGCTAAACATATCTTATTGGTTATCTTTTAAGCCACTTGGGTAGCCATTGGAAGTCTAAACAAGTGCCTATGGGGTTGGATAAGTGAAACCAATTAAAAGGGTGAAAATGCAAAAACAAGGGTCTTGGCCCCGGCCAAAAGTCCGCTGGCCACAACCAAGAGAGGTCAGAAAGTTTTGGGTCGCGGCCAATAAATTTTGTGTTCTTGACTCAACTTCCAAAAATCATAACTAATTCTAAAAAAACTTGAAATAGAGTGTTCTAAAATTATATGGAAATCTCTTTAAGTCCTATATATAGGAAAAATATGAACAACCACTATCTACAACTACAAAATTCCATAATTTCACAAATTCCCATGTTGTTCTAGAATTAAGTCCAAAAACAGAGCAAAACTTTGAAAATTCATAAATTTCAATCCACAAGTTGAAATTGCTTATAATACCTATAAAATTAAAGCCCAGAATGTTTACTTTAATCCTATAAAGTTTCATTATATTCTGACTTGATTTGGCCAACAAAATACATGACAAAACAACGTTGCCCTGCAGGAGATAACCAAACAGCATGCTTTCACACTTCAATAGTTTCCATATTTATGTTCAAATTTCTAAAAATCATGAACATCTATATTCCCACACAATTTTCCCTTATAAATCTAATGGAATCATTAGATTTATGAAAATCCAACTCTTTCTCCCAGTTCTTACCCTTGAACGAAATCTGCCTCTCATACAACCAAAAGTCCAACTTTGTATATTTAGCTACCAACAAGCCAAATACTTCAACAACATCATGTATCCCCTTAAACATAATTAAAAACATCTTCCTTCTTCAAAAACACCCATTGGTCAAAAATCAAGGGTGACACCAAAGTCAAGAAATACTCAACGAAAACAAGAAGTCATCGGTTCAAAACGGAGCCGAGGATTACCTCTTCGTGTTCGTAGAAGTGATTCGGTATTTTGACAGCACTCTGGCTAGCTAATGGACACAAAACACCTCAAATTAGAAATCTAAGACCATAGAATTGAAGCTTACAGTAAGTAGAAGAAGTTTCTTGAAGGACTTACCGGACGATAATGGCGTTTCGGGGTCGGAATCGGCTATGGAGCTCAGGAAATATCACTATTCATTCTTTCTCTTTCTTTTAACCATTTTTATGAACTAAAATCAGATTTATCTCCCTCCCTCTTCATTTGGACGAATTTAAGGGCTTTTTAGAGGAATGGATGGTTGTGATTTAATTTTACAAAGTGCTTCCATCATGATGTGCCATGTGTCCAAAGTTTGGAGTCTTAGATTGCCATGTGTCACCCTAACAACTCATCTTCTCTCTCTCTCTCTCTCTTAGGTGGCGTGTAAATGGTCAAGGAAAAGGAGAGGCTTGACAATTTCCCCAGACTCTCGAAGTGGTGTTCGACAGAGTTAGTCGGGTGACCGAACCGGAGATTGGTGGATTTCCCTGACTGAGGTGACACGTGGCATTTTCTGGGAATGCCAACACAAAATGCCACATGGCTCCACATACTGGTGTCTTAAAAAACGTAGGGTACATATGTCCGCCCAGAAAATGCCATGTGCACACCTACATCAGCCTATTTTGCCTGACTAATCCATCCCTTACCTCATGACATAGTTGGGTGGCATCTTCTACCAACCCAATGGCACCGTATATGTGTCATGTGCACCTTTACACTGATACTTTGATCCTCCATCCTATGCATACTAGGCCCTCTGCTCAGTAGGACGGGACCACATAGTTCCTGAGAGTCTTTCTATCTCTCGACATTCTTGGGAACCTTCCCAAACTGGGTTTAGTCGTTCACCTTATTCAGGTTTATTCTTTAGCCTTTAATCCCAAAATTTGGGATATTACACCGGGTGCACCTTGTTTGCTCCAATAGAATGGCCCATGTGCTCACCTTGCCAAATCCAATTCTAGTGGATCAATCCAAGGCCTTATTTTATTTTATTCTACTTTGCTTTATGTAGCCTATATTCTATTTCTCAACTTTAATCCGCAGGTCCAAATTCTTATACTTGTTTGTTATCTTCTCTTTTGATCTATATAATTGGGCCCTTTTTAGTTTGAGGACTAATGTAATATCATTTTGACTACTAATATATTGTCTTTTTATCAAAAAAAAGAAAAGAATGAGAATTAGGCTTAATAAGGGCTTTAATAGCGGGCAAACAAAATAAATAAATAAAGGCTTTAATAAATTAGAGGCTCACTTGTTTTCATTTTCTTAAATCATTTTTAATGGTGAGATTATGAGTTTAAAATCTCTATGAATATGATGAGTGTGTGAATTATTAAAAAAAAAAATTAAAGACCTACTTTTTTTTGGGGATTCAAAATCAAAAGACTTGCTTGAAGCTATTTAAAAGACATGTTTTATTAACAAGTCTTCTGAATGAATAAACTTTGATATCAAGTCAGATTTTTAATTGACCAAATTCAATCGCAATCTAGTTCAAGCACATAGGAAAAAATGTTATACAGAATAGTTATAAAAAATGTTAATTAAAAAATTAATGTGTTATTAAAGTAATATTATATTAAATTTAGGAAAAATCCTTTTAAAAGACAGTTGAATTATCCAAATTTTATATTGGGTTATTAAATTTAAAAAATCACAAATCAAGTCACATATCTTAAAGTTGGATTTTAAAATTCGATAAGTTTACCAAACTATCCCTCTTTTAATTCTCTGCCATGATCCCTGCCTCTTTCCCCCTCATTTGATAATTTTTGTTGGAATATGCCTAGTCCACCCTTTGTGAATCAGGCCCAAGCCCAATTCAGTTGGGGCTATTATAAAATTATGAAAAAATATGGGTCCAATTAAGGAGTTTTATCCTTATGATTTGAATTTCAAATCATTATAACTCCCGTACCTATTATAAGGGGTTATTCTCAGTTGGTGGAACTATGTTAACAACACCGCAAGAAAACTTCCAAAAACTCCTCTCTCTCCCTGGGTCCTCTTCTCCAATGGTGAATCTGCCGTATAATGTGATCAGAGTTTGAATCGATGCTCCGATCTCGTGTGGGTACTCAGTGAGTCAACAGATTCCAGGTATGCCAGAAATCCTATAGTGGTATCAGAGCCAGGTTAATAATCTGTTTCGGATTAAAACTATTCATCGGATAGTTCACTGTGTTCATGAATAGTGAGTTTTTTTTAAAGCATGTGAATAGAAACTTTGTCAGATTATGTTCATGTTGAAGATATATGAGACATATATGATTCTGACTCAAATACATATTGATTTTTTTGGATGTATGAGATTAGTCTCTATTCATCAGTTCATTATTTTTTCTCCTCTGCGTGTTTTTTTTGTTTTCTCGGTGTTTTTATGGTGTAATCAATTAATCGTTGATTCCTGTTTATGCCTTGGTTTTATGAGTAAGAGTGTATTTAGAAGCTTTATCATACACATCATGATTGTATGAAACGAAATAACACTCCAGGGTGTAAGAAATCGAAGCAACGGACAAGAAATGAAACGTAAAATTGAATTGGGTCATCTTAAAATGAGTGATTCAGTCTTTGAAAATAATCCCATTGCGTAGAGCTCAAAAACGATGAAAATGGACACCAAGAACACGCAAAACGGATGTCAGACGGTGAAGTTACGGAGGAGAGAAGGTTCCGGGTCGACGGATCTGACCCGTGCCTGAAATTGGGTCCGGGTCGACCTGGTTGGAGGTTGAAGACAACCTCCAGACCCTCTAAACGGCGTCATTTTAACGCATTTAAAAAAAAAAGAAATCCGAATCTAGTCAATGGCCTAAGCCGATCCGGTGAAACAATTTTTTTTAAAAAAACAAAGGACCATCGGTGGCCCAAACAAAAACAAACATACAAAAAAAAAAGGAGATGGTGGACTTGGGCCAAGTTCAGGTAATGGGTTTACCCGATCCAAAAAAAAATAAAGGTGGTAGACTTAGGCCTAGTTCGAGTAATGGGTTTACCCAATCTGAAAAAAAACTGCCAAAAAAAAAAAGTGAAAATCACCACGTGGCGCTTGTGGGACCGTCGGATTGCCTAATGCCATATGTCAGACTCGATCCAAAAGCTCTCGGCCCGTGGAATCAAAATCTCCTGTGCATGTCACGTTTTGAAATGTCCGTGGCGGCGCGTGGTGTGAGAGTGGGATTCGTTAGTTTTTTTCAATTTTTCCAAAATTTTCTCTTCCTCCTCCTTTTAGGGGCATGTGAAGGCGTGTTTAAACTCCGATTGAGACGCAGTTTATTTCTAAAAATCCCTAAATTCAATATCTTCATGTTGATATACATTTAAAACTTTTTTTTAAATATATTTGAATATATTTTAGAGGCATTTAGTGCTATCTTTAATGATTTTTTATGAGTTTAAAAATCCAAAAATATTTGTAATAATTTATAATCATTTTATTTGAGATAATTATGAATTTGCGGAGTTCAAAAAGCACTAAACGAAAAGAGTTTTATTCTTTTGGATGATTACTATATTGAAAAATATTTCCCTACTCTAAGTATGAACCACCTTTTGAAGTGGATTTGAGAAGGTGGAAATTATTTGTTGCTATCTTTAAATAATGATTCAAGCATAAATTACTTAGAGTAATGTGAGCCTCTAAGTAATAGATGAAAGAGGGATTTGCTCATTTAAATTTGAGCCTTGAAACGTAACCTAGAGGGAGAAAATCCTAAAGAGATATTCAAGAGGAAAATGATTAAAACTAAGGTTCATTAGAACCTGAAATTGAATAAGAGGTGTGACCGAAAAGAAATTCGGAAGATAAACTTAAAAAAACCTGAATCTCATGAATCTTAAGAAGGTGAATGTCAAGATTCATATATGAGGAAACCTCACAGAGGTGAAAGTGAGGATTTGATACTAAAAGAGACAGTATCAAATCATAGTGAAAGGGAATCTTAAAATGGAGAAACTTCCCAACACAAGATTTAGGCAAGTGATACACCTCAGAACGTAAAGCCCATTTCATGAGTGAAAATGAGCCTTGAGCCTAGTTCAACCACCAACATTAGAAATCATAAAAAACTTAAAAGCAAATATGTAATGTTTCTAGAATGAAACAATTCAAATTGCATAAGACATTTGAAATATTTTCTCAATGTGATAGAGAAACTTTGGAAGATGATTAAAACAACATGGGACATAAAATTCTTCCAGCCTTAGAAAATAGTGGTTATTGTGAACCTTGTCAAATTGGGTTTTAGAAATAAATAAAATTCTCCCCTTGAAGATTTGTTTGGCTGAAGATTAAGAGCAAAGAAATGAGATTAATATGAAACTAAAGAAAACTATTGAATTATTCCAAATTCCTTGATAATAAGACATTATCAACATAATAATGCTCTAAGGGACATGAAGAAGTAAATGTCCAACACTCTTTTGTGAGTGGAAGCTCTTGGAAAATGAGTGTTCTAAGAAAATCATATGCTCCATCTAAGTAGGAGCTAGTTTCATATGCTCTATCTAAGTGGGAGCTTTTAGAAATTGAGTCTTTTGAAAGTCATAATTGAGCATTTTATGTAAAGTACTTGTATGAAATTCTTGATAGATGATAGTAGCATTGTTGGAATCTGTGTGATGGGAGGTACAAAAGTATTCTCCTGATCATAGACCCAATGTTGTTATTACCTTTCTAGTCAAGAATAATATAAGTGCATGACATTGTATACTTCAATGTGCTATAAAAAGACATTCTTGGTTCAAATCAATTGCAAATAACTTGATGAGTGGGATGATTTAAGTGACTAAGCCAAGGAAGGCTGCCAAGAACAAGAATGTTAATCAATAAGCTAAATGGGGACAATTGTGATATCTGGCATTGAAAGGTCTCATATAAATAAAAGATGTTGTAAAACCATTGACTTGGGTCAAATGGCACTAAAGCTAAGAATTTACTCAACAAATAAGAGGTTATGAGACCGACATGTCCGTGACAAGGGAAACTTCATAACATAAATTGCCCTACGTATGCTATACTTGACAAATGCATGTGCAAACGTGAAAGAAATCCAACAGCAATGCCATGTGAATTACATTCAAAGATAATCTCTTGAGGTACTTCAATAACCTCTTAAGAGACAATATCTACATGAGATAACCAACTTAACAAGGAAACTGAGCGAAACTGAACATGTATTGTTTAATGAATAAGTTCAGTTTGTTTATCAAGACCCTCCTTTCTAGGTGGGAGCACATGAAAGTCAATATGACTCATAAAAAATATTGTTACTTTCAATGATGTGTTGAAGTACTTGGGGTTTAGAAATAAATGTCTAGAGGTTTGCAAGTCCTCTAGACAATCTTACCCTATAGAGGAGGTCAAGTCCTCCACACTCTAAACCCAACATTAGGGAAGGATAAGAGATTCTAGAAAAGAGATAGAAGGACGACTCTAAGTTCAAAGAAGGGTAAGAATTTCTCCCAGCAGAAGGCTAATCTAAATGAGGCTAAATGCTTTTCTTGCTGAAGAAACGTCCATTTTGTAGAGAATTGTTCCAAATAAGAGGAACGCAAAAAGGACACAAGTTATATAAATCATGATGATATGGATTGAAATTCTCTACAGAACATTCTATAATGTCAAATCTAAGCCAGAGGCTTAGCGTTGGTGGCAACATAAGGATTGAAGTAAAAGGTATAAGCACCTACAAGTCTACTTTATGTAGTGGAACGGCATCAATTCTCTATGATGTACTTCATGCATTGGTTCAAATAAGTTTGAGTTGTTGTCTCATGCCGTCAAGATTAAGGGTTCAACTGATTTAAACTTTCATGATTTTGTGGCACGTATATAGTTTTGATTCAGTTTTCCTTTCATGAGATTTCTTTGAGTTTGAGCATTTTCTGTGTATCTTTATGCTTAGTTGCTTTACCATCTTTTGTGATTCAAGTATTGACTTGATTATGTGTCATGCTAGACAAGGACATGGGAATTACAACCAAAATTAGCATAATGAGGATTGCTAAGTTTAGTTTCCAATGTGCAGATATCATTGTGATAGTCTAGCAAGTAAAGCAACACGAAAAGATTTATAGTAAAGGGAAAATGACCGTGTAACACCCCAAATTTTATTCACCAAAAATATATTATAATTATTTGAATAATTCAATATAATGGTGAATATTCATGAATTTGGATCTTGTGAATTTTAAAATATTCATATTCATAAGGAAATGGACAAATTAATTCAAAATTGAATTAAATTACAAAGGGGATAGCAAAATCATAATTTTGCCAATTTAGCACAAGATTAATTATTGTCCAATTAATTTGAGTTAATTCCAATTAATCAAGGAAATTAAAGGAAAATGCATAATTGGATTATTCTTGGTGGATATGTGCTTGTGACAAGTGCCACATTATAGTCCCTTGATGAGAGCAAGGGCTAAGAGGCAAGAAGACTCAAATGATGAGGGAGTATGGCATAAAGTAGAGAAGGTATGGTTGGAGGTATGGGAAGAGGGATGGTGTGCATGATAGGTGTTGAAATGTCAACCCTTGATTAGATCTATGGCTAAGAAGAAAGATGACCAAAATTAATAAAAACATTCTCCTTCCTCTTTCAAGCCATATTTCATACAACACCAAAGAAAAATAGAGAGAGAGAGAGCTTGGGAAACTTTGAGAGCTAGAGAGAAAGAGGAAGAAAATCAAGGTAAGAGCTTGTGTTCCAAAGTGATTTAAGCTTCTTATTTTGTGTGGTCATTCTCTAATCTCTTATTCTTCATGGAAATCATGGTTTAGCAAGCTAATCTTCAAGGTTGAGGGGAGAGAGAGAGGACGTCCTAGAGAGAGAAACATCAAAGATCAAGAGGTAATCTCCAAAATCTCAACTTCTTAGTGTATTGAAGTTGTTGTGGGTGATTATTGTTTGGTTTTGTGATTTTTGGGTTGAGTTGTAAAATTAGAAAAGTCATAACCCTAAGGGGTTATGCTGCCCAAAATCCTTTAAATCATGATTATGAAGTGTTTAAATGAGTTAACTAAGGATTAGAAGTGGAAAAGTATAAGTTTTGGAAGCAAAAACACAAAACCTCATTTTTCCATTTTTCCCTAATATTTTGGCCAGGACCAGAACTGGTAGTAGGAGTTTGATTTTCATGAAATAAATGATTCCATTGGACTTAGTGGGCAAAAATAGGTGGGGTTACAGTTGGGCACTTTTTTGGTAGAGGCCGAAAAAGCATAATTACGAAGACGCCACTGAAATCCCTAAATAGGGGCTGTCAAGGGCATTTTCATAATTTGACACTGAATTTGGTGATTTCGAGCCTAGAAATGAATTCCTTGGACGAAAATAAGTCAAAATAGCTTTGGTCAAAATTTTGGGAAAACGTGCCATTGGGCGGGTACAGCTGGGTCGGGTCGGGCTGTGCCGGGTTCCTGGTGGCATTTTTGTAAATTTTTACCATAGACTAATGTAACCACAATAAACACCATAGAAGAGTATAAAATGATACTTGGATAGGTTATGACCTATTTCTGGTACATTTAATATTTTAGGACCGAGTCGGACGCCGGGACATCACGCTTTATAAGACACTATTAAATAGAGGATTATAAAGCTTGGAGGTAGGGACATTATCCTTCATACATCATGCCACAGTTATATGATTGTGTGGATGCCAATGTTTGTAAATGTACTTTATTAATCAACATGATTTGCCTAGAGAGAGGCAGTTAGTGCCAGAGGTGCACTTACACTGGGAGTTGGCAGAAGTCCAACCGGTGTAGATTATGGGGTTGGGCCATACTCATGTATACATAATCATGATGATGTGTTTATATTGTTCATTAATTTGTGCATACATTGGCGCATGTCATATTTACTTTTTGCATTTTCTATGAACGATATTATGTCTCTACGGGGATTCTCCGGAATCTCACCTTATTTATAATAAATTCCTCAGCGGGTACCAGTGGGTCTAAGGGAAAAGATGTAGACACTGGAAAGTGAGCGGCACGTGTCTCGAGGCGAGGACAAGATCGTGGTCATAATTAGTCTATTTTGTGATATTTTGATGAAATTTGTAAATATTAAGTTTCGGCTGTATTTTCTGTTTTTCGTTGACGAACGACGTTGGGATTGTAAATAAATATTTTTATCAATATAATTGTACTTTTCTGTATGCCTATTGAATTCTATCTTTATTACTCTTCGATTATCGAAATGGAAACGGGTGTTGACAGACCGTATTTCCATTGCAATTATTCCACTATGATAAATTGGTACTGAGTATGAGGGCAAGGCACAGAGCTGAACATTTTATTACTCTTGTTGAGGATTATTCACAATATGATCGTACATGTTTAATTCTGCGTAAGTCTGAAGTTTAAATATTTTGGACTGTAAATTGATACATTGCAAAATCAATTAAATCAATAGAAGTTTTGAAATCCTATGTATAATCTAATCAAGGTTGTGAATGATCAAATGAACTCTGTGATAGAAGAAAGATAGCTAGATAGCTGGTTATCTGATACACTCCACCACCATATGGAGTTTGCTGAAAAGTGTAATGAAACATTATGAGACATGGTTATGATGGTTCAAGCTAGCCCACCAAATGTGAGTGGGAGAGTATTAAGGTTTACTTTTAGTGGATTAGTACACATATTTGTTTTCATTAAGTGTGTGTGGTATTGAACTTAATCATATGCCCCCTAAAGTGTTCACTTCTACACTTTATCTTCTACACTATGAATTGTGGTCAAAGTGCAAATTGGATTTGACTTTCTGTAGACCATAAGAGTGCAAATCATAAGGGTCAGTTGCATATTCTCATTGTGATTGTAAGTGGGAGCTCATTAGAGTGACATCTTCATTTTTTCATAAGTGAAAAGATGGAAATGTGACTAAAAAGAACTAAAAGCTACCACATTTATTATACATCATTTCCAAATAAGGGCCAAAATGATGACTATGTGTCTCTTTATGAGACACATAGATAAGGCAGTACAGAATCAGCTAGTGATTCTCAATTGTCCTTGTGAGTGTGAGCTTAGAAGGGTCAATAAAGAGACCTAAACATGAGAAGCGGGAAGCTCCAAGCTCTAACAAGAAGGAGTAATTGAGAAAGGAGTTCATGGTTGATCTAGAAGATAGAGTCGAGTTTTGTACAAGATTCCTGCTAAGGCAAAAATGGAAGAAAGCAATGGAAGTGATGATTCATTGAAAATGAATTATGGTTAAGAATTAGAAACTACAAGACTTATTTGATTGCAAAGGGGTGAGCATAATAGGAAGGCTTTCATCTTACCTATTGTGCATTTTTAATCAGACTTATTCTGACAATAATTTACTGTTTAGTTTTAGTAATACATCAAGAGGATGTAAAACTTACACCTTTAAGTGGTGATATGGATGATGAAATCTATTTGCAATGAAAATTATATTAGGAGATCCTTGAGCAGTTTCTATATGAGCTAATGCAAACCCATAGATACCCCAGTGGCTTCAGTAATGATTTTTGAGTCTTTAATTTTGTCCCTGAACTAAATCAACATAGAAAATGGAAAAAGGTTTCCATGCAAACGCTGTTAGTAGTTTTATGTATGCAGTGATGTGTACAAGACCAGATATCTATTTTGTGATAAGACTTGTATGTTGGTACTAGTCTAACCATTGTGAGAGACATGGAATCTCTTCACAAAAGGTCTTAAGATACTTTTTAGGGCGTATAATGATCATGCGCATGTTAATGTACTATGTCAGTACATGTGGCTATATGGCTTATGATGTTTGGGAAAACATCTATGATTTGAAAATGAGAATTTTAAATCTAGTGTTAATATATTGTAAAAACACTACAGTCATTGCCTACGTAAAAGACCCTAAGTATCAAATCAAGACTAAACACAAAGATGTGATTCTTGTTAGAAATGCTATAGCACATAAAGTTGTTGTTGAACAACACATTCCTATGCAAAGTCCCCTAACTAAGTAGGTAGCCAAGGAAATACATGAAGAGCATAATGAGTCATTTGGCATGCATAGGAAGTGAAGTATAGATACTTCATTATGGTTTTACATATGTATGTGAAAGTATACAATGTCTAGTATGTCGTACAGGTTGATGAGGTCAACTTTCTCACACAAGCGACCACCTTTGACACTCAGAAGGAGTGTGCGAAGATAAGACATATGTGTTCACCAGTAAAGCAGTGAGAGAGCTTATATGGTAGAGAAGAAACATAAAACTAAATGTCGCCTCGACTTAGTAGTGCATTTAGTCGGGATGAGATCAATATTTATAAATATGGATCGAATCATGGAAACCCACATCTATGATACCTGTAGCCAGACAACAAATTCTTCAAATTGATGTCGTGTGAGTAAAGCTGAAGAATTTTGGTTTAAATACTGTGTGTGTCTAAACTTTAGTCTGTATGGTGTTAATGGTAAGATTAAAACGACATACGCTCTTATAGTATAAGAGTAACACTGTAGCATGCGATTCATACCGTATGTGCTAGAGAACCACAAACGGGAAGCAAGTGAAAAGATCCCAACTTCATTGTTGTGTGAGTCCTAGAAAGGTTTACCCTTTCATGATGTCCTCTGACTTTGACAATATGATGGAGATATGTTTCGACGTCTGCTATTTTAGCATTTTTTTCCTATGATCATGATCGATACAATCTAAAGGCATTATGTTAAGAAAGCGGTTGATTCATATTGAAATGATATATGGGCGAAAGAAAGATTACTTGGAATATACACACTTATACTTGTGTCTGAGACCGGTCCTTTATAATGTTACTTGGGTAATTTCATAAGTGTGGATACTATGCATATGAGAAAGGCCATCTGAGTTTTATCTTGACTCAAGAGGGATTAGATTGGCCATGAAGAAAGTGTATATGGGTTAAAATCTAGGACATCGGAGGCATTATATTAATATAACCAAGCTACATTACAGGGTTGTTTTGTGTTGGTCTCTATGAAAGGGATTCCTAATACAAGACACCCAAATGGAGACATCATGCCCACGAGGTTACGGCAGAGCACCTAGAATGACAGAAGGATGGAAGAGAAAGAGATATGACCCTTAACATTTGATCCACCAAGTATGAGTGGGAGATGTTGGAATATGCCTGGTCCACCCTTTAAGGATCAGGCCCAAGCCCAATTCAGTTGAGACTATTATAAAATTATGAAAAAGTATGGGTCCAATTAAAGAGTTTTATCCTTATGATTTAAATTTCAAATCATAATAACTTCCGTACGTATTATAAGGGGTTATTCTCAGTTGGTGGAAGTATGTTAACAACACCGCAAGAAAACTTCCAAAGACTCCTCTCTCCCTGGGTCCTCTTCTCCAATGGTGAATCTTCCGTATAACGTGATCAGAGTCCAAATCGGTGCTCCAATCTCGTGTGGGTACTCAGTGAGTCAACGGATTCCAGGTACACTCGAAATCCTACAATTTTACATTGTGCTTGTTTGAATTAACGATTGAAATACTTAAAAGCAGCTTTTCAATTGTGATTTACGGTATATGAGGTAAGTATGTGATAGAAGTTGTGTCTCGATTAACGTGAAAAACAGCTTATAAGCAATCTGATCGCTAAAACAAACATGTCAATTACTCATTCTTATCCTTGCCAGCTGATGCGTGCTTCTGTCGTTAAAGCAATCAATTAATAACTAGGACAACCTACTAATGCAATATAGTGGCAACCTAGGTCATTCTCCCAAGGAGCAATATGTGGGTTTTCTCTAGAATTGAATTTAGGTGATAAAAAATGCAATGGAATGAACCTAAACTAAAATGTAAGACTCCACTACCTAAATGCAAATGACTCTAAAATCTATATGAGAATGAAACTAACCTAAATAATGAATATGCAATCTTTGGGGTTTTTTTATGAAAAAGGAATTTAGATGCTAATCAAAAAGATCAAGAAAAAGTGAGACAAATAACAAAGGTTTAATTCAATTATGATGATGAAGGGGACAACTCAGGATTCACATGGATTTAGCTTTCTTCGCCATTTAATTTATTAGACCAAAGGGAGATTCATGAAAAATTGGGATTAATAAACTTAAGCACCTAATCAAGACATGGGAAACCCTCATGCTCAATAACACCTAATCCACTAGAGAACTCATAATGGAAAAATGCTGGTTAATTAAATCTATTAAAAACCAATCAAAATTGCTTAAGATAGTTTTGGAAATTATGTTCACAATTGCCTAATTAAACAATTCGACAATTAATCACCTAATTAAACAATCAAGAGATTAAACCCAAATCGACAATTAAATTAATAATGAAAACTCGATTTATAATCTAATTGACAATCAAAGGTTTGCAAACAAAAATCCCAATAATAATGTAAGAACAAAGTAAATTCAAAATATCAATTTAATCCAAATAAAAATAAGTTTACAATCTAAAACTAGATTGTTCTCAATTAACACAACCCAAAATCATTTAAAACTAAATAATCTTAAGTCTTGAATAAAAAAGATAAAAGAAAGACACTCCCTTATAGTCTTCAAGTGTAAGCTCCTAAGCTCTAACTTCCTCCATATTCCTCCTAAGTTGTCTCCCAAATAACTCACGCTGCCATAGAATTATCCGTTCCACGCCAATCCTCGTTAAAAATCACCATTGCTGGAAGTAATTTCCAAAAGGGAACAGTAGACGCAAAACTGAATTTGGAATCAATTCCTTCACAAATCTGTACGTGGCAGTTGGAAGGTTGGAAGGGAATATCTATTCAATGATATATATGTGGCTGTGAATTGAAGACGAGAGAGAGAGAAATTGACTATGTGATGATTAACTCTAAACAGTGTCCACAATTTCTCTCTTTCGTCCCATACAACTGCGCATGTCTTCCGCCCCCCTCAGCGTCTGTGAGCGTCTGTCAGTCTCAGTCCGCCTCTTCAGCGTCTGCCCGGTTAATTAAAAGGGAGTAGAAGAGAGCCTTTTGAGTATTAATTTAGGCCTATTAAAATTCCAAAAGCCCAATAAAATTCCACCATTGGATTCTTTTTTAGTTTCTACGAAAAGTTCTGCACCGTAGGATCTTTCAATCTGCTTTTTCTTACTCTGCAAGAATCAAATAAAATCGTGATTTATCATATAATTGGAAATATTTTCCAATCATAATATATCAATCAAAATAATAATAATTTAAGCTCAATAATATCAAAATCAATTCAGATTTATATTATTTCCCAAAATCGGCTAATTATCCAAATATTATCTAATAAATCCAAATTAGCCTAAAATAATCCCCAAAATAAATGAATAAGGTGGGATAAAATATATTAAAATTGTGATTTAACACCAGCACCGTCATCAGCTTGACCATTATCACCTCTTGTTCGTCGTATTCACTCCCGTGCTCCTGCCTGTATAATAAAGCTGATAATTCTAATCATATTACATGGTAATGACGAGTATGCGCGCGCGCACGTAAACAACAACAAAGCCTTTATCCCACTAGGTGGGGTCGGCTACATGGATCGCACAACACCATTGTGCTCTGTTGAAAACCATATCTTTAGACATATTATTAATCAAAAAGTCTCTCTCTATGACCTCATTAAGCGTTCGCTTCGGCCTTCCGCGACCTCATTTTACAGGACTCCAAACTGCTTGATCAACCCTCCTCACCGGTGTATTCAACGACCTTTGTTGAACATGTCCAAACCACCTTAAACGACTTTCTACCATTTTTCCTTCAATAGAGGCCACTCCAACTCTTTCACGTATATGATCATTACGAATCTTTTCTTTTCTTGTATGACCACACATTCATCTTAACATCTTCATCTCGGCCACCCCCATTTTATGCTCATGTAGTCCCTTTAAAGCCCAACACTCACTACCATATAGCATTACTGGTCTTATAGCAGTGCGGTAGAACTTCCCTTTTACTTTATTATGTACTTTCCGATCACAAATAACTCCAGTAACTTTTCTCCATTTATACCATCCAGCTTGAATTCTGTGATTGACATCTCCATCAATTTCACCATTTTGTTGTATAATTGATTCCAAATACTGAAATTTTGTCACTTGCGGAATAACTTGCCCCCCAATTTAACTTCCACATCATTTCAACATTGTCTTTTATCATTCTTACAATGCATATATTCAGTTTTGCTTCTACTCAGACGAAAACCCTTCACTTCCAAAGTCCATCTCCATATCTCAAGTTTAGAATTAATTTCCTCCCTGGATTCAGCCAACAGAACTATATCATCCACAAAAAGCATGCATTTAGGGATCTCCTCTCTTATAGGCTCAGTTAGAACATTTACCACTAGGTTAAATAAATACGGGCTCAAAGCTGATCCCCGATGTAGGTCAATCCTTATAGGAAAGCTCTTTGTTACACCTCCAGACGTTCTAACATTGGTTGTAACCCCCTCATACGTGTCCTAAATGGCTTTGATATATGCAAACCACACCCCCTTCTTTTCCGAGGCTTTCCAGAGTATATCTCTTGGCACATGGTTATATGCTTTTTCCAAATCAATAAAAACCATATGCAAATCTCTTCCTTTGCTCCTATACTTTTCCATAAACTGCCTTAATAAATAAATCACTTTTGTTGTAGACCTTCCTGGCATAAATCTTAATTGATTTTTAGCAATTTCAGTCCCCAACATCAACCTGCGTTCCATCACCTTTTCCCATAATTTCATTGTATGACTCATAAGCTTAATTCCTCTATAATTTGCACAATTTTGAATATTCCATTTATTCTTATAAATAGGAATCAAAGTACTTTTCCTCCACTCATCCGACATTTTCTTGAATCGTAAAACCTCATTAAATAATTTTGTGAGCCACAAAACACCCTCTTCACCCAAACATTTCCAAACTTTAATAGGAATCCTATCAGGCCCAACAGCTTTACCATTTTCCATTTTCTTAAGAGCTTCCCTAACCTCGTCAACTCAAATCCTGCGGTAAAATGATAAATTAAGATCACCTTCTCGAGTTGTCAAATCTTCGCAATCACAAGGCTCTCCCCCTTCATCATTGAACAACTTATAAAAATAGGCTTCCCACCTATTCTTAATATCTCCATCAGTAACCAAAACTTTGCCTTCTTCATCCTTTATACACCTCACTTGATTCAAGTCTCTCGATTTTCTCTCCTTATTCTTTACAATCTTATAAATCTTACACTCCCCTGTCTTTACTCCTAACTCCTTGCACACACACACACGTAACAGTAGGCAAAAAAAAAAAAAAAAATCTTGTGCTGTAAAAATTGAGCCTGATGAGTGTTGTGTTTCATTCGAAAATATAATAATCCTTCTCCGAGATTGTTATGTGATAGAAAATGTAACTGTGGGGGTGGAAAACCAGAAAGATTGGCTACATGTTTTTGTATGATAAATTAAAGAATTAAGGGCAAAAGGCGCTGGATCTTCCTTTTTTTTTTTTAAAGGAAAATATATATTATAAAGACAAAGTACAAATAAACTAAAATGTAAAAGATTACGACTTGCAACAGAATCAAAATTTGCGCAACATGTTTGGAAAGGAAAATCAAGTCTCGTAGCAATTCCCAAAAAAGGCGCTCCATCTTCCTTAGTATTTATTTGGATTAGCCGTATAAATTACTTTTCTAACATAATTTATGGGTATAAAGTAAATATATGAAAGAAATTTTATCTCGATTTATGTAAACATGTATTTTAAACATCAACCCAAACAGACCCTTGGTCTCATTCTTACATTGAGATTTTAAATTGGAAAGAATGAAAAATTAGGAGAACGAAATAAGGGCTAATAAGATAAGATATCAAATTCTAAAATCTCATTTTAAGATATAGGAGCTGATTTAGGATTCATTAGGTTTAATAACCTAATTTAGAATGTAAATAATTCAGTAGTCTTTTAAAGGGATTATCCCTTAAATTTATAATTCATAATACGTTTTTTTATAAGATAATTCATAATACCTTACATGAGAGTGGTTGACTTATTTCATTGAGAACGATGCATTTTACTAGGGGTGGGCATGGGCAGGGTTGGGCAGGGTGAGACCCCTGCCCGATGCCCTGCCCGAAGAATGAACGGGCTGCAAAATGCAGCCCGATGCCCGGCCCTGCCCACTAAAAGCCCTAACTATTTTGGGCTGGGCAAGGGTGGGTTGGGCAGGGTGGGCTTCCCTGCCCAAGTGATAACGCCTTATCTTGTTCACATATGAAAAAAATAATTCTTTATGAATTTTTTAAACATTCCTGTAGTTACTAATACCATATGTCTTAACTTCGTCCTAAGTAATATAAACTTCAAATGCATTCGATGATTTCATGTCTTGGGATATTTCAAAATAAGTCTACAACTTGAGTCTTGAAATTTAAAAAATACCATATGTCTTAACAAATATCCATACTTTAAAATTTAAACAACATCCATAATCCATTATAAATAAGAAAAAAATATGATTGTAATTAAAGCCGTGAAGTCAAAGTAGTTTGCATCAATTCAATGTCCCAAAAGTTGATCAAATGATGAAGCATCTAGAAAGAAAATAAAAAGCAACTATAATTTAATACATCACAAAGTAAAGAAGAAAGAAATTTACTTGTAAATAGTGTTTAGTGGTTAGGGCAAAAAAAAGAGGATCAGAAGAGTATTATACAATAGACAAAATATATTTTAAATAAAAATATATATATGAAATAATATTTAATTGATATGAAATTTTATATTTTAAATAAATGAAAATAATTTTCAGGGTAGGGCCAAATGGGCAGGACAGCACCTCTTGCCCGATGCCCGGCCCTGCCCGGTTATTAGCCCGCCCAAAGCTGCCCAAAATTTTTTCGGGCCACTTTTTTAGGGCTGGGCTGGGCAATTTTTTGCAGGGCCAGGGTGGGCGCACCGGGCTACTGGGCACCATGCTCACCCCTACATTTTACTACTATAAAAAAAATAGAGATGCATTTTACTAAAAAACAAGACATAATATTTATTATTGTCGATATATGTTTTATTATATATGTAATGATATTCTGATAGTTAATTATCTTGATGATATATTGGCTTGTGCTTTGTTGTTTATTTTATTATTATCTAAATATTATATAAATATAATGATATTTGATGGTATTTTTTGGCCATATGAGATTGATGGTATTTTGCATTATAGAGTGATACTTTTATGTATTTACGAAAAAGAAAAAAAAAGTGAAAACACGAAAGATTTAATAAAATTTTTGTTTCATTAAGTTTGTCCTTATTTTAATTTTGATCTCTCAAACTTACCCCTATTTTAGTCTTGGTCCTCAAAATTTCAAACTAAAGGTTTAATAATAGTGATAGTCATTATCTCAAATGAGGCAAAATTTCATGAAACTTCTCAATTGGTTATTAGTCCATCCAAGCTTCTCTGTTTGGTTCAGCTCACTATTTGTCACAAAAGTGTCAAAACAGATTATGTTCATAATCATATTAGGAAATACGTCGCCTTGTATTTTCAAATTTTATCCCCATTAAACTAAATTTTTTAATAAAAAAAAACCTAACTTATTTTTTGACACCTAAGGAACAAGCCTTTTAGGTGAATATTAAGGGATAAAAATTCAAGTCAAATACAAACTGAATAAAATATTACTAAAATATTAATATCAATTCAAATATACTATTAAAATGTAGGAAAAATCACATTTTAAAGCCACTTAAAATAGGGAAATCCCAAATCATGGTAGAAAATTCAACAAATATCTAGTTAGTCCATGGATCCAATTTAAATTTTGTGAATGTTGGGTATTTTATTATATTACCTCTCACTTTTGTTTTTTTCCAAAAGCCATCTTTCTCCCTTTTTTCAAAGCCACCTGTGTGTGCCACAACTTCATCACCAAAGTTTTGTTGTATGCATACCCAATAAAAGCTTGTGATTTGCTAAATTGGATTTGTTAATTTATAAGCCTATATCTTGTGATTAAATAATAACAAATATCAATACATCGTTTAATCGTGATACGCACGCCAAGTCAAGGTCCAGTAACGGTGCTAGGCACATATCTCTATTCTCTACTTAAATTTGAATCCCCCCAACCCCGTATAATTTGTTTTTATTTTGTGGATAGATGCAGAGTATCTCTTTTTCATACTTTTTTTATAGGGAAAATTGTGAAAAATCCCTTATTGGCAACTTATTTGCTAAATAAGACCTTTGCGTGTAGATTATCTTCCACGTGTGCAGAATATCTTCTCTGGTGTGCATATGATCTTCTCTAGCTATGTGCAAAAATCTTTCCGACTTGTGTAAAAATCTTCCTTACATGTGCAAAAATCTTCCCTACGTGTGCAGATATCTTCTCAGGTACCATTTAACAAATAAGTTGCTAATGAAATCTTTTTTAGCAATTCTCCCTTTTTCATATTTGCTCTTCCATCTAGCAATATCTTAAGAGGGAGATAATAGTTTTCAATTTCTTCACGATTCCTGATTGAATATGCCCTCTTCTGAATTAAACTTGTAAATTCAAAAACATTATTATTATTTTTTCTGTTGTTTTAAACTTAAAAATGAGGTTATTTCAGTCTTATAATTGGTCTAAAACTAGTTAACCAGATAGGTAAGAAGAATGATTCACTGTTTACTAATGTTACCCGCCAAATTGAAATGGGTTGGTTTTAATCACTAAACATGGTTGGCTGGCTCAAGTTGAAATGATAGGAGTGACTTTTTTTTTTTAGTATTTTCATTCATCATCCGGTTCGGGGTTTGTGGCTATTCCTTCCAACACAAATAACTCCTATAGTGAGAGAATGAGAGATAAAAGAAGAGAATGGTAGAAAAAAGGGAAAATTGTGAAAAAATCCCTCATTAGCAACTTATTTGCTAAATGGGACCTTTACGCGCAAATTATTTTCCACGTGTACAGAATATCTTCCCTGGTGTGCAGAATATATTCCCTATGTGCAAAAATCTTCCCTATACGTGTGCAAAAATCTTTCCTACGTTTGCAGAAATCTTCCCTCCGTGTGCCATGTCCCATTTAGCAGATAAGTTACCAATGAGATCTTTTTTAGCAATTCCCCCTAAAAAAATGAGGGAGATAATATGAGTACTCCCTCCTATCTTTTTTATAAAAACTTAAAATTTGAATTGACTTGGTCTTTTTTTATAAGAATCGACAAAAGTTGTCTCAATATTTAATGAGTTTTTTTTATTTGTGCCCTTCATTAATTATATATATTATATTAATTAAAATTTTTGATAATATTTATGTTTTCTTTATTGCTCACTCTTACTTGCCACTTATAGATAAGGACATACTTACAAAAAAAATTTATTTCAAGACATACTTATTATTTTTAACTAATTTTAACAGCATTCATAAGCCTCTAGTTTGCTTATCGGGCTCTTATATATAGGACTATAGGAAGTATTTGTTAAAAACCTAAATATCACCAACCCTTTTGTTGGAAAATAGCCTAGTCCACCCTTGGTGGATTGGGCCCAAGCCCAATAAGATTGGGGTCAAAGTATAAATAACATAAATGCTTGGGTCGATATATGTAATATTATCCAAAATGTTATGAGTCATGTTTTTTGTCCGATGCAATATGACTCTTCAAGTGACATTTTTTCACTGAAACAACATATCTCTCAATCGAAAGGATATCTTGTCTTTCTGATGGAAGGACATGTTAGTAGAAGAGGAAGGGGTGCATAGAATCCTATAAATAGGCGTAAAGGGATTCAGTTGTAACATACTTGAATTAACATACAGAAACTCTGTCACTGTGAATCCCTATTCCCTCTACTATATTTCTCTTTCCTTCTTCCTATAGTGGTGTATTTGCTGTGCGTCATAATCGCTTCCGCTACTGTGATACGATTAGCGTGGGTATAAGAGAGAAACGGTCGCAACGCCCAATTATTCTTACATGGTATCAGAGCCAGGTTTGGCTTGTAGGAAATTATGATCTCTATATTATGATAATATGATGTGCATATTATTATTTTCAAATATCTATATATATGATCATGTTGCTTCCGCTGTCTGTATGTTTTCGTTTTCTTTCGTGAGTTTGAAAGAAAATATATTGATGATTATGTGAGTATATATATATATATATGAATTTCTTCATGCACATATTTTTTTTTTTTGGTTTGACACATTGATTTGTTTTTCCGCAACATGCGAGAAAGTTATGTTTTTCACTTGCTTCTGGTGAATATATATACATCTATTCGAATCTGTATATTCTTTTGTGCTTGAAGGCTGTGATTAAACAATAATATGTGTGTGAGAGTGTGTGTGTGTGTGTGTGTGTGTGTGTGTGTGTGTGTGTGTGTGTGTGTGAGAGTGTGTGTTTCTCTCCACCAAATTTTGAGTTTAGTTTGATTTATATATGATATCCTTGAGACATACGTAGTATATGCGTTTTAAATTCTTTCCACCAGATATCGTGTCCATATCAACGCAGTGCCGATATATATTTGTAATGATTTATTTGAGTATATATATCGTTGGTTCAGTCAAGGATCATAGGAAATATCAGAACTGAGAGAATAGTAGGAAAAACATTCACGTATAGTTAGTTTCTTATAGTTGGCCTATATGAAAAGTGGTGTTTTAGGAAGCAAAACTGGTAAAAACACTTATTTAGGGAAGGAGAAAACCGACTAATCGCATCCCAAACCATGCGAAAATAATTTCTGGATGATGATGGTGCCGAAGGACATGACGTTTTTTTTTTTTGGTTTTGCTGATTGGGTCATTTAAAAAAAAAAAGGCAGGCCCAATCTTTAGGCCCAAAAAAAAACGAGGCCGAAAACTAAAAAAAAGAATTAAGTCCGGGCCCAACAAGTGAAGCCCAGACTGCTGAACCAGAATTCAAAAACAAAAAAAAAGTTTTTTTTTTTGCAGAAAAGAAACGTGGCGCGTGAGGCCACGTGGCATATTAATTTGACACGTGGTGGACACCATCCGACAGTCCTTGGCGCGTGGAAGCCAATGAGACGGCGCGTGTCGCCGGATTGTTCCCGGAAGGTGGCGCGTGATTTACACGCGCCACTGTGTGCGTGTGTGATTTCTGTTTTTTTTTTCCAGTTATTTCTGACTTATTTAGGCGCGTGGGGGTGCGTGCATAGTCAGAATGGGACCCGGTTTGCTTCTAAAAATCCCTAAATTCATGATCTTTAATATGATATGCTATTTGAGTAGTTTTGACACTTATTGATATATATTTATGATATTCTAAGTGCGTTTATGAATGTTTTAAATCATTTTAAAACTTCTAAAATTCATTTGTTGAATTCAATATTTTTCTGTTATATTTAAATGTGTTATAAACATGTTTTCAAATATTATAGAGTGAATATTGTCTTATTTATATTATAATGAAGCATGATTTAGTTGATAATTCATTATATTATTATATGTTTTTGTTAAGTGGGAGCTTTTAGGAGTTGTTAATCCTAAAAGTTAGAGTATTTAAAGTACATATATATAATTCTTGACAGAATTTTAGTAATGTTGCTAATATTTATGTGATGGGAGATACAAACTTATACTTCTGATCATGAATTTAGTAGTATTACTATTTTTTCTGGTTAAGAATAATATAAGTACATGACATTGTATACTGTGTTGTGCTATATATTGTCGATGATTTGTTCAATAGTTTAATTCCTTTAGAGAGACATATTGAATGTGGAATAAATTTGTCTCCAGAATTGAAAATGGCAACTAAGAATATCATCGCTGAGTTAAATAAAGGGGACAAACTAAATGGTGACAATTGAGATATCTGGCACCGAAAAGTCCAATATATTTTGGAGGAACAAGAGGCAATGGAGCCTCTAACAACAGTTGTAGCACAGCCTGCTGCTGGGAATACGGCCCAACACAGGAGAGACCAAGAGGTCTATGAGGCTTGGAAAAAGAAAAATAGCATTGCAAGAATTACATTGCTGAGTACAATGGCAGATGACCTCATGTGTGAATATGAGAAAAATGAAACAGCGCAAGCCATATGGGCAGCGTTGAAAGACAGGTTTGGTGGTATATTCACCTCTAAGCTTAGACGATTAACTATTAAGTTTGATACGTATAAGCTTAGGCCAAATACTTCCATGAAACAACATCTAAGAGAGATGGCAAATATGATAAGAGAATTGAAGGAAGCTGGGCATACTCTGTCTGATGAACAACAAGTTCAGGCAGTGATAAGATCATTGCCATCTAGTTGGGAGCACATGAAGGTTAATCTAACCCATAATGAAGGCATTAAAAATTTTAATGATGTGGCTAAACACTTGGAACTTGAGGATGAGCGCTTGGAGGCATACAAGTCCTCTGGCCATGCCTACTACACAGAGGGTGTAGGTCCTTCTAATACAAAACCCGATTCCAAGAAGGGGAATAAATTCCAAAAGAATGGAAAGAAGGACAAGAATAATTTTTTAAAAGGCAAAAAGGAATTCAAGAAGAAAGGAAAAAAGGGCGGGAAGAAGAAGAAAAATGACTTAAAGAAGGTCAAATGCTTTGCCTGCCAAAAGATGGGTCATTTCGCACGGGATTGCACTGAGCAAAATGAGAGTGAAAAGGTACTAGTGGATTATGTAAATTCATATGTTTCCTATGTTTCTAGCACTGTTTTCCTAACAGAGAATATCTGTTCTTCTTGGATTTTGGACTCAGGTTCAACAGACCACGTGACGAGGGATCGAGGATCCTATGTAGAATACCGTCGGTTGCCTGACAAATGTAAGTGGCTTTATGTAGGCAACAATGCAAAGATTGAAGTTAAAGGCATTGGAACTTGCAAATTAACTTTGCGTAGTGGAAAGCCTTTGATCCTACATGATGTGCTTCATGCTCCTGACATCCGACAGAATTTAGTTTCTGTAAAATGTCTTGTAAACTATGGGTTTAATGTAAACTTTCATGATAAAGTTGCAGACATATTTTATAATTTTGTATTTTATGGTTTAGCTTTCCTTTCAAAGAAGTTCTTTATAATGGATATTATTGATGACTATAATATACATGATTGCTTTGCTACTTCTTCTGATTCAACTGTTGATATGGCTATTTGGCATGCTAGACTAGGGCATATTAATCAAAATAAAATGATTAAACTAGCAAAAGAAGGTTTGCTAGGATCCATATCCAATATGGAAATGTCCTTGTGTGAAAGTTGTCTAGCAGGTAAGGCAACTAGAAAACCTTTTGGTAAGGGAACAAGATCAGAACAACCATTGCAAATAATTCATTCTGATATTTGTGGTCCTATGAGTGTGAGAGCAAGGCATGGAGCTTGGTATTTTATCACTTTTATTGATGACTATTCACGATACGGTCATGTCTATTTGATCACACATAAGTCTGAGGCTCTTGAGTGCTTTAGACGATACGTAAATGAAGTTGAAAATCAAATGGACAATAAAGTTAAAGTATTACGTACTGATCGAGGACGTGAATATTTTTCTGATCAATTTAAAGAGCTCTGTGAAGAAAAAGGGATAATTAGGCAACTAACTATCCCTGGCACTCCTCAACAGAACGGAGTTGCTGAAAGAAGAAATAGAACGCTTCTAGACATGGTTAGGTCAATGATGGCACAAGCAAATCTACCAATTTCATATTGGGGTGATGCTTTAATGACTGCTACCTTCGTACTTAATCGTGTGCCCTCAAAATCAGTTACTTCAACACCTTATGAGTTATGGACAAAACGCAAGCCGGATCTTAGTATCCTTAGACCATGGGGGTCAGCTGCATACATTCATGATAATTCTCATAAGTATGGCAAGTTAGGTCCTAGAGGAAAGAAATGTATCTTTATAAGGTACTCTGAACAATCCAAAGGATATGTCTTCATAGGTGAAAATGAAGATGGAACGGTAACTGAAATTGAATCTAGAGATGTTACATTTCTAGAAAATGAATTCCCTAAAAGGGGAGACATTGACCGCACTGTATCTCTTTATGAGACACAGGAACAAATAAGTATAGAACCTGTTGGTATGCCTGAATCATCCCAAAATGTCGATCTAAGTGGGAGCCTAGAAAGGTCAACACAAAGACCTAGACAAAAGAAAAGACAAAGGCAAGAAGCTCCTACAAGAAAGAGTAGCAGGGAAAGTATCCCTAAAAGACGCTTCCAAATAGAAAGTGAAGCACTTATTGTTACTCCTGATGGGGATGATGAACCA
Organism: Inga laurina; assembly: GCA_963855925.1. Classification (NCBI taxonomy): domain Eukaryota; kingdom Viridiplantae; phylum Streptophyta; class Magnoliopsida; order Fabales; family Fabaceae; genus Inga; species Inga laurina. Next base: position 16,353,084 of record OY979711.1, read on the forward strand.
CGTTCGGTACTAGAGGCCTTATCCAGTCCTGCTAAAGATGAATGGAAAAAGGCAATGGATGAAGAAATGAACTCAATGAGAAAGAATAAAGTTTGGGAATTGGTTGACCTACCAAAAGGGCGAAAAGCCATTGGGAACAAGTGGGTTCTCAAAATTAAAAGAAAGGTGGATGGGTCAATTGATAAGTATAAGGCACGATTAGTTGCAAAGGGGTATACACAGTAAGAAGGTATAGATTATGAAGATACCTTCTCACCCGTGGTACGATTTAATTCTATAAGAATTATTCTAGCAATAGTAAACAGTTTGGACTTAGAATTACATCAAATGGATGTTAAAACTGCATTTCTAAATGGTGATCTGGATGAGGAAATCTATATGGAACAACCATTAGGTTTCATTGAAAAGGGAAAAGAGAATAAAGTTTGTAAACTTAAAAGGTCTATTTATGGACTCAAGCAATCATCCAGACAGTGGTATTTGAGGTTTCATAAAGCAATAACCTCTTATGATTTCCAAATGATTGAAGAGGACCACTGTGTCTACATCAAACGGTTTGAGGGTAATTTTGTTATATTATCCTTATATGTAGATGATATACTATTGGCTGGAAATAATCTGAACTCGATTATAGCTATTAAAGAATGGCTTTCATCGAATTTTGAAATGAAAGACATGGGTGAAGCAGAGTATATACTTGGAGTTAAGATCCAAAGAGATCGTTCAAAAAGAATCCTATATCTTTCACAAGAAAATTACATTAAAAAGATTCTTGAACGATTCAACATGAGCAACTGCAATTCCTTGGATACCCCAGTGGCTTCTGGTGTAACCTTAAGCAATAAGATGTGTCCCAAAACTGAGTCTGATCAAAAGAGAATGATGAAAGTTCCCTATGCTAGTGCTGTTGGTAGTTTAATGTACGCAATGATGTGTATAAGGCCAGATATCTGCTTTGCGGTAGGATTGGTAAGTAGGTTCCAGTCCAACCCAGGTGAGCGTCACTGGAAAGCAGTAAAAAGGATCATGAGATACTTAAAAGGCACCTCTGACTATGCACTATGCTATGAAGGAAGTGATCTACGCCTAGTTGGATATTCCGATGCTGATTTAGGCGGAGATGAGGAAGAGCGAAGATCGACCTCAGGTTATACTTTCTTACTGAATAATGGCGCCATATGTTGGAGTAGCAAGAAGCAAACATGTATTGCTTTACATTCTATAGAAGCCGAGTTCGTAGCATGCACTGCAGCTGCACAAGAGGCATTATGGTTGAAGAGGTTCATTGAACATCTTGCATTTGGCAATGAGAGTACCAATCCAGTATTAATGCATTGTGATAACACTGCAGCCATAGCCTATACTAAAGATCCTAAGTATCATAGTAAGACCAAGCATATAGACATTAAGTACAATTTTGTAAGAGATTATATAGCACAGAAAATTATTGCTGTACAACATATTTCGACCAAGAGTATGGTCGCTGATCCCCTGACCAAACCAATTGCCAAGGAAACATTTGAAAAACATGTAAGGGCACTTGGTGTACGTAAAATGTAAAATTTCAGACTTTATTACATTTATGATTAATTGAAGTACTTATCATTATTAGTATAAATGTCTGTGTGAAAGTATACAATGTCTAGTATGTCGTACAGGCTTGTGAGGTTGTCTCTCTCACACGAGCAACCGCCTTTGACACTCAGGAGGGGTGTGCAAAGATGAGACAATTGTGTTCACCGGTAAAGCTGCTAGAATGCTGATATGGTAGAGAAGAAACACAAACTATGTCGCCTTGACAACAGTGTAGCGTGTCAAGATGAGATCCATAAACATGAACTTTAGTATGGATCGAATCATGGATATCCACTTCCATGATGCCTGTAGCCAGATAACAAATTCTTCAATATTGACGTCTGAGTAGAAAGGAAGAATTTGGGTTTAGATGCTGGGAGTGTCTAGACTTAAGTCTGTACAGTGTTAACAACAAAATGCAAAACGACGTGCGCTCTTATGGTGTAAGAGTAACACTGTAACATGTGATTCATACCACATGTGCTAAAGAACCGCAAAAGGGAAGCAAGTAAGATGATCCCTGCTTAATTGTTGTGTGAGTCCCAGGAAGTTTCTAATTCTTCCAATGATATCCTTTGACTTTGACAATATTACAGAGGTGTGCTTCAGCGTCTGCTACTTTAGCATATGTCCTACGATCATGATATATGCGATCTATGGTATTATGTTAGGAAAGCGGCTGATGTATATTGAAGTGATATCTGGGCGAAAGGAAGATTACTTGAAATATACACAAATATGCTAGTGTCTGAGACATGTCCTTTTATGGTATTATTTTTGATAATTTCATAAATGTGGATACTATGCATACTAGAAAGGCAATCTGAGTTTTATACTGACTCAAAAGGGATTAGATTAGCTATGTGAAAGTGTATATAAGTGAATCTAGGATATTTAAGGCACAATATTAAAATCAAGCTACACAATGAAGGTTGTCTTGTGCTGGTCTCTGTAAAAGAGATTTCTAGTACATACACCTATATGCAGATGTCATGCCTACGCGGTCACGGCAAAGCACCTAGTATGAAAGAAGGAAGAAAAAGAGACATATATAATCCACCAAGTGTGAGTGGGAGATGTTGGAAAATAGCCTAGGCCACCCTTGGTGGATTGGGCCCAAGCCCAATAAGATTGGGGTCAAAGTATAAATAACATAAATGCTTGGGTCGATATATGTAATATTATCCAAAATGTTATGAGTCATGTTTTTTGTCCGATGCAATATGACTCTTCAAGTGGCATTTTTTCACTGAAACAACATATCTCTCAATCGAAAGGATATCTTGTCTCTCTGATGGAAGGACATGTTAGTAGAAGAGGAAGGGGTGCATAGAATCCTATAAATAGGCGTAAAGGGATTCAGTTGCAACATACTTGAATTAACATACAGAAACTCTGTCACTGTGAATCCCTATTCCCTCTACTATATTTCTCTTTCCTTCTTCGTATAGTGGTGTATTTGCTGTGCGTCATAATCGCTTCCGCTACTGTGATACGATTAGCGTGGGTATAAGAGAGAAACGGTCGCACTCCATGTACGCCCAATTATTCTTACACCTTTAATTAATGTATTAATGTAATATATACAGATAATAATGGCACAAATGGGAAAAACTGATTAAATGATGAGACAACTTTTATCCGATTCTTATAAAATGAATTAAGCTAATTCAAATTTTAGACTTTTATAGAAAAGATAAGAAGAAGTATAAGATTTTCATTTTTCTCTCTCCCCTCTCTCCTGCACTCTCTTTAAAAAAACTGATACTAAAATCGTTATCCTTGTGAACAACTTTTATATACAAATTCAAAATTGCTTTTTTGGTGAACAATTTTGAATATAGCATATTGCTAAATATTTTTGGGTTAAAGGTCATTTTTACTCTGGAAGTATTCACTTTGTGCCAATTTTGCCCCGGAAGTATCAAATTTGGAGCGATTTTGCCTTTGCGTTAGTTGACCGTTAGCCGGGGCAAAATTGCACCTTAACCCAATGACCGTTAGTCAGGCGCATCGAACACCACGCGACGTGCCGTGCTTTTCCAACCGTTGGACCCTACCTCCTGTTAAGCCGATTCCAGGGTGAGCAGGCTGTTAAACAGAAAAGAGAACTCTTCTAAATGCCTCTGCCGACGTCTCCGAACTCACTAACGTTGTTGTCAGCTGCCACGTCCCGGTTCAGGAATTTTAACCCGATTCCCTTTCGAAGTATGCGTGCTGCACGCTACCAGACAGGCTTCCCCCATCTCATAGGATCGACTAACCTGTGTGCAAGTACTCATTTGAATATTTGCTATTACCACCAAGATTTGCATTGACGGCCGTTCCGCCCGGGCTCGCGCCCCAAGTTTTTAAGTGACCGCTCTGCCCTCCTACTCGTCGAGGCCTAGCACTTGCCTTAACGGCTGCTCCGCCCAGGCTCGCGGGTCAGGTTTTGCAGTGACTGTTGCACCCTCTTACTCATCAGGGCCTAGCACTTGCCTCGACGGTGAGGTATATGTCGTGCACTTCAACGCCTTGGCGGAGTGACCGTCAATTCAGATCTTGGTGGTAGTAGCAAATATTCAAATGAGAACTTTGAAGGCCGAAGAGGGGAAAGGTTTTATGTGAACGGTACTTGCACATGGGTTAGTTGATCCTAAGAGACGGGGAAAACCCGTCTGATAGCGTGCAACACACATATTTCAAAAGGGAATCAGGTTAAAATTCCTGAATCGGGACATGGCAACTGACAACAACGTTAGTGAGTCCGGTGACATCAGCAAGGGCCTCGGTAGTGTCCAGTGGCTGGAAGAGCACAACACGTTGCTTGGTGTGCGATGTGCCCCACTAATGGTTATTGAGTTAAGCCATGTTCTCTAACCTGGACCGGACCGGCCGGACCGGCCGAACCGGCCCGGAAACCGGCGACCCGGGCACTAAACCGGTCCGGGTTAACTTTTTTATTTTATTTTTTTAAATTTTATTTTTTTTTTAAAAAAATTCCTTTAGAATTTCATACTATAAGCCTAAAATATTCTATTTCTCACCGGTTTGGTCCCGGTTTGACTCCTGTCTGACCCATTGACCCTTGACCCAGTACCCCGACCGGTTCACTGACCGGTCCGAGTTTAATTACCTTGGAGTTAAGGTGTAATTTTGCCTCGAAAGTGTCAAATTTGGAGCAAATTTACCCTGGCTAACAGTCAACTAACGTAAGGGCAAAATTACTCCAAATTTAACACTTCCAAAATAAAATTGACCCTCAAAAAACTCTCAAAACAAAATTAATATCAAATGAATTCTTTCAGAACAAAAATGATCCTTGACCCAATATTAATAGTGCAATATTTTGGTAAATTTTGTAGTGTGTGCAGTATATCGATAAAGAAGCCTCGAACTTCCTTACCACCCCCCATGTGAGGCCCACAAGGCAAGACCTCAACCACTCGTCTATTCGGAGGCGAACCACCGTGGTTACCCCCGGAAACTTCGTGGAAATTTGGCATTAAAGAATCACTCACAAAAGGTAGTTCGCTTTTTGTTCTTGTTTCACTCTTTGATTCTGGATTACCTCTTAATTTTGGATTTTATGATTTTTGTGCACATTCCTCTTCTGATTACTCCGAATGCTGAGATAGTCAATAGTACATACTCAAATGCTCAGACAAACTGATAACGTCACTTCTTCTCGTCCCTTGCCGAATTGAATGTGGCAATTTGAATTAATCATGAAATTTTGGAGGTTGCCCCGACCTGGAGAAAAGAAAAGGTTTCTTTATTCACTTGACCTTTTAATCCTCATGCCCAAGAAATTGGAGTCGAATTAACATAGATTCGATATCTTCAATTTTGAGATATAGCGTTCTTTCTTGTATAACGTTGGCAATAGGCCTACGTGGACAGCAATTATTTTCATTTTTGCTTGTGATTGAATTACGTTCAGTGTAAAATTCAAGCTCCAGAAAGTGAGACCGTTGTATTGTAAAATTGAAGCTTTGGTAGGTGTTTTTACAGACTCCAAAACCTTATTCATTGAGGTGTAGATTCTGTCAACATGCGAACGGACCAGTTCAATTGCTCTAAAGCAAATTTAGGTTGCTTGGGTTTAGTTGTAATGGGCTATTGGAATTGTTTATCACCAATGCAGGAATGAACTTGGCTTTCTCCTCATCTGCTCATTATCCATGTCTTGGAAAGACGGCCAATGGCCAGGTTAAGCTTTTCAGGCCAGTCTCTATTACCACCAGGAAATTCTTCAGGCGTAAAACGTTTGCATGTTTGGCATCAATAGTCACCCCAGAATCCCAGGTTGGCGTTATTTTTTCTGTTCCACAGTTTCTATTTTAGTTTCAATTTTTTTTTTTTGTTTCATCATAGTCTGCAATATTTGGGATTGTAGGCATATGATATTGAGTTAGAGGACAAGAAGCACATACTTTTAAGTGCTATCCAGGAGACGCAAAGGGGACTCTCGACAACTGCTGATCAACGCTCTTCCATTGAGGAGTCTCTGGTCTGTTGTTTATTTTCTTTGCTCACTTCTTCATTATGATCTACGCTAGTCTTCTTCTTAATCTAAACTCTTCGCTAGATATTGTGGGATTATTTAGGATGAAAATGACAAAGGAGAATGAAGTTGATTCATATACAATTTTCTTGGTATATGTGTTTGGCAGGTGAATGTGGAGGCGTACAACGGGGGTGAGCCAATTGATTTGGTGGAGTTGAATGGAACATGGCGCCTGCAGTATACTTCTGCCCCTGATGTGCTCGTTCTTCTAGAAGCTGCTGCTAGACTTCCGTTCTTTCAAGTATTAATAATGAAATTTAGTATCTTTCAATCAAGTCTTAGAGTTCTTTCTTTCTTCTGACTGAATATTCTACCGACATTTTCTTTTCTAATTATGAAAAAGTGTTTCTATTAACCATTTAGTAGATGAGGCTTCAAATTTAAATTATTTTCTTAACTTAATGAATTCGTTTTGTTCTGGTCAATAGTGCCTTGCTGCATCAGGATTCTGTACGATAGGGTAATGTAGAACCGTGTTAATGCTTTTTCTTTTGTTATGTGTCTTTCACTGTTGATCTCTTGGCATTTTATTAACCCACTTGCTACTCTGTTGTGATAGGTTGGACAGATCTTTCAGAAATTTGAATGTAATGATCAGATGAATGGAGGTATCATTTGCAACATTGTCCGATGGAGTATTCCAAATTTGCTGGAGGTAAAAACAATGCCTTCCTTTGGTTTATCCTGTCTTTGTCAACAGCCTTTAACTCAGCTATGAATACACGTACTGCAATTCAAACTCAAGATTGCAATGTCTTGTTTTTCTTAAACTATAACAATGACACTTCTCCTTTTAGTTTCATCTTCCATTTCCACTATATTATAGACTGACTTCCTAGATTGGACTCCTCAAGTGATTATGAAATATACAAACCTTGAGTTAAGGATGGCTAAGTAACTTGTCATGTCTATTCCCGTTATTTGTGATAATTTCTGATTGGGACTATTCTTGATAAAAGAATATGCTTTGCAACTGGATTTTGGGCTTTTAATGGGGCTGGTTATGTTTCATCCCGAGAAAGGAAGTGAAATTTGGAAATCAAGTTGAGAAAACTTGGATTTTTTATCTAATATTTGCTCTCAGTCTTCCTAACATGTATGCTCCAACCTTAAGTGACTTAGTGGGTGACACTAATACATGGTAGCTTGGAGGGAAGGAATGAGTAGAATGAAGGATGGGATTGTAAAATGTAATTTGCATAACTAACTACCAACTCTCTCACTTGTAATCCTTTGGGACTGTTATTTTGACCTCTTGAAACATGTAAGAGAAGGAATTCTATGTGTATTGGTGTTTGAGTAATAAGACAAGATAACCAGAATTCTATACCAGAAATATTTGGAAAGCTCTAGAGATATTAGTTGTCTGCAACTAGAATGACGTTTCAAATGCATATTGTTAGGGTGTATTGGAGGTGTAAGCATATAATACTTTCTCATATTTCATATCAAAGGTTACAGCGTATTATGTAGGCCAGAAAATAGAGGAATCATCGCTGGTCTATAATGTACAATGATGAGAGATTATTACAGTCAATCATAATCTTTCCTAAACTATGTATACTAGAATCAGGGATATGATAGAGGGATATAATGGGCTGAAATCATGGGATGTAATCACGGGCTGATTTCCAACACTCCCCTTCAAGCTAGAGAATATATGTCAAACATTCCCAGCTTGCGCCGAAACTCTTCAAATTTAGATTTGCCCAGTGGCTTGGTCATTACATCTGCAATTTGTTCTTCAGACCGTATATAGGACAATGTCATAATGTCTGCTTCAATTTTCTCTTTAATAAAATGCCTGTCTATTTCAACATGCTTTGTTCGATTATGATAAACAGGGTTTCTCGTCATCTCAATGCTGGATTGGTTGTCACACCAAACTTGCATGGGACCCTCATACGGAATTCCTAATTCCTTTAGTAACCGGATAACCCAGAGTCCTTCACATGTTCCGTCATTCACAGCTCTCAATTCTGCTTCCGTACTACTCTTTGACACAACAGTTTGCCTCTTGCTTCTCCATGTCACTAGATTTCCCTACACATATGTACAGTATCCTCCCGTTGACCTTCTAGTTTCTCTGTCTTTTGCATGGTCTGTGTCGGTGTAGATCTCTAAGTATCTGGCCGGGCACACTTCTTGAAGAAGATTCCTCTTCCTGGATTGAATTTCAAATAACTCAAGATTCTGTAGACAGCTGCCATGTGTTCTTCCTGTGGTTGATGCATGAACTGACTAACTATTCCGACAGCATAGCTGATATCTAGGCGTGTGTGGGTCAGGTATATCAGCTTCCCTACAAGTCTTCTATATGTTTTGAGTCAACTGGGACACCATTTTCTTTGATTTCTAGACGGCAACCTTCTTTCATCGGTGTTCCCTCGGGTTGTGCCCCTAACATTCCTGTCTCATGCAACAGGTCTAGGGTATACTTCTGCTGGGATATGTTGATGCCCTTCTTTGTTCTTGTCGCTTCCATACCCAAGAAGTATCTCATTTGGCCGAGATCCTTAACCTGGAATTCAGTGGACAAATCCCTCTTTAGTTGAGCAATAGAACTTTCATCATTTCCAGTGATGACTATATCATCCACATAAACGATCAGGATAATGATTCTTCCCTCATCATGCTTGATAAACAATGTGTCATCTGCTTGCCCCTGGCTGTATCCAAGTTTCTTTATTTCTTTGTTGAAGCGGCCAAACCATGCCCTTAAGGATTGTTTTAGTCCATATAGTGACTTGTTAAGTCTGCAAACTGACCCGTTTGGAGTTAGGACTCCGTCTGGAACCTCCATATAGACCTCTTTCTCCAAGTCACCATTCAGAAATGCGTTCTTAACGTCTAACTGGTGTAGTGACCAATCCAAGTTAGCTGTCATTGACAACAATATTTGGATTGTGTTGAATTTGGCTACTGGGGCAAAGGTCTCCTGATAATTTATTCCATAGGTCTGTGTATACCCTTTCGCAACTAGTTTTGCTTTGTACTTGTTGATGCTGCCATCAGGATTGAACTTCGGGGTAAAGATCTACTTACACTCGACAGGTTTCTTTCCAGGAGGGCAGGATATGATTTCCCATGTTTTACTTCCCTCAAGTGCTTTTAGCTCTTCTTCCGCAGTCTGTTTCCACTTTGGGTCAGCCATAGCTTGTTGGAATGTGTTAGGGATTTCAATCTGTGCACTGTTTGCAACAAAGCTCTGTATCTTGATAGACAGGTTACCATGCGAAACAAACCGTTGAATTGGATGCTGAGTACAAGGCCTTGCCCCTTTTCTTAGTGGAATAGGCCAGCCCATCTCTTCAGGATCTACTCTCGAGTCAGATTCATGGTCGTTCCTTAGAGTGGGATTGACGTTTCTCTCTGCCTCTTGAGATTGTTGCCTAGCATCTCCCTTTGATCTATCTTCTGCATCCATCCCAGTCATGATCTCAACCTGTGTTTCCGGGTCATTAGGGTTGGTATTAGGAGGTGTAGAAGGTAAGGGATCAGGGTTAACAGGTAGGGTATCAGTGGCTTTAGAAGTTAATTCATGTGAAATTAGCTATTCAATATCTGAGTACTCCCCCTGAATGGGTAATTTGGGATAGTAAGCGTCCTCCTCGTAGAACACAGTGTCTTTGGAGACATGCAACTTCCTGGAAGTCGGACAGTAACACTTGTACCCTTTTTGGGTGGATGAGTAGCCAAGGAAGATGCATTTCTGGGACCGGGCATCAAACTTACTTCCATCTGGGGCATGGACAAAGTCAACACACCCAAACACTTTCGGAGGTAAGGGGTTGATGAGAGGGCAATTGGGAAAGGTGGTAAGAAGTGTTTGGACAGGGGTGGCATAATTGAGGACTATGGAGGGCATTCGGTTGATGAGGTACGCCGCAGTTAGGATTGCATCTCCCCAGAAGGTTGTGGGTACATTTCTTTCCATATGCAGTGTTCGGGTTACCTCCAACAGATGACGGTTCTTTCGTTCGGCAACCCCATTTTGCTGAGGAGTGTAAGTGCAGGAGGTTTGATGGTGAATGCCTTGCTGATCAAGGAATTCTTTAAAGGCATGACTGAGGTATTCCCGACCATTATCACCTCGAAGGGCTTTGATAGAGGATTGAAATTGGGTCTGGACAAACTTGTGAAAGCTTCGGAAAACTTGAACCACATCGAACTTTTTTTTCATCAAGTAGACCCATGTGAGTCTGGTGTGATTATCAATGAAAGTAACAAACCATTTTTCATTTTTCTGGGTGGTTGTTCTGGTTGGGCCCCAAATGTCACTATGGATGAGTTGGGAAGGAGCAATGGGTCGGTAGGATTGTTTTGGATAGGAGGATTGGGTTTGTTTAGCCAATTGACAAGTTTCACAATAAAAAGCAACAGAATCTTTATTGAATAAACTTGGAAACACATGTCTCATATAATCAAAACTAGGATATCCTAAACGACAATGCCATAAAAGTACATCTTTGTCTTGAGAACTTGAGCTGACTAGGTCATGTTGTGCATTCCAAATCGCTTTATTCGCCATCTTCGATCTCTCTAGGTAGAAAAGTTCATCCCACTCTTTAGAAGTCCCAATCGTCTTTCCTGAGTGTAAATCCTGAAATTGACACATATCAACGTCAAATATCACTCTGCATATATGTCCTTTCGTTAACTTGCTCACAGATATTAAGTTACAAGTAAGCGCTGGGACAAATAGAACATGGTGAATGCTGAGTGAATTGGATAGTGTGACGGTGCTAATTCCTTCAACTTTAGTAAATACCCCATTAGCAACTTTGACATGAAGATGCTCCGGACACATTTTAAGAGTTGTAAATAAGGTTTGATTACCTATCATATAATCCGTGGCTCCTGAATCAACTATCCATGCATCGTAGCTAGTCCATATAGTATTGAGGGCTATGATAGAATTACCTGATTGTACAAGATTAACACTCGGCAAAGAGTTGGACTTATTCTGTTTTTCTAGTATCCAACGGAGCATCTGCAGTTTGTCTTGACTTAATGAAGTAGTGTCCTCAGCCTTCTGTTCAGTGGAGGTCAGATGACCTTGTGGTTTGTTAGTGGATGGTTTGCCATGCAGTTTCCAACATTCCTCCTTGATGTGACCTTTCTTTTTGCAATAATTGCACCATTTGTTTTTCCGTTTCTCCTGTGGCCCTCATACTGCAAGTGCTGAACTCTCAACAAGACTTGGGCTGCTTCGGTTCAAGAGTTTCCGACTTTCTTCGAACTGCACATGATTGACGACATCAAAGAGGTGTGGCAGGGGTTTGATTCCCATTATTCTGCCCCATATTTCCTCAAACAAATCATTGAGTCTATGAAGAAAATCATAAACTCTCCCTTCTTCTACTATCTTGTATAACTAAGCATCCTCCACATTTTTCCAAGGATGCACTTCAAACAAGTCCTGTTGTTGTCACATTTTTATCAATGCACTATAGTAATCAGTAACTGTCAAGGTAACTTGTCTTAAATCTCGAAGTTGACGCTTCAAATGAATCCAGGCAACATTGTTATCAAGAGAGGAATAAGTTCTTCTGGCTGCATTCCAAATCTCTTTTGCAATATTTGTCAGGAGATAGCCTTCACTGATATCAACAGTCATAGAGTTACAGAGCCAAGTCATGACTTGGTTGTTTTCAGCAAACCATGTATCAAAGGTTGGGTCATCTGGGGCCGGTTGTGGTGCTGCCTCATTGATGTATTTCTCCTTTCGCTTTCCACATATATACCTTAGCACGCTTTGGGACCATTGGAGGTAATTTCTTCCATTAAACCTATGGTTAATGACCATACTTTGAGATTTTGGAAATTCTGAGGCCATTAAGGTGCTATTGGTGGTGGAGGAATTTGTGGGAGAAGATGAGTTGTTGGATGAAGGGGCTGTGGAATGTGTACTGGACATGAGTGTAGCGGGATGAAGTCTGGTTTTAGATGAATTTCCAGGGATAAAGCTGAAAAGAGGAGGAAATTCGGAGGGGTTCATGGTTCTGGAAGAAAAGATGGCTCATCGGAAAAGTCACTGTAGTGACGGCGCGTGGGCTCTACGCGCAGGTTCTGTGGTGGCGCGAGAGAGCCACGTGCGTCTCCAAATGCCGCCGCACTTCTGGGTTCCGCCGATCGGCGGTCTCCGGTCCTCCCTGTGCCGGCGGTGTAGTCTCACTCGCCGTCCTGCACCGGTTTCCAGTTTCCGGTGGCCCTCTCTCTCTCTCTCTCTGTTTCTGTCACTCGTACTCTCTCTATTATGGCCGCTGGCAATGGGTGACCAGCCAGGGCTCTCACTCACACTCTAGCTCTGATACCATATTGGAGGTGTAACCATATAATACTTTCTCATATTTCATATCAAAGGTTACAGCCTATTATATAGACTAGAAAATAGAGGAATCATCGCTGCTCTATAGTGTACAATAATGAGAGATTATTACAGTCAATCATAATCTTTCCCAAACTATGTATACTAGAATCAGGGATATGATAGAGGGATATGATGGGCTGAAATCATGGGATGTAATCACGGTCTGATTTCCAACAGGGTGTTTCCAAGTTGGTTAGAAATTTGAGAAAGTTCTCCTTGATCTTGGCATTCTAAAGCTTCTTCCATTTAGCCTTTTCCAGCGTTACATTTTCCATTTTATTCTAACAGTTGGCCTAAGCTTAGATAGTTGGGCAAAGAAAATTGGATGAAATTCTTATGCTTTAGCTGTGGTGCTGCCCCCCTTGAACCCATAAATAAAAATTTCTTGTCCTTTTCCATACAGGACCAAGAAGGTGCCACATTGCTTGTATCTGCCAAGTTCTCTATTGTTTCTGCGCGTAATATCTATCTTCAGTTTCAAGAGGTAATCAGTCTGACTTCCAGGGACATGCTTTCTACAATATTTGAGAAATAAACCCTTTCAAACAGAAATTATTTGTCTCTATTTCATGATAAATTTAGAAATACTTGGTGTTTTTCATCTTAATAACGTGTTTCTCCATAGGCTAGAGTTATCATTCAACTTTAACTTCTTTTTTGTGCATAGATTATGCCTTTTCTATCTATCAGGAAAGATTTTACTCCTTTTGCATAAACTCAAGGTTAAAGCTCTATTATATAATGATGGTGATGCTGAGGTACTAAGCACCTAAGCAAATGGACTTCTTATTTAGGTTGAAGATATGTGCATCCATCTCATTTTTTTATTTGTCCATTTTCTTAAAAACCAAGTAAAATGATTTGGTGAAATGGGTAGTGCAGATAATTTGCACTTACAATAAATATTTATAAAGATTTGCTATCTGAAGGCTCAAAGGGAATGAAAGGGAAAATTCCAGAAACTTACCTCTGAAAGCTAATGTGTAGCAGAACCATATTCTTAATAGTGATTCAGCAGTTAATATTTTGGCAGAGGAGTTTTTTTTAAAGCTTAATGTCGATGCCATTGGTTAACGTATACTGACAAAAGGTATACATGGGGATGATGTTGTCCTCAAAATTCATATTAGCATCATCCATGGCACAGAAGAAAAGACTCTTCTACTGTTGATATTTGATGTATGATATTATCCCCCCTATAATTAGCATTTTATGAATACGTGATATTCGCAGATCACACTCCAGGATATAATTATTAGTGAGGAGCTACAGGCTCTAATAGCTCCAGCAATACTACCACGGTCTTTTATAAGCCTGCAGGTAATTGATTGAACATTAAGCAACTGCATTTGGTTATTCTACCTCGTACTAGCGTTCAAGATCTCATTGACATTCATTAAATTATGTCATGAAACACAGTGTCAGAGTGTCTGTTAAAAAAATCTGGTGACTTAACTTTTTCTGTGAATGAATGAATTGGTTAATAGTCATAACATTTTGTGCGCTCACGTGCACAAGCTATTACGTACAATTTTTTAAAATATGTTATGTATACATCCCTGTGCAGATATTACAGTTTTTCCGTACTTTCAAAGCTCAAATCCCTGTAAGGGACCCTGGAAGGTATATAATGTGCTATTCTAGTAGAGGAAAAAACAAGCATCTTGTGACAAATCTAATAACACTGGGTTCCTTTCTTTTGGAAATTTAGGCGATCGGTAGGAGGGCTATATTATCTATCTTATTTGGATAATAATTTGCTTTTGGGTCGCGCCGTTGGTGGAGGAGGAGTATTTGTGTTTACCAGAGCCCAATCTCTATACTGATGAAGATGATTATCAATAAGCCTTATATTTATGTATGTATCACAGCAATACGGAGAGTAAGCAAATCAATTCATTGTACAAACTGCAAAAAGGCTTGTGCCCCAGAATTACTGATACTTTAGATACTACGCGCTTTCTTGTCCTTGCATCAAGATCAAGCAAGTGTTTTCAGTCATAGTAAATATTCCATTTTACCGGCCAGTGAACTATGTTTTGCTGTGTGTTCCTCCTTGGAAAAAAGGTTCAATTTTTATTTTATTAGCTGATTGTTTCATGTAAATTGCAAGTCATTCAACAGCCCTTTTGTTCGTTGAAACTCAGGTAAAATAACCCATATAATCCACCAGTATCATATAATTTTGGGAAAATTAATTTTTTATTCTTCCAATTTTTAACTGACTCAGTCCCTCAACTAATGACTCAATGCAACTCAGTTTCGCTCTTGATTAAGAGACTAAATATTGTATTAACCTTATAAAAACAACTTTATTCTAGAATACGTCGTAAGAGCTCCTTAGAAATTAAGGCCTTGTTTGGTAAGAAGCATTTGAGCTATTGGTACTGGTATTGGTTGTCACAGGGACTTTAGCAATTATGGGACTAAACGGTGTCACCTTTCATGAGATTACTCGATACCATCATCCCCTAGTATTGGAAAATCAATTATGGGATTTCATATTTTGACGATCCTTGCATGTGTTTCTCCCTATGTAATACTATGGATTATTCCAAATAAAAGCACAAACACTTGTAAATTTGATATGCCTAGCTACCGCAATTGAAACGAGTTTGGAAAAAAAACAAACTATTTGCACTTTTTTCCCTTCACTTCGAAACAAACAGCATCACAGAGAGAGAGAGAGAGAGGAATGGGGTGGACAGTGATGTTGTTGTTATGAGTAGGGTCAGTGATAATTGATGAAAGATCAGACGCCAACAAAGCAGAAGGGCGACCCATTCCCTGGACGTGAACACCTTAACTGTAGCACATTTATTTATTATTCCCCTTACCCCACGATTATATCTTTTAAAATAAAATAATATATTATTTTAATCATAAGGGTTTGTTTTGGTCATAAAAATATAAGACTCAATCCAATTCATATTTAATTTTATAAGTTTTACCTTAAAATATACCTATTGATCGTACATATTAAAGAATTTTTATCAAGGAATATCTCTAATTAATACACATGACTAAACGGGTTATCTTAGGAAAACCAACATCTATTTATCTCGAAGAACTAAATGAACTTATTTTTTAATACTCGTATCCATAAATTAATTATCTAACCTTTATATTAATGAAAGAGATAACAACATATTTTCAAGGACAATATTACTGGATGATATTTGGATACTTGCAGCATTCATGTGCAACTTTCTGTCCCCGGATATTTGCAAATAATAATTTTTTACTTTAAGGGGATTTGTTGCAATAAATGTTAAATTTTGGGTGCTTATGTGATTTCCCTTTCCATCATTATCACCATCATTATCACTATGACATACGTGACCTTTGCTCGCCGGTTGGTCTTCCTGTCTGTCCTGTGCCCCTTGTTGGGCCAAATAACGAAATCGTATGCAAGTTGCAATTTTTTTTTTTACCTTTTTCTTTTTATTTTTTCTTGTCTTTTGGCGCTATGGGAAGACTGAGAAGCGAGCGTGGATTTTATTTTTAATGAAAAATTCTTTTAATTTAAAGAGGCAATTACTCCTACGTAAAAATAGTCTAAGCTTTAGTTAAATAGAACTAGACCTATAATAAAAATTTAAAGCATGACTCTAAGTTTGAGTCTGTATATGGTATTTTTTTTTTAGGCCTAAGATTGAGATTTGAAAAGATCTAAAGCCTTTTTAAAGGCTTGTTTAAAATATAGGCCTTTAAATAGGCTTAAAACCTATGCTTCTAACTTTATATATAAATCCTAAAGCTCATTTAGAAGTCTAAGTTATGTCTTAAATGTTTAGGATTCATTCTCACCTATAATATAGGAGTTTAGTAATTAAAAAAAAAAACTCTATTGATAATAGTTGTCCAATCAAGTAGGAATAAGAAAAATCAATTATTTGTTGACTATAGAAATAAATTTTCTAAAATCAACCAAACACAACAAGTGGCATTTTAAATTGGTTTTCGCCTCTTTCTCTTTTCTTGCAAAATTTTGGACAAATTCCTCTTATTGGGATTACTATATTTCATTTAGGCATCATTAAAATGAATTTACTAGAATTATAATGCTTTAGTGAATGATGCAAATCAAAGAAGAGAGAGTGAGCTAACACTGACAACTTAAGTAACCAAAAAGGAGGGAAGTAGATGTGATTGAATAATGAATAAAAAAGTTAAACACATGCGTAAATGATGGGATGAGAAACTTATGGTTAAGTTAGTAATTTTATAAATAATTTATAAAACTAATTTAGATTATTTTATTTATAATTATTCATAATAGTGCAAATTTAAAAACACATTAAATAGGTTAGGTATGTATGCTTGTAAGTAAGATTTTATGAAAATAGGCATGGCCTATTTTCCTAAAAAGGTTTGATAATAGACTTGAGCATGAACTATTTATTAAATAGATCAGGTTAAGCTTAAAATAGACTGAGTCATGAGCCTCCGATAGATGCCTAGCCTATTTTCACCTCTAATCACGTCCTTTCTAGGATTATAAGCGGATTGAACTTGGGGTTGTAATTTTTCATATACATATTTGGTAGCTTTTACGTCATAAACTATAATGTGATTAGTATTTTCAGTTTCTTAATGTTAACAACATTAGTCTCATTAATGAAAAATTTTGACTTAATGAATTTAAATGATGACTCTACAATTAAATATTGATGTACTGATATTAATATTTAATTTCAAATTGAAAAATATTTAAAACAAAACCCAATAAGATGCCATTTGATTTAAAACAAGACATATTCTGAGGGTTGCACGAGCATTTGAAAATTAAATTGTAAGGGCAAAGATATTTTAGTTAAAACACCTCAAATCAAACATAATACATACTCTAACTTCTCAAAAGCTTTACCACACTTACTCAATCTGTTAATTATTAATGCAAAAATTCACATCATGACATTGGAACGACTAAGTCCTAAGAATATAAATCTTAATTTCATAAAAATTAGAACCACTCTTACTTCTTTTATTGACCATTAATACAAAAATTTGCACCGAAACATTAGAAAGGTTAAATCCTAACATATGAGTTACCATTATCTTTACTTCTTCTGTTGTCATTGATGCAATAAATTACATCCCGGCATACGGCATATGAAGGACTCATTGTATCATATTTCGACAACTTATCTTTAAAAATATAAAAATTTTATATTAAAAAATCAAATTTCAAGCATGCTTTATTAACCATTAATTACATCAATCACCATTTAAATTCATTTTGTTAGTATTTCTCAGTATTGATAACAACGACGTTAATTAATATAATAAGGACTAAAAATAAACTTCATAAATTCAATAATGTAAACTGAAATTTAATGTAAACTTACCTGACTAGATTTATGGTCTAACCATTTTTGTAGAACAAAAACTGAAAATTTCACTCTGAAGAGTCTATGAACACGTAGAAGAGCTAATTGAACACTAGGGTGTCACGGGTTCGAAATGCAGTGGGGAAAATTCCAAATTAATTAAGAAGAGCTCAGATAAACCAAGCAGCCTCTCTAGTCAACATCAACAACGAACAGCAACAGAATCAATTTACGTCCTCAACCACAATTACCACCCACCGCAAATGGAGTTTTCAACACTTTATAAAATTAAATATAAAATCCCAAGGGGAAACATGACGGAAGTAATTAAAATATAATTTTATATTTTATATAAGACATATATTTTATATTTGTTAAATTTTTTCTAATTGACTTCTATTAATACCCTTTTAATAATAATTAGATTAGAAAAAAATTAAAAAAAAAATTAAAAAATTACGATTTTTTAAAAATACATGACAAGTGAGAGCAAGTAGCAACAGGATAAATCGAGAGACCTCACAGGCTCACAGCGTTCTTTGCGTAAGAATCCATTATTTCAGGAGCACCAAACTCTCTCAGGCTCTCAGCTTGAAAACTCCCAAGTCGAAAGCTTACTGCTTTCTCTGATTTCCGCCGTCTGCTTCTGGAAGCATGTACGTCCTCTAGATTCGTCCAATTTAACATCCGTTTCGTGTACAAACTATTTGTGTTTCTTGTTATTGTCGTAGTTTTTCTCGTGGAAAGTAGAGGACTTCGAGTTCATTCGATAAAAAGCGAATGGTGTTTCTATTTCGCTTCTCTTTTGTGCCCTTTTCTACTCGTTTATAGTATCTTCGAGATTCTTTCTATGCAGATTTCGAATGACTAATAATTGTGATGGAGGCGATTCTTTGTCGAGCGAAAATCTATTTGGAAGGCTGCCTGAGCATTTGCTGATTGAAATTTTCATTAGAGTCCCTGTCAAAGAGTGGCCCCAGATATCTTGTGTTAAAAAGCACTGGGCCAGTCTTTTTCGTTGTGAATGGTTTTGGCAAGCGGCTCTAGCTTTGAATTTTCCTCTGGCAGATCAAGCTCGAAGATGGCCTGGGCCTATTCCTCGAGGTTTAAGCAGGAGGTAGCATTTTTCTTATCTCATATAATGATTTTAGCATTTCAAAGCCACTTTGATTTTATGAAGACTGAGTTATCTGATAACTGTTTGACAAAATGCTTCAGTGGATCTCACTTCCACAAGTATATATGATGCCTTAATTGTGTTTGTCCTGGACAATAATTTACTTTTGTTTTAGAATATTCATATCAGAATAAATAGAATTTGGCTCTTGTTTCTTGCAATTACTCAGACAGAATGAGTGTATTTTGCAATTTCTTCTGTTAGAATCATGTACTTATTATTGGCGTCCCAAAAAATTATAGCTTTATGTGTTATATTTGATATTTAAGTTAATATAAGATTCTCAGTTCTATGCATTTAGGATATGTGGAGCATGTGTTTCTGACATTTGCCTTCATATGGTTTCAGGAGATTCATGGCCTTTTATATAAGTAAACAGATATTTGCTTTGGACGGTGAGGTAGATGAGATTGTTGGCCATACTTATCTGTTTTTGAAAGAGCAGCTTGAACTTTCAATTACGCCACCTCATAGCGGAATACTTCATGGAACCATTATTGGTGTGCCCTCTCTGCTTTTGTTTTTCCTTCTTTTTTTGTGGTACTCAAGGCCTATAAACGCTAAGATAGCCTGAATTAATATAGATTAAAATTTTCTGTTATTTTCCTTTTTTTCCCCCCAACTAAACTGTTTTCTGATCTTACCTGCTTTATTTTTTATTTCCTTTTGCTTTTGAATGCTTGTTTCTTATGATGGATCTGATCTTTGTGCATATATATACTCTAATCAAATTAAATCTACACTGTAAGAACGTTGATTTGTTTTCAGAACTGCGAGTTAAACCAACC
The DNA here is from genome assembly GCA_963855925.1 of Inga laurina. NCBI lineage: Eukaryota > Viridiplantae > Streptophyta > Magnoliopsida > Fabales > Fabaceae > Inga > Inga laurina. The sequence goes on from OY979711.1 coordinate 16,372,882, forward strand.
AAACCCCCATTGAGCATTTTTGTATGATGTAATTAACTGAAATTTTGTTAATGCCTTGTATAATTGTTTGTAAGAATCACATGGGTTTTGTTAACAGATCAGTTCATTGCTTGTGGGAAATCAAGAGACTTAGCCCATGATCTTGCTTCACTAATATGGCTAGCTGTTATAGACAATTTGGAGGAAAATGAGCACACATTTGCCTTACTTAAACGTCTAGCACGAGAAGGGGACGTAAGTGCTACTCTTACTACTATACCTGCTGAAATTCCCTTCTACAATTTCCCCTTCTTTCCTTGCTAGCCTTATCTTCACCTTATCTGGATGCATGGCCTAGTTGAAGAAAATAAGTCTTGTTTTGAGTTCTTTTTTTATTATATTTTCAAATAAAGTACTCCTCTGGTCCTTAATGTGGGATCTAATTGAGGAGTTGATCTTTGTCCTAAATGTAAGCTGTATTTTCCATATTTATTAATTTTTTCCCTAATTACTCCCTATTGATGCTTCCTCAAATGGAAGAGAAAAAGAGAAAATTAAGGAAGATGATTAAGGTGTTTTAAGAAAAACATGTCATATTTTATTATAATTACCTAACTTCCTCAATCTAATCAAATAAATTAAATAAGTTTTACATAATATCAAAATAAATAAATAAATAAAAGACCAGAGGAGTACTATATTCATTATATTTAAAAAAAAAACATTTCACGCCTGCTGATTCTGCTATTCACCCTGGTGAAGTGATCACTTATGAGAAAGCCTGAAACATAAATCTAGTTTTGGCCATTATTACACCAAGATTAGAATGGATTTAAGTTCCCTCCTGGTAAGGATTGTCCAACGCAGAGTATATTAGCACAGGCACTAGCCACCTTTTGTTATTGGAACCTTGCAATAATGTGCACTGCACAGAACCATCCTTATCCATGAGAGAATCTAATCTTTGATAGGAATAGCATATATGATGGTCTTGCAAGAGATTCTTCCACGAGTCTAATACAGAACCAATCATTGTGTTCCTCATGGAGCATCTTAAAAAAAGATGTTATACATTTTTTCTTACCTACATTTTTATTAGGGGTATAAGTGGAAAACAATCATTAACGACTCATAGGGTAGACTTATATTTAGGTGTTTTTTTTTTTTTTTGACAAACTATACTTGTAATAAGGACCAGAGTGGTATTTTTGTTCTTGTGAGAGATTCTTTCACGAGTCTAATACAGAACCAATTATTGCGTTCCTCTTGGAGCATCTGAATATTAGTATTTTTTTCTTGGGGTTATTTTCAGCAGGTTTTTCTGCCATACCCATACACTAGATCAGTCAAAGTCCAATGGAGGGTGTTTGAGAAGCTCTTCACCGATTTCCGTGATTGCTTCAACCATGTGGATTACTATGATACTTTAGCTTGTGCCAAGAGCAGGTTTCAGCCAATACCTTCCTCTTGGTTGGGATTCTAACAATGGTTTATTCTACAGCTCTGAGCAAAAAACCATGAGAGAAGCTAAACTCAACAGTGACATTTATTAGACTATCCTTCAACCATTGAATGTAATTGTCTTGTTATAAACAACATCATGGTAAAGATGTCTTGTGCTATTATTCACATTCCTTAGGTTCATTTCATTTGTGAAAGTGTACATCTTCAAATTTTCTGTATTAATAGATTATTGGAAACTATTCTATTATATGCCACCTCCTTCCGGAAGTGGATTGGTATAAGATTTTCTCTCCTCTTTAAAACATTACACCTTTCTTGTATTACTTTAGATTAAACTTCATTAGAAAGATATGGTTACTTTCATTGGATAACTCCAGAGTTTGGAAGACGGGAAAAGTTATAGTAGCTTCCCTTCATTATGATTTATTTGCGGACATCCCCAACAATGTGACTCATGCGAGTACCTCAGCCTCAGTTCTATTCAAATTTTAACCAAAAAAAACAAAATGATGACTTTGAGATTTTGAAATAAAACCAAAAAAACAAATATCAGGAATGTTTATAGAAATGTGGTGATTCATGAGATTTCATTTTCCTTTATGTCAAATAATGTTTTATGTATACTATAACTTGTAAAATACTATCTCAGATCCAATCTTTAATATAAGAGCTAGTTAATCTTTTTTTTTAAGAGATTAAGAAAACTAAAAAAGTTAAATCAAAGTATTTATATTTATGTTTTTTTTTTTCAAACTAATTTGTTTTACTTATAAATTACTATATAATAATAATATAATAACACACAACATATGTTGTGATTGAATAATTTATTTAATTTTATTAATCTCTTCGAGGAAAGTTAACCTCTTATATTAATGGTCAGAGGTAGTATTTGTACTCATGATTTTTTAAAAAATATTTAAATTAACTCTTATATTTATTAAGTCAAATATATCAATATAAGAACATATAAAATTTATAACAAAATTATTATCTATCTTTTTTCTAAACATTCTAAATACACACCTATATTCTAAGTATTTTGCCATATATATTCCAAAATCTTAATCTATACCTATATTTTAAATATATATACTACTACGTATGTGATTCAATATGTCGGGGAATATACATTAGATTGTTGTTAGTTTTATCCTACCGGCCTTGAACTTTTTGGGGGGAACTAGTATTTGGCAAATAACACAAATCTACACAGAAGGTTCTGGCAAAACAATTGCTAAAATAAATTAAGAATATAAGAAAACTAAAATACTCGCTCAGCCTTATTATGTTGTGAAGTTGGGCAGTTATATATATATATATATATATATATATATATAATATTTGAATTTTCAGACTTTCAAAATACTTCACAACTATACTTCACAACTTCAAACTTCAAAAGTTGCTTCCAAATGTCATCACACAAGGTTCATATAGAAGAAATCACGTGCTTAAAAAGAATAGAGATCAAATTAAAACCTTGAGATATCAAAACTAACGTATATTATCATATAATATATGATAGTACTTACACCCAAATTAATACTTATTTTGATTTTTCAAATTGTTGAATCTTGAACCCACCATTGACCACCTAAAAATCAAAAATAGTAAAATACTAGTTATCAAGGGCAACATAAATAAAAATTCAAATTAGACATGACAAACTAGCAAATTAAGAAATAAAATTAGAAAAGCAACTTACCCACAACAACAATACGAAAAGTGACCGATGAAAATAACAAATAATGGAACAAGAAAGAAAATGAACAAAGCAAGAAGCTGGAGGAGAATGTATGGCTGGGTAAGAAGCAAGAATGAGAATGAGGGTGCTAGAATGAAATGAGAAACCAAGTATCATAGGCACAATATAAAGCACGCCTAATTGTTGTTGTCTCACGAGCTTATGGGTATATTTGGTATGGCGTTTGAATTGTTTATAAGTTGTTTTTTACGTGAATCGAGAAAAAACTCTTCTCACATACTTACATCGTATATTATAAATTATAATTAAAAAAATATTTTTAAGTATTATAATCACTATTCCAAACAAATACTATATTTGGAGAAGGAGTTGCCATGACTAATACATACATTGGGATGGAGGAGGATTTTGCCTGATTCTAAAGGACAAGGCACCGAAAAATATTCCTGACAAGACCCTTTTTTAATTATTTAAAAAAAGTTATATCAATTAATGCTTATTTAGAATAGCTTATTTTTTAACTTATAAGTGTTTATAAATCGTGATTTACGGTATACAAGATAAGTATGTAAGATGAGTTTTATCTCGATTTACATAATAAGGACTTATTGTCTAAAAATAAGCGATATCAAACATACTTTTAGAAAATCATTCTTGCGAAAATGGTTTTTCACTTTTGTTGGACCAAAACTCATTCTTCGCCGTTCACATCACAAGTCTGAAAACTCTCAGCAAGAACGATTTTAAATATAAAGTTTTGGTAAATACTTTCTCCTTTATAACATTTTGATAATACTCTATCTTTTACTGTTTATTAATATTGTATTCAGATTAAAAAACCCATGAACCTCTATATACTTTTGACAAAAATGATATAAACTTTCTTAACCGAATCAGTATGGATTCCATTAGATTACTGATTTTTGACTTGGTGTTGACTGATGATTAATCAGATTCTATAATTTTTGATTAAAAAAGTTGTGTGGTATTATGGAAAAATTAGAATGTAAGACTTAGAACATATGATATTTAATGGTAAGGACCGTAAAAGTTGTAATTATTTAAAAAGATCAATTACCAAAATAAAAATATAAAAATTTTAAATTGCCCTTGACTAAAACCTCCTACATTTTCTACACATTCTATTTTTAAAACTAATATGATTTTTTAAATTTCATTAAATTAAACGCAATTTCTCTATTTTTTACCACTTAAGTAGCTATCAATTGAAAAAATAACACAAACATCTTTCAATTTTTATCAAAATTATAAATTTTAAAATTGGCACAAAATTTAATTGAAAAAAAAATTATATACTTTTATGAAAACTCAAAAATTTTTATAGTTTATTATAAATGTTAAAGAAAGGTTATATACATCCAAAAAAAATTTAAAATATGCAATTTTAAACAATTAAAAGGAAGTTTGCATAATTTATTTTTATGTCAAAATAGATCTATATGAGTTTTAAAAATAAAAATCCATGTAAGGTTAATATACTTAAAAAAGTTTAGATAATATATTATATTTTTTATTCGAGAATGGTATACACTATACACTATACACGATTGCCTCCCCAGAAAAAACTCGTGTCTAAACCAAAAATGTAATGTTAAAAAAATTTGATATAATCAATAAAGTCTATAACATAAACAAATAATAAATAATTTTTTTGGGCATAAAGCTTTTTTAACGACTAATATATTAGATAGAAAATTTATATTTTCTAAATTGGTCTATTTTACTTAGAGTTTATTTTATACAAGATTATATAAATCAGGAAAAAACCTTAATAATTTAAATGAGTCAATATCTATATTAATAATTAAATGATATATTGATTATATGATTAGGTAGATGGTAGTTAAAGTTAAAAAAGTGATAAATTTGGCAGTTGTAATTTTTGTGAAAAATAAAATTTGAATTACTTTTAAAATAGAATGTGGGAGAGATTGAACGAGAGAATAAAGGAATTTTAATCAAGAGCAATTTGGTATTTTTAAATTTATATTTTGGTTATTGATTATTTTAAATAATTACAACTTTTACTATTCTTTCCAATAAACAAGTGTTAACCCTATACGTTGTATGAGAACATGAATTTTGATTAATAATACATTATATAATTAATTTTTTATGACTAAAATGCATTTTTTTTTGTATATCTATGAAACTAAATTTTCAACTTAAAAATGCCTAAAAGGATTATTATAAACATGCTTATATATCACAAAGGTCCTTGATTTTTGGAAAATATGGGTTGAAATAAAGTTGTGTGGCATTAAAAGCATTACATATGTCTCTATAAACTTGAACAAAAAAGCATGTAATTAAAAAAACATGAATTTATACGGAAGTTAAAGGTACATTTAATATTTTTATTTTTTTGTAATCCTATCAAATTATAAGACAACTATGGTATGCACATCCAGATCTTCGGTCCTGTCCTAAGGCTTTGACTGCAACATCCTCAAACAGAGATACGTTGACACATGCTTCATTGCACATGTTGGTCATATGATTATGATGATGAAGAATTGAATTTAAAACAGATGTTAATCACTTGATTGATTAATGTTAAATCTAGAAAGCATGTTACTTATGATTTGCAATTGTGAAAACAAATTTCCTCTTCACATCTTGATGAATTTGTCATCCAGGTTAGAATAAAACGTTTTAAATAAAAATCATGGTAGAAATGTATACTAACCAATCAGCTTTTTATTTGTGGCTTCACAACTAATGATGTCATTGATTGGGACATTTGAAGCTTCAATTCAATCACCCTATTTGCGTCAAGTTAGATAAAATACAAACAACATATAATTTTCACTTAGTGAATATGACAACTACATTAAATATTTACTTGTTTGTCTGCTAATATCACACTGGCTTTCTAGACTTCAAATGGTGGGGCCTTCTCCGCCATTGTCCATTTCCTACCCTAACAATAATGTTCCAGGTTTCTTTGCAATCATCGATATCCTTGAGTAAATCATGAGCAGTGTTTGCTATTGCTTGAGTTGATGCAACTGATTCTTTAAGAATTATCCTCTGATGCTGTATGTGAGGATGGGAGGCTTACACTGAGATATATAATCGTACGTGTAAAATTATTGAACATGAAGGCATTTCTGAATAAGCAAATTTCAATGACATGCATTGATTAAATGGTTTTAATTTAATTTGGAGTGGAATGTTAGAGTTATTATTCTATACAATCATAGAGGATTATAGTATAGTTATTATTTGAAATTTGAAAGATTACGCATAATTATTATTTTTCAATTATTATAAATGTGTATTAATGAAATTTCAATGACATGCATTAAAAGTTTAAAACCCCACGGTCTATATTGAAAGTCAACTTTCTTCTTTCCTAATTTTTGTTCTATTATTAATTGTTCAATTATTAATATGAAAGGAATACATACGCGGTAATTTGTTCAATAGATTGTATGCCTTAATTTATTCCTTTTTCAAACTACCTAATAATTATTGCACTAATTACCCAAATAAGAATATGGTAATAATAGGGGTATTAAATCGCTTAAAATTCCACTTCTAGGGTGACAATTTCAAATGGTATTTTTAATATGGAATGTTACAATTATTATTTGCCAATTTAAAGCAATTATTGGAAATGACGTTAACACGTATTGATTGAATGGTTTTAATTTAATCATGATTGGAATGTTAGAGTTATCATTCCCTACAATCGTGGAAGATTATAGTTATTATTTGAAATTTGAAAGGCTAGTGCAATTATTATAAATGTGTATTTATATAATTAGTCCTGTGATTATTTGACCTGGTTCAAGCATAATTGGGATATGAAGCAGGCAGCGCGAGATTGATAGAATAAAATTGATTGATTATTACACTAATTACTATTTGCCAATTTAGAGCAATTGTTGGAAATGACGTTGACATGCATTGATTGAGTGGTTTTAATTTAATTAGTATTGGAATGTTCGAGTTATTATTCCTTATATTTGTGGAAGATTACATTTATTATTTGAAAGGCTAGTACAAATAGATGTGTATTAATGTTTAGCACCGTGATTATCCGATCGGGTTCAAGCATAATCGGTTATGAAGAGGGTAACATGAGATTTATAGAGTAAAGTTGGTGATTGATTGATATCTTTTGCTCTAGATCTAATTTTCCCTTTATTTTTTCACACCAAAATAGTATTGTTTGTATTATTTATTATAGAACAGAGGTAATAACAGTCCGTTGTAGTCTAGTTGGTTAGGATACTCGGCTCTCACCCGAGAGACCCGGGTTCGATTCCCGGCAACGGAACTTCGGTTTTTTTATTTATTCCTTCCCACGAAACTCGCGGACCAAACCGTCATTATGAAGTTTGACGGAGGTCAAAAACATAATTTCAGTCTCATCTACACGAATCAAAATCACTTTTTCGCGGCTTTCTTAATGCCTTGACTGACAATATTCTCTGTACGATAACACTGTCTCACTCCTGTGACACTCTCTCTCTTTCTAGGCTTTCGTGCTCCTATTCCCGGAAAAACCCAACACGTTGATTCACCATTTTCTTAAAGTTTTTGATCAAAGACCATGTTTTTTAAATTCATTATTCATCTTCCACAATAACCATTTTTAATTTCAAAATCAATACTCTTCAGAAGCAATTAGCGGAGCTTAAAGGCCTCTCATTTATTGCATTTTTATTCTCTCCTTCTCTTCCCCTCTTCACTGAGCTCCTTCTTCTCCGTCCCTATCTAGGGTTTCTCTCACCAACCCTGCACTCTTGAGCTCCTTTTCTGTTGAGCTTTCACATTATCAGCAGCTTCATTTGTCTGATGGGGCATTTCGTTTCTGCATGTACTTTTTGATCATTTATGATCTTTTTTTTTTCTTCTTTTTTTGGTGTATTTATTCACCTGTCGTTTCTTCTTTGTGATGGTGAAATGTCTACAAGCTTGTGATGCTTCTTGCTTCTTTTCAAGAAGATCAATTTTGCTGGCTGCTTGCTTAATGTTTCATGTTACTAAAGCAAAACTGGATTTAATCACATCAATGTAGGATGAATCTGCAAGTGGTCATCTGTAGTTCGCTGTTTTATAAAAGCTATCCCCATTATTCCAAAGGTATATGCTTCATCTTCTGATTCCAAGCATCATTCAAGTTACAATTTCTGGAATATTCTTGAAAGTTCAATCCTTTCGTCACCGAAAAGTACATTGTGTTTTTTTTAAACAAAGTAGATAAAAGGAATGCCATTTCCCTATCAATTTTTGCTTATTGTCGGAATAGATCAGTAACTTCTTATCAGATTTTTGGCATTACAACTTCAGTGGGTTAAACTATTTCGCTTCTTGGGGCCTTGTTTAACATCTTATTCAAGATATATTTTTTGTGATTTTTTCCCCTTCGTAGTAGCAGAATCTGTGAGCCAAATTGGGGCATTTGGTGTACACAATAATACTTACTCATTTGATTTTGACTTCATTGTAGGTTTTTATCTAAAAGAAAGGTCCGCATTTGTAAGGTTGGTTTAGAAAAATTTTTAGAAGAAAAAGGTTGTAAAGGATGGATTTTTTCAAAGTCAAGAAGACAAAGAAAGCTCAGAAAGCAAATGGAGAAAAGGATGTAGCGGACAAGCCAGTTTCAGAACATGATGAGCCTAAACGTGACTCTGGTGGTAATGATCAAAGTAAATCAGCAAATGCAGATCTTGCTGCTGAAGCTGAGGATGATGATGATGATTTCATTACAAATGAAGTAAAGAGGAGGCTGAAGGAACTCAGAAGAAACAGTTTCATGGTGTTGATTCCTGAAGAAGAACCGTGTCAAGAGGAAGAGGAAGATGAGGAAGAGAAAGGAGGAGAGTCAAGCTCGAACGAATGGAGGGATGTAGAAGCAGAGGGTCAGCGATGGTGGCGTGGTTTCGATGCTGTGTTCGAAAAATACTGCGAAAAAATGCTGTTTTTTGATCGGATGAGCACACAACAGCTTAATGAAGTTGGCAAAGGTACTGTTCTGTAACCTATAACTTTCCCATTACTACATAAGCATTTTCAAATGCTACCTAAGATCGTGAAGTTGTACTTGGATTTCGGGTTCAGTTAGTTAAAGGCTGCCTTTTATATCCTACTATTTATCATGCATGATACCATGTTCTAGGTTCATATAATGAAATGTTGTTCTGTCTTGCCAGTCTTAAAGCATGAAGGTAGAACTAGTTCTGTTTGCTAGTTAACTGTTGTAAAGATATCAGAATGTGTTAATATAATCTTTGATCCTTCAAGTTTGCTTATATTTTGGTTTTGGTCCCTCAAGCTTCATTCCATTTAAATCGTTGTACCTTATAATTTAATTAAAACTTGGATCATTTTATCCCTTGAGAGACCAAAACCAAAATGAGGTCAAATTTGAGGGACCAAAGTTTGTATTAACTCTATCAGAATTAAGGGTTAATGACATTGTTTAATTGAATTTTGGATTTGGTTCTTGTAGTTTTAAATAATTGGTTTTGGTCCTATAGTTTCATAAGGGTTTGGTTTGAGTTTAAGTATAGGGACTAAAACTAAAACTCATCGAAAGTATAGAATAGGGACCAATCGTTAAACTTGGACAAAATTTTTATGTAACTATGGGAAGCAAAACCAACAATTTGAAACTACAGGGACTAATGCTGAGGCTCCTTCCTGTTAAATGGATACTTCTGTTTTCTTGTTAACTACTTGCACTTTCTGGTGCCTCTGTATTCACTATTATAGGTTCCCAGAACCTTTCTACCCCATCACCAAGATCTTCATCAAAGAAGCTGCAATCACCCCTTCGATGTCTGTCCTTGAAGAAGCTTGAAGAGGCTGATGATGATGATACTGAGCATCTTCAAAAGCCTGAAAATGATCCCTACATGGATATTGAAACAGCATATGTTGGTCAGATATGCTTGACTTGGGAATCACTTCACTGTCAATACACTCAACTGAGCCAGAAGATATCTTGGCAACCTGAAAATCCCACTTGTTACAATCACAGTGCTCAGCAGTTTCAGCAGTTCCAAGTTCTATTGCAAAGGTTTATTGAGAATGAACCATTTGAACAGGGTCTCAGGGTTGAAATCTATGCCCGAACAAGGAACAGTTTGCCTAAATTGCTTCAGGTTCCTAATGTACAAGGCGAGTTTTCCCTCGGATCATTTTTTGTTCAATCAGAGTGCTATGGATATAGCTGCATTTATGACCATTTCCAGGAAAAGTTATTTTGCTTTGAAATGTTCAACATGAGTCTGTCTCTGATGTTTGTGGGTTAGTATGCATAAGTGCTCAAATGTTTGAATCTTGTTCAGGTTCAGATCAACCGTCAGCAGAGGAAGATTCGGACATGCGAGTTTTTGCTCCTGATCTTATCAGGATAATTGAACATTCCATCCTTACATTTTACCTGTTCCTGAAAAGAGACAAAAAGAAGCCAAGTGGTGGTGTTATCAATCTGTTTGGAAATCAGAACCAGCTTGCAACTCCTCTACAACAGGTCCAATCTAATCTTGAAAAGGTAAAAGTCAGATGCTATAACTTCAACTCTAAGTTTGCGTCATATGGACAAGAACTAGATATTGTTTTTGAGTTTTTATTTACCATATTCCCCCAGTAAAACATGACGAATTATGTCTTTTACTACTCAGCACTCATGGTCCAATATTTAGAAAACAATCCTCTGCACATCATATTTTTTATTAGAAAATCTGATAGCTAACACCTAACATGTAAAGAACTATACCCAAGTTTTATCATTTTTTGAGTGAAAAGAAGACCTAAGTTTTATCATTTGATTAACCTTTGTGTTATTAGCTTATGTTCCATTATCTTTTAATTCTATGCATGAGTAGTTATTTTCACTTCCGAGGTCTGGTTCAAACGTGTATTCAAGAATCTGATCATGGATGATCAAACATGTGACTAAGGAAATATCTCAAGTGTTACTTAATTTTACTTGTGACTGCAGAAAGCAGCGAAACTGAAAGAACTGACCAGAAAGAAGAGTTGGAAAAAGAATTATTGGCCCCAAAGGTCAGAGGACATTCAGCTATTTCTTGGCCTTATTGACGTCAAAATCATATCAAGGGTTCTTAGAATGACAAGGATAACTAAAGAACAGTTATTTTGGTGCGAAGAAAAGATGAAAAAACTAGATTTATCAAGCAGTAGGTTAGAGAGAGACCCCAGTCCTATCCTCTTCCCATGCTGATATTATCAATTTTAGTTTGTAAGATAAACAAACATCTTCTCAGAAGCATTATGTGTAATTGCTTTTTCATATGCTATACACAATTGCAAATTGCCTATTTTCAGGAACTAGATAGGCAAATTTGGAGTCCTGTGAACGGATTACAAAGAGAAAATATTGAAGGGTTTTCTGCGTTATCCTATTTAAAATCCTTAATTATGTCAAAACCTTGTGGTAGAGCTTTCTTTCGTAGGTTGTTTTGTCCAACCCTTGGTGGTAATACATGGCTTCCGGCTTTTTGAATCTGTTGTCATAGTTGTGCTCAATATACAAGATATGCTGCTCAAAACTGGTCTTTGTTCCAGACAATCCTGGTATTAATCAAAGTTGTCTTAACATATCAAGCTAATTTAGAATGTGCCTCAATTTCTTTTGTATGTTTAAAAATTGTTAAAAAGTTTTGAACTTGAAACTCAAAGATGTACCTCAAGTTTTCAATGAAAAGTTGATGAGCTACAAAATATAATTAAAAAAAACTATAGTATGAATTATTTTTGTAAAATAAATGTAAACATAATCTTGAATTATTATTTAGACGTCAAGAGTAAATATTATTGTATTGTTCACGTTATTTTTAAGGACCTTTTCTTGTTTGAAGCTACACATGGAAATTTTTTCCCCATCCTCTATTTTACATAAAGGGGATTACTTCTAGTCTAATGATAAAAGGAAAAAGGTGATAACAGAAAGAGATGGGTGGTGTTCACTTTGATCGATTGGTTATTTTAACCAATCTAATAGATTCATTTCTTTTTGGGAGAATCATTTTTAGGTCTCAAGGAAGGAAGATGTTATCAGAAAGATTTCTGGTTACTACCTCAAAACGTGTATTCACAATCTGTTGTGTGTGTTTTACAACTTTGAGGGAACTTTCTGATAATATCTTCCTTTCTTGGGATTTGGAGTGATTTTCCCTTTCTTTTTCCTTCTTCACTTTTTTCTCTAGTCATTCAAAGATTAAAGAAGATTGACCCTTTCGTTTTATAATGTTCTTTTTTTTTTTCTTTGGGGCTGCGTGCAGATCCTGAATCTTAATTTTCAGCAGAAGAGACTCTCTTTATTTTCCTTTTTTCCTCTTTTGAAGCGTAGTTGTGTTAGTTAAATAAAAAATTAGGGCCTTTTTAGATAGAACAAAAATAACTACAAAAAAGAAATAGGAACTTAAAGTTTGTTACAGTTTTTTTAAATTATCACCTTTCATTTCTAAGTTAAGTTTGCTCTTTTTTAAATAGAAAACATTATATTATTTCAAAAAAAAAAAAAGAAGAAAACATTATTTTAAATTTAATACTTAACTTTTGGAGAAAAGCAAATTCAAATCAACCTAACTACTTCGTGTCAACTCTTTGCTTTCATCTGTAATCTTATTTTTTGTTTACATCTATGCTCAATAACACAATAAGATTAAGGGAGAATTGCTGATAAATACTTTTTGGTAAATTAATTGCTGAATGCTACTATGGAAGATTTGTTGCACGTTACGAAAGATATTTTACACACAATGGAAGATTGTTTGCACATTTATATGGAAGATTTTTGCACACACGGAAGATAATTTGCACAAAACGGAATATCGCTGGCACGTTTGGTAGTAATCAGTAATTAATTTTTCCCAAAGGTATTTTAGGGCAATTCTCCCTAAAGTTAACCATAAATATTTGATAGAAGGGGACATAACATCTTTCTTCTTCTTATTTAATTTTCATTTTTGAATTTAAGGATTAGGCACTAATGCCCTAAGATTACAAGTATGATCAAATTCATAACCTTCTACATATAAGAGAGTTTTCGTACTACTAAATTATACGACCATTGGCAAAAAGCTTTATTCTTTATTTGACAGAAATTCAAACTAAAATGGTTTCCAGCTTGGACTTCCGTGAGTTTTCCCTCCATGGTGTTTATATACAAAATCAAGCTAAGGGAAGATCTTCCAAAGTATGTAATTGGCATGTTTGGAGTATTTCAACCTCCATTGTTGACACAAGGAAAAATAATGATGCCAATGCCAAAAGCAAATCCCAATTCAACACTAAAAAATAATTCCATCAGCTCCCATCATTTGATGCAGTTGTTTTAGATGATGGTGCTGGCAAACTGCAATTCTGTGTCAATGGAGGTCCACATAAGGCTTTATTGCCTTTGAAAGAATTTGCTTCAAATGACTGAATTTGAGTACCTGTTGGGATTTACCCAATCAAATGATTGTAAGAGAGGTTCAAAAATTTAAAGAAGTTTAAACTTTCAAGCTCTGTTGGTATGTTGCCCCTAATAGTGTTCATAGACAAGTCTAGTAATTCGATATACTTCAAATTGCCTGTAGATGAAAGGATATTGCCTGAAGAAGCATTTTGGGACAAATTAAGAGCATGAAGTGCTTTCAAACTCATAATCTCTTTTCGTATTTTGCCTTTCCAAATGGTTGGATGAGAAAACCAAAGAAGTGAAGCTACTAAGAATCTTAACCAACTTTAGTTGTCTTCCTTTGTTGACAATTGTCACCGAATCTAGGTGACTTCGACTAAATCAATAGGCGTAGAAGGCTCATTACTGAAGTCCTTGTGCAATGGAAGGGATTACTAGATGAAGAAACTTTTTAGATGCCACTTCTTAGCTTCCGAGAACAATTTCTAGACTTCAATGTGACACACCCTTAAAGGCAAGGATGTCAAAATTTGGGGGTATTGATATGAATTTGTAATCTTTTATCATTAAATGATTAGTTGAGAAGAGATCAATGTTAATTAAGAATGGTGTAGCTATTAATAGAATAACATTAGTCAAAAGCAACATTAGTTGAGCTCTTTAACTAATTTAGAGATTAGTGCCGAATTACTAATTATTGCAGAATTATAGAACTGCCCCTCATTAATACTTAAGGCGGAACTTCCCTTAAACTGCCTTCTCTTTAAGCTCTCTCTCTCTATAAGAGCTATCCCTCTCTCATTTTAAACTAGTTGTTGTTTTGCCTATTGAATATATGCATATTTAGCAACTCATTGTCTCTCTCATCTCTCTCTACTCTCTTATATCCCAATTCTCTTCTACTCAATTTCTCTCCTTCTTCCTACATTCTTTACTATCAATCCTATTAAGATTACAGGGTTGTTAACAATATATTCCTTTTCAATTCCCTTTTCTTTTTCGTTTTCAAGATATCATATCGGGCAATTAGCATAATTGATGATGTTAATGCCATCTCATCATATTTAATACCTTTAAGGTCATTATTAAATTATAAGAATTAACATTTTAAACAGAAGAAAACTTGAGGGACCAAAATTTAGCTCAGGTCAAGCACCTCAAGGTTAGTCAATCTTCTGCAATAGGAAAGAGTCTGGAATGGCGGTGAGTTTGTTTATGAAGACATTGATGATTTTCAATTTTTGAAAATATTAGAAAGAGAAGTTCCGTAGTGGGATGGGAAGAGACTTGGGGGTTGTTAGGTATAAGTGGGGGTTGTTAGGTATAAGTGGAGGGGAGGGAAAGTAGGCGGAGGGAAAATTTTTTTAAGTTGGATTTAAAAAAAATCAGAGAAGTTCCCATGTTGAGTTAAATTCATTTCAATTCGTTATACTACAAAAACATTAAGTTCTCATTCAATTTTGAGTGCTTTGATTTTGCATTTCTGGCAGTTCATATGCACCTTCATCACAATCATTTGCTGCACACATATGAGCAAGTTGCCAAAAGAAAACAGAGCGTTGATTAATTGCATGCAACTAAGAAATTTCTTTGTAGTATGTAAATACTAAAATATGGCGGGATGGAACATTCCAATGAACATCTCCTGTACTGTCTCATATAATCCCAAAAATATTTCGGGCAGCCCACTATTAAATTACATAGTAGTATAATTTAATAAAGTGAAAAAGACGCTTAAATACTATTTGAATTTCAAAATTTTAAATAAGTGATTTCTAAAAAATCTGAGTTATCAATTGCTATACTCTTTTTGTTATTTTCATTACTCTTATCCTCAAAAAAATCAATTTGAAAATTTGAAATTTAAGGGGTATTTAAGTGTCTTTTTTTCTTTTAATAAAATAAGATTACTAAGACGTAAAGATGATGTATTGCTATTTTTTAAAATTTTTAAGAGAAGACGTTGTTTTTGAGAATAAAATTATAAAATTTAACCAGTATCTATCCAAAATTCTTGATATGCTAACAATGAAATTAATTCATTAGTCTAACTAGCCAACCTGAATAGGGTCTAATAATAAAAAGAAACACTAGAAAAGATCATTGAGATTTCAAGAAATAATGTAATCACCAAAAGGTCTCATAATATTAACACATTTCATACACTTGAACTTGTTATTACATACTACTATTTCCTTATTGTAAGATTTTTTTTTTTTTGGTAATTACATTGGACCTCACATTGATTTTTCCCAAAAAAAATAAAAAATAAAAAGTAAGCTCTATATATAAGAGTCCTCACCCTCTCTAGATTTTTCTTTTTGGTTTTTGGGCATAACCCAAGATAGAATTATGATCACCTTTTGGCAAGAATCGGTGGAGGCGGCAGTGAGGGCCATAGGAAGATTTGAATTCGCTTGTTGGTTCAGTGACATGATCACTTTATCAAATCAAAAATTTCACATAATTAGTTAAATATGCTGTGTTCACTTCCAATTAGATGACAATTTAAATGAAAAACTTTGTATAATTACATGGAATTTCTATGTTGCTCATTGCCAGACTTTGCAATAATGACTGAACCAGAGGTTCCTTTGGTATGATTATGAATTTTTGAAGTTATATATATATATATATATATATATATATATATATATATATATATATATATATATATATATATATATATATATATATATATATATATATATATATATATATATATATATATATATATATATATATATATATATATATTTTAAATTTTCATTTTATGTTTTCTTTATGGATAACTTAAGTTAGTATGGATTATATATACTTAAATCTTTAGAAATTAAAAAAACAAAAGGCATAGCTGCCTAACTAATTCTTGATTGATAGTTGCCATTTGAATTTACTAGTCTGATTTTGTAGATTTATTCTTAATTCTATATTTTAGATTATAACAAATCTGTTCAATCTATGCTCCCTTTACAAAGATCTTAACTGAGTTTATATATTTTTTAAATTTAAAAAAAAAAAAAAAAGTAACTTCCAAATATTTCAATGACATAACGATAGATAATAATATAGTTTTTAATCTATATTTCCTTATAATAAACACTCACGAAAAATCCTTATGTCAAGTGATTTTATCAATTAAATATAAAGTATAAACCTATATAAAAAATATAACAAAATATAAATGTGATCGGATATATATATATATATATATAGGGAAAATCCCATATAACCTCTGCAGTTTTGTAAACATCACCGGTGCCTATTGAAATTTTTCAGAGAAGAACTTGTGCCTTTATTTTGGCTTTCTATGACGGCTTTTATCTTCATTGGATTCTTGTGTTTGATCTTTTAATATATAAACATAAGATGAAATTCTATAGCAGAATTAATCTTCATCCATGCTCATTGTCGTTTACCTTCAACTTGCGAAATCCATCACAGTGAAATTTCAAACCTGTACATGTCTGTTTGGATTAATGGTAGAAGCTATTTTTGTAATGCGATATACGATTTATGAGGTAAGTATGTGAGAGAAACTTTATCTCAACTTGAGTGAATGAGCTTTTTAAACATGAATCCAAACATGCCCTAAAGATTAGAATGTGTAGAGTTTAATGTGGAACAAGTAGAAATGGAAAAAGAAAAGGGAACAATTCAGCAAACCCCACATGAATCGCAAAGCATATTCATTCACACACACACACACTAGCAAAGATTTGATTCCTTTTTCTACGTTTGCCCTTTACAGATTGCAATAGTCACCGGTGATGTTTACAAAACTTCAGAGGGGATTAAGAGGAAATTAAAAATGAACATAAATTATATATTGGGCATCTGTATCTGAAAAATATGTCGATGATTGGTATTAAAGTGGCTATTTTTGCCCCTAACTAAAAGGGGTAGAGTTCAATGAGTGGATTCTGTAATTTAATTAGTAATATCATTTTTTTTTTCTTTTTGCGATATATTATTAACTGATTGTATAGGTTGTTTTTTTTTGTTTTTTAATCAGAAAGGGGGCAAAACGCCCAATCAACTCCATCTATTCATCAATATCTGCCTTGGGGTAGAACGCCCAATCAACTGATTGTATGAGTTGTTAATTTAATGAATATTGTATTTCTTAAGTTGATTCTGCACGATAGAAAATTTGTAAAATATCAAAAATGAAGAAATATTTTTGGGTTAATATATTTTCTCAAGTTTGTCCTCATTTTAGTTTTGATCTCTTAACGAGTAAAGTGATCTAGATTTTTTTCTTTAATGATAGGGATCAATGTTTTAAACTAAATGAAACTTGAGGGGCCAAAACCTCTTTTTTGAAATTTGAGGGATCAAGACCAAAATTAGTGCAAACATATAATTTTGTATGTTTATGATTTAAATTGGTTTAAATGAAAAACATCGTGACTTTTAATTTCTCTATAAAATATTGCTTCAATGTAATTTTCTCTGGCTTATCGTTGAACATATTGTGATGATGTAAACACAAAGGTCACAGGTTCTTTTAAAGGGTATCTGAATATTGTAAG
Organism: Inga laurina; assembly: GCA_963855925.1. Lineage (NCBI taxonomy): Eukaryota > Viridiplantae > Streptophyta > Magnoliopsida > Fabales > Fabaceae > Inga > Inga laurina. Next base: position 16,390,979 of record OY979711.1, read on the forward strand.
ACGAAAGCCCAATTAATAGGACTGGCAATATTAGATGGCAGCAAAGTCTACTATAATAAAACTCAACATTGCTGCATTATCAACTCTCGCCTCATATTTATCGAGGCATCTTGGCTAGTGCACATTAAAAATTGTGGAAACTAGCTTAGTTGGAGCAGATTTCAACTTACATTTATATAAATATATTTTTCTCGCGAGATTCATACTACTATTTAAGAATTTGTTGTATTGATTAATGCGGAATCAAAAATACAAATACACGTCTTTATATAAACCCAAATATACCCATAAATTGTAAGCTACACAAAATGAACAACGCTAACCAAAGCTTTTCATTGCTCAACTGCTACAAGAATTGATAAATCAGCTCAAGCTTTTTTGCAATATTAATATAGAAACTTGGCAACTAGCTCTGTTTCTATCAGCGTTCACAATGACAAATCTCCCATGAAAAGTTAATAAAAAGGATGATAAGATTCTAACTCCTAATGTTGAACAACAAACTCAGCATGGCCAACTCTTTTCCTCAAAAGGTTTGTTAGCAAAACAGCATCTACACGCCCAATCACCACCAGTTGTTGTGTGTCATATTCTAACCCCACAAATTTCACACCTGCATCATTTCCCGTTTGCAAATCTTCATCCCATAAATTCATTATTTATTATTCTTCTTGTCCTTAATATAAAATCTTAATATAAGTTTTATTTGGAAGAGTTGGTCTTAATCTAAAATATAAAACCACTCTCTTATATTTATTAATCTTTTTTTAATTTATCCATTTTGATGCAATCAAGTAAGAGAAAGATAGAGAGAATTAAGACCTACTAAAGTCTTATAAAGAAAACATATCATATTAACTAACTTTTTTAATATAATCACAATAAAAACATTAATTTCGTATTCACTTACCATTAACACAAGCCGCAATTTTGAGTGCTTTGACTCTGCATTCGTCGGAGGGCATTCCCACCTTTATCACAATCTTTATCGGCACATATAAGCAAATGCAAATGAGTCCATTAGGAAAAGAAAACAAAGCATTGATTAACTATAAATACACACAATAAAGAAATTTCTTATAGTATGTCAATAATATTCCGGAATGGGATGGGACAGGACTTCTATTGTCGTTATGTCCAATCTCGACCCAAATTTTGTCCTTACATCCTGTCTCATAATTTTTTAAGTTGGACCCAAATTATATGCAAGTACGAAATTTCTACATTGGGTTTTCAATATAAAATCTAATTAAACTATAAATTAGAAGTTTTTTTTTTTGCCATCTATAAATTAGAAGTTATATTAAGAATTAGATGTAGTAGTATATAAAGACTATATGGGGGCAGGCCGATCGTCCAACGGTCATCCCGTGTCCTACTCCTATCATCAACTCAGCCGACTCATGCAAAACTCTTAATCAGACTAGTCAAATATTGGCGCCCTAGTGGGACAACCAATTCAGGCTGGATTTTGTTTAATTTCTATCTAAATTCCTCACTTGTCTGGTTTTCTATTTTGTTTTTGGCCATAACGCCAGATAAACTTATTATTACCTTTAAGGAATGACCGTGGGCATCGGTGGAGGAGGTAGCGATGCCCACGGTCATATTTGAAGAGCCGGTGGGGGAGGCAGTGGTATTTTCTGAAGAATCGGTGAAGCCCACGGTCATATTTGAAGAGCCGGAGGAGGAGGCAGCGATGCCCACGGTTGTATTTGAAGAGCCGGTGGAGGAGGCAGCGATGCCCACGGTCATATTTGAAGAGCCGGTGGGGGAGGCAGTAGTAATTTCTGAAGAATCGGTGAAGCCCATAGTGATATTTGAAAACCCTGGTTGGTTAAGTAACATGATCATCATCTGTCTCGTCTCTTGCATAAACAGCGAATTCTGCTTTACATCCCTTGCCATGTAAGCTTGGACGTAAACGTTAAGAAACATCGATATTTTGTTATGCAGCTCCACCAGCTTCTGTCTATGACGACCTCGTTTGAAAATATCCCATCTTGATATTTTAGAGCACTCGGAAACAAGCTCGGTACCATCTTCAAGCAAGCTCGTCAAGAAGATAGTTTCTATTCCATGATTTGGCCTATTCGATCGTCTGTTTAATTCCTCAATCTCCTTGGTCACAGGACACAATACAGTGAGTGTTCGTTCAAGTTGCTCCAATTCGGGTTTGAACTTCACAACGTTGTCCTTCACTCTCCATATTCCCTTATGAAGTTGGTCGAACAAAACTCCTAAAGCAGCTCCCCCAGCCAGCTCCAACGCCATTAATTCCTTAACCAAAGCTGCAGAACGTTAAATGCGGTGTAGGACTCAGATTTAGGAACTCACCTTCTCTGTTCTTCTTTCAAAAATCAGACCTTGTGTTGCATAGATGGGAAGTGTCTAAGCAAATTTATAATCACGAGCCTATGTACAAAGATTAGATCACATCTTAGCCATCGAAGAAGTGTCGGCAACAGCTAAGAAGGCGAAGGCGAAGGGAAGGTGCGCAAGAAGAAAAGTCTAACGCGTAATGGTTGCTTCAGTGTTGTCAAACTGCTGGCGAATAAGAGTAAAGGTAAAGAACCCACACGGAAAAAGAGAAAGTTTATCTACAAAATGAACTTGCGGTGAAACTTCCGGGGACCCAAAAAAGTGAGGGGTTTGTCTTTACTTTTTAGTTCTTGACAAAATGATCAAATATATATTTATTAATAAAAAATGCTAATCCCATAGTAAAGGACGACATACATAGAGATATATGACACGCTGACAATAGCATACATCAAACAACAGTTTATGGAAAACCATACAAAACCAGACGTTATATGTAACTTCAGATACGACTTCTACAGTTACTCAAACTAACAACCGAATTAAAACCTCCAAACCCGGGTAAAAGGATACAATATTTTACTTTTAGGAGCAAGATAAAAAATCATATCGAGCCGCAAGCACAAAGTTGATGGTTCCTCAACAGAACATGACCAAATAGTTCACTTTCTGAAAACTCATCGTATTGTAATGTTGCATAGTGAAAAATTCTTCAGCAAAAAAAGTGATGAAGAAGCTTATGCAACTTCAAAAGAGGAAGAATCGTAATATACCTAAATTAGGTTCAAATGAAATGGGCACAAAACAAATTTATCCAAAGCTGTTTACCCCGACATTACACTTATCCAGAGTTGCAGAACGTTAAATTCGGTGTAGGACTGAGATTTAGGAACTCACCTTCTCTGGTTCTTCTTTCAAAAATCAGACCGTGTATTGTATAGATGGGAAGAGTCTAAGCAATTTCTAGGACTCTATCTTATTATTAATTTTTTTAATTTTTATTTCTAAGGCGAAGTCGAAGGGAAGGTGCAAAAGGTAAAAAGAAAAGAAAAGAAAAACCCTGACGCGTGATGGTTACTTGAGCGTTGTTAAAAGCACAGTACAGGCGTCCGCATTAGGCTCATCAGGGTGATGAGAAAAAATATCCTCATCACCAAAACGAACTAGTTTCATTTAACAGAGAGATTTGAGCAGTTTATATAGAAATAATTAGGGCTGTCCGCGTGTCACCTCTTTCTTCTTATCCTAAAATAATTTTTACTGCTTTTAACCACTTAAAATATTTTTTCAGTTGTCCCTAGTGTGTTAGCAAACTGGTTGTAATTTTACCCTCAATGTATTTTTTCAACTCCAAAAATTACTTTAAAATATTGTTCTGTGCTTTTAACCCTTTAAAATATTTTTTCAGTTGTAACTAGTGTTTTAGGAGACTAACTACAATTTTACCGTTAATGTATTTTTCTTATTAGTAACGAGCACCCAAAACTTAGGATACTAATTTATTGATTTCTACCCACTCTAAAATAGTTTTCAATAACATCTAATATTTTAAAGTAATTTTTGGAGTTGAAAAAATACATTAAGGATAAAATTACAATCAGTCTGCTAATACACTGGGTACAACTGAAAAAATATTTTAAAGGGTTAAAAACAGTAAAAATTATTTTAGGATACTGTATATTATTTAAAATATATTTTAAAATATTAGATACATCTAAAAAAATAGGTGATACATGTACAGCCCTGATTATTTATATATCATCTATTCATATCTCTCTTAAGTAAAACTAATTCGTTTTGGTGAAGAGAATATTTTTCCCATCACTCTGATTAGCATGGAATGCGGACACCACAGTGTAGCAAGGCAAAAATGTCTCCATGAGCCACAGGACTCGCACATGTTTAAGCAACTCCAGATTCTTCTCTCATGTAAACCTGGCACAGTTCTATTAGTCTTGGGGAGCTACATATACAGCCATGTTACCTACCATGCATTGAGCGTTAATGTATTATCAATGAGAATCTCAATTAATATTTAATATTTGTATTAAGGGGTAAATTTAACAACAATATTTTATTAAAGGAGTGATCAGCACAATTAAGTTTTATGGGGTAAAATTACACATAAAATTTTTAAATGAGAGCAAAATTAACAACACCGTTGACTGAAAACAAACTCCGTTACTTGATATATTTGTGGACCACAGAGTCATAAAAAATTTTCTCCACACATCATATCTCTCTCTCATCCTGTTAACCTTCCTGTGTAACTCTCTTCTCTAGTTCTCTGCCTCTCGGTCTCAAGCTTCCATTGCCAAGCCCCACAACGCCCCCACCACCCCCCCGGGCGGCGGGTGTGAGTTCCCTGATCGTCAATCATAGAAAAGAATCAAAGAGCATTTGTTTCTCATAACGTCGTCTTCGAAAAGCCATCGACAGCAGGTGCACCTCCTAATCTTGACCCTTGCTTTGTTGATTGGGTGGTTAAACGGTTGCAGATATTCTACCTTGCTGCGAACCCAAAACAAGAGCACCCATAGACCCTGCAAGGCAAACAAAAACAGAGCAAAAATATGTTAAGTGGACTCGAAACATGGTTGGTGGAAGACGCTTTTAACGTAGACCAAGAGATAGCAAGAACCTTCACTCTCAACAAGGAAAATATTAGCCCACAGTCTCAACAAGGAGAAGAAGAAACCCAGGGAAAACAGAGCCAATAAGCACGAGGAAGAGAAAATCGCTTGGATGAAGCCATTTGCAACTTAAAATATATAAAGCGAAGGAAGGGTGAGAGCGAAGGGAGAGAAGAGAGAGAGTGAGAGTGGAAAGTTGAGAGATGAGAGGTCATGGATGGAGAAACACTTTTCTGATTTTGTGGGCCCATCAATATATAAAGCAAGCGGAGGTTGCTCAGACTTAACGTTGTTTTTAATTTTACTTTCATTTAGAAAGTTTATGTGTAATTTTCCCCCATAAAATTTAATTGTGCTAGTTGTTCCTTTGATAAAATATTGTTGTTAAATTTACACTTTAAACCTTAATATTTTGGTGATTTATCTTTTTGCCCTTGTCCATTCGTTAAAAAGTGTTGTCATCCAATCAATGAGAGTAGGTATAGTAAAAAGGTTATTTTTTACAACATGGTCAATCAAGATTCAATTTTTTATTAGAAGAGGTATCCATGTTTAAATGCGTCGGAGAGAAAAAGTGTTATCATACCGCAAGCAAATAAGAGTAAAGGATGTCCACGTGGTGGGGACAAGTGACCATCGTGGTGTTAGCTTAGTTAAATGGCAGGATCTATGCAACCAATACAATACGGTGGGTGTGGGTAGTTGAGTGTTTGTTTAGGATAACCTATTTTTGGATAATAAGTGTTTATAAATCGTTATTTATGATTTATGAGGTAAATATATGAGAGGAGTTTTATCTCAACTTATGTAATAACTGCTTATTAACTCTCAATAAGTAATACCAAACACAATAAATCTTGACTCTCAAAACAGAGCGTCATGATGAAATTGATCTTCAAGATTCACTCCCAACCTGAATCCTTTTGGGTTTGTGTTTTGAAACAAAAATATGCAGTAACAAACTTAATGGAAGTGACCCAAAGATGTCATGCATCTTATTTCTAGAGTAATTCTATGGTTAGTTTTTATAGTTTGATCGAATTTTAATTTTACTTCGTATAGTATGAAATTATTGGTTTTGGCCTTTATATTTATATTCATACCAAGTCTATGTAACACTATAGAACCTAAAACCGACAATTTGAAATTATAAGGGCTAAAATCAAAATTCGATGAATCTGTACGCACAAATAATAATATTAACCCAATCTACAATTATGTCAAAATATTGCCGTAGAGGGTTCTGTCCTAGGTTGTTTTATCCATCACTCGGTGGCAATATATAGCTTCTCACCTTTTAAATCTATTGTCATAGTTGTGTATGGAACTATAAGAATCAAAAACAATAATTTAAAACTACAAGGATTAAAACCAAAATTCAATCAAGTTATAAGGATTAAGAATGATATGAACTCAATCCATAATTATGTCAAAAAATTGTGGTAGGGGTTTCTATCCCAGGTTGTTTTATCCAAACCTCGGTGGTAATATACATGGCTTCTGGGCTTTTAAATCTATTTTCATAGTTGTGCCCTTATTGCCGTGGTCATAGTTGCGCTCTACTTGTTAAGATATGCTGCTTAAAACTTGCCTTAGTTTCAGACAATCCTAGTATTAATCACAATTGTCTGACTAGTCTTAATATATCTATCAAACTAATCAATAATGTGCCTCAATGCCTTTTGTTTGGTTAAAATTTATTAAGAAGTTTTGGATTTGAAAGTCAAAGATTGTACCTCAAAATTTGAATGAAATGCAATGCTGGTGAGTTACAAAATATGATTAAAAAAATTTGTAGTATAAATTATTGCGGTAAGATTTATGTAATTAAACTAGTGTTCTGGAAACCGGACCGGACCGGCCGGTCCGGCCCGGTAACGGGCGAACTGGCCGGTTGGCCGGTCCGGTTTCCATTTTTAAAATTTTTTTTAATAGTTTCTTTAGAATTTCATACCAATAAACCTAAAATCTTCAATTTCTCACCGGCTTGGTCCCAGTTTAGCTCCGGTTTGGCCCCGGTTTGACCCACTGACCCTTAACCCAGTACCCTGACCGGTTCAGTACCCGGTCCGGGTTTTAATATCTTGAATTAAACACACACTCTAGAGTTATTATTAGACGTAAAGAGTAATCATATTATTGTACTTCTTCCAATCCTACATATAAAATATATTTGATTTTTTTTAGACGTTAAAGAAGCTAAATAAGTTACTTAATCATATGTTGTGTTTCCTTAGATTAAATATCAGTTTATAAGTTAGGTAAAATAATTAAAAATAAAAATATTTTACAGTAATTTAATTAGTTTTCTTAATCTCTAAAAAAAAATTCTATCTTATATTTAGAACCAAAATGAATATTATTAAGTTACGTTTAGTTTTAACTATTTTTGCTCGTTTGGAATAGCGATTGAAGTATTTAAAAGTAGCTTTTCAATCATGATTTATAGTGTATAAGGTAAGTATGTAAGAGGAGTATTGTCTTGACTTACATATATAAATACTTACAAGCCTTTCATAAGTGATACCAAATATACACTTTATCTTGTTTTGAAGCTACACATGAAAAAAATTCCCCCAACCCCTATTTTACACACAGTGAATTCTTTCTAATCTAACGATTAAAGTAAAAAGGTGATAACAGAGAGATGGGTTCGCATATATTGGTGACTTTCACTAATCTAATAGATTTATTTATTTATCTTCACTTTTGTCTCTAGTCATTCAAAGATATTTGACCTTTTCATTTTTAATTTTCCTTTTTTTTTCTTTGGGGAGTTCAGATCTGAGCTGTTTATTTATTTATTAAAAATGGAAGTGTAGGATTTATTCAAGTAATACTGTACAGTGCAAAAGGGCGCCTGGCGAAACAAGCGAAAGCAAGTAAGCAACATCCCATTAAAGAAAAAAAATTTAATACAATTTTTAGTCCCTATAGTTTATACCTATTTTGATTTTAGTCTATGATGTTTCAAACAGATGGTTTGATTTCTCAAATTCACTCCATTTCAAATTGTTAATCCATATAATTTAAAAAGGACATTGACTGTGTTAAGTTTGATGACGTGACATCAACACCATCAAAATTGATTATGCGGGTGGCTAGGTGGGCAAGATGCTTGAGTATTTTTGCTCACCAGATAATGAAAATTTGTTATTTAAAAAAACTCATTTTTCTCAATTGCCCCTCCTCTCTCTTTCTTGCTCTCGTCATTCTTACTGTCATTGATCAGAGAAAAATAACGAAGAAGATGAACCCCGATCACTCATTACACAAAATGTGAATCAAGAATCCAAGCATATGAATGTTTGCTCTGATTGTAAAAACCTTATAGAACAAACAAATACCAATAAATTAACCCACATTTTCCTATGCAAAGCTCTTGAATCGAACAAAACCAATTTCCCAGCAAGAAAATTCTAGATCCCTTGCTCAATTCCATGAATACAGCTATGTATGCATAGGACCCAGAATTATTAGCGTTGAATTCAGTGGTCTCAGGGTGGGGGCTGCCCAATTGTTGAAGAAGGCGGCGGCAGAGTCGGCGACTGCAAAAAAGGCACTGAAGGCGGCTTGGAGTTAGAGTCACGCAGAGGTGGACTTGGATTTGTTATAAGAGGGCGTGGGCAGGGTTGGATTCGTTATCGGTGCCAATGGTAGAGGCAGACTAGGGTTGGAATAAGGTGAAACAAGAGTCGGAGGGGCGAAGCCAGACCCAAACTTGGGAGTGGTTGAGGCAAAATTGGGAGTTGGGGAGGTGAAGGTGGAGGGAGAAAAGCAGGAATCGCCAGAGCAATTGATACTTGGGTTAAGGGTAAAAAATACTCATGTGTTTTCACTTAAAGTACGTCCAGCACCATATATTTTTTAGAGGTTCGAAAGTACCTATGAACTTTGAAAATAGGATCAGATCTACCATTTTTGTCAAAGTTGACTGACGGACGTTATGCAAATCGATTTAAAAAAGGGTTAATGGTAAAAAATACTCATGTGTTTTTACTCAAAGTGCATTTAGCACCATATGCTTTTCAGAGGTTCGAAATTGCCCATAAACTTTGAAAATAGTGTCAAATTTGTCATTTCCGTCAAAGTTAGCTGACGGACGTTATACTAATTGCAAATCGATTTAAACCCTTCACACCCAACACTACCTCTTCCTCTGGCTTGTTCCAGGCCTGTAGTAACGGCTTCTGATGGACATTACTCAATTCACCCCCTTTTGATCAAGTATAGCATGAAAATGGTGATATGTTGCTCTACTCTCAAAAACTCACGGGCTATGATGGAGTCACCAGTGGACGGGATAGACGGTGGTAGAGAGATGAGGATGTGTTCATATCAATATTCTTATCTCTGTGCTTTGAATCTCAGCTTTCTTCGACAACGTTGAGAAAGCAGAGCACCGTGTGAAGCATAAATCTCAGCCTTCGGTACTAGCATGCTTCACACGGTGCTTTGCTTCTGAGTTCTCTAGCTATAGTGGTCTTCCGTCACCGGAGAAAGCTGAGATTCAAAGGACAGAGACGGGAATATTGATCCGATAAGGATGTGAAGCATGCTAGTACCGAAGGCTGAGATCTATGCTTCACACGGTGCTCTGCTTTCTTAACGTCAATGGAGAAAGCTGAGATTCAGAGCACATAGATGAGAATATTGATTTGAACACATCCTCATCTCTCTACCATCGTCTATCCCGTCCACTGGTGACTCCATTATAGCCCGTGAGCTTCTAAGAGTAGAGCAACACAACACCATTTTCATGCTATTACTCGATCAAAAAGGAGGTGAATTGAGTGATGTCCATCAGAAGCCATTACTGCAGGCTTGGAACATGCCGAAGGAAGAGGTAGTGTTGGATGTGAAGGGTTTAAATTGATTTGCAACTGGTATAAATAAATAACCAACACCATACTATCGATGTCATTGTACTTATCTAAAGTTTCAATCTTTAATCCCCCTCAACCTACAAACATAATTACCCACAACCAAAACTCCCATAAATCACTCATAATCATAGCACCATCATAATTGTTGCATCCATTCATGACAACCCCAAATAAATTATCTCCCATACCCCACATAAAGCCCTAACTCTTTACTATACATCTACCTTCAAACTCATTGAACCACACCCAAAACCCACCAACATGAACAATGGGAATAATATGGTTATTGTCCAATTCATCTGGATAAATATCATGGTTGTTGAAAAGTTACTTACACTTGACTCTTTTCTTAGCTTCCCTTTCTTCGTCGTTGATCGGCTACCTCCTTCGCCACCTTCAACTTCAACTGACTTCAGCGCGCCACTCATCCTTTTTGGCAAACCAGACAGCTTAAATGTCTAAGAATTTTAAAGAGGCAGTTTGGTCTTTTAGCCAAAACATAAAAAACCCATATGCCTATTCCATCCCTTATCTATCCTTTGCAAGTTTTAAAAGTCTCTTTTAGGTTTTGGAAGTTGATGTGGTATTTAAGTGTCTTTTTTTCTAATTTTTTTGATATATTGACTATTAAATTTAAATAGTCAATATATGAATATTTAATATGACACATGGCACACCCATGCCACCAAGTCATGGGCTCTGGGGCCACCTCATAGTCCAAAACCTTCCGCTTTCTTTCTCAAAAGAAAGAATCCAATAGTGGTGGGGTACTTGAGTTCAATGTTACTTCCTTTATTCTTAAATATAAGGCAGTGATTTTTTATGAAAATATTAAGGAAACTAATTAAATGACTTTAAAATATTTATATTTGTCATTTTTTCTCTAAACTATTTTGTTTAACTTATAAACTGATATATAATTTAAGGATACACAATATATGATATGATTAAGTAACTTATTTAGTTCTCTTTATCTCTTCAAAAAAAGTCAATTTTATCTTATATTTATGATCAGAGGGAGTATTAAATAGTGGGTGATTAAAATTAAAAGGACATCCACAAGGAAAGATCGAATTCAGTTCCCGGGTATAATTCATGTGGAGAAGCTCCGTATGTAACATTTATAGACTAGTCCTTTTAGGATTAGATCACCCTTTATTCCATCCAATCCATTTTATAAATAATTTTTATCTTTATTGCATAAAACGAACTATCGGTTAAGATTAGTTAAAAATAATAAATGTGTAAAAAATATCATGTTTTTTCCAAATATACACTTATTTATAAAAAGATCATAGGAGAGACACTACAAAAAAATGTGATTTAGTAGCGGTTAAAAATAGGTATTAGTAGCGGTTTTAACCGCTACAAACAACATTAGTAGCCGTTAGGTAAACCGCTACTAAATTGTATGTTGTAAGCGATTTTGTAGCGGTTAAACAAAATTGCTACTCAAGGAACATAACCGCTACATACTTTGTAGCGGTTACAAAAAACTGCTACAACATCCCCATGAACGAAAATTTTTTTTCAGAGACAAATATAAAAAATTGAAATTTTCAAGGCGGGAAAAGAAAAATGACATTTTTTTTTCAATTTCGTAGCGGTTAAGAAATCGCTACTAATTTTGAATTTTTATGAAATTTGTAGCGGTTATAAAACCGCTACTAATTTCATGAAATTTAAATTTAGCGCTAAAATATTTAATTTGAGTTTAAAAATGCGCGTTTGTTAGTAGTGGTTTAATAACCGCTACAAATATTTAAAATTTTTTTAAAAAATATACAATCATTTGTTTCTGTTCTTTTAATATTAAATTAATTATTTTATTTTTTTATTAGTTTATCTAATTTAATTAGCTTATTAATAAATTAAAAGGATAAATTTAATTTAATTGGATTAGTATAAAAATTATATTAATAATATTATTAAGGATACGTAGGTAATAAGGAATTATTATGTTGTCTAATATAATGTAATTGTATATGAAAAATAGATGAAAATGAGATACAATTCTAATATATCTGGGGAAAAAATGGTGGGAATAAATTTTATAGAAAGGAAAGAAGTATTGTAAAAAAAATAAAAAAACTTGTTACTATATGTGATCGTATTATTCAGCTTCTCTACTCATACAAAAGAAGTTGTAAATCAGAGAAAATGAAAGAAAAGTAAGGTGAAAAGAAATTGGAGAGTGTTTGAAATGAGTTATGGTAAGGGTATTTATAGGGATCCACGTACTATTTGTAGTGATTAATATGTTGATTTTGTAGCTAAAAGTCAGTGATATTATGAAAAGTTACCAGCTTGCTATAGGTGACATCAAAGGTCTTCGATCCTGCTATGTGGTGGATCGTCTGCTGCGCACGGATTCTGGTGTTCCTCTGAGAAAGCTCTTGGAAAAAAACAATATTAAATGTATTAAAACAATAAAAAACATTTAAAATTAATAAAGTTCAAATTAAATACAATTAAATTGAAATTATAATTTAATAATTAACACTTACAAAATTATATATATAAAGAATCTAATAAATACATTACCTGCCCCTCATGGCTCCTCCTGAACTGGACGAAACTCGCCCAGTTGTTCAGCGGCACGCTGTCTGGGACACTCTCGATTAGCTGCTCCAGAGGCATCGTCCCGTCCTTATCCACCTTGTGGAAGAGACGGTTCCTCCTGTTTCTCCAGCCGTCACCCATCTTCACGAGGGTGTACCTCTTCCAGTTGGCCCGGACGGCAAACCGCAACTGAAAAAATTATTTAAAAATCAATAATTACAAAAAACATAATTTAAAAAATATTAATTAAATATAATTAATTACAAAAAATATTAATTAAATAATTTTAATTACCTGAACCACCTCCTCCCAAGTCTGGTCCTTCGGCTCCCTCAGAACGTGCCTCCACGTCTTGAAGTGAAGGGGGAACCGCATCCAATTCGCACCCAGGTCGTTCAGGAAGCGGTTGAACATGTGACCCCCATTGTGGATGGGCTGGTCAGTGCCCTCATTCCACGGTACTATAACTCGTAGGGTCCGGTCCATGCTGTTCACACCGGCCACGTCTAGTCTCCTCGTCGAAATGTTCCCCTGCTCATCTGCACAGTTTACCGCATGTTAGATAAATTGTAATTCAAAGTTAACACTTCGAATTTAAATAAATAATTTACTAAATTAAAAAATTTATTTACCTTGGACTTGCACCTCAAACCCAGTGCACCGCAAAGACGACCCTCGTGGGTTGTTCTGCTCCCGAGCCTCCTCCTTAACTGGTCCATCTCCCTGATCCCAAGCGGGATCTCAAACTCCTCCTCGTTGTAGTCCTCGACGCTGATATATGGCCCCCCAACCTCAATCACCTCTGGTGCGGTCGTCTCCTGTGGGATCGTCTGCGGTGCCTGTGGTAGGGCCGACTCAATGGGGGGATGGGCTGAAATGCCGCGGTCGCTCTGCCTCCCTGCTGCCCCCTCCCTCTGCCCCCTGCTCGGCTGCTGCCACCCCGTAAAATCAATCTGGGGACCTCAGGGGCCTTCCCCTTATCCTCTCTTGAAGCCATATCAACTGTAAAAATAAAAAAAAATAGTCACATTATTATGCAAAAATCTAATAAAAATACAAATAAAAATAAAATACGTGTTATATACGTATCTCAAGTACAAATACTGAGAAATACTGTAGCAAAAACTCTTACACAGACGTCTGAACGCTCAAATCTTGAAGAAACCACTCAGAGAAACCCCAGGAAATAAAATGAGCAAACGGAGAAATGAGGGAGGCGGAGGCTTAAATAGGCCAGACATTTGTAGCGGTTATTCCAATAACCGCTAGGAACCGCTACCTTAACCGCTACAAAGCACCCATGACACCTTAAATTTGTAGCGGTTTTATAATAACCGCTACAAATTACAAGAACCTTTGAAATTCTGTAGCGGTTATGGCCCAGAACCGCTACAAAAGTGGAGACTCATGAAATTCTATAGCGGTTATATCCCTATAACCGCTACAAATAGCTGACGTTTGGTATTTTGTAGCGGTTGGGTTGCTGTAACCGCTACAGATAATCGTTACACTGTTGGCGGGACTTGGTCGCGCCAAGTGGCGGGAATATTGTAGCGGTTTTTGTGTATTAACCGCTACAACTTAACCGCTACAAGTTTTGGCGGGAATTTGGTGCCAAATTTCTAGCGGTTTTGGCTACCCAACCGCTACAAAAAACGCTACTAATCTGTCGCGCCACTTGGCGCGTAGCTTGCCGCTACAATTTTGTAGCGGTTTAGGTTAAAACCGCTACAAATACTGTAATTTGTAGCGGTTTGATATAACCGCTACAATTGCACCGCTACAGAATACCATTTTTTTGTAGTGAGAGAATGAATAATAAAATGAGAGAGTATGAGTATAAAATATGTGAGAGATGTGTAATAAATGAGTAAATGAAAGAGAATTAGTGGTGAGTGAGGAATAATTAATATAAAGATGTGTACGTAATAGGGGTAGAAAAGGAAAGAGCAGTTTAAATTTTGAGATAAAAGGAAAAAGTTGCGTATAAAATAGATCAACCCAAAAAGAGAGAAAGTTTTTTATAAAAAGGATGGGAGAGAGTAGTTTGTGTTTATCACATTAGTGCTTTCATTGAGAGCTTAATATTCACAGAGAAGGGCTACTATGGATGATTCTAACAAGCAAGAAACTGAATGAAGTAATGTGGTATGGAGTTGCTGAGATGTCAACTCTTAAAGGGGTGGCAATATTATGAGTCTTGAATTTGAGAGTCTCATAAGTGTGGTGGGGTTTACAAGTTCAAGGGACTCTCCTCCTTTGGGCATATACTCATCACATTAGTGCTTTTATTGAGAGTCCGATATTCACAAAGAGGATTAGCCATGGGGGGTTTTGACTGGCAAGAGTTTGACTGAAGTAATGTGGTATGAAGTTGACAAGGATATCAACTATCAAAGGGGATGGCAAATTTACGAGTCTCACTCTTCCTCCTAGTTCCAATGGGCTAGTTTTTGGGGGATGTTGCTCTCTTTTTGAACTTGTATTCATTACATCAACATCTTCAGCAACCGTCCTCCCTCCTCCAGTAGATATTGCCGTCATTGTGGTCGTCATAAATATAAAAGTCCTTACATCTTTGTACCCTTTTTTCTTATCGTCCTTCATATGATCCTTATCCTAATAAGCATTTAATAACAATTTTACATAAAATTGATTTCTTAATAAAAGTTAGTATTAAGATGCAAATCTATATTTGAAGTATTCCGTGATACGTATTTGATATCATAAAATTTCTTTAAGTGTGAAAGTACACATAAAGATTTCATGTCGATGCAATAATATCACGACTTTTAAATCAACCAACGTTGGCCGTTTAACAAACATGTCAGTTAAGAAAATGAATATAAAATGTACAAGAAGTTTTCCAACATGTTGAAAAAATGGCATGCTCATTAAGTTAGCCAACATTGGCGGTTTAACAAGAAGTTTCCAAACACGTTGCACAACATTTTCAATTCCCGTAGTAATGTTCACTGCTATGAAACTGCTGCACGACACAATGTTTGCACAATTTATTTTATTTTTTCCTTCTTTGGCCAAAATGACCTAGTTAATTTATATTTGCCTTTTCAATTCTCTTTTTTTTTTTCCGTTTTCAAGATATCATACCGGGTAATTAGTATAATTGATGAAGTTAATATCATCTCGTTATATTTAACACCGTTAATATCCTTGTTAAATCATAAAGATTAATATTTTAAATAGAAGAAAACTTGAGGAATCAAAATTTATAATTTAAAATTACTGCTCAGGCCAAACAAACACCTCAAGGTTAGTCAATCTTCTGTGATAGGGGGGTGAGTTTGTTTATCGAGACATTGATGATTTTCAACTTTTGAAAATATTTGAAAGAGAAGTTCCATGGCGTACGGGAAGAAAGAGGGGGAGCATGGACACGTGGTGATATGTGAGAGGGAGGGAGAGTTTTTTACAAAAGTGGTGGAAAGGAGAGAGGGCCACATGTTCAAAAAATATGATTAAATTAATAGAGCGAGGGAGGAGTGACACGTGGGATTACACATAGGATAGGACCATTTGAGTTGTCAATACCTTACAGGCAAGTACATAGATGAGGTGGTGCATTGGGTGCACCCAAGATTCCTCTCTTTGCTCACTTTTAGTGGAGGGTTCTCTGGGGGTTTTGTCACAGTTTTCTTTGTTTATTAGTTAATGCCTACTCATATCAGAATTTGCCTCGCTAAAGTTAAGGGCCCGTTTGGTACGCTGGAATTGATTTTGATGGAAATGGATATGGATATGGATATGGAAATGGAAATGGAAATGGAAATGGGGACTAAAAGTATGTTTGGTATGTCATGGAAATGAGATCTAATTTTTATATAAAAATACCAAAATTCCTTCAATTTTTTATTTTTTATTTTTTTTTAAAGGTAGTGGAGGGTAATAGATGGAAATGATCATATGAAATTATAAATCTTAAGGGTAAAATGAGAATTCCATGGAATTTGTTACAATTCCATGGGGTATATGATGGAAGCTTAATTCCATCAATTTGATGGAATTGGCTCTTCCATGGAGGCCAATTCCATCATACCAAACATACTTCAGCATGGAAATGAATTCCATTTCCATTTCCATCCACCTCAATTCAAGCGTACCAAACAGGCCCTAAAAGTTACAGTTGGAGAAAGTGATTTGGATTTTATAATACTTCCTTCGCCTTAATAATAAAATAAAATTGATATTTTTAAAAGAATTAAAGAAATTAATTAAATTACTTTAAAGTATTTATATTTATATTTTTTTCTTTAAACTAACTAGTTTGACTAATAAATTAATATATAATCTAAGGATACATAACATATGATATGATTAAGTAATTTATTTAGTTTCCTTAATTTTTTTTAAAAAATTAACTTTATCTTATATTTAAGATAAAACAATACGATAGCTTTCTAAAAAAAAAAAAAAAAAAAACGGTAGATAATTCACATGGGCGTATTATTCTCTGAGTGTACATCATATTCCAAAACTTTCTTTTGATCCGTCCACGCGTGTTGATTGTGTACACATTTACACACCTTTGCATTTTCCAAACGCACACAAACACCCCTTTCCCATTTATCATGGAAAGGGAGAGCCCACATGGTTTAACTTTATGATTAGGGTGTTTCGGACAGCAAAAAATAAAAATAAAAATCGAAGTTAAGAAGAGAGGGTGCTACGGTACAAAGTTCAGTTTGTTCAATTCAACTGTATCACAGTTGATTGTTCTTCTACTAATAATACCCTTAACACCGTCAATTATAAAAATAAATCAAAACTGTTAATGCTAGAATGGTTAAGACTTGAAAACTTTTGTGATTGAAAGAAGAAAGAAACAGAGCATCATTCGACGTAAGAAGAAGAAAGAAACAGAGTGTATAACAAGAAATAGATGAGAAAGAAACAGAGTGTATAACAAGAGGAGAAGGAGGATAGAACAAGAAACAGAGCATTATTTTGATGTCTGAAATCGTGTTAGGTCACTGCCACACTGAGAATGTCAGTTTGGCCAATATTTTTGCACAAACAATTTGTTAGGTTAATCACCATCTCTTTTTCTTTGTCATCTCCTTCTAAAGCCACATAGCTCACACCTGCATCATTTCCCATGTTCATCACTTGAATTCATTATACTACAAAAACATTAAGTTCTTATTCAATTTTGAGCGCTTTGATTTTGCATTTCTTGCAGTTCATATGCACCTTCATCACAATCATCTACTGCACATATATGAGTATGAGGGGAGAAAAATCGCAAATGGGTCAGTTGCCAAAAGAAAACAGAGCGTTGATTAATTACATGCAAGTAAGAATTTTGTAATAGTATGTAAGCACTAGGAAATTCTTAACATCAAGAAATAATGTAATCTTCAAAAGGTCTCACAATATGAACATATTTCATACACTTGAACTTGTTATCCCATGCTACTATTTCCTTATTGTAAGATTCTTTTGGTAGTTACATTCCTTCATTAGACCTCACATTGATTTTTCCCAAAAAAAAAAAAAAAAATACTATAAAAACTAAGCTCTATATATAACAGTCCTCACCCTCTCTAGTTTTTTCTTTTTGGTTTTTGGGCTTAACCCAAGATAGAATTATGATCACCTTTTGGGAAGAATCGGTGGAGGCGGCAGTGAGGGCCATAGGAAGATTTGAATTCGCTTGTTGGTTCAGTGACATGATCACTTTATCAAATCAAAAATTTCACATAATTAGTTAAATATGCCATGTTCACTTTCAATTAGATGACAATTTAAATGAAAAACTCTGTATAATTACTTGGAATTTCTATGTTGCTCATTGCCAGACTTTGCAATGATGACTGAACCAGAGGTTCCTTGGGTATGATTCTGAATTTTTGAAGTTTTATATATTTTTTGTAATTTTCATTTTATGTTTTCTTTATGGATAGCTTAAGTTAGTATGGACTATATATACTTAAATCTATAGAATTTTTTTTTTTTAAAAAAAGCATAGCTGCCTAACTAATTCTTGATTGATAGTTGCCATTTGAATTTATTAGTCTGATTTTGTAGATTTATTCTTAATTCTATATTTTAGATTATAACAAATCTGTTCAATCCGGCATGATTTTAGATTTTAATTTTTTATACATTTATTAATTAATAATTTTCGTTCCATGCTCCCTTTACAAAGATCTTAACTGAGTTTATATATTTTTTAAATTTTAAAAAAATAAAAAGAAAGTAACTGCCAAATATTTCAACAACATAACGATAGATAATAATATAGTTTTTAATCTATATTTCCTTATAATACACACTCACGAAAAATCCTTATGTCAAGTAATTTTATCAATTAACTATAAAGTATAAACCTATATAAAAAATATAACAAAATATAAATGTGATCGGATATATATATAGGGAAAATCCCATATAACCTCTGCAGTTTTGTAAACATCACCTGTGCCTATTGAAATTTTTCAGAGAAGAACTTGTGCCTTTATTTTGCCTTTCTATGTCGGCTTTTATCTTCATTGAATTCTTGTGTTTGATATTTTAATATGTAAACATAAGATGAAATTCTATAGCAGAATTTATCTTCATCGATGTTCATTGTCGTTTGCCTTCGACCTCTGAAATCCATCAGTGAAATTTCAAACCTGTACGTGCATATTTGGATTAATAGTAGAAGTTGCTTTTGCAATGTGATTTACGGTTTATGAAATAAGTATGTGAAAGGAGCTTTATCTCGATTTAAGTGAATGAGTTTTTAAACGTGAATCCAAACAAACCCTAAAGATTAGAATGTGTAGAGTTTAATGTGGAACAATAATTAGAAATTGAAAAAAAAGGGGAACAATTCAGCAAACCCCACATGAATCGCAAAGCGTATTCATTCACACACATACACTAGCAAATAGTTCAATTCCTTTTTCTACGTTTGCCCTTTACAGATTGCAATAGGCACCGGTGATGCTTACAAAACTGCAGAGGGAATTAAGAGGAAATTAAAAATGAACATAAATTATATATTGGGCATCTGTATCTGAAAAATATGTCGGTGATTGGTTTTAAAGTGGCTATTTTTGCCCCTAAATAAAAGGGGTAGAGTTCAATGAATGGATTCTGTACTTTATTCAGTAATATCATTTTTTTTCTTTTTGTGATATATATTATTAACTGATTGTATGAGTTGTTAATTTTTTTTTTTGTTTTTTTTAATCAGAAAGGGGGCAAAACGCCCAATCAACTCATCTATTCATCAATATCTTCCTTGGGGTAGAACGCCCAATCAACTGATTGTATGAGTTGTTAATTTAATGAATATTGTATTTCTTGTGTTGATTTTGCACGATAGAAAATTTGTAAAATATCAAAAATGAAGAAATCTTTTTGGGTCAATATAACATTTGATATTTTAAATTTACTTTTATTTTGGTTTTGGTCTTAAAGCTCTTCATTGCTCAACGGCTATAAGAATTGATAAATCAGCTCAAGCTTTTTAGCAATATAGAAACTTGGCAACTAGCTCTCTTTCTATCAGCACAAATCTCCCATGAAAAGTTTAAAAAAAGGATGATCAGATTCTAACTCCTAATGTTGAACAACAAACTCAGAAAAAAGTAAAGAAGAGGAAAAAAACAGAGCATCATTTGTGTTTGGAATGGTGTTGGGTTGGTCCCACACTGAGAATGCAAGCATAGCCAACTTTTTCCCTCAAACTATTCGCTAGATCAACAGCATCTGCATACCCAGCCACCACCACTTTTTCTTTGTCATCTCCTTCAAACCCCAAAGCCTCCACACCTGCATCATTTCCCATTTGCAAATCTTCATCACTTAAATTCATTATTTATTATTCTTAAGATCTTAATATAAGTTCTATTTGAGGGGGTTGGCCTTGGTTTAAAATGTAAGATTTATCTCTTATATTTATCAATATTTTTTTAATTAGTCCTTAATGACATTCTATTAACAATAATTAAGTAAGAGAAAGATAGAGAAAATTATGAAAAATACTTAGAATGTTATAAAGAAAACATGTTATACCTATTAACTAACTTCTTTAATTTAATTAAATTATGTAAATAAATCTTATATTAAGAAGGAGAGGGAGCATATAGTTAATTTACCTCACAACAAAACATTAAGTTCGTATTCACTTACCAATGGCAGAAGCCACAACTTTGAGTGCTTTGCTTTTGCATTTCAGGCTGTGCATTTCCACCTTTATCACAATCTTTAGCAGCACATATAAGCAAATGCCAATGAGTCCATTAGGAAAAGAAAACAAAGCATTGATTAACTATAAATATATGCAATAAAGAAATTTCTTATAGTATGTCGATAATATTCCGGAATGGGACGGGACGCGACTTCTATTGTCGTTATGTGTCCCATCTCGACCCAAATTCTGTCTTTACATCCCGTCTCACAACTTTTCAAGTTGGACCCAAATTATATGCAACTACGAAATTTCTACATTTGGTATACAAACTAGATGTTATAGAACAAGAGGTAATAGTAAGATCTGAAGAATCGGTGAAGCCCATAGCGAGTTGTTGGCAAAGTGACGTGATCATCATCTGCTCGTCTCTTGCACCAACAGCAAATTCCGCTCTAGATCCCTTGATATGTGAGCTTGCAAGCAAATATTATGGAACCTCCATAATTTGTTATCCAGATCCTCCAGCTTCCCTATGTAACGACGCCGTTTGAAAATATCCCATCTTGGTATTTTAGAGCACTCGGAAACAAGCTTGGTACCATCTTCCAGCAATCTCCTCAAGATAATAGTTTCTCTTTCATGATTTGGCCTATTCAATCGTCTGTTTAATTCCTCAATCTCCTCGATCACAGGATACAATACATTGAGTGTTTCTTCAAGTTCCTCCAATTTGGGTTTGAACATCGCAAAGTTGTCGTTCAATCTCCATATTGTTGAAATTGGTCGAGCACAACTCCCATAACAGCTCCTCCAACCAGCTCCAACGCCATTGTTCCCTGACCAAAGCTGCAGAACGTTGAAAATATGTTTGAATTAGTGTTTGAAAAGTATGTTCACGTAATCCAAGATTAAAAACTCCTCTCACATGAAATTCTAAAGAAAACTAAAAAAATGATTTTTGAAAAAAAAATAATAATAACAAACTGGGACAATGCAACTGGTCCGGGTTTCAAAACCTGGAGGGGATGGGAATGGAGGGATGATAATAATCTACCATTCTACCTTGATATATTTAGTTATATTTTTTATTTTTATATTATATAAATTAATTTACATCTTATCTAATTAATATAATAATATTTCTATTCATAACTATTATAAAAATATATTTTAAATTTGAAATAATATCATTTATCTTTAATAATATATTTTTTGTTTTAAAGTAATTTTATAATAATATATTTTTTAACCATAATAGTATTTTTATTTAGGCTAAATTATACAAAACCTCCATGAATTTTAGATTAGTTGCATATAACCTCCTTGACATTTCAAAGTTTAAATATAACACCCTTAACCTTTTATTTATTTTTTATTATGGACCGCTACAGTTAACTTATCATTATCTTTAGGATGGAAATTGCCACATCAGAGAAGACACCTCATATCCTATGTAAGCTAATAATTTTATAGTAATTATATCATTCTTTAATCCAGGGGTTAAACTGTCAATTTATCATCAACAAAAACCCTAGCCTCGTTGCCTTTATCTCCTTGAGCCTGCAACACACCTCCTTTAAGTTCTTAGAAAACCCTCGTGCCGCTGCCATAGATTTTCAAAGATTGCTAGATAATACCACCACGAAGTCTCAAAACAAGAAGCAATCTTGACTTTGTGAGATAGAATAACAGTCAAATTATGCTCAAATGAAACTGGAGTTCCCTTATTTTTCTTCATATTTCCTAGCAACCCAAATAGTTATATATAGGAATATTGAAAGAAGAGAAAAGAAAAGCATCTAAATCAAATAATTAATAGAGTAACATTTCTGGGTTATAAACCGCAGAAGTACGTCCATCCTCTAATTGCTTCTCGGCAAAAATCAATCTCTGATGGTTCAGTGGAATACTTTTAGGCCGATGTATATATGTCATGACTAGAAACCATTCACAAATAGAAAAAGAGAATCACAACAAATAAAAATGAAATTTTACTCCACTTTGAGAATCTACAGCAGCGGCAGTTGGGTTTTCTGAGAATTGATAGGAGGTGTGTGATGCAGACAAGAAGATCAAACACAATAAGACTAGGGTTTCTTTTAATGATAAATTGACAATTTAACCTCTGTATAAAAAAAAAATGATATACTTACTATAAAATTATTAGCTCACATAGGATACCACATAAGATAAGAGGTGTCTTCTACATTCGATTTTTAATAGAAGATGTAATTGAACTGCAGATTAGATGTTATATTTGGCAAAAAAAAAGATGTTATATTAATAACAAGAGGCAGTAGTATATAAAGACTATATGGAAAAATTTGGCAAGGTCTTTTTCCCTGCTGGGGTTTTCTTCTCTCTGGTAGGGTTTTCCACGCCGTCAAGTCGCAGCAATGTGGCGGCTACGGCGTCGGTCTCTCCCTCTTAATTGTAGGGTCTCGTATCTCCTTCCGATGGAGGTTCTTGCTAGAGTCCCTATGTCGTGGCCCATGGGTTTGATGGGTGGGAGCGCATATTGTGGTGGCGACGAGAAGGGATGTAGGGCGGATGGAAGTAAGGAGGCGCGCAACAACCAATCTCCAGTTACGGCCTCTGATAGCGACCTCTGATAGGTGCCCCCAGGAATTTTGGCACCGATGCACTGTTCGAGGTGGCGATTCTCCCTAGTCAGAAATGAAAGGATGAATTCGAAGGATGAGTCAAGAGGTGGGAGTAAGGACCATCCTAGTGCTGTGTACAAATCGAAGGTATAACAGAGGCGCATGAGACAGACGAGATTAAAGGACAAAAAGGAAGTGGAGCAAATGGATTCAGAGGTACCAACAGTGCGACTCATAGACCTTGAGGTTAGTATTTTACTCAAGATTCAAAGCTTTGCTATCAATGTAATTTTGGGATTAAGCCTTGAGAGTGGTAGGACATCTTTTCTTATAATTGGTGCCTCTTTGATGAATACTGAGGTCTGCTTGAAAGATTTAACAATAGGAGCGGCTTGGTTCTTTTTGTATTATTGGGAGGTTCTTTGCTTTGTTAATCTGAGCAGAGCACATTATCAGCCAATTTATGTTACCCAAGCTGCCATTGTCTTCTTAGAATTGTGGTGGAAAGTTGTTAGATGGGTAAGAATTGTAATAGGTGATCCTAAGTCTAAAAGGAAGGCTTTGGAATTCTGTTCAAGATTTATTTATGCTTGTTTTGAGGAATCTATTTGTGGACTAAGGGTAAAATATTTGGTTGCTCATCATTCTAAGGATTTGTCAATTGCTAGACAACTGAGAATTTTCAATTTAGGTATGCTAATTGTGATTTTATATGTTGCTTATCATTGGCTAAACATGTGCTTGTCCAGTGTTCCGATTAACACTGTTCATTTTCAGGCTAGACATGGACCAGTTCAGTATGTAAAACAACATTTTCCAGGCTGTAATTGCAATTCTCTACTTTTTTTTGTCAATTGGATTGTGCTTTATCTTCTAACATGATGAGTAATTTTCTCCTTGAGCATATTCTTGTATCAAGGAATTTGGGTAGGAATCATTCTCGCATATGTGTTCCGAAGGAAGCAGATTTGGTAGCCACGTGGATTGCCAAAGCATCATTGGTAGGGCCTCACCCTTTGGATTGGGTATCTCGACCTTTGTCCCAGTTGCAGGCTTATTTGGAGTATGATGTTAAGGGAACGTTTGTCGTTTTTTGTGTTCTAGCAGCACCAAAGAACTTTTTAGTACTTGTTTTTCTAGGTTAGTTACTAGTCTCTGGTGTGTAGTTTCACTTGTTGTTTACTTTGGCTGTTTAGTATCCCATGTTGTTTATTTTGGTTGGACCCACGTTTGTCTGAGACATTATAACTTTATCTAATTTTAATACTATCTGTTTCTTTGTTGGCAAAAAAAAAAGACTATATGGGGGTGGGGCGGAACGTCCAATTGTTATCCCATGTCCCATCTTCAACCTGGCCGACTCATGCAAAACTAGTCGGACTAGTCAAATAATAGTGCCCCGGTGGGACAACCAATTCAGGTTGGATTTTTTGTTTAATCTCTATCTAAAGTCCTTACTTCTCTGGTTTTCCATGTTGTTTTTTTTGCAATAATGCCAGATAAAATTATAATTACCTTAAAGGAAGAATCGGTGGAGGAGGCAGTAACTCCCATAGTAACATTTGCAGATCCGGTGGAGGAGGCAGGAATAAGATCTGAAGAATCAGTGGTGGAGGAGGCGGTGATGGCCACAGTAACATTTGAAGAGCCGGTGGAGGAGGCAGTAGTAAGATGTGAAGAACCAGTGAAGCCCATAGTGAGATTTGGAAACCCTTGTTGGTTAAGTGACATGATCATCATTCGTCTCATCTTTTACACAGATAGCAAAGTCTGGATTTGCACATACCTCATGATTTTGTTATTTAGCTCCTGCAGCTTCTTTCTATAACGAGACTGTTTGAGAATATCACATCTTAGTACTTTAGAGCACTTGGAAACAATCTTGGTACCTTCTTCCCCTCAACCTAATAGTTTCTCCTCCATGATTTGGCTTATTCGGTTGTCTGTTTAAGTCCTTAATCCCCTCCATCACATTATCCAATACAGTGAGTCACTACTGGAAAAAACCCTTTTTAGACCGCCACATTTAGACCGGTTTTGGCGGACAAGGTCTTAAAAATTTGTACAGTGGCAATTTTGTAATTATATTGAACTTCTAAAACCGGTTCTTAAAAAAACCGATCTTAAAAAATTTATTTAGACCGGTTATAAATAAAACTGATCTTAAAGTGTTAAAATTTTTATGAATTTAAAATGTCTTAACATTTAAGATTGGTTTATATGTAAACCGGTCTTAAATGTTAAAACATTTTAAATTCAAAATGCGATAACGTTTTAAGACCGGTTTTGGTAAAAACCGGTCTTAAATGTGAAATTTCCCTCTTTTAAGACTGGTTTTTAATAAAAATCGGTCTTAAAGGTAAGATTTTTCACCCTTATTTTTCCTCCCGCACCTAGATTGCGCGCTCTGTGAACCCTTTGTTCTCTTTTTGCCATTTCTCTGTGAGCTCTGTCCGTGCTTGTTCTGAACTCGTCCATGGTGTCTCGTCCCTCATTTGCTCAACTCTCCTCCATCATTACTGCTGCCGTTGCTGTGTTCGTCATCGCTGTTCTTTGATTATCGTCATTCTTCTCCACCGCCACCTCTAATCTCCGCAGTGACCATTCTCCTCTGACTTCACTTCCTTTTGTCAATGCCGTGAATTTGAGGACTTCATTTTAACCTCAGTCGATACCACCGTGACTTTGGGTTGAAGCTCACTCCTTGGTCTTCGATCAGGTTAGTGTTCGATATGTTATTTAGTTGTACGATGTTCAATAATTAATAATGTTCAATGAAAAAATGGTTCTTGTTGTTGCTTTGAGCACTTAAACATAATCTGGAAAAAATTAAATCTGTACATTCTTGTTAGATATATGCTCTGACTTTTAATTATATCCCTGTGATATTTGGCTTGGATTAATACCACTCTATGTTTTGTTTTAGTTTAGTGCGGTTATTTGATTATTGTCAGTGTTATTTGTTTGTTAAAATAATACTAGTTTTAAATGGTGCATATTAATTTCATTGAAATATCTAAAACTCTATTGTTGTTTTTTGTCTATCCTTTTGTTGTTGGATATATGGTGCTAGAAGTATTGAGATATATATGGATCATAGTTGGATAAACGCTAAACGAACAAGTGTTGAATATGATAATGGGGTGAGGGATTTTTTAGACTTCGTTAGTAGAAATACTGATAATGGTAGTGGGAAATTTTATTGCCCTTGTGTAGTATGTTTGAATGAGAAGCGACTAAGTACTGCATATATATATACACATTTAATTTGTGAAGGATTCTGTAAGAGTTATACAGTGTGGGTATGGCATGGTGAAGAATTAGAAATGCCAAGTTCATCTCAACAGTGGAGAGTGAACTTTGATGATAATGACATAGATACGGATGATCGGATAGAGAATATTATTCATGATGCAGGAGAAAAGAATTTTGAGCAATCACATGCATATGGTAATATGTGTAGTGATGTTGAGACACCGTTGTACCCAGGGTGTAAAAAGTACCAATTTTTGAAAGCAGTATTGAAATTGGTAAGCTTGAAAGCACGGTATAGATGGAGCGACAAGATTTTTTCAGAAATGCTTAAGGCTTTTAAGGACATGCTTCCAGATGATAATGTGTTGCCTTCTCGATACTATGATGCTAAGAAAAATTGTGTCCACTAGGGATGAAATATAAAAAGATCCATGCATGCCCTAATGATTGTATATTGTATAGAAATAAGCATGAAGAGGAACAATAGTGTCCAATATGTGAAACCCTGAGGTACAAATCAAATAACGCTCCTGCAAAAATATTGTGGTACCTTCCAATCATACCAAGGTTCAAGCGCTTGTTTGCTAATGAAAACGATGCAAGAAATTTGAGATGGTATGTGCATGAGAGGATATCTGATGGAAAGCTTCAACATCCGGCTGATTCTTCTCAATGGAAGAAAATCGATCAATTATTTTCTACCTTCGGTGAAGAGCCTAGGAACCTTAGGCTTGGGCTTAGCAGGGATGACATGAATCCTTTTGGCAGCCTGAGCAGTATACATAGTTCATGGCCTGTTCTGTTGGTAATTTACAACTTATCTCCTCTGTTATGCATGAAACGAAAGTACATTATGTTATCTATGTTGATTTCGGGACCAAAACAACCAGGCAATGATATAGATGTTTACTTGGAGCCCTTAATCGAAGACTTGAAAGAGTTGTGGGACGAAGGTGTTGATGTTTTTGATGCGAACAAGAAGGAAGTTTTTAAAATGCGAGCCATGATCTTTTGTACTATAAATGACTTCCCTGCATACGAAAACTTGTCAAGCTATAGTGTTAAAGGCCATAAAGCATGTCCGATTTGTGAAGAAGGAACATGCTACCATCAACTTCAATATGAAAGAAAGACAATTTATCTTGGCCATAGGAGATTTCTTAGATGAGGCCGTGTATTGCAGATTAAAGAAAGCTTTTTTTGGTGGACAAGAGTTTGAAGATGCTCTGAAGGCATTGACTGGGGAGCAAGTTTATGAAAAGGTGAAAAATATGAATGTTATCTTTAGTAAGACTACAAAGAATAGTAATGAGAAAAGTAAATGGAAAAAGAGGTATGTCTTCTTCAATCTTTCATATTGGCGAAAGCTTGATGTAAGACACTGTATTGATTTCATGCATGTGGAGAAAAACATTTGTGATAGTATTGTTGGGACACTGCTTAACATACAAGGTAGTTCTAAGGATGGCGTGAAGGCAAGATTAGATTTGTAAGAAATGGGGATACAAGAAGACTTGTATCCAAAGCCATATGGTAAGAGAACTTTTTGTCCTCCAGCTGCTCATACTTTGTCTAAGGATGAGAAAAGAAGCTTTTGTCAGTGTTTACATGGTATTAAAGTTCCTTCAGCGTATTCTTCAAATGTTAGGAAGCTTGTGTCGATGAAAGACTTGAAGTTAGTGGGGCTAAAGTCTCATGATTATCATGTCTTAATACAAC
Source organism: Inga laurina (assembly GCA_963855925.1). Taxonomy (NCBI): domain Eukaryota; kingdom Viridiplantae; phylum Streptophyta; class Magnoliopsida; order Fabales; family Fabaceae; genus Inga; species Inga laurina. The sequence continues at coordinate 16,419,105 of OY979711.1, forward strand.
AATTGCTCCCAGTAGCTATTCGAGGCATTGTCGAATATGATCTTCAACATATTTTGACTAGACTTTATTTCTTCTTTAATGATATTTGTAGTAAAGTCATTGAGACAGAAAAATTGAATGAATTGGAAAATGAAAGATATCTGATCTTGTGCTAGCTTGAGAAGCTTTTTCTTCCTTCTTTTTTTGACATCATGGTACATCTAATTGTTCATCTAGTCAGGGAAATCAAGTTGTGTGGCCCTATCTATTTATGATGGATGTATCCAATTGAAAGAACTATGAAAATCCTAAAAGGGTATGTGAAGAACCCTAATCGGCCTGAAGCATCTATTGTTCAGAAATATGTTTCTGAAGAAGCCATGGAGTTTTGTCAAGATTACTTGTCAAATGTAGGACACATTGGACTTCTTGAATGTCACGACGAAGAAGGCGGTAGACGCGGGGCTTCAGTAAAGAGTATAGATCCTGATGAATTGCAACAAGTCCACCTGTACATCTTGAATAATGTTGATAAAGTTCAAGATTACATTAATGCTCATAAAGAAATTATACGGAAAGGAAATAGTCGAATAACTAAACAAAGCTTAATTAGGGAGCATAACAAAACTTTTGCACATTGGTTTAAATAAAAGGTTGACGGCAAAGAATGTGTTTCTAATACAATTAAATGGTTAGCACGTGGTCCTAAGGCTGATGTTATAAGTTGGACTTCATTTGTGATAAATGGTTATATGTTTACATGAAGTCCCTTGATGATAGGAGCACCATCCAGAACAGTGGGGTTATGTTAGTGGCTGAATCATGCACTTTTCTAGTTCAAAAGATAAGAATCCTAGATTGACGGTAATACCTTATTATGGGGTGATTGAAGAGATTTGGGTGGTTGATTATGTTAAAGTTAAACTTCCCATTTTCAAATGCAAGTGGGTTGATGTCAAAAATGGTGTAATGATTGATCAGTTGTGATTTACATTGGTTGATTTGAATAGTAGAAGTTTTAGAGATGAACCTTTTATTATGGCATATCAAGCAAAACAAGTGTTCTATGTTACTGATCAGGCAAAAAAAAATGTGGTCTATAGCTCTCCAAGGAAAAAGGGTCGTTGATATTAATCAGGAAAGTCATTCAATGAATGATCTGCTTAAGACTCCTTCTTTTTCTAGGGATTTACCAGAATTGAACGAAGAAGATGAAGCAGACAATGAACACGGCACAAGAAACGATCATCATGAAGGGATATGGGAGGATATCCCTTTATAAAACTACATTGAAGGTTAATTAGCTAAAATAATTATCATAAACTATATTTGAATTATGTATATTGTTATTGGTGTATAGATATAACTACTTTTTTGTTGTCGTCACAGGAAAATGAAGGATATGAGGTGTACGTCTTAGTGTAGATTCTCTGAAGCCAAGACAGCTAGTGATCATCAGCCTGAGAAGAGTGTGTATAAAGTATTTTGGCCCTAATGAATAACATAATTTTCATTAATGTAATTTAATCTTTGATGTATGTATGTAAGTGAAAAGATAAGGAACTTGGTCAAAACAACATTGTCATGGTTGTATGATTTCCTTGCATTATGATTCTGTCTATGATTGTGAGTTTATTATTCATGGTTGTTTTCCTTGCTTCTGTTTTGGCCAGCACTGTTTAAGCACAAGGGAGTTGAGTTTTAATATGTTCCAATGAGTTTTGAGTCTCTCACATGTCATTAAGATGTTGGTTATATAATCTGTAAGAAAAGATTATTTGAATGTCATTGAACTGGCTGTTGCTTGCTGAGTGAAATGTTTTAATAAGGGAAATGGCTTGCTGGGTATATCTTTTAAATGAAAATATTTAAAAAAATCAACTTTTAAGACTGTTTCTCTCTAAAATCGGTCTGAAAAGTACATTTAAGACCGGTTATGGAGAAAACCGGTCTAAAAATTCAACTTTTTAGACCGATTTAAATTTTAACCTTTTAGACCAGTTCCTCTTATAACTATTAGTGCAAGCGTTTCACCCAAGAGGGGGTGAATTGGGTGATACCAGAAATTTCGTTGCATATAAGAAAATTGATAGAATATTTAAACCAGTTGAGAGCAAAGAGAAATATCACCGAAGTGTACACCGGGAGGTATATTGGTTCGGCCATAACCACTTTGACCTACGCCAGTCCTCAGAGTGTCTCTGAGAGTTTCACTATACTCTCCAAGATTCAGTGGGTTCTTAGCACCTCAGTACACAGCAAGTTCCTTTACTTTGACACTCGCTCCCCCTTACATGTTGCACTCAAATTCCCAACTCAAGGTTCCACAACCTTAAGTTGTCTCAATAACAAATATTGAGTTTGTAATGAAAAACTCTCTCACAAAGCAAATATATAATCACTGAAGTACAATGAATGAGTATAAGAAAACAAAGCACTAAGAGTTTGTTGATCAGTGTATTCTCAGTTCTTGTGTCTTCTTTTCTTTGAATGCTCCATATATATAGATGATTTGTAATGTCCGTTGGAAGCAATTCAAACATGTCCGTTAGAGTCGCGCAACAACGGTTGACTATTCTTCGAATTTTGAAAACTATCCGTTTGCGGTACGTGGTAGGTAGCGATAGGTGAGATCTCAGACTTTTATTTGACTTTTCACTTCTGGTAAGATCTTTCATTGTTTCTCTGCAAATGTTCTTAGAATACTAATGCAATGAAGAGTTAATCATATATAAATCAATTTGATAAACATTCGATGAAAAGTATAATTTCTGGATTGCTTTACTCGAGTGGCTACTCAAGTGATCATGTCTGTTACTTGAGTAGTCCCTCGAGTAACCCTATAAAAAATATGGCAGTGGATAACTCAACATGTTTCATAAGATATTACTTGGTAAGATATTGAGTGAGATAGATTACAAACCTTAGAAATACCTGATTAATCGAGTGGTTACTCGAGTGGCCATGTCTTTCCTTTACAGGTTACTTGGGTATTGACTCTGGTAACCTGGTTACTCGAGTGGCCTTCCCTTTTCTTCACATCTTACTTGAGTGGTCCCTCGAGTAGATTTCAAATAACCCGGCGGATTACTCGATTACTCTCTTGAGTAATTGCATCAAATCTTGGCCAAGAGTTTGCTTTCTGTTTACTCGAGTAATGCTTCAAATAACTTCGTAGATTACTCGGGTGGTCCCTCGAGTAAATCCTTGTTCTCACCTGGTTACTCGAGTAAAGTGTTGTATTTCTTGGCCGAGAGCTACTGGAAGATTTTTGACCTGGTTACTCGAGTGATGCCTTTGCAAATCATGTTACTCGAGTGCCTACTCGAGTAATTGTCTATATAACTTTGCAGATTACTCGAGTACTCCCTCGAGTAACTTTGTCCAAATTTTGGCAGTACTTCACTGGATGAAATTCTCCTTGATTACTCGAGTGGCTACTCGAGTAATGGCTTCCCTTACTCGAGTGGCTACTTGAGTAAGCCTTCACAAAATTTGTTTATTACTCCAGTGCTTACTTTAAGTAATGTTTAGCCACTTTGTTCAAATTCATTTGTTTGTTATCAAATCCTTTTATATCAATGATCTAATCTTTGATATCATCAAAACATATGGGATCTAACATTCTCCCCCTTTTTGATGATGACAAAGTTTTTTTTTAAAAAAAATTGAGTTTTCAAACATATGCTTCTCAAATACTTTTCATATGAAATCTTTTGTTCAATGTAAACTTGAAAACTCTTTTGAAATATCTTGTTAAAGATCTTTTCAAAGTTTTTGTTCTTATATTTACTTGTTTACCTTGCATACACAATTGAAAACACATTAGTCCTATAATGCAATATAATTTCAATGAAGTTTAACTTTAATGGCATAACAAATTGCATAAAAGAGAATTCAATACATAACTTAGAATTCAAAGATAAAAGCTTAAAAACTTAAAAACACCCAAAAGGCCCATACACCCAAATCCCAATCAACTCAGCCATTTATCACACAAAATCACTCAGGCTCTGCTCCCCCTTTTTGTCTTCATCACAAAGGTAGAATCAATCATGAGGAGGAGTAGGTGGCTTGGCTACTGAGATAGGAGTGATAGGAAATGCCAATGATTCACATGAACCATATGAACTGGAAGGATCTGAAGATGATGGTTCAGGATCAGAAAAGTTTACTGGCGGTGTCTGAATATCCTCTAGAGGATTCACCGGAGATGAAGGGTAAGGAACCAGAGAAGTAATTTCTACTTCCTCTGTAGCAACCGGTGAAGACTCAAGCACTTCCTCAGTACGTGTAAGTAAAGCAATGGGAGTAGGTATGGGCTCTGAATGAACAAGGTGAGGTGGATCATCAGTGGTGATGTGGATAGGCTCAGATATGTCAGGGTCAGGCATAGAGAACAACACATTGCTAGGTCCACTCTCAGAGGGTCTATGTTCAGTGGGTATAGAGGGTCCTGGTTTAGGGACAGGTATGGGCTCAGGAATACCAGAAGGACTAGGAGTAGAGGATCTGGATGCCATAGCATCAAGTCTAGCAACAATGGATCTCAGAAGCTCACCCTGGGCACGTTGTTTAGCTAGCAGTTCTTCGTGCCTCTTATCCATCTTCTCCATAAGTTGTCCCATCTTCTTATTCATATAGGTTACCAATTCTGCATTGGTATTCGCAATATCAATATGGAAACTCCTCAGGATCTCAGGATTTTCTCCATGAACGTTTGCATTGTAGCACCAAAGAAGGATGGAGAAGATGTGTTGGCTGGAGCAGAAGACTGTGTGTCATCCATTCGGCTTGTTGCTATGTCAATCTTCTTCTTTTTCTTGGGACTTGCTTCTAGAGGTGTCTTCAAAGTAATCTCAATATTCAACTTTCCAATTTGATTCCTTCCCACTGGTGCTAACCTCTCAATCGGCTCCATACTCTCTAAGTACCAAATCTTATTCTTGTTGAAGAACAAGGAAATAAGTTGAGGATAAGGCATTGGAGTAGTTGGTTTTCCCTCATACCTATACCTCTTGATCTTATTGAAGATATACTCTCCCAAATCCTTTTGCTCTTTGAAAATAAATGAGGCAAATTTCCTGAAGTCTCTCTCAATGAAATGAGTGAAGTTATTGGATTTGTTCATCATGGCTCTAGAGTAGATATACCATAGGACTCTATGAAAAGCACTCATATCACTCAGATTAAAGTTGAGAGGTCCCACTATCTCACCAGGTCTGAGGATAGAGAATATCTAGTTTGAATCAATGTTAGGGTAATCATCATCAGGAGGATTTTCTATTCCTAACTAGGTATTGATTCTGGAATGTGAGATTAGAATTCTTTGTCCTAGAATCTTAGAAGTCATTTTTTCTTCCACAGACTTCCTAATGGGATCATTAATAGGTTTGAGGTTACAATAAAAATGTCGCACTACTTTTGTGCAAAATGGTAGTTTGACAGATGGTCAGGGCATATAGGAATCAAGATAGGGACTCAGATCGAATTTTAATACCTTTTGAAGCACCTTGTAGTCAATGTAGTGCATCTTGCACACATTTCTTCTTGCAAAATGACTTAGGTACTTCTGAGATTCCTCAAGCTTGCTCACATTGAATCCCTTTGATGGAAATGTGATTTCTTCATCCGTCTCTTTTGTTTGCTTTGAAGATTGCCCTTTCTTTGCTTCCTTAGATTGGAAAGCTTCTTCAAGCATGCCTACTATGACTTTGGTAAGCTTCTCACTAACCTTAGGCTTTTTCAGAGGCTTAGGAGTAAAGGTAGATGTGTCAGATGAATCAGAGGAAGGATGAGATGGTTCTTTTGTTGTTTTTCCTTTTCCAAAGGGTGAACTCTTCTTAGATTGAGCTCTAGTGGCAATGGGCTCCTTAATCACAACCCCTTTCACCTTAGGCTTGGCTTGTGGCTTGGTCTTGGATTTTGGTTTAGGAGAAATTTTTCTCTTCTTGGTAAGAGGCGAGGAATGTGAATCAGAAGGTTGATATGGTTCAGAAGACTCAGAAGGAGTGTTAAGATTTAGAGATTTTGTCCCCACCATTGTGATTTTAGAAAATCGAATATTTCAGAGAAAAACAGAGACGAGGTCGCGAGTTTAGGGCAAATGATTCAGTGTAATCTGAGAGGTTTTTGAAGGTATAAATCATTGGGTTTTGACAGTTATGGGAAGAGAAAAGGATTTTGAACAGTTTTTGTGAGGCACTAGGAGAATCACTAGAGGAGATTTTCTGAGAAATGATTGAGTATCGAGTTGAAATAACCTAGAACTCGACATCACTCGAGGGCTTACTCGATTGATCATCAGTATTACTTGGGTAGCTACTCGAGTGATCATAAAAATAATTTTAATATACAGCAAATTTGAGAGCGTACCTGGCATAAATAATATTGTAATTATCCATTTATATTCCCTCTATCATTTAATGACTCTTTAGAACAAATTTAAATTGAAACTCATTTGATTTGAAATTTGGACCCAGGTTCACTCGAGGCATTACTCAAGTAATATTGAAGTTCACTCGAGACCTCCCTCGGGTAAACTATCTCCTCACCTTCTGACTGTTCATTTTCAACCGTTGTGCCATTTCATTTGAAATTAATGTTTCATTGGCACATTTTCAAGTCCATTACTCGAGTGGCTACTCGAGTAATGCATCCATTACTTCAAGGTGTTACTCCAGTAATGCTCATTACTTGAAGTTCTTACTCTAGTAATGCTCATTACTTGAGGTTGTCACTCCAGTAATGTTGTCCTTTGTTAACCTCTGCTATTTATACTCCAAAACAGATTATTATGATCCTTCAAAACAAATTGCTAGAAACTCTGATGCTTAAGTTAGTAATCATCAAAACATCAATCAATAACATCATCTAACATTTTGTAAACACTAAATAACTTACAATTCATTAGGATTTACCATTCCCAATTTTCATCTAATATATAAAAATTGTTCTTTTGCAAGAGGTTTTGTGAAGATATCAGCTAGTTGAAGATAAGTTGGAATGAATATCACTTTGACATCTTTCTTTTGGACATGATCTCTGATGAAGTGATGTCTAATATCAATATGCTTGGTTTTAGAATGTTGAACGGGATTCGTTGCCAAGCTTATCGTGCTAGTGTTTGTTAGTGCAAGCGTTTCACCCAAGAGGGGGGTGAATTAGGTGATTCCAGAAATTTCGTTGCGTATAAGGAAATTGACGGAATATTAAGAGCAGTTAAGAGCAAGGAGAAATATCACCGTAGTGTACACCGGGAGTTATACTGGTTCGGCCACAACCACTTTGACCTACGTCCAATCCTCAGAGAGTCTCTGAGAGTTTCACTATATTCTCCAAGATTCAGTGGGTTCTTGGCACCTCAGTACACAGGAAGTTCCTTCACTTTGACACTTGCTCCCCCTTACACGTTGCAATCAAATCCCCAACTCAAGGTTCCACAACCTTAAGTTGTCTTAATAACAAATATTGAGTTTGTAATGAAAACTCTCTCACAGAGCAAATATATAATCTCTGAAGTACAAACGAATGACTATATGAAAACAAAGCACTAAGAGTGTGTTGATCAGTGTAATCTCAGTTTGTGACTTGTTGTTTTCTTCTCTTCGAATGTTCCATATATATATATATGATTTGTAGTGTCCGTTGGAAGCAATTTCAAACTTGTCCGTTAGAGTCGCGCAGCAACGGTTGACTATTCTTCGTATTTGAAAACTATCCGTTGGCGGTACGTAGCGGTAGGTGAACGTTCGGACTTTTATTTGACTTCTCAAATTTGTCATACTCTTTTATTGTTTCTCTGCAAATGTACTTAAAATATTAATACAATGAAGAGTTAATCATATAGATAACAAATCAAGAGATATTCGATGAAAATATAATTTATGGACTGCCTTACTCGAGTAGCTACTCGAGTGATCAAGTTTGTTACTTGAGTGGTCCCTCGAATAAACCTGTCAAAAATATGGTAGTGAGCAAATCAACATTTTGCATCAGATATCACTAGGGTAAGACATGGAGTGATATATTACAAACCTTGTAAATACCTGATTACTCGAGTGGCTACTCGAGTGGCCATGTCTTTACCTTCACAGATTACTTGGGTGATCAATGTGGTAAAATGCTTACTTGAGTGGCTACTCGAGTAGCCTTCATGTTTCTTCACACCTTACTCAAGTGGTCCCTCGAGTGGCTTTCAAATAACCTGACAGATTACTCGATTACACCCTCGAGTAATGGGATCAAATTCTTGGCCGGGAGTTTGTTTTCTGGTTACTTGAGTGACTACTTGAGTCGTACTTCAAATAACTCTACAGATTACTCAGGTGGTCCCTCGAGTAATGCTATTTTCTCACTAGTTACTCGAGTGGCTACTCGAGTGATATGCTGCATTTCTTGCCCGAGAGTAACTGGAAGATTTTGGACCTAGTTACTCGAGTGGCTACTCGAGTTATGCCTGTGAAAATCTTGTTACTCAAGTGGCTACTCGAGTAATGGTCTATATAACTTTGGAGATTCCTCGAGTGGTCCCTCGAGTAACTTCGTTCAAAATTTGGCAATGCTTCACTGGATGAAATTTTCTTTGCTTACTCAAGTGGCTACTAGTGTAAGCCTTCAAATTGTTTGTTGATTACTTCCAGTGCTTAATCCAATATGCTTTTTCCACTTTGTTCAAATCCATTTGTTTGTTATCAAAACCTTTCACATTATTGATCCAATCTTTGTTATCATCAAAACATATGGGATCTAACATTCTCCCCCTTTTTGATGATGACAAAACTTGGTGATTTTGAACAAAGTTTTTGAAGTTGAGTTTTCAAACATATGCTTTTCAAATTCTTTTCATATGAAATCATTTATTGAATTTAAACTTGAAAACTCTTCGTGAAATAACTTATTAAAGATCTTTTCATAGCTTTTGTTCTTATGATTACTTGTTTACCTTGCATACATAATCAAAAACACATTAGTCCCAAAGTACAATATAATTGCAACAAAATATCATAAAAGAATAAATTGCATAATGAGGAATTCAATACATAATCAAACTTTAAGCTTAAAATCGTTCAAGAACAAAAAGAAATAAATCACCTAAAAACAAACCCCATACACCCAAATCCCAATCTATAGACTCAGCCATTCTTCACAAAATCACTCAAGTTCTTCTCCCCTGTTTTGTCTTCATCACAAAGGTAGAATCAATCATGAGGAAGAGCAGGTGGCTTGGCAGCTGAGATGGGAGTGACAGGAAAAGCCAATGATTCATATGAACCATCAGAACTAGAAGGATCTGATGATGATGATTCAGGTTCAGGAAGGTTCACTGGCAGTGTCTGAAGATCATCTGGAGGATTCACCGGAGGAGATGAAGGGTAAGGAACCAGAGAAGTAATCTCTACTTCCTCTGTAGCAACTGGTGAAGACACAAGTACCTCCTCAGTGCGTGCAGGAGATGCAATAGGAGTAGGTGTGGGCTCAGGCTGAATAGGCTGAGGTGGTTTATCAGAGGTGATGTGAATGGCTCAGATGTTTCAGGATCTGGCATAGAGAATAATATATTGCTGGGTCCACTCTCAGATGGTCTATGCTTAGTAGGGATAGAGGGTCCAGGCTTAGAGGTAGGTATGGGCTCAGGAATATCAGAAGGACCAGGAGTAGAAGATCCAGATGCCATAGCATCAAATCTAGCAATAATGGATCTTAGAAGCTTACCCTGGGCACGTTGTTCAGCTAGCAACTCTTCGTGCCTCTTATCCATTGTCTCCACAAGTTGTCCCATTTTCTAATTCAAGTGGGTAATCAACTCTGCATTGGTATTTGCAATATCAATGTGGAAACTCCTCAAAATATTCTACATGAACGTTTGCATTGTGGCACTAAAGAAAGATGGAGGAGATGTGTTGGCAGGAGCAGAAGACTATGTGTCATCCATTCGGCTTGTTGCTATCTCAATCTTCTTCTTTTTCTTTGGGCTTGCTTCAAGAGGTGTCTTCAGAGGAATCTCAATATTCAATTTTCCAATTTGATTCCTTCCCATTGGTGTTAACCTCTCTACTGGCTCTATACTCTCCAAATACCAGATCTTGTTCTTCTTGAGAAACAGGGAAATTAATTGAGGATAAGGCATTGAAGTAGTTGGTTTTCCCTCATATCTATACCTCTTGATCTCACTGAAGATATACTCTCCCAAATCTTTTTCCTCTTTAAAGATCATTGAGGCAAATTTTCTGAAGTCCTTCTCAATAAAGTGAGTGAAATTGTTGGATTTATTCACCATGGCTTTAGAGTAGATATACCATAAGACTCTATGGAAATCACTCATATTACTCGGATTGAAGTTGAGAAGTCCCACAACCTCACCAGGTCTAAGAATATAAAAAATTTTGTTTGGAGAAAGGTTAGGGTAATCATCATCAGGAGGATTTTCTATTCCTAACCAGTTATTGATTCGGGAGGGTGAGATAAGAATTCTTTGACCTCTAATCTCAGAAGTCATTGCTTCTTCTATTGACTTCCTAACAGGATCATTAATCGGTTCAAGGTTGCAATAGAAATGTCTCACTATTTTGGTGCAATAAGGTAGCTTGATAGATAACCAAGGCATATAGGAATTGAGGTAGGGACTGAGATCAAATTTCAATACCCCTTGAAGCACCTAGTCAATGTCGTGCATCTTGCACACATTCCTTCTTGCAAAATAACTCAGGTACTTCTGTGATTCCTCGAGCTTTTTCACATTAAATCCCTTTAGAGGAAATGTGATTTCTTCATCCTTCTCCTTAGTTTGCTTTTAAGTTTGCACTTTCTTTGCATCTTTAGACTCGGAAGCTTGCTCAAGCATGCCTACCATAACTTTGGTAAGCTTCTCACTGACCTTAGTCTTCTTCAGTGGCTTAGGAGTAAAGGTAGGTGTGTCTGAAGAATCAGAGGAGGGAGGAGATGGCTCTTTTGTTACTTTGCCTCTTCCTGGAGGTGAACTCTTCTTGGATTGAGCTCTTGAGGTAATGGGCTTCTAGATCACAACCCCTTTTACCTTAGGTTTGGTTTGCGGTTTGGCTTTGGCTTTAGGAGACATTTTCCTCTTCTTGGTAGGAAAGTAAAGTGAATCAGAGGGTTGATAAGGCTCTGAAGACTCAGAAGGAGTACTAAGGTTGGGAGATTTTGTCCTTACCATTGTAATTTTAGAAAATGAGAAGTTTCAAGAAAAAACAGGGATAACTGTTGCACGTTTCGGACAGGGATTCAGAGATGTTTAAGAGGTTTTTGAGGCTATGAATCACTGGGTTTTGATGGAAATTGGAAGAGAAAGATTCCTTGAAAAGTTTTGGTGAGAGCATAGAAGAATCACTCGAGGAGATTTTGTGAGAAATGACCAAGTTTTGAGTAAAAATAACCTGGAACCCGACATTACTCGAGGGCTTATTCGAGTGATCATCATCATCACTCGGGTAGCTACTCGAGTGATCATATGAAAAATTTTAAAATACAGCAATTTTGAGCGCGTACCTGGCATGAATAATATTGTAATTATCCATGTATATTCCCTTAATCACTGGATGACTCTTTAGAACAGATTTGTAGTGAAATTCAAATGATTTAATATTTGCACCCAGGTTCACTCGAGTCCTTACTCGAGAACATTGAACATCACTTGAGGCCTCCCTCGGGTAAGCTATCTCTTCACCTTCTGACTCTTTATTTTCAACCGTTGTGCCGTTTTATTTGAAATTAATACTTCACTGGCACATTTCCAAGTTCATTACTCGAGTAGCTATTCGAGTAATGCATCCATTACTTTAAGTTGTCACTCTAGTGATACACCTATTACTTGAAGTTACCACTCCAGTAATGTTGTCCTCTGTTAACCTCTGTTATTCATACCCTAAAACAGAATATTATGATTCTGCAAAACAAATTACTAGAAACTTCGATGCTTAAGTTAGCAATCATCAAAACATCAATAAATAATATCATCTAACATTTTGTAAAAACTAAATAACTTACAACTGATTAGGATTTACCATTCCCAATTCTCGTCTAATATATAAAAATTGATCTTTAGCAAGGGGTTTTGTGAAGATATCTGCTAGTTGAAGATAAGTTGGAATGAATATTACTTTAACATCTTTCTTTTGGACATGATCTCTGATGAAGTGATGTCTAACATCAATATGCTTAGTTCTAGAATGTTGAACAGGATTCTTTGCCAAGCTTATCGTGCTAGTGTTGTCACAGTATATTGGTGTTTCTTTTAGATAAATACCAAGATCCTGGAGTTGTTGCTTTAGCCATATTACTTGTGCACAACAACTTGATACCGCAACATACTCAGCTTCTGTTGACAAAAGGGACACTGTAGTTTGTTTCTTGCTAAACCAAGATACAAGTGAGCCTCCAAGAAATTGGCCTTGTCCACTTGTACTCTTTCTGTCAGTCTTGTATCCTCCATGATCAGAGTCTGAGTATGCAACTAGGTATTCACTTCTTCCTTTAGGATACCAAACACCCAATTCTGGCATGTCAGCAAGATATCGGAAGATTTGTTTGACGGTTTCAGCATGTGACTCTTTTGGTGCTGATTGATATCTTGCACACATACCCATATTGAATTGAATGTCAGGCCTACTTGCACTGAGATAGAGTAATGATATAATCATTCCTCTATATTTTATGATGTTGTAATCTTTTCCCTTGACATCCGCATCAAGCAATGTGGTTGAGCTCATGGGTGTGTCCGTTCCATTTGCTTCATCCAATCCATAGTTCTTCAATAGCTCTTTCAAATATTTCGTTAGAGATATGAAAATCCCATTCTTTCTTTGTTTGATTTGCAAACCAAAAAAGAAATTTAATTCTCCCATCATTGACATCTCAAACTCCCCTTACATTATCTCAGAAAATTCTTTGCACATAGTTTCGTTAGTAGTACCGAAAACTGTATCATCAACATATATTTGTACAATTAATATATCATCACATTTTCATTTTGTAAAAAGTGTTGTATCAACTTTTCCTCGTACAAAACCTTGATCAATAAGAAATTTAATGAGCCTTTCGTACCATGTTCTAGGAGCTTGTTTAAATCGTACAAAGCCTTTTTGAGTTTGAAAATGTGATCAAGTTTGGTTACATCTTCGAAACCTGGAGGTTAATCTACATATACTTCTTCCATGATGTAGCCATTTAAAAATGCACTCTTTACATCCATTTGATAGAGTTTGAATCATTTGATGCATGCAAAGGCTAAGAGTACTCGTATAGCTTCCAATCTAGCTACAGGAGCATATATTTCTTCATAATCAATTCCTTCTTCCTGATTATAGCCTTTGGCTACCAATCTTGCCTTATTTCTGACAATAATTGTGGATTCATCAAGTTTGTTCTTGAATACCCATTTAGTGCCTATGATCGGATGATCCTTAGGTCGGGGTACCAAATCCCAAACTTAATTTCTTTCAAATTGGTTTAGTTCTTCTTGCATTGCTATAACCCAATCATTGTCTAATAGGGCTTCGTCAATGTTAGAAGGTTCAATCTCATAAATGAATGTAGAAAAAATAAATTCATTGAAAATTATATTTCTAGTTTTGACTCCTTCATTCACATCTCCTATGACTTGATCTAGGGGATGACTCCTATTGTATCTTCAGGCTTTAGGTTATTCTAGTGACTGATCTTCTCCCTTAGTTTGATCAACTTCTGGAATAAGAGATTTAGAAATAGATTGACCATTTTCTTGACTTAAAACAACTTCTTGCTCATCATCAATGGTTTTGTCAGAGGATTCAAGTTCATCAAATACAACGTGAATTGATTCTTCAACGACACATGTTCGTTTATTGAAAATTCTGTATGCTTTACTTCAGTTAGAATGTCCTAGAAAAATTTCTTCATCTGTTCTAGAATCAAATTTTCCTAAATTATCTTTATCATTATTATGAAAGAAACACTTACAACCGAAGATGTGTAAATGAGCAAGGTTTGGCTTTCTTCCTTTGTATAGCTCATATGGTATACTTCCAAGTTTTGTTCTAATGTGGGCTCTGCTTGAGACACGTTCTTTTCATTTAGTATTGCTCTAGCCGTTTCAGTAAGCACTCTATTCTTACGTTCCACGACTCCGTTTTGTTGTGGTGTCCTTGGAGCAGAGAAATTGTGATCAATGCCATTAGTATCACAATATTCTTTAAAGGCTTGATTTTCAAATTCTCCACCGTGATCTATCCTGATACCTGTAATGGACATACCTTTCTCATTTTGTACTTTCTTGGCAAAAACAATGAATTCTGCAAAGGTTTCATCCTTTGATGACAGAAAAATAGTCCATGTAAATCTAAAGAAATCATCAACAATGACCAATGAATATAAGTTGCCACCGAGGCTTTTAACTCTTGTTGGACCAACTAAATCCATATGTATCAATTAAAGTGGTCGCTTTGTTGTAATCTCATTTTTTGATTTGAAAGATGATTTAGTTTGTTTACCCTTTTGACATGCATCACAAATCAAATCATTTTTAAAACTTACTTTGGGTAATCCAAAAACTAAATACTTTTTGAGTAGTTTGCCTGGTTGGTGCATGTTGACATTAGCTAGTTTCTTATGCCATAACCAACTTTCATCGGCATTACTTAGAAAACAATTTTCAGAGTTATTTCTATTGTATCAAGTGTATAGCAGTTACCTTTCCTTTTTGCTCTGAGCTTTGTCTTGATATTTTTCTTATCAAGTTGTAAGTCTTTCTTGTTGACAATCAGACATTCTTCTGAATCAAATATTATCCAGTTGTCTTTATCTGCACTTTGACTTACGCTCAGCAAATTATGACACAAGCCTTCAACATAATATACATCTTTGACTTGTATTCCTTTGTCATTTTTTATTTCACCAATTCCTGCTATCTTTCCGGATTGATTTCCTCCAAATTTTACCTTTTCACCTTCCTTAGGTTGCAATGTAGTAAAACTTTCGAAATCTCCGGTCATATGTCTAGAGCATCCATTGTCTATGTACCACTTGTTGTTTTTGGATGCTTTAAGACATATCTGCAATCAAATACGATTAAGTCTTAGGTATCCACTTCTTTTTGGGTCCTTTTGGGTTCGTACAAAAGATTTTCGGAACATATGAACCTTTAGGTACCCATTTGTAGGTTCCTATCGTTCCTTTCTTCTTATGAATGCATGAAGAAGTATAATGACCTTTTCTATTACAATAACTATAGTATACAAAAGGATTTGATGTATGCACAGAACGCTGAAAATAGTTCAAGTATGATTTTCCTCCAGCTTTCTTTCTTCCTTTCCTTCTGTCTAATTTTGGATCATATCCAATTCCAGATAGATCATTCACAAATCATTGAGCTTTTAAAATTACATTTAGTATTTCACTCTCTTTAGTGAATTTTTCAAGAGATTTAGTAAGATAAGTGTTTTTCTTTTTCAAAGAAGTATAGTTTTCACAATCATTTTCAAAATTCTCTTTAAGTTCTACTTCAAGAGCTTTGTTTTTCTTTTTAAAAACAACTAGTTCTTTGACTACTTTAATGAATTCAGAATGTAAAGCATTATATTCAGAAAGTAATTTGTCATAGGTAGGATCAGAATCAGTTACCTCTTTTTCTGTTTCCTCTTGAGCAACTAGACATATATTGGCTACTTTCTTTTCATCTCTTTCTTCTTCAAAAGAACTATCTCCCTATATGGCAAATACAAAGGCTTTCTTCTTGTTGTAGAATTTTCCTTTTCTCTTTTCTTTATTCTTTTGAATCAGCTCTTGTCATTCTAATTTGAAATGTCCTGGCTTTCCACATTCATAGCAGATGATGTGTTCTTTATTGCTTGTTCCTCCTTTCTAAAAGTTTTTGAATCCTTGGCCTTTCTTGTAGAACTTTCTGAATCGTTTCATGATTAGGCCCATTTTATCATCGTCAAGCTCTTCATCTTCATCTTGTTCTTCTTCTTCTTCTTTCAGTGCTAGACCTCTTTTCTTTTTGTCACCAATATCATCTAGTTCTTGTTTGAACTTTAATTTGCTTTCATATTCAGAAAGACTTCCGAATAGAGAAGCAACCGATCTCATTGATTCACCTGTTGCTTCCTCAATTGCAATGACTTTTGCCTCCTAGTCTTTAGAAAGAATATTTAAAATCTTTCATATTTGGGTATGTTGATCATAGAATTTTCCAATTGCTGCAAGTTGATTAATAAGGTGAGTATATCTAAGTTCAAATTGAGCTATGGACTCACCTGATTTCATTCGAAGTAAATCAAACTCAGTAACCAGAGTATTAATCCGGTTTTCTTTTATTCCTAAAGTTCCTTCGTGAGCTATTTCTAAGGCTTCCCACATTTCTTTAGCTATTTGAAGTGTGCAGATTTTGAAGTACTCATTTTGACCGGTTATGATCTAATATTTGTTATCATCAAAACATATGGAATCTAACAATAACCAGTCTAAAAATATTTATTTTTAGACCGGTTTTATAATAACCGGTCTTAAAAAGTTTTTTTAAGACCAGTTCCATAACCGGTCTAAAAAGTAGCAGACTTTTTAGACCGACTGTATCAAGACCGGATCCAGAATCGGTCAAAAATGTCTTTTTTAACTGGTCTTAAAAGTGATTTTTCCAGTAGTGTTGTTTCTTCAATTTTGTCCAATTGGGGTTTGAACATCACAACGTTGTCCTTCACTCTACATATTTCCTTTTGAAATCGATCGAACAAAACTCCCACAGCAGCTCCCGCAACCAGCTCCAACGCCATTGTTCCTTAACCAAAGCTGCAGACCATGGAAGGGCATGTTTGAGTTAGCTTTAAAAGCACATTCAGAGACAAAAAACACTCTTTAAACATACTTATCTCGTTCAAACCACGCTGAAAAAACAACTTCTATCGAATCCAAATGGGCACAAATTCGTTATAGGACTCAGATTAGGAACTCACCTTCTTCTCTAGTTCTTCTTTCAAAAATCAGACCGTGTATTGTATAGATGGGAAGAGTCTAAATTTCTAGGAATCTATCTTATTATTATTTTTTTTATTTTTATTTCTAAGGCGAAGGAGAAGGGAAGGTTCATGGTCAAAAAAACGAAGGCGAAGGGAAGGTACACCTGACGCGTGATGGTTCCTCAACGGTTGTTAAAGCACGGATTCAGTTTCTCTGCTCATCTTTGGGATGAGTAGGGAAATCTGGACCATTCAGATAGATTTATTTATTTTTTTTATTTTTTTTAAAAAAATTATTTTAATAGGTACAGAATCTAAAATAAAGATAATTTCTTAACTAATAGTTTCCAAAAAAAAAATAATTATTTTATTTTAAAATCATCCATTTTAAAACAAAAATCAAATCTAAATTACCGAGAACGAGCGCCCCTTACCCATTTGTTGGCCGACACCGAAACGGGTTCCTTAAAGCACAGGATAGCAAGGCAAAAATATGAATATCTCTGTCAACACCCGTTTCCATTTCGATATACACAGAGTAATAGAGACCAAGTTCCAAAGGCATACAGAAGAGTACATATATACTGATAAAATTATTTGTTTACAGTCCAAAGTCAACCATACAGAATGCGGCAATATACACCACTATTACAAAATATCCAAAAGTATTTTAGACATAGACTATCTATAACCACGAACTTTGTATTTGCCTCGAGGCACATGTCAGTCGCTTCCCTTGGTCTACATTCTTGCCTTTTGATCCTCTGGCGCCCGCTGAGATGTTTGGTTTAGAAAAAGGGGTGAGATTCTGAAGAATCCCAGTAGAAACATGCTATCGTTCATAGAAAATGCGAAAAGTAAATATGATATATGCCATGTATGCACCAATTAATGAACAATATAAACATATCATCTGCATGGCCCAGCCCCACTAATCTACACCGGTTGGTCTTCCGCCAACTCCAGTGTAAGTGCCTCTAGCACTACTGGCCCCTCTCTGGGCAAAACATGTTGATTAATAAAGCGCATTTACAAACAATGGCATCCACACAATCATAAAACTATGGCATGATGTATGAAGGATAATGTCCCTACCTCGAAGTTCTATCGATCCCTTTTTGTGTGCCTCGTGAAACGTGTTGACTTTCGGCTCTCGATTTGGTCCTAAAATATTAAATGTACAAGAAATAGGTCATAACCTATCCAAGTATCATTTTAGACTCTTCCATAGTGTTTCTTGTGGTTATATTAGCCTATGGTGAAAATTTACCAAAATACCCCCGAGACCTCGTCCCAGCCCCGCTGTACCCGGCCCGATGGCACGTTTTCCCAAATTTTTGACTAGGGCTATCCTGACTTATTTTCATCAAAGGAATCCATTTCCGGACTCAAAATTATCAAATTCAATGTCAAATTACAAAATTGCCCTTGGCAGCCCTACTTTTAGGGTTTTAGGGGCGTTTCCGTAATTATGCTTTCTTAGCCTTTTCTGAAAAAGTGCCCAACTTAACCCCACCTATTTTTGGCCAATGAATCCAATAGAATCATCAAATCATTGAAAATCCAACTCCTACCCCTAGATCTGGCCCTGACCGAAATTATGGAGTCTTCCGGGCAAAATCGATGTTTTGTGATTTCGGCTCCGTAAACGCGTTCCTTTCTACTCCTAATCACTTTATTAACCATCTAATTGAGTTATAACAACCATTTAAACTAAAATTGGGCAGCATAACCCTTAGGCACACACTTTTCCAAAATTTAAAACCAATGGCAATTCGGCGAAATTTCACCGATTAAATTGCCCACAGCAACCAGAATAGTTAATATACGAAGGTTTGGAAGTTACCTCAAGCTCCCACAAGTTTTTCCCAAATATTGCTGAAAACCCTAAGTGCTCAACAACATATTTTGAGCTTCCAAACCTTAAAGAACAAAGAGGAGTAGCTTAGGATCGGAGTTACACGCGTTAGGAGCTAAATTGTCAGAGAAATCGGCTTACCTTGTGATTTTTCTTCTCCTTTCTCTCTCTACAAGTCCAAACGTTCTCACTCTTCATTCAGCTGCTGTGTGCGACGGAAATGGGCTGAGGATGAAGATGCACATGTGTTTTATAATATATATAACATTATACTTTAATTGTTTAACAATTTCCAAAACTTTCAAAAATCAATTTTATGTAAATAAACCCTATGTACGTGTAACCAAGCTCATTAATCCCAACCAATATTTTCTTCCTCTTTCAACATATAGGAGACACTTAGGGGTCCCTCCCTATGGTCTCAATTGGCTTCACAACTTGTTCTGGTTACGTATACGCGTAAAGTCTCAATTTTGGTCAAAATTGCACTTTTTGCTCAAATTTTTCATAAATTCATATTAAATTGACCAAAATATTCTAAATATATTTTTAAACTTTATTTTCCTTAATTAATTGAAATTAACTTCAAATTAATTGAAAAATAATTTATTTTGTGCTATTTTGGCAAAATTACGATTTTGCCATTATCTTTCTAATCCAATTTCTTCTCTTATTTTTCTTTGGCCAATTTTCATCTATTTTTGGACCAAATATTTTCTCTAACATTCCTTCATTTTTGGACCTTAATATTGGGCTTTTTAAATTACCCAAATTAATTCCATAATTATTTTTGCCCAATTTCCATGAAATTGAACATTTATGAAATTCATAAATTCCAAATTCATGAATATTCACCATTTTATTGAATTTCCAAAATAATTATAATATATTTGGTGAATATAAAATTTGGGGTGTTACAATCTCCATCAACCACAGGAATCTCACATGTTTAAGAAGCTGTATATTCTTCTCACATGTAAACCTGGCATACTTCTATTAGTCCTGGGGAGCTATATATACAGCCATGTTACTTGCCGTGCAGTGAGAATTAATGTATTATTAATGAGAATACCAATTAATATTCAATATTTTGGTGTTTTGTCTTTTTTTCCGTTGTCCATTTGCTAAAAAGTGTTATCAAACAATCAATGAGATTAGGCCTAATGGGATATGTCTAATGAGAGGGATTAGTTCTTTACAATGCGACGAATTAAGGTTTGATTTTTTATTGGAAGAGGTGCCTATATTTAGGTGCGGGAAAAAAAGTGTTATCATACAGCAATCGAATAAGTTTGTGTTTGGCAATTGTTACAAAACCTAGGTTTGGTTGATGAATACTCAAAATTTTCTAAACCTAGGTTTTGATCTGGGAAAAGCTATTTTTTTTCTACTTTTTCTCTTGTGTGGGCCCCATCTTCTCTCTCTTTTCTACTTTTTCTTTATGTGGGGCCCACTCTCTCTATCATTGATCCTTTCTCATTATGTGGGCCCCACATCATAAAAAAATCTATTTTGACCACAATACCCTAACACTCTCATTTTATCAAAATCATTTTTTTCTCAGAATCTATTCTGCTCAGAATCTATTCCCCAGAAGATATTCTCTAAAAACTAATCCGAGTACATCGTAAGAGTAAGTAATGGATGTCCACGTGTTGGGGGGAGCATATTTACAAAGTGGACTTGCAGTGAAACATCCAAGCGCCCAAAACAGTGCGGGATTGTCACGCAAGTGACCATCATGTTGTTAGCTTAGTTAAATGGCAGGATCTATGCCAACCCATACAATCCGGTTGGTGTGGGTTGTTGAATCTTGACTCTCAAAACAGAGCGCCATGATGAACTTGATCTTCAAGATTCACTCCCAGCCTGAATCCTTTTGGGTTCGTGTTTTGAAACAAAAATATGTAATAGCAGACTTAAGGTTTGTTTGGATTAATTTTTGAAAAATAACTTTTGGAGAAAAAGTGAATAATAGTTTTTAGAGAATAGATTATGAGGAGAATAGATTATGGGAAAAAAGTGATTTTGATAAAATGAGAGTGTTTGGATGTTGTGATCAAAATATCTTTTTTCATGATCAAATTACTAAAAAGGACATTAACTTTTGTCATAATTTCATATAAAGAATAAGATTATAGTTTATGTATTATTTAAGAGTTAAGGTCTAAATCTAACATCAAAGTTTTTCCTGAGGATCGTCTGATACAAATAAGTTCTGGAAGATACAAAAATAACAATGAACAATTAAAAAGGATGTAACTTTAACAAAACCATTAAATTTGACTTTACAGCATATCAAAAAATTGTGGTAGGGGTTTCTTTCCCAGGTTGTTTTATCCAAACCTTGGTGGTAATGCTTGGCTTCTGGGCTTTTAAGGGTCTGTTTGGGATATCGGTGGCGTCTAAAAATTACCCATTTGAAGGGTAAAAGTTAGAAAAGCCCATTTGGGTGTGTTTGGCATTTCATTTCGGATGGCAGAGCTTTTAAGGGAAATGGAGCTTTTAGGTGAAGCTATTCAAAGCTACTTCCCCTCCAGCGTCCGAACGCTCTGAACTAAGGTGAGGGTCGGTCAGCAACCGTTGGCAATCATTATTGCGGCATTCAAATCTCTCAGCTACCTTCTCCACAAAAATTACCTCTTACCTGCGCGATCGTTGGCGATATTAAACACTCTTCTCAGCTGCCTCACAGACCGGAGTAAATAAGCTTCATCCTTGTTCTTCTATTTATGTTGAACATAGCACACCCACGGCGCTGTTGAGTGGAAGACCCTGACGAACGTCACAAGTGGTCTGAAGGACATCCCAAGTGGAGGGCGAATCGGTGGGTGGATCCAACGAGTTGTGCTTCGGTTGGCTGGATCTCCTTGTCTGTGGGTGTAGGCATGTGCGGCAGCGGAGCTGGGGTGGCGGCCGGAGCTCGAATGGTGGCCGAATATGCTTCTCTATGATTTCTAGTGCTCTGCTCGAAATTTTTTGTGCCTTCCTCTGCTTTTCTTTGTGGTTTCACTTGGTTGCAAAGTGAGTCCCTTTCAGCTTTCTTGCCGTCGGGAGTGTGTTTTGGGTCTCCTCCTCCGTGCTTAAAATCTCCAGCCGGATCTGCTTCAAATCTTCGGGCCGATTCTCCTCCTCCTCCGTCGGCAGTGTGATCTCTGCAAGTTATTTTTTTTTCTTTCTTCTATGTATTCAAGTGACCCCACCCTAGACTGCATGCTCCTGAAATGGAATCATCTTCCTGCTTGAAATGGAATAATTTTTCTAAGACAAATGTCATTGTTGCAATGTGAAGTGGTTCATTCGCTCTGTGATTTCCTGTGCTCTGTGATTTCCTGTGTTTTATCATATTAGTTATGGCCATTTACTTACTCTTTGAAGGAGGAGTTCACTTGCATTGAAACATATATGAACACTGATATGTTTAAAATGGCTTGGTAGAGGAACTAAGTTTAATCTTTATTAGAGGAGGAGTTCGTGTGTCATTGTTGCAATGTGAAGTGGTTCATTCCATCTGTGATTTCCTGTGCTCTGCTGAAAACAGTTATTGGCATCTTGAGGCCATATAGTAGAGATCACATTGATTTGATACTCCCAAAAATTCTATTCTGATTTAGGATTTATTTTAGAAATATTGTAACTTTTGAGAAGCTGCTGAATTGTGGATGCTAAGAAATAGCTGTTGTTTAGATGGTGTAAAAGATAATCTTTGGTCAAATATTTGTAAAAGCCACTGATAGGTGAAGAAATTTGATTGATAGCGTATTTGATTTGAAATGTTGCTGTAACATGTAAAATGAAAATAAGCATTATGCTTAATATGCCAGAAAGAACTTTATTTTGTACTGCCAAAAGATTGTAGAGAAGCTGGTTAATCATGTACGAGAAATATTTTATATGAAGGCATGTTTGTATATTTATATTAAGTTTAAATTTAATGACATTCATCATTTTAGGCACAGTAATTTTTTTTGTAGTCTTAATTGCTTGGAATGGTATTCCCTATTGCTGCGCTTTTTTGAAAGCACCTGAAGATGAACTATAATGAAAAACAATTAACCATATATCTATGTCTTTTCTGTTAAAAATGCTATAAGTAGAAGCCACATCATTCGTTATTGAGAAAGCCTTTGCTTATACTTCAAAAGTCAAAATCATTAATCGATGGTTGGTCTTTGGAGACTACCTTGAAGGTAATTGCTAGTCAAATAGAAGTGTCCTGCGATTAAAAAAATAAACTTTGTTAGCAACATGTGACTTGTATGTTTATATGATAATTTTGCTTTGAAATCATTCTTTCATCTTTTAGAGTTTCTTCTGTGTACTTTATTATTAGCGCTGCATGCCTAGACTCGTTCACATTCACTTTTTCCTTTTTAGGATTTCCTTGTCATGTAGCATTTTCAAAGTTATTTTCAATGCCTCTGTATATGTGTGTGTATTATGCATTGCCCTTTCTTGCTGAAATTTTCAATTAATTTCACCTGGGACATCTGTTTTTTCATTCATGGTCAATTGTCGACATAGAAATATGAACAAGGGTAAGGATAAAGCATCATGGGATGTGAGTTGCACTGGGATTTTCATCGAACTTTGTATTGAACAAATATATAAGAAAGAACGTCTAGGATCATCATACACGAAGGATGGATGGAAGAATATTTTGTCCGGCTTTAATGAAAAAACAGGAAGGTCATATGACAAGAAACAAATGAAAAATCGGTGGGATAACTTGAAGAAAGATTGGAAGGTGTGGGACAAGTTGTTCTCAAAAGAGACTGGTATTCAATATGACTCTGCAAGGCATATGGTGATTGCAGAAGATGAGTGGTGGGAGAGGAAAATACAGGTATAAAATTGTTGTTGTTGTTGTTATAATTACTGAAATAAAATTTTGTTGTTACTATTATTAGTATTGTGATTATTTTTAGTGAAAATGAGGCCTTTGCTGTGGTAACTTGGATACGTGCAGGAGAATGCAGAGTACGTAAAGTATAGATACAGAGGTCTTATGTTCGCCAGGGAATTGGATATACTATTTAAGGACGTTCTGGCATCGGGCTCCATTATGTTCACACCGTCTTCTGGATAGCGACTGCCAGTACATGACGACGAAGACGATGTTTACCGACCCACAATGGACCTAGAGGAAGGATCAGGAGATAGCGAGGAAGATGTTATAGGTCCTAGTACTGGAGGTAGTGTGGGAGTGACAGGTGATATGGAAGGAATCACCTTGACAACAAACACTCAAACAACCACACCTCGTGCTTCGGACGGAAGTGGGAAGAGAAAGAGGGTTGAAGGGTCAGAGAAAGGGAAAAAGACAAAAACAGCAACCTCGAGGGTTATAGCAGATGCGGTTAGTAAGATAGCTGTGGCAACTGATAATAGAGCATATGCTCTACAAAAGATGTCCACGAATGATGCCCTGAACGTTACTGACATCGTAGCTGAGTTACTGAAGATTCCTGAGGTTGTTGAAGACAAAGACTTTTGTTTCCGATGTTCTAACATGATGATGCATCAAATTGGACGCGACATGTTTCGTGGCTTGCAAGGGGATAAAACTACCTTGCTAACGTGGCTGCAGCACCATGCTTATAATAGCCCACATCTTCAGCTTGCCCTTAATCAGTGAACTCTATTTTATGTCACTGTTGCAAACTCGATTATGTATAATTTTGATGATATGTCTAACTTTATTTTGAAAGACTTTGGTTATGTTATATGTTATGGTACATTATGATGGTATGTCTAACTTTATTTTGGTAATCTCGGTTATGTGATATGTTATGGTATATTATGTGCATATGTCTAACTTTATTTTGGTAATCTTGGTTATGTGATATGTTTTGGTATATTATGATGCTGCGGCAACTTTATTTTGGTAATCTCGGTTATGTGATATATTTTGTTATTGTACTTGATTTCATACAATCTTGGCATTCATAGAGAATACATCGTCCATGGCAAGTTCGAGTGGTCACGGTAGTTTGGAAGAAATTACGACAGCAGGATTGTCTCGTGCAAAGCGCAGGTCCCAACTCATATCCCTTTTAGATGAAGAGATTACGGAGTATGAAAAGGTGGTTGTCTTGATGGCTCAATATCTCGTGCCATATGTTTGCAAAGAGCCACACAGAACTAGTAAGCAAACTGGTGCACAGTGGGTGCAAGAGGTACTGGAAGGCCATGATAAAGTTTGTCCTGAAAATTTCCAAGTTGAAAAGCATGTCTTTCATTTCTTATGCTCTAAATTGGTAGAACATGGGTTACGGAAGACTAGGAACCTTGGAATTGCAGAAATGGTTGCCATGTTCTTATACACAGTTAGACATGCACAAGGAAATAGAATCCTACAGGGAGAAACTGTCAGTAGGATCTTCCACATGGTATTACGTGCTTGTGTGAATCTATCGACAGAACTTATCAAACCGGTTGATCCCGAGTTCAGTCATTGTCACCCAAAAATCCGCAACGATCGGCGATATTACCCATACTTCAAGGATGCAATAGGAGCAATTGATGGAACTCACATCTGGTGTGTGGTCAGTCAGTCAGAGCAAGAGAGATTTATTGGGAGAAAGGGATATCCAACTCAAAATATCATGGCTGTATGTGATTGGGATATGTGCTTCACTTTTGTGTTGGCAGACTGGGAGAGAACTGCACATGATGCTTGTGTGTTTCAAACTGCACTCTCAACTCCATCTATGAATTTCCCCCATCCACCTCAAGGTATCTATTGCTCACCTGCTCCTACATTGTGTTGTAGTTTTCCCCCCCTCACATTTACTATAATTTTACCGTGTAAAAGACATTTTCGCTGTATTACTCAGGGAAATATTATTTGGTCGATGCTGGCTATCCAACACCAGTTGGATATCTTGGTCCGTATAGACGTGAACGTTATCATATTCCAGACTTCAAGCGACGGGAGGGATTTGCAAATCCAAATGAGATGTTCAATTATTATCATTCAAGTTTGCGGACAACAATAGAAAGGACGTTTGGAGTTTGGAAGAATAGGTTTCAGCTTTTGGGGGAAATGAAATCATACAGCTTTGAAACACAAGTCCACATAGTTTGTGCGACAATGGCTATACATAATCTTATCCGGAGAAATTCCCAAACAGATATGGATTTTCAAGAAGCTGAACGAGGAAATATACCTGGTCAACATACTAATGATCCGATTGATGTTGCATCCACATCTACTGTCCATAGATTATCTTCAACACAAATGAATCATGTACGGGACACAATCAGAGACCAACTTGTTAGGGGTAGATGATCCAATAATGAGACATTTCATGTATGCATTCTAATTTAAATATAAATTTATCCTTTTTTAATTAAATACTTTCGTGTATTTTTTTTTCATAATAATTGCACCTTTTTTATTTTATCTAGTTTTTAAAAAAAATTCATTTCAATTATCACAATATATACAACTAATATATATATATATATATATATTATTCAATAAAATTCATGCCCCTTTTCAGTCATTTTCCATCTAAACGGGCTTTTCAAACGCTAATCCAAACAGGTTTCAAGTTAGAAAAAAGTCACTTCTGCCGCCACCAATCCAAACACAAATCACATATAAAATCTAACTTTTTTTCTACATGACTTTTCCAAAAGCCCATCTAGAAAAAAAGCTCCTTCTCCGCCGTGCATCCAAACACGCACTAAATCTATTGTCATAGTTGTGCTCTACTTGTTAAGATATGCTGCTTAAAACTTGCCTTAGTTTCAAACAATCCTAGTATTAATCACAATTGTCTTACTCTTAATATATCTATCAAACTAATCAAGAATGTGCCTCAATGCCTTTTGTTTGGTTAAAAATTATTAAAAAGTTTTGGATTTGAAAGTCAAAGATTGCACCTCAAAATTTCAATGAAATGCAATGCTGTTGAGTTACAAAAATATGGTTAAAAAAATTTATAGTATAAATTATTGCGGTAAGATTTATGTAATTAAACACACACTCTAGAGTTATTATTAGACGTAAACAGTAATCATATTATTGTATTCCTTCTGGTCCTAAATATAAGACATAATTAATTTTTTTAAAATGTTAAGGAAGCTAGATAAATTACTTAATCATATGTTGTGCATCATTAAATTATATATCAGTTTATAAGTTAGGTAAAGTAATTTAAAAAAATAAAAATAATTTAAATTAATTTAATTAGTTTCCTTACTCTCTTAAAAAAAATTCTATTTTATATTTAGAACCAAATGAATATTATTCACGTTACTTTTAGTTTTAACTACTTTATCTTGTTTTGAAGCCACACATGAAAAATTTCCCCCTATCCCTATTTTACACAAAGTGAATTCCTTCTAATATAATGATCAAGATATTTGACCTTTTCATTTTTAATTTTCCTTTTTTTTTTCTTTGGGGAGTTTAAATCTAAACTGTTTATTTATTTTTTTTTATTTATTAAAAATGGAAGTGTAGGATTTATTCAAGTAATACTCTACAGTGCAAAAGGGAGCCTAGCGAAACAAGCAAAAGTATTATTGGCAAAAAAAAAGAAACAAAGCAAAAGTGACATCCCATTAAAAAAATGGTTAATACTATCTTTGGTCCAGTTTATACCTATTTTAATTTTAATCCATGAAATTTCAAATAAAGGTTTTGGTTTCTCAAATTCACTCCATTTTAAATCATTAGTCTGTATAATTTAAAAAGAACGTTGACGGTGTTGAGTTTGATGACATGACATCAAGACCGCCAAATTTGATTATGCGGGTGGCACACTGGACAAAATGATTGAGTATTTTTTCTAACCAGATAATAAAAATTTGTTATTTAAAATAACTCATTTTTCTTTATTGCCCCTACTCCCTATTTCTTGCTCTCGTCATTCTTACTGTCATTGATCAAAGAAAAATAATGAAGAAGATGAACACCGATCACTCATTACACATAATGTAAATCAAGAATCCAAACATATGAATGTTTGCTCTAATCGTAAAAACCGTATTGAACAAACAAATACTACCAATTAATTAACCTACATTTTCCTATGCAAAGCTCTTGAATCAAACAAAACCAATTTCCCAGCAAGAAAATTCTATATCCCTTGCTCAATTCCACAAAATATAGCTATGCATGCATAGGACCTAGAATTGTTAGCGTTGAATTGGGTGGGCTCAGGGTGATGGTTGCCCCACTTGTTGAAGAAGGTGGCGGCAGAGTCGGCGATAGCAAAACAGGCACCAAAAGCGGATTGGAGTTAGAGTCACACAGAGGTGTGCTTGGATTTGTTATCAAAGGGCGTAGGCGGGGTTGGATTCTTTGTCGGTGCCAATGGCGGAGGTACACTAGGGTTGGAATAAGGGGAAATTGGAGTTGGAGGGGCGAAGTCAGAGCCAAAGTTGGGAGTGGTTAAGGCAAAATTGGGAGTCGAGAAGGTGGAGGCGGAAGGAGAAAAGCAGGAATCACCAGAGCAATTGATACCTTTATGGTGGGAGTGGTGGAGGAGGCCAAATCCAAGATGAGACAAGAACGACGAGGACATGTGACAATGAAGACGAAGATCTTTGTTCTTTTTCTTCATTATTTTTCTTGAAAATGAATTTTTATTATTTAACAAATTAACAAATTTTCACTACCTAGACAACAAAAATACCCCTTTATCTTGCCCAGTTAGCCACCCACGTAAGCAACTTTAACGCCATTAATACCACGTCATTAAACTTAATGTTGTCAACGTCCTTTCCAAATTACAAGGGCTAACAGATTAAAACAGAATAAACTTAAATGATCAAAATTACTTGTTTGAAATTTTGAGGGCTAAACCAAAATCGGTGTAAATTATAAAGACTGAAGATGGTATTAACCAAAAAAATTACAAAGAGGCTATGTATGAAACAAGGGAAAATTTTAGATAGCCTCCACTGTAGCAAAAATATTTCCAATAGCCTCCATACAAATCTAAAATATCACCAAACCCGTTGGAGGACAAAATGATATTAATTCATGGAGGAAATGGATGAAAATAACTCTGCTCGTAGAAAGAAAGAATAAATAGTTTGTTCGAAAAAAGGCGCCAGAAGCGATTTAAAAACCAATCATCGTTGTTCTGGAGAGCCCTTCATCATCTTGGACAATATGTTCTTTATCTTCCCAAGCAATCTTCCTCGTGCGTCATTCCCTTATAGCTTGTTTATGGTTTGTATGGTCCTATCCACATTTCATGATGATTTGAAGATTGTATGGAAGATTAATCTTTTAATCTTTAATTTTTAACTTATAATTCAGACCCTTAATTTTAACTCGATGCAGTTCAATTCCTCAACTTTTGACTTGTCGAAGACTCGATTTCTTACTTTTCACTTGTTATATTATGTCATCCTTGTCATCTATAAAGTTACCTTAGGTGGCAAAAATTGCTTACAACTCAATTTTCATGTGGCTTTTTATTTTGATTAAAATCTAAACAAAAAGGACGAATGCCATAAACCCAACTTCAACGGCAAGCACAAATATAGTTTGGTAGAGGTGGAAAAGCGGCCTAGACCTTCACGGGCCTGTTTAGGTTTGGCTCATATAAAAAGATTATATTTTGAAGCGCAACTCTTTTATTCATGGGCTCAGGCTAGCCTATGAGCTTTAGGCTCGTTTAACAAAAAAAAAAAAAAAATAGTTTTTGCACTTTACAACAAATTAAATTAAAATAATAAATTATTAATTTAAGACAAATATTATTAAAGTATCAAATATTTTATCTTTTTTGGTAAATAGAATAAGTGGTCATTTGGCTTTAAAAAATCTTCCTAAGATAGAGACTTTACCTTCTCATTATTCAATTTGTTAGTGACTTCTCCTTATGATATTCTACATTTGAATCTCCTCAAATACAATTTAAAAATTGCTCTTTTTGTTTATCTTACATCAATAAAAAATGATTCTCTCGACAATTGTGCATGAAAAATATGGAGCTATAAAAAATTATGAGTGAGACATTGGGTTTGAAATTCAAGAGAAGGAATACCTTTTCCTACGTTAAATAACTATAGTTTCATAAAAAAACTTCAATTAACTTTTTAATAAGAATATAATCAATTTTTATCCTTAAAAAATGCAGCACTATTTGATCTGAAAAACATTTCCAATTTTCAAAAATCATTACCCTCAAGCAAAACTCAACATGTAGTAACATAACACGAATAAAAAAAATAATGGGCTTAAATGGGTTGGCTCGTTTAAGCACACGACTCTATAGGCTACCTTTTTTATATCCGACTTCATTTGGAGGGGTATTAAACCATGTGCCCAGCCATTGACTTAAATGGGTCGGTGGGTTGGCATGACAGGCTCGTCCTATTTTTTCAACCCTACAGTTTGACGCATGGAATAGGAAAGTGAAAAAAATAAGAGTTGTCAACCAAAATTAGAAATTTGTTATTCTGAACAAAGTCTTGGTGTGTGAACTGAAAATATTGCTCTCTCCAGTTTTTAATATAAGACATATTTACTTAATTTGATTATATTAAGAAAGTTAGTTAATGTAACATGTATTTTCTAAATCACCCTATTGGCCTAGTGTTATCTTCCTTAATTTCATCATTTCCCTCTCCTTCTTGATTATTATTGAGGAAGCATCCATAGAGGTAAATTTGGAAAAGATTAACAAATATGAAAAATGTCTTATATTTAGAATCAAGATCAACTCTTCAAATATGTCTTATATTAAAGAGGGAAGGAGTATTATCTAAACACTTACGAAGTTGCATTTGGTGGGAGAAGGAACCAATGTGTGGAAATCGTTGCATGTAATTGCTAGATTGGGTTGCGTCTTTAGGAACCGAATGAGAAGCATTAGGTGTGGCATTTTTTATGGCCTTCGTCCGTTCCGTCCTCTCCAATGAGGAGTTGGTTCAATTTTCAGATTCTATGCACCAAGCTGCACTACAAAAAAAACCACTTTTAGTGGCGACATTTGGCGGCGACTTTTAATGTCGCCGCTGAAAGTTAGACTTTTAGCGGCGACTTTTAAAGTCGTCGCTGAAAGTGAGACTTTTGGCGGCGACAAAAGTGTCGCCGCCGAAAGTGTGTTTCAGCGGCGACTTTAGTGTCGCCGCTAAAAGTTTTATTTGAAATTTAAAAAAAAAAAAATTTTAAAAACACTTTTAGCGGCGACTCTTAAAAGTCGCCGCTGAAACTCATTTTCAGTGGCGACTTTAGTGTCGCCGCTAAAAGTCTTATTTGAAATTTAAAAAAAAAAAAATTTTAAAAACACTTTTAGCGGCGACTTTTAAAAGTCGCTGCTAAAACTCACTTTCAACGGCGACTTTAGTGTCGCCGCTAAAAGTCTTATTTAAAATTTTAAAAAAAAAATTTTAAAAACACTTTCAGCGGCGACTATTAAATGTCGCCACTGAAAGTGACTTTCAGCGGCGACCTTAGTGTCGCCGCTAAAAGTCTTTTTTGAAATTTAAAAAAAAAAAATTTTTAAAACACTTTTAGCGGCGACTATTAAAAGTCGCCGCTCAAACTCACTTTCAGCGGCGACTTTAGTGTTGCCGCTAAAAGTCTTATTTGAAATTTTAAAAAAAAATATTTTAAAAAATTTCAATTTCATATATTTTTTTATTAATATTTTTCGAAAATAATATTTATAAATTATTATTAATATTTTTCGAAAATTTTAAATTATTATTTATTAAGTAATTTTAATTAAAACATTTTTTAATTTAAATATATAAATATTTTTTTCGTTTTTATTTAATTTTTCATTATTTTTAATGATATTATATTTAATTAATAATTAATTATATGTATATAATTAATTAATTATATGTATGTATGTTTATATATATGATAATATTATATATATAATAATATGTAACAATGTGACATAGGTTCAATTCGGCGCAACTGGCAGAGACTCGCACGCGAAGGCATTGGCTCCCTGAGGTCGCGGGTTCGAACTGGAGGAGAGTCACTTGGAGGAATTATGAGGAGGCGACACGTGGTAGCACGCGGAGGCGACACGTGGCAGCACCGGGAGGAGACATGTGGCAATTGTAAATTAATTTTTTTAAAAAAAAATTCGAATTTTTTTTTTTAAAAAAAAATTTCAATTTTTTTTAAAAAAAAATTAATACTTTCAGCGGCTACTTTTGTCGCCGCTGAAAGTCACCTTCAGCGGCGACAAAAGTCGCCGCTGAAATTAAAGTATACTTTCAGTGGCGACAAAAATTGTCGCCGCGAATACTATTCGCGACAGTCGCAAAGGCAGCGACTTTTTGTCGCCGCTGAAAGACTTTTAGCGGCGACTTTTAGACTTTCAGCGGCGACTTTTGTCGCCGCCAAAAGTCTTTTTTTTTGTAGTGCTGCTTCTGTGATTGCCGATGAAGATCGGGTTCATCACTCGCAGCCTTCGTCCCTTCTGTCCTCCCCATCTTTCCCTCTTTTTTGTTCAGATAATATAACAAGTGAAAAGCTAAGGGACTAGGCCCTAGGTGAGTTAAAAATTGAGGGACTGAGTCTTATCGAGTCAAATTTGAGAGAATGAGTAGTATCGAGCCAAAATTGAGAGATTACGTTATAAGTACTTTACAAATTTTAGACTTCAAAGATTAATTTTCCCAAGATTGTATAGAGGGAAATTTACGCATGTAAAAGTTGCAGCATATTATTGGTTGGAACTCATAAAATTTGCATATGTACTGGTGTGATGATTACAAGATAAATAGAACATTTATAAGAACATATATGCCATTTACAAGATAAATAAAGACAATTAGAATAATACTTATGCCATTGAGAAGACAAGGGAATTTAAGACAAATAAGGGCACTTATGAGCATACTAGCATGATTTACAAGACACACTTGCAAATTTATTAGAATGCTAAGGTGATCCAGAAGAACACTTGAGTCATTTACTAGAAAAACAACATAATTTACAAGAATAATAAGGGCATTTACAAGACACATTGGGAATTTACAAGATAATAAGTGAAATAACAAGTACAGTTGAGCCATTTGCAAGACAAAAAAAACATTTACAAGAACACATATCCTATTTACAAGACATGAAGGAATTTACAAAAACTCTAAGGAATTCACAGGCCCACTTTAGGTCATTTGCAAAACAAACAAGAAAATTTACAAAAATACTTTAAGTCATTTGCAACACACATGATGATCTCTACAAGACAAAAGGGAATTCACAAGAACATATGTGTTATATGCTAATTATAAAATAAATAAGTGAATCTGAAAAATAAATAATTCAATTTACAAGACAAATAAGTTCATTTATATGATACATTGGGAAGTTTACTAGAAGTCTAAGGGAATTCACAAGTACACTTAGGTCATTTATAAGACAAACAAAAAAAATTACAAGAATATTTAAGCAATTTACAACTCACATGACAGTGTTTACAAGACAATAAGTTAAATGACAAGAACATTTGAGCCATTAATAGAACCAAAAAGGGAATTCATAAGAACATGTGTCCTATTTACAGGATCTATGAGGGAATTTACAAGAACGCTGTGGGAATCAAAACAACGCTTAAGCCATTTATAAGACAAGCAAGATAATTTATAAGAATACTTAAGCCATTTACAATACATATGATGGAACTTACAAGACAATGAGGGCATTTCACAAGAGCATATGTTTTATTTACTAGACAAATATGTGCATTTATAAGACTAATAATCTCATGTATAAAAAAATAAGACCTAAAACTTATTTACAAGACAAATAAAGTTATTTATACGATACAATGGGGAATTTACTAGAACGTTAAGGGAAATGACAGGCACACTTAGATCATTTACAAGACAAACTAAAAAAATTTACAAGAATGCTTAAGCAATTTATAACACACAAAGGTACATACAAGACAATAAATGAAATGACAAGAACCCTTGGCCCATTTACAAGACAAAAAAAGAAACCCATTATAACACATGTGCTACTTACAAGACACATGATAATTTATAAGAACATTGACAAGATTTACAAGACAAAAATAAGAATTTATAAGATGAAGATCCCTATTTGGCTTATAGATGATAAATGAAAGTGAGGTGCAAGTGTCTAAGTCAGGATTCACAACTCAGATTTTGAGATATCCACAAAACTCAAATTCAAATGGAAAGATGGCGGAATGACGCTTTCGGAATGATCATCGGCCATTGCTTTGTCTACTAGCTCGTGAAGGCGGTAACATGGTAGATTGCATGGAGAGACCGAGTGGGTTTGAGTCCATCGCAAATACTCTGCTTTTTCTTTCATCAATTGGTTATTTCTTCTTTTTTTTCCTCAAAGGGCTAAATTTATCTTTTTGCTCCACCAAATTAATTTCATTTTAGCCTAAAAAGGATGTAGTGTTATTTCATATTATTATGGGGCTGTTGAAAATTATTTTGCTCCAGTAGGGGCTATTTGAAATTTTCCTAAAAGTTTAGGTGACCTGAGTATAGTTTATAACATTGAACAGACCCTGAATCATAATTTTCAATAGAAGAAGAGACCCTTTATTGAAGTGGGGTCATGTCAGTTAAATAAAGAATCATGGCAATTTTTAAAAAGAACACAAAGAACTTCAAAAAGGAAATAGCAACTCTAAATTTGTTACAATTTTTAAAACTTATAATCTTTCATTTTTAAGTTAAATTTGCTCTATTTTTAAAGTGCAATTGAACATCATTATTGGAGAAAAGCAAATTCAAACCAACTTGTATAATAATAGGAAAAGTAAGAACTTCCCTATGTTTCCCCTGTAATCTTATTTTATGTTTAACATATGTACTCAACAAGATAATAAAGCTAACTAGAAATAGTTCACATAAATAAGAGTGTCTATATTTTTTCATAAAAAGACAATTTGTTGAACAAAACGATAAAAAGATACATATTAAATCGTCAACTAATCCTAAGACAGGATCAAATAGAGGGTTCAAAGTCTAAAAACAGAAATACATTACAACATACTAACATAACCATGAACATAACAACATCCAAAACAAACAAAACAAGGAGTGGCAACCAGTAAGCCCAATAGACCGTCAGCATTCCAAAGACCAGTGAAAGCTTGAGTCCCATCCTGAACCAGCTACAACACCAAAAGAAGAGAGTCTATGTAACAACATGAAGAGAAAACCATGTTTCGCTTCCTATTTCTTTTATTCATCTACTCCTGTTTTTTTGGGGGGGGGGGGGTGAGGTGTAGGAAGCTTTCTTCTTTTTCCTTTTCTCTCCACCTTAAGAGGTAGGCACTAATGGCTTGATATTACAAACGGTATTAAACTCACAACCTCCCACCTCTAGGAGGGCTTTCATGCTACTAAGTTACAGAGCCATTGGCAGAAACCTTTCTTCTTTATTTAACAGAAATTCAAATTAAAAAGGTTTCCATCTTAAACTTCTGTAAGTTTTCCCACCATGGTGTTCATATACAAAATCAAGCTGAGGGATGATCTTCCAAAGTATGTAGTCTGCATGTTTGGAGTATTTCAACCTCCATTGTTGACAGAATATAAGAGGAAAGATAATGATGCCAAGACCGAAAGTAAATCCCAATTCAGCACTCAAAAAATTCCAATCAATGGAGCTCCCATCATTTGATTCAGTTGTTTTAGATGATGGTGTTGGAAAACTGCAATTTTGTGTCAATGGAGGTCCACATAAGGCATTGCTTTTGAAAGAATCTGCTTCAAATGACTGAATTTGCGTACCTGTTGGGATTTGGCCAGTCAAATGATTGTAAGAGAGGTTCAAAAACTCAAGGAAACTTAGACTTGCAAGCTCTGTTGGTATGTTCCCTCCAAAAGAGTTGTTTGACAAGTCTAATGACTCAAGATACTTCAAATTCCCTATAGATGAAGGGACATGGCCTGAAAAAGCATTTTGGGACAAATTAAGAGCACGAAGTGCTTTTAAGTTCATAAGCTCTTTTGGTATTGACCCTTCAAAATGGTTGGATGAGAAGTCCAAAGAATTGAAGGCTGTAAGAATCTTAACCAACTTTAGTTGTCTTCCTTTGATGACAATTGTCACCGAATCTAGGTAACTCTGACGATGAAAATCTGTGGCATTGATATCAGACCATATCATAGAAGGTGGCTGTACAGCTGCAAGTTTAGCTACTTTTGGTTCAAGGTCTTTGTTCACAGTTGATAATGCACTCTTGAAGTCCACAACATGAATGTCATAAATGTCAAAAGACAACTGGCCAAATTCTGAACCACTATTATCTTCATCTGGTATCACCATTGCTTTCCAACTTTGCAGGAGTGCAACAGGTAGGGTACCACTTAAATTATTTGAGGCGAGGTCAACAATTTGAACCTTCTCCCACTTTGCAATGCTATTTGAACATTCAATAGTCCCATAAAATTTGTTTGACCTTAGAATCATGACTCTCAAGGTGGACACATTCCCTAAGAAACATGGAAATCTATCAGTCAATTGATTGTTTCCAAGGTTTAAGACCTGTAGTTTTTGGCAATTAGCCAAAGACTCTGGGACTGTACCATCTAAGAAATTTTCATTGAGATCTAGGAATCTAAGGGCACAAGAAGTTGAAAATGTATTAGGAATTTGGCCTTTGAGGTTGTTTCCAGCTAGATTTAACACCGTAAGAGTGTCACTCATTCTTGTCAAACACACAGGAATGGATTCACTGAAGTGGTTATCAGCAAGATCAAGCACACGAGGAGCTGACATGTTACAGAGGGATTCATGGATTTTTCCATGAAAACTATTGTTTGCAAGAGAGAGAAAATTTGTGAAACGAAGATGGTTTCCAATGTCTGGAGGGCCAATAGAGCTAAATCCATTGCTTGAGTAATCCAAATAGATCACATTTTTTGGAAAAATGGGAGGGTGACCTTTGATTTGGTTGGAATGAAGATCAACAATAAACAGATTAGAAGTAATATTCTGAAAAGGTCCTTCCATATCCGTTAGAAAATTGTTGGAAAGATTAAGAAAAAACATAACATCAAACCTCCAAATCCAATTGGGTAAAGTTCCCTGAATTTGGTTGCCAGATAAGTCAAGGTATCGCAAATTGGATTGATTTCTAAGAAAACCTGGAAACTCTTTCAATTTGCAAGAAGCCAACGTGAAATATTTCAATTTGGGGAATGTTGACAGATTGTGGGTGTTCACCAAAGTTGTATCAACCGAGAAATTGTTGTGAGAAAGATCAAGGATTCCCAGATTTTTCAAACTTCTCATCATATCCAAATGTATAGTTCCATTGAACTTGTTTGAAAAAAGTTGGAGCAAAGTGAGCCTTCTGAGATCAAAGATAGATAAAGGAACAGGCCCTTGTAAATTATTTCCACTCACATCAAGGATCTCTAATGGAGAGGAAGAAGCATTTGGAAATTCATCGAGAACACCCTCAAATCTATTGTTGGAGAGAATCAGTTCACGCAAAGATGGGAGCGTAAAAAGAGACGATGGAACTCTCCCATTGAATAAATTTTCACCTAGATCAATGGTGACCAGATTTTCAAGGCCTGTGAAATGAATGGATGGAACTTCACCATTCAAGTCATTCTGACATAGGGATAGATACGAGGGACTCTTGGACAAATTGAAAGATGGAAGAGGGCCAGTGAAATTGTTGAATGACAAGTCTAGATGAACAAGTGAGGTCAATTTGGAGAATGAACAAGGAAGTGTTCCATTAAATTTGGAACTTGATAGGTCTAATGCAGACAACTTGCTCAAATTGTGAATAGAAATTGGTAGCTTCCCTGAGAACTTTGTATGGCTAAGGTTCAAACTTTGGAGAAATCCATGATGTTGAAAGTTTGGTAAAGAACCTTGAAGATCTTGATTATCTGACACATCAAGGACTTGCAGGCTTGGCATTTGGAAGATCTGCTCAGGAAAAACTCCACTCAAGTTGCAATTTCTAAGTTGCAAGGTGGTTAAGTTGCTCAATCCCACTAAGGCCTTTGGCACTGAGCTTGCAATATTGTTCTCGTTCAGCCGAAGAACTAAGAGAGATTGAAGCTTTGCAATTGAAAAATCAATAGGGCCAAAGAGATTACAAGATGACATACTCACAATTTGAAGATTTTGCAATGTAGATAGTGCTTGGCCCCACTCCTTCCCCTGAGAAGACACCTTTACACCATCAAGATATAGCTCTTGGAGTTTTGTGAGATTCTGTAAAAGCATAGTGACATTTGGCTTCTCAAGTTTAAGAGTGCGAAGTGATGAGGCAGACAAATCAAGAAAAGTGAGCTTTGTTAGATGAGATATCTCAACTGGAATCTGACCCTCAAAGCCAGCATTTGATAGATTCAGATATCTCAAATTTTTCAATTTGTGCAGCTTTGAAAGAGTTATGGGATTATGAAACTTGTTATAAGCCAAGTTCAAATTTTGAAGAAACTGCAAGTTGAAGATGCTATTATTGTAGCTTTCAAGCCCACCAGAGATGGATTCTCCACTAAGATCAAGAGCTGTAACATGTCCCTTATCACATGTTACTCCATTCCATAGGCAACAGTCATGACTTTGGTTCCAGTGAACCAATTTTTCCGACTCGGAAGAGTTGAATATGAGGTTGCTTCTTAGATGAAGCAAAGCAGATTTTTGATGGCTAAGACAATGGCTAGACACAACCAAGACATTGATGCTAAGGTTTATGAAGCAGAAGGGTAACAAGAAAATCCATATAAACCTCATTGTGTATAAATATAAGAGACACTTCTACAAGTGATGAAAGTGAGGAAGATGAAGATGGATTTTGCCTTAGGCACGTAGTCCTTTTATATACATTGCAAATCACAATAGATTTGACCGAGTCATATGTTGATTTGTATGTTTCTTTGGAAGCCTAGACCATATTATGTTTTGAATTCCATGCTTTGAATTCCCTTAATACATCATGTTATGTTTTTGCAAATCACCATATTATGTTTCTTTGGAAGCCTAGACCATATTATGTTTTTATCACTTTTGGTTTCATAACGAGTGGAAGAAAAACTGAAAAACTTCGAATTCCATGCTTTGAAACTCATTGGAAAATGAAAATAGACGATAGTAATGCAAAAGACCAAAAGATTACAAGTCTATGAAGTGAGGCACAAGCTTTGAATAAAAACCGCCTTTTGTGTGTGTGAGGACCTGATGTGAAGTTATGTTAGTTCTTGATGACCCTTTTTGGTAGATGCTTCAAATGTACAATTCAACATTTTAAATGAAAGGAAACTCACATACTTTTACTATAATACATTAATACATCAATATTCTTTTTGTGTGTCCAACTAACTAGTTTTATGTGGATGGCATTAAGTTGCCTATTACAAAAAAACATAAGGTATTTAAGCATTATATTGAAAGAGTAACTATTATTTTGACCCAACAATATTTAGATTTGGATTAGTTAATAGTAAATAGGATGGGATACTAATAATTGCTCCTCCTATTCTTAATATCAGACATATTTGGAGAATTGATCTTGATCTTAAATATAAGACATAGTTCTCATATTTGTTAATTTTTTTTTCTAATTTACCCCTATTGATACTCTCAACAAAAATCAAGAAGGAGAGGAAAGCAGGGAATTAAGAAAGATGATTAGCGTATTTTAAAAAATACATGTCCTATTAACTACCTCAACTAACTTCCTTAATCTAATTAAATTAGGTAAATATGTTTCATATTAAAGACCAAAGGGAGTATATCATAAAATAGTATACGCATCTCACAACACATTCTAATTGTTTTCATTAAATTTCATAACAAAAATACATAATTAAATGTTATAATATTTTACATCCTAATATTAAAGTATATAAAATTTGCGATAGCCTCGGATGTGAAATAAAAATACACCAGTCTGTTCTAAAATTTTTAATCTCACAGACAATAGGATTAGTTTTCATAGGAAAAGTTCATTTTAGTCCTACCGTGTGATAATCGAATTCATTTTAGTTTTACCTTTATTACTTGAATTAGCTAAAAATATATTGAACATATAGTAACTCATTTATATTTACAAGCAGAGAGGTAAGTGTACTTAGCACCCTAAACTATCTTTTAAAATACATCCACCTTAAAGTGTTTAGCGGTGTAACTTTGCCCCTAACATATAAAAAAGGGTTATGATGCAAACATACTTATGAATTTTTACTAAAAGTGCATCTAACACCAAAATCTTTTTGGAGATGCAAACATACATATAAACATGAGAGCAAAAATGTCATGATCGTTAAATATAACTTAACGTCATTATTTTTTATAGTGGGGCACACACTATTTTTGTATAACCATATGTAACAGTGTTTTGTTATATTTAACAGTCATAATATTTTGCTCTAATTTTAAATATTCATGGGCATCTTTACATCTCCGAAAGATATATGGTGGTAGACGCACTTTTAGTAAAAGCTCATAAGTATTTATGTATGTTAACACTATTAACAAAATGGAGCAAATCCGCCCCCAAACTAACACACCTTGAACGCTTGTGTGTTTGGTATTGCTTGTTGGGGGTCAATAAGCACTTATTATGTAAATCGAGATAAAACTCCTCTCACATACTTACCTCGTATACCGTAAATCATGATTTATAAATACTTATTACCCAAAAAAAGCTATACCAAACAAGCATGAATCTGGCTCTATCAGATCTCTGACCTACGCACATAACCAAACACAGTTTTTCATTATTGTTTTCTAAGCTGTTTGCATTAGTATCAGAAAAACATGCCAAGACAAAACTACTCTTCCCATATACTTATCTCGTATACTATAAATCATGTTAGAAAAACAGCTTCCCCCGTGAATCCAAAATGGCACGAAATCGTTTGTTTGTGATGACAATCAGCAAAATCCACTTAAAAAATTCTAGACTTAGAATGTGGATTCGGTAAACAAAAGTAAGAAAATTTCAGAGCAATGAAACTAGTTTACTGAATTCTTCATCAAATTATGACCGGTCATATTCAAATCGGAAAACTATACAAAAACAGCACTTTTCAAGCCAGTAACAGCATATAGAATTTACCAAAGGCCTACAAGGTTAAACCCACTTGTTTGAATGCCATAACAGAGGAACACCATAGATCCCAACCCAAAACCCAACTCAAAAAGCAAATACAGAAGTCCAGGTTCAGAGGACTCACCTGGGGAAGAAGGATGGGATGATTGGTGGTTGGACGGAGTCAGCTGAGAGGGATACAACGGACGTTAGGACTGTTAGATTAGGGTACGTGCCAGTTTATTTTAACTTTTAAAATAAGGTAAGTATATGAGAAGTGTATTATCTTGACTTACAAAAAAAACTTAAAAAAGTGCTTTTCTGGGTTTCCCAAACAATAACTAAGATTGCTTCATTTTTAGTATGGTTAAGGTGCAATTTTATGAACAAAGTTTTTCATAAGGAGTGTCTAGCATAAATAAGTTTTGTAGTGGATAAAAATACTAATAAACAATTTAAAATAATATAAATTCACTAAAACCATTAAATTTCACCAAACGGCCGTCAAATTATAATAGAAGAAAATCATAATGGCGTTTGATAAAAATTAATGGTTACGGTGAATTTGCACCATTTTAGATTATTTATTTATATTTTTACTCTTTCCAAAACTTATTTGTGCCGAACGTCTCTTAAGAAAAATTTTGTTAGTAAACTTGCACCTTAATCCTTTTTGGCATTACCTATCATCTTTAATAGAAGAGCTAGTTGACTAATTTGCTAATTTTAATAAAACTAAATAAATTACTTATCAAATAA
The DNA here is from genome assembly GCA_963855925.1 of Inga laurina. NCBI lineage: Eukaryota > Viridiplantae > Streptophyta > Magnoliopsida > Fabales > Fabaceae > Inga > Inga laurina. Next base: position 16,460,654 of record OY979711.1, read on the forward strand.
CCTGCTTTTGATAGTTGCTCATATTTAAAGTTTTTGGACCATGTTTCTCCTCTAGTTTCTGACCATATTTGTTTGTAGGAGTTTGCTTCATGACATTTTCCTATTGAACTCATATTTTAAACATTTAATATTTTATTTTATAATATAATTACTTTTAATTTTCCTTAAAAAAAGGTATAGCATAAATAGGGTAGAACCATATGCATCTAGAATTTCTTCCGTATTAGAGAAATTATAGTGTGGAAACAATAATGTACCTACTGAATTCAAAATTTGAATTCTTTTACAATAATATGTAATTTCACAGAAAATAGTTATGTTGTAACATCCCAAATTTTATTCACCAAAACAAATATATTGTAATTATTATATATATTCAATGAAATGGTGAATATTTAAGGCCAAAGGAATTAAATATTAAAAATTGAAGGTTGAATAGTGTTTTCAGTGAAATCGCCTGCGAGGCAGTGGGATTGTCATATAGTTTTGGAAGACCAAATGATGACCAAAAATTATGAAATTTTATAGGGTGAAAGTAGACATCCTAAGCTTTAATTTGATAGGTCATATGACTCAATTGAAGCTATAGACAAAAAGATATGAATATTTGAATTTGATCCAGAAAATCTGGAAAGTTTCTGGAGCAGAGATCAAAGATTGAAAAGCTGGGAATAATATGATCATTTCCAGTAAAATTCCATATTTTTCCTTGAAACTAGACTCAATGAGGGTTCCATAGGCTTTGGAATCGACTTGAAACGACGTCTACAAAATTAGTTATGATTTTTCAAAGTTAAGGCAGAAAATCTGCCAGAATTGGCATTATTCCGAAAATTTGAGAAATAAAGTAATCTTCCTTTTTCTCTTAATTATTTTAGAAATTAAGGGATGAAGGAGGAGAAGACAAGTGTCAAAATCCAATGAGGCCAAGTGTCAACACCACATGAAAGATGATGGAGATAATTGTTGTGTCATAAGTCCTTACTTATGTCATAAGGTTGGGTGGCCAACTTTTGCACCAATTGACTTGAGTAAATGGAAGGAACACTTGATTTAGTTGGAGCATAAGAGGGAGCACGTTTTTGGCCAACCAAGAGAGAAGGAAATGATAATTTAGGTTGAGTGTACACAAAAGGGAAGCATGGCAAGGTTGAGTGCACACAAAAGGGAAGTATGGTGCAAGCATGGAGGCAAGTATGGTGGTTGACATGTGTCACCATAACAACCTTAGATGAGATCAATGGTTGGGAATCAAGGGAGCATTTTTATGAAGGCTTTCTCTTCCCTTCCCTTCATGCATTTTCGTCCAACATAGAGAGGGAGAGAGTTTGGAGAAACTTTGAAGAGTTAGAGGGAAGAGGAGGAAGAAATCTTAAGGTAAGAGTTGATTCTTAAGCTTTCCTTGTAACATTTCCCCTAGATCCTTCTCTAAACCATGTTTCTTCATGAATCTATGATCTTGAAAACTCATTCTTAGCTCAAGGAGAAGAGAGAGAGGACGTCCTAGAGAGAGAAACACCAAGGATCAAGAGGTAATCTCCAAAATCTCAACTTCTTTGTGTATTGAAGTTGTTGTTGGTGATTGTTGTTTGATTTATGTGATTTTTGGTTAAGTTGTAAAATTGGAAAAGCCATAATCCTAAGGGGTTATGCTGCCCAAAATCCTTTAAATCATGATTATGAAGTGTTTAAATGAATTAATCAAGGATTAGAAGTGGAAAAGTACAAGTTTTGGAAGCTAAAACACAAAGCTTCATTTTTCTATTTTCCCTTCAATATTTCGGCCAGAACAGAACTGGTACAAGGAGTTGGGTTTTCATGAAATAAATGGTTCCATTGGATTCAGTGGGCAAAAATAGGTGGGGTTACTGTTGGGCACTTTTTCAGTAGAGGCCGAAAAAGCATAATTACGAAAACGCCACTGAAATCACTAAACAGGGGCTGTCAAGGGTATTTTCGTAATTAGACAGTGAATTTGGTAATTTTGAGCACGGAAATGGATTCCTTGGGCGAAAATAAGTTAGAATAGCCTTAGTCAAAATTTTGGGAAAATGTGCCATCGGGCCGGGTACGGCGGGGCCGGGCCGGGTTCCCGGGGGCATTTTTGTAAATTTTCACCATAGACTAATATAACCACAATAAACATTATGGAAGAGTCTAAAATGATACTTGGATAGGTTATGACCTATTTCTGGTACATTTAATATTTTAGGACCGAGTCGGACGCCGGGACAGCACGCTTTACGAGACACTATTAAAAAGAGGATTATAAAGCTTTGAGGTAGGGACATTATCCTTCATACACTATGCCATAAGTTATGTGATTGTGTGGATGCCAATGTTTTGTAAATGCACTTTATTAGTAACATGATTTGCCTGGAGAGAGGCTGTTAGTGCCAGAGGTGCACTTACACTGGAAGTTGGCAGAAGTCCAACCGGTGTAGATTGTGGGGCTGGGCCCTACTCATGTATACATGACGATGATGTGTTTATATTGTTCATTAATTTGTGCATACCTTGGCGCATGACATATTTACTTTTCGCATTTTCTATGAACGATATTATGTCTCTACGGAGATTCTTCGGAATCTCACCCTATTTTTAAATAAACACCTCAGCGGGTACAAGTGGGCCAAAGGGCAAAGACGTTGACGCCGAAAAGTGAGTGGCACGTGTCTCGAGGCGAGGATATGAACGTGGTTATGCTTTAGTCTATGCCTTAATATTTGGATAATTTGTAAATATTAAAACTTCCGCTGTATTTTCTATTTCCGTCGACGAGCAATATTGGAATTGTAAACGAATGACGTTGGGATTGTAAACGAATGTTTTTATCAGTATAATTGTACTTTTCTGTATGCCCATTGAATTCCGTCTTTATTACTCTTTGATTATCGAAATGGAAACGGGGGTTGACATATGTCACTTCAAAGGGAAACGGAAGACTTGTTCTAATATATAGAAAGGAGAAAGGAAACCGTATAGAATTGTGAAGTTAGGCGGGTCCCTTGTTGGCGGGTCTCTAACTCTCTATTGAATGAAGCGATGACCCAAAAATGATGGGGAGGGAATGAGAAGTTTCCACAAAGCACAAATTACTTCATTAGTTGCCTTATTTCATTTTTTGTTATTACAGATTCTAAGTTCCTATTATACTTCACCAACAAAGTCAATCAAAATTGTTTTCTTTACAAATTTGTCTTCTTTATTTGATTCCGTCTCAAAATAACTTTTGAATGTTGGTTTTTAAATTAGTCAAACCAGCATGCGCTATCCGTACATTGTACGGGTAGCTTGTTCTTTTTGACATCATTTTTTTTATTTGATATTTTGAATTTGTCTTTTTTATTTCATTCCAGTTCAAAATAACTTTTGAATGTTGATTTTTAAATTAGTCAAACGAGCATGTGCACGGGTAGGTTACTCTATTTGACATCATTTTTTTTATTTGATTCATTGAATTTGTGTTCTTTATTTCATTCCGTTTCAAAATAACTTTTGAATGTTGATTTTTAAATTAGTCAAACGAGACATCATTTTTTTTATTTGATATTTTGAAAGTCATATTATTTTTTATATGCAAAAAATTTAATATAATAAAATATTATTTAAATCATAAATAACTGCACAATAAATTTTTCTGCATACAATTTTTTAATAGATACATTTAGTATGATGATGGATCACGATTTCTAAATATCTTTTTGTATTATAAACAATAGTATCATGCGATGAGCTTGTAAATCAGAAGACCTTTTTTTTAAATCATCTGATATAACTTTAAGAATGGTACCACTCAATAAGATGATGAATCAAAATTTATAGATACCTCACTGTGCAAAACATTTTTATTCTGCTCTTGCACCCACACTCACTTTCATTGACAACAATTATCAAACCTACAAAAGTAGAAACTATATAACTTGAAAGCAAACAGGAACTTTCTAAGTAATTAATAGGCAATTTCCTTTGAAACGAAACACAAAAACCGCCAACAAATCCTACAGAATACTGCAGAAGGAAATCCTATTTTTTATAGTAACCTCTGACAAAGGTTCAAACAAATAGGCTAGAATGACATTTTTTTTAATCAGAATGACTTATCAAATGCTTAAAACAAATTCACTAGAATAAAATAATGGCTTATTTCATTAGATACCCTACTTTGAACCTATTTTTCTTTGATGATCTAACTTAGTCATTACAATTTGCCTCATCTTATTCATAGAACTAATATGATAAAATAGAGCATAACCTCATTTTATTCACACAATTGATCTTATGAACAAATAAACCATAACCAAGTAGTGCATGCATGAAGAGTTTCATTCATAACAACAGAGTAACATCTACCAACTAAAAATATAGCCAAATTGTATTCAGTTTGAATGAGAGCCTGCCACTAATAGAGCGCCATTTAACTATATTCAATCTGATGAGAATGATGACATGGACCATTTGCTTTGTAAATTCCCCCTAGTGACATCTTGTTGACAGCTCATTGGACCAAATTCAACATTGCAAACCGCAAAGTTTATTTTCCTCGCCTTTTGAGGACCTCACCTTTTGAGGAAAGGATGATAACCAATATTCAAGGCATCACCAAAGCCATCACGTCACTTTGATTCATGCAAATGGCATTGTGTAAGAATTGGGTTTTGAAAGCTGTCAAAAGATACACCAAAACATAACTAAATGAGTCAAATACCACTGTCAAATATAGACAAAAACGAAAGATCTATCTAAAATATATTAATGCAAATCATCAAACACTTAAAAGTTCTAGTATAATGCACACATTCTATGCAATTATTTTGCTGGTGAGCTTTTTGCACTTAAATACAAAGGAAGTGAATTAGTCTCGCTCGCAGGATAGACAAACCTTGGTTTCATAAGTATTGACCAGAAATCTGGTTTCATAAGTCTAAACAACAAAAGAATACTCACATAAACAAAAACATATAGCATTCAATTACTTTATATTCAGGAATTGAAATAGTCCAAACTTCCAGATTATCAACTGCAAGATATCTAATAACATTAATTAGTGCCCATTCACAATCTTCAGTAGTTCCATGTCTTCAACAGTTCTACCATGTAATCAACATATAGTGTTTATAGTTGCAACTATAGTTAAATCTAGATTCAACATGATAAAAATGAATTTAAGGATTAGGCACTAATGCCCTAAGATTACAAGCATGATCAAATTCATAACCTTTTACATATAAGAGAGTTTTCGTGCTACTAGATTACAAAACCATTGGCAAAAAGATTTATTCTTTATGTGACAGAAATTCAAACTAAAATGGTTTCCAGCTTGGATTTGTGAGTTTTCCCTCCATGTTTTTATATACAAAATCAAGCTAAGGGAAGATCTTCCAAAGTATGTAATCGGCATGTTTGGAGTATTTCAACCTCCATTGTTGACACAAGGAAAAATAATGATGCCAATGCCAAAAGAAAATCCCAATTCAACACTAAAAAATAATTCCATCAGCTCCCATCATTTGATGCAGTTGTTTTAGATGATGGTGCTGGCAAACTGCAATTCTGTGTCAATGGAGGCCCACATAAGGCTTTATTGCCTTTGAAAGAATTTGCTTCAAATGACTGAATTTGAGTACCTGTTGGGATTTGCCCAATCAAATGATTGTAAGAGAGGTTCAAAAATTTAAAGAAGTTTAAACTTTCAAGCTCTGTTGGTATGTTGCCCCTAATAGTGTTCATAGACAAGTCTAGTAATTCAATATACTTCAAATTGCCTGTAGATGAAGGATATTGCCTGAAGAAGCATTTTGGGACAAATTAAGAGCATGAAGTGCTTTCAAACTCATAACCTCTTTTCGTATTTTGCCTTTCCAAATGGTTGGATGAGAAAACCAAAGAAGTGAAGCTACTAAGAATCTTGACCAACTTTAGTTGTCTTCCTTTGTTGACAATTGTCACCGAATCTAGGTGACTTCGACAAACAAAATCAATAGGCGTAGAAGGCTCATTACTGAAGTCCTTGTGCAATGAAAGGGATTACTAGATGAAGAAACTTCTTAGATGCCACTTCTTAGCTTCCGAGAACAATTTCTAGACTTCAATGTGACACACCCTTATAAAGGCAAGGATGTCAAAATTTCAGGGGGGGTTATTTATATGAATTTGTAATCTTTTATCATTAAATGATTGGTTGAGACGAGATCAATGTTAATTAAGAATGGTGTAGCTATTAATAGAATAGCATTAGTCAAAAGCAACATTAGTTGAGCTCTTTAACTAATTTAGAGGAATTAGTACCGAATTACTAATTATTGCAGAATTATAGAACAACTCCTCATTAATACTTAAGGCGGAACTTCTCTTAAGCTGCCTTCTCTTTAAGCTCTCTCTCTATAGGAGCTATCCCTCTCTCATTTTAAACTAGTTGTTGTTTTGCCTATTGAATATATGCATATTTAGCAACTCATTGTCTCTCTCATCTCTCTCTACTCTCTTATATCCCAATCCTCCTCTACTCAATTTCTCTCCTCCTTCCTACATTCTTTACTATCAATCCAATTAAGATTATAGGGTTGATAACAATATATGCCTTCTCAATTCCCTTTTCTTTTTCGTTTTCAAGATATCATATCGGGCAATTAGCATAATTGATGATGTTAATGCCATCTCATCATATTTATTACCTTTAAGGTCATTATTAAATTATAAGGACTAACATTTTAAACAAAAGAAAACTTGAGGAACCAAAATTTAGCTCAGGTCAAGCACCTCAAGTTAGTCAATCTTCTGCAATGGGAAAGAGTCTAGAATGGAGGTGATTTTGTTTATGAAGACATTGAAGATTTTCAATTTTTGAAAATATTAGAAAGAGAAGTTCCGTAGTGGGACGGGAAGAGACTTGGGGGTTGTTAGGTATAAGGGGAGGGGAGGGAAAGTAGGCGGAGAGAAATTTTTTTTAAGTTGGATTTAAAAAAAATCAGAGAAGTTCCCATGTTGAGTTAAATTCATTTCAATTCGTTATAATACAAAAACATTAAGTTTTTATTCAATTTTGAGTGCTTTGATTTTGCATTTCTGGCAGTTCATATGCACCTTCATCACAATCATCTGCTGCACACATATGAGCAAGTTGCCAAAAGAAAACAGAGCGTTGATTAATTGCATGCAACTAAGAAATTTCTTTATAGTATGTAAATACTAAACTATGGCGGGATGGAACATTCCAATGAACATCTCGTGTACTGTTTCATATAATCCCAAAAATATTTCGGGCAGCCCACTATTAAATTACATAGTAGTATAATTTAATAAAGGGAAAAAAACGCTTAAATATCATTTGAACTTCAAAATTTTAAATCAGTGGTTTCTCAAAAACTTGAGTTATCAATTGCTATACTCTTTTTGTTATTTTCATTACTCTTATCCTCAACAAAACCAATTTGGGATTTTGAAATTTAAGGGGTATTTAAGTGTTTTTTTTTCTTTTAATAAAATAAGATTACTAAGACGTAAAGATGATGTATTGCTATTTTTTAAAATTTTTAAGAGAAGATGTTGTTTTTGAGAATAAAATTATAAAATTCAACCAGTATCTATCCAAAATTCTTGATACGCTAACAATGAAATTAATTCATTAGTCTAACTAGCCAACATGAATAGGGTCTAATAATAAAAAGAAACACTAGAAAAGATCAATGAGATTTCAAGAAATAATGTAATCATCAAAATGTCTCATAATATTGACACATTTCATACACATGAACTTGTTATTACATACTACATTTCCTTATTGTAAGATTTTTTTTGGTAATTACATTGAACCTCACATTGACTTTTCCCAAAAAAACAAAATAAAAACTAAGCTCTATATATAAGAGTCCTCACCCTCTCTTGTTTTTTCTTTTTGGTTTTTGGGCATAACCCAAGATAGAATTATGATTACCTTTTTGGCAAGAATCGGGTGGAGGCGGCAGTGCGGGCCAGAGGAAGATTTGAATTCGCTTGTTGGTTCAGTGACATGATCACTTTATCAAATCAAAAATTTCACATAATTAGTTAAATATTCCGTGTTCACTTCCAATTAGATGACAATTTAAATGAAAAACTTTGTATAATTACTTGGAATTTCTATGTTGCTCATTGCCAGACTTTGCAATAATGACTGAACCAGAGGTTCCTTGGGTATGATTATGAATTTTTGAAGTTATATATATATATATTTTAAAAATTTTCATTTTATGTTTTCTTTATGGATAACTTAAGTTAGTATGGATTATATATACTTAAATCTTTAGAAATTAAAAAAACAAAAGGCATAGCTGCCTAACTAATTCTTGATTGATAGTTGCCATTTGAATTTACTAGTCTGATTTTGTAGATTTATTCTTAATTCTATATTTTAGATTATAACAAATCTGTTCAATCTATGCTCCCTTTACAAAGATCTTAACTGAGTTTATATATTTTTTAAATTTTAAAAAAAATAAAAAAAGTAACTTCCAAATATTTCAATGACATAACGATAGATAATAATATAGTTTTTAATCTATATTTCCTTATAATAACCACTCACGAAAAATCCTTATGTCAAGTGATTTTATCAATTAACTATAAAGTATAAACCTATATAAAAAATATAACAAACTATAAATGTGATCGGATATATATATATATATATATATATAGGGAAAATCCCATATAACCTCTGCAGTTTTGTAAACATCACCGGTGCCTATTGAAATTTTTCAGAGAAGAACTTGTGCCTTTATTTTGGTTTTCTATGACGGCTTTTATCTTCATTGGATTCTTGTGTTTGATCTTTTAATATATAAACGTACATAAGATGAAATTCTATAGCAGAATTAATCTTCATTCATGCTCATTGTCGTTTACCTTCAACTTGCGAAATCCATCGCAGTGAAATTTCAAACCTTTACATGCCTGTTTGGATTAATGGTAGAAACTACTTTTACAATTTGATATACGATTTATGAGTCAAGTATGTGAAATGAGCTTTATTTCGATTTGAGTGAATGGGCTTTTTTAAACATGAACCCAAACATGCCCTAAAGATTAGAATGTGTAGAGTTTAATGTGGAACAATTAGAAATGGAAAAAGAAAAGAGAACAATTCAGCAAACCCCACATGAATCGCAAAGCATATTCATTCACACACACACACACACTAGCAAAGATTTGATTCCTTTTTCTACGTTTGCCCTTTACAGATTGCAATACTCACCGGTGATGTTTACAAAACTTCAGAGGGGATTAAGAGGAAATTAAAAATGAACATAAATTATATATTGGGCATCTGTATCTGAAAAATATGTCGATGATTGGTATTAAAGTGGCTATTTTTGCCCCTATCTAAAAGGGGTAGAGTTCAATGAGTGGATTCTGTAATTTAAGTAGTAATATCATTTTTTTTTCTTTTTGTGATATATTATTAACTGATTGTATGAGTTGTTTTTTTTTTTTTAAATCAGAAAGGGGGCAAAACGCCCAATCAACTCCATCTATTCATCAATATCTGCCTTGGGGTAGAACGCCCAATCAACTGATTGTATGAGTTGTTAATTTAATGAATATTGTATTTCTTAAGTCAATTCTGCACGATAGAAAATTTGTAAAATATCAAAAATGAAGAAATATTTTTGGGTTAATATAATCTTTGGTCTCTCAAGTTTGTCCTTATTTTAGTTTTGGTCCCTCAACTGGTAAAATGATTTAGATTTTTTCCTTTAATGATAGGGATTAATGTTTTAAACGAAATGAAACTTGAGGGGTTAAAACCTCTTGTTTGAAATTTGAGAGATCAAAACCAAAATGAGTGCAAACATATAATTTTGTATGTTTATGATTCAAAATTGGTTTAAATGAAAAACATCGTGACTTTTAATTTTTCTATAAAATATTGCTTCAATGTAATTTTTTCTGGCTTATCGTTGAACATATTGTGATGATGTAAACACAAAGGTCACAGGTTCTTTTAAAGGGTATCTGAATTTTGTGAGATGAAAACCCAATTAATAGGACTGGCAATATTAGATAGCAGCAAAGTCTACCATAATGAAACTCAACATTGCTGCATTATCAACTTTCCCCTCATATTTATCGCGGCATCTTGGCTAGTGCACATTAAAAATTGTGGAAACTAGCTTAGTTGGGGCAGATTTCTACTTACATTTATATAAATATATTTTTCTATGCCTATTACACTCGCGTGACTCATACTACTATTTAAGAATTTGTTGTATTGATTAATGGGGAATCGAAGATACAAATACACGTCTTCATGTAAACCCAAATAGTATCAACCAAAGCTACACAAAATGAACAACGCTAACCAAAGCTTTTCATTGCTCAACGGCTACAAGAATTGATAAATGAGCTCAAGCTTTTTTGCAATATCGAAACTTGGCAACTAGCTCTCTTTCTATCAGCGTTCGCAATGACAAATCTCCCATGAAAAGTTTAAAAAAAGGATGATAAGATTCTAACTCCTAATGTTGAACAACAAACCCAGAAAAAAGTAATGCAAGCAATGCAAGCAATGCCAACTTTTTTCCTCAACAATTTGTTAGCTCAACAGCCTCTGCATGCCCAATCACCACCACTTTTTCTTTGTCATCTCCTTCTAACGCCACAACTTCCACACCTGCATCATTTCCCATTTGCAAGTCTTCAACAGTGAAATTCATTATTTATTATTCCTCTTGTCCTTATTATAAGATCTTAATATAAGTTTTATTTGAGGGAGTTGGTCTTGATTCAAAATATAAGACCTATATCTTATATTTGTTAATAATTTTCTAATTTGCTTCTATTGACCCTCCATTGACAATAATCAAGTAAGATAAAATTAAGAAAAATATCTAGAGTGCCGTAAAAAAAACATGTTATATTAACTAACTTCTTTAATCTAATCAAATTATATAAATATATCTTATATTAAAAATCAGAGGAAGTATATAGTTAATTCACCTCATAACAGAAACATTAAGTTCGTATTCACTTACCAATAGTACCAGCAGCAACGCTGAGTGCTTTGGCTCTGCATTTCTGGCAGTGCATTTCCACCTTTATCACAATCTTTAGCAGCACATATAAGCAAATGCAAATGAGTCCATTAGGAAAAGAAAACAAAGCATTGATTAACTATAAATATACGCAATAAAGAAATTTCTCATAGCATGTCAATAATATTCTGGAATGGGATGGGACGGGATTTCTATTGTCGTTGTGTGTCCCATCTCGACCCAAATTTTGTCCTTACGTCCCATCTCATAACTTTTCAAGTTGGACCCAAATTATAAGCAAGTACGAAATTTCTACATTCTTTTTTTAATATAAAATCTAATTGAACTACAAATTAAAAGTTATATTAAGAAATAGAGATAGTAGTATATAAAGACTATATGGGGGCATGGCTGAAAGTCCAATGGTCATCCCGTGTCCTATCATCAACCCGGCCGACTCATGCAAAACTCTTAATCAGACTAGTCAAATATTGGTGCCCTAGTGGACAACCAATTCAGGTTGGATTTTTTGTTTAATCTCTATCAAAATTACTCACTTGTTTGGTTTTCCATTTTTTTTTTTTGGCCATAATGCAAGATAAAATTATAATTACCTCTAAGGAATAACCGGTGGAGGAGGCAGTGATGCCCATGGTCATATTTGAAGAGCCCGTGGAGGAGGCAGGAGTAAGATGTGAAGAATCGGTGAAGCCCATGGTGAGATTTGAAAACCCTTGTTGGTTAATTGACATGTTCATCATAAGTGACATGGTCGTCATCTGTCTCGTCTCTTGCGCAAACAGCAAATTCTGCTTTTGATCCCTTGCCATGTTAGCTTGCAAGTAAAGGTTATGGAACCTCAATATTTTGTTATATCCAGCTCCACCAGCTTCCCTCTGTAACGACCCTGTTTGAGAAAATCCCATCTTGGTACTTTAGAGCACTTGGAAACAAGCTTGGTACCATCTTCCAGCAATCTCCTTAAGATAATAGTTTCTCTTCCATGATTTGGCCTATTCAATAGTCTGTTTAATTCCTCAATCCCCTCGATCACAGGATACAATACAGTGAGTGTTTCTTCAAGTTCCTCCAATTTGGGTTTGAACATCACAACGTTGTTCTACACTCTCCATATTTCCTTTTGAAATTGGTCGAACACAACTCCCAAACCAGCTCCAACGCCATTGTTTCTTAACCACAGCTGCAGAACGTTGAAGGCAATTGAGTTAACGTTTGAAAAGCACGTTTACACAATCTGAGATTAAAAAAAAAACCCTCTCACATATTTACCTAGTAGACCACTATGAATCACATTGAAAAAACAGCTTCTATCTTCAATCTAAACTAGCGCAAAATTCAAGTAGGACTCAGATTTAGGAACTCACCTTCTCTGGTTCTTCTTTCAAAAATCGGACCGTGTGTTGTATAAATGGGAAGATGGGAAGAGTCTAAGCAATTTCTAGGACTCTATCTTTTTTTTTCATTTTAAATTTTTATTTCCTAGGCGAAGGCGAAGGGAAGGTGCAAAAGGTAAAAAGAAAAGACAAAAAAAAAAAGCGATGGTTAGTTACTTGACGGTTGTTAAAGCACAGTATAGCAAGGCAAAAATATCTCAAATTCTCAATCAACCACAGGAATCTCACAAGTTTAAGCAACTCTAGATTCTTCTCTCATGTAAACCTGGCACACTTCTATTAGAATTGGGGAGCTATGTATACAGCCATGTTACCTAGCGTGCGGTGAGCATTAATGTATTATCGATGAGAATACCAATTAATATTTAATATTTTGATGTTTTGTCTTTTTGCCGTTGTTCATTTGCTAAAAAGTGTCATACAATCAACGAGAATAGATCTAGTAAAAGAGGTTAATTCTTTATATTGTGACGACACAAGCTTCAATTCTTAGCGGGAAAGAGCTGCCTACAGGGAAAGCATACTTTCAAAGTGGACTTGGGATGAAACATCCAAGAGCCCAAAACAGTGCGGGATTGCTACACAAGTGGCCATGGTAGTGTTAGCTTAGTTAAATGGCAGGATCTATACCAATCAATACACTACAGTCGGTGTGGCCTGATGAATCTTAACTCTCAAAACAAAGCATCGTGATAAAATTGATCTTCAAGATTCACTCCTAGCCTGAATCCTTTTGGGTTCGTAGTTTTGAAACCCCTTGTTGGTTAAGTGACATGATCATCGTCTGAAGAGTCGGTACAGCCTGTGAAATTGATCTTCAAGATTCACTCCTAACCTGAATCCAAAATTTCTAATAGTGCCAACAAAGGAAGCAGAGAAAGGAGCACAATTCCTCCCCCATCCCTCGGTTCCCCTCCCCTCCCCTCAAAAGAGAGCTTAAGGGCTTGTTTGATATGAGGGGAGGAGAGAGAAAGTGGGTGGGGGATTTTTTTGAGTTGAATTTAAAAAATCAGAAAAGTGGAGTAAAAATTTTTTAATTAATTTCTCTTACTCTTTTATCTTACATATTCTCTTTATTAAAATTTTATTACTCTACTTCTTCCATCTTTTAAAATTCAACTCATAAAAATTTTCCTCCCTCACTCCAAATCCCTCATACCAAACAGATTGAATCTAACAAGTGAGAGAGCTCAGGGAGGCTCCTAATAATATTTGAAGAGCTGGTGGAGGAGGCAGCAGCAAGACTGAAAATCAATTGGCGTGGAAATTTCTGTTTCCAATTGAAATTTTTGACAAAAAAAGGTCAGAAAAAAATGAGGAAGAAAAGCGCACCAGTTGGGTAAGATGGACTTGGGCCTTGGTCCTTTTATTTTCTTAAATCGTTGGATTGAGATCTCAACGGTTTAAATTTAATATATTATAAAAATATTGTTAACATATTAATCTATTAAAAATATATTAGGGCTCGTTTGGTATGCTAGAATTAAGCTATTGGAAATGGAATTTAATTCCATGTCTTAAGTATGTTTGGTACAGCTGAAATGGTCATGGAAATGATTTCCATGTGGAAGCAAAAAGCCACCAATTCCACCAAATTGAATTCCATGAACAAAGCAAAGATTTGTAATTCAACATGACAAATTCCTTCTTGCCCTTCTTCAACCTTCATGAGACCCATCCCCCCCCCCCCAACCCACCACCTTCTCCCTTGTCCTTCCATTTATCCACCGGCGGCTTGTGCTCACAAACTTGACAGCAACGGCGACATCCCACAGATCTTAGGCTTCATCTTATACCCAACTTCATCATCGCCTTCTTTCGTTTCTTCAACGAGATTGTATGATGGTGCCGACGTCTTCTTCCCCTCCTTTAGATATGAAAACCAGCGCCGCTACCCATATTTTACGACGAAGTTGAGGCCGTTGAGGGAGGATATGAAGGTGGAAGCTCACCTTTGTTAGATCCATTTCTGATATTATTCGTTGGTGTCTGGGTTTTTTCTCAAATCGGCTATAGTTTAGGATCTGAAAACCAGCGCTGGCACCATTTTTTTGCTGATATATTCCTTCAATTTCTAATATTGTTCACTGGTGTTTGGTTTGTAGATCTGAAATTTCGCAGAAAAAAATGCAATGATACATGTTTTCAGGGGAGGAAATGATTCGCCCTTGATGATGTTTTTTTGGGAAAAAAAATTGAAGGACATTTTTGACTTTTTCATCTAAAAATCATATATCATTTTCATGACATATTGAACATATTTTTAAACCTCATTTTTATTTCTATTTACATATCCATTTTCATTTCCATTTATTTCTATCAAAATTAATTCCATTAGGCCGTTGAACAGGGGAGCGCTAGTGATAGGGAGCGCTAGGGGCCTGATGAGATCATGGAAGTAGCGAACCCACCGAAGCCGAGGCAGGGCTGGGTAAGATGGGGTTTTGTCCCATATGGAATTACAAATGTAGCAATCGTAGCCAAGCAAAGAAAGGCCAATAGAAACGATCTTTCTCAAATCACCTTTACGCGTATAGAACCTGGTTTTCTCAAAGGTCTTCGCAGCGTCAGCTAACAGGTTCATCTCGGTAACACTAGCGCATGAAATCAAACCCTAGAAAAAGGAGAAAACGAAAAAATTAATTTCAGCTTTACTGTTTTGCTTGGCTTGGTTTCAGAAAATCTGAATTCGCGAAAATATCGGTACAATATTTTGGCGATTTCATCTCAAAATCGCAAGGGAAACACAGGATGAGTTAGCGACATTTACCTTCAGCACGTCGAAGGCATCACGGAATGATCCGCTGGTGTTTGATTCACCGAAAGTACTGAGACTTATAGTAATATTTGAAGACCCAGTGGACGAGACAGGAGTAAGATTTGAAGTATCGGTGAAGACCATAGTGAGATTTGAAAACCCTTGTTGGTTAAGTGACATGATCATCATCTGAAGATTCGGTGCAGCCCGTCGTGAGATTTGAAAACCCTTGTCGGTCAAGTGACCTAAGGAGAGAGGGAGGCTTATAATAATATTTGAAGAGCTGGTGGAGGAGGCAGTAGTAAGATCTGAAGAATCGGTGAAGCCCATAGTGAGATTTGAAAACCTTTGTTGGTTAAGTGACATGATCATATGAAGATTCCCCGCAGTCCGTATTTCAATACTTAAGTGACCTGATAAGCGACAGAGGTAGCTGCTGACGGAGGAGGCAGGAGTAAGATCTGGTTGTTTACAGAGGTAGCTGCTGACGGAGGAGGCAGGAGTAAGATCTGGTTGTTGGTTAGGTGGCATGATCATCATCTGTCTCGGCCCTTGCACAGGCAGCATAGTCTGCTTTTGCAAGAACCTCATGATTTTGCCATCCAGCTCCAGCAGCTTCTCTCTATAATGAGACTGTGAGAGAAAATCCCATCTTAGTACTTTAGAGCAATCGGAAACAAGATTGAAACCATCTTTCAGCAATCTCGCCAACAAAATAGTTTCTCCTCCATGATTTGGCCTATTCAATCGTCTGTTTGATTCCTCAATCTCCCCGATCACAACAGACAATACAGTGAGTGTGTGTTTAATTTCCTCCAATTGGGGTTTGAACATCACAACGTTGTCCTTCACTCTACACATTACCTTTCGAAATTGGTCGAACAGAACTCCCGCAACAGCTCCCGCAACCAGCTCCAACGCCATTGTTCCTTAACCAAAGCTGCAGATCATTGAAGGGCATGTTTGATTTAGCTTTAAAAGCACATTCAGAGACACACAAAAAACTCCGTAAACATACTTACCTCGTCCAAACCACGCTGAAAAACCAACTTCTATCGAATCCAAATGGGCACAAATTCTTTGTAGGACTCAGATTTAGGAACTCACCTTCTCTGGTTCTTCTTTTAAAAATCAGACCGTGTAATGCATAGATGGGAAGATGGGAAAAGTCTAAGCAATTTCTAGGACTCTATCTTAATATTATTTTTTTTAATTTTTATTTCTAAGGCGAAGGCGAATGGAAGGTTCATGGCCTTAAAAAAAAGAAACGGGAGGCGAAGGGAAGGTGTAAAAGGTGAAAAGAAAAGAAAAGTAAAAAAAAAAAAAAAAAGCTTGACGCGTGATAGTTACTTGAGGGTTGCCAAAGCTGGGCTCACCTCCAAGATTTTTTGTTTTGTCCAACCCTTGGTGGTAATACATGGCTTCTGGCTTTTCGAATCTATTGTCATAGTTGTGCTTAATTGATAAGATATGCTGCTCAAAACTGGTCTTTATATCAGACAATACTGGTATTAATCAAAGTTGTCTTAACATATCAAGCTAATTACGAATGTGCCTCAATTCCTTTTGTATGTTTAAATATTATTAAAAAGTTTTCAACTTGAAAGTCAAACATGTACCTCAATCAAGTTTTCAATGAAAACTTGATGAGCTACAAATATAATTAAAAAATTATAGTATGGATTATTGTTTTAAAATATATGTAAACATAATCTTGAATTATTATTTAGACGTCAAGAGTAAATATTATTGTATTATTCACGTTATTTTTCAGTACCTTTTCTTGTTTTGAAGCTACACATGGAAATTTTTTGGGAAAATCCCTATAAAATACTTTTGAAATAGAGAAATATCAAATCAGTACATTGAAATCAAAAAATCCGGATCAGTCATGCGTCAGTACGGATGAACAGTGCTGGCGGCACCAAAAGACGATTTTGCCCTTCAGCCCTCATTCTCGCCACTTCAAAAATAACAACACGTGGTTCTTAATTAACAACTCTGGATTCTTGATTAACAACTCTGTATTCTTGATTAACAACTCCAATTTCATCTTTTTACTTTCACAATAACAACACCGGTCTTGTTATTAGCAACTTTGAATTCTTGATTAACAACTCCACTTTATTCTTCCACATATTCGCATCTAAAAAATATAGTATTGTTAATGTAAAATACGCAAATCTGAATTCTTGATTAACAACTCCACTTTATTCTTCCACATATTCGCATCTAAAAAATATAGTATTGTTAATGTAAAATACGGTGTTGTTAATAAAGAAAAAGGTGTTGTTATTGGCCCTGAAACTTAAATTACGAAGTTGTGAAACAAGAAATGACAATTGTTAATGTAGAATATGGTATTGTTAATAACAATACCGGTATTGTTATTGTGAAAGTAAAAAGATGAAATGGAGTTTTTAATCAAGAATACAGAGTTGTTAATAAAGAATACGGAGTTGTTAATCAAGAATCCGGAGTTGTTAATTGAGAGGGCGTGTTGTTAATAAAAAACAGAGGTGTTGTTATTAGCCTTGAAACTTAAATGAAAAAGTTGTGAAACAAGAATACGGAGTTGTTAATCAAGAATCCGGAGTTGTTAATTAAGAACCGTGTGTTGTTATTTTTGAAGTGGTGAGAATGAGGGCTGAAGGGCAAAATCGTTTTTTGGCGCCGCCCGCACTGTTCATCAGTACTGACACGTGACTGATCCGGATTTTTTGATTTTAACGTACTGATTAAGAATTTCCCTATTTCAAGGGTATTTTATAGGAATTTTCCCAAATTTTTTCCCCAACCTCTATTTTACATAAAATGGATTACTTCTAAGCTAAGGATAAAAGGAAAAAGGTGATAACAGAAAGAGGGGTGGTGTTCACCTTGATTGATTGGTTACTTTAACCAATCTAGTATATTCATTTCTTTTTCCTTCGTCACTTTTTTCTCTAGTCATTCAAAGATTAAAGATATTTGATCCTTTCGTTTTATAATTTTCTTTTTCTTTTTTCTTTGGGGATGCCTACAGATCCTGAATCCTAATTTTCAGCAGAAGAGACTCTCTCTTTATTTTCTTTTTTCCCCTCTTTTGAAGCGTAGTTGTGTTGGTTAAATAAAAAATTAGGGCCTTTTTAGATAGAACATAAATAACTGCAAAAAAGAAATAGGGACTAAAAATTTGTTAAAGGTTTTTTAAATTATCACCTTTCATTTCGAATTTAAATTTGCTCTTTTTTAAATAGAAAACGTCATATTATTTCAAAAAAAAAAAAGAAAAGAAAAAGAAAACATTATTTTAAATTTAATACTTAACTTTTGGAGAAAAGCAAATTCAAATCAACCCAACTACTTTGTGTCAACTCTTTGCTTTCATCTGTAATCTTATTTTTTGTTTAACATCTGTACTCAATAACACAATAAGATTAACCATAAATACTTGATAGAAGGGGACAAAAAATCTTTCTTCTTATTTATTTTTTATTTTTGAATTTAAGGGTCAGGCACTAACGCCCTAAAATTATCAGTAGGATCAAATTCATAACCTTCTACATATAGGAGAATTTTCATGCTACTATATTACAAGCCCATTGTCAAAAAACTTTATTCTTTATTTGACAGCAATTCAAACTAAAATGATTTCCAGCTTGGACTTCTGTGAGTTTTCCCTCCATAGTGGTCATATGCAAAATCAAGCTAAGGGAAGATCTTCCAAAGTATGCAACCGGCATGTCTGGAGTATTTCAACCTCAATTGTTGACACAAGGAAAAATAATGATGCCAATGCCAAAAGTAAATCCAAATTCAACACTGGAAAAATTCCATCAGCTCCCATCATTTGATGCAGTTGTTCTAGATGATGGTGCTGGCAAACTGCAATTCTGTGTCAATGGAGGTTCACATAAGGCTTTATTACCTTTGAAAGAATTTGCTTCAAATGACTGAATTTGAGTACCTGTTGGGATTTGCCTAATCAAATGACTATAAGAGAGGTTCAAATATGTAAGGAAGTTTAAACTTTCAAGCTTTGTTGGTATGTTGCCCCTAATAGAGTGCATAGACAAGTCTAGTGATTCAAGATGCTTCAAATTCCCTGTAGATGAAAGGATATTGCCTGAAGAAGCATTTTGGGAAAAATTAAGAGCATGAATTGCTTTCAAACTCATAATCTCTTTTGGTATTTTGCCTTTCCAAATGGTTGGATGAGAAAACCAAAGAAGTGAAGCTAGGAAGAATCTTGACCAACTTTAGTTGTCTTCCTTTATTAACAATTGTCACCGAATCTAGGTGACTTCGACAAACAAAATCAAGAGGCCTAGAAGGCTCTTGACTGAAGTCCTTGTCCAATGGAAGGGATTGCTAGATGAAGAAGCTTCTTGGATGTCACTTCTTAGCTTCCAAGAACAATTTCTAGACTGCATTGTGACACATCCTTGAAGGCAAGGATGTCAAAAACTCCCCCCTATTGATATGAATTTGTAATCTTTTATCATCAGATGATTAGTTGAGGAGAGAGCAATGTTAGTTAAGAATGATATGGCTATTAATAGAATAGTATTGGTCAAAAGCAATATTAGTTGAGCTCCTTAACTGATTTAGAGGAATTAGTGTAGAATTATAGAATTGCCCCTCATTAATACTTAAGGCAGCAGTACCCCTGACTTCCCTTAAGGTGCCTTCTCTTTAATCTCTCTCTCTATATAAGAGCTATCCCTCTCTCATTCTAAACTAGTTGTTTTACATATTGAATATATGCATATTCAGCAATTCATTGTCTCTCCTATCTCTCTCTTTCTCTTATCTCTCTCTACTCTCTTCAATTCCAATTCTCTTTACTCAATTTCTCGCCTTCTTCCTACATTCTTTACTATCAATCCTATTAAGATTATAGGGTTGATAAAAATATATGCCTTTTCAATTCCCTTTTCTTTTTTGTTTTCAAGATATCATATCGGGCAATTAGCATAATTGATGATGTTAATGCCATCTCATCGTATTTAATACCGTTAAAGTTCTTATTAAATTATAAGGACTAACATTTTAAACAGAAGAAAACTTGAGAAACCAAAATTTAGCTCAAGTCAAGAACCTCAAGGTCAGTCAATCTTCTACAATGGGAAAGAGTCTGGAATGGCAGTGAGTTTGTTTAGGAAGACATTGATAATTTTCAATTTTTGAAAATATTAGAAGGAGAAGTTCTGTAGTGGGATGGGAAGAGACTTGGGGGGTGTTAGGTATAAGGGTAGGGGAGGGAAAGTAGACGGAGGGAAAATTTTTTTAAGTTAGATTTAAAAAAATTAGAGAAGTTCTCATGTTGAGTTAAATTCATTATACTACAAAAACATTAAGTTCTTATTCAATTTTGAGTGTTTTGATTTTGCATTTCTTGCGGTTCATATGCACTTTCATCACAATCATCTGCTGCACACATACTAGCAAGTTGCCAAAAGAAAACAGAGCGTTGATTAATTACATGCAAATAAGAAATTTTTTTATAGTATGTAAACACTAAACTATGGCGGGATGGAACATTCCAATGCACATCTTGTGTCCTGTCTCATCCCTCATTTTGTCCCGGTTTGCTTCCATTCGGTCTCAGCCCACTATTAAATTACACAGTAGTATAATTTATTAAAGGGGAAAAAGACACTTAAATACTATTTAAATTTTAAAATCTCAAATCAATAATTTTTCAAAAACCTGAGTTATCCATTGCTATACTCTTTTTGTTATTTCCATTATTTTTATTATCAACAAAACCAATTTGAGATTTTAAAATTTAAGTGGTATTTAAGTATCTTTTTTCCTTTAATAAAATAGGATTACTAAAACATAAATATGATGTATTACTATTTTATTAAAAAATTTAAGAAAAGACGTTGCTTTTGAGAATAAATTCAACCAGTATCCATCCAAAATTCTTGATAACCTGACAATGAAATTAATTCATTAGTCTAACTAGCCGACCTAAATAGAGTCTAATAATAATAAAAAAAAAACACTAGAAAAAATCACTGATATTTCAAGAAATAATGTAATCATCAGAGGGTTTCATAATATTGACAGATTGCATACACATGAACTTGTTATTACATACTAATAGTTCCTTATTGTAAGTTTTTTTTTTTTTTGATGATTACATTCCTTCATTGACCTCACATTGATTTTTCCCAAAAAAAAAAAAACTAAGCTCTATATATAAGAATCCTCACCCTCTCTAGTTTGTTTTTTTTGGTTTTTGGGCATAACCCAAGATAGAATTATGATAACCTTTTGGGAAGAATCGGTGGAGGCGGCAGTGAGGGCCATAGGAAGATTTGAATTCGCTTGTTGGTTCAGTGGCATGATCACTTTATCAAATAAAAAATTTCACGTAATTAGGTAAATATGCTGTGTTCACTTCCAATTAGATGACAATTTAAATGAAAAACTTTGTATAATTACTTGAAATTTCTATGTTGTTCATTGCCAGATTTTGCAATAAGCTCGGGATCATGTTTGAGACTCCTAAAAGTGTTTATTCACGTAAATTGGGATAAAACTCCTCTCACATGCTTATCTTGTATATCACAAATCACGATTAAAAAGATGTTTTTTAAGACCCCAATCACTATTATAAACAAACACAATAATGACTGAACCAGAGGTTACTTGGGTATGATTCTGAATTTTGGAAGTTATATATATATATATATATATATATATATATTCATTTTATGTTTTTTTTTTTGATACAAAAGGAAAGCATAAAACAAAACTAAGAAATAAACACAAAACTAAGATAACTGCATAACGCTAGCCAATGTGTCAGATTTTATGTTTTCTTTATGGATAGCTTAAGTTAGTATGGATTATGTATACTTAAATCTTTAGAAATAAAATAAAATAAAAAAGCATAGCTGCCTAACTAATTCTTGATTGATAGTTGCCATTTGAATTTATTAGTCTGCTTTTGTAGATTTATTCTTAATTCTATATTTTAGATTATAACAAATCTGTTCAATCTGATATGATTTTAGATTTTGATATTTTATATATGGGAGAATTACATTTAGGTCCCAAGGAAGAAAGAAGAAGAAGAAATGGTCTGTATAGATTACAAAATGAAAAAAATGGTCCCATTAACAACTCCTTGTGACCATTTTTTTCATTTTGTAATCTATAGGGACCATTTCTTCATTTCTCTTTTTCCTTGAGACTTGAGTGTAATTCTCCTTTTATACATTTATTAATTAATAATTTTCGGTTTCATGTTCCCCTTACAAAGATCTTAACTGAGTTTATAAAGTTTTTAATTTTTTTTTTAAAAAAACAAAGTAACTTCCAAATATTTCAATAACATAACAATAGATTGTAAGTGTGAATACTATATGTATGGAAGGCAATATGAGTTAATCAACATATTAACTCGAAGGATTAGATATGCCATGAGTAAGATGTACGAGAGAATCTAGAGCATCTGAGGCAATGGATATATAGCTTACATATATAAAGGGTGTCCTTGGATGCTGATCCAGTATAAGGTATTTCTAGTATTACAAGTACTAAATCTTGAAGACGTTTTTGTCCATGCAGTCACGGCAGACGCTAAGTATGAAACAGGAAAGAGTAACGGACACACGATGGGAGGTCCATCAAGTACGAGTGGAAGATGTTGGATTTTGGATCCAAATCCTCCCTTGATAGACTGGACTATTTGATTAGGATATAAATAGCCTAATCAAATAAGAATAAAATCAACATTAATGACAAATTGGGGAATAATTCAGTAATAATTATGGGATTGTTAATTAAGGAACAAGTCACCATAATTAGGAAATTAATTGAGAATCAATTAATTTAATTACTGTCTTGGAGTACAAGAAGGAGTGCACACGTTTCCTAATTAGTGACCACCCTAACCACTGTAAATAGGAGGTGCATCTTTCAATTATTCCTCATCCCTGCTATTTAATTTTCTAGCAATCTCTTCTCTCCTACTATCTTTCTTATTCTGGTGTTCTGCTGTGCAAATCACAATTAGGTTTTAATAATCTAATAATTGTGTGGGCACTATTATGAAGCGTTGGAGTTTTGACCCGGATCCAATATAGATTCGTCGCGGTACTCTAGTTCCCTCTCTCCTTATATTTTTTTTCCCTACAGTTCAAGTTTCTCCAATTCGGGTTTGAACTTGACAACGTTGTCCTTCACTCTCCATATTCCGTTTTGAAGTTGGTCGAACAAAACTCCCAAACCAGCTCCCCAGCCATTAATTCCTTAACCAAAGCTGCAGAACGTTAAATTCGGTGTAGAACTCAGATTTAGGAACTCACCTTCTCTGTTCTTCTTTCAAAAATCAAACCGTGTGTTGCATGGATGGGAAGATGGGAAGTGTCTAAGCAATTTATAATGACGAGCCTATGTACAAAGATTAGATCATACTGCTCTAAAAGTGTCGGTAACATCTTTTTATTTTTTTTGATCGGCAAGGTAACATCTTAGCCATCCAAGAAATGTCGGCAACATCTTAGCCATCGAAGAAGTGGCGGCAACAGCTAAGAAGGCGAAGGCGAAGGGAAGGTGCGAAAGAAGAAAAGTCTAACACGTAATGGTTGCTTCAGTGTTGTCAAAAAGCTGGCGAATAAGAGTAAAGTAAAGGACCCACACGGAAAAAAAGGAAAGTTTGTCTACAAAATGGACTTGCGGTGAAACTTCCGGGAACCCAAAAAAGTGAGGGGTTTGTCTTTACTTTTTAGTTCTTGACAAAATGATCAAATATATATTTATTAATAAAAAATGCTAATCCCATAATAAAAGACTACATACATAGAGATAACATGAAGCTAATCTGTTCAATCAGGTATGAATTTATTAGTCTGATTTTGTAGACTTATTCTTAATTCTATATTTTAGGTTATAACAAATCTGTTCAATCCGGTATGATTTTAAATTTAGATATTTTATACATTTATTAATTAATAATTTTCCTTTCCATGCTCCGTTTACAAAGATCTTAACTGATTTTATATATTTTTTAAATTTTGAAAAAAATTAAAAAAATAAGTAACTTCCAAACATTTCAATAACATAACGATAGATAATAATATAGTTTTTAATCTATATTTCCTTATAATCCACACTCACGAAAAATCCTTATGTCAAGCAATTTTATCAATTATAAAGTATAAACCTATATAAAAAATATAACAAAATATAAATGTGATCGAAGAGATATATATATATATATATATATAGGGAAAATCCCCTATAACCTCTGCAGTTCTGTAAACATCACCGGTGCCTATTGAAATTTTTCAGAGAAGAACTTGTGCCTTTATTTTGCCTTTCTGTGACGGCTTTTATCTTCATTGAATTCTTGTGTTTGATCTTTTAATATGTAAAAATAAGATGAAATTCTATAGCAGAATTAATCTTCATCCATGTTCATTGTCGTTTACCTTCAACCTGTGAAATCCACCAGTGAAATTTCAAACCTGTATCATGGCGAAATTTAAACTCCCCAATCACAGGATATTTTAGAAAACTAAAAAAAAAAAAAAAAAAAAGCAAAAACCATTATCACTATAAAGATTCGAATGTGTAGGGTTTAATGTTGAACAATAAGAAATTGAAAAAGAAAAGGGAACAAGTCAGCAAACCCCACATGAATCGCAAAGCATATTCTTTCACACACACACTAGCAATATTGGAATTTCATACCCGTAAATCCATCACGGTGAAATTTTGAAACCTGTATGAGTTGTTAGTTTAATGAATATTGTATTTCTTGTGTTGATTTTGCACGATAGAAAATTTGTACAACATCAAAAATGAAGAAATATTTTTGGGTTAATATAATCTTTGGTCTCTCAAATTTATCCTCATTTTACTTTTGGTCCCTCAACAGGTAAAATGATCTAATTTTTTTTAATGATAGGGATTAATGTTTTAAATGAAATGAAATTTGAGGGACCAAAGCCTTTTATTTGAAATTTGAGGGATCAAGACTAAAATGAGTGCAAACATATAATTTTGTATGTTTATGATTTAAATTGGTTTAAATGAAAAACATCGTGACTTTTGATTTTTCTATAAAATATTGCTTCAATGTAATTTTTTCTGGCTTATCGTTGAACATATTGTGATGATGTAAACACAAAGTGAAACAGAGAAGAAACAGGGAATGACACAAGGAGTGACGTGAGACAGGAAGGACAGTGAATGACAGCTGGGGGTTGGTGACTGAGGGAGTTGTTGAGCACACCAACATTGAAATAGAGCATTTCCTTTCCTTATTTTAATAAGAGATGTATTAGTATAAATAGGTGTCATTTTTCATTGTAAAAACACATCGAGAATTTGATTAAACACATTAGAGTTTGGTTTCTATACCATTTTGGTACCAGAGCTGAGTTCTAGAGTGCCAGAGAGCGAAAGAGTGAGGAGTGGGTGAGAAAAAAAATGTGAGAAAAAGGGGGTGTTGGATTTTCACTCTCGGAGCGTTTTTTGAAAAAACCGACCTCACCATCGTGTTCAGAAGGCCGAAAAACCTAGAAATAGTCTCGGTCACAGCCGTGAAACACCTCCACGCACCTCCACGGACGTCGCCGGAAAAGTAACCGAAATTTTAGACGGTCGCCGGAGTCCAGAAGTTGAAGACGACCCAGTCAGCTGCCACGGCATCACTGTCTGACCAATCAGCGTCACGTCGTCCAATCAGCTTATGCCACGTGTCAATATAGCCACGACAGCATCACCGTCAGCATTTGCCACGCCAAACGTCCAATCAGCATTCACGTCATTAGTCAACGCAACGTGGACCAATCACTGACTGCCACGTGTCATAACCGCCACGTCATCAATCCCAGTCAGCCCAACTTTCAGAAATTGCAATTTGGCCCCTAAATTTGGTACAATTTACAATTTCTGCCTCAAAACTTTCTGAAATTACATTTGGCCCCAAATTTATGCCAAAATTACATTGTAGACCCCAAAACTTTCTGAAATTACATTTTTGGCCCCAAATTTCTGCCAAAATTACATTTCAGACCCCAAAACTTTCTGAAATTACATTTTGACCCCAGATTTTTGCCAAAATTACATTTCTATCCTTGAAAGTTAAGAAATTACCTTTCACCCCATTTGTCCATGAAATTTCCAGTTTTACCCCTTACTTGCCATAAAAACCGATCATATCCTTGTACTTTTCCATCATATACCTAACCTCACAAGAACAATTCCAAAATGCCTCCAAGCCGCAGAAACACACGTGAGATTGAGATGGACGAGATGAGACGTCGGATACAAGAACTGGAAACCACTGTACAAACGCAGCAAGCCATGCTAGAATCTCGCAGTGTATATCCAGAGGATGATTCAGATAACAATAGTTCGTCGTCCACTGACTACTGCCATCGTCCTCAACAATAGTCATTCTGCCTTAATGACATTAAGGTAGATAGACCAGAATTTGAGGGAAGGCTTCAACCAGACGAATTTGTCGATTGGCTTCAAACCGTCAAACGAGTTTTTGAATATAAAGAAATTCCTGATGAGCAGAAAGTCAAAATTGTCGCCATCAAACTAAAGAAACATGCTTCTATATGGTGGGGAAATCTCAAGAAAAGGCGTGAAAGAGAAGGAAAAAGCAAGATCCGAAAGTGGGACAAAATGCAACGTGAGCTCTCACGTAAGTTTCTTTCAGATAATTATTATCAAGATAATTTCCTTCAATTACATAATCTCCGCCAAAAGGCTATGACTGTGGAAGAATATACGAGGGAATTTGAAAAATTTATGATGAAGTGTGATATCCAAGAGAGGGAGGAGCAAACAATAGCCCGTTATATCGGAGGATTAAATACCAACATTGCTCATTCGGTACAGCTCCAACAATACTGGACTCTGGACGACGTCATTCGTCTAGCCATCCGTATTGAGAAACAGTTGCCCAAAAGGTTTCCGTTTCAACCGTCTTCCTCCACCGAAAATCCTTTTGATGAACATGAAACACACATGCATCAGCCTACACAAATGCATCAGCATAACTCTTCAAGCAAGCCTACACAAGTATATCAGTCTAACTCTTCAAGCAAGCCTCTACTAAAGGCTATCAAAGAATTTAGCTCCAAAGCACCTAAGTGCTTCAAATGCCAAGGGTTCGGTCATATCGCTTCAGAATGTCCTACCCGTAGAGTTGTTACTATTATTGAAGGGGAAACTTCTGCAGTTTTTGAAGAAGAAGAGGAGCTCATACCCGACAAAGAACCTGTCTTTGATGAACACTACTACAAAAAACATTTTTAACGTCCCTTTTTTAGGCATTTTAACGTCTGAAAACAAGGGGACGTCTATGTGAGCGACGTAGTAAAAAATGGCAATAACGTCCGTAGATAAAAGGACGTCTAAAGTCTGGACTTTAGACGTCCCCAGTTTAAATTGGGGACGTCTAAAGTGCCACTGTGGGACTTTAGACGTCCCCAGTTTAAAGTGGGGACTTCTAAAGTGGGACTTTAGAAGTCCCCAGTTTAAAGTGGGGACGTCTAAAGTGTTTTTTTTTTTAAAAAAAAATTCGTTTATATTACATAACTGGACTAAACAGTATTTAAAATCAGAAATCATATATCATCGTCAATAAAATTACAGATCTAGTATCTGAAATCCAAAATCTACACAATAATATTACAGATCTGGACTAAACAGTATTTAAAACCAGAAATCATATATCATCGTCAATAAAATTACAGATCTAGTATCTGAAATCCAAAATCTATACAATAATAACTCTAAAGCTGAAATCTCATAAACAGAAGATGATAACAATAAGATGAATCAGTTGCGAAAAACTTATCTCCTTCTATTATTAAAATTCATTTTCTCGTAATAATGAATAGAGAAGAGCAACAGGGAGAGATGTACCTCATTTTCTCAGTGGGAACGTGGCCATGAAGCATGTTTTGGAGTATCGATCTATAAACCATAACAACACGAGTTAGAAGATAAAATAGAAGGGAAATCCAAAGAAAAAAGAGAAAGAAGATAAAATAGTAAGAAACATAACAGATCTGGTGAAAAAAAGAGAGAGCAAAGAAGAAGCAAGTTTAAAAATAGTATATAAAGAAGAAGAAGCAAGAGTTAAATGCGTGGTGGTATGCATTACAGATCTGGTGAAAAGAGAGAGAGAGAGAAGAACAAACAAGTTTAAAAACAACATATAAAGAAGAAGAAGTAAAAGTTAAATGTGTGGTGGTAGTGGTTGCGTTGATGAGAAAGAAGAGTGTAGATCTATAAAACTGACAAGTAAAGACTGTCAGTACAGATTTGAATTGTTTTTTGCGTCCCCAATTTAATTTAGGGACGCCTAAAGTTGTTTAGTTAATTTTTTTTATTTTTTTTAACTTTAGACGTCCCCAATTCAAAAGGGGACGTCTAAAGTCACACTTTAGACGTCCCCAATTAAATTGGGGACGTCTAAAGTTTTTTTTTTTAATAATCAGGACTTTAGACGTCCCCAATTTAATTGGGGACGTCTAAAGTGTTTTTTTTTTTTTTGAATAATCAGGGACGCCTTAGGCGTCCCTAATGTTATCAGGGACGCCTAAAGTGGCGTCCCTTATATTATATAAGGGACGCCACTTTAGGCGTCCCTGATAACAAAGTGGCGTCCCTGATATGTAAGAGGCGTCCCTAATATATATTAGGGACGCCAAAATGCGTCCCTGATTAAAAAATAAAAATAAAAAAATTTACTTTAGACGTCCCCAATTTAATTGGGGACGTCTAAAGTTAAATTTTTTTTTAAAAAAAATTTTTTACGTCCCTTTTTTAAAAAGGGACGTCCTTTAGGGTCGTAAAAGCAATATTTTGTAGTAGTGGAAGAGCCAATTTTTGATGAAAAAGTCATTCCTCCTGATCAAGGTGAAACACTTGTGATCAGACGAAGCTTGCATACAGCCACAGTGAAATAGGAGCATTGGCTACGTCACAACATTTTTCATACTCGTTGCACTGCTCAAGGTAAAGTTTGTGACGTCATTATTGACAACGGAAGCTGTGAAAATATAGTCTCTAACTACATGGTAGAAAAGTTGCAACTACCAACTCACAACCATCCGTACCCATACAAGCTCCAATGGTTTAACAAAGGAAGTGCAGTAAAAGTGTCAAAACGATGCCTTGTTACTTTTTCTATCGGTAAAAGGTATCACGATGAAGTTTGGTGTGATGTTGTTACGATGGACGCTTGTCATCTTCTTCTGGGAAGACCTTGGTAATATGATCGACGCACTCTATATGATGGTTATACAAACACATATTCCTTCCAGAAGGATGACGTGAAGATTCAGCTCAAACCTTTGCCACCCGATAAACACATCAAAGTAAAAAATAAGTCCAAGTCATTTTTACTAAAGCATAAAGTTTCAGATCAATCTCCATTCATTGATGATGATGTTGTTGTTGACTCGAGGACGAGTCCTGTCCAACCCTAGGAGAATGAAACAGAGAAGAAACAGGCAATGACGCAAGGAGTGACGTGAGACAGAAACGACAGTGAACGACGGCTGGGGGTTGGTGACTGAGGGAGTTGTTGAGCACACCAACATTGAAATAGAGCATTTCCTTTCCTTATTTTAATAAGAGATGTATTAGTATAAATAGGTGCCATTTTTCATTGTAAAAACACATCGAGAATTTGATTAACATATTAGAGTTTGGTTTCTATACCACAAAAGTCATAGGTTCTTTTAAAGGGTATCTGAATATTGTGAGATGAAAACCCAATTAATAGGACTGGCAATATTAGATAGCAGCAAAGTCTACTATAATGAAACTCAACATTGCTGCATTATCAACTCTCCCCCTCATATTTATCGCGGCATCTTGGCTAGTGCACATTAAAAAATTGTGGAAACTAGCTTAGTTGGAGCAGATTTCAACTTACATTTATATAAATATATTTTTCTATGCCTATTATACTCGCGTGACTCATACTACTATTTAAGAATTTGTTGTATTGATTAATGTGGAATCGAAGATACAAATACACGTCTTCATGTAAACCCAAATAGTATCAACCAAAGCTACACAAAATGAACAACGCTAACCAAAGCTTTTCATTGCTCAACGGCTACAAGAATTGATATATCAGCTCAAGCTTTATTGCAATATTAATATAGAAACTTGGCAACTAGCTTTCTTTCTATCTGCTTTCACAATGACAAATCTCTCATGAAAAGTTAAAAAAGAAGAAGAAGGATGATAAGTTTCTAACTCCTAGAACAACAAACTCAGAAAAAAGTAAAAAAGAGGGAAAAACAGAGCATCATTTGTATTTGAAATAGTGTTAGGTTGGTCCCACACTGTCAATGACAGCATAGCCAACTCTTTTCCTCAAACAATTTATTAGCTTAACAGGGTCCGCACGCCCAATCACCACCAGTTTTTTGTTGTCATCTTCTTCTAACCCCACATAGTGCACACCTGCATCATTTCCCATTTGCAAATCTTCATCACATAAATTCATTATATATTACTGAACTTAATATAAGATCTTAATATAAGTTCTATTTAAGGGAGTTGGTTTTGATCCAAAATCTAAAACTTATCTCTTATATTTGTCAATCTTTTTTTAATTGGCCCATATTGATGCTCTATTAATAATAATCAAGTGAGAAAAAGATAGAGGGAATTAAGAAAAACACTTAGAGTGTTGTTAAAAAAAAAGTCATATTAACTAATTTCTCTAATTTAATCAAATTTTATAAATAAGTATTATATTAAGAACAACATGAGTATCTAGTTAATTCTTTGTTTTTTTGCCGATGATTATGTAGGTAATTCACCTCACCACAAAAACATTAAGTTCGTATTCACTTACCATTGACAGGAGACACAGCTTTGAGTGCTTTGTTTCTGCATTTCTCGCAGTTCATTTCCACCTTTATCACAATCTTTAGCAGCACATATGATCAAACGCAAATGAGTCCATTAGGAAAAGAAAACAAAGCATTGATTAACTATAAATATATGCAATAAAGAAATTACTTATAGTATGTCAATAATATACCGGAATGGGAAGGGACGGGACTTCTATTGTCGTTATGTGTCCCATCTCGACCTAAATTTTGTCCTTACATCCAGTCTCACAACTTTTCAAGTTGGACCAAATTATATGCAAGTACGAAATTTCTAATAAGATCTAATTGAATTATAAACTAAACTAGATATTATAGTAAGAATAAGGGGTGTGGTAGTATATAAAGACTATATGGGGCCGGGCGAAATGTCCAATGGTCATCCCATGGGCTACCTTCAACCCGACTGACTCATGCAAAACTCTTAATCAGGCTAGTCAAATACTAGTGCCCCAGTGGGACAACCAATTCGGGTTAGATTTTTTTGTTTAATCTCTATCTAGAGTCCTCACTTCTCTGGTTTTCCATTTTGTTTTTGGCCATAAGGCCAGATAAAATTATAATTACCTTATAGTAAGAACCGGTGGACGAGGCAGTGATGCCCACAGTAATATTTGAAGAGCCGGTGGAGGAGGAGGCAGGAGTAAGATGTGAAGAATCGGTGAAGCCCATGGTGAGATTTGAAAACCCTTGTTGGTTAAGTGACATGATCATCATCTGTCTCGTCTCTTGCACAAACAGCAAAGTCTGCTTTTGATCCCTCCCCATGTGAGCTTGCAAGTAAAGGTTATGGAACCTCAATATTTTGTTATCCAGCTCCACCAGCTTCTCTCTATAACGAGACTGTTTGAGAAAATCCCATCTTGGTACTTTAGAGCACTTGGAAACGAGCTTGGTACCATCTTCCAGCAATCTCCTCAAGATAATTGTTTCTCTTCCATGATTTGGCCTATTCAATCGTCTATTTAATTCCTCAATCTCCTCGATCACAGGATACAGTACAGTGAGTGTTTCTTCAAGTTCCTCCAATTTGGGGTTGAACATCACAACGTTGTCCTTCACTCTCCATATTTCCTTTTGAAATTGGTCGAACACAACTCCCAAAACAGCTCCCCCAACCAGCTCCAACGCCATTGTTCCTTAACCAAAGTGCAGAACGTGTGGTTGCAAACGAAAAAAAGTCTAACGCGTGATGGTTGCTTCTCCTTCACCCTCCACCGTACATTTTCCTGCATCATCGCATGATTACTCCCACATAACACTTATCCAAAGCTGCAGAACGTTAAATTCGGTGTAGGACTCAGATTTAGGAACGCACCTTCTCTGGTTCTTCTTTCAAAAATCAGACCGTGTATTGTATAGTTGGGAAGATGGGAAGAGTCTAAGCAATTTATAGGACTCTATCATATCATTATTATTTTTTTTTTTTCTAAGGCGAAGGCAAAGAGAAGGTGCAAAAGAGAAAAAGTCTAACGCGTGATGGTTGCTTGAGTGTGGTCAAACAGTTGGCGAATAAGAGTAAAGAGTAAAGGAGGTCCACACGCAAAGAGAGAGTTTAATTACAAACTGGACTTGCGGTGAAACTTCCAGGTACCCAAAGTGAGGGATTTGATTTTAGCTCTTGACAAAATGATCAAATATGTATTTATTAAAAAAATGCTAATACCACAGTAAAGGACTACATAGAGATACATGACACTCCGACAATAGCGTGCATCAAACAACAGTTTATGGAAAACCTTACAAAACCAGACGTTATATGTAACTTCAGACACAACTTCTACAGTTGCCCAAACTAACAACCGAATTAAACCTCCAAACCCGGGTAAAAGGATACAATATCTAACTTCTGCAGCAAGATAAAAAATCATACCGAACCACAAGCACAAAGTTGATGATTCTTCAACAGAACATGACCCAAGAGTTCACTTTCTGAAAAATCATCGTATTGTAATGTTGCATAGGGAAAAATTCATCAGCAAAAAAGGTGATGAAGAAGCTTATGCAATCTCAAAAGAGGAAGAATCGTAATATACCTAAATTGGGTTTAAATGAAATCAGCATAAAACCAATTTAAAGTTGGGAGTCCCATATGGATAAAGTGAACAATCGAAATATTTGGAAGTTCCACCGAACTTATAATTGATCATGATGCTGCACTGGAATCTAGGTTCTAAAACCATAACCTGTATGCAGCTACAAATGAAACATTTCAAAGGTGTCAGATGCATAGCCGATGCCATATGTAATATCCCTTTAATTTCCAATCCCTGAACATAATGAATTCACATCTGATAACTAACCCCGAAATCACATAACATAAAGAAAAAGAGAAATCAGTAACAAACAAAAAGACATTGAGTTTCCTTAGCAAAGGCTAAGAAAATCAGTTACTTAATTGTACTTCTAAATGCAGCAAGCAATGAAACTGAAAGAACTGACCAGAAAGAAGAGTTGGAAAAAGAATTATTGGCCCCAAAAGCCCGAGGACACACTGCTATTTCTTGGCCTTATTGACGTCAAAATCATATCAAGGGTTCTTAGAATGACAAGGATAACTAAAGAACAGTTTATTTGGTGCGAAGAAAAGATGAAAAAACAAGATTTAACCCAGTCCTATCCCCTTCGCTTGATAATATTGTCAATTGTAGTTTGTAAGATAAACATACAGCTGCTTAGAAACAATCATGTGTTTGCTTTTTCATATGCTATACACAATTGCAAATTGCCTGTTTTCAGAAACTAGACAGGCAAATTTGGTGTTCTGTGAACGGATCACAATGAGAAAATATTGAAGGGTTTTCTGCGTTATCCTATTTGAAATCCATAAGTATGTCAAAAATTTGTGGCAGAGGTTTCTTTCCTAGGTTGTTTTGTGTAACCCTAGGCGGTAATACATAGATTCTGGCTTTTTGAATCTATTGTCATAGTTGTGCCCTGTTTGATAAGATATGCTGCTCAAAACTGGTCTTTGTTTCAGACAATCCTGGTATTAATCAAAGTTATCTTAACATATCAAGCTAATCAAGAATGTACCTCAATTCCTTTTGTATGTTTAAAAATGATTAAAAAGTTTTGCAAATTGAA
Organism: Inga laurina; assembly: GCA_963855925.1. Taxonomy (NCBI): domain Eukaryota; kingdom Viridiplantae; phylum Streptophyta; class Magnoliopsida; order Fabales; family Fabaceae; genus Inga; species Inga laurina. The sequence goes on from OY979711.1 coordinate 16,494,816, forward strand.
AGTCAAAGATGCACCTCAAGTTTTCAATGAAAAGTTGATGAGCTACAAAATATAATTAAAAAAATTATAGTATGAATTATTGTTGTAAAATATATGTAAACATAGTCTTAAATTATTATTTAGACGTCAAGAGTAAATATTATTGTATTATTCACGTTATTTTTAAGCACCTTTTCTTGTTTTGAAGCTACCCATGGAAATTTTTCCCCAACCTCTAGTTTACATAAAGTGGATTACTTCTAATCTAATGATAAGAGGAAAAAGGTGATAACAGAGAGATGGGTGGGGTTCATATTGATGGATTGGTTACTTTAACTAATATAATTGTAAGAAAAAATATAACTAAAAGGAAATTAGGCGTACCTGAACGAATCCATATTCGGATCCGGGTCAAAGCTCCAATACTCCGCCCACACAATTATTAGACTACTAGAGCCTAATTGTGATTTGCATAGCAGATCACCAGAACCAGAAAGATGGTAGGAGAGAAGAGAATTGCTAGAAAACTCAATGGCGGGGTGAATTACAATTGAGGAGGCACACCCTATTTATAGTGGTTTATGAAGGCCACTAATTAGGAAATGTGTGCACACCTTCTTGCCTTCCAAGACAGCAATTAATTGTCTCTCAATTAATTCCCTAATTATGGTGATTTGTTCCTCTTTTAACAAATCCATAATTATTGCTGAATTATTCCCCAATCTGCATTTTATGCTGATTTTATTTTTATTTGATTAGGCTACTTATTTCCTAATCAAATAGTCCGGCCCATCAAGGGCTAACTTGGACCCAAAGTCCAACATCTCCCACTCGCACTTGATGGGCCTCCCATCGTGCGTGCGTTACTCTTTCTTGTTTCATACTTGGCGTCTGCCATGACTGCGTGGGCAAAAATGTCTTTAAGATTTGGTGCTTGTGATACTAGAAATCCCTCATATTGGATCAGCATCCAAGGACACCCTTTATATATAACCGTAAGCTATATGTTCATTGCCTCATATGCCCCAGATTCTCCCATACATATTACTCATGGCATATCTAATCCCTCTCGAGTTAATATGTTGATTAACTCAAATTGCCTTCTACGTACATAGTATCCGCACTTACTAGCTACACATAGAGCTAGTAAGGGGTCGACCACAGATACTAGTACATCTTATATATCTAAGAGTAAATCTTCCTTTTTGACTAAACATCAGTCCATCTTGACTTGGTCGCTTTCCTAGTGTTCACTCGTCTGACCGAATCGAGTGTGATCATGGAGCTTCAGCTAAAGTAGCTGTCACCAAACCAAGCTTTCATGATGCCGCCTAAGTCTTAAGGGCATCGTGGAAGTATTCTTCCTTCCTGGGACTCACACTGTAGTGAACTAGGGATCTTTCACCTACATCCCGTGTTGCAGTTTAACTCTTAAGCACATGCAATATGAATTGCATGCTACGGTGAATGGTTTGAGGCGTACGTCGATTTCTTTTCTTTTACCTTACAGACATTAGTTCCAAAATGTACTCAACATTCGAACCAGAACTATCTTTTTCACAATATCTCTTTTACAATCTCGTTTGTGAAAAAAAAGAGTTCTTTGCCTGGCTACATGTCTATATTCATGCTTCGATCCATTTTCTGTGTATATGCACACATGTAAATCTCATCTCAGTCTAACCGAGGCGACTCAAACGCAAATATTCTTCTTAACCATCTCATGGTGATCATTTGCTCATCTTACCCTCTCATGCCCCCGCAAAACATGGGAAGATGGTTGTTCGTGTGAGCGAACCAACCTTCTCTGACCTGTACGACATACAAACTTGTATACCTTATATGTATTTACTCATAACATACATACTATTTCTTTTATCTTCATATAAAAGAAGTTCACGACCTTACATTTTATTTGCGCCCCTAGATTTTCACTAACTCAATGAAAATCAAGCTATGGGCTCAATAAGGGGATCTACCAACATTCTGTCAGTAGAAGGTCATTGAACTATCGCTTTCCCTATTTGACAGCATATATCTCATAGAGATGTATCAAAAAGTATGTTTCGCCTTACTGTGATACTTAGAATCCTCATCATAAGATGTTATCGTTTGGATCCTTCTATCCACCATTCATTCCCAATCTCTCATAGGAATTACTTTAGCCATATGGCACCTTGAATGATGTTCCCTGCGTTCTATTTCCATGGATAACAAGAAAAAATACTTTGTATATTTCCTTACTCCATCACCATTTGTCTAGGTCTTGTATTGGAGTATCCTCTCAAAAAAGACAGTTGTTGTCTTGACAACTTAATCCATGGTTATTCTCATAACCCATTTCACAGCAGGACCAAAAACAACTTCCAAGTCTGACCAAAAATATTTGGTCTTATGTACACCAATGTGTACATTCTTATTACTAACTATAGTCTCACATAGAACTCTATCCACCTTTCTTATGTTGGATTCCTCATAGGACATGTAACCTCTTTAGGTTTATGCCCTTGACTTCAGGGGTGTCCATGGGTTTGCAGTTTGACATCCTAAGATGTCTAAGGATTACACTTGTACATGTCTTAGGTGGAAAAGACTGTATCTTTCTTGTGCAACTCCGTTTATCTTGTCAATAAGGATATTTGTTCAACCCATGACTTTCTCAACTCAGAATTTAAGGATTCTCTAATCCTTTATTCCTTTGACTCCCTTTACACTTGTTTCATATGTCATTTGACAAAGGATGACTTCACTAAGAATCATCACTAGACCATTTGGGACTTATGTAGTGTTCTTCGATTATTTCGAAGTTGGTGAGGCTTTCACCTTGTGAAAACCTCATATACTACCATTTGGGTGATGGTTTCTATGAAGCCCTTAAGCTGCTTCATGTAGAGTTCATCATCCAATTTTCAAAAATTCCAAATTGGAAGGTGGTCTTTATATCATCTTGATGTTTGTTGTCATAGCCAAAGTTCAGAGTTAAAAAGGCACAACGGACAACCTTCCATTGTGGTACCCTTTAGCCACTAAATGTTTTAGGTTTTATATGCCCTCAACAGATTTGAGAATTTACTTGTTCCTAATCGCCTCTTGGCTAGGTGACAAATTACCCAAACACATATTTGGCTTAAAAGGAATCCAAATCCTCCTGTATGACACTTTGCAATTCATCTTAGCAGGTCCTTCTAGTGTCTTTCAGACACTTATAGGTAGTTATCATCACCTTCTAAATGATGAAGAGAGCATTCAATCCATTAGGGAATCTATTCCTTATAGTCATTCGCTAGATGACAATTTGCTTCGAGGTAGATTTCATAGGATTCTTTTCCTATGTATGAGTGAGGTAATTCTCTCGTAACTTACCTCTTACCTCTTTCATTATGAAAATGGTCTCAATCCTCCCACTCGGATCAGTGAACTTAAGAACCCTTGGTTATTTCTTGTCACTTGTGAACCTCTTAAAGAGATTTATTGTGACTAATACTCATTTCCTGCTAAGAAATCTGGGTTTTATGAACGTTGTGTTCCACAGTTTTCTCTCAGTCACTGAACCGCCATCATTTTCACTAATGAAGACGTGTCATGTCAAATTCTCATGTCATCTCACAAAAGAGATACTTTGTATACCTTGACCCCAATCTTCCTTACTCATAGGAAGAATTATGAATATAAAGTTGATGACCCTTATGGTCTTAACGAGCTTGGCCCTGGTCTAAGGCCCATCCACGATTCATAGGGTAAGGTTGTGACTGACATAGAGGGCATTTGGTTAAGTGTGAATATAATAGCTGTAAGTCTACCTACCAACATATGGCTGATAGCCTTATTGATGCCATTATGTTCACAACCAAATCAAGGAGAGGTCTATCTCTCCATGTCAACAACTCTATTATGTTGAAGGGTTCTAGGTATTGATAGTTGCCTAACAATGCCTTTCTTGTACACAAAACTGTTTGAACTAATCACATGGGTGTCGTAAACCCTTGTTAGTTCGAAAGGTCTTATTCTTTCAGTTTACTGATTCCTGACTAGTTTAGCCATTATCTAACAGCTTCACACTTGCCAAAAATCAAGTAGACATTACTGTATTTCGAGTAAACGTCTACAACGTTAACGAAACACCAAGCTTTGTGTCTTGCCCTCACGTTCACTGGTTCACTAACGTCATATTTTGCCAATTGTAGTGGATTTTCTCAAAAATGTTTCTTTGTCTTTCTTGCCAGGTAGAATAAGTTTTCAACTAATTCATAAGGGTATTAACCCTTTAGCACACGTTGTTTAGCAAATACTCTTTTGCTAGTTTGATCATTCCCTTTGATAAAGGTGTACATGTGGCAAGAAATGGAATCTTTTATCCCTAGAAAGAAACATCAAAATCCAATGAAGGATTTGAGAATCATAGTCCCATCGATCCTTAACTAAAGAGATAGCAAAGATGTGATTTGTCAGTTGCAATTGCATGGAGTGAATCAGGGTGGTTTATCAGTACAGAGTTAACATGCAAGTTCCAATCCCTTGATTATATCTCTTTGTTGCTTTGCATTTGACATGAAGCCATATGCTTCTGTGAAACGTCCACAACTCATGTGGATTGCTACTTTTTCAACCCTGAAAGGTTTATCAATGTAGCATTTCATCTTTTGTAAAACCATTAACCTCTTCTAGATCAAGTTTACCTCATAGGTTTCTTACCCTTAGGCATGAAGGATGAATCCTCCCACTCTTTAGCTAAGTTCGTCTAACCGGTGGATCTTGAATCCTTCAGTCTTTCACATTCAAGTTCAATTTGGTGAATCACATTGTTGAAGGTTACAATATGCATATCAGAGGCAATCTTTACTTTCGTATACGCCCACTCACTGGAAGACATGGCTTACTCCCACTCACTGGGAGACATAGCTTCCTCCCACTCACTGAGAGATGTCTTATCACAACATACACTTGTTGTTTGTTAGAAAGAACTTGGCATTTAATTTGTCTCAACTTCTTAGTTTGACATCTGCCTCAAGTGTTGCCTAAACAACATGTTAGGACTTAGTACACTATGTTAAAACTTAACTTAGTTTTAACTTTATGGAAGAAGATCACTTATTTCACTATCTTTCAACACTATCCACACGGCTTGGATAAGGTTGCATTGCTCATGCCAGCATAAGTTTAAGCAATGTTGTTTTTTCTATACTTGATAGCATAAACCTTTTGTATCCTTTAGTTGCTTCAGCCTCTAAATGCTGAAGACTAGTTGGTAGAATGTCCCTGACATCTCATTCTTCTTGAATGAAAGAAATTTGAGAGTTTTTAACTCCACAGATATCTCTATTGAGCTTGTCTTCATAAGCTCAATCAAATAGACTTGGTCATAATTGGTCACTCAGACGATTATGGTATACAAATCCTATTTGTACAAATAAGACAAAGGACAATTAGATAATAAGTTCACTAGTTTCATGTTCAGGAGACAACTATGTTGACTCCCATCCCAATCATATTAGTTAGCTCATCACCCTTTTAACCACAGTCTTCATTGAACACTTTCCCCTTTGGATTTCTAGACGCATTCCAGAAAAAAAAAACTCCCACTCAATCAAAGAGCAGTTATATTAACAAGATAATAACACAATATCATCTAACTAGCATGAATGTTCAAGAAAACAATAAGAGAATATATTGAATTCAATTCTATAAACTAACAGAGAATTTAATCTTAAATTCAATGGAAAAACAAGAACATTCAAAAATTTAAGCCTCATATTGTTTTCTCTTAACAGATTCTCCTTCTCATAGGCCCTTATGACCATATTAACTCATGTAGCTTCTAGCTACAATGTCCAGCTCCTCTTTGCCATGTTTACATCTACTTACTTGGATATAATTGCAGCATACTGTTAGATCTCATGTTTTGATGATAACAAAAGAATGGTTTGAAAAGGAAATGTTTAATAATCAAGCTTGGACTAAGTAATGACAGGAATAAGCTTTACTTGAGGTAAGCATGGAAGTAGTGAAGAATGGCCAAGAGAAAATGCTGAGGAACTTGATCAGAATAACAGTTTCTAAGGCATTACTCGAGGCACTACTCGAGTAATGAGCTATAACTTGAAGTAACCAAGGAAAACTTCCAGTAACCTGCCACCATTACTCGAGGTACTACTCGAGTAACCAGGTAAAATTTTAAGGTTGCTCTCGGCCTGCTAATGTTACTCGAGGAGCTACTCGAGTAACCATGTGAAAACTTCCAGTTGCATTCAAGTTTTCCTAATGATACTCGAGGAGCTACTCAAGTACCTGTGTTTCCTAAAATGTGGACCTCTCGGCATTTTGTACCACTGCAACATTTACTCGAGTAGGTACTCGAGTAAACATGTGGCAAAACTTCCAGTTGCCATCAAGTTTCCAAAGATACTCGAGGCGTTCCTCGAGTAACTGTGTTTCTGAAAAATGATGCTCTCGGCACTTTGTACCACTGCAACATTTACTCGAGTAGGTACTCGAGTAAGACACTAAAGTCAGTGGAAACTTGAAGTAGGTACCCGAGTATGAAGAAATATTTTCAAAGTAAACTTCCAGTTGTTACCCGGGTAAGTCAAGCACCACAAGTACAGTTACTCGAGTCCGTATCCGAGTAACAAGGTAAGTGCTCTCGGCCTTGAAATCCTGCCAACATTACTGGAGTAAAGCATCGAGTAACCAAAAGTTTTTTAAAGGGATTACTCGAGTTGGTACCCGAGTAACTCATAAAGGTTTGAGTGAATTACTCGAGTATGTACCCGAGTAAATATACATTTTCAAAGGTTCAAAAGTTGATTACTCCATGCACTACCCGAGTAATCTTGTATCTATTCATTGACTTGCAGTTTATCAAAGGTTTCCCGATGATATTCGAATAAGTACTCGAGTAAACTTCATGTGATACTCGAGTAGCTACTCGAGTAAGCAAACCCAGAAATCCAGAAACCTTTCAAACGTTGATTATTTTGTTTTCTATATAATTAATCTTTCATGGTGTTAGTATACTTAGCCTATTTACAGATAAACAATGAAGAGATCTTACTAAATATGGTAAGTCAAAAGTAACACTCAAATGTCACCGACCGTTACCTACCGAAACGCATGTTTTTCAAAAACTGGAAAAGTCAATAGTGGCTGCGCACGCTCCAACGGATATGAAGAAATACGTTCCAGCAATGATTACCAACGTTTCTATATATATGGGAACATCTGAACAGAGAAGAACATAAGAACACACTTACGAACGTATCATCAAGTTCATTACTCTGTTTTCATTACATTTGTGATTCTATGCTTCAGTGATTCTTATTTACTCTGTGAGAGAGATATTTCATTAAAACTCAATATTTGTTATTGAGATAACTTAAGGTTGTGGAACCTTGAGTTGGGATTGGATTACAACTTGTAAGGGGGAGCGAGTGTTCAGACGTAGGAACTTACTTGTACTGAGGTGCCAAGAACCCACTGAATCTTGGAAGATATAGTGAAACTCTCAGAGAAGCTCTGAGGACTGGACGTAGGTCAAAGTGGTTGTGATCGAACCAGTATAACTCCCGGTGTACACTTCGGTGATATTTCTCCTTACTCTTTCATGTTTTAATTTCAACGTCAAATTTTATATTTGCAACGAAATTTTTAAGATCACCCAATTCACCCCCCCTCTTGGGTGAAACGCTTGCTCTAACACATACCTCCCACTTGATGAGATGATTCTCACATCTCTATCTGTCTTGTCCTTTGTCACAACATATGTGATAAAAGGTTAACTTTTAGAAGTCATTGCTTCAATCCAAGTGGATCAATGAGGTTAGAAGCATGGGAAGACTTATTATTATTCAATAATTATTGAATAATTTTAAGTTGCTGCAATTTTTCAGTTTTTATCTCTAAGAGTTTGAGTTAAGGTTGGATAGGATTTTATATTCAAAAACTCATTTGAATAATCGCTTACTTTTAAAGAATCTTTCAGCATTTAACCTTATGTTGCAACTGAAAAAACTCTTAAAAAAAAATAAGCCAACCTATCCCAAAAAATAATAGAACCAACATTGATTCAATTCCAACATTTTTGGGAATCTCTAAGTGCATACAAGCACCTTTTTGACTCAGAACAGATCCAAACGTGCTTCAAATATATGCAAATTATATATCAAATTGAAGCTCTCGAATTTAGGGATTTTTAGGAACCAACCACGTCTTAATTGGAAGCCCTATGCGCCGTCAAGCGCCCCTAGAAGGTTTCTGGATCCAAAAATCCTGAAAAATTGGAAAATTTCAGGGTTGGCCACTCTCGGCGGTGACGTGTGACGTACACGCGCCGCCTTGCTGCCACCTGCCGGCGACACTCGCTGGCCCAAACAACTCCACGCGCCGTCCTCTCTCTAACGATGCTTGCCATGTGTCAAACGGAGGCCCCAGTGAGCCCCACGCGCCATATGTCCCCCTTTTTTGTGGGTCAACAGTCAACGAATGACTGTTGACCAGTCAACGTTGATTGGTCAATCGTGACCCGTCACCGCTGACTTGTCTCGGTTAACGTGACCGGTCAACGGATGACGTGGCCTCCTTGACCGATGCTGACGTGTGATTGGCGTTGACGTGGTAACCACTCATTGGCGCCACGTGGCATTGGTTGACCGATGACGTGGCGTTGACTGCCACGTTATCATCTTCAACCTCCATCCGGGTCAACCTGACCCTGTTGGAGCTCCGGCGGGTCATCGCGACCCGCAAACTTCGGGAGGCCATATCTCCCTCTTTTTAGCTCTGTTTTTCGCATTCTTAGTGTCTTTGGAATCGTAGTTCAGTGAACTACAAGTCTATGGCATTTATTTGATCTGAAAACCTCAATTTCATTGATCAAATCTCGAGTGAAGTGGCGGCGGCTACTAACGACCCTTGAACTTCTTTCCTTTGTTTCTCTCTCATCCGAACTCCGTTTGACGCGTTCTAAGCATCATTTGAATCATTTCTTCGAGCTCTACACATCCATGTCCTTACTTTGGGCAAAAACACCGAGTTTCAAACACCCAATTTTTCTCGACGTTGTCGACGTGACGTAATTTGACCGGATGTGTGTCTCTGTGTTTCAAAGGCTCTTCTAACCTTTGAGGGGTCAAGTCTTTTCCATTATTAGTTCCACATAGGTTCCAAAAACTTTACTTTTAAGAAAACGAAGGAGTCAGGAGAAAAAGAAGGAAATTTGTGCCATAATATATATATATACACATGCGCATATGTATAATAATCAGAGGAGCTTCTGCGACATATATATCACGCCTAGAAAAAAATATGCAGAAGCAAAAATATATATATATATACATGTTCACGTCTTTGGTACCACATAGACACGCATATATACATATGGAGGCAGAGACAGAAACATCAAAGAAACTTGTTTATACAATTCAAAATGATATTTGCAGGTTTCCTAACAAATTTAGTTAACACATATGTTTCAAAAATCAAATGCTCTCAGCAACGTCAGATATAAAGATCATATTTTCTCATATGATTGCACAGCGGAAATACATCTCATATTGACACCCAAAAAATCATGCCCAGAATTATGATTTTGCGCGGCGGAAATAAATGGAGATATAAACAAATTATATCATACAGTTTATTCACATAGAATAATCACAGCCTCAAGGATCAAATGGCTCTGATACCAATGTAAGAAAAAATATAACTAAAAGGAGATTAGGCGCACCTGGACGAATCCATGTTCAGATTCGGGTCAAAGCTCCAATACTCCGCCTACACAATTATTAGACTACTAAAGCCTAATTGTGATTTGCACAGCAGATCACCAGAACCAGAAAGATGGTAGGAGAGAAGAGAATTGTCAGAAAAATCAATGGCGGGGTGAATTGCAGTTGAGGAGGCACACCCTATTTATAGTGGTTTATGGAGGCTACTAATTAGGAAATGTGTGCACACCTTTTTGCCCTCCAAGACAGCAATTAATTGTCTCTCAATTAATTCCCTAATTATGGTGATTTGTTCCTCTTTTAACAAATCCATAATTGTTGCTAAATTATTCCCCAATCTGCATTTTATGCTGATTTTATTCTTATTTGATTAGGCTGCTTATTTTCTAATCAAATAGTCTGACCCATCAAGGGCGGACTTGGGCCCAAAGTCCAACAATAATAGATTCATTTCTTTTTCTTTCTTGACTTTTTTCTCTAGTCGTTCAAAGATATTTGACCCTTTTATTTTATAATTTTCTTTTTTTTCTTTGGGGCTGCATACAGATCCTGAATCTTAATTTTCAGCAGAACAAGAGACCCTCTCTTTATTTTCGTTTTTTCCCCTTCTTTTGAAGCGTAGTTGTGTTAGTGAAATAAAAAAGCAGGGCCTTTTTAAATAGAACATAAAATAACTGCAAAAAAGAAATAGGAACTTAAAATTTCTTACATTTTTTTTAAAAAAATCATCTCCTTTCATTTCTAAGTTAAATTTGCTCTTTTTTAAAAAGAAAACATTATATTATTTCAACAAAAAGAAAAAGAAAACATTATATTAAAGTTAATACTTAACTTTTGGAGAAAAGCAAATTCAAATCAACGTAACTAGGTTCTGTCTTGATTAGGGGCTGTAAAAGTAACTTTTATTTTCATTTGACTTTTATGAAGTTAGAGTAAAAATAAAATAGTGTAATGTGATTTTTATTTGATTGAATTTTATAAAAAAAAAATCAATTTGATAAAATAAAGTCTAAAATTTGTTTCAATCATTAATAAGAAAGTAAATTTAGATATAAAATAATTGAAAAAGATATAAATTTTATTTAACAATTAGCTTTTTGGTTGAGGCAGCATAAAGGCTGTTTCCGTTTGACGGCGTGATAGGACCTAAAAGTAAGGTTATAATAACATTATCCCAAACATGCACCTACTTTGTGTCAACTCTTTGCTTTCATCTGTAATCTTATTTTTTGTTGAACATCTGTACTCAATAAGACAACAAGATTAACCATAAATGCTTCATAGAAAGAAGAAGGTCTATATAGCAGCATGAATAGAAAACCATGTTTCACTTCCTATTGCCTTTATTCATCTCTTCCTAGTTTCTATTTTTTCGTTTTTTTTGGGGGGGGGGGGTTTCCTTTTCTTCTTCTTATTTATTTTTTATTTTTGAATTTAAGGGTTAGGCACTAATATCCTAAGATTACAAACAGGATCAAATTCATAACCTTTTACGTATAGGAAAGCTTTCATGCCATTAGATTACATGACCATTGACAAAGGGCTTTGTTCTTTATTTGACAAAAATTCAAACTGAAAACCATGTTTCACTTCCTATTGCCTTTATTCATCTCTTCCTAGATTCTATTTTTTCGTTTTTTTGGGGTGGGGGGTGGGGTTCTTTCTTCTTATTATTTATTTTTTATTTTTGAATTTAAGGGTTAGGCACTAATATCCTAAGATTACAAACAAGATCAAATTCATAACCTTCTACGTATAGGAGAGCTTTCATGCCATTAGATTACAAGACCATTGTCAAAGGGCTTTATTCTTTATTTGACAGAAATTCAAACTAAAAAGGTTTCCAGCTTAGACTTCTGAGTTTGGTCTCCTTGGTGTTCATATACAAAATCAAGCTAAGGGAAGGTCTTCCAAAGTTGTAGTCAGCATGTTTGGAGAATTTCAACCTCCATTGTTGACACAAGGAAAAATAATGATGCCAATGCCAAAAGTAAATCCCAATTCAACACTCAAAATTCCAATCAATGGAGCTCCCATCATTTGATTCAGTTGTTTAGATGATGGTACTGGCAAATTGCAATTCTGTGTCAATGGAGGTCCACATGATTAATGCTTTATTGCCTTTGAAAGAATTTGCTTCAAATGACTGAATTTGAGTACCTATTGGGATTTGCCCAATCAAATGACTGGAAGAGAGGTTCAAAAATTTAATAAATTTAAACTTTCAAGCTTTGTTGGTATGTTGCCCCTAATAGAGTCTATAGAAAAGTCTAGTGATTCAAGATACTTCAAATTCCCTGTAGATGAAAGGATATTACCTGAAGAAGCATTTTGGGACAAATTAAGAGCATGAAGTGCTTTCAAACTCATAATCTCTTTTGGTATTTTGCCTTTCAAAATGGTTGGAAGAGAAAACCAAAGAAGAGAAGCTTGTAAGAATCTTGATCAACTTTAGTTGTCTTCCTTTGTTGACAATTGTCACCGAATCTAGGTGACTTTGACAACCAAAATCATTGGCATTGATATATGTAAATAAGCGGTTGATCACAAAAGGTGGCTCTACTACTGTTGAAGTTATTTGGATTAGCCTTTTAGAAGTACTTTTACATAAGTTAAGATAAAACTCATATCTTATACCAGTTTCATACAACATAAAATCATTTCCAAAATCTTTGTTCACAGTTGATAATGCATTAAGTTCACAACATTTACGATGTCATAGATGTCAAAAGACTTTTTCGTCTGGTGTCATCCATGCTTTCCAACTTTGCAGGAGTGCTATTAGTAGAGTTCTACCATTTAAATTATTTGATTCAAGGTTGACAATTTGAAGTTTCCCACTTTCTAATGCTATTTGAACATTCAAGAGTCCCATAAAATATGTTTGAGACAATGAGCCAAAGACTCGGGGATTGTACCACCTAAGAAAGTTTCATTGAGATCTAAAAATCTAAGGGCACAAAGGCAATTTAACAAATACGCTTTAAACAGTAAAAACAATCAAAATGCAATAAGATAAAAAATATTTAAAACAGTAAAAAAATTCTTCAGTTTTTTAAAATCGTTCTCTTGGTGTACGAGTTTCACCGTATACCATCTTAGTAGTTGGTAAATATTTTTGATCTTATAACATTTTGATAATCTTTTTTAACTGTTTAAACTATATTTGTAAAATTGCCACACAAGGTTGCAAATGTATAAGAAATTAGGCATTTCAGGTTGTTCCCAGCTAGCTTATTAACATCCTAAGAGTTTCACTCATTGTTATCAAATACTCAGGAAGGTTTCACTATACTAGGGGCCATGATATAAACAAATGTTCAATGGTTTCTTCGGCATTACAACCAAATAAGCCTAACTCAGAAGTATTTAAATAATGTTTCTTCAAAATATCACAATACAGTGAAGCACTATTCAATAATTTCTAAATAAAAAGGAGTTGTTTAAAAGGTAACTAAATTTTCTACAAGAACTAATAGAAATTATCAGTAGCAACATCATTCTTGTTCTTAAAAAGTTGAGTCACTACATCTTTGACAATATAAAAGTCAAAAGCATTGTCATTCCAAAACAGTTTATTACGAAAGTTTAAAATGGAGAAGGATCCCAAAAATAGCATTTGCTATATAGGGAGGGTATACGGTACGGATTAGTTGTGTACTCCAAGTTATTTGAGTTCCAAAAGTAAGGGATATGTAACAATGATCAACAACTAAATGAATGCTCATCAAGAATGCTTGATTTTGCCACATGGGTTACCAAAGATGGTGATTAACAAGTATAAAAGCACGACTTCCCACACAACATTTTAAGTTTTCTACAATTATGGTTGTATTTTCAGCAATTCCCTTCTAAATCCAAAATGAATTTTAAGGTTATTTGATAATAAGGGGGTGTTAAGATTTATATACTTAACCTTTAAAGTGGATGCCAAGAAGGAAGGAGTGTTAGATATTGCAATTCTGTATTGAACGCAGAAATAGATTATTTCTTTCTAGAAGATATGACGACAAGGAAGGAAGCATTTGATTAACAAATTCGGTTGGTCTGGAAAAGATTATTGCTCTTTAGAAGATAGATTTTCCCTTTAATGCTTGATTGACAACTTAGATAGATATATACACAAAAAGATTTTGATATGCCTATCATACTTGCGCAATTCATACTACTATCGTCGATTTCAATTAAGAATATGTATTGAAGAATTTTTTGTATTCTTGTGAAATCGAAAAAACAATATAAATTGTAAGCTATACAGAATGAACAATGCTAACCATGGAAGTTCATTGCTCAACAACTACAAGAATTGATAAATCAGCCCAAGCTTGTTACAATAAAGAAACTGGGCAACTGCTATGTTTCTATCTGCCATTGTTACATCTATGACAAATCTCTCCAGAAGTACTTTATGCTAAGGTTGTCAAACCTGTTTCGGCTTCTGAATCGATCGAGGTAATGGGTTAAGGGTCAATGGTTTAGCTCGAAGTTAGCTCAAGAGTCAAACCGGTGGGGAATAAAAAATTTAAAAATAATTTAAATTCTCATCATAGTATCATGCCATCCAAAATTAATTCAATATCTTAAATCACTAACAAAACAATTATATACTTATCTAATATTCTTTACAATTTCTTTGACATCTTGACATTATAATATCAATCCGCTATCCGAATGACACTATAATCAATAATCACAAAATATTCTTCTTAGCAAATTATCAAAATAGATAAATGATAACAAAATATTCCTACATATAGTCCTTTAATTACTAAACTAATCATCAATAATGCAACAGTTATCATTAACTTTGACTTATATTGCCGTTTACAATTTATGCCCCCATAAAATAAATAAATATTTTAAAAAAAACAAACAAAAACAACCGGGTCAACCAACAACTCTCCGGGTTGAGCTCAAGTTGCTATAGTTCCAGGTTAAGAACCTACCCGGACCGGTTACATGGTCGGGTCACCAATTTCTCAGCTATCTTGGCTGGTCTGGTCCAGGTTTGATGACCATGCTCTATATTGACAATGTCAGCGTATCTAAACTTTGCGTCAAACAGCAGGCAATGTTAATAGCATCTACTCCAACCCCAGTCACCACCAGCCCTCTTAGTGACAACAGAGCCACAGATTCCACACCTTCATCATTTCCCATTTGCATCTTCGTCACTTAAATTCATTATTCATTATATAGTTAATTCACTCACACCAAAATCATTAAGCTCATATTCACTTACCATAATTTGAAGCAGCAAGTTTGAGTGCTTTGGATCTGCTTTTTTGGTAGTTTTCATGCACTTTCAATACAATCTTTTGCCGCACATACAAGCAAATGCAAATGAGTCGGTTACAAAAAGAAAACAGAGCATTGATTAACTATAGGGGGAACTAAAATAAGATTCAACGGAATAGATTTAGTTATTCAATAGTTTGATAATAACTTAGGAGCATATAATGACAAACATCAATATAAGAAATGACAATAGGTTTATACTCCTGGACTCCCCTCTTATCGTTCAGACTTCTTAGTTATTAAGTCTAGTTCTTGGGACCTCATTATAATTTACCCTTAATTATATACACGTATGAAAATTTTTGATAGAATGTAAATACTCTATCAAGGTGGGACAAAACGTCCAATGGTCATCCAATGTGCCATCCTGTCACATTCCTAATGTTGTCCCATTTTGCAACCTTTCAGGGCCAGGCCGTAATAGTCCTAACATAACTTGGTTCTTGGACAATCTAGTATAAACTAGGGTTAAAGTGCAATCCACCCTCGAATTTTTCAAGTTGTCACAATTTCCACCCTAAAATAATTTTAGGCTCAATTTCCGTCTTCTTGTTTTTAAATTGGTGCAACTGGAACCCATGCCAACGAAAATGCTGGATGGCGATACATGTGAGCCCCACATATTAGTGTCAGGTGTGCCTAGAGAAATTCTTGTATGCACTGAGTAAACCATATCATTTGTGCACTCGCCAATAAAAACCCTCCAAATCACACACGGGGCCCATACTTGTTGCAGCATTTTGCCTCTCTTTTTTTCAGTTTTGCACACGCCCTCCCTCCCTCTTGGATCTTGGCCAGAAAACAAAAACACACGCACACAAATTTTATTATCTCTTCATGGAACATCCTCCACAGTCCACCCATTTCAAAGGAGGCTAAACACCATGAAACATAGAGTTTCTTATTACATAAGTTTGTGTTACTATTTATAAGTTGCATTATCAAATTTTTCAAATGAATATATAATTTTACCCTTCATTTATAATTATGTAAATTTTATTTCATATTGTATAGTAAATATTAAATAGGGATAAATTTAGAAAGTAATTAAATTTTAATGCAAAATTAATAAGGTTTAAATTTTTTTGTCTTAATAAATATATTGAAAATGACTTATAAATAAAATAAATGAGTATACTTAAACTTCATTGCTGAAATATATTGTTAGTATTTTCCCCCGATTTCTAGAACTTAAGAAAAGCCACTCTGCACATTTTGTATTGCTTCCATCCCAGTTCAGAATATATGGTTAAAATAACTAAATTACATAATTCAAAAAATTTGTTAAAATTGATTAAACACAATAAATATATAAAAAATATTCTACTAAAACATCTTTATTTATAGAGAGTATGAGTGGAGAGTATGAGTGAAAAAAACATGAGTGAGACATGTAAATAGGGACCAAACTTAGGTCAAGTAGGTGTCTGTAGCCAATCAACATCTGCCACCCATTTTAGTTGTCCCCATGAGGCCTCAACCCCTGTTAAACCCGTTAGCCTACTGAAAATTTTGAAAAGAATTGAGAGGGAGGGGGGGGAATATGAGGAAAGAGAAAACCCCCACCAATAATAAAGGTGTTGGGACCAAGGACGAAGATGATCGCTTAATCACTCATATCTGAGCTTCCTCCCTGAATCTGCTGGCCTCCTTTGTTACGGCAAGAGCTGCCGCCTCCTATGGATCAGTTACCTCCAACATGAAACGTGGTGATTTCACCAAAGAAGATGGGTTCTTATAATAAAAAAGATAAAGCAAAAAAAAAAAAAATATATATATATATATATATAACCTTATTCCTTTTTATAAGATACTTATATCATATTCTCGTAAAATAAAAAAGCATTAAATAGATAAAAAAATTTTTTCATATTTTCCCTTGTTTATGAAGGGTGCACCTTCTCTCACTTCCCTTTATTTTTATGCATATACATATATCTCTCTCGCTTTATTATTAATGAAGGGTAAAAGTGTCAAAAGCTCATTTATTACTCTACAAATAACTTATATTTTAAACAAGCTTTTTAGGTACAAGTGATTTATAAAAAGAAACAGAGCGGTATGCTTATGCTCGGAGCCATCACTTTAAGCAACAAAAATAAATAACGATCACTTTTGTATACGACAATTCATTATTTAGGGAAAATGATATAAAAAGAATTTTAACATTATCAAATCCTAAATCAAGTTTGTTATCAAGAATTAATAAGAATTAATAAGGTAATGATAGGACTTGATAATCAATTTCCAATTCATTTATAGGAAATGTTTAATTTAAGATTTGTAATTTCAAAATTTTTTTTCTGTTATTTTCCTTTATTTATATAAGTGGGGAAGCTATCATTTTTTTTTCAAAAAAAAAAATCAGTTTGGAGGTTGAAAATTAAAACATAGCTTCAGCAGCACAAATTCAAGTTCTCCGATGAGAAGAACACCCCACGTACAAAACGACAATGGAGTTTGATGATGAGCTCGTCTTTCTCGATGATGACTTTGCTTTCTCTTTCTGCAGCTCCCCCCCTCTCAGTTTTTGTTTAATTGTTTTTTTCAGAAATTTTAGTAGCTAACAGAGTTTAACAGGGGTTAAGGGCTGATATGGGCAACTAAAATAGGTGGCAGAAGCTGATTGGCTATATGAATCTAGCCGACCTTATTAACTCGATCTAAGTTTAGTCCTATAATTAGTTGGTAGTAAATGGAAAAACGCATTAAATGACAGGCAAATCCAAACTTTAACTTATATAAAAAACTACATCCCTTCACAAATTGTTAGCTTATACATTGAACTGGCGGGAGTATAATAATACTGTCTTAACTCCAATCCTTAATATAAGACCCATTTGACTAATTTGGGAAGGTTAAAAAAGTTAGATAAACTTCTTTATCATAATATGTGTTATATGTTATCTCTGAAATACTTACATGCAGGGGTGTTCAAGGTTTTCCTGAGCAATTGGGATGGAAAAATTCAGGATAAAAAATGAGACTTCCCAATTCTGAATATATACTTATTTGATTACGTAAATGTATTGAACTAATGTTGAAGAAATAAAGCACCTTGATTTGTCTTTCAAGCTTTAGGTATGTAGTTAGGCTCCTTTTGATTATGTAATGTACTAGACTCTTGAACTTTTGGTTATGCAATGTATTTGATAAGATCTATCATTGAGTGAATTTTGAGTAGGCCTGAGTAAGGAGCCCGCAACCCGATAAGCCCGCCCGCACCCGTAATAAATTTACCCATTTTGGGCCCGCCCAAAATAGGCCCGTAACTGGCGGGCAAATTACCTGCCCATTTAAGCATTAAACGGGCGGGTTATGGGTACCCCTTCGGGCTGCCCATACCCGCCTGTTTATTTTTTTTATTTATTGGTTTTATTTAATTAAACTAATGCCCAATATTAATATCACTCACTGTTTACGAGAGAGAGAGAGGGTGCTCTGTTTTCATTGCTTTGTTTGTTTC
The DNA here is from genome assembly GCA_963855925.1 of Inga laurina. NCBI lineage: Eukaryota > Viridiplantae > Streptophyta > Magnoliopsida > Fabales > Fabaceae > Inga > Inga laurina. Next base: position 16,513,281 of record OY979711.1, read on the forward strand.
ATATACATGCGACTATGCGATAGAGAGAGAGGCGGGGGGAGATACATAGAGAGATGATCGTGAGTATGTCTCAGTGTCATTTGTGCTTTCACTGCTTTGGCTAGTCAAATCATTAACCCCTCACCGACATCGTTCTTTATCTTCTTCGTAACTCACAAGTCCGAGAAGGAACAAAAAATTAGATCTGGCCAAGTTTGTTTGTTTGTTTATTTTTCAGCTTTTCTATGCTTGATTTTCTTGAGGGAAAAGTGACAATATTGAGGAATGAAAATCAATATACAATTTAGACCAAGCAATCATCATTCTCATCTTCCAGTAAAAGTTGCAGAATTTCATATATATATATATACATATATAATATATATAAGTATATAACCGATAATCTCTTCTAAGAATTCCACACACTTGATCTTATTCATCAAAAAAAATTGTCCAGAAATAAATTATGAATATATATGAACTGTAGTCTGCAGAAGTCTGTGTCACAGGAAAAAAATCTCTATATCTGGGTTTTTAAATTAAAAGGTACATTGCAGATAATTATATGAGCATTATGTGTTTGTTAAATACAAAAGTGCAGTACTGTAGGACTTAAAGTATGACAATAAATTGTTTTACACTTTACAATAGCAGGGATTTTTTTAATATCATATGCTAAATGGGCTGCCCAGTACCCGCCCAAATCTGGACGGGTATGTCCAGCCCGTTTATTACCGGGCTATCTCAGGTATTTAACGGGTATGGGCTAGCCCGTACCCATTAAGATATAAACGGGCGGGTAATGGGCTGACCTTCGGGTCAGCCCAGCCCGCCCATTACTCAGCCCTAATTTTGAGTGAGTAAACAAGATTTCATATCAAAATCATCATATTTATGTCGCAAATCAAGTGAGGAGTTAGTACAATTTTTGAATTGATACCGGATAAATTTTGGATTTCATATAGATTTTGAAGCATTGCATGCTTTGAAATTTTTCTGAAATTCCCTATCCCGATCGTGACGAGAATATTTCAGGATTGAGATCGATATTGAGAATAATTTCCCTTCCCGAGTCTTCTTTAGGATTGGGATTGGGAATGGGGTTTCCCAATTCCATCCCATACGGAGAACAACCCTGCTTATGTTTATTATTATATTATATATTAATTAATTAGTTAGATAAATTAATTTTAAAAAATTGATAAATATAAATATTTTAAAATAATTTATTTAAGATTTTAAAATTTGTCAACTGAAGAGTAATTTATCATAAGAATATTGGCCCGTTTGGTACGCAGACTTGATTTTGATGGAAATGAAAATGGATATGAATATGGATATGGATATGGAAATGGAAATTGATATGGATATGGAAATGAGGTTTAAAAGTGTGTTTGGTATGTCATGGAAATGAGATATAATTTTTGTATGAAAATACCAAAATACCCCCTTAAATTAAAAAATAAAAGAATCTTGCACAAAATCCTATCACCACGAAAAAATGAAAGCATGGAGAGGGGCAAAAATAATTTTTCTGGGTGGAATTGACAAATCCTAGCTTTTGGCATGGAAATCATTTCCATCAATCTTGATGGAATTAGCCTCCACATTTTCCAATGTACCAAACGGACCCTAAGAGATGTGGAGGAAGTTCGGATCAAATTGGGGGGGGGGTGGGGCAAGGATGGCGCGTGCCAAACTGAAAAAAGAGAGCCAAAAGGCTGCAGCAAGTATGCGCCCCACATGCGATTGTGAGTGCACAAATAATGTGGTGCTCTATCACGTGAGAATTTCTTGCCTAAATAATCTCACCTATTGCCACATAGATTCCGTCGGACCCGATTTTCTACCCTTTTCTTTTCGCGTCCGCATTACCGACTCATCAGGGCTATGGGAAAAAAAATATTCATCACCAAAACGACACAGTTTTATTTAAAAGAGATATAGAGCTGTTGATACAGAAATAATCAGGGCCATCTATGATGTATCTAATATCTTAAAATATTTTTTAAATAACATGTAGTATCCTAAAATAATTTATAGTGCTTTTAATCCATTAAAATATTTTTTCAGTTATACCCAGTGTATTAGCAGACTGATTGCAATTTTACTCTTAATACATTTTCTTAGCTTCAAAAATTACTTTAAAATATTAGATATTACTAAAAAATATTTTAGAGTGAGTGAAAATTAATAAATCAACATCCTAAATTCTGGATGCTAGTTACTACTAAGAAAAATACATTAACCGTAACAATGTAGTCAATCTCCTAAAACACAAGGTACAACTGAAAAAATATTTTAAAGGGTTAAAAGAACCAAAAAATATTTTAAAGTAGTTTTTAGAGCTGAAAAAATACATTAAGGGTAAAATTGCTGTCAGTTTAATAACACACTGGGTACAACTGAAAAAATATTTTAAAGGGTTAAAAGTAGTAAAAAAATTTTAAGATGAGAAGAGAGATTTAAAAAATATTTTAAGGTACTAGATATATCACATACGCCCTGATTATTTTTATATCAACAATTCAGATCTCACTTTTAAATCAAACTGCGTCGTCTTGATGATGATAAATTTTTTTCTTATTACCCTAATAAGCTGGGAATGCAGACGCTTTTCTTTTCCTTTCTTTTTCTTTCCTTTTTTAATTTGAATCATTATATTAAGATCTTAACGGTTTAAATTTTTCCTTTATTATAAAAATAATGATATTATTATAAAATATTATAAAAATATTATATTTTTATAAAACATTAAATCTGACAAATTGAAAAAAGGAGGAAAAAAGAAAAAGAGTAAAACCTGATCTAATTCCCTCACTCACCATTGGATCCATTGTAGCTCTTCGTCTCTCACCAAGTCACCTGCACTATCAGTCTCACTTTCACCATCAATTAAGATTTGTGATAATGTTGTAAATTTGGATTATGAACTTATAAGAATTTTTTTAATCATTAAATAGATATTAATAATATATAATTAAATATAAAATATAAAAAATGATAATAATTTAATTTACATATATTTTAAATTTAAATAATTAAAATTAAATCCATCTATATTCATAATTTATCATATTTAATAAAAATTTTTTTACAAAATTTAAATATAAAATCATTAAAAATTATCAAATTAAAAAAATTAACACAATTTTATAAATTACAGACGTAAAAAGGCTCAAACTCACGAGTTTAAAGTTTATCACTAACTCAATTTGTTTTTATAAATTAGAAACATAAAAACACAGTAAATTCAGATAATTGAATCAATTCACGAATTTGAAAACAATTCTGCCAGTCCCTCCAACCCACCCAATGTCGTCTCTTCAACCATCACTCTTCCTTCTCCCAGATCTGCCGGGGATTGCTTGGTCCTAGTATAGGTAGAAGACGGCCATTTGGCTTGCATATACTCCGCCTTCCTCCACGGCGGACAGTGCATCCCCTTCTTTTTAAGACTTTGCCTTGCTGCCTCCGATACGATCGATATGATCTGACAAAGGCGATCTGATTTTCCGAGAAAATGCAGGGCAACAACTGTAGGACGCCTCTGTACGCACCGGTCGATCGAGCTATCTCGAACTCTGATCGGAAATCGATGTCTATAAACAATCTTGTCAACACCCGTTTCCATTTCGATAATCAAAGGTAATAACGACGGAATTCAATGGGCATACAGAAAAGTACAATTATATTGATAAAAATGTTTGTTTACAATCCCAACGTCGTTCGATTACAATTCCGATATTTCTCGTCGACGGAAACGGAAAATACAGCGGAAGTCTTAATATTTACACATTTCACCAAAATATCACAAAATAGACTAATTATGACCACGATCTTTTCCTCGCATCGAGACACGTGCCGATCACTTTCCGGCGTCTACTTCTTTTCCCTTTGTCTCACTGGTACCCACTGAGGTGTTTGTTTAAAAAAATAGGGTGAGATTCCGAAGAATCCCCGTAGAGACATAATATCGTTCATAGAAAATGCGAAAAGTAAATATGACATGCGCCAAGGTATGCACAAATTAATGAACAACATAAACACATCATCGTCATCATCATGTATACATGAGTAGGGCCAAGCCCCACAATCTACACCGGTTGGACTTCTGCCAACTCCCAGTGTAAGTGCACCTCTGGCACTAACAGCCTCTCTCTAGGCAAATCATGTTATTAATAAAGTGCATTTACAAAACAATGGCATCCACACAATCACATAACTTATGGCATAGTGTATGAAGGATAATGTCCCTACCTCAGAGCTTTAACATCCCTTTTTAATGGTGTCTCGTAAAGCGTGCCGTTCCGGCGTCCGACTCGGTCCTAAAATATTAAATGTACCAGAAATAGGTCATAACCTATCCAAGTATCATTTTAGAGCTGTTGATACAGAAATAATCAGGGCCATCTATGATGTATCTAATATCTTAAAATATTTTTTAAATAACATGTAGTATCCTAAAATAATTTATAGTGCTTTTAATCCATTAAAATATTTTTTCAGTTATACCCAGTGTATTAGCAGACTGATTGCAATTTTACTCTTAATACATTTTCTTAGCTTCAAAAATTACTTTAAAATATTAGATATTACTAAAAAATATTTTAGAGTGAGTGAAAATTAATAAATCAACATCCTAAATTCTGGATGCTAGTTACTACTAAGAAAAATACATTAACCGTAACAATGTAGTCAATCTCCTAAAACACAAGGTACAACTGAAAAAATATTTTAAAGGGTTAAAAGAACCAAAAAATATTTTAAAGTAGTTTTTAGAGCTGAAAAAATACATTAAGGGTAAAATTGCTGTCAGTTTAATAACACACTGGGTACAACTGAAAAAATATTTTAAAGGGTTAAAAGTAGTAAAAAAATTTTAAGATGAGAAGAGAGATTTAAAAAATATTTTAAGGTACTAGATATATCACATACGCCCTGATTATTTTTATATCAACAATTCAGATCTCACTTTTAAATCAAACTGCGTCGTCTTGATGATGATAAATTTTTTTCTTATTACCCTAATAAGCTGGGAATGCAGATGCTTTTCTTTTCCTTTCTTTTTCTTTCCTTTTTTAATTTGAATCATTATATTAAGATCTTAACGGTTTAAATTTTTCCTTTATTATAAAAATAATGATATTATTATAAAATATTATAAAAATATTATATTTTTATAAAACATTAAATCTGACAAATTGAAAAAAGGAGGAAAAAAGAAAAAGAGTAAAACCTGATCTAATTCCCTCACTCACCATTGGATCCATTGTAGCTCTTCGTCTCTCACCAAGTCACCTGCACTATCAGTCTCACTTTCACCATCAATTAAGATTTGTGATAATGTTGTAAATTTGGATTATGAACTTATAAGAATTTTTTTAATCATTAAATAGATATTAATAATATATAATTAAATATAAAATATAAAAAATGATAATAATTTAATTTACATATATTTTAAATTTAAATAATTAAAATTAAATCCATCTATATTCATAATTTATCATATTTAATAAAAATTTTTTTACAAAATTTAAATATAAAATCATTAAAAATTATCAAATTAAAAAAATTAACACAATTTTATAAATTACAGACGTAAAAAGGCTCAAACTCACGAGTTTAAAGTTTATCACTAACTCAATTTGTTTTTATAAATTAGAAACATAAAAACACAGTAAATTCAGATAATTGAATCAATTCACGAATTTGAAAACAATTCTGCCAGTCCCTCCAACCCACCCAATGTCGTCTCTTCAACCATCACTCTTCCTTCTCCCAGATCTGCCGGGGATTGCTTGGTCCTAGTATAGGTAGAAGACGGCCATTTGGCTTGCATATACTCCGCCTTCCTCCACGGCGGACAGTGCATCCCCTTCTTTTTAAGACTTTGCCTTTCTGCCTCCGATACGATCGATATGATCTGACAAAGGCGATCTGATTTTCCGACGAAAATGCAGGGCAGCAACTGTAGGATGCCTCTGTACGCACCGGTCGATCGAGCTATCTCAAACTCTGATCGGAAATCGATGTCTATAAACAATCTTGTCAACACCCGTTTCCATTTCGATAATCAAAGGTAATAACGACGGAATTCAATGGGCATACAGAAAAGTACAATTATACTGATAAAAATGTTTGTTTACAATCCCAACGTCGTTCGATTACAATTCCGATATTTCTCGTCGACGGAAACGGAAAATACAGCGGAAGTCTTAATATTTACACATTTCACCAAAATATCACAAAATAGACTAATTATGACCACGATCTTTTCCTCGCATCGAGACACGTGCCGATCACTTTCCGGCGTCTACTTCTTTTCCCTTTGTCTCACTGGTACCCACTGAGGTGTTTGTTTAAAAAAATAGGGTGAGATTCCGAAGAATCCCCGTAGAGACATAATATCGTTCATAGAAAATGCGAAAAGTAAATATGACATGCGCCAAGGTATGCACAAATTAATGAACAACATAAACACATCATCGTCATCATCATGTATACATGAGTAGGGCCCAGCCCCACAATCTACATCGGTTGGACTTCTGCCAACTCCCAGTGTAAGTGCACCTCTGGCACTAACAGCCTCTCTCTAGGCAAATCATGTTATTAATAAAGTGCATTTACAAAACAATGGCATCCACACAATCACATAACTTATGGCATAGTGTATGAAGGATAATGTCCCTACCTCAGAGCTTTAACATCCCTTTTTAATGGTGTCTCGTAAAGCGTGCCGTTCCGGCGTCCGACTCGGTCCTAAAATATTAAATGTACCAGAAATAGGTCATAACCTATCCAAGTATCATTTTAGACTATTTCATAGTGTTTATTGTGGTTATATTAGTCTATGGTAAAAATTTACAAAAATGCCCCCGGGAACCCGGCCCGGCCCCGCTGTACCAGGCCCGATGGCACGTTTTCCCAAAATTTTGACCAAAGCTATTCTGACTTATTTTCGCCCAAGGAATCCATTCCCGGGCTCGAAATTACCAAATTCACTGTCAAATTACGAAAATACCCTTGACAGCCCCTATTTAGGGATTTCAGTGGCGTTTTCGTAAATATGCTTTTTCGGCCTCTACCGAAAAATTGCCCAACTGTAACCCCACTTATTTTTGCCCACTGAGTCCAATGGAATCATTTATTTCATGAAAATCCAACTCCTACTACCAGATCTGGTCTGGCCGAAATATTGAGAGAAAAATAGAAAAATGTAGCTTTTTGTTTTAGCCTCCAAAACTTGTACTTTTCCACTTCTAATCCTTGATCAACTCACTTAAACACTTCTTAACCATGATTTAAAGAAATTTGGGCAGCATAACCCCTTAGGATTAGCACTTTCCAAATTTACAAACTCAACAAAATAACCAAATCCAACCATAATCATCAACAACAACCACATACTAGCATGATCTTAGGATTTGTGAAGTTACCTTCTTGAGTTCTTTTCCTTTCTCTAGAGGTCCTCCTCTCTCTTTCTCTTTGAGCTCAAGATTGGCTTGCTAAACATAGTGTTTCATGGAGAAGAAGAGATTAGAGAGGATATTAAAACTTGGATCCATAAGGTCTTACCTTAAGATTTCTCCTCCTTCTCTCTAGATTTCCCAAGCTCTCCCTCTCTCTCCTTTTCTTGTTGCAAGTGATGAAAATGAAGGTAAGAGAAAGATGAAGCAAGTCTTCATAAAATATCTTGTCATCCCTCATCTTTATTCCTAACCCTTGATCTAACCAAGGGTTGAGATCTTTCCACCTTTCATGAACACTTTAATTTCCATCATGACACCTTGCTTTATGCCATACTCCTCCACTTTATGTCATACTTTGTGATCATGAGTGTACTTTGATCTTATCTCTTTATATGTTCATGACACTTGGCATTTTAATTTCATTAATCAATTTCTAACACATTTCATTTTCAATTTTCGGAATAATGCCAATTCTGGCAGATTTTCTGCCCTAACTTTGAAAAATCATAACTAACTTTGTAAACATCTTTTTGGAGTGATTCCAAAGCCTATGGAACCCTTATTGAGTCTAGTTTCAAGAAAAAATATGGAATTTTACTGTCTGGGATCATCTCATTCCCAGATTTTACATCTTTGATCGCTGCTCCAGAAATTAGTCAATTTCGCTGGGCAAACTTCAAAAATTCATATCTTTTTGTACATAGCTTCAATTAAGTCATATGACCTATCAAATTAAAGCTTAGGATGTCTACTTTCACCCTGTAAAAGTTCATAATTTTTGGTCATTATTTGGTCTTCCAAAACTATATGACAATCTCACTGCCTCGCAGGCGATTTCACTGAAAACACTATTCAACCTTAAATTTTCAATATTTAATTCTTTTGACCTTAAATATTCACCATTTCATTGAATATATATAATAATTATAATATATTCTTGGTGAATAAAATTTGGGATGTTACAAATCTCTCAGATTCTACAATGACCTCGATGTACTCATATTCACCTGAAAATCAATTGAAGTGGAAATTTTCGTTTCCGATTGAAATTTCTGAAAAGGAAAAATGTCAGAAAGAATGAGGAAGAAAAGAGTACCAGCTGGGCAAGATGGGGTTTTGTCCCATTTGGATTTACAGATGTAGAAATCATAGCCAAACAAAGAAAGGCCAACAGTAACGATCTTTCTCAAATCATCTTTACGCATATGGAACTTGTTGTTCTCAAAGATCTTCGCAGCGTCAGCTAACAGGTTCCTCTCGGCAACACTAGCGCATGGAATCAAACCCTAGAAAAAGAAGAAAAGGAAAAAATTAATTTCAGCTTTACTATTTTGCTTTGCTTGGTTTCAGAAAATCTGAATTCGCGAAAATATCGGTACAATCTAGGCTGTAGATTTTGGCGAAATCGCAAGGGAAACACAAGATGAGTTAGCGACATTTACCTTCAGCACGTCGAAGGCATCACAGAATGATCCGCTGGTGTTTGATTCACCCAAAGTACTGAGACTTATAGTAATATTTGAAGAGCCGGGGGAGGAGGCAGTAGTAAGACCTGAAGAATCGGTGAAGCCCATAGTGAGATTTGAAAACCCTTGTTGGTTAAGTGACATGATCATCATCTGTCTCGTCTCTTGCACAAACAGCAAAGTCTGCTTTTGATCCCTTCCCATGTGAGCTTGCAAGTAAAGGTTATGAAACCTCAATATTTCGTTATCCATCTCCACCAGCTTCCCTCTGTATCGACCCTGTTTGAAAATATCCCATCTTGCTGTTTTAGAGCACTTGGAAACAAGCTTAGTACCATCTTCCAGCAATCTCCTCAAGATAATAGTTTCTCTTCCATGATTTGGCCTATTCAATCGTCTGTTTAATTCCTCAATCTCCTCGATCACAGGATATAATACAGTAAGTGTTTCTTCAAGTTCCTCCAACTTGGGTTTGAACATCACAAAGTTGTCCTTCACTCTCCATATTTCCTTTTGAAGTTGGTCGAACAAAACTCCCAAAACAGCTCCCCCAACCAGCTCCAACGCCATTAATTCCTTAACCAAAGCTGCAGAACGTTAAATGCGGTGTAGGACTCAGATTTAGGAACTCATCTTCTCTGGTTCTTCTTGACTAAAACTCAGACAGTGCATTGTATAGATGGGAAGATGGGAAGAGTCTAGGCAATTTCAAGATCTCCATCTTATTATACGAGTATTTTATTTCTAAGGCGAAGGCGAAGGGAAGGCGCAAAACAAAAGAAGTCTGACCCGTCGTGGTTAACCAGCTCTCAGTTTAATTGTGCGTTATCAAACAGTGGACGAACAGGGGATGCAAGGTTTTGATACTTGAACTGGTCATCGAACCAAGTAAGAAATTTGGTTAAGGGTTAATGGATAATTTTCGAGTTAAATTGAAGCTAACATGAGATCAAACTGTGGTAAAAAATTGAAGATTTCAGAATCATATAAAATTCTAAAACAAACTGTAAAAAAAAAAATCAATTTTTTTTTTAAAAAAAAGCAAACCAGGCCAGTTTGATTCGGATTTAAAAACTTGGAGAGGATGGGAATGGAAAGATGATAATAATTTATCATTCTACCTTAATATATTTAGTTATATTTTTTATTTTTAAATTATATAAATTAATTTATATTGTATCTTATTAATATAATAATATTTTTGTTCATAAATATTATAAAAATATATTTTAAATGTGGAATAATATCATTTATCTTTAATAATATATTTTTGTTTTAAATTAATTTTATAATAATATATTTTTTTAGCTATAATAGTATTTTTATTTAGACTAAATTATACAAAACTTTCCTGAATTTTGGGGCAGTTGCATATAACCTTATTGACATTTCAGAGTTCAAATATAACACCTTGACCTTGATCTTTTTTTTTTTTTTAATTATGGACCCCGCCGTTAACTTATCGTTATCTTTTGGATGAAAATTGCAACATCAAAGAAGACACCTCATATCCTATGTGGCATCATATGTAAACTAATAATTTTATAGTAATTATAACATTTTTTTAATACAGGGTTTAATCTATCAATTTATCATTAGAAGAAACCCTAGCCTCGTTGCCTTGGTCTCATTGCCGCATGCAACACAACTCCTTTCATTTCTTAGAAAACCCTCATGCCGCTGCCGTAGATTTTCAAAGATGGCTTGATAATACCACCACGGAGTCTCAAAACAAGATGCAATCTTGACTTTGTGAAATAGAATAACAGTCAAATTATACTCAAATGAAACTGGAGTTCCCTTATTTTTCTTGAGATTTTCTGGCAACCAAAATAATTACACCCCGCAAATTAAATAATTAATAGAGTAACATTTGTGGGTCATAAATTTCCTGGCCATTAATTCCTTAACGCCAAAGAAGAGAAAAGAAAAGCATCCAAATTAAATAATTAATAGAGTAACATTTCTGGGTCATAAGCATCAAAAGTACGTCCATCCTCCAATTGCTTCTCGGCAAAAATCAATCTCTGATGGTTCAGCGGAATACCTTTAGGCCAATGCATATATGTCATGACTAGAAACCATTCACAAATAGAAAAAGAGAATCACAACAAATAAAAATGAAATATTACTCCACTTTGAGAATCTACAGCAGCCGCGTTTGGGTTTTCTGAGAATTGATAGGAGTTGTGTGATGCAGACAATAAGGGGATCAAACACAATAAGACTAGGGTTTCTTTTAATGATAAACCCCCTATAAAAAAAATGACATAATTATAATAAAATTATTAGCTTACATAGGATGCCCATATAGAATGAGATGTCTTCTATTAATCTATTTTTATGATTTCCATCTAAAAGATAACAATAAATTAACAGTAGGGGGTCTATAATAATAAAAAAAAAAGAGGTCAAGGGGGTTGGTTATATTTAAACTATGAAATGTTAAGGAGGTTATATATATGCAACTGCTCCAAAGTTCAGGGAGTTTTTTATAATTTAGCCTTTTATTTATAATAATATATTTTTATGTCAAAATTAATTTTCTAGTAATATATTTTTAATTATAAAAATACATTTTTTATTTAAATTTGAAAAAAATAATATATCTTTTGATTATAATAATATTTTTATTTTTAAAATATATTTTTATTCAAAATTATATTAACATGTCTCTTACTTATTATAATATTTTATTTATGAAAAAAATATTTTTTAATCATAATAATACTTTTTATTCATAAAAATATAATTTTCTTAAAGCTTATTTCATAATAATATTTTTAATTATAAAATATAATTTTAATTAAATTAATTTAATAATACTATATTTTTTAATTATATTAATTTTTTAATTTAAAATTATAATAGCATATGTTATAATAATTAATTTTTTTATTCATAAAAATATATTTTTTATATTAAATTTTTATTTGAATAATATATTTTTAATTATAATGATTTTTGTCTAATAATATATTCCTATGTTAAATTTATTTTATAATAAAATATTTTAATAATAATAATAATTTTTTTATTTATGATAATATTTTTTATTATGGACATTATTGAAATATCACATAAATCATAAGGATATGATAATCCAAAATTTTGGCTCTCATCCAAAACCCTCAATTTGGTATTGATAAAAAAAAAACCTCAATTTGGAGGGGAGACAAAATGAGTGTTTTAGAAGGGAGGGGAAGAATGGTTTGGGGAGGGTCTGTTGGTTCAACAGAGGGGAAGGGAGGGGAGAGGAAGGGATGTGAGGGATTTTAATATTATTTTGTTTGAAATGATAAGAGGGGAAAGACGGGGAATGATTTTAACATTGTCTTGTTTGATTTATAAGGAGAGGTGAGGGAAAATATTTTTACATAGACACATTTATCCTTATTGTATTTAAGTCGTTTTTGTAAAACTTGTAGAAAGTTTAAATCAAGTAAACATGTTGTATATTTTTTTAAAATATACATTTAAATTATATATATATATCAGTACATAAAACTTGAAATTTAACTTAAAAATAAGCAAGGAAAACGCTAATGTGGTGAAAAAGGATAATGTGGGAATACCAAAAACTTTCATGGGCAAAAAGATTACATCAAGGTAAAATATTACTCCTCCCCTCCAAATCCCTCCAATTTGGCGGGGGGAGGTTTGAAAAAGGAAGGCAAAATTTCAAAAAAATTTCTCTCTCATTGTAAAAAATTTATAGTGCCAACTAAGAGAAGGGTAGGAGAGCAAAATCACTCCCTATTCTCCTATTCTCCTCCTCTCCTCTCAGACCAAACAGGCCGAGAGGTCCCCGCAAAAAACAAAAAAGAGCCTATTAATATAAATATTAGGTGCTATATGCTACAGGCACATTTCACTGTACACTTAAGCGGATCCAATATTCTCCTAATAAAATAAGTGTCTTGGCCTGCTAAGTGCTAACTACAAGCCAACTCAGCCCTTCTTCCCAAGCCTATGAAGGAGTCTCTTTTAGCACCCTCAAGTACCGTGCTTAATTTTAAAAGTCATATTTGAAAAATCTCCAATTTCAAAAATCATCTTTATTCATGGGTCTATTTGAATTAGTGTTGAAAAAGTATGTTTATATAAGGCAAAACTCCTCTAAAATGTGATGAATAAGGCAAAAAATATCTCCATCAATGTGATGAATCAATGTTTAAATTTCCACTAAAATGATGTCAATATTTGGATACTTAGTAAAAAAAATAGAAAAAAGGTGTTGTCATACAGTGGGCGAATAAGGGTAAAGGAACTCCACGTGGTAAAACCCAAAAAAAGGAAAAAAAAAAAAAGCCTCTTCACAATTAGACTAGCGGTGAAACTTCCAAGTGCCCAAAACAGTGCGGGATTTGTTTTTTTATTTTCACAAAATAATCAAATATATTTATAAAAAAAATACTAATACCAGGTAGAAAGACTACAGAGAGTGATATGACACACTGGACAAAAGCACACATGGAAGTTCAAACAACATATGGAAAAGCTTCCAAGACTAGACATAAAAGCTTCAAACACGACAGTACATCGTCCAAACTAACAACCAAATTAAAACTTCCAACACCTTTAGGGGTAAAAGGATACAAACTTTAAGATTCATCAACAGAACATGAGAAAGTAGCTCAGTTTCTGAAAAATCACCGTAAAGTAACGCCACATAGTGAAAGATTCATCAGCAAGAACTTAACGAAGAAGCTTATTCAATCTCAAAAGAGGAAATATGGTAATATACCTAAATTGGGTTTAAATGAAATAGCCGTAAAACCAACTTAGAGTTGGGAGTCTCATGTAGATAAATTGAAACACTTGAAATATTTGAAAGTTCTATCGAAATTAAAATTGATCATGATGCTGGGCGGAGTCTGATTCTAAAACCATAACCTGTATGCAGCTACAAATGAAACATTTCAAAGATGTCATATGCATAGCCGGAAGCCTTATGTAATATCCCTTTCATTTCCAACCCTTGAGCTCAAATGAAGTCACATATGATAACTAACCCCGAAATCACATAACATAGAGAACAAGAGAAATCAGCAACAAACAAAAAGACATGGAGTTTCTATTGGAATATTTTAAAATGAAGAGATGTATTTTTGTAAAGTCATGTTCATTAATTAAGAGATTTATATAAAGAGTTGTGTAAAGAGTTATAACACTAAAAGTCACCAGGGTTATGTCTCTTCAATTTTTAGAGACACATGTGAAAGGTTATAGTTAGAGGTGTGGTGGTCACTACTTGGTGAAAAGTTGTGTTGTATTTATAAAAAAATTCTACATAATATAAATGTATAATTCTTCATATTTTTGTTCATGAATCAACAAATGAGATTCATGAATCTAAAAAATTGTTATAACTTTTAATTGAAAAGATGTTGCTTCAAGAAGCACCACTTCAAAGAGGCATCACTTCAAGATATTGAGCGTGTTTGTTTCGGCGTTCTGGGGTGTAAATCGGACTTCAACAGTGCACAATTGGACTTGAACAGTGTTTTGATCAAAAGTGAGTGTTTGTTTCAGCAATTGGATTTAAGGTAAAAAAAGTCATAAGTTGAAAAAAGTTATAAGTCTCAAAATGAAGCTTATTGGAGCTTATGTGCCTGTATGTGTATAAAAAAAATATTGATAGGAGTATTTTCATATTTTTGAGGATCAATGAGGTACTCAAAATCACTTCTAATCACAAAACTTCTTTTATAAAAAATGTTTTAAATAATTTTCTCTTTCTTTAAATAGTAATCTTCTGCTAATTAGAGAATACTTTGGGATAAGAGTTTAAGCAAGTTTTGAGTTTTGTTAATATATGACTGTAAACATGTAGAGAATAATTAATAATTAATTTTAATCAGTTTAGATTTATTATTTTATTGTTTTATGATTTTATAATCAATTTTTTTTATAAACATGTCATAAATTACTTTCTATATAGTGTTTTTACCCATTAAATCTAGTTTAAATAATTTATTTGGATTATTGGAGGTATTATTGAGATTTTAATCGGTTTATTTTGTTAGATTTTGAGCTATGTGAAAATATAAGTTAGGATTTAATATTTAAATTAGAGTTTGATATAATTTATAAGATTTAAGCTTGAGGTGCATAGTAGAAAAAACTTTTGGAGTGTACCAATTTAAATTAGAGTTTGATATAATTTTATTAAAATTGTACCATTATCAAATTTTCAAAGTTATTTTTTGAGAAAATTGTGAAAAAATCCCTCCGTATGTAGATATCTTCCTAGGTCCCATTGATAATTAAGTTGCCAATGATGACTTTTTTCATAATTATCCTTTCATTTTTTCATTTTTCATAATTTGTTCAATTCTTTTCTCTTAATTAATACAAAAGTCACTTATGTAAAAGTCAAACCAAACATCCTAACTTTTACATAAGTTACTTTAAGTTACTTATCCAATCGCTAATCCAAACACTCATCATTTTACCCCATCTAACTTTTTTCCAATCTTAAGATTCCATAAGTTTAAGTAAAAATAAGTTACTTATCCAATCGTCAAAACAAACACACCCATTACTTCATAACCTATAAATACCCAGCACCATCAGTCATTTTGACATATCAGAAGTCACGCAACAACAAGAGATCAAATTCATTGCTTTTGTACTTGAGTGGATACAAAGATGAAGTCAAATGATCACTTTGTAAAGGTCATTATTGTCTTGACTTAAGTGTTGGGAATGCAATCCATACTCAAGGGTCTTTATTGTAACCTGCAGGAATTTCGTCCATCAATCTAAATTGCACTTTATTAGATAAGAATAGGTGCAGGCGAATAAATCCTAAAGAAAAGTACTACTCGCTCCTTGAAGACATTTTGCACTTCTTTTTTCCTTCATCACTTGTTCTTGTACTCCTCAAAGATTAGTCCCTCCAACAGTTTGCTTGTGAAGCAAAGGATAAGAAATAAGTTACTTAATTGTACTTCAAAATGCAGAAAGCAGTGAAATTGAAAGAACTAACTAGAAAAAGGAGCTGGAAAGAATTATTGGCCCCAAAAGCCAGAAGACATTCAGCTATATCTTGGCCTTATTGACGACAAAATCATATCAGGAGTTCTCAGAATGACAATGATAACTAAAGAACAGTTATTTTCGTGTGAAGAAAAGATGAAAAGAATTAGATTTATCAAGCAGTTGGTTAGAGAGAGACCCCAAGTCCTATCCTCTTCCCATGCTAATATTTTCAATTTTAGTTTTTGTAAGATAAACAACTGCTTTAGAAGCATCATGTGTAGTTGCTTTTTCATGCCATACACAATTGCTAATTGCCTATTTTCAGGAACTAGACATGCAAGTTTGGGGTTCTGCGAATGAATAACAATGAGAAAATATTGAAGGGTTTCTTTATCCTATCTAAACTCCACAAGGAGTAATTCTATTATTAGTCCTTGTAATCTGCTTGGATTTTAATTTTGCTTTTTGTAGTTTTAAATTATTGATTTTGATCCCTATAGTTTCATAAAGATTTGGTTTAAGTATAGTGAGTGTTAATGGCAAAAAAAAAAAAAAAAAAGTATATTGACTGTTTCTTATATTTTTAACTAGTTTTGGTTTTGGTTTTTATATTTATATTCGTACCAAGTCTTCATGACACTATAGGGTTTAAAACTAATAGTTTGAAATTATAAGGACCAAAATCAAAATTTGTTGAAGCTGTAAGGAACAACAATAATGTTAACCGAATTTACAATTATGTCAAAATATTGTGGTAGATGTTTCTTTCCCAGGTTGTTTTATCCAACACTCCGTGGTAATACATAGCTTCTCAACTTTTGCATCTATTGTCATAGTTGTGCATAGAATTATAGAGATCAAAACTAATAATTTGAAACTACAAGGATTATGACACTATACGGTCTTTATATTTGTATTCATATCAAGTTTTTATGACACTATAGGGTCTAAAACCGACAGTTTAAAATTATAAGAGCTAAAATCAAAATTCAATAAAGCTGTAAGCACCAACAATAATATTAACTCAATTTACAGTTATGTCAACATATTGTGGCAGCGGTTTTTTTCCCAGGTTGTTTTATCCAACACTTAGTGGTAATACATAGCTTCTCACCTTTTAAATCTATTGTCATAGTTGTGCATAGAACCATAGTGATCAAAACCAATAATTGTAACTACAAAGATTAAAACCAAACTTCGATTAAGTTGTAAGAATCAAGAATGATATGAATCCAATCCATAATTATGTCAAAAAATTGTGGTAGAGGTTTCTTTCCCAAGTTGTTTTATCCAAACCTCGGTGGTAATGCATAGCTTCTAGCCTTTTAAATCTATTGTCATAGCTGTGCTCTACTTTTTAAGATATGCTGCTTAAAACTTGTCTTAGTTTCAGACAATCCTAGTATTAATCACAATTATCTTACTGTTAATATATCTATCAAACTAATCAAGAATGTGCCTCAATGTCTTTTGTATGTTTAAAAACTATTAAAAAGTTTTGGATTGGAAAGTCAAAGATTGTACGTCAAGTTTTCAATGAAAAGAAATGATGTTGAGTTACAAAAATATGATTAAAAAATTGTGTAGTATAAATTATTGCGGTAAGATTTATGTAATTAAACACACACTCTAGAGTTATTATTAGACGTAAAGAGTAATCATATTATTGTATTATTCACGTTACTTTTAGTTTTAACTACTTTATCTTATTTTGAAGCTACCCATAAAAATTTTTCCTCCAACCCCTATTTTACACAAAGTGAATTCCTTCTAATCTAATGATTAAAGGGAAAGGTCATAACAGAGAGATGGGTGGGGTTCGCATTGATTGGTTACTTTCACTAATCTAATAGATTTATGGGAAAATCCCTATAAACGACATTCGAAATAGCAAAATTTCATTTCAGTGTAGCGAAATCCAAAAACCCGAATCAGTCATGTGTCAATACGGATGAACAGTGCAGGGGGTGCCAAAAGATGATTTTGCCCTTCAGCCCTCATTCTCACCACTTTTAGAATAACAACACGAGCCTCTTAATTAACAATTCTGAATTCTTGATTAACAACTCCAATTTCATCTTTTTACTTTCACAATAACAAAACCGGTCTTGTTATTAACAACACCATATTCTACATTAACAACTCCCATTTCTTATTTCACAACTTCGTAATTTAAGTTTCAGGATCAATAGCAACACCTCTTTCTATATTAATTAACAACACCGTATTTTACATTAACAACACTATATTTTGGAGATACGAATATGTGAAAGAATAAAGCAGAATTGTTAATCAAGAATCCGGAGTTGTTAATTAAGAGGCTCGTGTTGTTATTCTGAAAGTGGTAAGAATGATCGAGTAGTTTTGCTATCAACGCTGTCAAAGTTGCTTATGTGGGTAGCTGACCGGTGAGATGATCGAGTAGTTTTGCTAACTAGGTAATGAAAATTTGTTATTTGAAAAAACTCATTTTCCTTTACTACCCCTCCTCCCTCTTTCTTGCTCTCGTCATTCTTATTGTCATTGATCAGAGAAAATAATGAAAAAGATGAATCTCGATCACTCATTACACAGAATGTGAATCAAGAATCCAGGCATATGAATGTTTGGTCTAATCTTAAAAACTGTATAGAACAAACAAATACCAATTAGTTAACCCACATTTTCCTATGCAAAGCTCTTGAATCGAACAAAACCAATTTCCCACAAGAAAATTCTAGATCCCTTGCTCAATTCCACAGAATATAGCTATGCATGCATAGGACCTAGAATTATTAGCATTGAATTGGGTGGGCTTAGGGTGGTGGTTGCCTCACTTGTTGAAAAAGGTGGCGGCAAAGTCGGCGACTGCAAAAAAGGCCCCAAAGGCAGATTGGAGTTAGAGTCACACAGAGTTGTGCTTGGATTTGTTATCAAAGGGCGTAGGCGGGGTTGGATTTGTTGTCGGTGCCAATGGCGGAGGTAGACTAGGGTTGGAACAAGGTGAAATTGGAGTTGGAGGGGTGAAGTCAGAGCCAAAGTTGGGAGTGGTAGAGGCAAAATTGGGAGCTGAGAAGGTGGAGGCAGAAAGAGAAAAGAAGGAATCGCCAGAGCAATTGATACTTTTATGGTGGGAGTGGCGGAGGAGGCCAAATCCAAGATGAGACCGAGAACGATGAGGACAGTGACAAAATAAATGAAGATCTTTGTTCATTTTCTTCATTATTTTTCTTGAAAATGAATTTTTATTTTTTAAAAACATAACCAATCTTCATTGCCTAGTCAACAAAAATACTCTGTTATCTTGGCCAGTTAGCCACCCACGTAAGCAACTTTAACACTGTTAATGTCACATCATCAAACTTAAAACCGTCAATGTCCTTTTCCAACTATAAGGGCTAACTATATCGGGTTCTTCATTTGTGGCCTTCGTCCCTTCTGTCCTCCCCATCTTTCCCTCTTTTTTGTTCAGATAATATAACAAGTGAAAAGATAAGGGACTAGGCCATAGGTGAGTTAAAAATTGAGATTGAGATTAGGCTGCATCAAGTCAAAGTTGAGGGAATGAGTCGTATCGAGCCAAAATTGAGAGGTTATGTTATAAGTATGTTAGGGTGTGTTTGGTTCAAAAGAGGTTAGGTTAAGTGAGATTTATTTAAGTCAGGTTAGATGAGGTTATAATGTTGTTTGGTTCAAACAGAGGTTAGGTTATGTTTGTTATCTTATTTGGTTTAGGAGGTTAGGTTAGGTGAGTTAATTATAAGTAGACAAAAATGCCCTTCTACATATTTTCCTTCTTTTACAATGTATTTATTACTCGAGGAGGTGGCGGCGACGGCTGGATCTACAGGACCTGAGATGACGTTGGAGGAGCATCCTGATGAAGGAGTCGACTGCAGAGTGCACGAACAAGATGAGAGAAAATGGGATTTCGGGTAGGGGAGGGAATGAAACAAAGTGACGACTTTTTACAGGGGCGGGCAGTGCTGGAATTTTAAAAAAATGTCATAAGCAATTTAGTCACAATTGAAGACAAATATTCTCTCACATAGGAAAAACCCCAATTTTGGAGGGTTCATAACCTAGGTTAGGTGAACACTAGAAGACAAAAAAACATTCAACACCTAACCTAACCTCTTTCCAACCAAACACCAATTTTTTACCTCCAACCCCACCCCAACCTAACCTAACCTAATAAAACCTCCAACCAAACAAAGCCTTAAAAATTATAGACTTAAAAGATTAATTTTCCCAAGATTGTATACAGGGAAATTTATGCATGTAAAAGTTGGAGCATTATTGGTTGGAACTCATAAAATTTGCATATGTATTGGTTTTTGATGATTACAAGATAAACAAGACATTTACAAGAACATATGTGCCATTTACAAGACAAATAAGGGCAATTAGAATAATATGTATGCCATTGAGAAGACAAGGGAATTTAAGACACATAAGGGAACTTATGAGAATACTACCATCATTTACAAGACACACTTGCGAATTTATTAGAATGCTAAGGCGATCCAGAAGAGCACTTGAGTCATTTACTGGACAAACAACATAATTTACAAGAATAATAAAGGCATTTACAAGACATATTGAGAATTTACAAGATAATAAGTGAAATAACAAGAACAATTGAACCATTTGCAAGACAAAAAAAGCATTTACAAGAACTATTTACAAGACGTGAAGGAATTTACAAAAACTCTAAGGAATTCACAGGCACACTTTAGGTCATTTACAAAACAAACAAGAAATTTTACAAAAATGCTTAAGCCTTTTGCAACACACATGATGATATGTACAAGACAAAAGGGCATTCAAAAGAACATTTGTGTTATATGCTAATTATAAAACAAATAAGTGAATATGAAATATAAATAATCCAGTTTACAAGACAAATAAGTTCATTTATATGACACATTGGGAAATTTACTAGAAGGCTAAGGGAATTCACAGGTACACTTAGATCATTTATAAGACAAACAAAAAAATTTACAAGAATATTTAAGCCATTTACAACTCACATGACGGTGTTTACAAGACAATAAGTGAAATGATAAGAACACTTGAGCCATTAATAAGACAAAAAAGGGAATTCACAAGAACAAGTGTCCTATTTACAGGACCCATGAGGGAACTTACAAGAATTAATGCTGAGGGAATCAAAGCAATGCTTAAGCCATTTATAAGACAAGCAAGATAATTTATAAGAATACTTAAGCCATTTACAGCACACATGATGGAACTTACAAGACCAAGAGGGCATTTCACAAGAACATATGTTCTATTTACAAGATAAATATGTGCATTTACAAGGCCAATAATCTCATGTATGAAAAAGCAAGACTTAAAACCTATTTGCAAGACAAATAAAATTATTTACACGATACAATGGGGAATTTACTAGAATGTTAAGGGAATTGACAGGCACACTTAGGTCATTTACATGACAAACAAAAAAAATTTACAGGAATGCTTAAGCAATTTATAACACATGAAGGTATTTACAAGACAATAAATGAAATAATAAGAACGCTTGGCCCATTGACAAGACAAAAAAAGAAATCCACTATAATACGTGCTACTTACAAGACACATATGATAATTTATAAGAACATTGACAAGATTTACAAGACACAAATAAGAATTTATAAGACGAAGATCCCTATTTGACTTATATATGATAGGTGAAAGTGAGGTGCAAGTGTCTAAGTCAGGATTCACAACTCAGATTTTGAGATATCCACAAAACCCAAATTCAAATGGAAAGATGGCGGAATGACGCTTTCGGAATGATCATCGGCCATTGTTTTGTCTACTAGCTCGTCAAGACAGTAACATTGGCGGATTGCATGGAGAGACCCAGTGGGTTTGAGTCCATCGCAAATACTCTGCTTTTTCTTTCATCAATTGGTTATTTCTTCTTTTTTTTTCCTCAAAGGGCTAAATTTATCTTTTTGCTCCACAAATTAATTTCATTTTAGCCTAAAAAGGATGTTGTGATATTTCAAATTATTATAGGGTTGTTGAAAATTATTTTGCTCCAGTAAGGGCTATTTGAAATTTTCCTAAAAGTTTAGGTGGCCTGCGTATAGTTTATAACCATTGAACAGAGCCTGAATCTGCATCTTTAAAAAAGAACACAAAGAACTTCAAAAAGGACATAGCAACTCTAAATTTGTTACAATTTTTAAAACTTATAATCTTTCATTTCTAAGTTAAATTTGCTCTATTTTTACAGTGGAACATCATTATTGGAGAAAAGCAAATTCAAACCAACTTGTACAATAATAGGAAAAGTAAGAACTTCCCTATGTTTCCTCTGTAATCTAATTTTATGTTTAACATCTGTACTCAACAAGACAATAAAGCTAACTAGAAATAATTCACATAAATAAGAGTGTCTATATTTTTTCATAAAAAGACAATTTGTTGAACAAAACGATAAAAAGATACATATTAAATCGTCAACTAATCCTAAGATAGGATCAAATAGAGGGTTCAAAGTCTAAAAACAGAAATACCTTACAACATACTAACATAACCATGAACATAACAACATCCAAAACAAACAAAACAAGGAGTGGCAACCAGTAAGCCCAATAGACCGTCAGCATTCCAAAGACCAGCGAAAGCTTGAGTCCCATCCTGAACCAGCTACAACACCAAAAGAAGAGAGTCTATGTAACAACATGAAGAGAAAACCATGTTTCGCTTCCTATTTCTTTTTTTCATCTACTCCTGTTTTTTTTTTTTTGGGGGGGGGGGGATGAGGTGTAGGAAGCTTTCTTCTTTTTCCTTTTCTCTCCACATTAAGAGGTAGGCACTAATGACTTGATATTACAAGCGGTATTAAACTCACAACCTCCCACCTCTAGGAGGGCTTTCATGCTACTAAGTTACAGGCCATGGTAGAAAGCTTTCTTCTTTATTTAACAGAAATTCAAATTAAAAAGGTTTCCATCTTAAACTTCTGTAAGTTTTCCCACCATGGTGTTCATATACAAAATCAAGCTGAGGGATGACCTTCCAAAGTATGTAGTCTGCATGTTTGGAGTATTTCAACCTCCATTGTTGACAGAATATAAGTGGAAAGATAATGATGCCAAGACCGAAAGTAAATCCCAATTCAGCACTCAAAAAATTCCAATCAATGGAGCTCCCATCATTTGATTCAGTCGTTTTAGATGATGGTGTTGGCAAACTGCAATTTTGTGTCAATGGAGGTCCACATAAGGCATTGCCTTTGAAAGAATCTGCTTCAAATGACTGAATTTGAGTACCTGTTGGGATTTGGCCAGTCAAATGATTGTAAGAGAGATTCAAAAACTCAAGGAAACTTAAACTTGCAAGCTCTGTTGGTATGTTCCCTCCAAAAGAGTTTTTTGACAAGTCTAATGACTCAAGATACTTCAAATTCCCTATAGATGAAGGGACATGGCCTGAAAAAGCATTTTGGGACAAATTAAGAGCACGAAGTGCTTTTAAGTTCATAAGCTCTTTTGGTATTGACCCTTCAAAATGGTTGGATGAGAAGTCCAAAGAAGTGAAGGCTGTAAGAATCTTAACCAACTTTAGTTGTCTTCCTTTGATGACAATTGTCACCGAATCTAGGTAACTCTGACGATGAAAATCAGTGGCATTGATATCAGACCATATCATAGAAGTTGGCATTACAGCTACAAGTTTAGCTACTTTTGGTTCAAGGTCTTTGTTCACAGTTGATAATGCACTCTTGAAGTCCTCAACATGAATGTCATAAATGTCAAAAGACAACTGGCCAAATTCTGAACCACTTTTATCTTCATCTGGTATCACCATTGCTTTCCAACTTTGCAGGAGTGCAACAGGTAGGGTACCACTTAAATTATTTGAGGCGAGGTCAACAATTTGAACCTTCTCCCACTTTGCAATGCTATTTGAACATTCAATAGTCCCATAAAATTTGTTTGACCTTAGAATCATGACTCTCAAGGTGGACACATTCCCTAAGAAACATGGAAATCTATCAGTCAATTGATTGTTTCCAAGGTTTAAGACCTGTAGTTTTTGGCAATTAGCCAAAGACTCTGGGACTGTACCACCTAAGAAATTTTCATTGACATCTAGGAATCTAAGGGCACAAGAAGTTGAAAATGTATTAGGAATTTGGCCTTTGAGGTTGTTTCCAGCTAGATTTAACACCGTAAGAGTGTCACTCATTCTTGTCAAACACACAGGAATGGATTCACTGAAGTGGTTATCAGCAAGATCAAGCACACGAGGAGCTGACATGTTACAGAGGGATTCATGGATTTTTCCATGAAAACTATTGTTTGCAAGAGAGAGAAAATTTGTGAAACGAAGATGGTTTCCAATGTCTAGAGGGCCAATAGAGCTAAATCCATTGCTTGAGTAATCCAAATAGATCACATTTTTTGGAAAAATGGGAGGGTGACCTTTGATTTGGTTGGAATGAAGATCAAGATAAAACAGATTAGAAGTAATATTCTGAAAAGGTCCTTCCATATCCGTTAGAAAATTGTTGGAAAGATTAAGAAAAAACATAACATCAAACGTCCAAATCCAATTGGGTAAAGTTCCCTGAATTTGGTTGCCGGATAAGTCAAGGTATAGCAAATTGGATTGATTTCTAAGAAAACCTGGAAACTCTTTCAATTTGCAAGAAGCCAACATGAAAAATTTCAATTTGGGGAATGTTGACAGATTGTGGGTGTTCACCAGAGTTGTATCAACCGAGAAATTGTTTTGAGCAAGACCAAGTGTTCCCAGATTTTTCAAACTTCTCATCATATCCAAATGAATAGTTCCATTGAACTTGTTTGAAGAAAGTTGGAGCAAAGTGAGCCTTCTGAGATCAAAGATAGATAAAGGAACATGCCCTTGTAAATTATTTCCACTCACATCAAGGATCTCTAATGGAGAGGAAGAAGCATTTGGAAATTCATCGAGAACACCCTCAAATCTATTGTTGGAGAGAATCAGTTCACGCACAGACGGGAGCGTAAAAAGAGACGATGGAACTCTCCCATTGAATAAATTTTCACCTAGATCAATGGTGACTAGATTTTCAAGGCCTGTGAAATGAACAGATGGAACTTCACCATTCAAGTCATTCTGACAGAGGGATAGATACGAGGGACTCTTGGACAAATTGAAAGATGGAAGAGGGCCAGTGAAATTGTTGAATGACAAGTCTAGATGAACAAGTGAGGTCAATTTGGAGAATGAACAAGGAAGTGTTCCATTAAATTTGGAACTTGATAGGTCTAATGTAGACAACTTGCTCAAATTGTGAATAGAAATTGGTAGCTTCCCTGAGAACTTTGTATGGCTAAGGTTCAAACTTTGGAGAAATCCATGATGTTGAAAGTTTGGTAAAGAACCTTGAAGATCTTGATTATCTGACACATCAAGGACTTGCAGGCTTGGCATTTGGAAGATCTGCTCAGGAAAAACTCCACTCAAGTTGCAATTTCTAAGTTGCAAGGTGGTTAAGTTGCTCAATCCCACTAAGGCCTTTGGCACTGAGCTTGCAATATTGTTGTCGTTCAGCCGAAGAACTAAGAGAGATTGAAGCTTTGCAATTGAAAAATCAATAGGGCCAAAGAGATTACAAGATGACATACTCACAATTTGAAGATTTTGCAATGCAGATAGTGCTTGGCCCCACTTCTTCCCCTGAGAAGACACCTTTACACCATCAAGATATAGCTCTTTGAGTTTTGTGAGATTCTGTAAAAGCATAGTGACATTTGGCTCCTCAAGTTTAAGAGTGTGAAGTGATGAGGCAGACAAATCAAGAAAAGTGAGCTTTGTTAGATGAGATATCTCAACTGGAATCTGACCCTCAAAGCCAGCATTTGACAGATTCAGATATCTCAAATTTTTCAACTTGTGCAGCTTTGAAAGAGCTATGGGATTATGAAACTTGTTATAAGCCAAGTTCAAATTTTGAAGAAACTGCAAGTTGGAGATGCTATTATTGTAACTGTCAAGCCCACCAGAGATGGATTCTCCACTAAGATCAAGAGCTGTAACATGTCCCTTATCACATGTTACTCCATTCCATAGGCAACAGTCATGACTTTGGTTCCAGTGAACCAATTTTTTCGACTCGGAAGAGTTGAATACGAGGTTTCTTCTCAGATGAAGCAAAGCAGATTTTTGATGGCTAAGACAATGGCTAGACACAACCAAGAAATTGATGCTATGGTTTATGAAGCAGAAGGGTAACAAGAAAATCCATATAAACCTCATTGTGTACAAATAAAAGAGACACTTCTACAAGTGATGAAAGTGAGGAAGATGAAGATGGATTTTGCCTTAGGCACGTAGTCCTTTTATATACATTGCAAATCACAATAGATTTGACTGAGTCATATGTTGATTTGTATGTTTCTTTGGAAGCCTAGACCATATTATGTTTTGAATTCCATGCTTTGAATTCCCTTAATACATCATGTTATGTTTTTGCAAATCGCCATATTTTGTTTCTTTGGAAGCCTAGACCATATTATGTTTTTATCACTTTCGGTTTCATAACGAGTGGAAGAAAAACTGAAAAACTTCGAATTCCATGCTTTGAAACTCATTGGAAAATGAAAATATATGATAGTAATGCAAAAGAACCAAAGATTACAAGTCTATGAAGTGAGTCACAAGCTTTGAATAAACACCGCCTTTTGTGTGTGTGAGGACCTGATGTGAAGTTATGTTAGTTCTTGATGACCCTTTTTGGTAGATGCTTCAAATGTACAATTCAATATTTTAAATGAAAGGAAACTCACATACTTTTACTATAATACATTAATACATCAATATTCTTATTGTGTGTCCAACTAACTAGTGTTATGTGGATGGCATTAAGTTGACTGCTATAAAAAAACATAAGGTATTTAAGCATTATATTGAAAGAGTAATTATTATTTTGACCCAACAATATTTAGATTTGGATTAGTTAATAGTAAATAGGATGAGATACTAATAATTGCACCT
The DNA here is from genome assembly GCA_963855925.1 of Inga laurina. NCBI lineage: Eukaryota > Viridiplantae > Streptophyta > Magnoliopsida > Fabales > Fabaceae > Inga > Inga laurina. The sequence goes on from OY979711.1 coordinate 16,540,174, forward strand.
CCTATCCTTAATATTAGACATATTTGGAGAATTGATCTTGATATTAAATATAAGACATAGTTCTCATATTTGTTAATTTTTTTCCTAATTTGCCCCTATTGATACTCTCAACAAAAATCAAGGAGGAGAGGGAAGCAGGGAATTAAGGAAGATGATTAGCGTATTTTAAAAAATACATGTCCTATTAACTACCTCAACTAACTTCCTTAATCTAATCAAATTAGGTAAATATGTTTCATATTAAAGATCAAAGGGAGTATATCATAACATAGTATATGCATCTCACAACACATTCTAATTGTTTTCATTAAATTTCATAAAAAAAATACATAATTAAATGTTATAATATTTTACATCCTAATATTAAAGTATATAACATTTGCGATAGCCTCGGATGTGAAATAAACATACACCAGTCTGTTCTAAAATTTTTAATCTCACAAAAAATAGGATTAGTTTTCATAGGAAAAGTTCATTTTAGTCCTACCGTGTGATAATCGAATTCATTTTAGTTTTACCTTTATTACTTGAATTAGCTAAAAATATATTGAACATATAGTAACTCATTTATATTTACAAGCAGAGAGGTAAGTGTACTTAGCCCCCTAAACTATTTTTTAAAATACATCCACCTTAAAGTGTTTAGTGGTGTAACTTTGCCCCTGACATATAAAAAAGGGTTATGATGCAAACATACTTATGAATTTTGACTAAAAGTGCATCTAACACAGAAAGCTTTTTGGAGATGCAAAAATACATATTAACATGAGAGTAAAAATGTCATGATCATTAAATATAACTTAACGTCATTATTTTTTATAGTGGGACATGTACTATTTTTGCATATCCATATGTAACAGTGTTATGTTATATTTAACAGTCATAACATTTTTCTCTAATTTTAAATATTTATGGGCATGTTTGCACCTCCGAAAGATATATGATGTTAGACGCACTTTTGGTAAAAGCTCATAAGTATTTATGCATGTTAACACTATTAACAAAATGGAGCAAATCCGCCCCCAAACTAACACACCTTGAACGCTTGTGTGTTTGGTATTGCTTATTGGGGGTCAATAAGCACTTATTACGTAAGTCGAGGTAAAACTTCTCTCACATACTTACCTCGTATACCGTAAATCACGATTTATAAGTATTTATTACCCAAAAATAAGCAATCCCAAACAAGCATAAAGCTGGCTCTATCAGATCTCTGACCTACGCACATAACCAAACGCAGTTTTTCATTATTGTTTTCTAAGCTGTTTGCATTAGTATCAGAAAAACATATTAAGACAAAACTCCTCTTCTCATGTACTTACCTCATATATTATAAATCGAGTTAGAAAAATAGCTTCCCCCACGAATCCAAAATGGCATGAAATCGTTTGTTGGTGATGAAAATCAGCAAAATCCACTTAAAAAATCCTAGACTTAGAATGTGGATTCGGTAAACAAAAGTAAGAAAATTTCAGAGCAATGAAACTAGTTTACTGAATTCTTCATCCAATTATGACCGGTCATATTCAAATCGGAAAACTATACAAAAACATCACTTTTCAAGCCAGTAACAGCATATAGAATTTACCAAAGGCCTACGAGGTTAAACCCACTTGTCTGAATGCCATAACAGAGGAACACCATAGATCCCAACCCAAAACCCAGCTCAAAAAGCAAATACAGAAGTCCAGGTTCAGAGGACTCACCTGGGGAAGAAGGATGGGATGATTGGTGGTTGGACGGAGTCAGCTGAGAGGGATACAACGGACGTTAGGACTGTTAGATTAGGGTAAGTGCCCGTTTGTTTTAACTTTTAAAATGAACTAAGTATATGAGAAGTGTATTATCTTGACTTACAAAAAAATACTTAAAAAAAATGCTTTTCTGGGTTTCCCAAACAATCACTAAGATTGCTTCATTTTTAGTATGGTTAAGGTGCAATTTTTTGAACAAAGTTTTTTATGAGGAGTGTCTAGCATAAATAAGTTTTGTATGGGGCAAAAATACTAATAAACAATTTAAAAGGATGTAAATTCACTAAAACCATTAAATTTCACCAAACAGCCGTCAAATTATAATAGAAGAAAACCATAATGGCGTTTGATAAAAATTAATGGTTACGATGAATTTGCACCATTTTAAATTGTTTATTTATATTTTTACTCTTTCCAAAACTTATTTGTGCCGAACGCCTCTTAGGAAAAATTTTGTTAGTAAACTTGCACCTTAATCCTTTTTGGCATTACCTATCGTCTTTAATAAAAGAGCTAGTTGACTAATTTGCTAATTTTAATAAAACTAAATAAATTACTTATCAAAATAACCTGCTTTTGATAGTTGCTCATATTTAAAGTTTTTGGAACATGTTTCTCCTCTAGTTTCTGACCATATTTGTTTGTAGGAGTTTGCTTCATGACATTTTCCTATTGAACTCATATTTTAAACATTTAATATTTTATTTTATAATATAATTACTTTTCATTTTCCTTATAAAAAGGTATAGCATAAATAGGGTAGAACCATATGCATCTAGAATTTCTTCCGTATTAGAGAAGTTATAGTGTGGAAACAATAATGTACCTACTTAATTCAAAATTTGAATTCTTTTACAATAATATGTAATTTCACAGAAAATAGTTATGTCACTTTAAAGGGAAACGGAAGACTTGTTCTAATATATAGAAAGGAGAAAGGAAACCGTATAGAATTGTGAAGTTAGGCGGGTCTCTAACTCTCTATTGAATGAAGCGATGACCCAAAATTGACGGGGAGGGAATGAGAAGTTTCCACAAAGCACAAATTACTTCATTAGTTGCCTTATTTCATTTTTTTTTATTACAGATTCTAAGCTCCTATTATACTTCACCAACAAAGTCAATCAAAATTGTTTTCTTTACAAATTTGTCTTCTTTATTTGATTCCGTCTCAAAATAACTTTTGAATGTTGATTTCTAAATTAGTTAAATCAGCATGCGCTATCCGTACATTGTACGGGTAGCGTGTTCTTTTTGACATCATTTTTTTTATTTGATATTTTGAATTTCTCTTTTTTATTTCATTCCAGTTCAAAATAAATTTTGAATGTTGATTTTTAAATTAGTCAAACGAGCATGTGCAGGGGTAGGTTACTCTTTTAGACATCATTTTTTTTATTTGATACATTGAATTTGTCTTCTTTATTTCATTCCGTTTCAAAATAACTTTTGAATGTTGATTTTTAAATTAGTCAAACGAGCGTGTGTATCCGTGCAACTCTTTTTGACATCATTTTTTTTATTTGATATTTTGAAAATCATATTATTTTTTATATGCAAAAAATTTAATATAATAAAATATTATTTAAATCATAAATAACTGCACAATCAATTTTTCTGCATACAATTTTTAAATTGATACATTTAGTATGATGATGGATCACGATTTCTAAATATCTTTTTGTATTATAAACAATAGTATCATGCGAGGAGCTTGTAAATCAGAAGACCTTTTTTTTTAAATCATCTGATATAACTTTAAGAATTAATGGTACCACTCAATAAGATGATGAATCAAAATTTATAGATACCTCACTGTGCAAAACATTTTTATTCTGCTCTTGCACCCACACTCACTTTCATTGACAACAATTATCAAACCTACAAAAGTAGAAACTATATAACTTGAAAGCAAACAGGAACTTTCTAAGTAATTAATAGGCAATTTCCTTTGAAACGAAACACAAAAACCGCCAACAAATCCTACAGAATACTACAGAAGGAAAGCCTATTTTTTATAGTAACCTCTGACTAAGGTTCAAACAAATAGGTTAGAATGACATGTTTTTTAATCAGAATGACTTATCAAATGCTTAAAACAAATTCACCGGAATAAAATAATGGCTTATTTCAATAGATACCCTACTCTGACCCTTTTTTTCTTTCGAGCTTCTCAACATCTTTTCTTTGATGATCTGATTTAGTCATTACAATTTGCCTCGTCTTATTCATAGAACTAATATGATAAAACAGAGCATAACCTCGTTTTATTCACACAATTGATCTTATGAACACATAAACCATAACCAAGTAGTGCATGCATGAAGAGTTTCATTCATAACAACAGAGTAACATCTACCAACTAAAAATATAGCCAAATTGTATTCAGTTTGAATGAGAGCCTGCCACTAATAGAGTGCCATTTAACTATATTCAATCTGATGAGGATGATGACATGGACCATTTGCTTTATAAATTCCCCCTAGTGACATCTTGTTGACAGATCATTGGACCAAATTCAGCATTGCAAACTGCAAAGTTTATTTTCCTCGCCTTTTGAGGACTTCACCTTTTGAGGAAAGGATGATAACCAATATTCAAGGCATCACCAAAGCCATCATGTCACTTTGATTCATGCAAATGGCATTGTGTAAGAATTGGGTTTTGAAAGCTGTCAAAAGATACACCAAAACATAACCAAATGAGCCAAATACCACTGTCAAATATAGACAAAAATGAAAGATCTATCTACAATATATTAATGCAAACCATCAAACACTTAAAAGTTCTAGTATAATGCACACATTCCATTTCAAATATTTTGCTGATGAGCTTTTTGCACTTAAATACAAAGGAAGTGAATTAGTCTCGCCCGCAGGATAGACAAACCTTGGTTTCTTAAGTATTGACCAGAAATCTGGTTTCATAAGTCTAAACAACAAAAGAATACTCACATAAACAGAAACATATAGCATTCGATTACTTTATATTCAGGAATGGAAATAGTCCAAACTTCCAGATTATCAACTGCAAGATATCTAATAACATTAATTAGTGCCCATACACAATCTTCAGTAGTTCCATGTCTTCAACAGTTCTACCATGTAATCAACATATAGTGTTTATAGTTGCAAGTATAGTTAAATCTAGATTCAACATGATAAAAATGAATCACCATAGAGAAAAATAAGCCCCCCAAAGAAAGCCTAAATGTAAATAACAACTCTAATTGCACAATTACATTTGTATTCTCTAATGGAATATCCACCGCAGAATCATGTTATTTACCAAATCAGATGCCATTGGAGGAACACGTAACATTGATCAAGGGGCACCAGCACCATTCTGCAAACATCTTCCTTGGACTGTCTGCTTCTCCCTTCTTTCTTTGTTGTGCAAACTTGTCAGATCGTCGGACTGTATGTGCCCAGCTCACTATGTGACTTTTATCTGCCATTTAAATGGATAGGAAGTCAGATCCTCAGACTGTCTGTGCCTAGCTCTCTCTATGACTTTTATCTGCTCATTTAATTGGATAGGAAATTTACACAAAAGAAGTATATTACTTTTCTTATTGACAAAAGGCACCAGCTCCTTGTAATAAACTTACAATGCACTTGTTTGACCATCAAAATGGGTCTTCTCTTTGAAATACGTGTATGCCTATCAAATATATTAATTGACATCGATTTCCAATATCCTCAAGATCTACAAAATACTTGTACTTGTCATGGCCTGTTGTATGCCTACTAAATATTTTACGTGTATGATTTAAAAAGTTACTCGATCTTGTTGAATCAACAAATCCACATATGCCTATAAATTAATTACTCTCACAAACTAGCAGACTGCACAGTGCCAGAAAAATTTATACTCCTTTAGCCTGCATCGGAGATGAATATTTAGTTCAGATCATTCTATTTATAACCTTAGAATCAGCTAAAACGAAAAGCTTCATATAAATTTTCTGATTTTATCTCTTCTTTCTCTTGGCTTGTATATATATATATATATATATATCTTCTCAAATGTCTAATTTCCAATTAAAAGTTAAAAGTTATGTTTTGGTCTAGGATAACTATTATGATAGCCACAGTATAAATTTCAAGTTTTTTTGTTTATTATATCAGGTATAATCATTTGCTAAGGAATGTCCTCCTCAATTGATACTTCCAAATGGAGAGATATATAAGACAAATGGTTTTATATCACCAGTTAATCTTCACAACTTTAAAATTGCATCACCCATTCTTTGTGTTTTCCCCTCATGAAATTGCCAAATTGCATAACATTGAAGGTTCCAATCTGAAATATTGTAGATATGGGGAGGTGTTATTTTTCCCATGTTTAAAGAGCCCTTTTCAGAAGCTCCATGTGTCTCTCCTTCGGCTGTCTTTTTCTTCAAAGTGTGAGATGAAAGATAGCTTTATACATAGTCATAACTTCATAGCCTAGTAAATGATACCTGTAACACCCCAAATTTTATTCACCAAGAGTATATTGTGATTATTTTATATATTCAATAAAATGGTGAATATCTAAGGCCAAAGGAATTAAATATTGAAAATTGAAAGTTGACCGGTGTTTTCAGTGAAATCGCCTGCAAGGCAATCAGTTTGTCATATGGTTTTGGAAGACCAAATGATGATAAAAAATTATGAACTTTTACAGGATGAAAGTAAGCATTCTAAGCTTTAATTTGATATGTCATATGAATCAATTGAAGCTATGTACAAAAAGATATGAATTTTTGAAGTTAGCCCAGAAAATTTGAAAAGTTTCTGGAGCAGCGGTTAAATATTGAAAATATGGGAATAATATGATCCTAGCTAGTAAAATTCCATATTTTTCCTTGAAACTAGACTCAATAAGGGTTCCATAGCCTTTGGAATCACTCCAAAATGATGTCTACAAAATTAGTTATGATTTTTCAAAGTTAGGGCAGAAAATCTGCCAGAATTGGTATTATTCCGAAAATTGAAAATAAAATGTGTTAGAAATTGATTAATGGAATTAAAATGCTAAGTGTCATGATCATATAAGGAGGGGATTAAATTATAATGGATTTGTATGAGCACATGTCAAATTGCATTAAAATAATGCTACATGGACAAATAATGATGAATTGAGTGTATGGAGGAGTGTAAGATTGGATTTAGCTGGGAAAAGCAATTAGTTTAGTTAGGGTATAAGAGGGAGCACGTTTTTTTTTGTGACAAGAAGGGAATCTAGTCCAATTCCAATTGAAGCCAAATGATGAGGGAGTATGGCATAAAGTGGAAGGCATGGGTGAAAGTATGGATGGAGGTATGGTGCAAAACAAGTGTTGAAATATCAACCTTTGATGAGATCAAAGGCTAGGAGGAAAGAAGAGGCAAAATGATAAACACATTCTCTTCCCTTTCTTATGCATATTTTGGCCAACACCAAGAAGAAAAGAGAGAGACTGAGCTTGAGAGTTCTTTGAAGATTAGAGAGAAGGAGGAAGAAGATTAAAGTAAGTAAGTGTTGATTTAGTGATTTGGTTATCTATTCTTGTGTAACACTTCCTCTAAGGTTCTCTTCTTCATGTATTCATGTGTTTAGCAAGACAAATCTCCAAGGAAGAGAAGGAGTTAAGGTGCGAAGGTGTTCGCCGTTTAGCTTCCGCAAGCGTACGGGTCGCAAGTCATAAAGTGACAAGTCAAGATCGTTCCCACGAGGACTATGACTAAATCGAGTTAACTAATTTAACCATGTTCTTAATTAGGTTGAATGTAATTATTTGAAATTGATCAAGTTAAATAAAGAAGTTTCAAAAGATATTTTGATAAAAACTAAGAATTACTGAACAATAATCTGTTTCTTTTGAATTCAATCAATTATACCAAGCCTAGGATTGTTCATCCCCTTTGTATTTCATAAACTTAATTCCTTTCCTCTTCAAGAATACTTCCATGGGATATATATATGTCAATCTAAAGTTCACCACCAATTGGTTAAGCTCTCTCAAGTCATAACCAAATTTATATCCTCCTTTAACATACACAATCTCTTGCTTCAATTAAGGGAAATAACCATTAAGTAACCACCTTAATTTGACAATGCTAGGTTAATAACTATATCTCTATGTTATTAACAAATCATCCGTTTAGTTCTTAAACTTCAAGTCTAGCATAATTCTACTAAAGTTCTACAATTAAATTAACTCTCTCAAGCTTAATTTAATTGAGCTATCCACCATGATGGCCAGTCACGAATATCAGAAAAACAGGGTAGAATCAACATATATATGCCATTATATACTCAAAGAGAGAGAGGAATCAAGTTTAATCCATACAAAGGTTCAAAAACAATCCTAGAATGAAAACCTTAGCTACTCATGTTCAAAAATGAATCACAGATATCAACATTCAGTGCAGCTATATCAGAATTACAATGGAGAAAGGGAATGAGTACAGAAAAACCAAGAGAAATGGAGTTGGAATCTCTTTCAATCTTCAATCCCACTTGATTTCCTTGAGAAAACCCCTCTCCTTTGCTTGGAAATGCTCCTTAGCCACCTCACAAAACTTCTGAATATCGAGAGCCCACCTTTGTTTCAGCATTTTTGCCTTTTAAATGACCTAGAAACAAAACGCACAGTTGTTGATTTCGCATTTTGGCTGCAGCCAGAAAACGTTGTCTTGCCTCTATATGTCGTCTGGCTGCAGCTAGAAATGGCTTGGCTGCAGCCTAAAACTTTCTGGAGGTTTTCTGGCTGCAGCCAGCCAATTTCTTGGCTGCAGCCATGCATTTGTCTTCAACTCTTTTAGCTTTTTCAATGATGCAATGGTATTTTGCTCTTCTTCCCAACTTCTTAATCAATGATTTGTGCTTCCATTGGCTCTTTGTGCATCTTAATTGTGATCCTATCAACACAAGAAAGTCTATACAAAACAAAGGGTGATGTATGATAGCAAAATATTCACATTTAATCAAAGAATTATTCCCTTTTTAGCCAAACACTCATTAGGCACATTTCCTTCACACTTCAATCCTCATAAACCCATTAATCAATCAGAAAGTGTGATAAATTAAGTGTAAATGTGCCATTTTGATATGCATTTCACAAGGCTAACAGAAGGTTGGAAGCAAGAGGGTAATTTCATAAACTTGCTCTCTTGTGGATGTGGTGTTTGTTGTTAGTGATATTTCTTGACTTTTCAAGTTTCTTGGTTGAGTTGAAAAATTGGGAAAACTATCACCCTAAGGGGTTATGCTGCCCAAATATCTTTAAATCATGATTAAAATATGTTTAAACAAGTTAATAAAGGATTAGAAGTGGAAAAGTACAAGTTTTGGAAGCTAAAACACAAAACTACATTTTTCCATTTTTCTTGAAATATTTCGGCCAGTACTGTTTCAAGGGGTAGGATTTGGATTTTTAGGAAATAAATAGCTCCATTGGATTCAGTGGGCAAAAATAAGTGGGGTTGCAGTTGGGCACTTTTTCAGTAGAGGCCCAAAAAGCATAATTACGAAAACGGCACTAAAATCCCTAAATCGGGGCTGTCAAAGGTATTTTCGTAATTTGACAGTGAATTTGGTAATTATGAGCCGGGAAATGGATTCCTTGGGCGAAAATAAGTCAGAATAGCTTTATTCAAAATTTTGGGAAAACATGCCATTGGGACAGGTATGGCGGGGCCGGTCCGGGGTCCTGGGGGCATTTTGGTAAATTTTCACCATAAACTAATATAACCACAAAAAACACTATGGAAGAGTCTAAAATGATACTTGGATATGTTATGACCTATTTCTTGTACATTTACTATTTTAGGGCCGAGTCGAAAGCCAGAACGACACGTTTTACAAGACACATCTAAGGAATCTATAAAGCTTCGAGGTAGGGATATTATCCTTCATACATCATGCCATAGTTATATGATTGTGTGGATGCTAATGTTTGTAAATGCATTTTATTAATCAACATGTTTTGTCCAGAGAGGGGCCAGTAGTGCTAGAGGCACTTACACTGGAGTTGGCAAAAGACCAACCGATGCAAATTAGTGGGGCTAGGCCCTACTCATGTATACATACATATGATATATTTATATTGTTCATTAATTGGTGCATACATGACATATATCATATTTACTTTTTACATTTTTTATGAACGATAACATGTTTCTATTGGGGTTTTTCAGAATCTCACCCTATTTTTAAATAAACACCTTAACGAGTACCAGTGGGTCAAAGGGCAAAGACGTAGACGCTGAAAAGTGTGCGACACATGTCTCAAGGTGAGGTCAAGATCGTGATTATAATTAGTTTATGCCTTAGATACTTTGGGTTATCCTGTATATATTAGAAATCCTGCTGTATTTTCTGTCTTTTGTTGATGAACTACGTGGAATTGTAAACGAATATTTGTATAAGTATAATTGTACTTTTCTGCATGCCCATTGAATTCCATCTTTATTACTCTTTGATTATCAAAATGGAAAAGGATGTTGACAATACTTTCTCATCTCACAGTTATTTTTAAAAATTTGTTAATTAATAATGTGTAGACATCTGATGTAAAGTTGTCCATATCACGAAAATAGCTAAAGCTGCTGTCACAAGCTTATATATCCTTCATCTTTCTTATTTGATATCAACTCAGAATCTTCTTTTCATTCTTCATCTGTAAATTCAGATAGTTTATAAAATATCAAGAGGCATAAAAGAAGGGAATGGGTGACAAAGGATTACAAACATATGTCATTGTGAGCACAACGAGCCATTAAAAGTAAGAAATGATCGTTAAGTATTTAAGGGCTTGCTTGGCAGTCCTTTAATCTTCATCCACTGTAGGAGATGAAGGTCGTCAAACCACTAAACTTTAGTAATGGGAGGGCCACTCTCCAGACTTGCCGCATCAGTGTAGTAGACATCCATTGGACAACCAACAGATAAAAAGTCCTCACTTATCTTCCTCGAATTCTTCCCTGGATGGACGTCGACCAACTAAGTTTGTGAAAAGTGGTCCGTGCCTAGCAAAATGACAACGGAAAGTGTTTCAAAATGGGAGTGAAAGAGATGAAGGCTCAGTTTCATACGGTAGGAGGAAAATAGAGGAATGGATGAATTATGTAAACCACCGTTTGTTGGAACGTACTTGAAGAGGAGAGGGAGTTCGCTGCGACTTTACTTGGTCTGTTGAGGAAAGAAACAGCACGCCACTAATAAAAAGTTGGGAATGTCGCTCATGGGTTATAAAGCAATAAAGAAAGTTTTTTTTCCGGTTGGAAGTTTGAAACTTCAAATTCAACTTTCACAATAACTTCACTACTCTGAAGAAGTACCAGGAGGACAGCTAAGGAAGGCGTTACTTTTAGGTGTAAATAGCTTAAACGAAGCCCGAGACGTGAGGTCATCAGCTTATGAATAGTGTTTTGTGTCTATAGCCGATGGAGGAAGTGGCTTAGCTGAAGAGAATTTGATGTTATATTGATGATTTATTTTCTTCATTCAATACTTTAAATGGGATGTTTAGGTTTGAAAATAAGGAATTTTTTGTTTTTCAATACATAAAAGAATCATGGAAGGAAAAAAAACTATAAGATTTTATTTCACCCCGAACGAATTTCAAATATCAATTTAAATAGTTGCAAATTTATAAGCTTTTTTTTTTTTTTGGGATGAGTTAGCAACAGTGTTCCCAAACCACTTAGAGCTTAAGACTCATTATTAGAACCTCTCTCCTAATAATTGTATTTCTCAAGATTCGAATTTATTTCACCTCCTAATAGAATGAGGCCGCTACTATTTGACCAAGAGTTTATTAGTTGTGATACTTTTATTAATACATTCTAATACCTCCAACCTCAACATAGACCAAGGTTCCAATTAAGCCACCTGATCACCCCCTCATTCCATCCACTGTTCACCTGCATGTGGGCAATGCCTCAGTGCATGCATATAATCATATAATTCTCCTTCTAGTCCTTAATATAAGAATCAATTAACTTTTTTTTAAAGAGATTAAATAAGCTAAATAAATTACTTAATCATAGCATATGTTATGCATTAGATTATATATTAGTTCATAAATCAGGCACATTAGTTTGGAGAAAAAACAATAAATATAAATATTTGATGTAACTTTCTATTTAATTTTCTTAATTTCTCAAAAAAAAAAAAAAGTCAATTGGCACTTGTATTAAAAATAATGATAGTAGTTTTTTTCTTCCTTGCAACGTACGAGTATTAGACAAGTATCAGTAGAAGTGAGATACCTCGCCTATATGGTTCAAAGCTCACAAGTAGACGCCCACAAAGACATTTTGCATCTCTGAGGAAGTTTAACTCCCACACTTCAAAGACCCGAGTTCATGCTAGGACTAATGCATTTGAAAGGAACAACCCGTATGGTTGAGAATCATTATATTACTTGGTAAATATATACAAGTAATATCAAAAAAATTCCATTGAAACTCACATTCCGAAAGGCAGAAAATTAGTGTGTACGCATATAAAATCTTTTGGGGGAATCAACATCATAATAACTTAATTAGAACTTTGTTTGATTCTATTCTTTGCTTTAATATTCTTAAAACAATTTTATAGAAAATATTTTTTAGAATAAGTTTTGAAAATTAAAACATAAAAGGTGAAAGAATTATTTTTAAAACTTATATAATTGTTTGAGTGAAAGCATGATGTTTCTTCTGCACACTCCACCTATTCTTTAATTTTGTAAAATAAAAGGTACAAATGATAAAATATAAAAAAGATGTTCTAAGAAAGATGTACTAAGTTTTTAGCTTTTCAGAACAATTTTTAATTTTTGTTTTTTTACTTTTCTGAACAAGTAGCCAATAAAACCACGTTTCCAAACAAATTTTCTGTTTTTTTATTCTCCAAAACAAGAAATCGTTCCGAAAAGAAAAAAATTAAAAAATCCTTATATTTTTTTAATCATCTTCTGGCCTTGTATAATAATTTTTTATTTACCTCCGTTTATATATTTATCTTGAAAAAATAAATACTATTTGAATTTTTAAAATTCCAAAAAGTTTGGTAACACTTGGAAATGATAAATAAGTCGTAAGATAGGAATATGAGATTTTAAAATGTTGTACTTTTACCAAAATGCCTCTTAAAAAAAAAAAAAGCAAAGTCCCCCTTGCCGAGCGGCAATGGATAGCTGCCGACAGCTGTAGCCCTAGTGTTGGCAACTAGCGAAGCTCCAGCTTGCGAGGCGGAATTTCTTTTTTAAAAACAAAATGGTGAGGGGCATTTTGGTAAAAGTACAATATTTCAAAATCTCATATTCCTAACTTAATACATATTTGTTATTTCCAAATATTATCAGACTTTTTAGGGTTTTAGAAATATTTATGCATTTTTTTCCCTTTTATCTTTATTTTTTTTATTTTTTTTGAAACCTCTTTAGTCAGAATTAAATTTTTACCATTTGAGCTCTTCGAATTCATCTGAGAGTTAAGTGAATCAAAATTTCACTATTTTATTATTTGAACTCATCTTTACTCATAAGGTTGACTTTTATCTTGCCTCTCATATATATATATATATATATATATAAAAACCGAATATACCCATAAATTGTAAGCTACACAAGATGAACAACGCTAAAGCAGTATATTGTTGCAATAATTGATAAATCTGCTCAAACTTATATCTTATATAAAATAAATGCTAAGATTCTAACTTTCCTAATGCTCAACAACAAACTCAGAAAATTTTTTGAAAATTGACAGAAAATGAAAAGAAAAGGAAGGAAGAGAAAGAACAAGGGAAAATCCCACAAAAAGAACTTTAAAAATAAGAAAAAACAAAGTGGTGTTTCGAATATTCGTAATACCAGGGCGGTGTTAGTACCTAATTTGTTCTTTTTGAAATTTAAAGAAAATGACATAAATGCCCTAATTAAATCTCATTTTTACTTTCTTTTGTCCTCTCCCTTTCTCTTGTTGCCAGAGAGGGTCTAACAACGGCGGCTGGGACAACCTCCTCCAACAACAGCAATGGCGGCCTCCTCTAGCAACGATTAAGAAGAAGAAAGATGAGGTGGGGCATGAAGATTTTGGTGAAGGTGGTACCTTCGCTTCTAGAATTTCCTTGGAGGCCTTCTGGTACTCCCAAGCTCAACTCAATCCCTAAGAAAGATTTGGATTTTCAAGAAGATGATTCCTTCAACTTGTGATCTCCCAAGTTGCAGTTGGTGTCAGCACCTAAATTCACATACGATCTAGTGAATCTTTCAACTTCACATAGTGCTCTGCAGATCCCATCGATGGCAGCACCTACAAAGAAAATGAATAATCCAAGTCACGTCCAAGGACACTGTCCTTAAGAGCTATTCCGCAACCACCGGTTAAGAGGAAGCGGCACTCCCCAGGATAAAACGGATCCTTCCTGCAAGAACAGGGTGAACAGAACAACGAAATATAATAGAAGTCAGAAGGCAAAAATCAGAGGAGGAGATTGTTCGCCACCGCAAGTGTACGGATCGCGTCAAGTAATAAAGTGATAAGTGAGATAGTTCCCTCGAGGATTTGAGTAACAATTTAGTCAAGCAATGGGCTTGATGTGTTTGATTAAGTTGAATCAAAACAAAGTGTTGAGTGTGAGAAAAACAAATTCCAAAGATATGATGATAACAACTAGAAATTACTGAACAAAACTATGATTCTTGTGAATTCAATCAATTAGAGTAAACCTAGGATTGTTCGTTCCCTTTGTATATCATAAACTCAATCTACTTCCTCTTCGATATTACTTTTTATGGAATATATATATGTCAGTCTAAGGTTCAATAGCCATTGGTTAAGCTCTCTCAAGTCATAACCAAACTTATATCCTCCATTAAGATACACAATCTCTTGCTGTATTTAAGGGAAAATAATCATTAAACAGCCTCCTTACTTTGACAATGCTAGGTTAATAACTATATCTCTATGTTATTAACAAACCATCCATTTAACTCTTTAAACTTCAAGTCTAGCATAATTCTACCCATGTTGTTCAATTAGATTAACTCTCTCAAGCTTAATCTAGTTGAACATATTATTCATAGTGCTAGCAAGTCATGAATATCAGTGAAAACAGGGAAGAATTAACATATATATACTATTAGCTACTAAGAGGAAGAAGAATTCAAGTTTAATCCATACAAAAGTGCAGAACAATCCTAGAATGAAAAACCTAGCTACTCATATTCAAAAACGAATTACAAATAACAACATTAAGTGTAGCCATATCAGAATCACAGTGGAGAAAGGGAATGAATACAGAAAGATCAAGAAAACTGGAGTTGAAATCTCTTCCAATCTTCAATCCCACTTGATTCTCCTTGATTTCTAGCAAATCCCAGCTCTCAGCACCTATCCAGCCGCTTCTTTCGGTCTTTCCAAATTGGAGATCCCCCCTCTCAAACCCTGGGTTTTGCTTTTTATATCTCCTCAGATGTCAGAACGCGCAGCTTCATTTGCGGGGGTTGGCTGCGGCCAGCCACTCTGTGGGCCGCGGCCCATAAGCTTCTGTTTATCTTTGGGCCGCGGCCAGTGAGTATCTGACCTCCTGTTGGCTCATCTTGGCCGCGGCCCATGAGATGGCTGGCCGCGGCCTACGCCTTTCTGTGCTGCTGTTGAATCTTCTGGGCCGCGGCCCATGAGATGGCTGGCCGCGGCCCATGCCTTTCTGTGCTGCTGTTGAATCTTCTGGGCCGCGGCCCATGCACCTGCCAGAGTCATCTTCTCTTCTTTTCTGCTCTGTTCTCCTCCTAGCTTGCCTTTCCTTGGAATGGTTGTTGGCTTCAACTTCCTTCACCTCCTTCTTACTGCATTTGGCTTCCTCTGGGCTAGCTATGACTGAATCTGTATCAGTTTACACAAAGAACTTGCACACATGGTTAAACATTCATAGCAGTTAGTGAATAATGTCCTCCACAATTTCATTCTGCTGTGCATAGCATGAGAAGAACACATTTCATCACTTTAACCCTCTCAAATGCCCACTCATGCACCCAAAGTGAAGTAAAACAGGATGAAATATGAAATTCTAACAAGAATTTCCTGAAGTTAACACACCCCCAAACTTGAACTTTTGCTCGTCCTCGAGTAAACTCAATCATTTGCCAGAAGTCGAATTAAATTAATCTCAGACATAGTGCTCATGTATGACCCTCTCTTTTCTTGAACTACTCATGACATCAAATATACATGCATGCCTGGTTCATAGTTTAAAAACAAATTCCCCAACAATTTTTTTTTCATCTGAGTGTGTGTTAGACAAGAGTTGAATAACAATCATCCTACATTTATCAAGATAAAAAACAACACTTCAACATGTATGAATCGGCCTCAATATCAAGACTTAATCCTTTGCATTCTCTTTTCTTTTGCTTACAACTCAATCCACACTCCTTTAGTGCTAAAGGAACTTTAGGGCTACATTGAATTGTTCATTGTTATCGCCTGAAACTAACACAAAGTTCAGTATGAGGCAATGTAAAAGAATTAGACTAAAGCTCAATCAATCAAAGTTATGTGCACAAGATAACACTCACGGATTTACGTGTTTAATTCTCACAAATAGGGGTAATTTCGCTCAGTACCACTTATAGCAGGTCCTGCCATATGCTTGTAGAAATTCTACTCTCTCCACCACGTGTACACCTAGATTTATGAATCAAGGGGGCTTTTTACCAGGGTTGTAATGTTGGAAATTGTCTAGTGGGAAGGACTAATGGAACAAGTGCCATGCATGCGGAAGCGTATATAATGACATCTCTTTCTTCTTCTTTTTCTCTTTTTTTTTAACATATATTTATTTTCTTTTTCTCATTCCTTCTTCTCTTTTGTAAATTGCATAACAAGCACTTATTGAAACAAGGAGTAAATCAAATGCTAATTCACTACTTTTCTAAGTATCATTCAATTGCAGAGCAACAGCATGCATGACTTGTTAAATGTCAGATTTTTGAAAAAGTGAATAGCTCAAAGGGGGTAATAAAGGGTGAATGTGAAAGGTTTGTGTTTAGGTCAATGGGTTTAGAAATGAATGCCCCTATCATTTTCATTAATCCACATGCATATGTGATTTTGAAAAAGAATTTAAACAAGTTCTAGAGGTACACTAGCAAAAATGGCACAAACACTCCAATGAATGAAACTCAGGCTCAAAATCCTTCCAACAGAGGTTTTCCTCTCTCGTGCACAACCCCCAAGATTAATTCAACCTTAACCTATTTCGAATACATTAACTTAACTGATCCATATGCTAACTCTACGCGCCATAACCAAACACTTCCATACAATTCACTCAAAAACATAAACAGTTCCATAAAAATTTTAGCTCAAGGATAATGTCACTCATGCTCTTAAAGTGTGTGAACTGCTAATCTCTTTCCAGAACTTCAAATACAATTTCAAAAGTCTTTCAATGAAAACAATTCATACTTGTCAATTTGCTAAAAAATCCCTTGACAAAGCATTCGAATTATTCTCAACCCTCGTGTAAAATGAGAACCAAGCAGCCATGAATATCCAGTCTTTGACTCAAATAAACTATCAAATGCAACTCGCCTTTGACTCAAAGACAGGGCGCAACACAGATTTAAACACATGCATGCGAATATATCAGTACCCCCAAACTTGAGGGAGACAGTGTCCCCACTGTCATAGGACACAACGTGTCACCAATAGCACCTGCAATGAAAAAGAGCATACAACCATCCATAGGTATAACAGTGAACACCATAGATATATCAAAGGCACAATATCCCATAAAATTCTGATGTCAGGCAATAGGAAAAACAACTGGAACAATAGTACTGAAGCAAAGTATGTGTCATAACCAAAAGAAATAGAAAACAACAGTAAAAATTGACGCAGCAACTAACTGAGAACTAGTCCGCGTCATCATCATCACCGGCAGCTGCATCAGCACTGTCACCATCATCATCATCATCATCCCCACCGGCAGCACTAGCATCCTCGCCATCATCATCGCCACCGGCCTGAGCTGCAGCAGGTACGTGAGCAGCAAATAACTCCTCCAACCTGGTCAGGCGAACACCGTGATCCTGTAGATAGGTGAGGCATTGGGCAGTAGTAGCCTCAGTGCGCTGAATGGCCGCACAGATCACATCTAACGTGACGACAGACTCGAAAGAGGAAGGGGCACCGGATGGTTCACCCTGCTCCAGGGGAGATGGAAGGTCATGAGGAGGATGAGAAGGTCCTCCCTGCTGAAAGATAGGGTCGTTCGGTGTACGCTGGGAGGCTGGAACCTGCTCGTCCGGTTTCGGCTTGATGTTCAAGTAGTTGAATGTCTTAATAGGCTTGAACAGAACATCAGTAGCCGCAGCAGCAACACCCACAGAGGTGCAGAAGGAGGAAATAAGGTGCGGCAGCATCAGACCCACCGAATGATCTCGGGTATGGTCGCGAAGAGTCTGATAAATCAAGGCGCCAAGATCAACAGGCTCCTTCATAAGAAGGTAAATAAGGAGAGCCTGGTCTCTAGTGAGGCGACTCCTATTCGACGACGGCCAAAAGTAGTCCTTGCCAAAATACAGCCACACCCGAGCCTCAACTGATAACTGGGCCCGGGGTAAATATTTCTGCGCCCCTCCGCGACTCTGCCATGCCACCATGTGGTTATATACTAGCAACTCCGAAATTTCATCCTCAGGGATGTCCTCTTTATTATCCAATAGCTGCTTGTATTTGCACTCATCAACAGCGGGGAGTGCTACAAACTACCGAAAGCTCTCTAGCGTAAAGTCAACGTCGACTCCTAGAAGAGGAAATCGCCAAATGGGTCTCATACTGGCAGTGGCGTAGAAGTCTTGGACAATCTGCAGACTCCCGTCAACCTTAGGCTCCATGAGCCTCTGTAAGCGGTAGGTACGGGTGGCTAGCTCGTAAAACTGGTATGAGGCGGTGAACGTGAATTCCCGCTCTTGCAGCAAGGGTCGAGTAATGATCTTGGCCTTAGCCTCAGCAATGGCCCTAGACCCGAGCGATCAGCAACACGCTTGGCCGGCATAGTAGCTATGAGAGAAGACAATGGACAGCCAAAAACAAATGAAGACTCAAACAGGTACTCAACATGTGCACCAGAATCAGAAAGTTCAATAATGACCTCCCCCAAACTTATGACCTAACTAATTGCAAAACTGTCCATTGGGATTTCAAGCTCCATCCTATTCCTCACTACCTCTTTCATCACTTAATCACCTTAGAAGAAGGAATTAGATTACTATAATGTTGGCAAAATTTGTCCCCACATCGGAACCATTCCAAAACATGCAGCACAATTTGACTACTACAGCATAGGTTCAAGAACAGTTGAAACTGTGTGAAAAGCCTTGTAAATTCATGCCTTCAATAAACAGCAGGAAAAAGTGCAAAACTTGTCAACTTATATCAACTGCCTAGAAATTTCAAAACTTAGTCAAATTGTGCAACAATCCAAAACATGCTGAATGATTTGATCATGCAAAACACAATTCGCACATACCAGAGATGCACAATTCCATTTATAGAATCAGCAGAAGATTTTAATGCACTCAGCACAGACTAGCCAATCAAGAGAACAAACACAACCTTGCACAGTCATTCAAGTTTTGAAATGAATCATGAAACCTTTGAAGTGCAATTAAAACATGACATCCCGAAACAGAGAACTCAAGTCCAGCCACAAACCAGTGTATACCAGAGCAGATCAATATAATTACTCACCCTGTAACCAACAGTTTCACCACTTAGCTACACACCACAATTCTCAAATTAACCATTCAGGTGCAGAATATGCTAGATATACTAGGGCAGAAAGATTTACTCGTTACACAAGCTCATGCAAACAATGATAAGAGTGGACTATCATCTACGAATGCCAAATAGGTTGATCAGGCACTAGGTAAAATATCTATCAAATCAGGCAACACCGCCCTATTGTCTAACATTTGGTTGAGTAGGGCCAAATCTGGTACCAACAATCAAGATCCACACTCCGTTACACCTTAAGATGTACAAGAAAATTTTCAGCAGTCAAAAATCATGCCACGGTGCAGATTATAGTGCATCACAAGCCAATTTTCAACAATTTTAGGGCAAAAGTCATATGCAGCACAATTTAGAATCATAAGAACTCATACTCCTGCCATTCAAACCACAACACATCCCAAACCACTTCAAGCCTAAATCTCAGCAATGCTTATCACTTGACAGATTATCAATTTCAACACTAGACAGTTTATGCATTTGATATAGAGACCTTGTAGCAGCACTTGCAATGAGGCAAAGTGTAAAAAAACAGGGCAATGGCACACAAGGCAAGTCAAAATGAATTGAAGGCAGCAATTGCTATCAAAAGGACAGAAAAACTCTAAAAATCATGTACATTGCCCTCAAAACCAGCAATTACAACAGATTTGCTACTCTTATACCTAAATTCCCATATCAAAGTTGACCTAACTACCCTCAAATGCGAGTAACAGAGCAAGATTTAGACCGTTTTACCTCAGATGTGGAGAGAGTTGAGGGATTAGAGGAGAAATCAAAGGGAAATGATCCTCTTGCAGTGCCCTAGGGCCGCTTCTGCAGCAAAGGAGAACAAGAAACGCACAGCACCCACACGCGACAGCAGGCAATGGAAATGAAGGGAAAAACACGGAGGAGAAGAAGAAGGGGAAACAAGATAATGAGGGAAAAATTGAAGGGGGAGGTTGAGGGAGGTGGGTCGACTTTGGGAGAGAAAGAAAGGAGGAGGGGCGGCCGCTAGAAGAATGAGGAATGGTAACAGATAGGCGCGTAGCAGGGTTTTTAAAAACCCTGCTATCGCGCTTGGGCCGCGGCCTATGAGTTGGTTGGCCGCGGCCAATAACTGTCTAGTTTCAGTTGGCCGCGGCCTAACATGTGCTGGCCGCGGCCCAAAACATTCTGTATCTCAGCTGGCCGCGGCCCAAAACATTCTGTGCTCCTTTGGGCCGCGGGCAGAGTGCATTTTCCAGCCTTTCAGTTTCTACACTTTCATACCATCACTGGAATCATCAGTGACAACACAGTATACAGAACCATTGAACACTCAATTAAGCATACTAGAACTATACCACACTTTCACATTGACTCTCACACAATCAACACCCCTAGTCCACACATTTCCTATGATCAAGATGCCCTTCTAATGCAGAGTTTTCTAGGTGTGATTAGCAATTTGACAGATTGAAGCCAAATATAATGCACATTGCTTCTCTAACATTCATTGCAACTCTCATATCATATCACAGGCATCAGAATACACAAACATGCATAAGGGTTGAAGAACTTCCTTGGAATATGCCTGTCCCATCCCGATGCCACCCCTTGCCTTGCAATCCTCTTGTTCTCGACAGCTTTCCGTTTGAAATCCCTTTCTTCCTACAAAACGTAAAAGACCAAACATAAACCTACTAACTTATGCTAAAATCAAAGAAACTAAAGAGATTAAGTTCAGAACTTGGGTTGCCTCCCAAGAAGCGCTTAGTTTATAGTCCTTAGCCTGACTTTTCACTTTGGTCACTCTTCATTTGATAAGTAGATGGTGGACACTAGCCTATCCACATCTCCTCCCTAATAGTGCTTCAACCGTTGACCATTAGCTTTGAATCTCTCGCCTTTATCATTCTCCAGCTCCACATCACCATATTTTGATGCTTGAATCACCTTGAATGGCCCAGACCATCGGGATTTAAGCTTTTCGGGGAAGAGCCTCAGTTTGGAGTTATAAAGAAGAACAGTTTGACCAGGTTCAAAGCTCTTAGGAATGATTTTGCTGTCATGGTCCCTCTTTGTCTTCTCTTTGTAAATCGTTGCACTCTCATACGCATTTAAGCGGATCTCATCCAACTCATTAAGTTGAAGTAGCCTCTTTTCTCCCACAGCTCGCGGATCAAAATTTAGCTTCTTGATAGCCCAATAGGCCCCATGTTCCAATTCCACAAGCAAATGACATGCTTTTCCAAACACTAATCGATATGGCGACATACCAATAGGCGTTTTATAAGCCGTTCGATAAGCCCACAAAGCATAATCTAACTTGGAAGACCAGTCTTTCCTAGTAGTGTTCACCATCTTCTCAAGAATGTTCTTGATCTCCCGATTGGAAATCTCAGCTTGACCATTTGTTTGGGGATGGTAGGGCAATGCTACTTTGTGCCTTACACCATATTTCTTCATCAAAGCTTGAAATTGATGATTGCAGAAGTGTGATCCGCCATCACTGATAATTGCTCTTGGTGTGCCAAACCTTGTGAAAATGTGCTTCTTAAGGAACTTCAGTACCGTCTTGGCATCATTAGTCACACATGCCATAGCTTCTACCCATTTTGATACATAGTCCACTCCAACTAAAATGTATTCATTGTTAAAGGACTTAGGAAATGGACCCATGAAATCAATCCCCCAGACATCAAAGAGTTCAACTTCTAGCATGCTATTCAGTGGCATCTCATTCCTTCTGGATATGTTCCCCGCTCTCTGGCACCGATCACATCCGAGGGCAAAAGCATAAGCATCTTTAAATAAAGAAGGCCAATAAAACCCACTTTGAATAACTTTCGCAGCAGTTTTCTCTCCTCCAAAATGACCACCATACTCAGACGAGTGACAACAGTGCAGAATGCACTCTTGTTCATTTTCTGGAACACACCTTCGAATGAGTTGGTCGGGGCACCGCTTGAATAAGTAAGGTTCATCCCAAAAGTACTTCTTCACTTCATGCAAAAACTTACGCTTTTGATGAGAGTTGAACTCCGGAGGTAACACTCCACAAACCAAATAATTCACAAAATCGGAAAACCATGGTGTGGATGAATGATCAATAAAGAACAACTGTTCATCCAGAAATGATGCTTGGATCATGTCAGAGTTATCAAGTTGAGTCTCGGTATTCAGCCTTGATAGGTGGTCAGCTACTTGATTCTCTGAACCTTTTCTGTCAATTATGTTCAGGTCAAACTCTTGAAGTAGGAGCACCCAGTGAATGAGTCTAGCCTTAGAATCCTTCTTGGTGAGTAGGTACTTTAGAGCTGAATGATCAGTGTAAACAGTAACCTTAGTACCCACAATATATGGTCTAAACTTCTCACATGCATAAACTATGGCAAGTAACTCTTTTTCAGTGGTAGTATAATTGAGTTGGGCACCATCAAGAGTTTTACTTGCATAATATATAGGGTGAAAGAGTTTCTCTGCTTTTTGCCCAAGAACAGCACCAACGGCGTAATCACTCGCATCAGCCATGATGATAAAGGGTAAAACCCAATCCGGAGCTACTAAGATAGGAGCTGAAATGAGGCGCTTCTTTAATTCTTCAAAAGCTCGTAGACACTCATCATCAAACTTGAATTCCACATCTTTCTCCAATAGCTTAGAAAGGGGTTTAGCAATTTTCGAGAAGTCCTTGATAATCTTCGGTAGAACCCGGCATGTCCAAGAAAGCTTCAGATACCCTTTACATTAGTAGGTGGTGGTAATTGCTCAATAATAGCAATCTTAGCCCGATCTACTTCCAACCCGTTCTTGGATACCCTATGGCCAAGTACAATGCCTTCTTACACCATGAAGTGACATTTCTCCCAATTGAGAATTAGGTTGGCCTCTTCACATCTTTTAAGCACTGCATCTAAATTCTCCAAGCACGAGTCAAAAGATGGACCAAAGACAGAAAAATCGTCCATGAATACTTCAATTGTCTTCTCAATCATATCAGCAAAAATGGACATCATGCACCGTTGAAAAGTGGCTGGTGCATTACATAGTCCAAAGGGCATTCTTTTGAAAGCAAAAGTGCCATATGGACAAGTGAAGGTGGTCTTCTCTTGGTCTTCTGGGGCTATGGCAATTTGGTTGTAACCGGAATATCCATCAAGGAAACAAAAGAATTCCTGACCTGCTAATTTGTCCAACATTGGATCTATGAATGGCAAAGGAAAATGATCCTTTCTTGTAGCTGTATTGAGCTTCCGATAATCCATACACACCCGCCACCCAGTCACTGTGCGAGTAGGAATTAGTTCATTTTGG
Organism: Inga laurina; assembly: GCA_963855925.1. Taxonomy (NCBI): domain Eukaryota; kingdom Viridiplantae; phylum Streptophyta; class Magnoliopsida; order Fabales; family Fabaceae; genus Inga; species Inga laurina. Next base: position 16,563,971 of record OY979711.1, read on the forward strand.
GTGTTAGCCACTACAGTTATGCCCCCTTCTTAGGGACACATTGAACTGGGCTCACCTATGAACTATCAGAGATAGGGTACACAATTCCAGCGGAGAGCCATTTAAGGATTTCTTTCTTGACCACTTCTTTCATGATTGGATTCAATCGTCTTTGATGCTCAATAGAAGTTTTATGATCATCTTCTAACAAGATTTTGTGCATACACATCGAAGGACTGATTCCCTTAATATCCGCTATGGTCCAACCTGTGGCTTGCTTGTGTTCTTTCAAAACTCGGAGGAGCTTCTCTTCTTGCAAATTCGAAAGATCGGAAGACACAATCACTGGGAGAGTGTTGGCATCCCCCAAGTAAGCATACTTAAGATGAGATGGTAAAGGCTTCAACTCAAGAGTTGGTGGGACTTCAATAGAGGGCTTTAAAGGAGTGCTCAATGCCTCAGCCACCTCAAGTGGCTCAAAACTCCTTTGTCTTGAGTGAGGGAATGCTTCCATACGAAAAAGGTTTTCCATAGCTTCTTCATCGAATTCATCCAGATTCTTCTCCCCAATTAGAAATGCCTCTAAAGGGTCTTTGATAATTGGAGCATATGACTCTTGAGGAACAAGTGAGTCCAATATATCAACAAATGAACATTGAGCTGAATCATCATGGAACTTCAAAGCTTTCGGCATGTTAAAGATTACTTTTTCGTCGTCCACCCTCAAAGTGATTTCACCCTTCTCCACATCAATAATAGTTCTTGTTGTAGCTAAGAACGGACGGCTTAAAATGAGTGGGATCTTCCAATCAACCTCGCAGTCAAGCACCACAAAGTTTGCTGGGAAGATGAATTTGTCTACTTTCACTAAGAAATCTTCAATGATTCCTCTAGGTTTAGAAATACTCCGATCAGCAAATAGAAGGGTCACTGTGGTAGGCCTTGGCTCTCCTAACCCCAATTGGTTAAAGACAGCTAAGGGCATCAAATTGATGCTAGCACCTAAGTCACATAGAGCTTTACCATTGAAGTTCGTTCCAATATTGCAAGGAATATAGAAACTCCCCGGATCTTTCAACTTGGTGGGTAACTTCCTTTGGATCACGGTACTACATTCTTCAGTGAGAGCCACAGTTTCAAATTCATTAAATCGCCTCTTCTTGGACAACACATCCTTTAGGAACTTGGCATATTTAGGCATACCCTCTAAAGCTTCAGCAAAAGGAATGTTAACATGTAGTTGCTTAAACATATTCACAAACTTTTTGAACTGTGCATCTTCCTCCTTCTTTTTGAATCTTTGAGGAAACGGGAGAGGAGGCATGATAGTGGAAGTGGTTGGTTTGCTTTTCTTGTCATCATTCAACTCTTGTTCCCTCTTCTTACTCTTGCTAACATCATCCAAACCTCCCTCAGTTTGCTTTCTCTTCTTAGTTTCTTCATCTTCCACCATATTTTCTGGAGTCTTGACTTCTTCCTCTTCAATCTCAATGTCCCCTTGCTCATCTTGCTTTGATCCAGTTGTGCTCGCACTAGGCATATTCGAAAGCACCTTACCACTTCTCAAATGAATAGCCTTGCATTCTTCTTTTCCACCCCGCTTTGGATTAGGGATGGTGTCACTTGGAAGACCATTTCGAGCCATGGCATTTACTTGTATTGCTAATTGTCCCACTTGAACTTCAAGGTTCTTGATAGCAGATTCATGAAGAGAAAGAGTTAGCCTTACTCTCACCTCTTGAAGATTCCACTTCTGATAAGATACGGGCCAACATCTTATCCGTCTTGGATTCTTCTTCTTTTGCAGGAACTTGCCTTGATGGCATTGGAAAACCCGGTGGAGGAACCGGCTTGGTGCCAGAAGTAGACTCATGAGGTGGGTTCAAGGTGTTACCTTGACTCCAAGAAAAATTGGGATGAGCTCTCCAAGCACGGTTGTAAGTCTGTGAGTAGGGATTACCTTGAGAAGGTTGAAATTTGCCCATATAGTTGACAGATTCAGTGCCCATGAAGAGGGGGCAATTATCAGGCATGTGGACATCATTGCATTGCTCACATACAATCGGAGTGGATTGAACAGAATGCACACCACGAGAGGTGCCCTTATGTATTTGAGACTCTAAGACATCAAAACGTTTGTTCAATACAGACAAAATTGTAGCAATTTGTGACGAAGAGTCTTCTTTTGTGTTGAGTAGGGTTGGGGTAGTTCTCCTATCATTGCCTTGGGTGTTATTGGCAGATAATTGATCCAAGAGTCTAAACACCTCATTGACTAGCATATTCCAGTAACCTCCATTAGTCATAGAGTCTACCATCGCCTTGGATTGAGGGTTTAAGCGTGTGCAGAAAATTTGGATCACTACCCACTTGTCCACCCCATGATTGGGGTATTGTTTCATTAACATCTTGTACCTTTCCCAAGCGGCATACAAGTGCTCATCTGGCTGTTGTCTAAAACTTAGAAACTCATCCCTTACTTCCACTGATTTATCATCGGAGAAAAATCGAGCTCTAAATTTTGCTTCAAGATCATCCCAAGAGGTTATGGATCCTTCCAGGAGATTGTTGAACCAATCTCTAGCTTTCCCTTGTAGAGAGAGAGGGAATAGCCGCAACCTCAGCACATCTTGAGGGACACCATTCTACTTGAAGGAATCACACACCTCCAAGAAATACATCAAATGCTTGTTGGCGTCTTCATTATAAAGGCCATGGTACAACCCATGCATTTGCAACATCATTATCATCACTGGTTTGATCTCAAAAGTGTGTGCTTGCATCTCCGGCATTCGAATGCAAGACTGAGTTCCTCTCATATTCCGGGTGGCGAAGTCGTTGACAGTGGCTCTATCATATTCATCCGCCATTGTTTCAGCTTCAGTTTCAGGTTCAGACTCAAGTTCAGATTCTGTTTCAGTTTCAAACTCCGATTCTGCTGCTGATTCAGGTTCTTCTTCAATGCGCGGTAATCCGTCAAGTACCACTATCAATTCGTTCCCTTGCAAATGTTGCATGAACTGAGCTGATACCTGCAAAAAGACAAAAACCAGCAAGTATCAAGCTCAAACAAGTGAACTTTAATGCAGAAAATAGTGAAAGAAAAATTATAAATCTAACTAACGACCCAAGCGAAATCTACTAACACAAGCCTAAGGTCAACTAAAAGATTTGTTAACCTAATCCCCGGCAACGACGCCAAAAACTTGTTCGCCACTGCAAGTGTACGGATCGCGTCAAGTAATAAAGTGATAAGTGAAATCGTTCCCTCGAGGATTTGAGTAACAATTTAGTCAAGCAATGGGCTTGATGTGTTTAATTAAGTTGAATCAAAACAAAGTGTTGAGTGTGAGAAAAACAAATTCCAAAGATATGATGATAACAACTAGAAATTACTGAACAAAACTATGATTCTTGTGAATTCAATCAATTAAAGTAAACCTAGGATTGTTCGTTCCCTTTGTATATCATAAACTCAATCTACTTCCTCTTCGATATTACTTTTTATGGAATATATATATGTCAGTCTAAGGTTCAATAGCCATTGGTTAAGCTCTCTCAAGTCATAACCAAACTTATATCCTCCATTAAGATACACAATCTCTTGCTGTATTTAAGGGAAAATAATCATTAAACAGCCTCCTTACTTTGACAATGCTAGGTTAATAACTATATCTCTATGTTATTAACAAACCATCCATTTAACTCTTTAAACTTCAAGTCTAGCATAATTCTACCCATGTTGTTCAATTAGATTAACTCTCTCAAGCTTAATCTAGTTGAACATATTATTCATAGTGCTAGCAAGTCATGAATATCAGTGAAAACAGGGAAGAATTAACATATATATACTATTAGCTACTAAGAGGAAGAAGAATTCAAGTTTAATCCATACAAAAGTGCAGAACAATCCTAGAATGAAAAACCTAGCTACTCATATTCAAAAACGAATTACAAATAACAACATTAAGTGTAGCCATATCAGAATCACAGTGGAGAAAGGGAATGAATACAGAAAGATCAAGAAAACTGGAGTTGAAATCTCTTCCAATCTTCAATCCCACTTGATTCTCCTTGATTTCTAGCAAATCCCAGCTCTCAGCACCTATCCAGCCGCTTCTTTCGGTCTTTTCAAATTGGAGATCCCCCCTCTCAAACCCTGGGTTTTGCTTTTTATATCTCCTCAGATGTCAGAACGCGCAGCTTCATTTGCGGGGGTTGGCTGCGGCCAGCCACTCTGTGGGCCGCGGCCCATAAGCTTCTGTTTATCTTTGGGCCGCGGCCAGTGAGTATCTGACCTCCTGTTGGCTCATCTTGGCCGCGGCCCATGAGATGGCTGGCCGCGGCCTACGCCTTTATGTGCTGCTGTTGAATCTTCTGGGCCGCGGCCCATGAGATGGCTGGCCGCGGCCCATGCCTTTCTGTGCTGCTGTTGATTCTTCTGGGCCGCGGCCTATGAGATGGTTGGCCGCGGCCCATGCACCTGCCAAAGTATCTTCTCTTCTTTTCTGCTCTGTTCTCCTCCCAGCTTGCCTTTCCTTGGAATGGTTGTTGGCTTCAACTTCCTTCACCTTCTTCTTACTGCATGTGGCTTCCTCTGGGCTAGCTATGACTAAATCTGTATCAGTTTACACAAAGAACTTGCACACATGGTTAAACATTCATAGCAGTTAGTGAATAATGTCCTCCACAATTTCATTCTGCTGTGCATAGCATGAGAAGAACACATTTCATCACTTTAACCCTCTCAAATGCCCACTCATGCACCCAAAGTGAAGTAAAACAGGATGAAATATGAAATTCTAACAAGAATTTCCTGAAGTTAACAGAGAGAAATGCTCAAAGGCTTAGGAGTAGGATACTCAATCCTCTTGCAAACCAGCCTTATTTTAAAAGCCTCATATACATGAACGTTTGGGCAACCAATATAGGCAATAAAGTGACAGTTTTTATTATCATTATAATGCCATAAAGGTGCTTGACTAGGGCTGTTATAGACGTTGGAAAAGAAGCAATTCAATAGCTATAAAATGCACACGTTAAAGGCATTTTAAGTGATAAAAAAAATCAGTTTTTTTATTTTAAAAACTTCAACGTCCAGAGCTTGCAATTAATGCCTTGTAGAATTGATATTTTATAAAATCATTTATTCCAAAATAAATTTTGAATTCCACAATAAAATATCCTACTAAAATCTGCCCAATCCACGTTCTAACTCACACGCATGAGGTGGGAGATATTGCCGGATTTCCATTATGTTTTCCTCCGGTGGCCCATTATAGTGTGATCTTATTCCTCCTCTTAGTCCAATATCACTTATTACTTGGACTCCCACAATCCCAAGCAAAGTGGGACTCGTTCCTTATGACACACCCACTTATTATTTCTAACAGTTGCAAATCAAAATTCATAAGATTTGATAAGGGTTTCACAAGTTTGGATGAGATTTTTACAAGTTCTCAAAAGAATTTCACAAGTTGCAAATCAAAATTCACAGTATTTGATAAAAGTTTCACAAATTCTGATAAAGGTTTCACAAATTTAGATAAGGTTTTCACAAGTTCTTGAAAGAATTTCACAACTTCCTTAAAGAATTTCACAAGTTGCAAATCAAAATTTATAAGATTTTATAAGGAATTTCACAAATTCGGATAAGGTTTTGACAAGTTCTGAAAGGAATTTTACAAGTTGTAAATCAAAATTCACAAGTTTTTATAAAGATTTTTATAAGTTCTGATTGACCTTTCACAAGTTCGAATAATGCGGATAAGGTTTTCAAAAGTTTTCACAGGTTCCAAAATTTCACAACTTGCGAATCAAAAATCCCTAGATATGAAAAGGATTTCACAAGTTCTGATAAATATTTCACAGGTACTGATAAATTTTTCACAAGGTATCATAAGAATTTCCATGCTTTCTCCTCTTTGAGTAATATAAATTTCTCATACCCTAGACCATCACACTCTTTTTTGAGTTAGCCTTTATTATCCACAGATTATTTTGCAGTTCCGGCAACAAGAAAATATCAGAAATATATATACAAACGGATATATCCTAGTATCCAGAATGGGGAATTAGGTGCAGCAACGGTGAAAAAGCATTTCTCTCAGGAGTTTTTTTTTGGCATCTCCATGGACAGATTTCGCTTCCAGAGATAGACCCATCGCTGCTGTTCTTGTTTTCAGGCTGCTCGAAAAGTTAGATCGCAGACCATGGCTAGAGAATGTGTCATGGTTACTAGAGGAGAAGAGGATGGAGAAGAGGGAAGGAGGGAGAAAAGGAGAGGGCGAGCCAGATCTAAACCACAGAGGGGTTTAACAAGTAAAAGACAATTTTGTCATTTCCTTTTAACTTCAAAAAGGATAAATCGGATACTAACACCTTTCTACTATTATAAATATTCATAAACACCTTTATGCCTTCTTCTATTTTTAAAGTTCTTTATATGCCTTTTTCCCAAGAAACAAAGTGTAAAGCAAGAAACAAAGCAACATTTGATGTCTAAAATTGTGTTAGGTCGCTGCTACACCGAGAATATTAACCCTGTTCTTCAAACTTTTTGTTAGTTAAGAAGCAACTACTCCATATATTGCCCAGTCACCATCACTTTTTCTTTGTCATCTCTTTCCAACCCCACCAAAGCTCACACCTGCGTCATTTCACATTTGCATATATCTTCATCACTTAAATTCATTATTCATTGTATGATTAATTCACTTCACTAGCAACAAAAACACCAAGTTCATCATGTTCACTTGGCATTTACTGCACACACAAGTCTGAGTACTTTACTGCTGCAAGTCTGGCAGTGCATATGCCCCATCATCACAATCATTTGCTGCAGATAAAAGCAAATGCAAATTGGTCAGTTACAAGGAGAAAACAGAGCGCTGAATAATTATGTGCAAGTAAGAAATTTCTTATACTCCCTCCTATTCTTAATATAAGATATATTTGGAGAGTTGATCTTAGTCCTAAATATAAAACATGATTTTATATTTGTCAATTTTTTTTAATTTACCCTTATTAGTGCTCCCTCAACAAATCAAAGAGAAAAGAAAATGAGGGAATTAAGAAAGATAATTAAGATGTTTTAAAAAATATATGTTAGATTAACTAATCTAATTAATTTCTTTAATCTAATCAAATTAGATAAATATATTAATCAAAAAGTGTAATGTAACAAGGTGGGATGTCCTGGTGGTGGCCGTTTCTAGTCCCATCCCATACCAAATTTTGTGACCATTGTAACTTTTCAAGGGCAGGCTCTATGGCTATTAATCCCAACATGACTAGGACATGGATGGGACGGTTAGGGATAAGGTCTTCTCGATCGGCACTAGTATATATGTGTGTTTGGGATCACTTAATTTTAAAGAATAAGTCCTTATTACGCAAGTCGAGATAAAACTCCTCTCACATACTTACCTCGTATACCGTGAATCACGATTTATAAGCACTTATTACCTAAAAATAAGCTATTCCAAACGAGCACTATACCACTTAAAGCACAAATATGATCTATTCTTTTTTACCCTTTTATAAGCAACAACTATTTTGATTGTGTAAAACAAAATGATAGTTAGAATTAATTAAAAACAATAAATATATTAAAAATGTGATATCTTTTTTAAATATGCTCTCATTTATGAAAAGAGTATAAGAGAGAGAATAAATAAAAAATATATGAGAGAGAATGAGCAGAAAATATGAGAGACAATTAATTTAAAATAATTAATATAAAAATATGTATTTAATAGGAGTAGAAAAGAAAAAGATAATTTTAATTTTTTGATAAAAAAAAACTTACATTAAGTACCATCCACAAGAAAAAAATCGTTTATAAAAGAATAGGAGGGAGTACTGTGTTTTCCCCTCTAACTCAAGACAATGACTTTTGAGGCTCATACAATAAAAATAAAAAATCCAATTTGATCCACCCATCTAAAAACTCTTGATCAGATAGGAAACTAGTTCAGGTTGGGTTTTAATACTATATATATATATATATATATATATATATGTTAACTCATATAAATTGATAACATTCTGGCACATTTTCTTCTCTTTTCACTTACTTTTGAGTACAGATTGTGCATATATAGAAGAAAATGTCACTATAAAAAAAAAAAGATAATTCGTAGCAGTGTATTTGTAGCGGTTAGAATAAAATGCTACAAATATCAGGATTTGTAGCGGTTTTAAGCAATACCGCTACAAATTTGCAACGGTATGCTTCGCGCCAAGTGACTCGAGGGTTAGGGAACGCGATTTGTAGTGGTTTACAAGACATAACCTCTACAAATTTTGGAGCCAAACCCGCGCCAAATTTGTCGCGGTTATTTTGTAGCGGTTAATCTATATTAACCGCTACAAATGTGGCGCCAACTTGGCACGAAGCTAGTGCGACTATTGTGACAGTTTTTTTGTAGCAAGTTTTACGATAGTAACCGTTACGAAATTTAGAGGGCTGCCTTTTTGTAGCGGTTACAAAAAACTGCTAAAAAATTTAACTCATATTTGTAGCGGTTATAGTGTATAACCGCTACAGAATGCATTTAAAATAAATATTTATTAAAGAAATAAATAAATAAAACATTTGTAGCGGTTTATATTTAAAAACCGTTACAAAATATAAATATTTGTTGTAAAAGAAAGTTCAATTCTTTGATTTCAACATTTTCTCCCTTCTCATAATATTTATACTCATTATCTGCACATTCTCAATAATATTATCTATATAAAGTTTATACTTATCTAACTTATTTAATCATTATTTATAAATAATAACGATATCATTTAAGTTACTTAAATAATAAACTATTCAACACAATATTATAACAATGGACTCAAATAATTGTATAAATTTTTTTAAAAAATTCCAAAATTTTGTAGTGATTTTAGAACCGCTACAAATTTAAACTCGAAATAGTATTAAATTTTTGGCGTTGCTTTTGAAATTCCCATTTGAATTTAGTAGCGGTATTCCAACCGCTACAAAATTGGAGCAACATTTTCATTTTTCAATTTCTGCCACGCGAAATTGTGGCGCCAACATTTGCAGCGGTTTAGTAACCGCTACTAAATTTGTAGCGGTTGTGTTACGTGAGTAGCGGTTGTTGTAAACCGCTACAAATACGTTTGCAACAGTGGATTTGGTAGCGGTTTTTACAACCGCTACTAATGTCGTTTGTAGTGGTTAAAACCGCTACTAATACACATTTTCAACCGCTACTAAATCACAATTTTTTTGTAGTGTGTGGTAGAACAAAAGAAAAGTTCAAATAATGAGTTAAACGCATATAAATAGGATTATCTCTTAAAATTAATGAGCTTATGATGTCCTCCTCCTTGTAGGTGAAATATGACAAGTTATAAAAGCTCTCAAAGACCAAGGAAAAGCTCAATGAATTAGGAGGTAAGCTATTCTGTTGTTGGCCTCAGCCAACAATGCATGTGTTGAAGCCAATGGAGAATTGCACTCACTGTGTCTTATGCTTCAACCAATAGCAAATGTGCTGAAGCAGACGGGGTCAGAACCTACTGTGTAACATGCTTCAGTACTCAACTCTGTGCCGAAGCCAACGAGGACCAGAACTCACTGTGTCATATGCTTCAGTACACTGGTGTGTGCTGAAGCACACGACAGAAAATGCAACCATGCGTTTTACTTGCTGAAACGCTTGAGGAGGGTATTTAAGCAAAGGTACTAGGCCCTAGGTGAGTTAAAAATTGAGAGGCTGGGCTGCATTGAGTCAAAGTTGAGGGACTGAGTCATATCGAGTTAAAGTTGAGGGAATGAGTCGTATCGAGCTAAAATTGAGAGGTTATGTTATAAGTATGTTAAAAATTATAGACTTAAAAGATTAATTTTCCCAAGATTGTATACAAGGAAATTTATGCATGTAAAAGTTGGAGCATTATTGGTTGGAACTCATAAAATTTGCATATGTACTTGTTTGATGATTACAAGATAAACAAGACATTTATAAGAACACATGTGTCATTTACAAGATAAATAAGGACAATTAGAATAATATGTATGCCATTGAGAAGACAAGGGAATTTAAGACAAATAAGGGCACTTATGAGAATACTACCATCATTTACAAGACACACTTGCGAATTTATTAGAATGCTAAGACGATCCAGAAGAACACTTGAGTCATTCACCGGACAAACAACATAACTTACAAGAATAATAAGGGTATTTACAAGACACATTGAGAATTTACAAGATACTAAGTGAAATAACAAGAACAGTTGAGCCATTTGCAAGACAAAAAAAGCATTTACAAGAACAAATATCCTATTTACAAGACGTGAAGGAATTTACAAAAACTCTAAGGAATTCACAGACACACTTTAGGTCATTTACAAAACAAACAAAAAAATTTACAAAAATACTTAAGTCATTTGCAACACACATGATGATATCTACAAGACAAAAGGGCATTCACAAGAACATATGTGTTATATGCTAATTATAAAACAAATAAGTGAATATGAAAAACAAATAATCCAATTTACAAGACAAATAAGTTCATTTATATGACACATTGGGAAATTTACTAGAAGGCTAAGGGAATTCACAGGTACACTTAGATCATTTATAAGACAAACAAAAAAATTTACAAGAATATTTAAGCAATTTACAACTCACATCATTTATAAGACAAACAAAAAAATTTATGAGAATATATCATAAATCATGTTAGAAAGACATCTTCTCCCGCCAATCCAAAATGGCATGAAATCATTTGTTGGTGATGAAAATCAGCAAAATCCACTTCAAAAATCCTAGACTTGGAATGTGGATTCAGTAAACAAAAGTAAGAAAATTTCAGTGCAATAAAACTAGTTTACTGAATTCTTCATCAAATTATGGCCGGTCATATTTAAATCGGAAAACTATACAAAAACAGCACTTTTCAAACCAGTAACAGCATATAGAATTATCAACTCTCCCCTCATATTTATCGCGCCATCTTGGCTAGTGCACATTAAAAATTGTGGAAACTTGCTTAGTTGGAGCAGATTTCAACTTTTATTTATATAAATATATTTTTCTATGCCTATTATACTCGCGTGACTCATACTACTATTAAAGAATTTGTTGTATTGATTAATGTGGAATCGAAGATACAAATACACGTCTTCATGTAAACCCAAATAGTATCAACCAAAGCTACACAAAATGAACATCGCTAACCAAAGCTTTTCATTTCTCAACGGCTACAAGAATTGATAAATCAGCTCAAACTTTTTTGCAATATCGAAACTTGGCAACTAGCTCTCTTTCTATCAGCGTTCGCCATGACAAATCTCCCATGAAAAGTTTAAAAAAAGGATGATAAGATTCTAACTCCTAATGTTGAAAAACAAACCCAGAAAAAAGTAAAAAGGAGGAAAAAAACAGAGCACCATTTGTATTTGGAATGGTCTTTGGTTGGTCCCTCACTGACAATGCAAATGCCAACTTTTTTCCTCAAACAATTTGTTAGCTCAACAGCCTCCGCATTCCCAATCATCACCACTTTTCCTTTGTCATCCACAACTTCCACACCTGCATCATTTCCCATTTGCAAATCTTCATAAGTGAAATTCATTATTTATTATTCCTCTTGTCCTTATTATAAGTTCTATTTGTGGGAGTTGGTCTTGATCCAAAATATAAGACCTATCTCTTATATTTATTAATATTTTTTTAATTTATTCCTATTGACGCTCCATTAACAATAATCAAATAAGAGAAAGATATAGAGAATAAAGAAAATTGCCTCGAGTATTGTAAAGAAAACATGTCATATTAATTAATTTCTTTAATCTAATTAAATTATGTAAATAGGTCTTATGTTAAGAACCAGAGGGTATATAGTTAATTCACCTCACAACAAAAACATTAAATTCGTTTTCACTTACCATTGGCACCCGCCGCAACTTTGAGTGCTTTGGTTCTGCATGTCATGCTGTGCATGTCCACCTTTATCACAATCATTTGCTGCACGTACATGCAAATGCAAATGAGTACATTAGGAAAAGAAAACAAAGCATTGATTAACTATAAATATACGAAATAAAGAAATTTCTTATAGTATGTCAATTATATGCCGGAATGGGATGGGACGGGACTTCTATTTGATAAGATATGCTGCTCAAAACTGGTCTCTGTTTCAGACAATCCTGGTATTAATCAAAGTTATCTTAACATATCAAGCTAATCAAGAATGGGCCTCAATTCCTTTTGTATGTTTAAATATGATTAAAAAGTTTTGCAACTTGAAAGTCAAAGATGTACCTCAAGTTTTCAGTGAAAAGTTGATGAGCTACAAAATATAATTAAAAAAATTATAGTATGAATTATTGTTGTAAAATATATGTAAACATAATCTTGAATTATTATTTAGACGTCAGGAGTAAATATTATTGCATTATTCACGTTAATTTTAAGTACCTTTTCTTGTTTTGAAGCAACACATGGAAATTTTTTCCCGAACCTCTAGTTTACATAAAGTGGATTACTTCTAATCAAATGATAAAAGGAAAGAGGTAATAACAGAAAGAGAGGGGTGGTGTTCACATTGACTGATTGGCTACTTTAACCAATCTAATAGATTCATTTCTTTTTCCTTCGTCACTTTTTTCTCTAGTCATTCAAAGATTGATTTAAGATATTTGACCATTTCGTTTTATAATTTTCTTTTTTTTTTTTGGGGGGTGCCTACAGACCCTGAATCTTAATTTTCAGCAGCAGAGACTCTCTTTATTTTCCCTTTTTCCTCCTTTGAAGCGTAGTTGTATTAGTTAAATAAAAAAGTAGGGCCTTTTTAGATAGAACATAAATAACTAAAAAAAAGAAATAGAAACTTAAAATTTGTTACAGTTTTTTTAAATTAGGGCCTTTTTTGATTCACTGCACTTTTATCGGAGCTGGCTTGTCTCCGCTGCCCCACCCATCCGCTGCCATCCTTTTCTTCAAACGTGGTCGTTTTTGTCTCATTGATGGCACATAATGGCGCACGCACAAAGGCACTCCTCACAGCCCAAGGAAGGAAAAATTTCACTCAATGGCCAATCTTTATGAAATTTATAAAAAGATTAAAATTCAATACTAATTAGGACAAATATTTTTGGCTAAATTCAAGAAGTTTAACTTATAAATTTTAAATGTAAAAAATCAAGATATTATTTTAATTTGAGTTAAGTTGCATCTAACAAGTTAGAGTATTTTTTTTATTAGCACTTAATATTCTAAATTAATTTTTGGTGCCTTCAACCCATTAAATATTTTTTTGCGATGACACTCAATATCCTAAGAGTTACATTTGTTGCACTTTTACCCTTAAAATATTTTTCTAATTTTTTATCCAATTTTTTTTTTTTTTCAATGGCAATGATAACCTTGACCTTAGGATACTAAATGTTACTAGAAAATACTTTGAAGTAATGGATGTAGAAAAAAATTGTTTAGAATAATGAGTGTTACTAAAAATATATGGGAGGATGTTGGATGTTGCTTATCTCTTTAATTTTTCTAATGAATAACTTTATAAATTATTATTTTTCCTACTAGAAGTATAAAGAATTTTTAAATTATTATAAGATTAAAATTCACTCATTCAATCTTAAACATAATACCTAGTTTAGAGTGAATTTTGGTCATATATATAAAATCTTGATCCATTTTGGTCTTAGTTGGCTTCCTTAACCTCTTCAAATTAGATAACCAGATCTTATATTAAGGATCAAAGGAGTATAATTTAAACTTCTTAAATTTAACCAAAATATTAAATTATTATTAAATTTAGTATTTTTTATAAATTTCATAAAGATTTGCTACAAATATAAATTTTAGGGTTTTGAGTGATACCAAAAAAAAAATATTTAATTTGTTGAAGGCACCAAAAATTAATTTAGAATATTAAGTGCTAATAAAAAAAAATACTCCAGCATGTTAGATGCAACTTAACCCAAATTAAAATAATATCTTGATTTTTTACATTTAAAATTTATAAATTAAACTTCTTGAATTTAGCCAAAAATATTAGTTCTAATTAGTATTGAATTTTAATCTTTTTATAAATTTCATAAAGATTGGCCATTGAGTGAAATTTTTCCTTCCTTGGGCTGTGAGGAGTGCCTTTGTGCGTGCGCCATTATGTGCCATCAATGAGACAAAAACGACCACGTTTGAAGAAAAGGATGGCAGCGGATGGGTGGGGCAGCGGAGACAAGCCAGCTCCACTTTTATCACCAACACAGCTTTTTGGTGAAGCTCATTTGTGTAGCTTTTTGGTCCACTACAATCTCTCTCTTCCATCACGGTGGATAATTAATGCCTGTAGAGGACACATATATATTCCCTCCCATCCTAAATATAAGATAATGTTGATTTTTTTGGAGAGATTAAAAAAACTAATTAAATTATTTTAGAATATTTTTATTTTTATTTTTTTTCTTGAAACTAATTAGTTTGACTAAAAAATAGGACCGGAGGGAGTATATATATATGTAGTATTCAATAACATCCATGCCCTTCTTTCTTCAAATTGCCAATTGGCGTTTAACACTCAATTGAGCGTTTGGGAGGCCCAAATGCTCCCCCCAAACACACACTAAGTCATTTTGTATCTAAACGGACTTTTCAAACTCTAATCCAAACAAGTTCAAGGTTAGAAAAAAAAAATCACTTCTGTTACCGCTAATCCAAACAAAAATCATATTTACAATTTCACTTTTATTCCTATCTCACTTTTTTAAAAGTTAGATGATAAAAAAAACCACTTCTCTACCGCTAATTCAAACCGCAAATTCTTCTCTCATGTAAACCTGGCACACTTCTATTAGTCTTGGGGAGCTATATATACAGCCATGTTACCTACCATGCGGTGAGCATTAATGTATTATCAATGAGGATACCAATTAATATTTAATATTTTGGTGTTTTGTCTTTTTGCCGTTGTCCATTCGTTAAAAAGTGTTATCATACAATCAATGAGAGGAAGTCTGGTAGAAAGTTGAGTTCCTTGTAATGTGATAAATTAAGATTCGATTCTTTACTAGAGAAGGTGCCTATATTGAGATGCATGAGGAGAAAGAGTGTTACCATACAGCAGGTGAATAAGAGTAAAGGATGTCCACGTGGGAGGGGACAAGTGACCATCGTGGTGTTAGCTTAATTTTTATTTTTTTGATAAAAATTTTTTTGGAAAGGGGTTGAGCTTACCCACTATCTAAGAGCCGGATGAAATCTCCCTTCCTCTTGGATCATACTAGTGTTGGATGAGCTGTTAATTACCTTCAGGTGTTTACCTAAGCACCCAGGAATTAGGATGCTACCCCAAACGCCATAACTGGAACCACAACTAAGTAATACTCCCCAGAGAACGAACACGCTCCAAATGATTACATGTATCACTCCTTCACCGGCTGAACCCACAAAGCTGAACCCACAAACGATGGGTTGGTGTTAGCTTAGTTACATGGCAGGATCTCTGCCAACCAATACAATACCAACCAACACAATACGGTGGGTGTGGCTGTTGAATCTTGACTCTCAAAAAACAGAGCGCCATGAAAAAATTGATCTTCAAGATTCGCTCCCAGCCTGAATCCTTTTGGGTTCGTGTTGTGAACTTACATTTATATAAATATATTTTGCTATGCCTATTATACTCGCGAGATTCATACTACTATTTAAGAATTAGTTGTATTGTGTGGAATCGAAGATACAAATACACGTCTTTATATAAACCCAAATATACCCATAAATTGTAAGCTACACAAAATGAACAACAACGCTAATTAAGTGAGTATTTGGAATAGCTTATTTCTGGGAAATAAGCACTTATTATGTAAGTCGAGATAAAACTTCTCTCACATACTTACCTCGTATACCGTGAATCACGATTTATAAGCACTTATTACTAAAAAATAAGGTATCCCAAATAAGCACCAAATCTTTTTGTTGCTCAACGGCTACAAGAATTGATATATCAGCTCAAGCTTTATTGCAATATTAATATAGAAACTTGGCAACTAGCTCTCTTTCTATCTGCTTTCACAATGACAAATTTCTCATGAAAAGTAAAAAAAAAAAAAAAAAAAAAAAGGATGGTAAGTTTCCAACTCCTAATGTTGAACAACAAACTCAGAAAAAAGTGAAAAAGAGGGAAAAACAGAGCATCATTTGTATTTGAAATAGTGTTAGGTTGGTCCCACACTGACAATGAAAGCATGGCCAACTTTTTTCCTCAAACAATTTGTTAGCTTAACAGCGTCTACACGCCCAATCACCAGCTGTTTTTTTTTGTCATCTTCTTCTAACCCCACATAGTTCACACCTGCATCGTTTCCCATTTGCAAATCTTCATCACATAAATTCATTATATATTACTCCTCTGAACTTAATATAAGATCTTAATATAAGTTCTATTTGAGGGAGTTGGTTTTGATCCAAAATCTAAAACTTATCTTTTATATTTATCAATCTTTTTTTAATTGGCCCCTATTGATGCTCTACTGATAATAATTAAGTGAGAAAAAGATAGAGGGAATTAAGAAAAACACTTAAAGTGTTGTTAAAAAAAAAGTCATATTAACTAATTTTTCTAATTTAATCAAATTTTATAAATAAGTATTATATTAAGTACAACATGAGTATCTGGTTAATTCTTTTTTCTTTGCCGATGAGTATATAGTTAATTCACCTCACCACAAAAACATTAAGTTCGTATTCACTTACCATTGACAAGAGACACAGCTTTGAGTGCTTTGGTTCTGCATTTCTGGCAGTTCATTTCCACCTTTATCACAATCTTTAGCAGCACATATAATCAAACGCAAATGAGTCCATTAGGAAAAGAAAACAAAGCATTGATTAACTATAAATATATGCAATAAAGAAATTACTTATAGTATGTCAATAATATACCGGAATGGGACGGGACGGGACTTCTATTGTTGTTTTTTTTTTTTTTTGCCAAGAGGACTTCTATTGTTGTTATGTGTCCCATATCGACCTAAATTTTGTCCTTACATCCCGACTCACAACTTTTCAAGTTGGACCAAATTATATGCAAGTACGAAATTTCTATCATGGGTTTTTAATATAAAATCTAATTGAATTATAAACTAAACTAGATATTATAGTAAGAACTAGAGGTATGGTAGTATATAAAGACTATATGGGGCCGGGCGGAATGTCCAATGGTCATCCCATGTGCTACCTTTAACCCGACTGACTCATGCAAAACTCTTAATCAGGCTAGTCAAATACTAGTGCCCCAGTGGGACAACCAATTCGGGTTAGATTTTTTTGTTTAATCTCTATCTAGAGTCCTCACTTCTCTGGTTTTCCATTTTGTTTTTGGCCATAAGGCCAGATAAAATTATAATTACCTTAAAGTAAGAACCGGTGGACGAGGCAGTGATGCCCACAGTAATATTTGAAGAGCCGGTGGAGGAGGCAGGAGTAAGATGTGAAGAATCGGTGAAGCCCATGGTGAGATTTGAAAACCCTTGTTGGTTAAGTGACATGATCATCATCTGTCTCGTCTCTTGCACAAACAGCAAAGTCTGTATTTGATCCCTCCCCATGTGAGCTTGCAAGTAAAGGTTATGGAACTTCAATATTTTGTTATCCAGCTCCACCAGCTTCTCTCTATAACGAGACTGTTTGAGAAAATCCCATCTTGGTACTTTAGAACACATGGAAACAAGCTTGGTACCATCTTCCAGCAATCTCCTCAAGATAATAGTTTCTCTTCCATGATTTGGCCAATTCAATATTCTGTTTAATTCCTCAATCTCCTCGATCACAGGATACAGTACAGTGAGTGTTTCTTCAAGTTCCTCCAATTTGGGTCTGAACATCACAACGTTGTCCTTCACTCTCCATATTTCCTTTTGAAGTTGGTCGAACAAAACCCCCAAAACAGCTCCCCCAACCAGCTCCAACGCCATTGTTCCTTAACCAAAGCTGCAGACCATTGAAGGGTAGGTTTGAGTTAGCATTACGTTCACGCAATGCAAGATAAAAAATTCCTCTAACGTAATTACCTCTTACCTCGTAGACCACTATAAATCATATTAAAAAAATAGTTTCTATTGTCAATCCAAATTAAGTTCCGAACTAACACAAAATTGGTGTAGGAGTCAGATGTAGGAACTCACCTTCTCTGATTCTTCTTTCAAAAATCAGACCGTGTATTGTACAGATGGGAAGAGTCTAAGCAATTTATAGGACTCTATCATATTATTATTTTTTTAATTTTTATTTCTAAGGCGAAGGCGAAGGGAAGGTGCAAACGCAAATAAGTCTAACGCGTGATGGTTGCTTCTCCTTCACCCTCCACCGTACGTTTTCCTGCATCATCGCATGATTGCCCGACATAACACTTATCCAGAGCTGCAGAACGTTAAATTCGGTGTAGGACTGAGATTTAGGAACTCACCTTCTCTGGTTCTTCTTTCAAAAATCAGACCGTGTATTGTATAGATGGGAAGATGGGAAGAGTCTAAGCAATTTCTAAGGCTCTATCTTATTATTATTATTATTTTTATTTTTATTTCTAAGGCGAAGGCGAAGGCGCAAAAGGTAAAAAGAAAATAAAAGAAAAACCCTGACGCGTGATGGTTCCTTGAGGGTTGGTAAAGCACAGTATAGCAAGGCAAAAATATCTCCATCAACCACAGGAATCTCACATGTTTAAGCAACTGCAGATTCTTCTCTCAGGTAAACCTGGCACACTTCTATTAGTCTTGGGGAGTTATACGTACAGCCATGTTACCTACCGTGCAGTGAGCATTAATGTATTATCAATGAGAATACCAATTAATATTTAATTAGTGAAAGTCACCAATATATGCGAACCTCGCCCATACCTCTGTTGTTACCTTTTTCCTTTAATCATTAGATTAGAAGGAATTCACTTTGTGTAAAATAGGGATGGGGGGCAAATTTTTCATGCGTATCTTCAAAACAAGATAAAGTTGTTAAAACTAAAAGTAACGTGAATAATATTCATTTCGGTTTTAAATATAAGATAGAAATGATTTTTTTAGAAAAGTTAAAGAAACTAATTAAATTACTTTAAAATATTTTTATTTTTTTAATTTTTTTCAAATTATTTTGCCTAACTTATAAACTGATATATAATCTAATGATACACAACATATGATTAAATAACTTATTTAGTTTCGTTAACATCTAAAAAAAATTAATTATGTCTTATATTTAAGACCAGAAAGAGTACAACAGTATGATTACTCTTTATGTCTAATAATAACTCTAGAGTGTGTGTTTAATTACATAAATCTTACTGCAATAATTTATAAACTTTTTTAATCATATTTTTGTAACTCAACAGGATTGCATTTTATTGAAATTTTGAGGTACAATCTTTGACTTTCAAATCCAAAACTTTTTAATAAATTTTAACCAAACAAAAGGCATTGAGGCACATTCTTGATTAGTTTGATAGATATATTGAGAGTAAGACAATTGTGATTAATACTAGGATTGTCTGAAACTAAGGCAAGTTTTAAGCAGCATATCTTAACAATTAGAGTACAACTATGACAATAGATTTAAAAGCCCAGAAGCCACGTATTACCACCGAGGTTTGGATAAAACAACCTGGGAAAGAAACCCCTACCACAATTTTTTAACATAATTATGGATTGAATTCATAACATTCTTAATCCTTGTAAATTGATCGAATTTTGATTTTAATCTTTGTAATTTAAATTATTGTTTTTTGTTCCTATAATTCTATACACAACTATGACAATATAATAGATTTTAAAAGTGAGAAGCTATATATTGCCACCGAGTGATGGATAAAACAACCTGGGACAGAACCCTCTATAACAATATTTTGACATAATTGTAGATTGGGGTAATATTATTGTTGGTGTTTACAGATTCATCGAATTTTGATTTTAGCTCTTATAGTTTCAAGCTGTCGGTTTTAGACCCTATAATGTTATATAGACTTGGTATAAATATTAATATAAAGACCAAAAAGAATAATTTCATATTATAAGAAGCAAAATTAAAATTCGATCAAACTATAAAAACTAACCGTAGAATTACTCCAGAAATAAGACGCATGATATCTGTGGGTCACTTCCATTAAGTCTGTTGCTGCATATTTTTGTTTCAAAACATGAACCCAAAAGGATTCAGGCTGGAAGTGGATCTTGGAGATCAATTTGATCATGACGCTCTGTTTTGAGAGTCAAGATTCGACAGCCCACACCCACAATATTGTATTGGTTGGCATAGATCCTGCCATGTAACTAAGCTAACACCAACCCATCGTGTGTGGGTTCAGCTGGTGAAAGGGTGAGACATACAATCATTTAGAGCGTGCTCGGTTTCTGCAGAGTACCACTTAGTTGTGGTTTCAGTCGTGACGTTTGAAGAGGCATCCTAACTCCTGGGTGTTTAAGTAAACGTCTGAAGGTAATTTAATGGCTCGCCCTGCATAATATTGAAATGACCTAGGAGGAAGGGAGATTTCGCCTAACCTTTAGATTATGGGTGAGCTCAACTCCTTTTCAAAAATTTTTGTATAAAAAAAAAAAAACTAAGCTAACACCACGATGGTCACTTGTGCCCCCCGTGACATTCCTTTACTCTCATTCGCCTGCTGTATGGTAACACTTTTTCTCCCCAAGCTTCTAAATATAGGCATCTTTTTTAACAAAGGATGGAGTCTTAGTCCGTCACGTTGTAGAGAGGTATCCTTGCTTCCGGACTTAAGTTAGTGTTTGACAATTTGTGAAATTTAGATTTTAAACCTATGTTTACGCAACTCGAGATAAAACTTCTCTTACACACTTATCTCGTAAATAGTAAAAACTATTCTCAAAAAATAATCCAAACACACTTAATTTTTATGATTTATGATATAAATGTGTAAAAAGAATTTTATTTTAGATTGCACAAACCTAAATTTAGAAGAAACCAAACACTCACTTACTCTTGTTGATTGTATGATAACACTTTTTAAGGAATGCTTGATATATCATCTTTCCAATCTCACTAGTCAGTCATTTGGTAAGACTTAAGAATGATGTCTTCAAATTTTTCTAATATGTCCTTTTCTTTAGGCACCCTTCCTTTTTCTTTCCATTCTTACTAGTCATATATGTATATATTATGAAGGGACTATGTAAGCTTATCCTCTCCTAATATCATTTTCCTTTTCGTAAAAATATTATACAAAAAATTATACATAGTTCCTAATTTTTTTAGTGTTAATGAAATCAACTTGAACAAAGTCATCCTTTTTTTTTTGGTTTACTAACAGAGTTATCATTTCGTGGTTGGGTTTAGCCATCGTCAATATTTTTGGATCCTTATCATACTAAAAAAGTAGGTTGGCTGGCATTTTACAGTAACATTTCTAGATAGTTCCATCAAGTTTTTAACTGTAATAATTACATGTTTTGGACCGCCTTTTCAGTTGTGATCAGTCGTAAGCAACACACAAAGTTATTATCCATGATCACAGCTCTAATAAGTTTACGTGTTCTGTACTGAATGTAGATCTAAAGTTAAAAATAGAGCGAAACATTAGCGTGTGGGAAGAATAAAACTGGAAAAAAGGGGTCTTATTTTATGTCGCTTTTTTATTTTTTTATTTTTTAAATGAGAATCACAGAATTGTCATTTTACCTTTTCATTTTTAATTTTCCTTTTTTTTTCTTTGGGGAGTTTAGATCTGAGCTTTTTATTTATTTATTAAAAATGGAAGTGTAGGATTTATTCAAGTAATACTGTACAGTGCAAAAGGGAGCCTGGCGAAACAAGCAAAAGTAACATCCCATTAAAAAAAGGGGTTAATATCGTCTCTAATCTCTATGATTTATACTATTTTGATTTTAGTTTATGAAGTTTCAAACATATGGTTTGGTTTTTCAAATTCATTCCATTTCAAACCTTTAGTTCGTGTAATTTGAAAAGGACATTAATGGTGTGAAGTTGATGATGTGACATCAACACCATCAAAGTTGATTATGCTGGTGGTTGATTGGGCAAGATGATTGATATTTTTGCTAACTAGATAGTGAAAATTTGTTATTTAAAAAAAACTCCTTTTTTTCTATTGCCCCTCCACCCTCTTTCTTGCTCTCGTCATTCTTACTATCATTGATCAGAGAAAAATAATGAAGAAGATGAACACCGATCAATCATTACACAGAATGTGAATCAATACTCCAAGCATATGAATGTTTACTCTGATCGTAAAAATCGTATAGAACAAACAAATACCAATTAATTAACCCACATTTTCCTATGCAAAGCTTCTGAATCGAACAAAACCAAAATCCCAGAAAAAAAATTCTAGATCCCTTGCTCAATTCCACAGAATACAGCTATGCATGCATAGAACCTAGAATTAGTATCGTTGAATTGGGTGGGCTCAAGGTTGGAGCTGCCCACTTGTTGAAGAAGGTAGCGGCAGAGTCGGCGACTGCAAAAAAGGCACCGAAGGCGGATTGGAGTTAGAGCCACGCAGAGGTGGACTTGGATTTGTTATCAAAGGGCGAGGGCGGGGTTGGATTCATTGTTGGTGCCAATGGAGGAGGTGGACTAGGGTTGGAATAAGGTGAAATTGGAGTCGGAGGGGCGAAGTGAGAGCCAAAGTTAGGAGTGGTAGAGGCAAAATTGGGAGCCAAGAAGGTGGAGGCGGAAGGAGAAAAGCAGGAATCGCCAGAGCAATTGATACTTTTACGGTGGGAGTGGCGGAGGAGGCCAAATCCAAGATGAGACCGAGAACGATGAGGACGGTGACAAAATAAATGGAGATCTTTGTTCATTTTTTTCATTATTTTTCTTGAAAATGAATTTTTATTTTTTAAGAACATAACCAATTTTCATTGCCTAGTCAAAAAAAAAAAAAAAAAAAAAACTCTATCATCTTGCCCAATTAGCCACCCACGTAAGCAACTTTAACACCGTTAATACCTCATAATCAAACTTAACACCGTCAATGTCTTTTCCAAACTATAAGGACTAACCATATCGGGTTCTTCATTCGTGGTCTTCATCCCTTCTGTCCTCCCCATCTTTCCCTCTTTTTTATTCAGATAATACAACAAGTGAAAAAAATAAGGGACTAGGCCCTAGGTGAGTTAAAAATTGAGAGACCGGGCTGCATCGAGTTAAAGTTGATGGACTGAGTCATATCGAGTTAAAATTGAGGGGATGAGTCGTATCGAGCCAAAATTGAGAGGTTATATTATAAATATGTTAAAAATTATAGACTTAAAGATTAATTTTCCCAATATTGTATACAGGAAAATTTATGCATGTAAAAGTTGGAGCATTATTGGTTGGAACTCATAAAATTTGCATATGTACTGGTTTGATGATTACAAGATAAACAGGACATTTATAAGAACATATGTGCCATTTAGAGTAATACTTATGCCATTGAGAAGACAATGGAATTTAAGACAAATAAGGGCACTTATGAGAATGCTAGCATCATTGACTAGACACACTTGCAAATTTATTAGCATGCTAAGGCGATCTAGAAGAACACTGGAGTCATTTACTGGACAAACAATATAATTTACAAGAATAATAAGGGCATTTACAAGACACATGGGGAATTTACAAGATAATAAGTGAAATAACAAGAACATTTGAGCTATTTGCAAGACACAAAAAGCATTTACAAGAACACATCCTATTTACAAGACTCTAAGGAATTCACAGGCACACTTTAGGTCATTTACAAAACAAACAAGAAAATTTACAAAAATACTTGAGCCATTCGCAACACATGATGATCTCTACAAGACAAAAGGGCATTCACAAGAACATATGTGTTATATGCTAATTATGAAACAAATAAGTGAATATGAAAAATAAATAATCCAATTTACAAGACAAATAAGTTCATTTATATGACACATTGGGAACTTTACTAGAAGGCTAAGGGAATTGACAGGTACACTTAGATCATTTATAAGACAAACAAAAAAATTTACAAGAATATTCAAGCCATTTACAGCTCACATCATTTATAAGACAAACAAAAAAAAAATTTACAAGAATATTGAAGCCATTTACAACTCACACGATGGTGTTTACAAGACAATTGGTGAAATGACAAGAACACTTGAGCCATTAATAAGACAAAAAAGGGAATTCACAAGAACATGTGTCCTATTTACAAGATCCATGAGGGAATTTACAAGAATGTTGAGGGAATCAAAACAAAGCTTAAGCCATGTATAAGACAAACAAGATAATTTATAAGAATACTTAAGCCATTTACAACACACATGATGGAACTTACAAGACAAAGAGGGCATTTCACAAGAACATATGTTCCATTTACAAGACAAATATATACATTTACAAGACCAATAATCTCATGTATAAAAAAACAAGACCTAAAACCTATTTACAAGACAAATAATAAAGTTATTTACACGATACAATGGGGAATTTACTAGAACGTTAAGGGATTGACAGTCACACTTAGGTCATTTACAAGACAAACAAAAAAAATTTATAAGAATGCTTAAGCAACTTATAACACACGAAGGTATTTACAAGGCATTAAATGAAATGATAAGAACCCTTGGCCCATTAACAAGACAAAAAAAGAAACCCACTATAACACATTTACTACCTACAAGGCACATGAGAATTTATCAGAACATTGACGAGATTTGCAAGACACATAAGAATTTACAAGACGAAGATCCCTATTTAGCTTATATATGATAGGTGGAAGTGAGGTGCAAGTGTCTAAGTCAGGATTCACAACTCAGATTTTGAGATATCCATAAAACTCAAATTCAAATGGAAAGATGGTGGAATGACGCTTTCGGAATGATCATCGGCCATTGCTTTGTCTACTAGCTCGTGAAGGCAGTAACATGGTGGATTGCATGGAGAGACCGAGTGGGTTTGAGTGCATCGCAAATACTCTGCTTTTTCTTTCATCAATTGGTTATTTCTTCTTTTTTTTGCTCAAAGGGCAAAATTTATCTTTTTGCTTCACAAATTAATTCATTTTAGTCTAAAAAGGATGTAGTGATATTTCAGATTATTATGGGGCTGTTGAAAATTATTTTGCTCCAGTAAGGGCTATTTGAAATTTTCCTAAAAGGTTAGGTGGCCGGTGTATAGTTTATAACCATTGAACAGACCCTGAATCTGCATTTTTAAAAAAGAACACAGAACTTCAAAAAGGAAATAGCAACTCTAAATTTGTTACAATTTTTAAAACTTATAATCTTTCATTTCTAAGTTAAATTTGCTCTATTTTTACAGTGGAACATCATTGTTGGAGAAAAGCAAATTCAAACCAACTTGTACAATAATAGGAAAAGTAAGAACTTCCCTATGTTTCCTCTGTAATCTTATTTTATGTTTAACATCTGTACTCAACAAGACAATAAAGCTAACTAGAAATAATTCACATAAATAAGAGTGTCTATATTTTTTCATAAAAAGACAATTTGTTGAACAAAATGATAAAAAGATACATATTAAATTGTCAACCAATCCTGAGACAGGATCAAATAGAGGGTTCAAAGTCTAAAAACAGAAATACATTACAACATACTAACATAACCATGAACATAACAACATCTAAAACAAACAAAACAGGGAGTGGCAACCAATAAGCCCAATAGTCCGTCAGCATTCCAAAGACCAGCGAAAGCTTGAGTCCCATCCTGAACCAGCTACAACACCAAAGGAAGAGAGTCTACGTAGCAACATGAAGAGAAAACCATGTTTCGCTTCCCATTTCTTTTCTTCATCTATTCCTAGTTTTTTTGTTTTTTTTTGGGGGGGATGCTTTCTTCTTTTTCCTTTTCTCTCCACCTTAAGAGGTAGGCACTAATGTCTTGATATTACAAACGGTATTAAACTCACAACCTCTCACCTCTAGGAGGGCTTTCATGCT
This sequence comes from Inga laurina, assembly GCA_963855925.1. NCBI lineage: Eukaryota > Viridiplantae > Streptophyta > Magnoliopsida > Fabales > Fabaceae > Inga > Inga laurina. Next base: position 16,589,899 of record OY979711.1, read on the forward strand.
ACAAGTTACAGGGCCATTGGCAGAAACCTTTCTTCTTTATTTAACAGAAATTCAAATTAAAAAGGTTTCCATCTTAAACTTCTGTAAGTTTTCCCACCATGGTGTTCATATACAAAATCAAGCTGAGGGATGATCTTCCAAAGTATGTAGTCTGCATGTTTGGAGTATTTCAACCTCCATTGTTGACAGAATATAAGAGGAAAGATAATGATGCCAAGACCGAAAGTAAATCCCAATTCAGCACTCAAAAAATTCCAATCAATGGAGCTCCCATCATTTGATTCAGTTGTTTTAGATGATAGTGTTGGCAAACTGCAATTTTGTGTCAATGGAGGTCCACATAAGGCATTGCTTTTGAAAGAATCTGCTTCAAATGACTGAATTTGAGTACCTGTTGGGATTTGGCCAGTCAAATGATTGTAAGAGAGGTTCAAAAATGCAAGAAAACTTAGACTTGCAAGCTCTGTTGGTATGTTCCCTCCAAAAGAGTTGTTTGACAAGTCTAATGACTCAAGATACTTCAAATTCCCTATAGATGAAGGGACATGGCCTGAAAAAGCATTATGGGACAAATTAAGAGCACGAAGTGCTTTTAAGTTCATAAGCTCTTTTGGTATTGACCCTTCAAAATGGTTGGATGAGAAGTCCACAGAATTGCAGGCTGTAAGAATCTTAACCAACTTTAGTTGTCTTCCTTTGATGACAATTGTCACCGAATCTAGGTAACTCTGACGATAAAATTCAGTGGCATTGATATCAGACCATAAGTGGTTGATCACAAAAGGTGGCTCTACTGCTACAAGTTCAGCTAGTTTTGGTAATGCATTCTTGAAGTCGGCAACATGACCGTTGTCATAAATGCCAAAAGACAACTGGCCAAATTCTGAACCACTTTTATCTTCATCTAGTATCACCATTGCTTTCCAACTTTGCAGGAGTGCAACAGGTAGGGTACCACTTAAATTATTTGAGGCGAGGTCAACAATTTCAACCTTCTCCCACTTTCCAATGAAATTTGAACATTCAATAGTCCCATAAAATTTGTTTGACCTTAGAATCATGACTCTCAATGTGGACACATTGCTTAAGAAACATGGAAATCTATCAGTTAATTGATTTTTTCCAAGGTTTAAGACTTGTAGGTTTTGGCAATTAGCCAAAGACCCTGGGACTGTACCACCTAAGAAATTTTGATTGAGAACTAGGAATCTAAGGGCACAAGAAGTTGAAAATGTATTAGGAATTTGGCCTTTGAGGTTATTTCCAGCTAGATTTAACACCTTAAGAGTGTCACTCATTCTTGTCAAACACACAGGAATGGATTCACTGAAGTGGTTATCAGCAAGATCAAGCACACGAGGAGCTGACATATTACAGAGGGATTCATGGATTTTTCCATGAAAACTATTGCTTGCAAGAGAGAGAAAATATGTGAAACGAAGATGGTTTCCAATGTATGGAGGGCCAATAGAGCTAAATCTATTGCTTGAGTAATCCAAATACATCACATATTTTGGAAAAATGGGAGCATGACCTTTGATTTGGTTGGAATGAAGATCAAGAAGGAACAGATTAGAAGTAATATTCTGAAAAGGTCCTTCCATATCTGTTAGAAAATTGTTGGAAAGATTAAGAAAAACCATAAAATCAAACCTCCAAATCCAATTGGGTATTGTTCCCTGAATTTGGTTGTTGGATAAGTCAAGGTATAGCAAATTGGATTGACTTCTAAGAAAACCTGGAAACTCTTTCAATTTGCAAGAAGCCAACAGGAAATTGTTCAGTTTGGGGAATAATGACAGATTGTGGGTGTTCACCAAAGTTGTATCAACCGAGAAATTGTTGTGAGCAAGATCAAGTGTGCCCAAATTTTCCAAGCTTCTCATTATATCCAAATGTATAGTTCCATTGAACTTGTTTGAAGAAAGTTGGAGCAAAGTGAGCCTTCTTAGATCAAAGATAGATAAAGGAACAGGCCCTTGTAAATTATTTCCACTCACATCAAGGATCTCTAATGGAGAGGAAGAAGCATTTGGAAATTCATCGAGAACACCCTCAAATCTATTGTTGGAGATAATCAGTTCACGCAAAGAGGGGAGCGTAAAAAGAGACGATGGAACTCTCCCATTGAATAAATTTTCACCTAGGTCAATGGTGATGAGATTTTCAAGGCCTATGAAATGAACTGATGGAAGTTCGCCATTCAAGTCATTGTGATTGAGGGATAGATACGAGAGACTCTTGGACAAATTGAAAGATGGAAGAGATCCATTGAAATTGTTGAATGACAAGTCTAGATAAACAAGTGAGGTCAATTTGGAGAATGAACAAGGAAGTGTTCCATTGAATTTGGAGCTTGATAGGTCTAATGCAGACAACTTGCTCAAATTGTGAATAGAAATTGGTAGCTTCCCTGAGAAATTTGTATGGCTAAGGTTCAAACTTTGGAGAAATCCATGATGTTGGAAGTTTGGTAAAGAACCTTGAAGATCTTGATTATGTGACACATCAAGGACTTGCAGGCTTGGCATTTGGAAGATCTGCTCTGGAAAAACTCCACTCAAGTTGCAATTTCTAAGTTGCAAGGTGGTTAAGTTGCTCAATCCCACTAAGGCCTTTGGCACTGAGCTTGCAATATTGTTGTCGTTCAGCCGAAGAACTAAGAGAGATTGAAGCTTTGCAATTGAAAAATCAATAGGGCCAAAGAGATTACAAGATGACATACTCACAATTTGAAGATTTTGCAATGTAGATAGTGCTTGGCCCCACTCCTTCCCCTGAGAAGACACCTTTACACCATCAAGATATAGCTCTTGGAGTTTTGTGAGATTCTGTAAAAGCATAGTGACATTTGGCTTCTCAAGTTTAAGAGTGTGAAGTGATGAGGCAGACAAATCAAGAAAAGTGAGCTTTGTTAGATGAGATATCTCAACTGGAACCTGACCCTCAAAGCCAGCATTTGATAGATTCAGATATCTCAAATTTTTCAACTTGTGCAGCTTTGAAAGAACTATGTGATTATGAAACTTGTTATAGGCCAAGTTCAAATTTTGAAGAAACTGCAAGTTGAAGATGCTATTATTGGAACTGTCAAGCCCACCAGAGATGGATTCTCCACCAAGATTAAGAGCTATAACATGTCCCCTATCACATGTTACTCCATTCCATTGACAACAGTCATGACTTTGGTTCCAGTGAACCAATTTTTTCGACTCGGAAGAGTTGAATATGAGGTTGCTTCTTAGATGAAGCAAAGCAGATTTTTGATGGCTAAGACAATGGCTAGACACAACAAAGACATTGATGCTAAGGTTTTTGAAGCAGAAGGGTAACAAGAAAATCCATATAAACCTCATTGTGTATAAATATAAGAGACACTTCTACAAGTGATGAAAGTGAGGAAGATGAAGATGGATGTTGCCTTAGGCACGTAGTCCTTTTATATACATTGCCAATCACAATAGATTTGACTGAGTCATATGTTGATTTGTATGTTTCTTTGGAAGCCTATACCATATTATGTTTTGAATTCCATTAATACATCATGTTATGTTTTGCAAATCACCATATTATGTTTCTTTGGAAGCCTAGACCATATTATGTTTTTATCACTTTCGGTTTCATAACGTGTCGAAGAAAAACTGAAAAACTTTGAATTCCATGCTTTGAAACTCATTGGAAAATGAAAAAAGAAGATAGTAATGCAAAAGAACAAAAGATTACAAGTCTATGAAGTGAGGCACAAGCTTTGAATAAAAACCGCCTTTTGTGTGTGTGAGGACCTGATGTGAAGTTATGTTAGTTCTTGATGACCCTTTTTGGTAGATGCTTCAAATGTACAATTCAACATTTTAAATGAAAAGAAACTCACATACTTTTACTATAATACATGAATACATCAATATTCTTATTGTGCATCCAACTAACTAGTGTTATATGGATGGCATTAAGTTGGTTGTTATAAAAAACATAAGGTATTTAAGCATTATATTGAAAGAGTAACTATTATTTTGACTCAACAATATTTAGATTTGGATTAGTTAATAGTAAATAGGATGGGATACTAATAATTACCCCTCCTGTCCTTAATATAAGACATATTTGGGGAGTTAATATTGATTTTAAATATAAGACATAGTTCTCATATTTATTAATTTTTTCCTAATTTACCCCTATTGACACTCTCAACAAAAATCAAGGAGGAGAGGGAAGTAGGGAATTAAGGAAGATGACTAGCGTGTTTTAGAAAATATATGTCACATTAACTAACTCTACTAACTTCCTTAATCTAATCAAATTAGGTATATATGTTTTATATTAAAGACCAAAAGAGTATATCGTAAAATAGTATACGCATCTCACAACGCATTCTAATTGTTTTCATTAAATTTCAAAAAAAATACATAATTGAATGTTATAATATTTTACATCCTAATATTAAAGTATATAACATTTGCAATAGCTTCGGATGTGAAATAAAAATACACCAGTCTGTTCTAAAATTTTTAAACTCACAGAAAATAGGATTAGTTTTCATAGGAAAAATTCATTTTTGTCCTACCGTGTGATAATCGAATTCATTTTAGTTTTACCTTTATTACTTGAATTAGCTAAAAATATATTGAACATAGTAACTCATTTACATTTACAAGCAAAGAGATAAGTGTAGTTAGCACCCTAAACTATTTTTTAAAGTACATCAACCCTAAAGTGTTTAATGGTGTAACTTTGCCTCTAATATATATAAAAGGGTTACGATGCATAAATATCTATGAATTTTTACTAAAAGTGCATCCAATATCAATTATTTTTGGGAAATACAAAAATACATATAAACATGGGAGAAAAAAATGTCATGATCGTTAAATATAATTTAACATCGTTATTTTTTATAGTGGGGCACACACTATTTTTGCATATCCATATGTAATAGTATTATGTTATGTTTAACGGTCATAATATTTTGCTCTAATTTTAAATATTTATGGATATTTTTACACCTCCGAAAGATATATGATGTTAGACGCACTTTTAGTAAAAACTCATAATTATTTTTGCAAGTTAACACTGTTAAAAAAAATGAAGCAAATCCACCCCCAAACTAACATACCCTGCCCCCAATCTGAAGGCCGTTTTCTCCCCCTTTCAGAAAACCACGTGACCCCTTGAAAAGCCAATTACAAGTTATTATTCAAGAGGTGTGTCAAACTTCATCTTCTTTTACTAAAGCTGACTCTATCAGTTCTCTGACCTATGCACATGACCAAACGCAGTTTTTCATTATTGTTTTCTAAGCTATTTGAATTTGTGTCAGAAAAGCATGTCAAGACAAAACTCCTCTTCGCATGTATTTACCTTATATATTATAAATCACGTTAAAAAAACAATTTCTCCCGCCAATCCAAAATGGCATGAAATCGTTTGTTGGTGGTGAAAATCAGCAAAATCCAGTTCAAAAATCCTAGACTTAGAATGTGGATTCAGTAAACAAAAGTAAGAAAATTTCAGAACAATAAAACTAGTTTACTGTATTCTTCATCAAATTATGGCCGGTCATATTTAAATCGGAAAACTATACAAAAACAGCACTTTTCAAACCAGTAACAGCATATAGAACTACCAAAGACCTACAAGTTTAAACCCACTTGTTTGAATGCCATAACAGAGGAACACCATAGATCCCAACCGAAAACCCAGCTTAAAAAGCAAATAGAGAAGTCCAGATTCAGAGGACTCACCTGGGGAAGAAGGGTAGGATGATTGGTGGTTGGACGGAGTCAGCTGAGAGGGATACAACGGACGTTAGGATTGTTAGATGAGGGTCAGTGTCAGTTTGTTTTAACTTTTAAAAGTGTTTTTATAATTTACAAGGAAAGTACGTAAAAAAAGGTTTGTCTCATTTTGCAGAAAAATACTTTAAAAAGTGCCTTTATGGGTTCCCCAAACAATCACTAAGATTTCTTCATTTTTAATAGGGTTAAGGTGTAATTTTACCAATAAAGTTTTTTATGAGAATTTTCTGGCACAAATAAGTTTTGTAAGGGGTTAAAATACTATTACCTCTGGTCCTAAATATAAGATAAAGTTGACTTTTTTTGAAGAGATTAAGGAAGCTAAATAAGTTATTTAATCATATTATATAATATGTATCCTTAGATTATATATTAACTTATTAGTTAAACTAATTAGTTTGAAGCAAAAAATATAAATATAAATATGCTGAAGTGATTTAATTAATTTCCTTAATTTCTCCAAAAAAGTCAACATTATCTTATAATTAGGACCGAAGGGAGTAATAAATAATTTAAAAGGGTGGAAATTCACCAAAATTGTTAAATTTCACCAAACGGCCGTTAAATTATAATAGAAGAAAACTCTAACGGTGTTTGATAAAAATTAATAGTTATGGTGAATTTGCACCATTTTAAATTGTTTATTTGTATTTTCACTCATTCTAAAAGGGTTAAGGTGAAAAAATACACATGAGCTTTTGTCATAAGTGCACCCAATACCAAATACTTTTTTTTGGAGCAAAAGTGACTACGTGGTTACATTAGAGGGACAAAAGTCACATATTCTGTTAACCATAACATGTTGACCATGAATTTGACTAAATAAGATGAGGTGTATGATGATATGGCATTTGAATAAGACAACTAGGTAATTAAACTGGTGACAAGGCATGGAAAATGGAAAATAAATATTTATTGAAAAAACGGATTATAGTAAGATTATAATATAATAAATTATGTTATTGTGTTTGTAATTGATAAGGATTATCGATTTAGGATTCCAAATGATGAAACATTGAGAAAGCGATATCTCAAGAGAGTGGAAGCGAAGACGATAGCGAGCTTATCGACGTTGACGGAAACCTAATTCAACGATAAGGGCGACGGGAACGGGCAAATCGTTGACGACAAGGACGACATAGGAGAGGTGGAGTTGCATGTGACTTGAGAATATTCAAGGTCGAACCTGTCGGTGAAGAAGGGACAAAAAGGTGTTCCAGGTAACTTCAATTGGGACCCATAAATTTAATTTTCTTTACGTCGAAGTGAATTCCCATGGAAGACCCTAGTTGATTTTGTCTAGTGCAGTGACAGTGACATCCCATGCGGTCGAAAGGCAATAATAAAGTGGGAAGCGAAAAGGAAGAGAACTTTGAAGAGAACCGTAAAAGGTTAGTACAAAATTATGTTGAACGTTATGAATTAGCAAAGAAGGGGTGGGAAGAGACCAAGGCAAGGTTACGTGGGGGCATAAATCTGTGGTAGATAGTATATTATATGCTGTCAGGGATAGGGAACGTGAAAATCGCGGGGGACCAGTTGAGGAAAAAGACAGAGGGAAAGAAGAAAATAACAGAAGAGAAAATGAGCAGGATGTGATTGAGGAGATAGAAGTGTTAGAAGGGTATGAGGACATTGATTTTGAGGATATTGAGTATATTGGGGATATTGAGGGTATTGAGGATATTGTTGTGAGTGAGGAGGAAGTAGAGGGTCATGGTAATGCAATTGATGAAGGGAAACAAAAAGGTACTGGTGTAGAAGGAGATGATTTAGAGGATGATGAAGATAGTGGTTCTAGTGGTGAAGAGGATGGTAGGTCAGAGGATGATAACAGTGATGATGGCACATATATGGGGTTAAGTTTAAGTGCTGATACAGAAGAAAATGTCTATGAGGAATTTGAAGTTGGGGAGCTGTATGTGGATAATGAGAGTGAGCTTGAGGATTCTGAGTTGGGCCCTACAAGTGGTGATGGGCCTCCAACAGAGGCAACAACCCTTGATGAAGCTGAATCTGCGGCTAATAGGCCCTTTTTTTCTGTTGGAATGACATATGTGGACAAAAAGGAGCTTAAGAGGGCTATAGATAAGTATGCTATAACCCGTGGAGTTAACCTCAAAATAGTCCGAAATGATAAGAAGACACTTAAAGTAATATGTGAAGATGGATGCTCGTTTACACTATATGCATCCACATATGGGTTAAATGTGGGGTTCCATGTGAAGACTTTGCATTATGAGCATTCATGTGCCCGTGTGCACAAGAACTTAAGAGCCTCAAGTATGTGGTTGGTGGAGCATTTCAAGGAGAAAGTGCAAGATGCACCTCAATTCAAGACAAGTCAGATGAAGAATGACGTGCAGAGGGAACTAATGGTCAATGTGAGCATACATAAATGTAAGAGAGCAAAGAGGAAGATTATGCAAGAAATGGAAGGTAGTTTCAAAGATGAATTTGGCAACCTAGCTAGAGGCCTATTGCAATGAGTTAAAAGTATCGAACCCTGGTTCAGATGTGAGTGTTGAGGTCAGTTCAGAGGCATTGGAACAAGGAAGAAGAGTATTCAAAAGGATGTACTTATGTTTTAATGCTTCTAAGGTATTTTTAATTTGTTGAATATGTTTTTTAAGTTTTAAATTTGTATTAAACATTATCAAATTTAACTGTGTGGTGAATTTGTAGGTTGAGTGGAAAGAAGGATGTAGGCCCTTGATTGGTGTGGATGGCACATTCTTAAAAGGCAAATCCAGAGGTATATTGTTGACAGCCGTGGGAATGGATGGTAATGATTCTTTGTACCCTTTGGCCTTTGGTTTGGTTGAGAAGGAAAATGTTGTTCACTGGACTTGTTTTCTACAATGCCTGTGTAAGTCTCTAGCCTAGGCATTAGTGATGCTGTTACCATGATGTCTGATATGCAAAAGGTAATTCCAATTTGTCCTTGCTATAAACTGTTTTATATCAGATGATGTTATATCATGTTTTTATTAGTAATTTACTAAAGGCCTCAGCTTTATATCTAAGAATATAACATCATGATGTTAGCTAGATGAGGGTAGATAATTCATGCACAAGCTGTTGTCAACTAGATGAACTATGCATGTTCTCATTTGCTGATTTGCATTAAGATAGACTCTTATGAGTTATAAATATATCTACTGTCCATGCACCTTCCTGATATTACCGAATATATATATATATATATATATATATATATATATATATATATATATGTAAGTATATGCTATAAACTATTTTAATGCTTCTAAGGTATATAATAGATTTCTATGATGATATCTAATACTTTATTATTTTTTATGTGTTACTTATTGTCTATGTAAGGGGTTGTTGAATGTGGTTAGTGAAGTTCTTCCAAATGCAGAGCATAGACTTTGTGCACGGCACATATACGCTAACTGGAGCAAGAAATGGAGAGGTAACGAGTTGAAGAAACTATTGTTCTCCTGTGCGTGGAGTACCTATGAACAACAATTCAAAGACAACCTGACTGCTATGGGTTCATTGAAGGAAGATGCAGCTAAGATGCAGTGAGTTACAATGTTAAAGCTTGGGTACATGCTTATTTCACTACTAGATGCAAATCATGGGTAGTGGACAATAACATGAGTGAGTCATTTAATGCATGGATATATGAGTGTAGATTCCTTCCTGTTATTAGAATGTTTGATGGCATTAGATTAAAGATGATGGCAAAGTGGGCTGACCGTGAATCAAATGTATGCAATTAGAAAGGTGATTTCAGCCCTAAATGTATTGAGCTTTTTGAGTCAAATAGGTTCCTTGCAGTTAATTGTAGGGTGTTTTTTTAATGGGGATGAGGGGTATAAGGTTGTAGAGGGACATGACAGACACTCTGTATGCCTACCTAGAGGAATATGTACATGTAGAGCTTAGGATTTAACTGGAATACCATGTCAACATGCAATTATGCCATGTATCACGCCAAATTAGATCCCAAAACCCAAATCTCACACTACTATCACAAGGACACCTATATAGCTACATATAGGACAAAACTACAACCAGTGAGGGGTAAGAAATTTTGGAACACTTATACTTTCCTCTCCATGCAACCTCCTCCAATTGCTAACTTGCTTGGAAGACCCCAAAAGAAAAGAACTAGAACTGAGGAACCAGCAAGGAGGCGGAAGAAATTTGTTCATGGCCACAATGCAAGTGTAGCAGGACCTTCTAATCAACCTAAACAGCCTCAGCTTGAACGATTGACTCGGCATGGGAAGATTCATAAGTGTAGTGTCTGCAATAAAGAAGGAAACAACAAGTCTACATGTCAAGAGGTAATTGAATCTCATTTTATTATGTAATTTAGTTCTATTTATCAAAACGACTAAACTTTATTTTCTGTATTTTTCTCAGGATCGTTCTGGTACCAGACATGGGAATTGACCTAAAACCCCAAGCCAGTTCGCTCAACAACCCAGTGAGGCTACAAGTTCCCAACAACCCTCTCAACAACCATCCCAACAGCCCCCTCAAGTAACCCAACTCACGCAAGAGGGACTTAACCAACCTCAATCTTATGTCGTTGCACCTAATCCCATCAAATCATTACAAATGAGAGCAACAAGATTGTCCTCTTACAAGTCACGGTTTGAAGTTGGGATGGGGATCAGATTTGAGGAGGCTACAGAACGTGTTGTATACAATGTTAGTCATTTCTGTTTGTATCTCGATCATGTCATTTTTGTTTTCTGTCATGTTTTCCAACATTTAACTTGTTTTCATTTTTTCTTTCCAGCCTGGACTTAGCTCTGAAGTGGTTATTGTTGAGGGCATAGGAAATGAGCATCACCATGCTAATCCACAAAAGACATTCCCAATCCCAAATGAGAAGGAATTGAGGATGTCCAAGGGCTGTAAGTCTAGTGCACCAACGGGTACAAGATCAATTCAATTCAATCCCGAACTGCTGCACCTTCAGACTTACCGTATCAACCTCCAGGTTTGCAGTGGCAAGGACAAACGTGCGTCACAACCTCTCAACTGTTAACACAGAGGTAGAATCGAATCTACACGAACAAAGAGAAAGCAAAGAAGCCCACTATATAGTGTGGATAATATTGTATGTATTTGGGTCCATTTTGAAACTGCCATGTTGCCATGCTTTTTGGAAGTGTAGAGGCTGAAAACTTTAGGTCTATATATATTGTCTGTATCTATTTGTTGGTTTGTCTGTAGGTTTATTTTGGATATGCTTTTGATGTCAAGGCTTTGTCTGGAATGTAGTTGGAGTAAAGCCTTTATTTTGGTTGGCAAAAGCACTTTATCACCTCATGTATTTTGTTTATGGATTGCTGTAAAGTGCACTCTTCCATGTTGTATATGATGATTTGGTTATTGGTTATCTATCATTTAAGGTTTGTTTGCTTTATATATATCAAAAGGTGTAGACATGTCAAAAGGTGTAGACCAATTTATATGCTGCTTTGCATATGCAGGTTTTATATTTTTGCCAAATTTTAGTTCAATCTTTGCAAGTCATGAGGAAAATTCCACGTCTTAATGACAATAGCACGCTTCTGATAACACATTAGAACTATTTATTGCAGTCTCGTCTTCCTATGCTTATGGTATAAGACCCTTTGCCATGGAGAAGAATCATGACTTGTTTGGCGTCTTCCTACTTTTTTCAGACACGCATTTTTTATTTTCTTTTTGACCGTTCTTCTTGCAAGCAGCAGCAACCCTCAAGTCTCATGTTTTACACACACACACACACAGAGGACCACATCCCTATTACGTCAGTCTCTCTCCTTGACTATTTAATTTGCCTATGCTTATGCAATCCTTAATTGTTATCAGCTATTTACTTTCCTTTGAAATATACAGGCTCATCGCATAGAACCACACACAGATAACTTAGCTGTACTAATACATTACATAACATAAACAATATTACAATCCCTGACAAGAACAACCAGCCTCCTTATAGCCAATATTACAGTATTACAACCCCCTTTAAACATACATTATAGCCAACCACAACCAAGTTAGTAACAATGTTGCCAATGCAAGTCTGAACTTCAACTGCCACTTCCTGACTTCACTTTCTCTAACTTCATGTCCAACTTTCATATTTCTCACCTCACCTTCAATGGCAACCAGCTCTTCGTACAACCTCGCAAGATCATTCCCTCTTCTAACCTAGTTGTTTTCTTCATATAGCTTGTCTACTATGTCATTGAGTAAATCTTTGATCACTGTAGTTTCCCTATCCCCAAACTCGGCATCGTGCCATTCGAAGAAACCACATCCCCTATCCTGTGAAATTTCATCTCTATCCATTACAAATCAAGAACCCAGCAATTGCATATCAATCGACATCTAATAAATCTTACCTGGTAGTAATGCGACACCCATACAACCTCCTACCTGGGTTTGCTTCTGACCAAGACGTCCACCAGGGAGCCACCAAATTGTGATAATAGTATCGATTCCGACCACCATACTGTTCCTCGCGACTAGGCTGTCTCAAGAACACCACACTTCTTTTACATCTACCTATCATTGACGTTGAAGACGAGGCACTGGAGCTTCCTCTCGTTTGCTTGTTTCTCATTGGCCGCATCTCTGCTGGACCAATTTCTCCTCCTCCTTTGCTTCTTGATTGATGCTGATAGAGGTTGGGGGTGAAGTTGCTGAGTCTTAATGTTAATTCCACCCCCATTTGCCATGTTTTAATTTTTTTTTTTGGCTCACACACGTCTTCAATTGTCCATGGCATAATAAATGACACCTGGAAGTATATCTAGCTCAGTTAGCAATGATTTCACGGTCGTCATCTACGGTTAACAGAATATGTGACTTTTTCCCCTCTAATGTAACCACGTAGTCACTTTTGCTCCAAAAAAAAGCATTTGGTGTTGGACGCACCTATGACAAAAGCTCATGTGTATTTTTGCACCTTAACCCCATTCCAAAACTTATTTGTGCCAAGCGCCCCTCAGGAAAAACTTTGTTAGTAAACTTGCACCTTAACCCTTTTTAGCATTACTTGTCATCTTTAATAGAAGAGTTAGTTGATTAATTTGCTAAATTTAATAAAACTAAATAAATTACTTAATTATAGCATATGTTACATGATCTTTTTTTTGGTTTGATCAAAGGTTTCCCCCTCGAGGCTTAGAGGGAAGTGTGATTCCTGATATTCGAATTTATGTTCTCCTCTTTACGAGGGTGAGGCTCATTATCATCTCAACCAACCGCTTGTTGGTATATTACATGATCTTTTCGGAATACTTATGTCTATCATCAGAGACAAATTAGTTTGAAAAAAAAAACAATAACTATAAATATTTTTTAAGTATTTCATTTAGCTTCATCTATCTCTCCAGATGAGTCAATTGGCCCTTATATTAAGGACCAAAATTAGTATATATATTTGGGACAATTGCACCACTAAATAGTAAATACTTTGAGGTATTAGATGTACGTTAAAAATAGTTGAGTGTCGAATGCACCTTCAGACATACAATTTTTTTTTTGGTATCAAAAAGTTTAGGAGAGTTAGATCCTGAGGATCATCAAGGTCAGGCATGCCTCTGACTTAAAGAGCGCTTATAAAGGTACTTACACATTGCCAACAATGTTCTCACATCGATGAGATTTGAACCAACAACCTTATAGTTATGAACCAATCACTTTACTAACTAGACCAACCTTTATTGGGAAGACCTACAAAATTTGTAGAATATGTATAGTTAATGATAGTTACATGATTCAAATAAAAAAGAGTTGAATACGGATGAATTCTCTTACAATAGGGAATTTACATGATTCATGGTATCAATTTGAAGAAGCATTATCCAATCATATTTAATGAGACCTTTTACTTGACATGTCTTACCTCCATTCTTTTATGGATATCATCTTATTTTTCTTCCTATCCTCAGCGATGTTCTTTAGCAGTTTTATGTGTTAATTCCAAGTTTCTCAACCTAACCAGATTTTAGAATGCATATCAAAATAACCTGCTTTTGATAGTTGCTCATATTCAGAGTTTTTGGACCATGTTTCTCCTCTAGTTTCTGACCATGTTTGTTTGTTTTGTAGGAGTTTGCTTCATGACATTTTCCTATTGAACTCATTTTTAAACATTTAATATTTTATTTTATAATATAATTACTTTTAATTTCCCTTAAAAAGGTATAGCATGAATAGGGTAGAACCATATGCATCTAGAATTTCTTCTGTATTAGAGAAATTATAGTGTGGAGACAATAATATACCTACTGAAGTCAAAATTTGAATTCTTTTACAATAATATGTAATTTCACAGAAAATAGTTATGTCACTTTAAAGGGACACAGAAGACTTGTTCTAATATATAGTGACCGGAAAAATGGTCCTCCCTCCCTCTCTCGCAAGCGAGTTTAGTCTCCTTGAAACTTGAAAGGAAACCGTATAGAATTGTGAAGTTGGGCGGCTCTCTATGGAATAAAGCGATAACCCAAAAATGATGGGGAAGGAATGAGAAGTACAAGATACTTCATTAGTTGCCTTATTTCTAAGTTCCTATTATACTTCACGGAAGAAGCCAATCAAAATTGTTTTTACAAATTTGTCTTCTTTATTTCATTTGAAATAGAAATAACTTGTGAATGTTATTTTCAAAATAACTTGTGCTTCCACAAAGCACAAGTTACTTCATTAGTTGCCTTATCTCTAAGTTCCTATTATACTTCACCGAAGAAGCCAATCAAAATTGTTTTCTTTACAAATTTGTCTTCTTTATTTCATTTGAAACAGAACTAACTTGTGAATGTTATTTTCAAAATAACTTGTGTTTCCACAAAGCACAAGTTACTTCATTAGTTGCCTTATTTCTAAGTTCCTATTATACTTCACCAACGAAGCCAATCAAAATCGTTTTCTTTACAAATTTGTCTTCTTTATTTCATTCTGTTTCAAAATAACTTTAAAGTTATTTTGAAACGGAAATAACTTGTGGATGTTATTTTCAAAATAACTTGTGTTTCCACAAAGCACATGTTACTTCATTAGTTGCCTTATTTCTAAGTTCCTATTATACTTCACCAACGAAGCCAATCAAAATTGTTTTCTTTACAAATTTGTCTTCTGTATTTCATTCCGTTTCAAAATAACTTTTGAATGTTATTTTGAAATGGAAATAACTTGTGAATGTTATTTTCAAAATAACTTGTGTTTCCACAAAGCACGAGTTACTTCATTAGTTGCCTTATTTCTAAGTTCCTATTATACTTCACCAACGAAGCCAATCAAAATCGTTTTCTTTACAAATTTGTCTTCTTTATTTCATTCCGTTTCAAAATAACTTTTGAATGTTGATCTTTAAATTAGTCAAAGGAGCATATGCTACCCGTGCGTTGTATGGAGAGCTTGTTCTTTTTTATATCATTTTTTTTTATTTGATACTTCTAAAGTCATATTATTGTTTATATGCAAAAAATTTAATATAACAAAATATTATTTAAATCATAAATAACTACACAATACATTTTTCATACAATTTTTAAATTTGTAAATTTAGTATGATGATGCATCATGATTTCTATATATCTCTTTGTATTATAAACAATAGTATCATGCGAGGAACTTATAAATCAGAAGACCTTTTTTTTAAATCATCTAATATAACTTTAAGAATGGTACCACTCAATAAGATGATGTATCAAAATTTCTAGATACCTCATTGTGCAAAACATTTTTTATTCTACTCTTGCACCCACGATCACTTTCATTAACAACAATTATCAAACCAACAAAAGAAAAAACTATATAACTTGCAAGCAAACAGGAACTTTCTAAGTAATTAATAGGCAATTTCCTTTGAAACCAAACACAAACACCGCAACAAATCCTACAGAAAACTAAGGAAAGAAAGCCTATTTTTTATAGTAACCTTTGACTAAGGTTCAAACAAATAGCCTAGCATGGCATTTTTCTTTTAATCAGAATGACTTCTCGAATCCTTAAAACAAATTCACCAGAATAAAATAATGTCTTATTTCATTAGATACCCTGCTCTGACCCTCTTTTTCTTTCAAGCTTCTCAACATCTTTCTTTTAATGATCTAGCTTAGTCATTACAATTTGCCTCGTCTTATTTATAGAACTGATATGATAAAATAGAGCATAACCTTATTTTATTCACACAATTGATTTTATGAACAGATAAAACATAACCAAGTAGTGCGTGCATGGAAGAGTTTCATTCTTAATAACAAAGTAACATCTACCAAGTAAAAATATAGTCAAATTGTATTCAGTTTGAATGAGAGCCTACCACTAATAGAGCACCATTTAACTATATTCAATCTGATGATGATGATGACATGGACCATTTGCTTTGTAAATTCCCCCTAGTGACATCTTGTTGATAGCTCATTGGACCAAATTTAGCATTGCAAACTACAAAGTTTATTTTCCTCTCCTTTCGAGGACCTCACCTTTTGAGGAAAGGATGATAACCAATATTCAAGGCATCACCAAAACCATCACGTCACTTTAATTCATGCAAATGGCATTGTGTAAGAATTGGTTTTTGAAAGCTGTCAAAGGATACACCAAAACATAATTAAATGAGCCAAATACCATTGTCAAATACAGACAAAAACGAAAGATCTATCTAAAATGTATTAATGCAAACCATCAAACACTTAAAAGTTCTAGTATAATGCACACATTCCATGCAATTATTTTGCTGGTGAGCTTTTTGCACTTAAATACAAAGGAAGTGAATTAGTCTCGTCCGCAGGATAGACAAACCCTGGTTTCATATGTTTGACCAGCATAAAATCTGGCTTCATAAGTTTAAACAACAAAGAATACTCAAATAAACAGAAACATATAGCATTCGATTACTTTATATTCAGAAATGTAAACATTAATTAGTGCCCATTCGCAGTCTTTAGCATTTCCATACCTTCAACAGTTCTACCATGTAATCAACATATAGTGTTTATAGTTGCAAGTATAATTAAATCTACATTCAACATGATAAAAATGAATCACCATATAGAAAAATAAGCCCCCCAAAGAAAGCCTAAATGTAAATAACAACTCTAATTGCACAATTACATTTGTATTCTCTAATGGAATATCCACCGCAGAATCATGTTATTTACCAAATCAGATGCCATTGGAGGAACACATAACATTGATCAAGGGGCACCAGCACCACTTTGCAAACATCTTCCTTGGATTGTCTGCTTCTCCCTTCTTTCTTTGCTGTGTAAACTTGTTAGATCGTCAGACTATATGTGCCCAGCTATCTATGTGGCTTTTATCTACTCATTTAATTGGAGAGGAAGTCAGATCCTCAGATTGTATGTGCCTAGCTCTCTCTGTGACTTTTTTATCTGCTCATTTAATTGGATAGGATGTTTACACAAAAGGAGTATATTACTTTTCTTATTGACAAAGGGCACCAGCTCCTTGTAATGAACTAACCATGCACTTGTTTGACCACCAAAATGGGTCTTCTCTCCAAAATACGTGTATGCCTATCAAATATATTAATTGACATCAATTTCCAATATCCTTAAGATCTACAAAATACTTGTACTTGTCATGGCCCGTTGCATGCCTACTAAATATTTTACATGTATGATTGAAAAGGTTACTCAATCTTATTGAATCAACAAATCCACACATGCCTGTAAATTAATTACTCTAACAAATTAGCAAATTGCACAGTGCCAGAAAAATTTATACTCCTTTAATTTAGCCTGCATCGGAGATGAATATTTAGTTCGGATCATTCTATTTATAACCTTAGAATCAGGAAAAAAGAAAAGCTTCATATAACTTTTCTGATTTTATCTCTTTTTTCTCTTGGCTTATATATATATATATATATATCTCTTCTCAAATGTCTAATTTCCAATTAAAAGTTAAAAGTTATGTTTTGGTCTAGGATAACTATTATGATAGTCACAGTATAAATTTCAATTTTCTTTGTCTACTGTATCAGGTATAATCATCTGCTAAGGAATGTCCTCCTCAATTGATACTTCCAAATGGAGAGATATATAAGACAAATGGTTTTATATCACTAGTTAATCTTCACAACTTTAAAATTGCATCACCTATTCTTTGTTTTTCCCCCTCATGAAATTGCCAAATTGCATAACATTGAAGGTTCCAATCTGAAATATTGTAGATATGGGGAGGTGTTATTTTTCCCATGTTTAAAGAGCCCTTTTCAGAAGTTCTTTGTGTCTCTCCTTCAGCTGTCTTTTTCTTCAAAGTGTGAGATGAAAGATAGCTTTATACATAGTCATAACTTCATAGCCAAGTAAATGATACTTTCTCATCTCACAGTTATTTTTAAACATTTGTTAATGAATAATGTGTAGACATCTGATGTAAAGTTGTCCATATCACCAAAATAGCTAAAGCTACTGTCACAAGCTTATATATCCTTCATCTTTCTTATTAGATATCAACTCAGAATCTTCTTTTCATTCTTCATCTATAAATTCAGATAGTTTATAAAATATCAAGAGGCATAAAAGAAGCGAATGAGTGACATAGCAATGATTAATGATTAATGCTTAGTGATAAGAAACCATACAATGATAATCAAACATCAAACATTTCAAACATATTAGTCTTTTTGAAACCATTAAATTTTCTATAATCTATATCTCTAATCTCTAATCTATAACATATAAAAATAATAAGAACAGAATCATTAATCTTCAACACAACAGAAAGAAAGGAATGGGAAATCTGAATCAAAAAATAAGATGGAGATCAAGAAATTTCCTGCTTTCAGTTTCTCTCATATCTCCTTATAGGCAAACAAAACCTGAAGATTCTTGAAAAAATTAACACACTAACCTCTTGATATGTATCCCCTTGCTTTACCTTCACGACCTCTGAGAATAAAATCTGCAATGGCAGCGATATCCTCTTGATCTCATGACTTCCAACATTATCGTCCATTGCTATCTTCCAACGTTGTCCTCTCAATCTCCGAGTATCCCCCACATCATGATATGTACCCCCTCATAGCCATCCACAATGTTCCATTTGAAGATGCCAAGAAATGCCAAGAAACGGGCGCGCCAGCGCACACATATATATATGGATACCAAGGAAGCATAAAATTTTCAGAACAAATTAATAAATGCAGGATAGAGACGTAACAATCACTACAAAAAAACCGACTTTCAGCGGTGACAAAAATTTGTCACCGCTGAAACTCCCTCTTTCAGTGGCAACAATTGAGTGGCCGCTGAAAGTGTCATTTTCAGCGGCGACTGTTGATAGTTGCCGCTGAAAGTGTCATTTTCAGCTTATTTTATTTTTAAAATTTATTAAAAATTAAAAATTATTAATTTTATTTTTAAAATAATATTTATAAAATTAAAATATTAATTATTAAATAATTATATTTAATATTATTTATTAATATTATATTTAAAATTTTCTACTAAAATAATATTTATGATATTATTATATTAGTTATTATTTTATTTTATATAAAAATAAATTATATGTTAGTAATATTATATGTATCATTTTATATTAAAAAATAATATTTATAATATTAAATTATTATTTATTAAGTAATTTTAATTAAAAAATTGGGTAATTAAATATATAAATAATTTTTTACATTTTTATTTAATTTATCATTATTTTTAATAATATTATATATATAATAATTAATTATTATATATTTAACTGAATAATTAATTAATTGTGTGTGTGTGTGTATGATAATATTATATATATAACAATATATAATAATTTAACACAGATTCATTTAGGCGCAACTGGCAAAAGCACGCGCGTGAAGGCGTCCGCACCATGAGGTCGAGGGCCTCGAGCTAGAGGAGAAGCACTTTCAGGAATTATGTGATGTCGACATGTGGAAGCACGAGGAGCCGACACGTGGCAGTGCGTGGAGATGACATGTGGTAGCGAGTAGAGGAGAGAGACACATGGAATTTGTAATTTTTTAAAAAAATAATTGTGATGGAATTTGTAATTTAAAAAAACTTGCACTTTTAGCTGCGACATAAAAGTCGCCGTGGAATGTCTGTCGCCAATGAAAGTTACTTTCAGCGGTGACAAAAATTGTCGCCGCTAAAACTTTCAGCGACAGTTGCATAGGCGACGACTTTTTTGTCGTCGATGAAAACCTTAGCTGTGTCTTTTAGCCTTTAAAGTCGCCACCGAAAGTCATTTTTTTTGTTGTGAATGGCAATCCATAAAATAGCAGAAGCATTTTATAGTCTACTCATGTGGAAAATATATTACATTTTCTAACAAAGGATTACAAACATATGTCATTGTGAGCACAACGAACCATTAAAAGTAAGAAATAATCGTTAAGTATTTAAGGGCTTGCTTGGCAGTCCTTTAATCTTCATCCACTGTAGGAGACGACGGTCGTCAAACCACTGAACTTCAATAATAATGGGAGGGCCACTCTCTAGACTTGTCGCATCAGTGTAGGAGACATCCGTCGGACAACCAACAGATACAAAGTCCTCACTGATCTTCCTCGCATTCTTCCCTGGATGGATGTCGGCCAACTAAGCATGTGGAAAGTAGTCCATGCCTCACAAAAGGACAATGGAAAGTGTTTCAAAACGGGAGTGAAAGAGATGAGGCTCACTTTCATACGGTAGAAGGAAAAAGTGAGGAAGGAAGGAATTATGTAAACCTCCATTTGTTGGAATGTACCTGAAGAGGGAGTTTGCTCTGACTTTGCTTGATCTATCGAGGAAAGAAATAGTACCCCACCGATAAAAAGTTAGGAATGTCACTCATGGGTTATAAAGCAATAAAGAAAGTTTTTTTTTGGCAAGGAGTTTGAAACTTCAAATTCAACTTTCAAAATAACTTCACTACTTTGAAGAAGTACCAGGGAGGATAGCTAAGGAAGGCGTCACTTTCAGGTGGAAATAGCTTACATGAAGCCCGAGACATGAGCACATCAGCTTGCAAACAGTGTTTTGTGTCTGTAGTCGATGGAGGAAGTGGCTTGGTGGAACATAAATTGATATTATATTGATGATTTATTTTCTTCATTCAATACTTTAAATGGGATGTTTAGGTTTGAAAATAAGGAATTTTTTGTTTTTCATAAAAGGATCATGGAAGGAAAAGAAAATTATAAGATTTTATTTTCACCTAGAACGAATTGCAAATATCAATTTAAATAGTTGCAAATTTATAATTTTTTTTTCGGGTGAGTTAGCTAAGAGTGTGTTCCAAATATTATCAAGGGAGAATTGCTAATAAATACCTTTTTGGTAAATTAATTGCTGAATGCTACCATGGAAGATTTGTTACACATAACGGAAGATATTTTACACACAACGGAAGATTGTTTGCACATTTATATGGAATATTTTTGCATACATGGAAAATGGTTTGAACAAAACGGAAGATCGTTTGCACATACGGAAGATCGCTTGCACGCTTGGTAGCAATCAGCAATTAATTTGTCCCAACGGTATTTTTGGACAATTCTCCCTATTATCAAACTTTTTAGGGTTTTAGAAATTCAAATAGTATTTATGCATCTTTTTCCCTTTTATCTTTAGTTTTTTATTTTTTTTAAACCTCTTTAGTCAGAATTAAATTTTTACCATTTGAGCTCTTCGAATTCATCTGAGAGTTAAATGAATCAAAATTTCACTATTTTATTATTTGAACTCATCTTTACTAGCTCATAAGGTTGACTTTTATTTTTCCTCTCATATATATATATATATATATACACATATATAAACCGAATATACCCATAAATTGTAAGCTACACAAGATGAACAACGCTAAAGCAGTATAGTGTTGCAATAATTGATAAATCTGCTCAAACTTATATCTTATATAAAATAAATGCTAAGATTCTAACTTTCCTAATGCTCAACAACAAACTCAGAAAATTTTTTGAAAATTGACAGAAAATGAAAAAAAAAAAAGGAACGAAGAGAAAGAAACAAGGGAAAATCCCACAAAAAGAACTTTAAAAATAAGAAAAAACAAAATGGTGTTTTGAATATTCGTAATATCAGGGAGGTGTTAGTACCTGATTTGTTCTTTTTGCAATTTAAAGAAAATGACATAAATGTCCTTATTAAATCTCATTTTTACTTTCTTTTGTCATCTCCCTCTCTTTTTTTGTGAGAGAGGGTTTAACAACGGTGGCTGAGACAACCTCCTCCAACAACGGCAATGACGGCCTCCTCTAGCAATGATTAAGAAGAAGAAAGATGAGGCGGGGCATGAAGATATTGGTGAAGGTGGTACCTTCGCTTCTAGAATTCCCTTGGAGGCCTTCTGGTACTCCCAAGCTCAACACAATCCCTGAGGAAGATTTGGATTTTCAAGAAGATGATTCTTTCGACTTGCGATCTCCCAAGTTGCAAATCAAAATTCACAAGATTTGATAAGGGTTTCACAAGTTCTGATAGAAATTTCACAAGTTTGGATGAGGTTTTTACAAGTTCTTAAAAGAATTTCACAAGTTGCAAATCAAAATTCATAGTATTCGATAAGAGTTTCACAAGTTTTGATAAATGTTTCATAAATTTAGATAAGGTTTTCACAAGTTCTTGAAAGAATTTCATAACTTCCTTAAAGAATTTCACATGTTGCAAATCAAAACTCACAAGATTTTATAAGAATTTTCACAAATTTGGATAAGGTTTTCACAAGTTCTGAAAAGAATTTCACAACTTCTTTAAAGAATTTCACAAGTTGCAAATCAAAATTCACAAGTTTTTGTAAAGGTTTTCACAAGTTCGAATAATGTTTTTACAAGTTCTCAAAAAAATTTCTCAAGTTGTAAATCAAAATTCACAAGACTTGAAAAGGTCTCACAAGTTATGTTAAAGGTTTAACAAGTAAGATTTTCACAATTTTTCACAGGCTCCAAAATTTCACAACTTGTGAATTAAAAATCCCCAGATATAAAAAGGATTTCACAAATTCTGATAAAGTTTTCACAGGTACAGATAAATTTTTCACAAGTTCTCATAAGAATTTTCATGCTTTCTCCTCTTTGAGTAATATAAATTTCTCTTACCCTAGACCATCACACTCTTTTCTTAGTTAGCCTTTATTATCCATAGATTATTTCGCAGTTCGGGCAACAAGAAAATATCAGAAATATATATACAAACGGACTTATCCTAGTATCCAGAATGGGGAATTAGGTGCAGCAACGGTGAAAAAGCATTTCTCTCTGGAGTTTTTGTTGGCATCGCCATGGACAGATCCAGTTTCCAGAGATAGACCCATCGCTGCTGTTCTTGTTTTCAGGCTGCTGGAAAAGTTAGATCTGCAGAGGACACAAGTTGCCATCATTGAAGGCTGCCTAAACAACTTACTCAGAGCAATTGCCATCATTAAAGGACGCCATGCTAGAGAACGCGTCATCATTACTAGAGGAGAAGAGGATGGAGAAGAGGGAGGGAGGGAGAGAAGGAGAGGATGAGCCAGGTCTGAACCACAGCGGGGTTTAATAAGTAAAAGGCAATTTTGTCATTTCCTCTTTTAACTTTAAAAATGACAAATCAGATATGAACACCTTTCTAGTATTATAAATATTCAAAACATCCTACTGCCTTCTTCTATTTTTAAAGTTCTTTATATGTCTTTTTCCAAGAAACAAAGTGTAAAGCAAGAAACAAAGCAACATTTGATGTCTAAAATTGTGTTAGGTCGCTGCTACACCGAGAATATTAACCCTTTTCTTCAAACTTTTTGTTAGGTAAGAAGCAAACTACTCCATATATTACCCAGTCACCATCACTTTTTCTTTGTCATCTCTTTCCAACCCAACCAAAGCTCACACCTGCGTCATTTCACATTTGCATATATCTTCATCACTTAAATTCATTATTCATTGTATGATTAATTCACTTCACTAGCAACAAAAACACCAAGTTCATCATGTTCACTTAGCATTTACTCCAAACACAAGTCTGAGTGCTTTACTGCTGCAAGTCTGGCAGTGCATATGCCCCATCATCACAATCATTTGCTGCACATATAATAAGCAAATGCAAATTGGTCAGTTACAAGGAGAAAACAGAGCACTGAATAATTATATGCAAGTAAGAAATTCATATACTCCCTCTTATTCTTAATATAAGATATATTTGGAGAGTTGAACTTGATCTTAAATATAAAACATGATTTCATATTTGTCAATTTTTTCTTAATTTAGCCCTATTAGTGCTCCCTCAACAAATCAAAGAGAAGAGAAAATGAGGGAATTAAGAAAGATAATTAAGATGTTTTAAAAAATATGTCATATTAACTAATCTAACCAACTTCTTTAATCTAATAAAATTAGGTAAATATGTTAACAAAAAAGTGTAATGTGACAAGATGGCATGTCCTCGTGGTGGCCGTTTCTAGTCCCATCCCATACCAAATTTTGTAACCATTGTAACTTTTCAAGGGTAGGCCCTATGACTATTAATCCCAACATGACTAGGACATGGAGGGGCCGGTTGGGGAAAAGGTCTTCTCGATCGGCACTAGTATAAACCACTTAAAGCACAAATATGATATATTTCTTTCACTTCTTTTTATAAGCAACAACTATTTTGATTGTGTAAAGCGAAATGATAGTTATAATTAATTAAAAACAATAAATGTACTGTAAAAAAGCCGCTCTGCTAGGTTCCATTCGGGGCTGGTCTCGTCTCGCCACCGTCGGTTGTCGGGATTCAGGTGCTCTCCGTCGCTCACTATGACGGAGATTAAAGAGTGTTTCCTTGGCTCTCTAATTGGGAAAAGGAATAGTGAGGTATCGGGAGGCTTATGGAAACAGGGGAGTCGCTGGAGCACAGTCTTCCGGTGACGGACGACAAGGAGAGTGTTCAACGCGGGAAGAGGAAGATTGGTATTGGTGACTGTGAATTTTTGGGGAAGGAGTCGAATCCCCCTTGTTTTGAGGACTGGATGCTAAGCTCTGAAGACCCAAAGGAGGGAGTGAGCATACCACTGTCATACAGAGATTCGCTCATGGCTAAATCAAAGTGGCGTGAGAACTGGTTTGCTATAAGGGATGAGGACGGGGATGAGACGTCGGTAGGAGCAGGGGGTGGTTCTGGAGTAGGAGTGGGCTTCAAGGAGGTTATCGATTTACACTCAGGTATCTTTGTTGATCTATCTGACCCTATGTGTCCTAAATTTCTGATTGATGATAAGGAAAGGGAACGTCTCTGTAAACAGTTTGCGAAGTCATTACTTGTTAAATTGCTAGGAGGGTCGACGAGTTTGTATTTTCTGGAATCTAAATTGAATCAAATTTAGGCTACGAAAGGTGCAATTAGATTGGGGGATTTGAAGAATGAGTTCTTTGTAGTTTCTTTCCAGGAGTAGGGAGACTATGAGAGAGCTCTTACGGGTGGCCCATGGGTAATTTTTGATAAGCATTTGAGTGTTATGCGATGGAGGCCGGGGTTTCACCCATAGAGTGAGAGAATTGATAAGATAGCAGCATGGGTACGATTTCCTGAAATAGAAGCTGAGTTGTTTGATAAGAAAGTGCTATTTAATATAGCTAATTTCATAGGAAAGGTGTTGAAATTGGATGTGCATACTGCTAGTAGGGGCGTAACAAATTTGCTAGTGTGTATTGAACTAGATCTTACCAAACCGTTAGTCCCACATTATATGGTGGATGGAGTCCTAAAGCATGTAGAGTATGAAAGTTTGCATTCTCTATGTTTAAATTGCGGGCTGTTTTGACATTTTAAGGAGAATTGTGTGCAAGATAAAAAAAACCCAAAGTGGTGTGGGAAAGGCGAATTTGGAGAGGGCTGAAGTAATGGAGAAAGGAGGGACTGTGGAGGAAGTTAGCCCACAAAGGGTTGTTCATAGGGTGCGTAGGCAGAAGAGGGGAAGGATTGGGAATGAGGATGTCAAAATTTCTTCTAGATATGATGTTTTGAATGAGGAGGAGCATCATGTGTAGCGAGAAACTTCCTCTATTCATGGGGTTGTGATAAAGGAAAGCAATGTGAGATAATTTGTCAAAAGGAGGGATAAGGGGCTGAGGCAACAAACGAGTATTATTGAAGGGTCTAGACCGCTCAATGATGTGACAAATGTTACAAATGGTTCTCCACAAAGGCTAGTTAAAGGAGAGAGGAGTAAACAAGGGAAAATGGGGTCCAACAAGGGAGAGCTGGTTGTTTCTGGGCAGGAGAGTAGGGATGAAGGTAGTGGTTAGATTGGTTTGAAGGAAAAAAGGGAATCTGTTGCATGTCAACGCAATGAGGTCATTATGGTAATGGTGATGATATGGAAGATAATGAGCTCCATAGGAGTCATTTGACTATGACTGATGCAGTACAAGATCAAATAGATGAATCTATGGATGATTGTAAGGGAAAAGAGGTAACACCCTTTATTTTTTAATAATGTTAAATATTGCTATATGGAATTGCAGAGGGGCAGCAAGCAAACGATTTGCTGCTTCCTTAAAAAATTTAATGTTTGTTCATAAAATGGATATGGTTGTGTTGCTTGAAACTAGTATTAGCGGGTATAAGGCTAGGAAAGCTATTTAGTTTTTTGGTTTTAAATTTTTTAAGATTGTTGAAGCTGTGGGTTTTGTGGGTGGTATATGGTTAATATGGAATGACCTAGCTATTGTTGTTAATGTTGTGGAGAGACATTTACAGTTTCTACATTGTCAATTGCTAATTGGGGGTCAAGATCCTGGTTTTTTTTTTCTGCTGTTTATGCTAGTTCGCATGAGAATGTGAGAGGTACGTTGTGGGGGAAATTACATGATATAGCTGTGATCATGATAGAGCCGTGGCTATTAGTAGGTGATTGGAATAAAAATAGTTCCTGTTTGGAGCAAAGAGGTGGAGGTAGAGTGAATGAAGGTAGGTGTCGTAGATTTCGGGATTGGCTTGAAGGAATTGGGCTTATTGATTTGAATACAAAGGGTCCTTTATTCACTTGGAGGGGGCCTAAGTGGAGGGAACATGAACGAGTCTTTAAAAGGCTAGATCGTTGTTTCTGCAATATAAGATGGCAAGAATTATTCCCAGACTCTATGGTAAAAGTGGGAGTAAGGGTGAGTTCGGATCATCATCCCCTAATTATTAATACTTGTACTGAAACTGACATGGGAAGAGAGAGGCCTTTTCGTTTTGAGGCAGCATGGTTGAATCATAGTGAGTTTAAAAATTTCCTTTCAGAAAAATGGGTGAGAGGAGGAGATGTATGTAGGAACATAAGGGAATTGAAGGAGAAACTGAAGATATGGAGCAAAGAGGTGTTTGGGCACATTCGTTACAGAATTAGAGGTATATGTAAGAGATTGGAAGGGATTCAAAGATGTGAAGATCCGTTTAGTAATCCATTCTTGATGAACCTGGAGTTGGAATTAGAAGAGGAGCTCGTGAATGTTTTAAAACAAGAGGAATTACTGTGGTTCCAAAAATCAAGGGGTATGTGGATAAGTCAAGGGGACAGAAATACCCGATACTATCATAACAAAACTATGATCCGTAGAAGGAGGAATAAGGTGAAGAGCCTTAAAAATAACGAGGGGGTTTGGGTGGAGGATGAGAAGATCATTTGCGATATGTTTAAAAATTTTTATGATGCATTGTTTTTGGAGGAAAATGTAAATAGAGGATGGCATATCACGAAACAAGGGTGGGGTGAGGTGCAGAGGGATGAGTTGAGGAGGATAGGAAGGAGGCTAAAGTATGAAGAGATTAGACGTGCTTTCTTTGATATTAGAGGCTTTAAGGCCCTTGGGGAGGATGGGTTTCCAGCTATTTTTTATTAAAGGAATTGGGATGTGGTAGGGATGGAAGTCTTTGAGCTGATTAGAAGATTATGGGACAGACCGGAAGGGATTGCGGAACTGAACAAAACCCTATTAGTCTGGTGCCTAAGGTAGATAACCCGGAAGGGGTTTCTCAATTCAGGCCAATTGTGTTATGTAATGTACTCTACAAAGGATTGACAAAGATTTTAGTGGATAGACTTAAAAATGTCATGGATAGGCTTGTCTCTCCTTTCTAGGCTAGCTTTGTACCTAGGCGTAACATCCAGGATAATATCATCATTGCTAAGGAGGTTGCCCACATGTTGCAAAGGATTAATGGTAAGAAAGGCTATATTGTAATTAAGATTGACCTTGAGAAAGCCTATGATAGACTAAGCTTAGGGTTTTTAATGAAGGTATTAGAAGAGATTAGGTTACCGAAGAATTTTGTTAACATCATTAAACACTGTTTGTATTCAGTCAAAATGTGTTTATTATGGAATGGGAGTCAAAAGGAGGAGTTTAAGCCGACTAGAAGGATTCGTCAAGGAGATCCCCTTTCCCCTTATTTGTTTGTTCTAGCCATGGAAAAGTTAACTTATATTATTGCGGATTCAGTTGAGAGTAGAAAATGGGAACCTATAAAGGTAGGAAGGTCCAATGTGTGTATATCTCACCTTCTATTTGCTGATGATCTACTGTTGTTCTGTGAAGCTAGTGTAGAACAGATGGGAAATGCACTTGAATGTTTGGATTTGTTTGGGGAGGTGTCAGGGCAGAAGATTAACCCTTGTAAGACTACAGTCTTTTTCTGAAAAAATGTGTCTAGAGATCAGTAGAATATTATTTGTAGCATGAGTGGTTTTCAACGTCAAGAAGAGTTGGGTAGGTATTTGGGGGAGCAGATTACTCAAGGCCGTAATTCCAGAGCCAAATTTCAATTTCTGATTGATAAAGTGCAGAAGAAACTTAGTAGGTGGAAATCTCAATCTTTGGCTCTAGTAGGGAGGTTCACGTTAGTCCAATCGGTAACATCACAGCTTCTGAATTTTCAAATGCTGCATGACAATATCCATATTGGAGTTTTTAATGAGATTGAAAAACTCCAAAGGAATTTCATTTGGGGATTAAATGGAGATAAGAGGAAGTTACATGCGGTAAGTTAGGAAAAAGTGTGCAGACCTAAGGTGGAGGGAGGCATGGGTATAAGGAGATTGAAGGAAATGCATGATGCTTTGCTAGGGAAAGTTGGATGGCATCTTATTGCTAAACCGAAAGGGTTAGTTTCGAAAGTCTTAAGAGCTAAATATGGAAAGGGAGCTAATTGGCTATCTGAATGTACTGTGAAGCAACATGATTTAGTCTTGTGGAAAAATGTTACTAGAATATGGCCTGAAGTTGTCAAGGGTATTGGATGGGAAGTGAGGGATGGAAGGAGTGTTAAGTTTTGGGAGGGGTTTGATAAGTTGTCTAATTGCTATGTTGGGTATTTGGGGCTGTTAAACCCAAGTCTTACTGTGGCTCAAACCTTGAATAGTGAAGGGAATTGGAATTGGGATTGGTTTGAGACCGTTCTACCCAATGAGGTTTCTTAATTACTTAAAGCTATTCCCCCACCTTGTTGAGAGGATGGTGAAGACATAGTTGTGTAGAGAGGAGTTCATGGTGACAGATTTTCTGTAGCTCAAATGTATCAACAATTAAGGGGTGAGGTGTATACGAGTGGGGAGGCAATCTGGAAGGTTATTTGGAAGGTAAAAGCCACTAGAAGAATTCAAGTATTTTTATGGTTAGCTATGCAGGATAGATTACTAACATCCGCTATAAGGGCATGAATTCTAGGGGGTGTTCCAAATTGCAGCAGATGTGGAGGAGAAGTTGAAGACGTAGACCATGTTTTAAGAAGCTGCCCCTACTCTTGCCGGATATGGTTGGCTCTTGATGTGTTGAAGGTAAGTTCTCAGTTTTTTACAGAGCATATGAATATCTGGTTTTTAAATAATTTGCAAAAGGGAGAGGAATGTAGTATAATATTTTCTGTGTGTTGTTGGATGATTTGGGGTTGGAGAAATATATTGCTATTTGAAGAAGGTTATTGTATGCCTGACCGTTCTGAAATTGTGATCCAGAATTATGTTAGAGAATGTATTAACTCTTTAAAATGCTTTGATGGTTGTGGGTTAAGGAAGGAGCCGAGGGAAGTGAAATGGAGATTTCCAGAGGAAGGGTGGGTGAAACTAAACTTTGATGGCGCTTCTAAAGGTAGTCCAGGTTTGGCCGGTTGTGGAGGGGTATTGAGGAGGAGTGATGGCAGCTGGGTTTGTGGGTTTGGAAGGAAATTAGGACGCTGTAGTGCATTAGCTGCTGAGATTTGTGGAGCAGTACAGGTTCTAAGAATGGCGCAAGAGATGGGCTTCAGCAAGATTATTTTGGAGGGGGACTCAACTGTAGCCTTACATATGATTCAGGATGCTTGGTTGTAGGGTAAGACTAGTGATAGAATGCTGATTTCATGGCTGTGTGACAGCAACAAGGAGATGCAGATTCATTTTTCTCATACTTCATGCGAAGGCAACTCTGTTGCAGATTGGTTAGCAAACTATAGTTTCAATTGTAATGTAGATTTTATTGTTTTTGAATCCCCCCTGGAGGGGTCTTAGAATTTCTGTACAAGGACTTAGTGGGAGTTATATTCCCATGTTTTTTATCCTGGTTGAATAAAGTACAGTAATGGGCGTTGAGCCCCAATCTTTACAAAAAAAAAACAAAAAATGTATTAAAAATATGATATCTTTTTTAAATATGCTCCTATTTATGAAAAGAGTATAAGAGAGAGAATAAATAAAAAATACATGAGAGAGAATGAGTAGAACATATGAGAGACAATTAATTTAAAATAATTAATATAAAGATATGTATTTAATAGGAGTAGAAAAGGAAAAGATAATTTAAATTTTGTGATAAAAAAAAAATACTTATATTAAGTACCATCCACAAGAAAAAATCGTTTATAAAAGAATAGGAGGGAGCTGAGTACCGTTTTTTCCCCTCTAACTCAAGACAAGGACTTTTGAGGCTCATGCAATAAAAATATAAAATCCAATTTGATCCACCCATCTAAAACTCTTAATCAGATAGGAAACTAGTTCAGGTTGGGTTTTAATACTATCTATATATATATATATATCTCTAAGAGTTCTCACTCTAGTTTCTGTTTTTGTTCTTGGGCATAATCCAAGATAAAATTATGATCACCTTATGGGAAGAATCCGAAGAGGAGGCAGCGAGGCCGATAGCAAGATTTGAAGAACCGGCAGAGGAGGAGGCAGAGAGAGCCACAGTAAGATTCGAATTCCCTTGTTGGTTAAGTGACATTATCAACATCTGTCTCGTCTCTTGAACTATCAGCAAGCTCTGCTTTTGATCCCTTGCCATGTTAAGCTTGCAAGTAAAAGTTTTGGAACCTTAATATTTTGTCATCCAGCTCCATCAGCTTCTCCCTGTAACGACACCGTTTGAATATATCCCATCTTGGTATTTGAGAGCACTTTGAAACAATCTTGGTCCCATCTTCCAGCAATCTCATCAACACAATAGTTTCTCTTCCATAATCTGATCTATTCAATTGTCTGTTTAATTCCTCCATCTCCTCGATTACAGGAGATAACACGTCGAATGTTAGTTCAAGTTCCTCCAATTTGTGTTTGAACATCACAATGTTGTTCTTCACTCTCCATATTTCCTTTTGAAGTTGGTCAAACACAACTCCCAAAACAGCTCCTCCAACCAGCTCCAACGCCATTATTCCTTACCTAATTGACCCTAAACTATCTGCACGGAGAAACTAAAATTTCACAGCTAGGAATCAGATTTAGGAACTCACCTTCTCTGGTGTTTGTTTTTTCAATATCAGATCGTGTGTATAGACTATAGATGGGAAGAGTCAAAACAATTTAAACGACTCCATTTTTTTGTTTTTATTTATAAAGGGAAGACAAAGGGAAGGTGCAAAAGAAAAATTCTGGTAGTGATGAGTACTTGAGTTGAATGTTATTAAACAGTGGGTGATTAAAATTAGAAAGAGGTCCACACGGAAAGCTTGGGTTTGTATCACGTGTATAATTCATTTGGGGTAGCTGCGGATGGGACAGTTTTGGCTCCTCCACTGGTCAACTATTACGGGTTCCAACCTCTAGGTTTTTTGTGACGAGGCTCTTCTTTTAAATTTGTGTTCATGATATTAATACTTTTATTAAGAATCTGATGTGCATGGAGAGGGCCACTAGCAGAGGATTTTGACCCGCGGGAGGCTGAGTGAAATATTATAATATGAAGCTGCTAGAGTGTCAACTCTTGGAGGAGTGGTAACATTATTAGTCCTAGATTGACTAATTGGGGAGCCTCACAAATATGCTGGGGTTTAAGAGTTCAAGAGGCTTTCCATTTGGGTTTGTGCTAATCACATTGGTACTTTTATTGGGAACCCGACCGATGTTCATAGAAAGGGCTATGTAACATCCTAAAATTTTATACTATAATATTATAAATCTAAATTATGAATGAGTGAGTTGTTAGGAATTTTAGGACCTAATATAAAAATAAATTTCTAAATCTCTTTTGTTATAATAAATGATAAATCCTAAAAGTAGAAAAAATACAAATATATATACACCCATATATAAAGGAAGCTGTTCGTGTGTGTGTTATATTTAAGCAAATATATATTTCAAAAATAAGTTAATAGGTGTTGATGATAGATGATATCATTATATATAAATATTGAACAACATCTAGAAGGCTTGGAAGGGAAGTTAAAACAAATTAAAGGATAAGCTTTTAGAATGCTTGGAGAACAAGTAGGAAAGACATAAGTTTTCTGTGGCTTGGGTAGGAAGTAAAATAAAGATGAGAAGGTAACAAAAGTGCCTAGTAATGATTACCAGGATTAACTCCTTTTGCAAGAAATCTTCTATATATATACCCTTTGATTTCCAAATGGAATGCATGAAGTAGAGTAGAGAAAAAGAAAAGTGAAGAAAATAAATAGGAGGAAAAAGGAGGAGAAGGAGATGCTGCTAATCATAAAATTATGTAAGAGTTTTATTACTAAGTGATACACCTTGCTCTTATTTATACATCTCAAAATTATTTCAAATGTCTAACTATCTAATTCTCTGTGTGATTTATTTGATTGATCTAAATACTTTTAATATTTGAAAGTTATTTGGAATTGTGTGGGAATATGCAAGGAAGACTATATGTTGTGTCCATAATATTATAATCTCCCCAAGAAGGATTGTTGTGTGAACTATCCTATAGGGTAAGATTTCTGTGCGAATAGCTGTGGATCGACCTAGGGGACACCCTAATATTTCTAAGTGACGAAATTATGATATTGTGGATGCTTGTGAATTTAATACTTTTCTATGCACATTCACATATAATTATGTTGCACGGATTAAAAATGTTTTTTGCTAAATCAGCAGCTGGGCATTATTAGTTAAAACTTATTTATTTAGTACACTCATATTTTATCCAGAAATTAGAAATCAAACCTATATGAAGATGAGCTTATATGAAGACGAACCAAAGTAGTAGACAAGATGCCTCCCTAGTTTCCTTTAGACATATTTTCTATTAGACTTCTTATAGGAGATAATAATATATTTGAGAACTGTATGTTGTAAAGTAATTATTCCATTGTAAGAAATTATGAATATAGATATTAATAAAATATTTTTTACGGCATGTTTTCTGCTAGTATCCTTATTTTATTTTGAATTAGAAACCGAATATATCTTTAAATTTTTTGTAGGAATAATAATGATATTAAGTAATCATTTATTTATTGTAATATCCCAAATTTTGGGATTAGAGGCTTGGGAATAAGCTTGAAGTAAGTGAACCGCTAAGCCCCAGTTTAGTAGGTGTCCCAAATCTATTCCCTAACGTCTCTTATATCTTTGAGGTATTGAAGGAGATAAAATGGTGAATATTCATAGCCATAGGAATTAAATATTGGAAATAGAAAGGTGAATAATGCTTCCAGTGAAATTACCTGCGAAACAGTGAGTTTGTCATATGGTTTTGGATGATCAAATGATGTCTAAAAATTGTGAAATTTTACAAGATGAAAGTATACATCCTAAACTTTAATTTGATAGGTCATACGAATCATTATATTTGAAGCTATATAAAAAAAGTTATGAATTTTGAATTTAGCCTAGAAAAATTGTTGCTTTTCTGGCACAACGTCCAAATACTTAAATTCTGGGAATTCTGTGCTTCTAGCTGTCTAAAAACTATATTTTTCCTTAAAAATAGACTCAATAAGGGTTCTATAGCTTTTGGAATCACTCCAATATGATGTTTACAAATTTAATTATGATTTTTCAAAGTTTGGGCAGAAGATATGCCAGAATTGCCAAAAATCTGAAAATGAAGAAAATAATGTGATAGCAATTTTGTAAATAAGGGACAATGGGATGTTTTTGTAAATCAGCTTTTCCTTCCCCTTCCCAAGCTCAAAACCGTTTAGCCATGGAGAGAGAAGAGAGAGAATGATTTTGAGAATTCTAGAGAGAAGGAGGAACAATGTAATACCCCGACTTTTGAGACTTGAGCTTAGAGAATAAGCCTGAGATTAGTGGATTGCTAAGTCCCGGTTTAGCAAGATTCCAAATTATGATTAAGGGTTAATGACTCCAAAAGTGGATGTGATTAGTGATAAATAACCTTTTTGGAGAATATGATGTGATTTGGCACTCGAATGTGATTCGTGTGTGTTGTGAGCAGCGCCGAAACCCTGTATTTGAGTTCAATTGTGGATTAACATCCAAATTGACTTAGAATAAAGGGAAAAATTGAAAGTGGTATTGTGTTGGAAATGGTGTCATAGTGTGTTTTGATGTCATTGAAATTGGTTTGGAACTTTGGAATAGAAAAGTTGCAATATTAGGTTTTGAAATGTGAATTGTGTTAACATGTTGAGATTGTTGTGAAAACATGTCGATGTGATGTGAATTTGATTGATTTCGTGTTTCCAATGGATTCCTTGTGAAAATTTATGTGGGAGTGATGTTTGGTATGAAAATGAGACCATTTGAAGCAAATATGCAAAATCTGAAATTCTATCCAGTGAAACTCTATTCTGGGCAGTCAGTTTGTGTGAACGTTTTGAATGACCAAATGGTGTCTAAAAATTATGAAACTTTCCAGTCTTAAATTTCATATCCCAAGCTTCAAAATGGATATATAATTTGTGCCATTTCATTTTGTGAGATAGGAGATATGATTGTCCAAATTTTGAGATGGAAACTGAACTCTGTTTTGGGGCAGCGATGAGTTTTATGTAATTCTGGAATTTTGTGGTAATTTTGGGTAATGGACCATATTTTTCCTATAAAGAGGACTTAAATACATTTCATTTGGCTTTAAAATCACCTCATTTTGATATTTCTAGAATTAGTTATGATTTTTCAAGGTTTGGGCAGAAAATCCGAAAAAGGGAATTATGACATCATCGAAATAAAAGATGACATCAGCATGGAATTAAATATTTTCTCATAATCTTCAGCTCTCATTTTTTACGTGCTGAACCAGCTGAAACTAGTGAGAGAAAGTTGAGAGCTCTTAGAGAGAGAAAGAGGAGAAATCTCACAAGGTAAGCCGATTTCTCCGACGATCTAGCTCCTAACGCGTATAACCTTGCTCCTAAGCTTCTCTTTCATGTTCTTTAAGGTGTTGGAAGCTCAATTTTCATGGTTAAGAAGGGCTTGGGTTTCAGCCACTCTTGAGAAAAGCTAGTTGGAGCTTGAAGTAACTTCCAAACTCTTGTGTATTGACTATTCTGGCTGCGGTAGACAATTTAATCGGTGAAATTTCGCCAAATTGTCATTGATTTCAAAAATGGAAAATGGGTGTGTGGGGCTGTTATGCTAACCAAATTGGTACTAAATGGTAGTTGTAATATAATGGAATAGTCAATAAAGTGGTTAGGAGTATAAAGGAACGCGTTTACGAAGCCGAAATCGAAAAACCCCAATTTTCCCTGGAATACTTGAGAATTTTGGCCAGCTCTAGAAATGGGTCTTAGAGTTGGATTTTGAATGATTTGATGATTCCATTGTGTTCAGAAGCGAAAATTAGGTGGGGTTACAGTTGGGCACTTTTTCGGAAAAGGCCGAAAAAGCATAATTACGAAAACGCCCCTGAAACCCTTAAAGTAGGGATGCCAAGGGTAATTTTGTAATTGACATTGAATTTGATAATTTCAAATTTGGAATGGATTCCTTAGGCGGAAATATGTTAGAATAGTCCATATCAAAATTTCAGGAAAAGTACAGGCGGACCAGGTACGGTGGGGCCGGGCCGGGTCCCCGGGGGCATTTTAGTAAATTTTCAATATAGCCTCATATGACCCCCAGAAACACTATGGAAGTGTCTAAATAGTACATTTGACATTGTAAGATCGAATATGAAGCCCCGAGTTGTTTGCACGTAAATTGAGGCACACGTTTTAAGGCATAAAAGGGTTAAGGTAGGGAACTTATCTCTCCTGCATGCTCTGATAATTGTATTAATGTGTCGATGCTTGTTATTGTTTTGCTTGATTATGTGGAACATGTATGAATGATTTGAAGCTATGTTTCAATATATGATATGGCCATATGTGTATCGTTCGAAGCATTGAGCTTATAGATTTGTCATTGTATTTGTGCATGAGTTATGTGATGCAAGCATATCATGCATTAAACACTTATCTTGCCTGCATATTGATAATGTTTCCCTACTGAGATTCTCTCAAATCTCACCCTCCCCTACCAACAATTTAGACAGGGCAAGTGGCTCGTAGAGGGAGCGGCTAGGACTCCTTCAAGATGAGAGTTGGTAGTTGGTTATCAATGAGTCGTGAAGACTATATATGATTCGGTTGAATATAGGGTTATGAATTTGCGATGAGATTGTGTAATCCCCATTTGAAGAATTGTAATGGGCAATTGTGCCTTGTGTATCTTTAGTGAAGGTATGTACCCGGGATTGCCGGGATGATTATGTTGTGCACTCTGATATTTATATGAATGTGATTTATCTTCGCGTAGTAATTGTATTCGAAATGTGAATATGAGACCAAGTTCATAAATGATTTCGAAAGGTATTTGTGAAAATCCCGTCATGTGATGGGTTAGTAAATGTTATTTGATTATTATTGGTCTCTATTTCATTTTAATCGTATATTTCAGATATAATTACGGAGGGGGTTACAAGCAATTTGGCCAAATAAGCTTGGTTCTTTGGTGAATTAGCTCCTAACTTGTATAATCATTTCTCTAAGCTACTCCTTTACATGATTCAAGGTGTGTTGAAGCAAAATTTCATTGTTTAAGAGAGCTAGGGTTTCGGCCAAAAAGGGAACAACAAGAAAGAAGCAAAGGTGACTTCCTAAACTCCAATTTATGGTATTTATGGCTGTTGTGGTTAGTTTAATCATTGAATTTCTGGTTGATTTGCCATAATTGTTAAATTTGGGAAACGTTGAACCCTAGGCATTATGCTACCAAAATTGGGTCTAAATGGTAGTTATAACATAATTAAATGGGAAAATTCCAAAAAACTACATTGGAAATAGCAAAAGGACAATTCAGTACATTGAAATTACAAAAGGACAGATCAGGCTGTGTCATACGAGGGGAGGAATCTGGCATTTTGAAATTTCGGCCAAATGACGAAAATGTCCTTCAGCCCTCAGTCAGAATAACAACATAGGAGTTGTTAATGGCGAATCCGGAGTTGTTAATGGCGAGATCGATGGTGTTATTGGCCCTGAAATTTGTTAAGTATGAAAGAAGAAAATGGAGTTGTTAATATCGAATCCGGAGTTGTTAATGGCGAGATCGGTGGTGTTATTAGCCCTGAAACTTGTGAATTGTAAAAGAAGAATTGAAGTTGTTAATAACGAATCCGGAGGTGTTAATTCCGAGGATCATGTTGTTATTCTGAAGTGCTGAAGGGCATTTTCGTAATTTGGCCGAAATTTCAAAATGCCAGATTCCTCCCCTCGTCTGACACAGCCTGATCTGTCCTTTTGTAATTTCAATGTACTGAATTGTCCTTTTGCTATTTCCAATGTATTTTTCTGGAATTTTCCCTAATTAAATAGTTAATAAAGTGATTAGAAGTAGAAAGAAGCAAGTCTGCAGAGTCAGAAGTGAAAAACCCCAATTTTTTCCGGAGAATTGTAGGTTTGGGCCAGTGCTGTTTGGAGGGGTTAGGGCTAGATTTTTGATAATTTGATTATTCCATGGTATTCAAGAGGGAAAATTAGGTAGGCTGAACACTTTTCCAGAAAAGCCCTAAAAAGCATAATGACAAAAAGCCCTCGAAACTCTGAAATAGGGGCTGCCAAGGGCATTCTGGTCATTGGGCAGTGAATTTAGTAATTCCGAGTTCAGGAATGGATTCCTTGGGAGAAAATATGTCAAAATAGCCTAGGTCAAAATTTCAAAAAAGTACAGTCAGACCAGGTAGACAGGCTGGGCCGGGTCCCCAGGGGTATTTTGGTAAATTTTCACTATAGACTCATATAACTACTAAGAACATATTGGAAGTTCCTAAAATAATACATGAATGGGTTTTAACCTAATTCTTGTACATTTGACATTTTAGGACCAAGTTGAGAGCCAGGTTGTTGGCATGCATATCGAGGCATGCATTTCAAGGTGCAAAAGATTCAAAGTGGTGACATTATCCTCCATACATTATGCTATAGTTCATAGGACTATGTGGATGCCATTGATTGTACTTTCACTACAAAAAAAATGATAATTCGTAGCGGTGCATTTGTAGCTGTTAAAATAAACCGCTACAAATATCAGAATTTGTAGCAGTTTTAAGCAAAACCGCTACAAATTTGCAACGGTATGTTTGGCGCCAAGTGGCGCGTGGGTTAAGGAACGCGATTTGTAGCGGTTTATAAGACATAACCGCTACAAATTTTGCCGCCAAACTCGCACCAAATTTGTCGCAGTTAGTCTATATTAATTACTACAAATGTGGTGCCAGCTTGGCGCGAAGCTAGCGCGACTATTGTGATGGTTTTTTTGTAACGGTTTTTACGATAGTAACCACTATGGAATTTAGATGGCCGCTTTTTTGTAGCGGCTACAAAGAACCGCTATAAAATTTAACTCATATTTGTAACGGTTACAATGTATAACCGCTACAGAATGCATTAGAAATAAATATTTATTAAAATAAATAAATAAAACATTTGTAGCGGTTTATATATAAAAATCGCTACAAAATATAAATATTTGTAGCGGTTAAATAGATGAAACCGTTACAAAGTGATACGTAACTTTGTAGCGGTTTGACAAACAAAACCGCTACAAATTGATCATTTGAAATTTGAAAAATTTTAATTCCCGCCAACGGTTATGAATATTTGTAGTGGTTTCTCAATACTAACAGCTAGAAAGTGTTTATTTAAAATTTGAATATTTTAATTCCCGCTAACAGTCATGAACATTTGTAACGGTTTTTTTGACATAACAGCTACAAAGTGTTGCACATTGAAAATTTTGAATTTCAAATCCTATCAACGGTGGTGAAAATTTGTGGCGGTTTTTATCGTATAACTGCTACAGAATGTATTTGAAATAAATATTTATAAAAAAAATAAATAAAAAAATGAATTTTTAGCGGCTTTTATATATAAACCGCTACAAAGTATAAATATTTGTAGCGGTTTTACAAACAAAACCGCTATAAATTTAACATTTGAAATTTAAAATATTTTTATAAAAAAAATTCAGACAAATATTTGTAGGGGTTATGAAACCGCTACAAGTGTGAAATATTTTTATAAAAAAAAAATTAGACTAATATTTGTAGGGGTTATGAAACCGCTACAAAATCAAATAAAACGCTACAAATGTGAAACCGCTATAAATAATGTCACATAAACCGTTACAATTCTCAACCACTACAAAACTTGTCATATTAACCACTACAAACGCTACGTAGATCCCTATAAATACCCCCAGCACACCTCATTTTAAACACTCCTCCATTTCTTTCAACCCTTGTTCTCTTTCGTTTTCTCTCATCTGAAATTTTTTTAAGGGCTGAAGAGCTGAGTAAGGTGATCAAATATAGTTAAAAAATTTTCAATTCTTTGAGTTTAACTTTTTTTTCCCCTCTCATAATATTTATACTCATTATTTGCACATTCTCAATAATATTACCTATATAAAGTTTATACTTATCTAACTTAATTTAATCATTCTTTATAAATAATAACTACTATCATTTAAGTTACTTAAATAATAAATTATCCAACATAATATTATAACAATGGACTCAAACAATTGTATAATTTTTTTAAAAAAATTCCCAAAATTTTAACCGCTAGAAATTTAAACTCAAATAGTATTAAATTTTTGGCGCTACTTTTGAAATTCTCATTTGAATTTAGTAGCAGTTTCCCAACCGCTACAAAATTGGAGCCAAATTTTCATTTTTTATTTCCCGCCACGCAAAATTGTGGTGCCAACATTTGTAGCGGTTTAATAACCGCTACTAAATTTGTAGCGGTTGTGTTACGTGAGTAGCGGTTGTTGTAAACCACTACAAATATGTTTGCAACAGTGGATTTTATAGCGGTTTTTACAACCGCTACTAATGTCATTTGTAGCGGTTAAAACCGCTACTAATACACATTTTTAACCGCTATTAAATCACATTTTTTTGTAGTGTTTTATTAATCCACATGGTCTACTGAGAAGGGATGGTCTACCGAGAAGGGGCAGCAAGAGCGAAAAGTGCACTTGACTTGGTTGTGGAATAACAATCCAATCAAGATACTCAGATAGTGGTGGTGATGCCCTATCCCATGTATACATGTGTCTATATTGTTCATTAATTGGTACATATCATATCTACTTTTCGTATTTTTATGAACGATAGTATGTTGCTACTGGATTCCTTGGAATCTCATTCTTTTTCATAAACAAAAATGTGCCAGCAGGAACTAGCAGATCCAAAGGCAAGTTGGTATACCTAGGGAATTGACGAGCACGGATCCCAAGACAGAAGCTAGTGGTTACATGTAATCTCTTCTGTTTGAATATTTTCGATCTTTTGGAAAATTGTGTAAGTATTTTCACACCTTATTGGAAATTCCTGTAATATAATTAAGCCTAATGTATCAACATATCAGTATGATTATGTTATTCCTGTATTACTCACCGAACTGCACTCTAGTACTCTGATTAATATCAATGGTAAGTGGTATATAAGATGGGGTCTTACATTTATAAATTAAATAAAATTAAGGGTTTATATTTTGGTATCAGAGCAAAATGATCCTAAAGTATTTGTTTTGTTCAGGATTTATGAGGCCTTCTCCCTCATACATGAATGAAATAGGTGGTGGATATTAGATAAATAGAGGATCATAGGATTGATGACTCTAATACTAATCATCATGTTATGCAGAAAATGGCACAAGGAAGGCGGGGTCAATCTAGTAATAGCCAAGACCATGTAGGCAATAAGGTATTAAGGGCTATTGAGCAAATGGCCAAAGCTTTCTGTGAGCAAACTGAAACAACAATTAAGCTATAAGAGAACAAGTTGCAACTACTACACGTATAGTGCAATTACTTGAAGGGCCTTAATATGAGGCCCAGAATTATGATGAGAATAAGGAGGTAACATCAAAGGAGCAAATACCATATGAGGGAAATCAAAGCATTCCAAACCCAACTCTAAGTGTGAAATCCTATAGTGAATTTAGAAAAACTAATCCACCATCCTTCAAAGGAGAATATGACCCAACTATAGCTGATGAATGGTTGGAAGAAATAGAAAAGATATTTGAGGTATTAGGAAGTACAGACGATCAAAAGGTATCTCTAACTACTTATATGTTAGTATGAGATGCTTACAATTGGTGGAAAGAAGTTAAGCACATAAATGAAACTCACCAAATAAACATAACTTGGAATGGGTTTAGGACAGCTTTTCTAGATAAGTATTTCCCAGAAAATGTGAAGCATGAGAAGGAAATCACCAAATAAAAATAAACTGGAATGGATTTAGGATAGCTTTTCTAGATAAGTATTTCCCAGAAAATCTTAAGCAAGAGAAGGAAATTGAATTTTTGCGTCTCCATCAAGGAAGGATGACGATAGACCAATATGTTTCTAAATTTGAATCACTTTCCAAATACTCATCCTGTCTGCTCAATAACCCTGATAAGACTTGGAAAGCTAGGAAGTTTGAAGAAGGATTGCCATTTGAAATAAAGAAAGTAGTAACACTAGTGCAAAAAGCTAATTTGGCATCAGTTAAAATTACATTTTCGCTACAACATATAGGGTGTAGCGGAAATAGATGTAGCGAAAAATAGATATTACGGCATCACTTGCTTAAGATATGATGCCGTAAATGAATATATTACGGCGTCATATTCACACCAACCTGACGCCGTAATAGACTATTATGGCATCTTGCATATGCTCAACCGACTCCGTAATACAGACGTAATTTGGTTGTTTATGTTGTCTGTTTTTATCTAAACTGATGCCATAATTACCAATTACGGCGTCAGTTGTAGTTATAACCGACGCCATAATTGTAATATATTTTTTTTTAAAAAAAGAGCTAAACTTGTATTAACTCATCATTCGAGAAACCTGTTATCATATTGAGCCAATGTACAATAATACAATCATGCAACCAATGTATAACATAAATAAATGGTCAAAACAAAAGTGTGCATTGAATATTATCAAATTACAAAAGAAAACAATGTACAACTTCTCGTTCTACTCTAATTTTGTTAAATGTAGAAAGTATTCAGACCAAATGTTGCATATCTCTCTTATTTGCGCTTCAGAATATGGCTCCAAACTTTGAAAATGCTGCAAATTCAAAAAATCTACAGGTAAGCAATATTTTGAGAAAAACTAAAGTCTAAGCTAAAATTATGATTTGTATATGATATTATTACCTTGTTAAATGAGTTAGTGATGCCCCCAATGATGATTTCATACATATACCGCATCACGTAATATCCATACTCAACTTTTGGGTTGTTTATGGCACTTAAATGTACACAAACAAGCAAAACAATCAAATTCAGAAAACCAATAATATAATTCATCAATCCATTGTTTAAATTTAAAGTATTTACCTTAAAAAGGACCCAATTGACGTCACTTTGACCATTCTTTCCCACCAACCTAGAATGCATCTTCAAAGATCTATTATATCAAATAATTGTAAGAAAATGATATGATATATTCAAATATTATATAATAGAGTTTTGCAGAAAACTTACACTTCAAACACCCACTTAGTATCTTCACTCGCTGCCCATTGTAAAGAACATAACCAATATATAGTGTGTTCACGTGGGCAAATAACAGCAAGCCTCCAATGATTACTACAATATGAATTCATATTAATATTATGTCGTTAAGAAATTTTTTAGTTAAATGAGAGATGAATTAGAATTAAATACCTTTCTATAAATGGTGCAAACCAACACTTTTTATTCCCTTCTTGGATTGTCCTTCCAATATAGGACGTTCTCTCACTTACATTATTGTTTCCAGATGATTCAATAGAATGTGGGCACAATAATCCATAATTATCAATCTTACGCGATTCTTTACAAAGATTGTGGAGATACCTATGAAAATGGGAAATAAGTTAGTGAAGAAATAAAAAAACGTAAATGTTAAAATCAAAAATAAAAGTGCATACTTACTTCAGAATTTAAAGAAGTGTTTATAATAAAAGGAAGAAATGTAGGTGCCCAAAGTCACTTGTCCCTATTCATTATAGTAGTCCCAAGTGTAATACAGAGAAGTTGCAACTTTTGGGGTAACCGAGACAAGAGACAATAACCAATAAATTTTTCATTAATGTCATAATCAATTATAATCATGGAATTGTAGAATATATTAAAAAAGGAAAAATGATAGGTACCTGGATGGCTATAAAAGCAGTCATGCACATGCAGTTTCCTATCAAGCACATAAGTCCATTGTGAAATTGGTCTAACCCAAGGCCCATCAAACCACCAATCAACCATCTAGATAGCTCAGGTTGTCCTTTCGCACATACTTCATTTTCTGCTATAATATCTGTTTCTTTGTAACTTATTAGTGCAGGGCCACGACACAAAGCCATAAAGATGGCACCAAAAACACGGACAAAAGTTCCTCCCACCTTTGCTAGACCTTCATATGTAAGCAAGTTTACTCTTTCTGTACTGTATGAATAAGTTAATTAAAGTACACATGACTTTATGTTCTGGTGTATCTGGATAAGTTTATTGTTGTGCATTTCAAATCTACAATAAAGGGTGTGCCGTGTTTATGTATTTTCCTTCTACAAAATAATATCTTAATGGAATTAAGTAAAAAAAAATTATATCTTGGAGAATTAAGTAATTTAAATCACTCTAATTAAGTAGAAATTAGAAGTGTGGCACTGACCCGATCATCACACTCAAAAGAATGTAAAGACTGGAACGGCAGGTTGCGTGGCAGCAGCATAAGTTGGATTAGTATAGCTTAAACCAAGAAGAAACAAAATTTGGTTGCCAAATATCCTGATTGTCAAAAAAAGAAGC
This sequence comes from Inga laurina, assembly GCA_963855925.1. NCBI lineage: Eukaryota > Viridiplantae > Streptophyta > Magnoliopsida > Fabales > Fabaceae > Inga > Inga laurina. Next base: position 16,634,147 of record OY979711.1, read on the forward strand.
AAAAATGACATATAAGTTAATAGCATGCTGCTCACTTGATAAAGAACTTAGCAAAGATGTGGCAATATCAAGCGCCTTACCCTGTTAAGCCAAGAAAGAAGAACAACAAAAGGAGGCGCAGAGTCAAGGGTGGTCTTGCCTGTCTACTCTCAACACAGTATCTTATGGTTAGAACATTTATGTCTAAGAAATCAAATAGCAATTATCTTTCATGAGGTATGGATTTGTAATTTGATAATTGGGTAATTCAGAGTTCATGACCCGTAATTCAAAAATAATCAAACAAGGGTTTGTGCTAGAAGATATTTTCTCAAGCAGTAACATCTTGGGAAAGATTCTGTGAATACGAAACTGTTATCTCCACGGTTCCACCCATACCACCTTCTAGTATATGTACTTTTGAACCAAAGGAGCATTCAACTAATATATGTAATTTTACACGCTGAGAGGTTTTGCTTGCATGCCTTGAATTGAAATGTTCAGGAATCTGTCCATACAAAGAGCAGCAAAAGCAGCTGCTTCAGCAGCAATTGCAGAGTGTGGAACAGAGGGATGGGTTCAATTCCACGAAGGAGAATTACAACAACAACAAAGAAGGAACTTTATATAAAGGAATGCCACGTGGCACATGTTACAGCCATCTTTGTTTCCTCCTCCCCCTACTACTTCAGTTGTGGCTACCACCACCACCACTGCTCCCTCTACAATAACTAGCATTATTGCTGCTAATACAGCCACTTTAATGGACCCAACCAAGCTCTTAAAGAACCATTGTGATAATAATAATAATCTCAGCCTTTTCATTTCCCCTCACACTGAAAATATGGGTGTTATCCACTCGAACAAAATTTCTCTGATCTCTCAATATCAAATTTTAGTCGTATAAAAGGATGGCTTAAGGAAGAAATCAGATAACATTTATGCATATCAGGGTCCAGAGTTATCCTTCTGATATCAGCCATAACTACAAATGTTTTAATTTCAATCCTAAAATGTGTAACCCTATTGTTCCTTTGGAGGAATCCAGAGCACCTTTGTAACCATTGACTCCAAATCATTCCATTTTCGACCCCCAGTCCTACTCACTCAATACAGACACAAAAAATGGACCTTTCTAAGATTCTTGGACTAACCAAGAAAGATGACATTCAACGAAAACTAAAAACGAAACAGAGCATCACTAAAGTACTCTTGGAAACTAAAAGAAAACCAGAAACCAACGTTATTATAATATAAACGCAATGAAAACTAGAAAGGAGCATTCATGGTGAAAACCAGAACCTAGTGTTATGCTTATAGAACGAAACAGAAACATGTTATATTTCAAGAAATGAAGCAGAACACCATGAGAAGCACTCTTGGAAACAAATACTGTGTGCAATCCTGTGTAAAAAAAATACTCACCAGTCCCCTGCGACCTTGCAAATTGGATGAAAATTGAGACCCACGATAGCACAGAGACGACGTACGTCAGGTTGAATGAGTTCGTGATAAAGACTCCCACAACAATCTGGAAGCCGCGATGCAATAGTGAAGAAGGGAAGTTACGGAGTTAGTAGAGTTCGAGCGAAATTCATATAGAGAAGCCGCGAATTTGAAGTTAGCATAGGGTTTTTTGTTGAATGAATTAGGGTGTCGAATGGAGTTAAAACTGACGCCATAGAGAATGTGAATTTCTTTGAATGGATTAGGGCGTTGGTGGATTTGGAACTGACACTCATGAATATTGCTTTGAGAATATAGGGCGTCTTTGACCAAAAAAAAAAAACAATACGGGATGTGAATTGTAATTGCCTTGTTTGAATGAGATGAATTGGTAAAATGATTTCTATGGCGTCGGGTGGAGCAGGGAGGAGTAGGATTGACGCAATATATCCCCTTTTTTAAAAAAAAAAAAATTAACATATTTCTTTTCCTTGTTTTTTTGGCCCAAATAAAATTAATATATTTCTAAAACTTCCTTAAAGTCATGTGGGTCATAATTAAGGCCTTGAGTTTTTATGAGACACAACATTATAAGTAAACTCGGTAAATAAATTATAAATTATGGGTCAAATTCCACCGATAAATAATCCAACATCGAATTTTCTTTTTTATAATTAACTAGGTTCAGTTCCTAAGGTATAAAAGACCCACTTAAAAAAAGTCATTTATAATATAACTATAATATAATTATATTTTGGGGAAAATTATTTTTAAAAATTTATTTATAGGATTTAATTACAATTATGACATGTTATATTTCAAATTTATTTATTTCATAATTAAATTCCAAACCTTCATATTAATTATGGCCTGTAGTGCTTACTATACTGATTCCATAATTATTATTGTTATAGCATATTAATTATGACATCAGTTACACTTAAAACAGAAGCTAAATTTGTGTAACATGAATTATCACTTCTGTTTTTCAAGTAACTGATGCCATATTATACATTACAGTGTCAGTTACACGTAAAACAGAAGCAAAATTACATTACATAAATTATTACTTCTGTTCTTCAAGTAACTGATGCAAAATCATGTAGCTAAATTAACTTTTTGCACTAGTGTAATTGCTCAAGAATTTCAAGATTTCTCAACCTTAGGAAATAAATGTCGTGTAGTTGAAAAATATCTTAAGGAAGTGGAGCAAGAGAAAGAAAAGAAGAAAAATTATTGTAACATGCATAGGAATGGAAGATGGCATGGGGCAAAGGTATCATGATTTATTTCATTAAGGTATTTACAAATTTCGAGGACAAAATTTTTATTACGAGGGAGAAATGTAACATCTCAAAATTTTATACTATAACATTATAAATATAAATTATGAATGAGTGAGTTGTTAGGAATTTTAGGGCCTGATATAAAAATAAATCTCTAAATCTCTTTTATTATAATAAATGATCAATCCTAAAAATTAGAAAAAAATACAAATATTTATACACCCACATATAAAGGAAGTTGTGCGTGCGTGTGTTATATTTAAGCAAATATATATTTCTATTATAATCTAATAGGCGTTAATGATAGATGATATCATTTTATATAAATATTGAACAACATCTAGAAGGCTTGGAAGGGAAGTTAAAACAAATTAAAGGATGAGCATCTAGAAGGCTTGAAGAACAATTAGGAAAGAGATAAGTTACATGGCTTGGGTAGGAAGTAAAATAAATATGACAAGATAATAAATGTGCCAAGTAGATGCTTACTAGGATTAACTCCTTTTGCAAGAAATCTTCTATATATATACCCCCTTGGTTTCCAAATGGAATGCATGAAGTAGAGTAGAAAAAAAAAAAAAAGAAAAGTGAAGAAAATAAGTAGGAGGAAAAAGGAGGAGAATGAGGTACTGCTACTCATGAAATTATATAAGAGTTGTCTTACTGAGTGATACATCCTACTTCTATTTATACTTCTCAAAATTATTTCAAATGTCTTGCTCTGTAATACTCTCTATGTGATTTATTTGATTGATCTAAATACTTTTTATATTTGAAAGTTATTTGGAATTGTATGAGAATATGTCAAGAAGACTATATTGTTGTGTCCATAAATATTATGATCTCTCCAAAAAGGATTGTTGTGTGAACTATCCTATAGGATAAAATTTCTGTGGTAATAATTGTGGATCCACCTAAAGAACACCCTAATATTTCTAAGTGATGAAATTATGGTATTGTGGATGCTTTTAACTTTAATACTTTTCTATGCATATTCACATATAATTATGTTGGATGGATTAAAAATGTTTTCTGATAAATTAGCAGCTGGGCATTATTAATCAAAACTTACTTATTTAGTACACTTATATTTTGTCGTAATGTCCCAGAAATTGGAAATCAAACCTATATGAAGATGAACCAGAGTAGCAGACAAGAAGCCTCCCTAGTTTCCTTGAGACATATTTTCTTTTAAACTTCTTATAGAAGATAATAATGTATTTAAGAACTTTATGTTGTAAAGTAATTATTCCATTGTAATAAATTATGAATATAGATATTAATATATAAAATATTTTTTACGGCATGTTTTCTACCAATATCTTTATTTTATTTTGAATTAGAAACCGAATATTTCTTTAAATTTATTGTAGGAATAATAATGATATTAAGTAATCATTTATTTATAAATTAAGTAAAATTGAGGGTTTACAGGCCATCCATAGAGGGTTTTAAGTTTTAACTAACAAGAGGCTGAGTGAAGTGTCATGATATGAAACTATTGGGGAGTAGTGGGGACATTAGTTCGCCAAGGACTGTCAAATTCAAGTCATACTTTTCCTTCCAATAGGCTAGTTTTTTTTTTTTTTTTTTGGAAATGGGTTCTCTTTTTAAGCTTGTGTTCATCACTTCAACCTCTTTGGCCATCGATGTGAAGTTGCGGTTACCGTGGTCATCATTAATATGAAAATCCTTGCTTCTTTGCACCTTTTTTTCTGATAGCACTTCATCTCATCCTTAATGTAATAAGTATTTAAGAACAGATTTACATAAATAAAAAAAGTTAGTTAAAATTATTTATTTATGGTAAAATATCAAAATTTTCCTTAATGAAAGTTAGGATTAATGCGCAAATATATGTATGAAGTATTTTGTTATGCCTTCTTGATACCGAAATGTAAGATTTCAAAACTGTTCAACAATATTATGGCCATAAAGTCCACTAACATTGTCCGCTTAGCAAACATGTTAGTTAAGAAAATAGAATAAAAGTATGTATGAAGTTTTTTTTTCGTCAAATATGTATGAAGTTTTCAAACCAGTTAAAAAGAATGACATGCTCATTAAGTCAATTAACATTAAACGTTTAACAAACAGTCCCGAACACGTCCCCCAAAATTTTCGCTTCCACTAGCGATGTTTTCCACTATGGGTCTACTGCATGACACAAAGTCCCTAAACGGTCCTAGTTGATTTTTCCCTTCTTTGGTCAAAATGACCTGGGATTCATATATGCCTTTTCAATTCCCTGTTTCTTTTTCATTTTTGCTGGCACCAAAAGATATAAATTTGCTGTGACAGGTCATGTCAAGAAACTTTTGGACATAAGATAAAATGGTTAATACATTATATTCAGCAGATTTTGAAATATAGTTTACAGTATTTAAATTTTATTGAAAAGCTAACAGTCATAATATTCTTAATTTCGTGATCAGATGACTATAAATCACATCACTTTTGTAATAGTTTTTATATAAAAGAACTCTATTGGTTTCATTAAATTGCATGATTGACAAGAAAAACTTTGGCACATTGATGATTTAATTGTTACAAATATCAAAATCCTAAAAGTTAAAAGTTCAAATATCAAACTAAACAAAAAAAAAAAAGCCCTTTTTAGCTTTGCAAGATTTTCACTATGGTCATGAAGATCAATATTTGAAGAAATTGATGATGTGCTATTGAAAGCAAAGAACATGTCTATAAAAGTGAAAATGAACAGGATTACATATTATTGGTGGAATTAATAGTTAAAAGCTAAGAATACTTTGCCTTAACTATTAAATCACAGTCGTGGAAATAATAACATTTCTAATGTCACTAAAATTATGAGTAAATGTTATCCTATGACTAGAAGTCATATGGATAAAAAAAGTGTTATAGTATAAGTCATATAGACTAATATGTATCAATTATTAAAAGTAAGGATCAAAATAGTTGCGAAGCCGATATTGTGAAAAATACCAAAAGTAGTTATGATGCTTAAAACAATAAGTTTTAGAGAAAGATTACTGTAATACCCCGAATTTTGAGATTGGAGGCTTGAGAATAAGCCTAAATTAAGTGGACTGCTAAGACTCCCTCTTCGGTGAATTCATACCTAACGTATATAATCCTTCTCCTAAGCTTCTCTTCTATGTGATGTAAGGTATTTGAAGCACAAATCTTGGTGTTTTGAAGTTAGGGTTTTCAGCCACAAGAAGGAAAAGCTAGTGGGAGCTTGAGGTAACTTCCAAACTCTTGCATATTGACTATTATGGCTGTTATAGACAATTTAATCGGTGAAATTTTGCCGGATTGTCTTTGTGTGTAAAAATGGAAAATGGTTGTGGGGGCTGTTATGCTGCCCAAATTGACACTAAATGGTATTTTTAACCTAATGGAATAGTCAGTAAAGTGGTTAGGAGTAGAAAGGAACGTGTTTACGGAGTCGAAACCGAAAAACCCCAATTTTCCCCTGAAAACCCATATATTTTGGCCAGCACTATAATGGGTCTTAGAGTTGGATTTTCAATGATTTGATGGTTCCATTGAGTTCAGGGGCAAAAATTAGGTGGGGTTACAGTTGGGCATTTTTTCGGAAAAGGCCGAGAAAGCATAATTACGGAAACGCCCCTAAAACCCTAAAAGTATGGCTGCCAAGGGCAATTTCGTAATTTGACATTGAATTTGATAATTTTGAGTCCAAAAATGGATTCCTTGGATGAAAATATGTCACGATAGCCCTAGTCAAAAATTTGGGAAAACGTGCCATCGGGCCGAGTACGGTGGGGCCGGGCCGGGTCCCGGGGGTATTTTAGTAATTTTTCGAGATAGACTCATATAACCCCTAGAAACACTATGGAAGTGTCTAAATAGTACATTTGATATTGTAGGATCGAATATGGAGCCCCGAGCTGTTTGCACGTAGATCGAGGCACTCGTTTCGAGACGAAAAAAGATTAAGGTGGGGGACTTACCTTATTTGCATGTATTTGATATCTTTGCTTGTGTAGTGATCTATGTGATTGCTTTACTTGATTTTGTAGAGCATACTTGAATAAATGAAGCTCTATTTCTGTTTTCGCTGTGGCCATAGTTTTGTTGCATGAAACATTGAGCATGCAGAAATGTCATTATGGGGCATACATCTAGATAAAGCTAACATGTCATACACATAGCATCAATCATGCATGCATTATGGTATCTGTTTCCTACTGAGATTCTCTCGAATCTCACCCTCCCCTACCAACAATTTAGACAGGAGACGACAGAAGATATGCAAACAACAATGTAAAGTACCGTACGAGGGGATTACAGTAGTGGAATGAAGACGGGAAGAAGTCTCCGTTTCACTGGGATAAGTTTAGACACCCTAGTAGCCTTGTGTGGCTACCTTAATCGTAAGTATCATGTACAAACCCCTATGGGGAATTTATGTAATCATGCACGTATTATCAGTATAGTTATGCTATTCTGTATTGCCTACCGAACCGCATATCGTTTTCCGCAAATACTCTGAAAAAGGTTGAAATTGAGATAAGGGCGTGACAATTACCAAATTGTAAAGCCAAAAGAAATAATTATAAGCCATGAAAACTATATGATTTTGATTAGTGTTTAAATTTAAATTTAAATTTACTGTGATTAATTTATGAGAGAGAAACTATTAGTTGATATTGTGATATTGATAAGTGTTCATGAGTGATGTATGAAATCAAATGGACAAAAAAGTAATTATTGGTTATTTAAAAATTTTAATATTGTGCCAATTTATTTATAAATTTAAATTTTATTGGTAATTATTGATATTTTGATTTTATACTCTTTTATTATTCTACTTCATGGTTATTGTCATTATGCCATATAACTCTCAAATGAAATGGTTTATAGTATTTATTTATACAGCCTTCAATTATATAATTAAGTTGTTTAATTCTCTTCTTTGTATATAATTATATAGTTTATTTGTAACTTTAAGTATATGGTGTATGTAAATATTATTCATATATCAATAAAGTTTATCACGTCAAACCTACCTCTATTTCTTCTTGGGACTTGTACTTCTCTATTGCATAATAGATTTCCCAACTCAAAAAACATTCAATTCATATATCTTAACATCAAGGTATTTTCTTTCATTATTAGTCCTACTTTTCATTTTGGTTCTGTCTTCCATCTCTTTTCTCCTCTTGAGCTTTATTACGTTGCCTTAAATATATGTGCAGTTTTTCTTAGTCCCCAAATATTACATTATTAAAAGGCATACACATACTTTGTAATTTGTATTTTACTTTGGTATTGATAAGTTACTTTCTTCTTCCACAATTCATTGTATTGTCGTTTTTTCTACTCCTTAGCATTTTCATACGATATGTGCAAGTTTTATACATTAATCACGATATAATATATAATATGATATATATTGGAATCAAATTAGTTTTATATGACATTTGTTAAAAAATATCATATATCATATTTGAATTAAGAGAATGAGAATTAATTTAATTTTATAAGAACATTTATTATGAATAGTTTATAATTTATTAGACAAAACCATTTTTGTAATGTATGTGAACTATATATATAGTGCAAGTCAAATTTATGGATAATCAAATAGTACGGAATATTTGAAAGAAGACTATGTATATCATAATTATTCATTATTTTATATTATAATGCATTTGTCTTTACATTTCTCTCAAATTAATTTTAGCTCCTAAACATCACAAGTCATTGCAATAAGGTCTTTTTGTAATTTGATTATGGTTCTCATATTTCTTTATGTAGTGGAAAGTTCAAAATTCTAAACATTTCATACTTTGAATATGCATCAAAAGAGGTAAATTGAAGCATATTATTAATGCGTAATTAAGTTATATAAAAATGCGATAATATATGTTAATTCTTGAAGAACATACATGAAACAAAACTGATATAGTTCTTGGAGAACATATAGATTTTTCTTAATTCTATTGGCAAAAGAATAATTGATTATGATATGTTATGACCTATAGATTTACATCAAAGTTTCACTTTGTTAAAGGGTCTAAGTGATAGCCCAATGGACTGAAATCCTTGATTGTATGTGAATTATTAGGTACCTAAACTTTTAAGTAAAAGATAGATTATTGGCTTACTATATGCTTATTTGTCTTTGAAATATAGAAATAAAGAAAGTGTATTTATATGACTCACACTTGAGAGGGATATTGTTATAATACAAGTATGAGTTAATATTGAAAATTTCTGCTCATATATTTCCTCACAATGCCTATTGATCTACCAAAAATGGATGTCATATTGATATTTTATATCAATATCTTATGAAAACTGAAAAGTTTATTGTTTATTAAGTAATATGTCATAATAAACCAGCAGTTTATTGATCTAAACAAATGTATTATTTTCATGACTTGTTTAATTATCTGAGTCATATATAAAAGATTATGTATTAGAGGTGTTCAAAGTGTCCCGGTCCCGGTTGTCCCGGCTCGGTCCCGATTGTCCCGGCCCAGTCCCGGATATTTTATCCCGGGAATTTCCAGTCCCGGCCAGGACGGGGAAAATCGGGACCGAGATCTAAAAAAACCGGGACCGGGACCGGGACCGGGATCACACCTTGTGATCCCAGGAATTCCCTGTCCCGGTTTTTTTCCCTTAAAAAATAAGTTATTCTTTTATATTTGTATTTTTTTACCCCATAAATTAAGTTATCATTTGATAAAATGTATATCACATATTTAGTTAGAGTTAAATCGTATATATCGTGATACTAATCCTAACTATATAATATATAAAGACAATAACAAAAATGATGAATGTGATAATAATAATATATTATTCTTCAATTCTAGCTCAATTTTTGTGATTTTTATGATCTTATTAGGTGTTAAATAATCACTTCAAACACTAAATTATAAAAAATTTAACTAATATAATTATATTATTAAAACCGGGAATTTCAGGTCCCGGTCCCGGTCCCGGGAAATCCCGGCCCCGGTTATACTGAGAATTTCCCTGGACCGGGACCGGGAATGAATTCCCAGTCCCAGCTACCACCCGGGATGGGAACCGGGAATGGGTGATCCCGGTCTCATCCCGGGATTTGAACACCCCTATTATGTATGACATCCATTGAGCTAAAAGATTCTTCATGAATAGTCAACATATGTACTGCTTGTTCTCAAAAAAATTTGATTATCAGAGTATCACAAGTTATAATTTGGAATGGATTTCTATATTTCTGGAAATATATCAAATTCATATATGGACCCATTTAAATAACATATAAACCACACAAGTATTCAATGGATTTGATAGATACATCTATAAGATAGTTACATATGTGATTATTATTAGTTTGCAACCTGAAATTTGCAACATTGTTTAAATAAATCATAACATTGAGAGCACAATTTTCAAATAACATGATCCATAAATCATTTATTAAAGTCTCTATAAATAGGATCAATACTTTTGGGAATAAATTTTTATTTCGATGTTGGCGTATTTGATTTTATATATTACGACACTTATATACATCAAGCCAACAAAATTCTCCTAATAAAATTGGCTTTTGGTTAGGAGCCAGGATATTCCATTTCAAAAAGTTTGAATGTGTATTCCTATTGAGCCACCACAATACACATAGATGGATATTTAAAGAAAATTGGAATAAATGTTAGGTAAGAACTTCCTTCTTCTTGTTTGTTTCTAAATGAAACAAAAGGATATTTCTATTAGAAACAAATGGATTTAGAAGAGTTATGTTGCATGATTAGTTGATTGTCATCTGACAAAGTTTTTCCAACATGATGGGGAAAAATTGAATAGCTAAAAAAGAGAACAAAAGGAATGCATTATTACTATTAAGTATAGATTCTCGAATATGGCGATATAAACTAGAAGTTCATTAGGTTTTACATTCATGAAATATTGCATAAAATCTTCTAGATACAATTACTGTCCTAAATGAGACTTACTAAATCTCATATTCCAGTTGAAAATGCTCTAATCAACATAAATAAAAGCGAAACATGCCCAAAGCATGAGAGAATAAATGGTTTCAAAAGAAAAGAGAAAGGAGCAAATGATCAAGGTGATTATATTGAGGAGGCAGGTACTCCAAAAAAGGCCAAGACATAACTAATTGCAAAAACTTTAAAAAAGGTTCAGGTACCTAAAAGTAATAAGGCGATTTCAATGAATTATTTCATAGGAAAAATGGAACTGAAAAAATTAAGTTATTAACAACGGTCATGATAATAATTTCACATGATTAATTGATGATTTTATGCATAAATCTATTTTGTGATTAGATAGAATGGTGATTAACTAAAAAGGAAAAGTAAAGGGAAAAAGAAGCAATAAAATGGAATTACATTATTTTGATATATGAAAATTAAGAACCTGTAGTTCCAACTGAAATATGAAATATATAAATATTTTAAGTGAAAATAAAAATTTTCACAAATGCTAATGAAGACTATGATAAAGCATACTATTTTGTGGCGAATACAATAATTTTGCATTTTTGGCAGTATGTGAAAATAAAATTATGCGTCTATTAGATGTTGTTATATACAGCCTATTCATATGGTTCATTAAATAGTGAAACTTAAATATGAGAATCCTTAAAGGATTTAAAATATCAGAAGTATATACAACAAAATCATTCTATATATAAAATATTATGCAAATTTGAAAATAATTCAAGCATATACAATTAATTGAAAAATATATTAGATAATGAGTACTTTTACATTTTACTTGACTTGTAGATTGAGTTATTGAATGTATCAATGATTTCAAAATCACATATTTTTACTATAGTGAATTTTCTTGCAAAGATATATTGAATTTAATTGTCTAGAAGTACCTTATATTTTATGAGAATACTTTATGTATCATGCTAATATTGTATTTATTATGATTGGATTGGTAACAATTAGTTCTTGCAGATATACAGTAAATAACGAAAATAAGATTTAGTGTGATAGTCTTATGAACATATTATATTATATTATTTTCTTCAGAACAAACTGAATTTGTGGACACAAGATATATTTTGGTGATTTTCAGAATAATTTTCCTCTATTGTTTCCATAAAGAATAAGAAAAAGGCAAAATATACTGATATTTTAGCATATCCATAAGATATGTTAGAGAAATACATATTAGCATATTATTTGGTGACAATGCATCATTCATAGTTTGGCGGCCAAAAGAATGATATACTCGAAAATACATTGGAAGTGATGTTCTTATCAGGGAGAGTAAATATGATATTATCATCAGGTGAAATAAACATTATGATGTACTCTTTTCCTTAACTAAGGTTTTATCCCACAAGATTTTCCTGATGTTACGAGTGTAAATGGTCTATTAAATAGTGCAAGTGTACACTATCGTAATTAAATAATACAAAAATGAGTATAGTATCGTTCCCATAAGGATTGATCACTAAATACCAAAATGAGTAATTTTAACTCTATTTAGTCGATTGATCAATTGGTGATTGAGATTACAAAATTAAAAATAATTAAATATGAATGCAAATGATATGAAACAACTATGAGAAAAAGTCCTAAGGGTCAGATTTCACTTTACAAATTTCGGATTGAATCACTTATCTATTTTAACCCAATTTATTTCACATGATTGATAATTGAATTTTCCTAATTTAGTTACTAGCCTCTTCCAAGGTCAATCAATTATATAATTAATTGCTAATCCAATATATTCCTATATGAATTTAAGCAATTGATTATGCATTAAGATTTATGGAACTCAGTAAGACTACATAACTCATATGAATATATTCCTATTTCATATGCAAGTCATGGTTTTAATTATATGATCCATACACATACATCTCCTTCCGGTCTCAACATACATATTGGAATCATTCAAAAGGTGGCCAATCAATTAAAAGCATTAAGAATAATAATTAAAACTCAATCATGAAGATTCAATCTGTCATTAGTAAGCTAAGTCATCACCTTAGGAAAATAAAAGTTAAGATTCAATCCGTCATAAGAAATTCAAACAATATTTATTAAGTGAAGATTCAATCCGTCATTAGTAAGTTACGTCATCACCCTAGGAAAGTGAAAGTTTTAGCACATGATGAAATTAAAAATAAAAATAAAATAAATTGAAAACTTCATAAAGATTACAATAAACGTAATTATTAAATTCTAAAACATAAAAATACAACCACAAGATGTATGAAAATAGAAAATCTAGCATTCCATATAAGAGGTAAAACCTTCCATGTAAGTGACAACATAAGCCATCCATAAAGGAAGACTACTTAAGCCTTCCATGAAGGAGGCATGCTGTCACCCCCTTATCTTATTTTGACTTACAACGGGATATTAATGCACAATTTGGTGAGCAACAGAGGAATAGCATAAATATACTGATAATATGTGCATGCTTACAGAAAATCCTCATAAGATTCGTACATAATAATTACCATTAATGTAGCCACATATGGCTATTTGGATGCTAAACCCATCCCAGTGAAATAGAGACATCTTCCCGTCTTCGTTTCACCATTGCGATCCCTCGTACGGTTCTCTTCTTTGTTCTTAGCATATTTTCTGTCTTCTCATGTCTAAATTGTTGGTAGGGAAGAGTGAGATTCGAGAGAATCTCAGTAGGAAACAGATACCATAATGCATACATGATAGATGTGATGCTACTAAATTTTAAATATGCACCGCAAGTGTACGGGCTGTTGGAATAGTATAATAGCAAATCAAGGTCGTCCCACAGAGTTCCAATGTAATAGATAATTAGGCATTAAAATTCCCATTTTTATTTAAGTTGAGCAAATCAAAGGAAGAGATCGAAAGACAATTTGAACAAATGCAAAAAAAACAAATCTAATGAATTAAAGACTTCAATTGATAAAAACAACCTAGAGTGGCTAATCCCTTCTTTAAGTTTTAGAGCATGTGTTTACCCAATTAAAAGTATTTAATGTTAAATTGTTAATCTTGAGTTTAAATGAATATAAGTATCTTCCAATCACTTATACTCCTCTCTCAAGTTAAAATTGTTATTCCTAACTAATTCACTTAAAAGGCAATAATTGTCCATTTTCACTCTAATATGATTATATGGGTCCAATAGGTATATTCTTATCCTATTGGCAAATTAGAAAAATTCTAATCCCACATTACTTAATCTATGGTCCAATTAAGATCCTTCTTCCAAGGCTAATCTAAATTCCCCAAATTCATACTTAGTGGTGATCAAGCACTAAGTAGATAAATTAATACAAGATTAAATAAACAAAAATAGCACTAAACACAATTAATTAGTTCATACATGCTCAAATCCTCAAATTAGTTCATAACTACTCTAAGTTCAAAAACAACTAGCCACACATGGCTTTAAACAGAGTAATCACAGATGCATCAAATTCAGAGTTCAAAGCCATAATGAAAGAGCAACAGAATACACAGATCAGAATAATACAGAGCAACGAAATTGACACACAAAAGCTTCCTCTTCTTCAACACTGATGATATTTTCTGAACAGTGAAAATGCCTCTTCTCTGATTCAGCTTTCTGTCTAGCCCGATGAAGAAGAAGATGGAATCGTGTTTGATCGTTGCTCCTCTCCTTAGTTCACTCCGATTCTGCTCTGGTTCGCGATGAAGGAAGGAAGAACAGTGTCATGCATCTTAGCTCTCTCTGAATCAGAAATGTCGGAAGCCAAACAAAAACAGAATAGTCCTCTCTTCCTCTGCTACGCCTCCTCGGTATCTCGACCTCCAGACGCTGCTCCCCCACTCTCTAGCTTGCGAGCTCCCTCCGGTGATGATGACCGATCTGCAATAATCTCCCCTGCTTCCAGTCGGCTGCTCTATGAGCTCTCAACTCTCGATCTAGCTTTTTCAACCAGTGTCGGTTGCTCTGTTTCTTTTCTTCTCTGCGATTATGACGAGAATGAGTCTAGAAAATGGCGCCCCCCCTTTTTCTTCTATTAGGTTAGGTTTTCAATCCTTCCCATTCCACCAAAACGCTGTTGTTCCCAAAACTTTCTCTTGGCCTTTTATTGGTTTGGTCTTCTAATGAATTTCCTATAGTCAAACTGTGTACCCCACAGCCCACAAGCTGAAAGAAGAAGGAAACAAAATCTTATAATAGGAACCTAATATTAAAACTAGACTGAAACTTCTTTTTAACTTTCATTATTTATTTGTTCTTTCACTTAGATTTTAATTTAAAGTAAAATATTGATAATCAAATCCCCAAGATAATGCACCAACTTGATATCTTTTAAAATCTCAAGAAAATCATCTTAAATTAGCATTGATAACTCCCCAGTAATATTAAAATATGTCTCAAATATAATAAAAATTGGGAGTTATTAAGATGCTATGTGTATGACATGTTAGCTTTATCTAGATGCATGCCCCATAATGACATTTTTGCATGCTCAATGCTTCTTGTAACAAAACTATGGCCACAGTAAAACAGAAACAGAGCTTCATTTATTCAAATATGCTCTATACAATAAAGTAAAGCAATCACATACATCACTATCACTACATAAGCAAAGATATCAAATACATGCAAGTAAGGTAAGTCCCCTACCTTAACCATATTTTGCCTCGAAACGCGTGCCTCTCGTAAAGCATGTCGCAGCTCGGCGCTCCACTCAATCCTACAATTCCAAATATACTATTTAGACATTTCCATAGTATTTATGGTGGTAATATGAGCCTATTATGAAAATTTACGAAAAAGCCCCTTGCACTTTTCTTAAAATTTTTACATGGGTTGTTCTAACATATTTTTGTCCAAGGAATCCATTTCTTGACTTGGAATTATTAAATTCAATGTCAAATTACAAAATTACCCTTGACAGCCCTACTTTAAGGGTTTCAGGGGCGGTTTCGTAATTATGCTTTTTCGGGCTTTTCCGAAAAAGTGATCAAATGTAACTCCACCTAATTTTCCCTCCTAAACTCAATGGAACCATCAAATCATTGAAAATCCAACTCTAACCCCTTCAAACTAGCCTTGGCCGAAATTCTCAGTTCCTTGGGGAAAATTGGGTTTTTTCGATTCTAACTCCTCAGACGTGTTTTTTTCTACTCCTAATCACTTTATCAACTATTTAATTAGGTTAAAACTACCTTTTAGACTAAATTTGGCAGCATAACCCTTAGGTCATTACATTTCCAAAATTTTAAACCAAAGACAATCCGACGAAATTTCACCGATTAAATTGTTCACAGTAGCCAGAACAATCAAAGATTGAAGTTTTGGAAGTTAGATCTTCTTCTGTTTGGTTGTTTCTCTTATGGCTGAAAACCATAGCCCTTCACCTCTGAATTTCTTGCTTCAAAACCTTAAGAGATTTCTTCCCCCTTCTCTCTCTAAAATTTCAACTGCTCTCTCTCTCTCTCTTAAAGGCTATGTGCGTTAGTTTTTAGGGAAGAAGATGGGAAAATGATTTTTATAAACTTACTTTATGAAATAATAAATAAATTAGCCAAAATTCCATTTGTTTGACTTTGTGTGTACATAAACTTAATGTTATAAGTCTAAAAAACATGTACATAATATTTCCTCTTTTTGGCCCATGCTAAAGACATCCTAGAAGGTTCTTCTATCAACCCAATTGAATTTTCAATTTATCTCATAATTTCAAAGTTATTTTCCTTCATTTTCGGATTTTATGTCAATTTTGGCAAATTTTCTACCTAAACTTTGAAAAATCATAATTAATTTTGTAAACATCATAACAGAGTGATTCTAAAGGCTATAGAACCCTTATTGACTCTAGTTTCAAGAAAAAAAAATGGAATTTATCCAGTTGGAAGCATATCATTCCCAGATTTTTAATCTTTGCATGTTATTCCAGAAAATAATCAATTTCGCTGGACAAACTTCACAAATTCATAACTTTTTGTACATAGCTCTGATTGAGTCATATGTCCTATCAAATTAAAGCTTATGATGTCTACTTTTACCCTATAAAATGTTATAATTTTTATCATCATTTGGTCTTCCAAAACCTCATGACAAGCTCACTGCTATGTGTAATGACCCAATTTTAGATTAAGGGCTAATGATTTTGATGTTGATTGTAATTAGTGTAATTAAACACTTTTGAATAGATGTGATATGAATTTGATATAAATGTTCATAGTGATGATTTATTAATCATAGTGAAACTAGGGGCAAAATGGTAAAATTGGAAATTTACCGACTAATTGGTCAGTTACTAAAGAGGAGACTCATTGGTGATTAGAGATCAAGGGTTGAGATCTATTGTCTATGGGTCAGAAGCTCATGCTTTGCATTGGTGTGAGCTCATGGAGGGAGTGAGCAAGATCATGACATGTGGCACTTGGTGGATCATTGAATGGTGCTAGAAGACAAAAATCCACTTTTTCTCTCTCTTCTCTCTCCTATGCGTTTTGAGCTTTAGGAAGGGAAAGGAATGCTCATTTCATCATCATCTCTCTCTTCCTTCTTCTATTTCCGACGACCTTGAAGCAAGGGAAGAGGAAAAGAAAAGCTTGATCTTTGGTGAGTAATGGTTCTTCTTTACTCAAATCCTCTTCATTAAATTTGTTCATAGTGTTAAGAGCTCCATTTTGGTGTTTTCTGAATTTAGAAAGGTAGTGGTTTGAGTGTTAGAGTAATTTGGAAGTTTGAGAATTAAGGTTCTGGTTTTGACAAAGTGAAGAGGTAAGCATTTGGTGCTTTTTGATATATTTATTGTGATTTTTGGATAAGTTTGAGAAATTCTAGAATTTTCCCTGGTTTTGTGTAAATTTTGGATGTATGAATTTCATAGTGGATGATGTTGGAATTAGTTCATTGTGAAGTTATTTGAATGTGGTTATAGTTTTGAAGTTTGGAAGTGTGTTGATTGGAATTAGGTATTGTGTGTGAATTAGAGACCCAAGAGCATAGATTATGGTTAAAATGGTTTTTTGGTGTTTTGGAGGTTACCAATGTGTTCCTTAGGCAATATTATGTGGGTATGAGCTTTGTGTGGAGTTTGGGAACCATTGGGAGCAATTTTAACCAATTTGGGAATTTCTGTCAATTGTTGCGATCTAGGCAATCTGATAACATCACTCGAGTGAGGGAGGATCTCACTTGAGTACTGCCGTGTGTTTTCCCTTTCTCCTTTATTTTTTGCCTAGGTTTTCATAAAGGAAGCTCGAGTGCACTTCTTTAACTGCGAGTGATGTTGGTGATCACTCAAGTGAGCATGGGATCACTCGAGTGATGGTGTTAGTTCATAGTTAGGGTTGCTCTCGGGTTGTCACTAGTTGGTCAAGGTTCAAGAGTGTGTTTTGACACTCACAAGTGTGGGCTCCTCACCCAAGTGCCAAGGGTTATGCTCGAGTGAGCCTTCCCCTCTGATGTTGCATGTGCTCTCGGGTTGTCACTTTCTGTGTTGCACTTTCGGGGACTCGAGTGGATTTGGAGTTAACACTCGAGTGCAAAGCCTTATGCTCGAATGTTATGAGCACTTTTCAGTCATGGTTGTTGCTCACTGTCAAACACTCACGAGTGAGAGCTAGTCTCACTCGAATGTGAGTCTCTTATCACTCGAGTGAGGTCATCTTCACTCAAGTGAGTCAGCTGAAAATTAGTATTCTGCTTCTGAAAAAGGGGTCTTCAGGGTAGTTTCTTCCAACCCTTTTGGCATATGTTTAGGCCTCTTATAGCCATCTAAAGAGTACTAAATGATAACCAACTTAGAGTATTATGGAAATATGTATTTGGAAAAGAGATTGATCGGTTGTCCCTAATTTGGTTATAGGATTTGACATCTGTCAGACCCGTGAGCCCACTGTGCCGAAGAACGTCAGGAAAGATACAGATAGTGACTCCTCTCTTATACTTTGTGTAAATGTACTGTATGTTTGCCTATCATGCATTGTGTTGCTACTGCTGCTTCGTGATGCTTTGTGCCTTGTAACGTTGTGCCTTGTGATGCTGCTGCATAGTATTTACCGCGAAAGCGGGCATAGTGTTTACAACGAAAGCTTGCATTGAGATTACAGCGAGAGCTGGCATAGTGATTACCATAAAAGCGGGCATAGTGCATTGTGATACAGCCGTGAGTACTGTCGGTTGTGGCGCGAGCCATGACTCATAGTGTTGTTGCTGAACATGATGAACTTACATGCTTTGTATTTATATATTGTATGAGTGATTTTTTACTACTGGGATTCTTTAGAATCTCACTCTTTCTAATGACTAACAATTCAGACAGGGCGAGTGGCTCAAAAGGAAAGCGGACAACCAGGAGTGGTTAGGATCTCTTAGAGATATTTGGTTGGGGTTGGTTATCTGTTTTTGGTTTGGGATTACCATTTGTATATGAGATGTAAATATGATTTTGGATATGTAATCCCCATTTTAGGACACCTTAAACCCATTATATATACACACACACAAGTATCTCGGAGTTGCCGAGTTTTAGTCACGCACTCTAATATTTATCAATGTGATTTGATTTCTCAAGTAATTATATTCGAAGGTGAATGTAAGACCAGGTTGAGTATGTTTTTGAACTATTTTTTTGAATACCCCATATATTAGATGAGGGATTATAAATGTTAATTTTATCTTATTGGTCTCTATTTCACTTGAGTTTCATAAATCGAATGTAATTACGGTGAGGGGGTTACACTATGCAGGAAATTTCACTGGAAGCAAAATCACTTTCTTCAAAATTCACCATTTTATTTTCTTTAACGCTCGAAAGATATAAGAAATATTAGAGA
Source organism: Inga laurina (assembly GCA_963855925.1). Lineage (NCBI taxonomy): Eukaryota > Viridiplantae > Streptophyta > Magnoliopsida > Fabales > Fabaceae > Inga > Inga laurina. The sequence goes on from OY979711.1 coordinate 16,653,624, forward strand.
ATAGATTTGAGACACCTACTAAACCAAGGCTTAGTAGTTCACTTACTTCAGGCTTATTCCCAAGCCTCCAGTCTCAAAATTCGGGAAGTAAATACAATGCATGAAATTAACTCTAAGATAATGGTGTATGTGGAGAAGAGAGGAAACTAATGGATATGAAATTGTGTGTGTAATATGTGAGGGAGAGGATCGCTATATATAGGAAAGAATGGAGTTGGTGGGATAGTTGGTGAAATAGTAGATGAAATGATAGATGAAGCGGTAGCTGAAATGGTAGGTGGAATAGTAGCTGAAATGGTTAGTGGAATTTCACATTCTGATCTTCATGAAAGTTACAGCTCTGGATCTTAGCTTAAAGATGCAAGTAGAAACTCCTCATTTCAATATTACAGCTCCAGTTATGGTTAAATTAGTGGGCAAAGGTTAGACTTGAACAAATTCACGTCCTCAACTTCCAAGCAAAATTCAAAACTCTTGAAGATAGAACTGGGTTTTAACCTCAATATAAAAGTTGTAGAGATCTTTCTTAGCTTTTATCCATATAAAGAACGTCCCAATCGGACATCTAGAGCTCCAAATATTACACGAAAACTGAAACAAGGTCTGGTTTAGTATTTTTCAAGAAATTCTATTTTATGCCAAAATCATTATTTATTTATCAATTACACCCAAATTCATAAATTGAGCTTAAATATCCTCCACAAAATTATCATATGAGGGAAAATAAATATGCAAATTTTTTACTTATCACCTAGTCAGGTTTTTAACAAGGCAGCTTTGATTTGTATTGTGTACTTTTTTCCCCCTAACTAGGGTTTTGTCCCACTGGATTTTTCTTAGTAAGATTTTAGTAAGGCACAATATTCGTCCAAGGGGGAGAGTGTTGTAAAGATAATAGATGATGTGGATATCTATAAACTCTTAACTCTTAACCTTTAACTTTTTATACTTCATAACCTTTCTAATGAATAGTCTTTAGGAGTCTTTATGTCCATAACTTAAAGGTTACAATTTGTGCACTCATGATGATTAACTTTGCTCTTTACTTTATGTAACTCATGGTTGAAGTTGAGGACCTATAAATAGAGCATTATGTACTATACTTTAGTTGTATCCAAATGAATAAGACATTGTTCCATCTTTCTCTCTAATTCTCTCTTCATGTCTCTTCATTTTTTTATATCTCAATCTCTTATATTTTCTTGATTTCATAACATTAATGAGATATTTTAAGAGTTTTTTTATGGTGGAATATTTTTTTAACATTTTAATTTTTTAATGGTGGAATATTTTTAAATTTTTAATATTTAAAGATGGTAATTTTTTAATATTATATTTAATAGAATTTATAGTGGGCACTTTATTCAATTTAATAAATTATAATGACAATAATATCCTTTCCACTTGATTCTATTAAGCCTAGATCACATCATTGATGGAATCAAATTAAAAAAAAAAAAAAGTAACCTTTGTTTGATAATCCGGTTAAAAAAAGGTTACAGTATATTTTTAATCTTTTAGATTTGATAACTGTGTAGCTGAAAAAGTATATTTAAGTTTTAATTTTTTAATATAATATATTTAGATTATTAAAATAAATTTTTCTATATTTAGATTACTAAACTAAATTTATTTAATAAAATTGAGGTTTTGATAGTGACAGCTTTATTAAGATTTTAGATATTTTTCAATTTAAACATATTTTAGATTTAATATTAATAGCATTTAATTACACATTTATCACTTAAATTTACTGTGTTAGCGCTTTCCGTTAACAACATTAACGGTATTAAAATTATAAGACCAAAGTATACTTTATAAACTTAAAAAACTAAAAGTATACTTTAGTTTTGAAGAAATGTAATATTTGTTTCGTAAGGTTGACCCCTGTGGCCTTGGAACATTGGTCTTTCATATTGTACACCCTTTGCTCATCTACATCTCCATCTCGAGCCTTGCAGCCAAAAACTTGATTGCCTCTATGGTGCCATGAATGTAGATTGATTCTCCCGACTTAAACTGAGCGCTATATATATAAACAAAGTAAAAGACATATAGTCAGTAATAGAAACCAATGAACTAATACTGAGAATGACAGAAACACCCTCAATTCATTTGTTACCTACATTCTGTTTGGCGATATCAATTCATATTCATTCTCATGAAGCTCATGACAATCAAGTTCGTCTTTATTAATGTCTAATTGCTCCAGGTGATTCACGATTAAAGATTCAACCCGGCAAATTTTATCGGGGAGAAATGAAAGTCAAAAGAAATAGTAGTAAGAGCACGTTCTTCTTAAAAGAAAGGAGACAGATCTACCCCTCGTCCGTGGGTTCAGCGTTTAAAGGGTTAGACAAGCACATTAAAGGTAACAAATGAAAGCAAACTAAAGGGTTTAGGGAGCTAGTATGGTTCCTGAAACCATCACGGCACCGGTGGAGGCATCCATACCAGGGTAAAGCACGGAACTTGGAGATGATTCCCTCGTGGTTAATGCTCTACCCCACCCACTAACCTAGGCACACTAAAGTTAACCAAAGAGCAATGTGTGATAGATAGGCGATTGGGTTGTGTGTGACCCGGCAGGCGCTCTTCCCTTGGCTTGTGGTTGAACTCAACCCCTGCCTAAAATTTATTCAAAAAAAAAACGAAGACAGATCCAAATTTTAAGGAGTATTACCTGATAGGTGTAAGAAGGCACCATATAGGACCCCTCAGGCTCCCATAAAGCCTATATGATCTCACAAGAATGAGGCATTACATTCAGGTTTCTCAGCATTCAATAAAAGCAACAACAACAATGGTTGAGATTTTAGTTCTGATTTACCGATTTAGGCATTTGAAAGGATGCTAAAGCATAAACATGAGCGACTTTAATGGCGTTAACCAACATATCTCTGTCTGCACCAGTGCTTGCCATCACAAATGGGACGCCAAACTTAGCGTATAGGCTGGAAATAGCTGAGAAAGACGAGAAGACAGAAAAAATATTATGAGTTTTGAAAGACATTTATCATTTGTTTAAAGCGTTAAGGCATGTGCATTCAGTACCAAAGCATCTAATATCTTAAAGTATTTTTTTTAGTGTATTCAATACCATAAAATATCTAAATTATTCAGGGTTATTAAACCCGGACCGGACCGGCCGGTCCAGCCCGGGAACCGGAGAACCGGCCGGTAAACCGGTCCGGTTCCCGGTCCGGTCCGGGTTGGTATTTTTTTTAAAAAAAAATTATTTTTCCTTTAGAATTTCATACTATAAGTCTAAAATTTTCAATTTCACACCGGTTTGGTCCCGGTTTAGCTCCGGTTTGGTTCCGGTCTGACCCACTGACCTTTAACCCAGTATCCCGACCGGTTCAATGCCCGGTCCGAGTTTTAATACATTGAAATTATTAGTACAAAATTGTATTTTAGGTGACGGATGGATACCCTGAAAAAATATTTTAAGGTGTTGGGTAAACCCCAAAATACTTTAGGACTAAGGCAATAGATGCACCTTAAACCTTGTTTAAATAGAGCCGGGGATGAATGTGTGTGTGTATAGACCAGTAACTTCAGATGACTCTGAAAAATCCACTACAATCAATTTTGGATATACATAAAGCAGACATCGAAGTAATCTCTCCCTGTTAGTGAAATCTTGCACTTGCACAAAGAACTTCCTTCCACAGACGTCAACAATATCATTCACATACTTCCTCGGCTTACTAGTGAAGGATACGGGAACAACAAATAATCCATGACTTTGTGCTTCTCTAATGAGAGCCATACCAATGCGTCCAGTACAAGAATTCACCTGAATTGAAACCGATGTTGCAAAATCAGGGCCTTAACCTCGGTAATTTTATTAGTTAGGGGTTTCAATAGAAACAAATCGAGTGACTCACCATGATTGGGATGCGACCCTGGGATGAAGGCAAAGGAAGGCACTTAATGAAAATACGAAACGCTCCCATAGATTCATGCGCAACCAACGGATTATCTACGGTAAGAGTCACTGGTGGAGAGCCTGTCATAGATTCGAACGTCGTCGAAGTCGAAGCCATGTAAGTCAGCAGGGTAGAGAGGAAGAAGAAAAATGATATCGAAGATAGAAGATGTATAGGGCTGAACGAACAAATTGAGCCTCTCATTATTAAGTTAGGCTGGGGTAGGTTATAGTTTTGTTTGGTTCAGAAGGAAAAGAGGGGATGGGGGTTTGGTTTTTTGTTTGGTTCAAAATGATGGATGAGGGGAGATAATTATAAGTAGATAAATATATCATTTTCTCTTTATCTATATATTTTTCTTCTTATTTTATAATTTTTTTATTAAAATTTCTTAAATTATTAATAGAATTCTAACTTAACCATTATGAAAGCCAGAAGTGGAATATCAAAAATTTCATTTTGAGATATTGGGTAACAAAAATAATTACTTTTGCATGGGCATTTTAGTAACTATGGAATATCAACAAATTGTCATGGGTATTTTAATCAAAATGGAATACAAAATTTCTCTCACCTAAAAAAAACCTTAAATTTGAAAGGTTGAGAAAGGAGGGGAGGTAAGCACAAAAAGACAAATTTTCCCACCCCTCATTTCCTCTCCTTCCAACCAAACAGGGTTTTTATATCTCCAACCCTCACATTAAAAAACTTCCAACCAAACAGACCCTGAATCTTTTTAATTCCAACAAGTTATCTTTAAATCTATCTGATAAAAAAGATATCAATAAAAAATAAGAATAAATCTTATCACTAAAAAAAGGATAACTCAGCATCTTTCTTTAAATCGGTGACAAAATATTACTCGTATTCTTTTACTTCAATATTATCCTAAATTATTTTAACTTCTATTATTCAACCTCCAAAGTATGTAACCACTATAAGTTATCTTTATATATTATTTTTGAAAAATTAGAAAGGTCGACCTGATAAAAAAGAAAAAAATTATAAGAACTTGATTAAATACAGATGAAAATATAAGGACCTAATAAAAGGGGGGGAAACTATAGGAACTCAACTAAAAATTGGTTGAAACTATAAAAACCAGTAGATTAATTATCCCAATATTTTATTTTAGCTAACAAGTTATCTAAAGGTTTTTTTTTTTATCAAAATTATAAAATAAAAATTCTATCATCACCTTTTTTAATTATCTTATCTCGCTGATGCTTTCTTTTTAAATACACCTTATTTCACTGATGCTAGCGATAAACTAGTACATCTAAATATTCTAATCCACTCATCATGGCCTAGTTGATCCTATATGCCTTGTTCAATCCCCCCCCCCCCGGGTTTTTCATGCATGCATGCATGTTAAGTCTCTTGACAGGAGATAAAATTATTCAAGGAGTTTACACAAATTTTTTAGCAATTTTAAACTACAATATTACTTATCAAAGTTTTATCCACAAGTAGTTGTTGAGATAATATGGTTAATCTATTCAATATATTTTGAAATATAGATATTAGAATATAAGCTATTTTAATTTTATAAAATACTTTTGATAGCAACAGCCATCACGTGCATGTATGGTCAATAGCATACTATAAGCAATACACATGTTTTGAGAAGAATATTATTTTGACTCAAGAAATAATTTCTTATGCCAATGCATGATATATCCCTAATACCTTCAATTGTAAAAATAAATGAGGACTAACAATATTAGAGTGTTGGCACGATGAGTGAGGTTGCGATTTGTGAGGGTGCCACGGAGGAGGGGGGAGGTCCATTTGATCGTGGAAGAAAGAAGGTGAAGGCGGTTTTAGAGGATGGGGAGACTGCTGGGGATGTAGGTATTGGTGGTAGTGAGAGTTTGAACAAGCTATCGTATAAGGCTACCCTTCTAGATGCAGAACCGAGGCCATGCTCTTTTGATGCGAGACGAAGTGGTGTTTTCGAAGAGGCTTGGAAGGGTTATATTGAGAGTCTCCAGGAGTTCTTTGGAGGAGGGAATAATTCACAGGACAAAGCTCGGACTGATGATGGTAAGGAGGTAGGGGAGGGCAATATTATTCCCACCTTAGTGATAACGCAGGAATAGTATGAGACATGGTGTGCACCATGGAAGAAGTCTTTGATTGTTAAGCTACTCTGTAAGAGTTCCTCCTTGCGGAATATGCAGATCAAACTCTAAAGGCTTTGGAAAAAGAAGGACGGGTTCACAGTGCAAGATATTGATAATGGCTGCTTTGTCATTTCGTTCAATAGTGACGAAGATCTCAATCACGTATACTTAGAGGGACCGTGGATGATCGCTGACCATTACCTTTTAGTGCAAAGGTGGAGGCCAAACTTTAATGCATCTCAACAGAAAAAAATAGCAGCATAGGTGCATATACCCCTGCTCCCATTGGAATTTTTCAATGGTAAGAGTTTGAATGTGATTGTAAGATTGATTGGAAGGACCCTAAAGGTTCATTCAATAACCTACTTGACTGAAAGAGGACGATTTGTGCGTATTTGTGTTGAGCTTGATCTGGTTAACGGCTTATGCTAGCAATCCAGATTTTTGGAAGGGAGAGGTATGTTGAATATGAGGGGTTCCATCTTATATGTTTTCACTGTGATAAGTATGGCCACCATCGAGATGCATGCTCGGAAGTGCAACAGGTTCTAAACGATTCACCGGTGCATGAGAGCTCGCCGGAGACTGTGATGAACGAGAATAACTCTTAGGCGAAGGATGGGGAGAAGAGCCTGCTTAACAAAGAACGAAGTGACTCAGTGGAAACCCTGAAGTAGGAAGGGACTTCCAGGATTCCAGCGTTGCCGTCGAAGAAGAGGATAGGTGTTTGGAACTTAGTTCAACGGCCGGCGAGAAAGAAAACAATCACACCAAGAACGTCGGAGGGGAACAACAATCATGCAGGGAAATCTAGGCATTCAGTTTCGATTAATTTGAATATGCAAGAATCTCACTCGGCATTTAAGTTAGCCTCTAGGGTTGAAGGTGCATCAGCTTCTTTTCCGGCAGGTACAAATATGGAAACCCGGCATTTTGGGAAGGAAATAAAAAATTCAAAGAAGTGGGTCCCAGTGGATCAGGAAAAAAGGAAGACTCATGTGTAATCATTAAAGGGGATGGAAAATAAAGGGAACCCCGGCCAATCAGCGACTAGTATAGGGGCCTTTATGCTTGCTAAAATGCCTTTGAGGCTCTTGATAGTATTGAAGAGGACTGGGCTGAGATTTTGGAAGGGCACACTAATGGTGTGGAAGTGGAGGAGTCTCAATACAAAAGAGAAGTGGGGGCCACATTTGATCTGGCGCGCACGAGATTATTCATGAAGATCCGATTAATGGAGAGTGTGTCCAGGGCCCTCAAAGTCCAATCCAACATGTTGAGGTTTCCCAATAAACTGTCTTTTTTGGAATTGCAGGGGAGTTGGGGCCCCGTACATTACGTGGTCTAATTAGGGAATTTTCTAAGTCTTATAATTTGGACATGCTAGCTTTGTTGGAAATGAAATCCTCTGGCTCTAAAGCTAGGAAAATTGCGGCTAAGCTGGGCTATCAAAATTTTCATATTGTTGATTATGTGAGTTATATTGGAGGTTTGTGGGTGTTGTGGACTGAGGGAGAGTGGAAATTTACAGTGGTTGAATCTGATAGTCAATTCTCCCACGTACTAGTAGAAGTTGGGATAGAATGATCTTTTATCACATGCATTTATGCAGGTCCGCATATTAATAAGCGTCGTGTACGCCTCTAAGAGTTGGAAAGTACTGTAGATGATCCGTAGTGTGTGGGAGGTGATTTAACAGTATCTTATTTGATTACAAACGACGTTTCCGGGCTCGAAATAGTTTGGGTGTGGATAGAGATTTTGCTTCATGGGTCTCGCTCTCAAGGCTCACAATGTTACGTACTATGGGTCCTTTCTTTACATGGAGTAGGGAGGGTCGTGAAAGCAAGTTGGATCAAGTCTCGATGGATAATGCACTCCTAGTTTTATATCCCGAAGCAGTAGAGAAAGTTTCGTACAACTCCAAATCCTATCACAAACTGCTGCTTTTCTATTTGAAGGAACGTCCTCCTAAGGTTATGCCTGCAAGACCATTTCGATTTGTTGCTTCTTGGATCCTTTGCGATAATTTTGAAGACTTTATGAAGTCGACTTGGTCCGATGAGGCCTCATGGGGTGAGAACTTTCAGAACTTCATAGTAGCGATTGGGACTTGGAGCAGGGATGTGTATGGACACCTGGGCTGCAGGAAGCGTATGATTTTGAGTCGTCTTGACGGTTTGAATAGGAGCATCCGAGATGAAGAGCCTTCATCTCGGATGTTCCTACTACGAAAGACTTTATGGTGCAAGTTGAAAGACATACTCCTGCATCAAGAGTTTTTTGTGGGCTCAGAAGGCTCGTTGCGACTGGTTTGCACTGGGGGATAAAGATTCAAAATATTTTCACAGACGTGCAAATGCAAGATGCAAACAGAACATAATCGAGGCCTTTAAAGGAGCTGGAGTGAATGGATTTATGATGAAGAGTTTATTAAACGGGAGACTGCAGCTTTTTACTCTTCTTTATTTACTAAGGAGGTCACGGAGTTGTTTAATCTAAGCACTTAGGTGACATTTCCACCTATATATACCGCAGTAGCATATTCAGCTCATAGGCAGGCAAGTTACACTGGAGGAAGTTGAGCATGCTGTTTATAGCATGGGACCTTTGAAAGCACCGAGGCTGAATGGTCTCAATGCTTTAATTTTCTAATCACAATGGCAACAGGCAGGTTAGCTCTGTTATCTTCAAATTTATTACTAACGTTTTCAACTCGCTGTGTGGGATACATGATATCAACCAAACTTATATGGTGCTCATCCTGAAGATTGATAATCCTGAATTGCTAAAAGATATTCGACCAATCAGCCTATACAACGTGCTATACAAGATGATTACAAAGATTATTGCAAACAAAATTAAGCTGGTACTGGATAGGGTCATCTCCCCAAACCAATGCAGTTTTGTACATGGTAGGCTCAGTTCTAATAATATCATTGTTGCACAAGAGGTTATCCACTCAATGAGAAATATGAAAGGGAAAAAACGTTTTATGGTGATTAAGATCGATCTTAAAAAAGATTATGATTGGGTATGTTGGTCTTTTGTCTTGAGCTGCTTCTGTGACCTCTATATTCTAGGAAATATTGTTAATCTTGTTGAGTCTTGTATCAATTCTGCGTGTAGGCAGGTTTTATGGAATGGGGGAAAATCAGAGATTTTTAAACCCTCCCAAGGTATTCGTCAAGGAGATCCCCTGTCCTCGTACTTGTTTGTTATTTGCATGGAAATGTTGGCTCACTTAATTCATGATCAAATTAACTAAGGGACATGGAAACCAATTCATCGAAACAAAGACAGACCATCAATATCCCATCTTTTCTTTGTGGATGATTTTGTAATTTTTACAAAGGCCAAAATGGATTGGGTTAGTGTTATCAAGAACTGTCTTCAATCCTTTTGTGAAGCCTCGGGCCAAAAGGTTAACACCACAAAAATGAGAGTGATCTTCTCTCATAATGTCAACCACAACATCTGTGCTAAATTAAGTAAAGGTTTGGGCTTTATAATGGCATCTGATCTTGGGAAGTACCTTGGAGTTCTCATTCATCAAGAGAGAGTCACAAAGTCTACAGACCAATTTGTGGTTGACAAAGTTCGCCAACGCCTCTCTAATTGGAAGTGTTACTTGCTTTCCCTTGCGGGTATGAATACTTTGATCAAGTTTGTAGCTATGGCAATTCCAAATCACGTGATGCAAACTTCTCTTATTCCCACTCCATGCAATGATTAGGGGTGGGAACAGGCCAGACGACCTGTTAGGCGCCTGTGGCCTAGCTTGTTCGAGGCCTGATCAGGCCTAGCCTGTTAGTATAAAAGGCCAAAGGCCTATTTTAGAGCATGTTTTCCTTAACAGATCAAGCCTGGGCCTGCTCAAAAGCCCATTAGGCCTCGCAGACCGGCCTGGTCTGTTATACTTTATAAAAAAAAGTCAAAACCCAAACCCTACTTATCTCTTTTACACTCTTAGTATCATTGTCGTTTCTCTCCTTTGGTCTTCAGCGCTTGTTGCCGCTAGTTCACTTCTTGCCCTTAATCTCTCGATCCTTTGGTCTTGCCTCTACTCTCCTTCTCTCCGACCGGCTACTAGCCACTCTCAGTCTCTCCCTCTCAATGTGAAGGAGGCAAAGTCTCTACTGTAATCCACTTCTTCAACAGTACTGATGTCTACGCCAATGGTTGAGCTAAGGAGATCAAGGGTCAAGCTATTTGCGAACTAGGGTGGAAGAGGTTTGACGTTGTCTTTTCCACCAAGATCTAGTAAGCGTTCTCTTGGATTTTGGGGATTTGCTTTCCTCTTTATGATTGGAAGTTGGACCTTTTTGGATTGTAGGTAACATATGAATTTTTATTTCAGTCACTCAAAAACTCCAGAAGTTTGATTTTTTTTCATTTTTATTCTTCATACCTGTGCTGAGAAAATGAAGTTTTTCCCCTTAAAATTAGAATATGAAGGCTTGTAGTGGATCTAGGTTAAGCTTTCTCTTGTGTATTTGGTTATTGAAAACATTAATCAGTGTCATGTTTCCAAGGACCTTCCTGGTGACTTTATATTGTGGCCTTTTTTATTTGGTTGATCTCATTATTGACTCATGAGATTTATTATCCTTTCCCCTCATTTGTTTTAATTAGATAGTTCAAGTGATTTCAGAAGTAAATTCATGAATTAAATTGATCAAGTTTATGTTCTTTTAGCAGATCGTTGATTTATTATCCTTTCCCCTCATTTTGTTTCACTGTTCTTATTAGTACAAGCTTGAAATTGAATTAAATTAAAATAATTTTTAATTTTCTTTGAGAAATTTCCCCTGGTCCTTGAACTAAATTAGATTTTAAGAGAAAAGGCCAGATTGTAATTGTACCAAGTCTCTAAAGTATTGATCTTATGAAATTGAGTGTTTGTTTGCTTCATGTTCAAAATATTATGAGGCATGCTTTCTACTTGTTTGAAGGAGGCCCATTTTCAGCTGAAGGCCTGTGATTAGCCTGTTTAGCATTGTGGCCTGTTAGTTTGTTTGAAGTTTTCAGGCTTTTTAACGGGCTTTAGGCCAGGCAGACCGTTGTATAAGCCAGGCTCAAGCTAGAAAAAAAAAGCATTTAACAGGCCATGAGCTAGGCTCATGCCGGCATGTTACAAAATAGATCTGGCCTATTAAGTGTGAAGCCTGACCTGGCTTAGCCTATTTCTACCCCTAGCTATAATGAGATTGACAAGAACACATGTAACTTTATTTGGGGAAGACGTCAGTGAAGAAGCAAGCCATGTACTTGCTTGGGATAAGGTTTGCTCGTCTAAATCGTAAGGTGGTTTGGGACTTAGGCATTTAGGTCTCCAGAACTGTACTTTCATGATGAAGGTCAATTGAGGCCTTGTCACGAAACGCTATTCTTTATGGGTAATGGTGGTTTGAAGCAAATACCAATGCGGACATGCTATGATGCCGATAATTGATACTCAATGTCCTGGTTTTAAGGTTCAGAGTGGAATAAAGGCCCCATAAGATAAGGTACATGAGGGTATTGAGCTGGTTAATTGGCGAGGAAAAGACTGTGCGCAATGGAAGGTAGAACAGAGTGGACAATTTTTAGTCTCCTCGACATATAAGCTTCTATAGGGAAGTCAGGTTCAAGGTAACTCGGTTTGAACTACTCGATCAAATTCTAATTTGAAATACTTAATAAATCATTAATCAGGTCATATAAAACATAGAGAGATTCAGAAATTGAGTTAAATTACTTCCATGCCCCTTAGCCCCTAATCTTTCCACATTTTTAATAATTTAATCCATTTCATAATTAAATTAATTTAAATAATCAATTAATTATTGTATGTGTATTCAATAAAAAAAATTAAGGGAAAAAAGAGATATAGTGCGATATTGAGAATCCCAACTTTCTCTATTCTTTAAAAAAAACAAAGAAAATCTGTTTACAGAAATATGAAGGAATCATGCTACATTAAATGTTTATAGTAAAGTTTTTGGGATTTTTTGTAACTAAAAAATTCCTTGAAAATGAAAGTTCAAGAGTACTAGTGTTGGGTCTAGTGAATAATAAAACACTGTGTAAAATAAAGTTTCTTTCTTGCAGGGATTACTGAAAGTGAAATGACCAATTTTGATGTAGTAAATATATGAGATGAATTCTTGAGTAACCATATGAGATGAATTCTTGAGTAACTAGATCTTCATAATTTAATTTAGTTTCCCTTGCTTTACAGCTTGAATTCGTGTGTTGGGGAAATATCCTTCTTATTTGTAGCTAAGGGAAACACCAGGTAACGTGGTCCTACTTCTCTTATCTATCAGTGTTGCTCTTGGGAGTTTTTATAAAAACTCCAAAAGCCTAAGATGAGTATATTTATATGATCCTTATTATTTTAAGACCAAACTCGCCTTGTGGGACTTATGTGTGAACTCTAGAACTAGATAGTTTGATATGTTAAGTGTTGATTTGTTATTTATGATTGAGATTGATGATGTATGAGAAAGGATGATAACCCCTGAGAATAATGAAATTAAATGGCTGAGTTAGTGACTAAGCTATAATATAAAAATTGAATACAACGTGGCAGGCCGCTAGATTAATTATTGTGCACCACTAGCTAGCATTTCATTACAGGGCAGTATTCCCTAATACGACACTCTAGTGGCTTCTAGGCAATATTCCCTTGCACGACACTCCAGTGGCTTTGGGCAGTATTCCCGGGGCTCAGACTATATTCCCGTAGGCAGTAACCCTATTAGAGGAACTCATAGTCCCTTGTGTGCTCTGTAGTGCTCTAGCTAGTCTACACCACACTTGTGGATAGCTTGTGAGAGTTACCAGTTACATGGACTAGGACTTAGCCCATAGGTTCAGTCAGAGGAAATAAGGAGGGTTAGGGGTAAATGAAAGACAATGAATAAATGATTGTTTTATGATGTGTTGCGATGTAGCATGCCATAATATGATATCTTGTGAGATGTTTACTTATTCTCTGAGGATTATAAATTGATACTTCCTGTATTTGAGTTAATTGACTATTCTTCATGTGTGTTTGTTAGTCCCTAAATTGAAATGATTATGGGTTTTGTGGAAATATTAATTAATATGTCATACTTAGTGGAAAATTGAAAGAATGACTCTAAATTAGTGATTAATAGAAGAGATTAATTACTAATTAAGAGGATATGAGATGTGAAATTAAAATGACTAATGAAGTGGTTAAAGTAACTAATTAGTTACTTACTTTATGAGAGCCAATGAAATGGTGATACTTGTCAAGATGTGATGGTGGGAGAATGGTTAGAAGAGTCAAATGGCAATTGTTTATTGTTTTTCTCTCTCTTTCCTCCCTCTTTTTTAGTGGCAGCTGGTATGGGTGAGGAAGTGCACTCATTTCTTTAATCTTATCCACTCTCATCTCTCTCTCATTTCCCTCTCTCTATGCGACAGCCATTGGAGGCCAAAGAAGAGGTGAAAAGCTTGATATTAAGGTGAGTAAATGACTTCTAATGGAAAAACTCTCTTCTTTAAAATTGTTTCTTGAGTTGAGAGCTTCACTTTCATGGTTTTAGATTTATCATTTTGTGGTGTTTGAGCTCTCACGAAATTGTGGACTTGGGTGAATCAAGAAACTTCTTTGGGAAAGTTGTTAAGGTGAGTGAAAGCTTCATTTTCATATAAGTTTTGTGGCCATTGGTTAGGGCTTGAATTTCTGGAATTTTAGCCCTAATTTTCGTGATTTAGGGTCATGGGGGAGTATGGTATGTTATTGTTATGGAAATGGTGCCTTGTTTAGTGTTTTGAAGTGATAGAATTGCATTGAAGCTTAAATGTGAAGTTTGGCCACTTTGTGTTGGTTTTTGTGCATTGGGCAAAATAGGGCATGTCAATAGGTTGTGATTTTGGTCATTTTGAGGTTACCATTGTGTTCCTTATGGAAAATTGTATGGGAATAAGTTTGGTTAATGATTTTGGAGTCATTGGACACTTTGGTAAAAAATTGGAAAATGTTGTCAATGTGAACTCTGTTCTGGGCAGTCAGATTGTACGAAAGTTTTGAATGACCAAATGGTGTTGAAAAATCCTGAAACTTTCCAGTCTTAAATTTCACATCCCAAGCTTCAAAATGGATATATATTTTGTGTCATTTCGTTTTGTGAACTGAGAGTTATGCTTTGCCAAAGTTTGGGATCAAAACTGAACTCTATTTTGGGGCAGTGGTGGATTTTGTGTAATTATAGAATTGTGTGGTGATTTCTAGTCATGGTCTATATTTTTTCAGTAAATAGGACTTAAATACCTTTCATTTGGCTTTGGAATCACCTCATTTTGATTTTTCCAGAATTAGTTATGATTTTTGGAAGTTCAGCCAAGAAACCAGATTTTCTTGGCTGCGGCCCAAATGTTTTTGGCCTATTGTTGGCCGCGGCCAATGGATTGGTGGGCCGCAACCAACCATCAAAAATGACATTTTGGACTTCCGAAGATGTTTTTTGGTCAAGTGTTTTCCCAAGCCTTTAAGCATGTGTTTAGGCTTTGATTAGACACCTAAAGGTCATGAATGGTAACCAACTTTAAGTGTTATGAAAATTAGAATTTGGAAAAGAGAATGATCCTATGTCCTTGATTTGGTCATAGGGTTGGATATTCACCCTGATCATGGTTTGATGTTCGTCTGATCGTGAGTAAGCTATGCTGGAGCACACGTGGAAGAATAAGTGTAGAGAACTTACCTCTCCTGCATGTATTGATATTTGTGTTTGTGTATTGATGTATGTTATTACTTTGCTTGATTATGTGAAACATATATGAATGATTGAAGCTCTGTTTCTATTTATGCTATGGCCATGAGTATGTTGTTGAAACATTGAGCATGCGGATATATCATTATGTGAGCACGAGTTATTGTGATGCAAGCATGTCATGCATTAAACACTTATCTTACATGCATATTGGTATCTGTTTCCTGCTAGGATTCTCTAGAATCTCACCCTCCCCTACCAACATTTTAGGTCGGACAGGTGGCTCGAGGAAGGAGTAAATGACTAGGGGCGGCGAGAATCCCTTATGGGCATTTGGATTTGGTAGTTGGTTATCATTGCTAATTGGGATAATGGTAGTTGATTTAGATGTATTTAAAGTTGTATATGTTAGGATAGATATATGGTTGTATATGTTGTGGAGGTGTATTTGGATATGTATTTTGATTGAAATTTGTGTAATCCCCATTTGAGAAATTGTAAAAGGCGTATGTGCCCATGAACCTTTAGTGAAGATATGAACCAATGATTGCCGGGATTATTATTGTGCACTCTGATATATTATGAATGTTAATTATCTTCGCAATGTAATTGTATTCGAAATGTGAATGTGAGACTAGGTTAAAGGGTTTGTGAAAGAAATTTGTGAAAACCATATCTTAAGGATGGGGAATGTAAACGAGTTTTGATTATTATATATTGGTCTCTATTTCACTCTAATGTTGTATTTCGGATATGATTACGGAAGAGGGTTACAGTATGTATGTATGTATGTATGATGACTTTAACAAAATCAGTAATGACTTTAACAAAATAAGTAATGAAAATGACAAAATGCATAATGGTATTGCTTAAACGAGTAATGAGATTGACTAAACGAGTAATATATATATACATTAATATGTATGTATGTATGTACGTATGTATGTATGTATGTATGTATGTATGTATGTATGTATGTATGTATAATATAAATAAAGGCATAATGACTTTAACAAAATCAATAATGGAAATAATAAAATGCATAATGGTATTAACTAAATGGATTGTGTGTGTGTGTGTGTGTGTGTGTGTGTGTGTGTGTGTGTGTGTGTGTGTGTGTGTGTGTGTGTGTGTGTGTGTGTGTGTGTGTGTGTGTGTGTGTGTGTGTGTGTGTGTGTGTAAATAAAGGCTTAATGGCTTTAACAAAATTAGTAATAGAAATAATAAAATATGTAATGGTGTTGACTAAACGAGTAATATACACACACACACACACACATTAATACCATTACGCCTTACGCATTCTGTTAAAGTCATTATACATACATACATACATACATACATACATACATACATACATACATACATACATACATACATATTAATGTGTGTGTGTGTGTTACTCATTTGGTCAATATCATTACCTATTTTGTTAAAGTCATTATGGCTTTATATATATTAATGTATATATACATACATATTAATGTGTGTGTGTGTGTGTTACTCATTTGGTCAATATCATTACCTATTTTGTTAAAGTCATTATGGCTTTATATATATTAATGTATATATAAGTTACTCGTTTGATCAATATCATTACTCATTTAGTTAATCACATTATGCGTTTTGTCATTTCCATTATTAATTTTGAAGGTCATTACTGATTTTGTTGAAGTTACTATGCCTTCATTTGTATTATACATACATATATATATTGATGTGTATATATATCAAAGGAGCTTGATAGCCCAATGGCCACCAAAGCTCCTTTGCAA
Source organism: Inga laurina (assembly GCA_963855925.1). NCBI lineage: Eukaryota > Viridiplantae > Streptophyta > Magnoliopsida > Fabales > Fabaceae > Inga > Inga laurina. Next base: position 16,670,192 of record OY979711.1, read on the forward strand.
ATGGGGTGGATCCTACCCAGAGTTGGTAATATGGGTTTAGATCGTGGGTTGAGCTCGCCCAACCTGACAAAATGGGCCGTTTGAGTACTGTAAAGCTGGGATCGTTTGGGAGCGGTTCTTTTAGGCTCGAACTCATATGGTCTAAACCTGTGGTGAGTTAGACCACCGGGTTGGCAGGTTGGCCCATATTTCTTTTTTTTTCATGTAACCCAAGATCTAAGTCTGGAAGTCCCAAGCTGAAAACCCAAAGTCCCAAATCCAATTTCCTACCCTAGCCTACTGTAATACCCCGAATTTTGAGACTCGAGGCTAGAGAATAAGCCTAAAATAAGTGGATTGCTAAGCCCCAGTTTAGCAAGATCCCAAATTGTGATTAAGGGTTAATGACTCCAAAAGTGGATGTGGTTAGTGATAAATAACCCTTTTGAAGATTATGATGTGATTTGGCACTCGAATGTGATTCGTAAGTGTTGTGAGCAGCGCCGAAACCCTGTATTTGAGTTCAATTATGGATTAACATCTAAATTGACTTAAAATAGAGGGAGGGCGCATAATGTGGTGATATGGAATGATAAGATGAGTTTGGTGGTGATTCAGTGACAATTGATATAATCAGGAGCAAAACGGTAAAGTTACCGACTAATTGATCGGTTACCGAAGAGGAAGCTCCTTGGTTACTCAAAGATCAATGGTTGAGATTGATTGTTATGAGATTAAAAGGGAGGAATCACATGTGTTGAGCTCATGTGAACTCATGAGGATGAAACAAGAGTGTGACAGGTGGCACAACATGAGCCCTTGATCTTGGTCAAAGTGTCAAAGCTTATTCCTCCCTCTTCTCCTCTCCTTTAGGTCGGCCAAGAGGCCTCATTTGGCTCAAAAATCTGATTTCAACTCTCTCTCCTCTCATCTCCATGGATGCCAAACTTGGGGAGGAAAGAGAAAAGGAAAAGGTGAAATTTGGCTTGCTTAATGTCTTCTTTACCTCAAATACCCTTCTATAATGTTGTTCATAGTGATGAGAGCTTCATTACTATGGTTTTAGCTTTGTGAGAGAAGGTGTTTGAGAGCTTGAAGAATTTGGAAAATGGAGGAATCAAAGAATTGGCATTGGGAAGGGGAAGGGGTGAGTATTTGATGACTATTGACATAACTATTGTGGTTATTGGTTGAGTATTGTGAATTGTGAATTTTGACATGATTTTGTGGTATTTTTGTGTGGAATGTAAATGGTGGAATTGGATGTTGTTTTATGTTTAAAATGGCATCATGTTGTGGTATTTAATCATTGGAATTGGTTTGAATTGGATTGGACACATTGGTTGCAAAACTAGAAAATCTGTCCTTTGGAAGTCTGTTCTAGGCAGTTTATTTGTGTTGGAGTTTTGAATAGTCAAATGATGTCAGAAAATTATGAAACTTTCCAGTCTTAAATTTCACATCACTACAAAAAAACATGTTATTACCGACGGAATTACCCACGGAATTATTTCCGTCGGTAATTTCCGACGATTTACCGACGGATTTTCCGTCGGAAAAATTACCGACGGAATTACCGACGGAAAAAAATTCCGTGGGTAATTACCGACGGATTACCCACGGAATTTTTTCCGTCGGTAATTACCCACGCTTTACCCACGGAATTCCGTGGGTAATTTGACTGAGAAATTACCCACGGAATTCCGTGGGTAATCCGTCTCTAATCACCGACGGAAAAATTTTCCGTGGGTAATTACCGACGGAAAATTTTCCGTGGGTAATTTCCGTCGGTAATTACCCACGGAATTTTTTCCGTGGGTAATCCGTCGGTAATTTCCGACGGAATCAAAATTCCGTCGGTAAATTTGACTTTTACCCACGGAATTTTTTCCGTCGGTAATTACTCACGCCTTACCCACGGAATTCCGTGGGTAATTTGAATGAGAAATTACCGACGGAATTCCGTGGGTAATCCGTCGGTAAAATTAATAATTTTTTTTATCATTTTTTAATAATTTATATAAAATAATAAAAATAAAAATAATCTATAACAAATAAAAATTTAAATATTATAAAATTAATATTTAATATAATATATTAAATATATATAATATTAATAATAAAAATTTTAAATGAAATAACAAAATTAAATATTTTAAACTTTATATCATAAAAACAAAATATATAATTATATATAAATATATATATTTAATATTAGATATATTTATATTAATATTAAATATTTAAATGAAATAAGAAATTAAAAAAATTTAAATTTATATTATAAAAAACTAAATATATAATTATTTATAAGTATATATGTAATTTTGTATATATTTATATTAATATTAAATATTTAAACGAAATTATAAATTAAAAAAATTTATATTATAAAAAATGAAAAATATAATTATATATAAATATATATATTTAATTATATATATTTATCTTAATATTATATTTGTTTTTAAATTATTACATTATATATATTATTACGTGAATAAATAACACAAGGTTAAAGTAGCTCAACTGGCAAAGGCATCAGAATACATCCCAAAAGGTCCAAGGTTCAAATCCCACCTTCGTCACAAAGTGCAACAATTATCTCACAAAGACACGTGGCGCAAGGTTAGAGGGACACGTGGCCCTTGCTCAGGGGCTGCCGGGGCCAGATGCGGGGGCGGGCGGTGGGGGGCTTCCGGTGATATCCATATGGCCTCTTTTAAGGTTGCCACGTGGAATTTTTTTTTTTTAAAAAATAATATTAAATTACCGACGGATTACCCACGGAAAAAATTCCGTGGGTAATCACCGACGGAATTTTTCCGTGGGTAAATTCCGTGGGTAATCACAGACGAAATTTTTTCCGTGGGTAAATTCCGTGGGTAATCACCGACGGAATTTTTTCCGTGGGTAAATTCCGTGGGTAATCACCGACGGAAAATTTTCCGTGGGTAATTTCCGTCGGTAATTACCTACGGAATTTTTTCCGTGGGTAATTTCCGTCGGTAATTTCCGACGGAATAAAAATTCCGTCGGTAAATCAATTTGTCACGGATTTTTTAGAGACGGAAAAAATTCCGTCGGTGATCCGTCAGTAATTCCGTTTCCGTCCCTAATCCGTGGGTAATTTGATTTCAGAGACGGAATTCCGTGGGTAATTTCCGTGGGTAATTTGCTGTTTTTTTGTAGTGCATCCCAAACTTCAAAAAGGATATATAATTTGTGCCATTTCGTTGTGGGAACTGGGAGATATGACTGTCCAAAGTTTGGGATTGAAACTGAACACTGTTTTGGGGCAGCAGTGGATTTTGGGGAATTCTGTATTGTTTTGGTGATTTCCAGTAATGGCTCATATTTTTAATATAAAGAGGACTTAAATAGCTTTCAATGAGCTTTCGGATTACCTCATTTCTATTTTTCTAGAATTAGTTATGAATTTCCGAAGTTGCCTTGGTTGCAGCCAAAAGTTCTTGGTTACAGCATAAAAGTTTCTGTGCACGTTTTGGCCACAGCCAGAAATTCTTGGCTGCAGCCAAAAACCTTCTGTACACATTTTGGCTGTAGTCAACCACCATTTTTCAGTAGTTTGTGATTTTAAAAGGTGGTTTCCAACCTAGTATGTCTCAATCCTTTAGGCTTTCATTGAGCTTATTTTAGCTACCTAAAGGGTGTGAATAGTAATCAACCTTAAGTGATATGCAAGTTAAGATTTGGAATAGAGAATAACCCTATGTCCTTGCTTTGGTTATAGGGTTTGATATTCGCCCTGATCGTGAATAGCCGGTGCTGGAGCATACGTGGAAAGAAAAAGGGTAGGGAACTTACCTCTTCTGCATGAATTTGATAATTGTGTTGGTGTATTGATGCATGTATTGCTTTGCTTGATTATGTGAAACATATATGAATGATTGTAGCTCTATTTCTATTTATGCTATAGCCATGAGTATGTTGTTGAAACATTAAGCACGCAGATATATCATTGTGTGAGCATGAGTAATGTATTGCAAGCATATCATGCATTAAATACTTATCTTGCATACATACCAATATTTGTTCCCTACTGAGTTTCTCTCGAATCTCACCCTCCCCTACCAACATTTTAGACATGGTAGGTGGATCGAGGATGGAGCAAGCAGCCAAGGGCGATGAGGACTCCTTCGGGTTGTCATTCTGATAGTGGGTTATCATAGTTGGGAGTATTATGTATTGGATATTTGTATATGTGAATGAGGATTTAATTATGTGTATTTGAGGGGAGATATGTGTAATCCCCGTATGAGAACTTGTATATGGGCGTATTGCCCTTTGTAAACTCTTTTGTAAAGATGTGAACCCAGGATTGCCAGGATTATTATATTGTGCACTCTGATTTATCTATTAAATGTAATTATCCACGTGAAGTGATTTTATTTGAAATGTGAATATGAAACCAGGTTATTTGGATTTCAAAAAGTAGTTGTGAAAATCCCATCTGGTAGATGGGTTTTTAAATGAATTTTAATTATTATTGGTCTCTATTTCACTTTAATCGCGTATTTCGGATATAATTCCGGCAGGGGGGTTACACCTACTATCATTTAACTCCTCATTGACATTTATCTCCTAATTATATTTATTCATTTATCTAATTGTCATTTACTCATTTATTTAAAATTAGCATAATATTATCTTTCACTTTGTTTTATTATTTGTGGCAGTGGCGGATTTATCTGTGGAAAAGCAAAATGACCAAGCTCAAGAAAGTCTTACAGCTTCACATCATGCTTCAAATTCGAACTCCATTAATATTAATTAATTATTGATTATTTTAAGTTCTATTGATGGCTTTTGGATTTATGTTATTTTGTCATGTGTAGGCTTGTGATATTTAATTTGTAATGTATTTTTAATTTTTTTTTATGGTTTAGGTTTGTAGAAAAAATGATTTTAGTATATTGTTTAAAAAAAATGGAAAAAAAATAATAATATGGGCTGGGTGGGCTAATCCATCAACCCAACAGTTATGAGTTGGGTTGGCTAAATACAGACCCAAATTGATGTAGTCATTTTGCGTTCGAACCCATATAGTCAAAATCTGTGGCGGGTTAGCCGAAACCTGATGGGCCGAGCCATATTACTACCCCTTCAACCCACCCACCCCTTGCCCCCTTTAGAATTTTTTTTTTAAAAAAAATTGCGCCCCCTAAAAAAGGCCCCCAGCTGCCAGAGCTCAAGCCGCCAGAAGGTCCAGGCCGGCAGGCTATAGTGCTCCGGCAATGGGCACCTTTTCTTTTTCTTTTTTTAAATTGAGGGACAAAATGGTAAAAGCATCAACACTTTAAAATCCTAATTTGATTCATGTCACATTTATATCATTTTCAAGTGTTAATAGACTTTTTTAGGTTTTGCAAGTTCATGTGGTATTTAAATAGAATTTTTCCCTTTCTAAAAATAGTGAGATGAATAGGGATGCAACCTGATAAGATTTTAAAACATTTTAAAACAATCTTTTCAATTATCTCTCTATTTTTAATATATTTATTTTAAGAATAATTTATTTTATATTTTAATATTTCAAAATATTTTATAATTTGTAATTTGTACCTATCTCCTCATATATCTCTTTATTTTTTGAGTATATTTTATTTTGTACATTTATTTTAGTTGTTGTGACATTTATAGCAAGACGAGAGAATGCAAGATGGTAAGAGAAGGAACTTTCAATGTCCTTCCTTTTTTATAATCAATAGATAGATAGATAGATTTGAGCAGTTCATATTTAATATTTTATAAAATTATTAAAAAAAATTAAAAATTTAGGTTATTACATTTCAGATTCTCATTTTAAAATTGTAACAAAGACAAATTTAGAAGAAAAAATTTGGGACAATTACATTCAAATCCCTCACAAGATAAAAAATGAAGAAATGGTCCCTAAGTTGTTAATAACAAGTCGAAGGGCGTCCATTGACAAGTCGAGGAGCATCCACTAACAACTTCAAGAACCATTTCTTCATTTTTTTTCCTCTTATGTGGGACTTGAATATAATTATCCCAAAAAATTTCCTCTAAACAAAACCTAATATAAAAATGAAATTGTGTGGGGGTAATGAAATATTCTTTAAGCGCTTGATTTGTTTATAATTTCATATCTACTACTACTGTTGTCATTGTTATAATTTGACCGGTAAAAAATAATTTTAGACTTAAATATTAATGTTTTAAAAGCCGGACCGGATATCAAACTGGAGAGGCTAACGGGTCACGATTCATACAGTTAGACTGGTAATTAATAAATAAATTTTAAAATTATGTATGTGTATATATAATAATTTTTCTCAACCATATCCATATGTATAATCTGTTTATATAGAATAAAGTGTTAAATAAATTAAAAATATAAACAAAGATACACAAAATAATATATTCATAGCTATTAATAAATATGTATTGAAATATTAATGAAATTTAAAAATAAAAGAATAATATTTATATAGTAAAAAATTCTCCTCACTGTAGATTGTAGAGGCATTAGGCACATCATGCCGTTTGCATTGCCGCTCCACCTAGCCAATGCCTTTTATAAAACTGTTTGTAAGAATCAAAAACAAATTTTTTTAAAACAATCTATTTAAATATATTTTTTTAAAATTTTTAAAATTTATTTTTAAAAACTGTATTATAAAATTGTTTGTAAGAATCAAAAATAGAAAACATAATCCAATAAGCCCCAAGTCTTCATAATGACTGTTTTTCAACTTTTTTCATTGTTTAATTCGGAACACCTTTACCCTGTCATAGATTAATCATTTATTAACTCCATTCATATTCATTTCAGGTCAAAAAACAAAAAAACTCCATTCATAATTTCTTCTTCCTTTTTGTCCTAATTTGCATTTCGACGCTTCGAATGGCTAACCTTCCCCCGTTTCCTCCGATGTTTGATGGTCCATCCCTGATACACTTTCACATATTCCTATCGTGCTCTCCACTGGCTTCCGCAGGGAATCGCATCCCTATCATGGTGATTGTGCCGTTATTTTTGGCTGTTCATGTAGCTGAAGCAGAACTTCTAACAAGCCTTTCAAATGATATGAAATTTGTTTTGGCAGGTCAATTCCTGTAGGGGGCGTATGGGGAGCGCCATCATTGAAGAAGCTGAAAAACACGGAATATTGGTGGTTATTGTGTCATTTGTGGGTCAAAGCCAGCCTGGGCATGAAGTTCTTGAGATCAACGGAAGGAGCTTTTTTGCACAAGGTCTCCCTGATAGGGAGAAAATACTTCGATATTTATTCACTGTATACCCTGCATTGATTGTGGTCGATTTCTCTGTCTCTTCTGCAGTAAGTGGCAAGTTCATGGCATCTTTCATTCATTGATTGTGTGGTTTTATGTTTCATCTAGCTTATCCATAATTTATTATATTTGTGATTTCTTAGGTATAGGAATTCATTCTTGATAAATTTTTTTTTTTGTCTTCCCCTCTTTGTCAGCTAATTCAACTCTATACTCTGAGGTTGGTCTCCCCTTTGTGATGGGGACCATCGGTGGAGATCGGCATTCGATGGTTCGGATCATTAATGGTCTGTTTGGTGTGAGGGATTTAGAGGGGAAGGGAGGGGAGAAAAAATTTTTATTAGTTGAATTTAAGAAAATTGAAAAAATGGGGTTATAAAATTTTGATAAAGATAATATGTAAGATTAAAGAGTAAGAATACTTAATTAAAAACTCCATACCCCACATCTTTCATTTTTTAAAATCCATCTCAAAAAAATTTTCCCTTCGGCCACTTTCCCTCCCCTCATACCAAACAAACCCTAAAAGATATGGGGCTTCTGCATTTTTGTCCACTCAAATGACAATCCCGGTAGATCAGAACTAAATAAAAACCTCTATTCTATTATTCCAACTATTTTGTTGTCATACTTACCCTACTTTATGCTGTCCCAATAGGCGTTAGCTTTGCTTTTATGGAATGTCAACAACTTATGGCTAATCAATATCCCAATCTCTTCTCAGGTGATTCCTCAAAGTTAATCCTCACAAATATTTCTTTTAGTGGTACCTGTTCTTTTTAATTTGAGCTTAATGATATATATATATATATATATATATATATATATATATATATATATATATATATTCGCTTCATTCTTAGGCATGGGAGTCACTTGATGAAAATAGACCAGCGACCATAAGTGTTTAGATCAAGTAGTATGGTTTATGACTTATATACACAAGGTCTGAGGCTAAGGAAAAAAGTTACCTCCTCTGTGAGGGCTTTCGGTTCTCTCTTAGGGTTTCCCGAGTTTTGTTCCACTGGTTCATGACCCGTGTTCTTTCTTTCCCTCTTGTGAAATTCCCAGGTTGAATCAACAAGGGATTCGACACGACAGCAGCAAGAAATCCCTGAAGTCAACCAGCACTTGCATTGCCACGAGTATCATCAGTACAAACTGATATCATCTGATGATAAGCAAGTAAAAGATAAATAAATGAATAAAATGAGTGTTTTGATGTTCTTATTACTGACTATTTTAATTTGTTACGTTATTTAATGTAGGACTGAGATTACATATGGAGTAACTACAAAAGGTTTGTCCCCTTATGTGAAGGGCACAATGGAGGCTATCTATTTTTTGACTAAAAAGGTAGCAACTTAGTTACTTGCTTCACCATCTATCATTATTTTCATTCAAAACAATAAAAGAATTAAAACATATTTTCTGTATTTGTGCAAGGTTCAAACTATGCATCAACAAAGGGTGTACACAATAAAGGACTTGCTAATAGAAAGAAGTGCTCCAAGTCCTGAGTCAAGGTCGTCGTCAAAGTCAGTGACGTCTGACACCATGGACGTAGAAGAGGACTTGTGAGATCACTGAAGCTTGGTCACTGGTTAGCCCTGAACTATTTCACAGACTAGCTCATTATAAAGAAGTTATGGAACATTTTCAAAACTCAAAAATCCCCAAGAGCTTTTCCTCCTCTCACGCTTCAGCTCACCTTCATTCTGTGTAATCCAATTATTCCCAAGATGCGTATCATAGTGACAACAGAAGTATCGTGTTCACAGTCACAGGATATACTCTATTGTTCATCAAGATTCATAGGTGTCATAATTCAAGAGCATGAGTTGGGCAAATATCTAATTTTAACGTTTCGATTTTGTCAAAGCATGTTAGACAAACCATATTAATAGGACATATGGTTAGCAACATGCCAGAAAACAAGTGCTTATAGCAAGGAGAGTTCTCACCCCGGCAGTTTCGCTATCACTTGAACCTTCAGTATCCTCACTGATCAAATCACAAAATTATTCACTTAGAAACAAGAATATACTAGAATCGCACACTCACATGACAGATCATCAAGGTGGAGGTAGATTAAGTACATTAACAAATACATTTTTGGAAAAAAAAAAAAAAAGTTGCTAGTAAAACTGAAAAATAAACACCCAAATCGATAATAGGCAGAAAGGTTTTGGAAGGTAGGTAACCTGCATTGCAGGCCAATCAGTACATCAACAAAAATCATTTAGGCATAAACTTTATACGGTGAAGAGGGTTTTTCAACTCAAGTAGACTTCCGTTTCTCACCGTTTCCCATGGCATGCCCCACAGGGAAGATAGAGTTGATGTTTTAGAAAGAATCCACAAGACTCCTTAATTATTGGATAAGCTGGATTGATAGGAGAAATATTCGGCACTGTCATTTTAACAACAAACAACATATACCAATAAAGGGCTTGTTTGGGAAGGTGATGGGGCTGAAAAAGCACGGTAGGAAGGGAAAAAGCATGGCGTGCAAAATGAGGCGTTGGTTGGTATTTTTTTCAAACGAGTTTTCAGGCCAAAAGCTATTTATAAGAAGAAACCATTAAATGTTTGTTTGGATTAGTGATAGAAGCTGTTTTTTCAATGTGATTTACGTTGTAGGAGGTAAGTTTATAAGAGAAGTTTTGTTTCAACTTACGTGAATGTGCTTCTTGAATGCTAACCCATACAGGCCCTAAGACCTGCTTTTCACAATGCAAGTGTGCCTCTATCATCGTCAATCCAAACATAAATCACATTTACAATATGACTTTTATCCTATCTTAAGTTTGTAAAAGTTATATTGGAAAAAAGTCACTTTTGCTACCGCTAATCCAAACGGGCCCAAAATTGGTAACTTCTGCTATTTGACCTTCCAAGTTACTCTATCCGGTACTTAGTGTAAAATTATTTATTTAATTTGTGTAGATTGAGGACACCCTATTCACCATCCTTAATTTCCTCATTCTTCTTTTGCTTTATTATTATTGAGGAAACATCAATAGGAATAAATTAGAAAAATATTTACAAATATAAAAAATAGATTTTACATTTAAGACCAAGATCAACTCTTCAATTAGGTCATACGCTAATAGCAGAGGTAGTACTAAAGAGATTGCTTCATCCAAAGGTACAATTATCCTATCTAACGCAGACAATCTTTTTAGGAAAAATCACCCCTAGGTCCCAAGCAAATAACATATTATTAGAAAGGTCCCTATTTACAATTCTTCTGCGTGTATTCACAATTTGTTGAGTGTGTTTTATAACCTCCAGGGACCTTTTTGATAATATATTACTTACTTGGGACCTAAGAGTGATTTTCCCATCTTTTTATAACTCAGCAGTCCAAATAAGAAGCAACAATCAAGATACCAAAAAATTCAAATAATATCAAAACCTTCAGCATGAAGTTGACCAAGAGAATAATGTTTCAGATGAAGTATGAGAGTGAGTGATTGATTGATCCAGACGTTGAATTCGCTGTCACCAATCAAGCATGGAATTGAACAAAGCTATTCCTTGATTTTCTATGTTGAATAGCTGATGTCATTAAGCAACCTGACACAACAGACAAGAACACAGGAAAACTTGCACGTCAAAAATTTTCAAAGGGCTTCAGCAGTACTAAGCCTGGGAGAAATATATTGATCCTCCCGTGTGAGAGAGAGCACCAAATCACCGGTCCTTGTACAATTATTCCAAGAGGAAAGAAGATTTCTCAAATTATTTTGCAGGATATATTATGAACCACCCCATCAGTATTGGTTTCTCAAATTATTTTCTTTTCTTTTTTTTTGTCATGATGTATGGCAATAAAAAGAGAAAGTTTCACTGGAAATTAGAAAAAGACAAATCAAAGCTTCCAATTATCAAAATCCTATATCAGTATAGTATCAATACAGTAGAGGAATATGGGATTATAAACTTTTGACAAAAAAAGACGCTGCTACCCTTGAGCCCTTCATCTTCTTCTCCCTCTCTCTGAGCTCAGAATGATCTAGCTGATTTTTTTTTTTTTGGCTTTCCTCCACTAGCTAATCGGTCCGATGTAATTCAGAGAACGAGTTTTGAGTTTTTGGTGTTGAGACCAAGCACCTGTCTAGTGCGCTTCAGTCGCTGTGCTTCTTGTGGGCTAAAGAGCAGTGGGAGCCGATGAAGCTAGAGCACCATTGACAAGGAGGGACAGTGAGGAGTGTGAATTGAGATACGAAGTTGTGAAATAAGAAAGTAAAGTTGTTGATGTAAAATATAATATTGTTAATATAGTGACATGTGTTGTTTATTGGCCCTGAAACTTGTTAATTTCAAACTTACCCTTAGGCATGTTTTGGACTGTTAGATACAATGTTATAAAACAAGAAAATAAAGTTGTTAATATAAAATATGGTGATGTTAACCGTTATATATTGGCAATTCTATAGTGTGAAATTAACATTTTAAACAATATGAGGCAACATTGCACCATTTTTTAAACTTTCGGATTAATATTGCTCTCTCAAAAACTTTTAGACACCCCGTGTCCTAAGTGGAAACTTCATGGGCATGTTTGCCTTTTAACCCTATTCAAAATGTATTCTAAGAATATTATTTATTGATTCAAACTTATATTAAGAAAAATTCTTATATGGAGAAAGAAAGTAAACAATAATTCCGTAAATGCTAAATATGCAAATTTAAATCCCAATTTATGATCCTAAAATGACTTAATTACAAAGTTAACAAAGACGATCTGAAATTAAATTTTATAACGAAAGTGACTATATATAGTTAATTTAAATTTTGAAAAATGAAAAAAAAAAACAACAACAATTCAACAAATAATAACTTTAACTTATGTGAGGAAAAAAATAACTTTAGCTTATCAAATGATAACAACAATTAAAAGATTGACAACTAACTTTACCAAAATGTTTTGTTGAATATCAATCAAATAATCATTCAAGAAATAATAACTTTAACTTATCAAATAACAAATAACAACAAGAAGTAAGTGATAACTAATTTCACTTAGAACAATTAGATTATTTCATTATGAAAATACTTAATTCAAGTGTGTAAAAACTTCATACAAATTAAGTAATTAAGTGTTTGTTTGAATTAGTGGTAGAAGATGTTTTTCTGACTTGATTTATTTTGTACGAGGTAAATATATAAAAGGAGTTTTGCCTCAACTTGCATGAACGTGCTTTTTGAACGTCAAACCAAACAGGCCCTAACTCATTTTGAAGGATTGTGATATTCTCATAATGTATTTTCCTTATGTATTCTTTGTTGGTATAATTAATAGAGAAAACTATTTTACATTTACTTGCACTTTCTTTCAATTTTTAATTTGGTAACTATATATTTCTTAACTTCATTAAATTTTTTAACTTTATTCTATTAACATGGTTAGCCATGTAGTTCTTTTACAAAAATTAACAATGCTACCAATTGAATACCACTTGTGTTGGAAGCAAGGTATTAAAATCTAGACCGAGTATTGAACCGGTCGGGGTACTGGGTTAAGGGTCAGTGGGTCAAACCGGAGCTAATTGAAGATTTTAGGCTTATAGTATGAAATTCTAAAGCAAAAAATTTTAAAAAAAATATTTTTTTCTTAAAATTGGGACCCAGACCGGACCAGGAACCGGACCGGTTTACTGACTAGTTCGGCAGGTTCCGGGCCAAACCATCCGGTCTGGACCGGGTCCAAGAACCCTGGTTGGAAGCCACAATTACAAACCTCAAAATTAGAATGGCTGATTGTTTAAATACCTGATAATAGAATCTAAAAAAAACTTCAGATGTCAGATTGATAATATTAAAAAAGTTAAAGAATTTAATAAAAATCGTTTTGTGAAAACTGAATTATTCATTAAATAACAAAAAATAGAGGACGATAGATTACTAGAGTGGTCCAAATAAAAACAAAACACTTGAATAAGGCAAAAAAAACTTGAAGGGAGATTCCCTGATTGTCTGGGCAGGGGCATGCTAGTTTTCTGGTCTCGAGAACTATGGAGGGCAAAAGGAGCGAAGTAGGGAAGCCGATGATGCTTCTATTTTGCGGCACACTGGTTTACTATCACTGTGCCTACCGGAATTCTAGCATCGTTTCTTTGGTCTCCAATGTCTTCATCGTTCTCCTCTGTTCCCTCACCATTCTCGGCCTTCTCTTCCGTCAAATGAACATATCGTAATCACCCAAGTTTTCCTTCTTTTCATTCATCTTTCTTGTTGTCACTTAATTTTTCAAATTTGACTATCCAATTCGGGTTTGTTTCTTGTTCAATCTACTTTTCTGTATATAACGATTACATGGATGCAATCTAGTCTTCGCTCTTAGTTGACTTAAACATGGATGATAGCATTTCATGTTAGTCAACGGTTGCTTGCTAGCATAATTATGTAAGCTAAAGAACATATATGAAACTATATTTACATTCTATATCAAATGAGAGGATTACAATACATATATATATACACAAAATGGAGACCGAGTGAGTGATTGACGGAAGGAATTTTCAATGAGTGGGTGAAGGTGGGTGAACCACCATATATCTTCTTCAACAATATCATGCCACCGTCCATGACTTCTAACACTCCCCCTCAAGTTGGAGCATATATATTTATCATGCCCAACTTGTTACAAAGATATTTAACCTGTGTCCCATGTAAGGCTTTTGTTATAAGATCTACTAGTTGGTCGCCAGATCAAATATGTCCTGTAGATATAATATTTTCTTTGATCTTATCATGAATAAAATGACAGTCAATCTCAATATGTTTCGTTCGTTCATGAAACACAGAGTTTGATGCTATATGAAGTGTTGTTTTATTGTCACACCATAATTTTGCAGGTAATGTCGTGGTAATACCAATTTCCTTCAAGAGATGAAATACCCACACAATTTCTTGTACTGACTGTGACATGGCTCTGTATTCCGCTTCTGCACTTGACTTTGACACAACTCCTTGTTTCTTACTCCTCCAGGATATCAAATTTCCACCAACAAACACACAGTAACCTGTAGTGGAACGTCTTGTGGCGTTAGATCCTGCATGATCTGCATCACTAAAACACTCAATTTTAGTATGCCCATTATTTGTATAAAGAATACCAAGACCTGGAGAACCTTTCAAATAATGCAAAATATGTTCTTAAGCTTCCCATTGTGCAATCGTTGGTGATGCCATGAATTGGCTGAGCCTACTGACTGAGAAGGTTATATCAGGACAAGTTACTGTTAGATAATTGAGCTTCCTAATGAGTCTTCTATATCTCTCAGCAAATGGGAACGGTTTCAATTTTTCTGGATCAATCTTCTTCTTTAAATCATCAAGAAGTTTATCAAACATACTAGCATCAAGATCGAGGAATGGATTTGAAATCATAGGAATGTTACTTGGCGCAGCTCCAAGTTTTCCAGTCTCCTTTAAAAGATCAATAACATACTTCCTTTGAGTCAAAAGAATACCTTTCTTGCTTCTCAAAACTTCAATACCAAGAAAGTATCTTAATGACCCTAAATCTTTTGTCTGGAAATGAGAATTCAGGAAGACTTTAAGTTCTGAGGTTCCAGAAATGTTACTCCCTGTAATTACAATATCATCAACGTATACTACTAAAAGAATCATGCATGTATCAGATTGCTGGTAGAATACAGAGTGATCACACTTGCTTTGATTTAATCCAAATTGCTTGACTACATCATAAAATCGCTCAAACCAGGCACGAGGGCTTTGCTTTAGACCATACAATGATTTTTGGAGATAGCACACCTTCTGATTCTCCCCCTGAGCAACAAACCCAGGTGGTTGCTCCATATAAACTTCTTCTAGGAGATCACCATTCAGAAAGGCATTTTTAACATTCAATTGATGCAAATCCCAGTGATAGGTGGCAGCTAAGGAGATAAGAAGACGAACGGAGGATAGCTTAGCCACAGGAGAAAAAGTTTCAGAATAATCAATACCATAAGTTTATGCATATCCTTTGGAAACAAGCCGAGCTTTTAACCGTTCTAAAGAACCATCAGCCTTGGTTTTAACAACAAACACCCATTTACATCCAATGGCTTCCTTCCCAGGAGGTAGATCAACAAGGGTCCATGTACCAGCTCTGTCAAGGGTCATGATTTCTTCTTCCATTGCTGTACGCCAACCAGGATGAGTCAAAGCTTGGTGAAGGGTAGTAGGGGTAGAAATGGAATCAAGGGTGGCCACAAGTGAAGATGAAGAAGAGGACAAGTTCTGGTAAGAGACAAAGGAAAATATAGGATAAGTACATTCAGCATATCTTCTAGGAGGACAACGAGGACGGGTACCTTTTCGGAGGGCAATAGGCAGGTCAGGAAAGGGATCAATAGCAGAAGTAGGGTTAACTGGGTCAGGAAGATCAATAGAAGAATCTTGGGAGTCTGGACCAGAATCTGTCGGCAAGTAGTGATTGGTGATGGCAAAACACGTGGAACATCAGCATCATTGATGACATCAGGTTCTGGTAAAGCCGCCTAGACTGGTGATGGAGGGACACGATAGACCAGGACATCATCAGACTCAACAATAATGGATGGAGAGTCAGAGAAGATCGAAGATGTGAAGAAAGGAGAAGACTCATGAAAGGTCACATCAGTGGAGACAAGGTAACGATGAAGATCAGGAGAATAACATCGATAACCTTTCTGGACTCGAGAATAGCCTAGAAAAACACATCGTAGGGACTTGGGATCAAGTTTACTAACACTAGGACAGACATCCTGAACAAAGCAGACACAACCAAATATTTTAGGAGAAACAGGAAACAACTTAGTGGTAGGAAACAGGATGGAATATGGAATATCTCCACCAAGAACATGGATGCAATCATCTTTCTTGTTGTCACTTAATTTTTCAAATTTGACTATCCAATTCGGGTTTGTTTCTTGTTCAATCTACTTTTCTGTATATAACGATTACATGGATGCAATCTAGTCTTCGCTCTTAGTTGACTTAAACATGGATGATAGCATTTCATGTTAGTCAACGGTTGCTTGCTAGCATAATTATGTAAGCTAAAGAACATATATGAAACTATATTTACATTCCATATCAAATGAGAGGATTACAATACATATATATATACACAAAATGGAGACCGAGTGCATGATTGACGGAAGGAATTTTCAATGAGTGGGTGAAGGTGGGTGAACCACCATATATCTTCTTCAACAATATCATGCCGCCGTCCATGACTTCTAACAAATTATTTGAAACAAAATTATTACGTCCTTTGATTTTTGAATTTTCAAAATTTTGATTGATCGCCTTAGTTGGCGTCGTGGACTTTTGATTTGATTTCACGAGAAGTGTATTGTTACTATTATTTATGTTATGCATATGTTTTTAGTCTTCTTTTTGTTCAAGTCACGCTTAGATGCATAAGAAAGATGTGTATTTTTCATTTGCAAATGGCCTTCATATTTTCAACTTATCTGATACACCCTGCCCCCTTTTGAAAAAAATTTCTAGGGTCCCAGTCGATCCACTTGAATGGCAAATAACTCAGGACACTGCTAATAGCATTGTTGCGTGGTTCGTTAATACCATAGGTGCAGCCGAGTCTGTATTAAGAGTTGCAGCAACAGGGCATGACAAGAGACTGTATCTAAAGGTACTATTCAGTTTATGCAACTTAAATCTATTTTCAGTTCGTTGATAAACATCAGTGCAATTTCAAGAAATTGTCTTTTTCTTTTTCCGTTTTACGTATTGCAAGTCTTTACTTAATGTTTATATATGAATAAGAGAAACACATGGGCATGGCCTATTTGAATTCAAGTTTTACAGAGGCGTGAAACTATGAATGTTGAATTTAAAGTTACTTGAGCAGATGAAAATATGAGCCATTATTGGCACAAGTTATTTCAAGGTTGTGGATGTGCCTGGCAATTCTCCATTGCATCTGATGGAATGTCATTGGTTTTGCAATTTATGCATCTTTTGCTTATTTTGATTCCATCTAGTTTTCTTAACATCCTCTCCATTCATTAACAATCTTTTAATATCCTCTGCCATCATTTAAGGTTGTGTGTTCATCGAATACGAATTCATTCAGCCTTCCATTCTCTCAAAGTGTTGGTGGACTATTTGTGTGCTTAGATTCCAGAAAGCACTGGTTCATTCTAGACAGTTATGATCCATTGTAGTTGTCATACCTTTGATTTTGCTTTTGATGGAGAGCCATGTAAAAGAACTAATGGTTTATGTACATCTTATTTCAGGTGATTTTTTGCCTTTATGTATTGTCTGCTCTAGGTGCTACAGTTGCCAATGCCGGTATGTCATCTTAATATCCATTTCTCTTGTTGCTGCTGTGATGAGATAAATTGAAAGTAAAAAAAATGGAAGCAGTGAATTGGTTTTTGGCTGTTGTTGAAATTTTTTTATACACACACAGATGTCTAAAATATTAAGAATATTGAGGCAAAGTATTTTCTTGCTCTTACTTTTTAGCTACTAGAGTAATGTAATTTTTCCCCCTTTGGCCTGAGGTAGACTTTGAATTCCAGATTTTCTCTGCTTTTCTAGTCCCCAGCTGTTTGACGTCAGCCTTGGCAATGCCGTTGTATAGTTGCAAATTTTGTTGGCTGTATCTTTTTTGATGTGTGGGATCTATTCTTTAATAATCTATCCAAAGATTTAGTTTTCAACAGCGCACAACAGCATCATGTGATCCATCTAGCAACCCCACCTAGTGAGATAAGGCTTTATTGTTGTTCTAGTATCATTTTTTAAGCATAGATGAAAACTAGAGCCAATTAAGAATTGTATCTCAAAAAAAGCCTGTACCCCAGCAGTAACATATCGATATGATGCTAATTTTGAATTCCAAATCATTAAAATGGAGTGTCAGAAAATGCCTGGAACCTGGGGTGAAGATTTGTTCTACTTTTATTTCATATGCCCATTTTATTCTTTCTACGGATGGTAAATCGTTTCCATATATATATTGCAGATTTGAATTTATGATTTAGCTGAGATTTATGTCCTCTATTACCGCAGGACTATGCTTGTTTTGTCTTCATATGTTAACGGAGTGCTCCCCTTCAATCAGCTCAAAAGTGGCCTGGTTCTTTGGAAAAAGAAATGACACCGGGGAAGAGCAAGAAGACACAATGTAGCTTATTAGTTTTGCACTTGACTTGTAGTGCAAGATTTTATTTCTTGTATACATTGAGAGTTAGCTAATCACCAATCAAATAATTTGTTTTGAGTGATTTATTTTGTAAATTATAAGGATCAGAGGGGATGGTTATGTTGTTGATTAAACTTTTCACAAAGCCCGAGCAGGCTACTAGATGTCAACCGCAATCCTTCTGACACAAATTGGAAATAGAAGCAGATGAGTTATTGTAATCATTTGTTATCTTCTGGTTTATACTATCCTCGGTTCCATTCTCAGCCACAATCCCCACATCTGTGAATTCCTTCTGTTAGTTTTTGTGTAGAAAGTTAGTTTAGGTGAGATGAGTTCTAGTAGTTCACTAAGATTAAGATATATCACAAGACTCAAATGGTGCTTACAAAGATATAAGTTACCCACAAATAAAGTCTCACATTGGCAATAGAATTTGAGCTCGACCTTATGAGTTATAAGTCAATTTTTTACCAGCTAAACTAATCTTTATTGTTTTATTGTTGTAACATCGCACTTTTTATGGCAACCGCTAAAATTGACTCATTTTTAATTTTAATTAAATTGTATACTACCTCAGTTCTTAGTATAAGAACCCGTTTTATACTATGAACGATATCTTATATTATATCTTATATTAAGAATTGTACAACAGTATTATTTTTAAAAATTTGGATTGTTACTGGGGTTACCGGGTGTCCTGCTTTCTGAAACTACAAACTAGGCCCACAAAAAAAAAACAAAAGCACAAGTACAAGACGGCAGTAAAGCCTCCGTGCAAATCATTTGCAAATTAACGTTCTTCGATCGGAAATGAGCAGAAATACAGGGTGAAGAAGGTAGAGCATATAATAAAATATTGCCCCACATGCTCGGGTCGGAACCAGTTTCAGTGGTGTTTGGAAGAGTTGGGGTGGGAGGAGGAAAAGTTTCTACTCTATCACTTGAGAATTTTAATTGGGTGAAAAAAACACTGATATGTAAAACAACAAATGAAAGAACTATCAAATTTGGAATCTAGATATTGAAGTGTGGGAGAAACCCATTCTCACCAACAGTAAATTGAAAATTTTCCCCACATTGTAAATTTGTAACCTTCCCAAAACTTCCATACCAATGGGAAGAAAACCCCAAGAGCCAGTTAGCTGGTAACTATTACCAAAACAACCATCCAATTCTTGTTAAACTATAAAGAATGAGCCTTTTGGACAAGCAATATGCCCTTCCAAGCTTCATAGAACATCCGGGTGATGCCAGAGGATGGCATGACCCTCAAACAGCCTGCACCCCATCCTCTGTAGAGCCCCAACATACCCTCTTCTCGTACAACTTCTGCGAGCGCCGCCGCCATGTGTGGCGGGCACTTACCCTGCAAAGCTCCTACCATAAGCCGTTTTCTGGCCAGCTCCAGGGGGAAGCTGATTGTGCATGCAGTAAAACCTAGCAAGCACCAGCAGCTCAATCAGTACAACCATTAATGCTACTAACTATAAACATTCAAGTCTCACCAGATAAAGACGTAAAATTTGAACGAGCTGCATCAATTGCCAAGTCTAGTGGACCATTAATGAAGTAAATCTAATAATCTAATTGCATCTCTGTCCAATCTATCTAATAATATATAAATTTTGTAGGAATCTAATTTGATGCATTTGACGTTGACCAAAAAAAAAAAATTTAATGCATTTGACTGGTGAATGTTTTTGGCTTGTATGAGGCTGTGTTTTGTTGTTTTGTAGCATTTAATGCAGAAATAGAACATTTTAGTTATACTTAGTACATGATGATAGCCATCAGATATTTAAACAGAGAACTACATATTTTCCTATAACCAAAAATTGGCATGTTTCTTCCCTCCTTCACTCCTCTCCCATTTAGTCTAAAAAAGAGTGGGAGGATGATAATCAAACAGCAAATAGATAATATCTATATTAAAAATATTTTGACTTCCATCATTTGTTGGATGCAACTGGGGAAATGTAAGAATTTGCATGAATGCGTGAGATTGAACGAAAGAAAAGGGAGATCGACAGACTGTAGTACGAAGTCCAGCAAGTACAACAGAATCTCTTACCAGCAAGAGCTCCAATCAAAAGCATCTCTGGCCGGTTGAGCGACTTCTTATTTTTGGTCTTGCAGTAAAATTGCTTCATGGTCTCATACATGAAATAATAACATGTATTGAATGTGGCCATGCAAATTAATGTAGGAGAAATGCCGGAATAAAAAGCACCAATGCCGCCATCTTTATAAATTTTGCCAACTGCAAGACCTAGATTAGGATAGGTCTCAGGGCTTACGGTCAACCTATCCTGTAAGAAATCAAACCACAATCAGGACTGGGAGCAAAAGTAACAGGCATGAATGCAGGGCCTAAATATTTTCGAGTCCTTGTCATAATGAATTCAATTGACAATACAAACCCATAGATGGTGGTTTCATCATGAAATTGTGATACATTGTGAATGTGTGAATAAAACAATAAAAGTAGTCCATTAGATTTTAATACTTCTACTTTATACTTTATAATATATTCCAAAAGCACAAATACCTTCAACACTTCCAAGGGATGGCACACAAGTGTACGCATGATTCCAGCAGCTGCGCCAGCCACAGCAACGGGGGAAATGCAGGACAAAGAAAAGTTCAAATTGATGCAACCTATCCGCAACTTAGGGCCCGGATTCTGTTTCCACTTCTCTTGCAATGAAGTCATTGACCGTTTTACACACTCAAATGTGCCGAGATCAATTGCTTGTGTAGGGATTATGCGAAGCATATTGATTCCGTTCCCAGCCCATAGGCCCTGCCAACCCTGCTGATCTATTACCTCAAAGAAACTTCCAATGATAGTTTTCGACCCAACACCAACCACCATCCTTGTCCTGTACGGGGTACAGAGTATGAGCTTGGTAATAACATTAAATAGTGTAGACAATTAACTTTAACGTGCTAGGAAGTAAATAGTAAATGCAAGCAGAACTTTGTATTTCACAAGGGAACTTGAACCAAGAAGGCTGAAGAACTTGCAGCAAATAAAATTTGAGAAACACCACAACAAACTATTGACCTTAAGACTCAACAAAATGTAAAATTTCTTCTTCTTTAAAGGTATCTCACTTAAAATTCTAAACCACTACAATATATTTCAAATGAATAAAAAAATAATTCCCGCTTAAACAAGCAAAGGTTTGATTTAAAATTTTCAGATATTCACTCACTAATTTTTTCCGGGTAAGAAAATGACATCATAAGTTGAGAAAAACGCCTTAGACTATGTCTACACTCTACACAAGCATTTCAAAGACAGATTTTATAATACAGAGGAGCATTGGACAAAAAGAATAATAGTAAAACCAAGTATCTAACCTGATTGTCTCGAGAGGAGCAAGTACAGCTTTAGTCATAGCCCCTGCTAACGCCCCACTTACAAACTCAGCAAACTCTCTAGTCCCAAAACAATCCTGAATAATGGAAAAATCATGTTTTTGTGAGGAGAATAAACAACAGTTCCATAAAATAAGCACCTAAAGAAATATAATCATGATGCAACAAAGATCATATACTCTGTAAAAAGAAAGCTAGAAAAAAATTTCTATATTTTTGTCCTATTTGGTTCAATGGAAAGCAACAGATCACAAGGCACCCAACAAACTCAATCTTCTTAAACACCAGCATTCATGCTACGACAATGATCTACAACATTGCTCTTACCCTATCATGATTCTGGCGTTTTGCTCCTTATAACTAACCAGTAGCCACGCAATTTTAAAGAACATTCATAACTGGATCACAACTTTGTTCAACCCACAAAGTTTTGATAACCAGTCACCTCCTAGCTCATGCTCATTTCTGATAAACCAATTTTCATGACAATGGTCAGAACAAAACCTATCATCATTCAATTTCCGTACCAGCTCATGCACCATATAACTAAAATCGAGTGACAATATATTCCAATTTCTCTAGCACAGTACACAAGTGAGGTAAATCAAACGGCCAAACTCTAATTATCAATAAACTAGATAGTAAGACTTGCCTTGAGTTTGTTAAAATCAATCAAAATGTGCACAAAACTCCCCTAAAAAATGAAGTTACCCTAAAGTTCAGTTTTTTCCCAATAAATGATCTCTTGTATGCTTCTGTCAGTGCTCTGGCAGATAGGTGGTTTACTTTTGTCCTTTCAACCTGTACATAATCTCCTGCTTATGTACCTTTCCATTTTTCTATTTCCTAGTTCGTCTAGCTTAAACTTATCATCTTCTGCATAAGAGCGTTAAAATCAGGGATATGAATGCCACTGCAATGTTAATATTAACATATACGTTAGCATGACATTCATATCAGGGGCTACTAAGAAGCATACTAGATTTTGCAGTGGCCAAGGCTACCTAGCATTATTAAATAAATATATATACATATATAGATATTTAAAATACAATAAAACAATCTGATGAGGGAAGAAGATAGTCACTTATCAGCCCACCCCTGCATCAGAGAATGACTCATGATACAGCCAAACTCCATGCTTACTGAAAGTCCGAAACAGGGATAATTATCTCACTAAAGACTCAGTAAGGAGCACAGTAATGCTAACAGTACAAATAAAGCCAACAACTTGAGATCACCAGCAACAGATTCTTTCAACCTTCAATTTAAAGACCTGGCGGCCTTTTATATTACCATATGTGCTTACTGCTTTGCCAACTTCCACATTTCCAGGCACTGTACCTTGTCCCGTTTTATTTTTTATTTTTTAAAAAAACTGAAGTTCTATGTTCAGTTTGGAACATAGAACTTGTTTCAATTGGGTGTGTTTGGAACAGCGATTGTCAATTGGGCTTGTTTCAATTGGGCTTGTTGTGATATTACTTTTGATAAAAGCTAAATTATGTAATGTGATTTGTGTTTGGATTGGTGATTGTCAATTGGGCTTTTGCAAAAATAAAAAAAATGGTGTGTTTGGAACAGCGATTGTCAATTGGGCTTTTGTGATAATGATAAAAGAGAAATGTAATTAAAAATTATAAAAAATTTATAATAGTTTAAGTTGGGAAATTAGACAATTAAAAAATGCACAATCTAATTAGAATAAATGGCAAACTAGATTTTCCATTCCTCCAAACCTTCAAGCTGAAGGTACTGAGGAACAATAAAGCCCCTCCAAAGAGCACACCATTGCTCAGTGTTGCAGTACTCCTTGTGAAAAGAAATCCAATAATTCCCCCACTAAGCACAAATCCACCTGCAACAGGAAACACATATTAGATAATGCATCACAAATTTGTTTAATAAATGCAATAGGGTAACGCATTCCATGTTCGCATTAATGACATTCCACTAAGGTCACCCAGACGCCAATGAAATTCAGTACTCCGTTGGACAAGAAATTCCATCTTAAATTACTTTAGAATATTAAGTTTTAATAAACCATATTCTTTAAAACAATGCCCTGACCCTTTATTAACTCATTCTTGAGGTAAATCAACGCACTGAATCAATCAAACCTTCAAAGATTTCTCACTCAACAACCTTAAAGCAGAAAGTATATACTCGTAATTTTCTTTCCAGAATGATCTAAGTCAAGCTATTTACTTCAGTTTCCAAGGGTCTTGCAATAATTCCCAAAACTCTACATCTTCTATCAACATGAATTAAATATTAAATAGCCAATAATGATAACATTATTCAAAGACTGCTGTAAGTTATTGAGTGGTCTGACTAAGTAGAAAGGGGGGGAAATGAGGGGAAGCCATGTGCTCAAACAAACACATTAATTCAGAGAGGCGTGCAAGACAAAATAATTTTGTGGGCTTCAGTTCTGATGGAACTAGAGACACACCCAGCACACAAACATTCTTTTGTCCATTTGTAATAATAGACAACAAGCACGTCTCAAATCAATAAGCTATTAATAACCTTTTATTGATCAAATCACCACCAACAAAGAATCATGTAACATGCACTATCTCTAAAAATCACTTGACATGCAAATAATCAGCCAAGGAACGCTTACCAAAGGGGATGCCTAAACAAAAATCATGAATCTTTGCAGTTTTTTTCTGCAGATTGACAACTTGTTCTGGCTTTGCCTCTTGAACCCCTGTGTTTTCAGCATCCTGCTTTTCGATAGTTGAGTATGACTCTTGCTTTTCTTCAACATGCAATTTTGGAACATCAGATGTATATCTCAATGCATTTTTGGTATCAGCACCAGTAGGATCTGTGCCATTCCCCTCGAGACTCATAACAACTGATAACTATATCAGATATTAGAATCAGGATCAAATAATTGTTCTGGCAAACTTGCATTTAACAAAATAATTCACTTTGCAAGCCTGTTCATGTAAATTCTTTTTATTCTATTTTGCACTCTACAAGACAAAACTCTTCCCATGTATTTATCTTGAACAATGCAAAATCACTTGAAATAAGCTAATCTCAATACTATCTCCGTTCTTTAATATAAGATCTCGTTCTGGAAGCAGTACTAGTTTCAAAGATACGGTAAGCAAGGGTGCATGTCACGAATCATTCATATATATCGTGTCTACACAAATTTCTAAAACTCGCTTCAGCATCCTCACTACAGTTACATGTACAAGCAGTCAGGCATGTTTGTCCAGTGCAGCCATGACCAGAAGCATAAAATTAAGAAAACCAATTGCAAGAACAAAACGGTCCATGTCAATAGTTTTTAATTACATTTGAATCATTCCCGCGACCCACTCAATTGGAAGTTAGCTATTCCAAACTCGCTGACCAACAAAATTCATACTTTTACAAACCTTCAATTATTTTTCTGCCATTTCAATGAAAGAAGACCTTAACGACGGAATAGAAGAAGAAAACTGAGAATCGAAACTGCGAGATGGGATGTACCTTAAAGCGAAGTGGTGGACATTGAAGCGAACGTTTTCGCAGCTGCAGGCTGCGACCAATGGCGGGGAAGCACGAAAGCTGAGAGAATGTAGCAGCCATCGCGGTATAATCAGTACTCAAGACAAAGACTCAGGCTTCGTTTATGGCGTCGCTGCAGATTATACGCATAACACGAGCAAGAGAGAGCGAGGGCACTGGGTAGGTAAAAACGGTAACATCATTGGGCTTATATCAAAAGCTGCAGCATTTAGCTTTTGTTAAACGTAATTTAACCAACCAAACATAAAAAAAAAAAAAACATTGCCAGCAGTTGGGTTTTGAAGCTCCAATTGAGCTTAAGGCAAACCAAATGTGGCAACCAAACACACACATAAATTAGCAGGAAAAAATGACTCACTCTGAGGGCGTGCCTGAGGTCAGGCAGTTGAAATCGAACATCAACTTTATCCACTTTCTCGATGCCCATCTCTTTGGGAAGCATCACGTAGACGTCTCCGAACACCCCATGGCCCTCGCCATCACTTCCGTGGTTCGTCTGCAGTAGTGATTCAAATTACATTCTGTCTTGTTAGCATATAACGTAAAAATGACCATTTTTTTTTAACCAGTAAAAAAAAAATGAAATGACCATATTTAAATACACATATATTCGGAAATACAACAACGAAACTGCAAGCTTTGTGATCGGAAATAACGAAGAAAACAGAAGAACCTAATACGAAAATGTTTGTTTTTGGCCACAAAAAGTTGTTACTGCTAATGAGACTAAGAAAACTGCGGGAATGATCGAGCGGACTTGCCTGAGTGAGGGAAGGGATTTTAGACATTAAGAGATTTTCCTCAAGGCGTCGGTTTTTCGTCGGGATAGTGTGAAATTAGAGTTGGGAATTCAGGTTGAGACTGTCAAGGGTCGGGTTTATGATTTGGAGGTTGAAAATGGAAGCAGGCCTAAAAGGGCCGGCTCTGTGGCCCTTCTAGGCCCGTTTAACTTTTTTTTTTTTAAATGGGCACAAGGCAATGGGCAGTAAGCATTGGTCAGAGGTAGAGTTAACCTAACCTAACCCTTGTAACACCTCAAATCATAGCAGCCACATACTTAAAGTATTTCAAACATCGTCAATAAAGATATTCAACATCCAAACCATCAAAACACAAATCAGTTTAAATAAATCTCAAGTCTCAATGTTAAATCAAATCCTCAAAATATTTCAACAAAACAAAATAAAATGAGGAAGTCTTAGGGTCATGGCAATAAAAATGACATAACATGAGCTCTAGGAGCACAAAAGAGCCTCCAAGACTCACTCCATAGGTGCCTTCCCTTGCTCCCTACTAGAACAATCACCTGAAATTGTTAATATATAGGGATGAGATTCCACGTCTCAGTAACTACTGAAAGTTTCTACCGTACACAAGCAAATCTCATATGATAAAAAGGAACTAATTACATGTATATTTATATATACCATAATTCTCATACAAGACAAAAACAAGTTTAATCACCATTATATCAATCTGTATTTTCATCACAACATATAACATACAACTATGTAATATGCAATATGTAGAATGCAACCTCCCTTATATCACCGTCCATCCTTATTCCGCTGACTGGAGCCATATGCTAACACATAGTCCAACAGAAACCCATCCATCTGACTGGATTGTCCCAAGCTCACCAGTTCTTAAGATACACCCGGCCAAAGGTGTAGAGCTTAAGTATGGACTATGGCTCCCCTCCTTAAACGAATACAACTAAGGAGGTGTCACATGTCCCGCAGCTCCAATAAAATCCCGGCCAAAGGAGAAAATGGAAGAAAGGGCCCTGATAAGTACCATCCACTGTGCACCGAGTGATGGCATACCACGTGGTAAAAGATCTCAACATACAAATTCCTCCTCACTCCAACCCATCACAGATGCAACCGCCATGACAGTAATAAATATAATATCATTAAAAGATAAGGTACAAGAATTCATGCTTCCATCCATATCAAATATCATCACATATTCAAACATGCTAAAAAGGAAATAATAATCCAACAATACATTAATTATCATTAAATTATTAATTATATGAATAAAATGAGTTATAGAGAAATTTACTTGTAACACTACTTATTTGAGAATTTATAATACAAACACATATACATATAATTCGGTCCATTTTTCTTTGATAAAAAAAAAATAGTCATTCACAATCGTACACAATTCACAAGTATATTGGAGAATATTCAGAGTTACCTCTACTCCCTAGCTCACAGGCAAGCACACAAGAGCTACTCCAAAGCTCTTAGCAAGAGTCTACAAATCACACACATAAATATCTATTAATATACTAATTAAAACTATTCTAAAATTTCTCTAAAACTTGAGTATAGTTTTAAAGTTACCCTCTAAAAATCTAACTTAGTTACCCAGATCAAGATCTTTCCTATTAAAATTTATGTCTCACTGAAAACAGAAATTATCTTGTAGATATATAAAAGTATTTGAACATGAGAACATAATACATTTAATTATTTATTTGTTATAAGTGAAAGGCGTTTGTCATGAAGGTATAAGAAGGAATTTTGAGAACAATAGCTAATAAATAGAATAAGTACAGGAGCTTAGAAAAATTTTATGTGTGTGGGAAAATGCTAAAAAGGTAGGACCTAATATAATAAAGAAAAGGATAAGTCTTAAAAACAAAAGGACAGAACAGGTGTGAATAAAAGAAGGAATATATGTATGTGTATATATAGGCTTATTAGTCTTTAAAAGCCTCAAAGACAAGCACAGTAGCAAAATAATCAATGTGGGGTCATGAAGTAATAGGATAAATTAAAAATATACTCACTCACAAAACACATTGACAGGAAAGGAAAATAACATAAATAAATGAATTATTGTGTGTGAAGCACAACAACAAAAACGCAGGGCATGGATTCGGAAGGGCATGGGAGGATATACTCATTAAATGTAAGAATGTATACGATAACAAGTTTAATATATAGGAGTAGATGTAGACGCGCACATACATATACATGCGCATGACTGTGTAAGAGGAATGAAGATATTGGAGGAGGCTTCACTAAAATATATACACCCTCACGTAGATCAAGGTAAGAGAAAAAGGTTTTAGTTATTATTGATAAGATATACATCTTCAGTGGAAAAATGACAGTTACGTACCCACAAGGAAAAATGTGGTTATTAGGAAAAAAAAAAGGTAGGTGGGTTCATATATGCACAAGGTACAGTGAAAGGATATCAGAAGGAAAAATATACACACATACCCACCCACCAACTCTAAATCGCGAAGAAGGAAAGGAAGTAATGCATATTCAAGTCAAAGAATAAAGTGGGTGTGAAAAGTATTTAGATATATATATATATATATACACACACTTTACACATACTATTGTGTAGACATAGTGAAATAGACGCACAATGAAGTGGAAAAGGGAATCTGGGTAATGATTGTTGAATAAATGCAATTCCCCAAAAAGACGAAAAGCTTGAGACCTCTGGCAAGGTGCAATACACAACACTGTGGGAGGAGAGTTGAAAAGACGAAGATAAAACATGCTACAGTAAAAGCAAATGGAAAAATGCAGACATGGGGGCCAAGACATAAACAAGAGAAAAAGAATGAATCAGAGAAAAAGAATACCTCCAGAGTCCGGACTGTGAGCGGCGCCTAGGGTGTGGGGAATGAGAAAGAAAATGAGGTTTTTATAAGGATAGGGTTAGGGTTTAGTTCCATTAAAATAATAATTTTTTTAAAAATAAAAATAATAATAGTGTTATTTAAATTACTAGAAGCACCTTTTCTTTTATATATATATAATACCTCCGGTCCTAAATATAGGACATAATTTATAGTGCAAATTACACTACAAACTATGTCCTATATTTAGGACCGGAGGGAGTATATATTACTTATCTTAATCATAAGATACACGCATATTCCCATATCTTTAAAATAATTATTTTAAGGAGGTATTTTATTTGTGTGTGTGTGTGTGTGTGTGTATTTTTTTTTTTTTTGGTATTCACTGATATTTAAAACTTGATGCTTCTTTTAAATTATTGATTCATGATATACTCTTGTCTAATTAAAACTTAGGATACAACTAACTATAAACCCCAAAAATTTAAGGATGTTACAATTCTTTCCTCCTAAAAAGAATTTTGTCCTCAAAATTCGACACCTTAACCAACATCCAATGAGTTTTATTAGAAAATACACCTCTACTCCAAACACTAAACCATCATTAACTCTTTACTTTGTTTTGACCAACCAAATACTTATAAATTTCATTCCGTCCAAATGAGCTATGTAGGAACATCTATAAATCAATAACATTGAACTCAAACTAAAAAAATAAAAGAGACCCACAACAAACAAACGACAAGTAAAGCAAAGATAAAAATGTTGATACAATAAAATAAAATAAGTATATAAAACTATAAAATCTTCAAACCATAGAAGAGAACCCTTTACTTTAGCATACCAATTTAAAACAAAATTTGATTAACACCATTTAGTATATAATTAAATTATTCATTTTTTTTTCATACGATGTTATTTGGCTCACAATTGCATAATAGCTATCCTCATTCTCAAACTAGTTACCCAAATAAGATCATATGGAATTCTTAATGGATTTCTAATTTAGAAACACTTTGGATCATACTCTTATAAAATCTATATATTTTTCCTAGCATGCTATTAGGGTACCATCCTTAATTTGATCTTAATCCACTTTTTTTTTTTTTTTTTGCAACCTTCCAGTCTTAAAAAGACATGCCCCCGAAAATTTAATCTAGCATCTACTGCAAATATCTAAACGTCAAGCAAAATCTCGATGCCACCAATCACTCTCTTTCCCTTAACACTACTCACTTAACTAACTTCTTACTCTTGAATCTTTTTATTAGAATTTGCAAGTCTCATGATACTCAAAAAGAATTCTGTGTATGCACAAAAATTTCATGCTTCAAAATCTTTCCAAATAAACCTTTCGGTATCCTTTACGCTGAAATACGTTTGGACAATAATATGATGCAGAGTTAGTGGTTAAATTATTACATTTGGAATTCACAAATTTTTTTTTTTAAAAGCTGTACATATACGTATAAAAATGAGAGATGTATGTATAATATTCTCTAGATGGTAAATCACATCTTTTTCTTTTTTTTTTGCTCAAAAACATGAACATATTAATTCACAAACAAGATTTTGAACAAGTCACAATTATTTAAAATTTTCCATTTGACTCAAAGCGCAAATAAGCTCCGAACAATATGTTCAAATCTGAAAATTTCATATGAAAATATGAAATTCATGCTCATTTAATATATTGCTGATCAAAATATGATTCAGATTTTTTTTTTGACATAAAATATTTAGAAAATGAAAACTTATTGGTCATATGCAAATCCTCATGTAGACTTGGATGCTTATCAAAATTTGTTGTTGTTGTTGTTTTTTTTTTCTTCTTCTTTTTTTTTTAGTGAATCTCATTTCAAAATCTTTTCTCAAGTCAATGGAAAACTTTTTGTTCACAATTTGTTTTAAAAGAAATACTTTGACTAAAAGTTTCTATTCAACTCTATGTGAATAGACTCCTAATAATATGTGCAATTCCAACACTTCATGATAATTTCAAAACACTAGGAACGATAAACGCCCATTGATTAAAATATGATTCACAACAATTTTCCATTTATAACAAAAACTTAGGAAATCACAATATCTTATATACTCAGAATTTGCATTTCAACCACTCATTAAAATCAAATATTTACCATATCATCCCTTCACTTCTTTATCTGCTTCTAAAAGAAATCAATAGAAGAGTACTATTGCCCCATACCCCATACTCAATCCATCCTTGTAAGGTTATATATACACTTATTTGTGTGTTTGGAATGGCTTATTTTTGTCCAAAACGTGCTTATAATTCGTGATTCACGGTATACGAGGTAAGTATGTGAGAGGAGTTTTTTCTCGGCTTGCGTAATAAGTGCATTTTTACTGTGCAAAAAGCTTAAACAAACACGCACTATATCTAGTTATTGCCGTACCTTGCTTCTCAATATAAATTTCATCTAAGTATTCTCCCTCTTATACTAACACTGTTATTAGATAATCCACTTATTACTTCTAATCATCTCACTCCATACATAAAGTCTCACTATTAGTCTCCCAAGTCGGTTCCAAATTCCTTTTACTAAGTTCTGCTAAGTATTTACATTCACGATCACAAACTATACATCATTGTTTAAAATCACTTTTTTTTTTTTTTTTTTTTTTTGCTTTGACATCAACTCTATCTCTTACATCTCTATGCTCAACTATATCATTGCCATGACTATGAATCATGGTTAAAAGACATAATTTTTCAAAGGATTTCTTTTCAAACCCACTTTAAAAGTCAACTAAATTTTCCCCTAATCAATTATATCACAACCCGTTTAATTTTTTTTTTTCTAAGAAGATAATACTCAACTAAAAGTTAGTTAATTATTTTAAAGAACAAATTTTCTTAGTATGTCACAAAGTGATACAAAGCACGCAATAAGTCATAGTACACAATTTTTAACAACATGACCTTATTCTTTAACAATATGCAACACTCATAATCATTTCTTTACAATTTGATAAAATTCTAAAATCTAAGCCTGTGAATCACAACAACTATCGAAGTCCTCGTAAAGCGCTCACAAGCACAAAGACGCGCAGAAAATCTGAATTTATACTCAGACCACTCATATTCAATTAGGATCACTGTTATTCATGATTACACATTAGTTCTATAATCTCAAATTATCCTCACATGTGTAACCATGCTTTGAGTTTATGCATTTCATCTTTAATTAATTTTCACATATCTTTAAATGTGACCTAACTTTTCACATCTCTCACACTTTCTATGCATGTTCGTATATTTCTCACACACATAACCTTTTAGAATAATCATAATATTGGCCATCAAATCAGTAAATCCTTTGTGAGCTTTGTCACTAATATCGCTTAACCAAAATTCCCATACAGTGGCCAATCAAAACTTAATTGCTAATAACTAAAAGTATTAATCATTTCCTATTCCCTCTTTCTTCTACTAAGTCAATATATACAATCCTTAACTCCCTTCATTTAGAAAATGAAGTACTCAAAAATATACTTACCTAATTATTACCATTTTTTACTTAATTTGGAGCCTAATTATACCATAGAATATAATTTACTACTTCTTGAAACGTCTAGCTTGACAATAATAAATTTCATTTATAATTTTCTACTTCTCTTAGTAACATATATACTTATTCATAAGTCTCACAACATTTAAATTCAAGCCTAAGGTTCTAGCAAACCTGTAAGTAACCCTGTATAACTTCTAAATTCTAGCCTAAAGTTCTGATGATTCCATACGATCCTTGTTTTGGAAGTGTCATTCTCCTTTTCTTCATTCTTAACTTATACACGTCTTTCTTTGTTTAAACTTCACATACTACATTTTTCTCCTTTGTCAGCTCTTTAACCTTTTATTCTAGTCATTTATTACTTTAACTCTAACTCTCTAATTTAACATTATACCCCTTCTATATAACAAGTTGCAATGTCTTGATATAACTACCTACTACCAATCAATTGAATATCTTGGATCAATCACCCTATAACTTAATGTCCAATCCTTTAATACCCCATCCAAAAACCTATAAATTTAGTGTCCAGTGCATTAACCAACACTATGGGCTTAAGGACACTTGATTTCAATATGAAAAGCCCAAACAAAGCTTACTTAATAATCTCAAATATTTGATCAAGATCATGTGTTCAATTTCATAGGAAAAAGCTAGTAAAGACAAAATTGACTGGGTCATGAATTTGTGAAATTCAACCATAGCATTGCTTAGTATGATAGTAGAGTTGGGTCTAAGCTAACAATAAAATGTTTAACTTATACAAATATATTTAATTACCCAGACTCACTTCTTAGAACATGCTCCTTGATCACAATTTGCAAATGACACAAAACAAGCTCTCAAAGTGATCCCGGGCGTTAGTATGCCAAAATTTTCAACCATTAGACAAATAAATATACAAATAGAACAAACAAATAGATCCATGAAGCAAAAATTTCATCTCCCGCCTCTTCTAACATTATAGGTAGATCTAAATGAGGGCTTTCTATACAATCTAATTAAAATTTAAAACCAACAAAAGATAGTCAGAATTCAAAATGGGACTGAGCATTAATATGTGTTTAACATTATATCACTAGCATATATTTCTTCTAAAACTTAATATCATTTAATTAAGATTTACCTTTATATCTCCTTCTACTCCTAGATTGTATCATCTTGATGCAAATTCTCATTACCAATCAGTTAAATATCTTGGGTTAACCTATTTCTCCCCTCCTATGAAAAAAATACCACAAAGACACAAGGAAAGCTAAACAAACTTCAGAACTAAATAAAGAGAAGTGCACATGTTATGATATTTATTTTGCCATGACCTCTAAAAAGTTAAAAGAAAACATTTAGAAAATCAGAAATAAATAGCCATGGAACGTTTGGGCTCTGATACCAAAAATGTAACACCTCAAATCACAGCAGCCAAATACTTAACTAAAGTATTTCAAACATCGTCAATAAGGATGTTCAACATCCAAACCATCAAAATACAAATCAGTTTAAATAAATCTCACGTCTCAATGTTAAATCAAATCCTCAAAATATTTCAACAAAACAAAATAAAATGCGGAAGTCTTAGGGTCATGGCAATAAAAATGACATAACATGAGCTCTAGGAGCACAAAAGAGCCTCCAAGACTCACTCCATAGGTGCCTTCCCTTGCTCCCTACTAGAACAATCACCTGAAATTGTTAATATATAGGGATGAGATTCCACGTCTCAGTAACTACTGAAAGTTTCTACCGTACACAAGCAAATCTCATATGATAAAAAGGAACTGATTACATGTATATTTATATATACCATAATTCTCATACAAGACAAAAACAAGTTTAATCACCATTATATCAATCTGTATTTTCATCACAACATGTAACATACAACTATGTAATATGCAATATGTAGAATGCAACCTCCCTTATATCACCGTCCATCCTTATTCCGCTGACTGGAGCCATATGCTAACACATAGTCCAACAGAAACCCATCCATCTGACTGGATTGTCCCAAGCTCACCAGTTCTTAAGATACACCCGGCCAAAGGTGTAGAGCTTAAGTATGGACTATGGCTCCCCTCCTTAAACGAATACAACTAAGGAGGTGTCACATGTCCCGCAGCTCCAATAAAATCCCGGCCAAAGGAGAAAATGGAAGAAAGGGCCCTGATAAGTACCATCCACTGTGCACCGAGTGATGGCATACCACGTGGTAAAAGATCTCAACATACAAATTCCTCCTCACTCCAACCCATCACAGATGCAACCGCCATGACAGTAATAAATATAATATCATTAAAAGATAAGGTACAAGAATTCATGCTTCCATCCATATCAAATATCATCACATATTCAAACATGCTAAAAAGGAAATAATAATCCAACAATACATTAATTATCATTAAATTATTAATTATATGAATAAAATGAGTTATAGAGAAATTTACTTGTAACACTACTTATTTGAGAATTTATAATACAAACACATATACATATAATTCGGTCCATTTTTCTTTGATAAAAAAAAAATAGTCATTCACAATCGTACACAATTCACAAGTATATTGGAGAATATTCAGAGTTACCTCTACTCCCTAGCTCACAGGCAAGCACACAAGAGCTACTCCAAAGCTCTTAGCAAGAGTCTACAAATCACACACATAAATATCTATTAATATACTAATTAAAACTATTCTAAAATTTCTCTAAAACTTGAGTATAGTTTTAAAGTTACCCTCTAAAAATCTAACTTAGTTACCCAGATCAAGATATTTCCTATTAAAATTTATGTCTCACTGAAAACAGAAATTATCTTGTAGATATATAAAAGTATTTGAACATGAGAACATAATACATTTAATTATTTATTTGTTATAAGTGAAAGGCGTTTGTCATGAAGGTATAAGAAGGAATTTTGAGAACAATAGCTAATAAATAGAATAAGTACAGGAGCTTAGAAAAATTTTATGTGTGTGGAAAAATGCTAAAAAGGTAGGACCTAATATAATAAAGAAAAGGACAAGTCTTAAAAACAAAAGGACAGAACGAGTGTGAATAAAAGAAGGAATATATGTATGTGTGTATATAGGCTTATTAGTCTTTAAAAGCCTCATAGACAAGCACAGTAGCAAAATAATCAATGTGGGGTCATGAAGTAATAGGATAAATTAAAAATATACTCACTCACAAAACACATTGACAGGAAAGGAAGATAACATAAATAAATGAATTATTGTGTGTGAAGCACAACAACAAAAACGCAGGGTATGGATTTGGAAGGGCATGGGAGGATATACTCATTAAATGTAAGAATGTATAAGATAACAAGTTTAATATATAGGAGTAGATATAGACGCGCACATACATATACATGCGCATGACTGTGTAAGAGGAATGAAGATATTGGAGGAGGCTTCAGTAAAATATATACACCCTCACGCGGATCAAGGTAAGAGAAAAAGGTTTTAGTTATTATTGATAAGATATACATCTTCAGTGGAAAAATGACAGCTACGTACCCACAAGGAAAAACGTGGTAATTAGAAAGAAAAAGGTAGGTGGGTTCATATATGCACAAGGTACAATGAAAGGATATCAGAAGGAAAAATATACACACATACCCACCCACCAACTCTAAATCGCGAAGAAGGAAAGGAAGTAATGCATATTCAAGTCAAAAAATAAAGTGGGTGTGAAAAGTATTTAGATATATATATATATATATACACTTTACACATACTATTGTGCAGACATAGTGAAATAGACGCACAATGAAGTGGAAAAGGGAATCTGGGTAATGATTGTTGAATAAATGCAATTCCCCAAAAAGACGAAAAGCTTGAGACCTCTGGCAAGGTGCAATACACAACACTGTGGGAGGAGAGTTGAAAAGACGAAGATAAAACATGCTACAGTAAAAGCAAATGAAAAAATGCAGACATGGGGGGCCAAGACATAAACAAGAGAAAAAGAATGAATCAGAGAAAAAGAATACCTCCAGAGTCCGGACTGTGAGCGGCACCTAGGGTGTGGGGAATGAGAAAGTAAATGAGGTTTTTATAAGGATAGGGTTAGGGTTTAGTCCCATTAAAATAATAACTTTTTTTTAAAATAAAAATAATAATAGTATTATTTAAATTACTAGAAGCACCTTTTCTTTTATATATCTATATATATATATTACTTATCTTAATCATAAGATACACGCATATTCCCATATCTTTAAAATAATTATTTTAAGAAGGTATTTTATTTGTGTGTGTGTGTGTGTATTTTTTTTTTTTTTTTGTATTCACTGATATTTAAAACTTGATGCTTCTTTTAAATTATTGATTCATTATATACTCTTGTCTAATTAAAACTTAGGCTACAACTAACTATAAACCCCAAAAATTTAAGGATGTTACAACCCTCATATAAAAAATGCTGTCATCTTGATTCAGACATCATTTGAAGCTTCTCTTCTTTGATTTTCTTTTTTCTTTTTTTGCATGGATACGCCAAAATCCAAATCAGGTGTTATATTATTACTGACATTTTAAGCTTGTAGGCTTGTTTGATTGTGACTGTGAACTTATTTAATTGGTTATGAACATTAATTATGGTTTGGACTTAAGTTTTAGTGTTTGTGTTCTATTAAACTTGGATAATATTTATGTTTTAAATTAGTGTTGATGATATTTATATTTTAAATTAGGTATTTTAGTTTTTATGAGAATAAGAAATAAAAAAGGAATGGCAAAAAAAAATTATAAATGGGCTAAAAGCCCGTTGGCCTACCTTAAACGAGCCGGGCCGCCCTAAAAAGGATACGTATTTGGACTCGGGCCCGTTTTCCCAGCACTATATGAAATTTGACAAATTCTTGCTCGAGCTAGATCATTTTGCTTCTCATTTCTGGCTGGAGCTAGGGTTTTGTCCCAGGGTTTAGAGGCACTTTCGCCCTTCCTTCTGATAGAGATATATTCGGTGCCGCCAAAATTCGGGACTTCAAAGATTCTGGTCCACCCCGGGGTGACAGAAGCGAACCTTATGGGCATAAAGAAAGAAATGGAAAATTACTGTCATGGAAATTTGATTATATTGATACAAAGTTTTTGGTTGAGTATGATATACAATGAATTTTGATAAATTTAAATTTTTTTTAGATGTAGTGATAAATTTAATTTTAATTATTTAAATTTGATTATATTTAAAATAAATTATATTTATTTTTATATTTTAATTTCATTATTTAGTGATATCCATTTAGGTCTAAAAGTTTAGTTGCAAGTTACTCCCTCCGGTTCCAATTATAGGATATAGTTACCTAATTTTGGAAAAATTAAGGATAGTAGTTAAATGAGTTAATAATATTTAATTTCCTAAAATGTCCTTATCTAAAATTTAAAATGGCATCAGCTACGTTGTACCTTTATTTTTCATCGTCCCTCTCCTGCCTCTTAAATTTTTTTATCAAGAGGAAGTCGATTTAATTGGGCATAATACAAAGGCATGGTTTTGTTTTTAGCCAAGGGAAAAAACAATTAAATTAATATTTTATTAGGTTATTTTTAGGGAAAAAAATCAATCACTTTGGACAGATAATTACAGGAACATATTTTTAAAGAAATCTTAAAATTATTCCATTTAAAAATAAAAAAAGAAAGTAGGATCTCTCATTTAATAGAATATAAGCGTGTTATTAAATTAATTATTTTGTTTAATTATTATTGAGAAATTATCAATAGGG
This sequence comes from Inga laurina, assembly GCA_963855925.1. NCBI lineage: Eukaryota > Viridiplantae > Streptophyta > Magnoliopsida > Fabales > Fabaceae > Inga > Inga laurina. Next base: position 16,708,438 of record OY979711.1, read on the forward strand.
GATAGTTTGGGAATAAATTGATAAAAATTAGAACTTTATCCTATAATTAGGACCAAGATCAACTTCCAAATGTTGTCCTATAATTAGGACAGGAGGGAGTATTATGCAGTCAATTTTAAATTTTAAATTTTAAATTGTGAATAATAAAGTGTATCAATACGGGTTGGGTTTCTCTCATTGTCCTCTTTCTCATTTTCTTCTCATCATCTCATATCCATTGTTTAGATTCAATCTTTTATAAAATTATTTCTATAAACATAAATAAATAAATTTAAACTCTTAAAATCTAATATACACTATTCATAATTGCAATCCATAAAAAATAAATAAATTTTAATTTATAAAATATTATAATAATAATTTTATAAAATATTAAATCTAAATCATCCATTATATGATTTAAGGGTGGAGATGAGATGATGAGAAGATAATAAGAAAGAGGACAATGAGAGTATCCTCTCCCGTATCAATACATTCTGCATCAATCCATCTAGCACACTTTATTATTAATATATATGCCTTTCAATGCCTTTAAGTTTAATATTAATTGTTAATTAATTATATTAATGATTAAATTAAAATTTATCAACGAAATGGTAAAGGTTGTGGACTTGCGACTGCTTTATAATTAATAATAATTATTATTAAGAACAATTATTGAATACAATTAATAATGTAAAACAGTATAGCCCATTAACAGTTATGTGTTGTTCTTTCCTGTAAAAGACAATATATATGGTGTGTGGTCAATGTGCACCTAGGTCATGTGTACAACAACCTCTATCCCCATCCCCTTGATCGAAATTATAGTATTGTTATATTTTTGTTGACCCTTCTTCTTCTTCTTCTTCTTTACAAAAATAGTTCATTTAGTTTGAGATCAGAGAGGGCTGCATCTATATTTATTGAAAAGTAGCGGAGTAATTCTTTAATCAACGAAATGGTAAAGGTTGCGAGCTTGCGGCTGCTTTATAATTAATAATAATTATTAAGAACTATTATTAAATACAATTAATAATGCAAAACGTGATGGCTCATCAACTATAAAAGACAATACATGGTGTGTGACCAATATGCACTAAGGTCATGGGTGCACCGAGCTATATCCTCATTCTCCATATCGAAATTATAGTACTGTTATATTTTTGCTGACCCTCACTAGTATAAAATTTCTTTTTTAGACCGTCATATTTAGACTGGTTATAACAGATAAGGTCTAAAAAATTTGACCGGTGGCAGTTTTATAATTATATAGAACTTCTAAGACCGGTTCTCAAAAAAACCTATCTTAAAAAAATTATTTAGACCGGTTATAAATAAAACCGGTCTTAAAATATCAAAACATTTAAAAAATTAAAAATTTTAAACTTTTAAGACAGATTTTTTATAATAACCGGTCTTAAATATCAAACATTTTAAGACTTTTAAGACCGATTTTTAAAATAACTGGTTTTAAAAGTCATACTTTTTAGACCGGTTATTCTAAGAACATGTCTAAAAAGTGATATTTTTTTTTAAAATATGGATTTTTTTTAAAATATGAAAATTTAAAAAAAAAAATTCACCCTTTTAAGACTGGTTTTATTTATAACTGGTCTAAAATATCGACCCTAAATTTTTGAATCTCCTCTTTGTCGCGCCTAATTTTCGCTCTCTTAATCTGAAATCTCTATTCTTGGTGTGATTACTCTGTGAGCTCGGTTATCTTCGCTCAATCTCATTCTCATGTTTGTTGCTGCGGTGCTCTCACCCTCACACTAAATGAGTTTGTTGCCTCCACAACCTCGCTTGCTCTGATCTCCTTCGTCGCTACTTTTCGTTATAGTTGCTTTTCTATCTCTAGTATGGGTCTTGCTTTGCTTGGTCAGATAGAATTGTACCATAAATGTGATTTGCAGACTCAACATTTTAGAAAAGGTTGTAGAAGAGAACATCAGTCTTGCGTTGTTGCGAAGGAAGCATCTTTTCGTCTTTTTAGTTTTAGTATACTGTAAGTGATGATAAGAAGGAGGAGGTTCCTGAAGTTAGTATTCTTCTTTCCTCTTTAATTATTTATGATTTTACAATGTTGTTCACATTTGTGTTTCGTTTGATTAGCTATGCAAGGATTTTTTTTTGTTATGGTCTATAAGTTGTTATATTTCATGTTTCTACTCTTTGGCAACCCCATTCATCTGTTACCACAATTACCTGATACTTCAGTTGGTTCAAAAAGCACTCCCTTCTGAGGCCTTATTTGTTAAGTGACAGATTGCCCCATTTGATCCTACTAAGAAGAAGAAGAAAGTTGCAATTATAGATCCTGCTGATGATTTAGTTGACAACTTGGCTGAGAAGACAGAAAACTTGTCTGGTATCTAATTTAAACCAAAAGATATTTTTATTATTGTTGCCAATGTTATCATTTGAGGTATTTCTAACTGTGCATATGCATGGTTCATTCTCATTTTTACAGTTTCAGATAGGGCTAAGACTCCATATGTTGGTTTAAAAAAGAAGAAGAAGAAGAAGAAGAAGACAGTAAGTCATTCACTATTTATGTAGAATATTTTTGCACACAATCTCTGCCGAAGCCATTGGAATATATAATTATATGGGGGCAATATGATGCTTGTTTTTTGATTGAAGGTTGAAACTTGTAACTTTACTACTGAGGGTGGAGATGCTGTTGAAGATGTAGATGGTAAGCAATTGTATTATTTATTGATGTACGATAAAATGAACTCAATGACTGTATGTGTGTTATACTCTTGTTGTCAAGTAAAATTAGCTGAATAAGTTATGAGCATCTAATAAATTTTGAACATTACATTGAATAAATCTAAGATAAGTTGCTCTTATCTCTAGAGATATGGATTGGTAGAAAAGTTAAGTGAATATGATAAAAAGATGATTCTTTCTTTCTTTTTCTTTGTTTTGTTTTATTTCTCATTGCTCTTTGTTTAGAGTCTAGAGTGAAAAGGGTGATACAGGTAGAGCACTAAAAAAAAAGACGCCATATTTATTTTTTTTAAAAAAATATCACCTTTTAGACTGGTTCTTAAAATAACCGATCTTAAAAATCATACTTTTTAGACCGGTTCTTATAAGAACCGGTCTAAAAAGTATGATTTTTAAGATCGGTTATTTTAAGAACCAGTCTTAAAAGTCTTGAAAAAAAATTTTTAGACCGATTTTTAAAAAGTCTGGACTTTTTAGATATAAAAAGTCTAAATTTTTTAGACCTGATCTCCGAACAACCAGTTTAAAAATGTGATTTTTAAGACAGATTGCTTAATCAGTGTCGATCTAGCTTTTTCAACCAGTGTCGGATGCTCTGTTTCTTTTCTTCTCTGCGATTATGACGAGAATGAGTCCAGAAAACGGCCCCCCCTTTTCTTCTATTAGTTTAGGTCTTCAATCCTTCCCATTCCGCCAAAATGCTATCGTTCCCAAAAATTTCTCTTGGCCTTTTTTTTTTTTAAAGATTGGGCAGTATGCCAGCTATTACATTAATCAACCAAAACAACCTCGTGGGTAAACAACACCCACCTGATCACTATACAAATATGGCACCACCTCAAATGGTGGGGTATTATAATATACTACATTGTTATCACAGTTGTAACTATTATTAGCTAACCAATCCGCTACTGCATTACCTTCCCTAAGAGTATGAGAGAAGCAAACCTGCATATTCCTTCTTCTCGTCTTAAACACGAGGTAAGAATCCTGTTGTTTGACTTACCATGAATCCAAGCCTCCTGTATTAAGTGAATTGCCGATGTCGAATCTCCCTCTACTATAATTCTGTGAATGCCCAATTCCTGTGCCAACATCAAGCCATAAAACGCTCCCCAGAGTTCAGCCGTAATCGCATCGCAGCTCCCAAGCTGTACACTAAAACCACTCAACCAACTACCATCAGCCTTCCTCAACACCCCACCACATCCTGCCACCCCTAGACAACCCTTTGCAGCTCCATCAAAGTTCAACTTCACCCAACCTTCACTTAGAAAACCCCATTTCACTTCCTTTAGGTATTTTCTCAATCCCAACTCATCATACTTTCTATTGAATGCTAGACACTCATCAACATATTTATGAATAGAGAGATCTGGCCGGTTAGGTATGGTAAACCCCTCCTCAAATAACAATCTATTATGCCAATTCCAAATCATCCAACAACAAATAGCAAAAATGGTGGACCACTCCGCTCTACTACTTAGATTATCCAAAAACCAAACAGAAATAGGCATAGTAAAAAACTGAGAGCATACCTTTGTTGCACCTAGCGCCTCCCATATCATACGAGATTTAGGGAAGCTTCTCAAGACATGGTCATAGTCCTCAACCCCAACTCTGCACCTACCACAATTTGGCTCTCCCCCGAGTATTCTGGATCTGCGTAAGGCTGTCAATAACTTATCTTGCATTGCCAACCATAAGAAGACTTGAATTCTTCTAGTGACCTTCACCTTCTACACATGTTTCCAAATCTCTTCCCTAACCCCATCTACAACCCCTCGCCTTCTTTGATACAATTGTGATACAGAAAAATCACCCCTTCTACCTCCTTTCCATACCACCCTATCCTTTCCATCTTCAGCACAAGGAGGAGGAACTGCTTTAATTAATTGCAAGATACCATGCGGAAGCTTTCCTTCCAACCAGGACCAATCCCACTCTCCATCCCTACCCACAATCTGTTGCACCATCAGTTCCTCATCAATAACATGTTCAGAGTCCACACAATGCTCTACTAATCTCCCATTGCTTCCTAACCACCTATCCATCCAGAATTTGGTACTTCCTCCATTTCGCACCTCCCATCTCACCTCTCTGGTAATGTCAGGCCAAATATCTACTACATTCTTCCAGAGCACGGAGTCATGGTTCTTCACTCTACATTCTACAAACAAATCGGCTCCTCTTCTATATTTAGCTTTTAGAACTCTAGCACATAACCCTTCAGGCTTGGCCAACATATTCCAACCAATTTTGTCCAATAATGCTGCATTCATTTCCTTCATTCTTCTTATACCCACCCCTCCTTCTTGCTTAGGCCTACATACCCCCTCCCAACTGATTGCATGCAACTTCTTCTTTCCCTCTTCTGACCCCCAAATGAAATTCCTCTGTAACTTCTCTATCTCATTACATACCCCAGAAGGAATGTGATCATGTTGCATCTGAAAATTTGCAACCTGAGATGTAACCGAGTGAACTAAAGTGAGCCTCCCAGCTAGTGACAATGAGTGTGCCTTCCATCCACTAAGCTTCCTCTGAACTTTATCAATCAAAAACTGAAATTTATCCCTAGATTTTCGACCCTGAGTTATATATGCCCCCAAGTACCTCCCTAATTCCTCCTTACGCTGAAAGCCACTTATACTGCTGATTATATTCTGCTTATCTCTAGGAACATTCTTAGAAAAGAATATAGTGGTTTTCCTTGGGTTTACCTTTTTCCCTGAGACCACACCAAACAAGTCCAAACATGCAAGAGCATTACTCATTTGCTCCACACTCGCCTCACAGAACAATAGCAAATCGTCTGCAAAGAGTAGATGTGAAATGCATACCTTATTTCTCCCTACCATTATAAGTTTCCATTTTTTGCTTTCCACTGAATCTGCAATGATATGAGATAGCTTCTCAATAGCAAGCACAAATAGGTACAGGGAGAGGGGGTCCCCTTGCCTAATTCCCCTGGTAGGCTTGAACTCCTCATTCTTGCTTCCATTCCACAACAGCCTCATTTTTACTGATAATAGACAGTTTCTAATGATATTTACCACACATTCCGGAATCTCTAGCTCCTCCAATATTCTTATAACAAACCCCAAGTTTAGTCGATCATATGCTTTCTCCAAATCAATTTTGATTACCATATACCCTCCCCTCCCACTCATTCTGTTCATCATGTGAGTCACCTCTTTTGCGATTATAATATTCTCTTGAATATTTCGTCCTGGCACAAAACTAGCCTGAAAGGGAGATACAACTTTATCCATAATCCCTTTTAGTCTACTCACCAAAATCTTGGTAAATCCTTTATAGAGCACATTGCATAAAGCAATTGGTCTAAATTGTGTGACTAATTCTGGGTTGTCCAATTTTGGAATTAATACTAGGAGAGTAGCATTCAGTTCCTCCACCCCTTCCGGTCTTTCCCACAAACGCTTTATCAACTCAACCACCTCCTTGCCTACCACCTCCCAATTCTTCTGGTAAAAGATCGCCGGGTACCCATCCTCTCCAGGGGCTTTAAACCCCCCTATGTTAAAGAAAGCCCTCCTTATTTCCTCCTCATCTAAACTTCTCCCTATCCACCTTAACTCTTCACCACTTACTTCCCCTCACTGTTGTCTAGTCACATGCCATGCTCTGTTAACATCTTCCTCCACAAATAGATTGACATAAAAATCCTGAAACATTGCACCGATAGCTTCTTCATCCTCTACCCATAATCCTTCATCATTTTTTAGGCTTCGAATCTTGTTCCTCCTCCTTCTGACTATAGTCTTATTGTGATAATATCTCGTGTTTCTATCCCCATGGTTGATCCATAATCCCTTAGACTTTTGGTACCATAATAACCCTTCTTGTATCATTGCTTCTACCAACTCTTCCTCAAGTTTCCTTTCCAGGTCTATTAAAAAAGGGTTCTCAAAACGATCTGTACTCCTTTGAATACCCTCCAATCTTCTCTTTAATCCCCTTATTCTAAATCGAATGAGCCCAAATACCTCCTTGCTCCACAGTTTTAGATGTAACTCTAAATCCTTCAAATTATCACTCACATCTCTCCCTTTCACCCACTTATCCTGTAGGAACTCTCTAAACTTCTCATGATTAAGCCATGCCGCTTTGAACCGGAATGGTTTGTCCCTTACCACCTCATCATCCCAACTTGTTCCCACAATTAAGGGATGATGATCAGAATTAATCCTTATACCTATTCGAACCATAGCATCAGGAAATAATTCTTGCCATAGCAAGTTGCATAAGCATCTATCTAGTCTTTTGAAAACACGATCATGTCCTTGCCATTTAGGGCCCCTCCACGTGAAGAAAGGCCCACTAGAGCCCAAGTCTATTAGGCCCTTTCCCTCAATCCATTCCCGGAACCTTCTACATCGACCTTCATTCACCCTGCCACCCCCTTTTTGCTCCAAGCAACTACTGATTTCATTCCAATCTCCTGCTAGTAACCATGAATCAGACATATTCAAAGCAATTTCCCCCAGCCTCTCCCATAACTGTCCTCTTTGGCTTTCGTGTGGACTAGCATAAACCGCAGTAAAGAACCAAGATGGATGATCACCCGCAGTCAATTTACAATGAATAAATTGCATATGTCTGGCTATCACACTCACCACCAATGTTGGGTCCTTCCACATGATCCAAATTCCTCCTGCAAAACCCATTGCTTCCATCACTTCTGAGAAACCAAACCCAAAAGATCGAATAATTCTTTTGGCTCTAGTCCCACTAACACTAGTTTCAAGTAAGACAACTATATCTCCCTTATGAACATGAATCAGATTTCTGAGGGCCGCAGCGAAACCTTTACTTGCTGCCCCTCTACAATTCCATACTATGATTTTAACCATTTAAACTAGAAACAGGTGCTCTCCCCTCCTCTTCACATACTTCCATTGTCCCATCAATTGCCAATTCATCTCTATTGCAATTCATCTTTTCCTCCATATCCTCCCCATAGTATTGGCCCACCTCTTCCACCGAGAGTTTTGGGCCTTTTAAGGTAGAACTAGTCGCTCCCATAAGATCCGGCAAAGGTTCATCCCCTACTTGCCCTTCCTTCACATACTGACCACCACCCCCTATCACAGAGCCCTCTCCCCTTTCCTTATTCCTCCTCTCCACACGAATTTTAGAATGTTGCATAGTTGCCCCATTTTGAACATTGGTTACATCAGTCAAAGAGTTCTTAGAGGCCTCTACTTCCTGATTTACTTTCCCCTTGTCTTTCCTCTTAATAAAACGTCTGTTCAGGACTTCCGGCACCCCTGCATCCTTGACAATGCTCGGGGTCACTTGCTCAAGCCCTTCAACTTCTCTCAGTAATTCAAATCGAGATGATACCTTGACATTCTCATTCCATATCCTTCCTCTTTGCTGCCTTCTAACGCATTGTACCACTCTCCAAGGACTATCAGTACTCTCCTTTGCCTCACTACCACCCTCCTCATTACACACCTCCATTACCGCCTCAGCCTCCTTATGACCCTGGCCACATCTCTCTTTGAAATGCCTAAATAAGCCGCATTTTAAACACAACGCATGCAAACTCTCATATTCAACATGTTTTAGCACACCATCAACCATATAATGCTGCACAAGAGGTCTGGTCAGATCTAACTCCACACATACTCTAGCAAACTTATTCCTACCCCTGCTTGCCGTGTGAATATCCAACTTGAGAACCTTACCAATAGAACTAGCCAGATTAAACAACACCTTCTTGTCAAACAATTCAACCTCTATCTCAAGAAATCTCACCCAAGCTGCTATTTTATCTATTCTTTCTGTTTTAGGATTAAATCCCGGCCTCCAGCGCATAATGCTCAAATACTTATCTGTAATTACCCAAGGACCCCCAGTTAAAGCTCTCTCATAGTCATCCCATTCCTGAAATGATACCACAAAAAATTCATTCTCCAAATCCCCCAATCTAATATCACCCTTTTTAGCCCAAATCTGTCTTCACTTTGACTCCAGCAGAAACAGCCCCATTGAACCTCCCAATAATTTCACAATAACAGACTTAGCAAAAGGTTTGCAGAGACGCTCTCTCTCTCATGTTCATCAATCAGAAAATTAGGACACATTGGATCCGATAAGTCTACAGAAATACCTGAGTGCAAGTCCAGAATGTCATCAAATCCCACTCCTGGTCCAGTACCAGCGCCTACTCCATTCATAGCATTATTACTGTCGTCATCCCCATCCAGAAACCAACGATCTCTCCATTTTGTCTTAATCATCAGTGAATCAAGATAGCTCATCGTCGCTCCTTTCCCCTCAGACCTCACTTCCTGTTCATGCATCCACTCCTCAAAACGTGGAGGGACCGAAATCTGGCCAGTGAAAGCACGCCCGTCTCCCTCAGTCTTCCTCTTCCCCCTGTGCGCTATCTCCGAGTCTTCCTCTGCCGGAGGAGCAACCTCCGACTCCATCGCAGCCTCCATCAATTAATCCACAACTCACCGCCCCTCAATCACAGTGAGCGACGAGGAGCCATTCTCCAGATTCCGCAACAGTGGGCAACGGAAAGCACAGAAATCGCCGGCCACCAGATCGGTGGCAAGCCACGCGAAGAAACAGAGTGCCCTAGCAAAGAAAGAAATTCGCGCGCGTGTATACTGACTATTCTAATAATGAGAAGGCATGGCATTCTCTCTTGGCCTTTTATTGCTTTGGTCTTCTACTGAATTTCCCATAATCAAACCGTGTACCCCACAGCCCACAAGCTGAAAAAAGAAGGAAACAAAATATTATAATAGTAACCCAATATTAAAACTAGACTGAAACTTTTTTTTAACTTTCATTATTTATTTGTTCTTTCACTTAGATTTTAATTTAAAGTAAAATATTGATAATCAAATCCCTAAGATAATGCACCAACTTGATATCTTTTAAAATCTCAATAAAATCATCTTAAATTAGCATTTATAACTCCCCAGTTATATCAAAATGTGTCTCAAATATAATAAAAATGAGTATTTAGGCCAAAAGCTATTTATAAGAAGAAACCACTAAATGCTTGTTTGGATTAGTAATAGAAGTTATTTTTTCAATGTGATTTACGGTGTAGGAGGGACGTTTATAAGAGAAGTTTTGTTTCAACTTACGTGAATGTGCTTCTTGAATGCTAACCCATACAGGCCCTAAGACCTGGTTTTCACAATCCAAGTTTGCCTCTATCACTGTTAATCCAAACATAAATCACATTTACAATATGACTTTTATCCTATCTTAAGTTTGTAAAAGTTAGATTGGAAAAAAGTCACCTTTGCTATCGCTAATCCAAATGGGCCCAAAATTGGTAACTTCTGCTATTTGACCTTCCAAGTTACTCTATCCGGTACTTAGTGTAAAACTTATTTACTTATTTTGTGTAGATTGAGGACACCATATTCACCATCCTTAATTTCCCCATTCTTCTTTTGCTTTATTATTATTGAAGGAATATCAATAGGAATAAATTAGGGAAATGTTCACAAATATAAAAAATAGGTTTTACATTTAAGACAAAGATCAACTCTTCAATTAGGTCATACGTTAATAGCAGAGGTAGTACTAAAGAGATTGCTTCATCCAAAGGTACAATTATCCTATCTAACGCAGACAATCTTTTTAGGGAAAATCACTCCTAAGTCCCAAGCAAGTAATATATTATTAGAAAGGTTCCTATTTACAACTCTTATGCATGTATTCACAATCTGTTGAGTGCGTTTTACAACCTTCAAAGACCTTTCTGATAATATGTTGCTTGCTTGGGACCTAAGAGTGATTTTCCCATCTTTTTATAACTCAGCAGTCCAAACAAGAAGCCACAATCAAGATACCAAAAAATTCAAATAATATCAAAACCTTCAGCATGAAGTTGACCAAGAGAATAATGTTTCAGATGAAGTATGAGAGTGATTGATTGATTGATCCAGACGTTGAATTCGCTGTCACCAATCAAGTGTAATATCCCGATTTGTGATTAGGGCTAATGGCTCTGATAATTGTTGTAATTAGTGTAATTAAATACTTTTGGAAATTTATGTAATATGAATTTAGTGTACATACATGTAGTATGTAAGATCAAGGGTTGAGATTCATTGTGGAAGGGTCGGAATCCTATGTGTTGTGATTTTGTGAGTTTAAAGTGGAAGTGGATAGGATAATGACAAGTGGCAAGAGGGTTACCATGGGATGAGGCACTAGGAGACAAAAGTCACTTTTCTCTTCTCCCTCTCTCCTATTTCGGTTGAGTGTGGTTGTGAGGAAGGGAAGCATCATCATCCTCCTCCCATTTTTCTCTCTCATATTTTTTCTCTCTTTCCTCCATTGTTGCGCTGAACAAGCTTGGGAAGGAGAAAAGGAAAGCTTGATCTTTGAGTAGGTAAATGATCTCTATTGCTTAAACTCCCTTCATTAAAGTTGATCCTTGAGTTAAGTGATAGAGCTCAATATTTATATATTTTTATTAATTAATCTTAGGCTTTTGTGGGACTTAATTGAATATTTTGGGCATAATCAAATGTTAATGTGAGATTTTAGTGAAAGAGTAATTTGGGAATTATATTAGATAAATTGTTATATTTTTAATTAACATTTGTTATTTCCATTATCCTTTAATTGTGAGTAAAAGATATTACCTTTATGAATTTAATTTTGTAGATGATGACATGGCATAACTTATTTAACCTTGGGATAATTGTAAAGAAAGGAGATGGTGCTGTTTTTGGGCTGAACTAATAAGCATGGGAAAGAAGCAAGTAAGGGCTTTAGTTGAATAAAGCTGGACCAAGGGGAATGGAAGAATGAGAATTGGCGTGAAGATGATGGGCTAGACCAAACAATGAAAAGAGTGAATAATATAAAAGAATAGTTGGACCAAAATGAAGAAAGAAGAGCAATTAAGATGGGCTGGCCGAAATTGTTGAAAGAGAAATGGGATGGTTGAATTAAATTGCTGGACCGAATGGAAGGTTTGGAGGTGAGGTGGACCGAGTTATTAAAGAAGACAAGGAGGGCTGTGAAGAAAAGGAGAAGCAACACGGAATAGAAATAAAAAAAGGAGGGGACCACGTGAGAGGGAGTAGCACCTAATGAGAAAAGAGGGCTGACCCAAAATCAATGAGGAGCTGACCGTGAAGCATGGAATCAATTCGGTCCAGGAGGGAATTGAAGCTGTGAATGATAAAAAGAAGCAAGCCGACATTATTGACCCAATTGGCACTAAAGGCTGACCCAAGAACAAAAGCACCGAATGAATTAATAGAAAGGGTTTGGCGGCTGGAATATAGGATAGGAGAGTAACACGATGGAAGAGGTGTTGCGTGAGTGTGGCGGCTGTGTGTGAAAGGAAGAAGAGATGATGGAATAAAGTCAGTCTTGGCGGCTGCAAAAGGGAGGAGGACACGATGGAATTGAAGAGAAGAGGAGTATTGCGCTGTGACTGGGAAGAAAAGAAAAAGAGGCGCTGCACTTGAAGCAAGAGGATGTGTGGCGGCTGCAACAATTAGAAGAGAAAAGGAGATGCAAGCATTCTCTATGGCTTATATCTTCAACATTCTTCAAGCTTCATTTTCTTCCTCTTCCTCTATGAGTGCTAAGCCTTGGTGATTTCCTTGAGTTGGGTAATGGTTTGAGCTTCTAAACTTCAATGGAATTCCTTTAAGCTCTCTTTTTAGTTCATGATTATGTAGCTTGGTTAAGTATGTAATTGTGATCTAGATTGTTATGCCAAGTGATTAAACTTGGTTGTTGAGCTAGGAGTTGATTAATTAAGCTTTGTATGATTCATATTAGGAGTAGGTTGAATTGTTTATCTCAACTTGGTTAAGTGGATTTAAATGATTAAACTGAATGTTTTGAATTGTTGTAATGGTAATTACAAGCTAGAATTGGAAGTTGATTATTCATCTCCTTGAGTCATTATTAATTGGTGGTATTCATTTAATTGATTCGGTAGAATGAATTAAATGATTATTGCAAGTATGGAGCTAGTGGTAACTTAGTTCCATCCTCTTGACTCATATTGTGGAATTCATATCATTAGCAAGCAAGGAAGACTAAAACCCCAACTCAAGGGAATCCCATTTCATTATTATTCTAGTTCATTAAATTTACTTTGTTGTTAGTGTTAATTTCAATTCCTTTTGCTTCTTTATTTTGGAAACCGAAAAATACAAAAATATTGCTTTTGCTTAGATTACTTCATTAGTTTTAAACTCAAATTCTCAAAATGATTTCTCTCAACTTTAAAGCTTTTTATCACTTTACTACTTAGAAAATTGGAAATTAATCTCCTCACAAGAACGACCTAGGTTGAGCTACTACGCTACATTTTTAACCCTAGTTTTATTTTGTGAACTCACACGACATGGGTTCATCAAATTGGCGCCGTTGCCGGGGAGGATGATTGCCAAGGTTTTAATTAGTTAAGTTTTCTTTTCTGTTGTCATAGTGTGTCTTTGTTTGGTAGGAAGTGTGTAGCACTCATTTGAATTTTGGCGAAATTCTGATTTTCGATTAGCACTGTCTTGCTGGAACTGAAATATTTGTGCCCAGAAAATTCTGAAATTTGACAAGTTAAAGCTTTTCCGCATTCTAAGCAAGACTAATAGCTAAAGCTATTAGGTCTGCTAAATTTTAGCCAAATTCGAAGGTTTGCTATGCTTTTCTGAATTTTCTTTCTTTTTTGGTATTTTTCTAACTTTTTGATTTAGTTTGTTCTTGAGGTTTTCTTTGATTTTTCTTGGTTGCTAGTGTGTTTTTGAGTTTGTCTTAGTTAGTTGTTAGTTGTTGAAGTGTTTGGTAGTGGTTTAGGTTAATTTTCATTTTCATAGTTGTTTTGCATTCCATTTGCATCTTTAAAAAAAACAAAAAGAAATTTGTATTTTGTTGCTTTGCTATCATGTTCTTAGTGGCCATTGTGTGGTTTACTATTGTCTTGTGGTGAGCAACATTGCATTCTTCATCCTTGGGAAGCTCTTGGTAACACTACTATAATGGAAGATCCTCTTTCACAAAGCTTTAAAGCCATGCAACATCAATTAGAGCTCGTTCAAGCCAAGTTGGAGAGTCTAGAGAGAGGTTCCAATAATCAAGAATATGATTCATCCTTCCACAACCTATATCATGAACCCTACCCCCAACAATCTTTTCCACCACATCAACCTTTCCATAGTCCATCTTACCCACCACAACCCCCATATGGACCTCAACATGACTTTTGTTCCCCACCCAACAACCTAAATTTTGACCCCATCCCTTCACCACAAGGACCACCCTATGAACCATTTCCTCTACACCATCTACCCTCTTACTCACCATACCATCCCTCATTCCAATCATTTCACCCACCACTTTGTGAACCTTCCCCACCATCCTACCTTGAACCTTCATCTCCATTTCATGACCCACAACCTAGTGGATTGGATACCATTTTCTCACCTCACAACATGGATTCCCTAACAAGTGCCTTAACAAGAAAGTATGAGACACTCCAAGAGCAATACCTTCAGTTACTCATGTATCAAGGACCAATTGATAGCTCAAAGGAGAGAGAAGAGCAATTGAAAGATATGGATGAATTCTTCAAGGCTGACTATGATCACATGTTATGGGTAAAGACAGGAGGTGAAGTTGGAACCTATTGGTCTCAAGACCTACAAAAGGAGGAACAAGGAACCCAAAATCAAGAGCTTTATGCTACTTCACATGTGGAGAGTTCTCAACCTTCAATGATTCCATCGAATGCATCTATCCAAGCACAAGAAGTGAAGCAAGTGCAACAGATTAATGAAGAGTCTTTCTTATCCTTTGGTAATAATCCTATCCTTATGAAAATTGACTCTCCCACTACTTTGATTGATGAAGTAATTCATGATTTGAGTGATAATGCGGTGGATGAGGAAATAATTGTTGAAATCCCTCCAATGCTTGAACATGTAATTGCTCAACCCATTGATTCTAGTAGTGGTAGCTTTGATGAGCCTATGCCTTGTAATGATTCTACTTCTTTGCATGATACTTTCAGTGATGATTTGGATGATAATGATGATGCTAGTGCTGAAATTACATGTTCTTGTGATCCCAATTTGACTTGCGTTGTGTATTCTGATGCCAGTGGGCAGGGATTAGGGTGTGTCCTTATGCAGCAGGGACGTGTGGTAGCCTATGCCTCTCGACAGCTCAAACCTCATGAATTGAACTATCCCACTCATGATCTAGAGCTTGCGGCCATAGTGTTTGCATTAAAGATTTGGCGTCATTACCTGTATGGTGTGACTGTAGAACTATACTGCGACCACAAGAGTCTCAAGTATTTGTATGATCAGAAAGAACTGAATATGAGACAACGTCATTGGATGGAATTGCTTAAAGACTACAACCTGGAAATTAAATATCATCCGGGTAAGGCAAATGTAGTCGCTGATGCTCTTAGTCGAAAGACTGTGGTTGTGGCAGCTATGATGATACACGAGAGGAAATTGATTGAAGATTTTCGTGATTTGAATTTGACAAACCAGTTCATCTGTGCCAACTACACTGTTTCCCAAGAGGAAAGTGATCTTAGAGCTGAGATTGAAGAAGCTCAGAGGCAAGATGACTGGATACAACGTAATTTGACTCGAATCGAACGGGGAGAAGTTAAGGGCTATGATGTGTCGCCTCGTGGATTAGTTCGCTATCAGAAAAGAGTGTGCGTTCCACTTAAGGCGGAGTTGAGACAGAAGATCTTAGATGAGGCGCATAAGAGCCGGTATACCCTTCATCCTGGTATGACCAAAATGTACCATGGTTTGAAATCTTTATATTGGTGGCCGGGTATGAAGAGCGATGTGACAAAATATGTGACGAGGTGTCTCACATGTCAAAAAGTGAAGATCGAGCACCAGAGACCACCGGGTTTACTTCAGAGTCCTGAGATTCCGGAATAGAAATGGGAAAGTGTGACCATGGATCTTGTTGTGGGATTACCCAAGATCAGGAATTATGATGCGATCTGGGTTATTGTGGACCGGTTAACGAAGTCAGCGCACTTCCTACCGATCAATGCTAGTTACTCTCCGGACAAGCTAGCAGAGATTTATATTCGTGAGATTGTGAAGCTCCATGGCATACCGAAGAATATCATCTCTGATCGAGATCCTCGTTTCACCTCGAGATTCTGGAAGGCATTGCATGAGGCACTGGGTACTCAATTGAGATTCAGTACAGCCTATCATCCTCAGACGGACGGACAGTCAGAGAGAACTATTCAGACCTTAGAGGATATGTTGCGGGCATGTGTTCTTGACTTTAAAGGGAGTTGGGATCGTTTTCTTCCACTTGCTGAATTTGCTTACAACAATAGCTATCATGCGAGCATTCAGATGGCGCCGTATGAAGCGTTGTATGGAAGAAAATGCCAATCGCCATTATGTTGGAATGAACTATCTGAGAGGAAGCTATATGGGCCGGAGCTTATTGATCAAACCTCAGCCCAGATTCGTGTTATTCGTAAGAGGCTTCTTGCAGCTCAGAGTCGGCAGAAGAGTTATGCGGACAAGAGGAGAAGGCCTCTAGAGTTTGATGTTGGTGACCATGTATTTCTTAGAGTATCTCCTGTCACCGGTATTGGGCGAGCAATCAAACGAAAGAAGTTGAGCCCGAGGTATATAGGTCCTTATGAGATCCTTGATAGGATTGGGCCTGTTGCTTATCGTGTAGCCTTACCTCCGAGCTTGAGCAGACTCCATGATGTATTTCATGTTTCCCAATTGAAGAAGTACCAACCGGATCCATCTCACATTGTTGAGTATGAGGATGTAGAGTTGCGAGACAATTTCACTTATGCGGTGGAGCCTAAGCAGATCATTGAACGAGAAGAACGACGACTCAGACACCGAAGTATCCCTTATGTGAAAGTGATCTGGAAGGGAATGACCCAAAGAGAAGCAACCTTGGAAGCGGAAGAGGATATGCGAAGGCGATATCCGGAGTTTATGGCTCATGTTGTGTGACAAATTTCGAGGACGAAATTTATTTGACGGGGGGAGAATTGTAATATCCCGATTTGTGATTAGGGCTAATGGCTCTGATAATTGTTGTAATTAGTGTAATTAAATACTTTTGGAAATTTATGTAATATGAATTTAGTGTACATACATGTAGTATGTAAGATCAAGGGTTGAGATTCATTGTGGAAGGGTCGGAATCCTATGTGTTGTGATTTTGTGAGTTTAAAGTGGAAGTGGATAGGATAATGACAAGTGGCAAGAGGGTTACCATGGGATGAGGCACTAGGAGACAAAAGTCACTTTTCTCTTCTCCCTCTCTCCTATTTCGGTTGAGTGTGGTTGTGAGGAAGGGAAGCATCATCCTCCTCCTCCCATTTTTCTCTCTCATATTTTTTCTCTCTTTCCTCCATTGTTGCGCTGAACAAGCTTGGGAAGGAGAAAAGGAAAGCTTGATCTTTGAGTAGGTAAATGATCTCTATTGCTTAAACTCCCTTCATTAAAGTTGATCCTTGAGTTAAGAGCAACATTTCTATGGTTGTAGCTTGTCCATTGGTGGTGGTTTGTGGCCACACGAAATTCTGGACTTGGGTGAATCAAGAACTTCCTTTGAGAAAGTTGCTAAGGTGAGCTTAAGAAACCTTTCTATATAAGTTTTGTGCCAAATGATTTAACTTGGAATTTCTGGAATTTTGGACCCATTTTCGAAAATTAGGGTCTTGTGGTGTTTGAATTGTTGTTGACATGGAATTAGTGCCTTGTTAAGTGTTTTGAAGGAATGGTATTGAATTGAAGCTTAGAGGTGAAGTTTGAGAACTCTATATTGGTTTTGGACATTGGGAAAAACAGGGCATGTGTTTGGGTGATGATTTTGGTCATTTTGAAGTCACCATTGTATTCCTTGAGTGATTTTGTGTGGGAATGAGCTTGGTTATTGATTTTGGGTTCATTAAAATCACTTGGGGAAAAGTTGGAAAGTTGTCTAGTTGAGTTCTGTTTTGCACAGTCTGTTTGCACAAGTGTTTTGAGTGACCAAATGATATTGGAAAAATGTGAAACTTTTCAGTCTTAAATTTCACATCCCAAGCTTCAAAATGGACATATATTTTGTGTCATTTCGTTAAGAACTCTGTGAGATATGATTGTCTAAAGTTTGGGATTAAAACAGAACTCTGTTTTGGAGTAGTGTGTAGTTTTTGGTGATTCTGTATTTTTGTAGTCATTCCCAGTGAAGGGCTATATTTTTCCTTGAAAGAGGACTCATATACCTTTCATTTGGCTTTGGAATCACTCCATTTCGATTTTTCTAGAATTAGTTATGGTTTTTCGAAGTTCAGCCCAGAGTCAGGAAACTGCTGGGCCGCGGCCCAAGAGTGGCGGACCGCGGCCCAAGACCTTCTGGCCTGTTTTGGGCCGCGGCCCATGGGTGGTGGGCCGCAGCCCAAGACTTTCTGACCTGTTTTGGGCCGCAGCCCAAGGATGGGTGGGCCGCGGCCCAAGCCTGTGTTCCAGCACTTCTTGTTTTTGAAATGTGACCTTCAACCTATTGTTTCCCAACCTTTTAGGGCTTTCATTAGAGACATTTGGGGCCTCTTAGGAGTCCTAAATGATAACCAACATAGTGTATTATGGGATTAAGTAATTGGAAAAGAGATTGATCAATTGTCCCTAATTTGGTATAGGATTTGATATCTGCCGAATGCGTGAGCCCACTGTGCCAAAGATTGTCAGGAAAGATACAGGTAGCGACTCCTCTCTTATACTTTGTGTAAATGTATTGTATGTTTGCTTGTCATTCATTGTGTGGATGCTCCTGCTACTGCTTTGAGATACCTTGTGGAGTTTTTGTGATACATTGTGCTTTGAGATGCTTTGTGGTGCTTTGTGCTTCGTGTTGCTGCTACATAGTGTTCACCGCGAAAGCGGGCGTTGTGCATAGTGTTCACCGCGAAAGCGGGCGTAGTGCATTGTGATTACAGCCGTGAGTGCTGTCGTATGTGGCGCAAGCCAAAGATCATTGTGAAGCTGCTGAACATGATAAACATGCATGCTCTATGTTTATATATTGTATGAGTGTCTTGTTGCTACTGGGATTCTTTAGAATCTCACTCTTTCCATATGACTAACCTTTTCAGACAGGGCGAGTGGCTCGAAAGGGAAGCGACCAACCAGGAGTGGTTAGGGCTTAGGGACATTTTGTATTGGATGTTGGTTATCCTTGTTTTGGTTTTGGGATTACTAAGTGTATATTTATGTAAATGAATATTTTGGATATGTAATCCCCATTTTGGGAACTTGCAACCCATGATATATATATAGATGAACCCGGGGGTTTGCCGGGATTTTAGTTTCCGCACTCTGATATTTCTTATGTAATTTGATTTCTCAAGTAGTTATATCCGCATGTGAATGTGAGACCCAAAATTAATACGTTTTAAATCGATTTTGAAATACCTCATCCCGAGTTGAGGGATTATAAATTGTTGATTTGATTTTATTGGTCTCTATTTCACTTAAACTTTGAAATCCGGATGTAATTATTGTGAGGGGGTTACATCAAGCATGGAATTGAACAAAGCTATTCTTTGATTTTCTATGTTGAATAGCTGATGTCATTAAGCAACCTGATTCGGTGTGTGTTTGGAAGAGCTTATTTTTTATCAATAAGTGCTTATAATTCGTGATTCATGGTATACAAGGTAAGTATATGAGAGGAGTTTTTTCTCGGCTTACGTAATAAAAACTTATTTCTCAAAATTAAGCTCTTCCAAACATGTTATCAACAGACAAGAATACAGGAAAACTTGCACGTCAAAAATTTTCAAAGTGCTTCGGCAGTACTAAGCTTGGGAGAAATATATTGATCCTCCCGTGTGAGAGAGAGCACCAAATCACCGGTCCTTGTACAATTATTTCAAGAGGAAAGAAGATTTCTCAAATTATTTTGTAGGATATATTATGAACCACCCCATCAGTATTGGTTTCTCAAATTATTTTCTTTTTTTTTTTTTGTCATGATATATGGCTATAAAAAGAGAAAGTTTCACTGGAGATTAGAAAAAGACAAATCAAAGCTTCCAATTATCAAAATCCGATATTAGTATAGTGTCAGCACAGTGGAGAAATATGGGATTACAAAATTTTGACAAAAAGACGCTGCTACCCTTGAGCCCTTCATCTTCTTCTTCCTCTCTCTGAGCTCGGAATGATCTGGCTGATTTTTTTTTTTTTTGTCTTTCCTCCACCAGCTGATCGGTCTGATGTAATTCAGAAAACGAGTTTTGAGTTTTTGGTGTTGAGACTAAGCACCAGTCTAGTGCGCTTCAGTCGCCCTGCTTCTTGAGGGCTAAAGAGCAGTGGGAGCCGATGAAGCTAGAGCACCATTGACGAGGAGGGACGGCGAGGGTTGTGAATTGAGATACGAAGTTGTGAAACAAGAAAGTAAAGTTGTTAATGTAAAATATAATGTTGTTAATATAGTGACATGTGTTGTTTAATAACCCTGAAACTTGTTAATTTCAAACTTATCCCTAAGCATGTTTTGGACTGTTAGATACAATGTTATAAAACAAGAAAATAAAGTTGTTAATATAAAATATAGTGTTGTTAACCATTATATATTGGCAATTCTATAGTGTGAAATTAACATTTTAAACAATATGAGGCAACATATTGCACCATTTTTTAAACTTTCGGATCAATATTGCTCTCTCAAAAATTTTTAGACATCTCGTGCCCTAAGTGGAAACTTCATGGGCATTTTTACCTTTTAACCCTATTCAAAATGTATTCTAAGAATATTATTTATTGATTCAAACTTGTATTAAGAAAAATTCTTATAGGGAGAAAGAAAGGAAACAATAATTCCGTAAATGTTAAATATGCAAATTTAAATCCCAATTTATGATCCTAAAATGACTTAATTACAAAGTTACTAAAGACGATCTGAAATTAAATTTTATAACGAAAGTGACTATATACAGTTAATTTAAATTTTAAAAAATGAAAAAAAAATAACAACAACAATTCAACAAATAATAACTTTAACTTATGCGAGGAAAAAAAGATAACTTTAACTTATCAAATGATAACAACAATTAAAACATTGACAAGTAACTTTACCAAAATTTTTTGTTGAATATCAATCAAACAATCATTCAAGAAATAATAACTTTAACTTATCAAATAACAAATAACAACAAGAAGTAAGTGATAAATAATTTCACTTAGAACAATTAGATTATTTCATTATGAAAATACTTAATTCGAGTGTGTAAAAACTTCATACAAATTAAGTGATTAAGTGTCTGTTTGGATTAGCGGTAGAAGCTGTTTTTCTAACTTAATTTATTTTGTATAAGGTAAATATATGAGAAGAATTTTGTCTCAACTTACATTAACGTACTTTTTGAACGTCGACACAAACATGCCCTAAATCATTTTAAAGGATTGTGATATTCTCATAATGTATTTTCCTTATGTATTCTTTGTTGGTATAATTAATAGAGAAAACTATTTTACATTTACTTGCACTTTCTTTCAATTTTTAATTTGGTAACTATATATTTCTTAACTTCATTAAATTTTTTAACTTTATTCTATTAACATGGTTAGCCATGTAGTTCTTTTACAAAAATTAACAATGCTACCTATTGAATACCACTTATGTTGGAAGCCACAATTACAAACCTCAAAATTAGAATAGCCGATTGTTCAAATACTTGGTATATAGAATCTAAAAAAAACTTCAGATGTCAGATTGATAATATTAAAAAAGTTAAAGAATTTAATAAAAATCGTTTTGTGAAAACTGAATTATTCATTAAATAACAAAAACTAGAGGACGATAAATTACTAGAGAGGTACAAATAAAAACATAACACTTGAAGAAGGCAAAAAAAAAACAAACAAACTTGAAGGGAGATTCCCTGATTGTCTGGGCAGGGGCATGCTAGTTTTCTGGTCTCGAGAACTATGGAGGGCAAAAGGGGCGAAGTAGGGAAGCCGATGATGCTTCTATTATGCGGCACACTGGTTTACTATCACTGTGCCTACCGGAATTCTAGCATCGTTTCTTTGGTCTCCGATGTCTTCATCGTTCTCCTCTGTTCCCTCGCCATTCTCGGCCTTCTCTTCCGTCAAATGAACATATCGTAATCACCCAAGTTTTCCTTCTTTTCCTTCATCTTTCTTGTTGTCGCTTAATTTTTCAAATTTAACTATCCAATTAGGGTTTGTTTCTTGTTCAATCTGCTTTTCTGTATATAACGATTACATGGATGCAATCTAGTCTTCGCTCTTAGTTGACTTAAACATGGATGATAGCATTTAATGTTAGTCAACGGTTGCTTGCTAGCATAATTATTTGAAACAAAATTATTTCGTCCTTTGATTTTTGAATTTTCAAAATTGTGATTGATCGCCTTAGTTGGCGTCGTGGACTTTTGATTTGATTTCACGAGAAGTGTATTGTTACTATTGTTTATGTTATGCATATGTTTTTAGTCTTCTTTTCGTTCAAGTCACGCTTAGATGCACAAGAAAGATGTGTATTTTTCATTTGCAAATGGCCTTCATATTTTCAACTTATCTGATACACCCTGCCCCCTTTTGAAAAAAATTTCTAGGGTCCCAGTCGATCCACTTGAATGGCAAATAACTCAGGACACTGCTAATAGCATTGTTGCGTGGTTCGTTAATACCATAGGTGCAGCCGAGTCTGTATTAAGAGTTGCAGCAACAGGGCATGACAAGAGACTGTTTCTAAAGGTACTATTCAGTTTATGCAACTTAAATCTATTTTCAGTTCGGTGATAAACATCAGTGCAATTTCAAGAAATTGTGTTTTTCTTTTTCCGTTTTACGTCTTGCAAGTCTTTACTTAATGTTTATATATGAATAAGAGAAACACATGAGCATGGCCTATTTGAATTCAAGTTTTACAGAGGCGTGAAACTATGGATGGTGAATTTAAAGTTATTTGAGCAGATGAAAATATGAGCCATTATTGGCACAAGTTATTTCAAGGTTGTGGATGTGCCTGGCAATTCTCCATTGCATCTGATGGAATGTCATTGGTTTTGCAATTTATGCATCTTTTGCTTATTTTGATTCCATCTAGTTTTCTTAATATCCTCTCCATTCATTAACAATCTTTTAATATCCTCTGCCATCATTTAAGGTTGTGTGTTCATCGAATAAGAATTCATTCAGCCTTCCATTCTCTCGAAGTGTTGGTGGACTATTTGTGTGCTTAGATTCCAGAAAGCACTTCATTCTAGACAGTTATGATCCATTGTAGTTGTCATACCTTTGATTTTGCTTTTGATGGAGAGCCATGTAAAAGAACTAATGGTTTATGTACATCTTATTTCAGGTGATTTTTTGCCTTTATGTATTGTCTGCTCTAGGAAGATTGGCTCTAGGTGCTACAGTTGCCTATGCCGGTATGTCATCTTAATATCCATTTCTCTTGTTGATGCTGTGATGAGATAAATTGAAAGTAAAAAAAATGGAAGCAGTGAATTGGTTTTTGGCTGTTCTTGAAATTTTTTTATACACACACAGATGTCTAAAATATTAAGAATATTGAGGCAAAGTATTTTCTTGCTCTTACTTTTTAGCTACTAGAGTAATGTAATTTTTTTCCCCCTTTGGCCTGAGGTAGACTTTGAATTCCAGATTTTCTCTGCTTTTCTAGTCCCCAGCTGTTTGACGTCAGCCTTGGCAATGCCGTTATATAGTTGCAAATTTTGTTGGCTGTATCTTTTTTGATGTGTGGGATCTTTTCTTTAATAATCTTTCCAAAGATTTAGTTTTCAACAGAGCACAACGGCATCATGTGATCCATCTAGTAACCCCATCTAGTGAGATAAGACTTTATTGTTGTTTTAGTATCATTTTTTAAGCATAGATGAAAACTAGAGCCAATTAAGAATTGTATCTCAAAAAAAGCCTGTACCCCAGCAGTAACATATCGATATGATGCTAATTTTGAATTCCAAATCATTAAAATGGAGTGTCAGAAAATGCCTGGAACCTGGGGTGAAGATTTGTTCTACTTTTATTTCATATGCCCATTTTATTCTTTCTACGGATGGTAAATCGTTTCCATATATATATTGCAGATTTGAATTTATGATTTAGCTGAGATTTATGTCCTCTATTACCGCAGGACTATGCTTGTTTTGTCTTCATATGTTAACGGAGTGCTCCCCTTCAATCAGCTCAAAAGTGGCCTGGTTCTTTGGAAAAAGAAATGACACCGGGGAAGAGCAAGAAGACACAATGTAGCTTATTAGTTTTGCACTTGACTTGTAGTGCAAGATTTTATTTCTTGTATACATTGAGAGTTAGCTAATCACCAATCAAATAATTTGTTTTGAGTGATTTATTTTGTAAATTATAAGGATCAGAGGGGATGGTTATGTTGTTGATTAAACTTTTCACAAAGCAGGAGCAGGCTACTAGATGTCAACCGCAATCCTTCTGACACAAATTGGAAATAGAAGCAGATGAGTTATTGTAATCATTTGTTATCTTCTGGTTTATACTATCCTCGGTTCCATTCTCAGCCACAATCCCCACATCTGTGAATTCCTTCTGTTAGTTTTAAGCTCAGTATAGAACGAGGCACAGATTTTGTGTAGAAAGTTAGTTTAGGTGAGATGAGTCCTAGTAGTTTACCAAGGTTAAGATATATCACAAGACTCAAATGGTGCTTACAAAGATACAAATTACCCACAAATAAAGTTTCACATTGGCAATAGAATTTGAGCTCAGCCTTATGAGTTATAAGTCAAATTTTTACCAACTAAACTATTCTTTATTGTTTATTGTTATAACATTGCACTTTTTATGGCAACCGCTAAAATTGACTCATTGTTAATTTTAATCAAATTGTATACTACCTCAGTTCTTAGTATAAGAATCCATTTTATACTATGAACGATATCTTATATTAAGAATTGTACGACAGTATTATTTTTAAAAACTTGGATTGTTACTGGGGTTACCGGGTGTCCTGTTTTCTGAAACTACAAACTAGGCCCACAAAAAAAAAACAAATGCACAAGTACAAGACGGCAGTAAAGCCTCCGTTCAAATCATTTGCAAATTAACATTCTTCGATCGGAAATGAGCAGAAATACAGGGTGAAGAAGGTAGAGCATATAATAAAATATTGCCCCACATGCTCGGGTCGGAACCAGTTTCAGTGGTGTTTGGAAGAGTTGGGGTGGGAGGAGGAAAAGTTTCTACTCTATCACTTGAGAATTTTAATTGGGTGAAAAAAACACTGATATGTAAAACAACAAATGAAAGAACTATCAAATTTGGAATCTAGATATTGAAGTGTGGGAGAAACCCATTCTCACCAACACATTTGTATTACTTGTTAATCATCCCAACAGTAAATTGAAAATTTTCCCCAAATTGTAAATTTGTAACCTTCCCAAGACTTCCATACCAATGGGAAGAAAACCCCAAGAGCCAGTTAGCTGGTAACTATTACCAAAACAACCATCCAATTCTTGTTAAACTATAAAGAATGAGCCTTTTGGACAAGCAATATGTCCTTCCAAGCTTCATAGAACATCCAGGTGATGCCAGAGGATGGCATGACCTTCAAACAGCTTGCACCCCATCCTCTGTAGAGCCCCAACAGACCCTCTTCTCGTACAACTTCTGCGAGCGCCGCCGCCATGTGTGGCGGGCACTTACCGTGCAAAGCTCCTACCATAAGCCGTTTTCTGGCCACCTCCAGGGGGAAGCTGATTGTGCTTGCAGTAAAACCTAGCATGCACCAGCAGCTCAATCAGTACAACCATTAATGCTACTAACTATAAACATTCAAGTCTCACCAGATATAGACGTAAAATTTGAACGAGCTGCATCAATTGCCAAGTCTAGTGGACCATTAATGAAGTAAATCTAATAATCTAATTGCATCTCTGTCCAATCTATCTAATAATATATAAATTTTGTAGGAATCTAATTTGATGCATTTGACGTTGACCAAAAAGAAAATTTAATGCATTTGACTGGTGAATGTTTTTGGCTTGTATGAGGCTGTGTTTTGTTGTTTTGTAGCATTTAATGCAGAAATAGAACATTTTAGTTATACTTAGTACATGATGATAGCCATCAGATATTTAAACAGAGAACTACATATTTTCCTATAACCAAAAATTGGCATGTTTCTTCCCTACTTCACTCCTCTCCCATTTAGTCTAAAAAAGAGTGGGAGGATGATAATCAAACAGCAAATAGATAATATCTATATTAAAAATATTTTGACTTCCATCATTTGTTGGATGCAACTGGGGACATGTAAGAATTTGCATGAATGCGTGAGATTGAATGAAAGAAAGGGAGATAGACAGACTGTAGTACGAAGTCCAGCAAGTACAACAGAATCTCTTACCAGCAAGAGCTCCAATCAAAAGCATCTCTGGCCGGTTGAGCGACTTCTTATTTTTGGTCTTGCAGTAAGATTGCTTCATGGTCTCATACATGAAATAATAACATGTACTGTATGGGAGCATGCCAATTAATGTAGGAGAAATGCCAGAATAAAAAGCACCAATGCCGCCATCTTTATAAATTTTGCCAACTGCAAGACCTAGATTAGGATAGGTCTCAGGGCTTACGGTCAACCTATCCTGTGAGAAATCAAACCACAATCAGGACTGGGAGCAAAAGTAACAGGCATGAATGGAGGGCCTAAATATTTTCAAGTCCTTGTCATAATGAATTCAATTGACAATATAAACCCATAGATGGTGGTTTCATCATGAAATTGTGATACATTGTGAATGTGTGAATAAAACAATAAAAGTAGTCCATTAGATTTTAATACTTCTACTTTATACTTCATAATATATTCCAAAAGCACAAATACCTTCAACACTTCCAAGGGATGGCACACAAGTGTACCCATGATTCCAGCAGCTGCGCCAGCCACAGCAACAGGGGAAATCCAGGACAAAGAAAAGTTCAAATTGATGCAACCTATCCGCAACTTAGGGCCCGGATTCTGTTTCCACTTCTCTTGCAATGAAGTCATTGACCGTTTTACACACTCAAATGTGCCGAGCTCAATTGCTTGTGTAGGGATTATGCGAAGCATATTGATTTCGTTCCCAGCCCATAGGCCCTGCCAACCCTGCTGATCTATTACCTCTAAGAAACTTCCAATGATAGTTTTCGACCCAACACCAACCACCATTCTTGTCCTGTACGGGGTACAGAGTATGAGCTTGGTAATAACATTAAATAGTGTAGACAATTAACTTTCACGTGCTAGGAAGTAATTAGTAAATGCAAGCAGAACTTTGTATTTCACAAGGGAACTGAACCAAGAAGGCTGAAGAACTTGCAGCAAATAAAATTTGAGAAACACCACAACAAACTATTGACCTTAAGACTCAACAAAATGTAAAATTTCTTCTTCTTTAAAGGTATCTCACTTAAAATTCTAAACCACTACAATATATTTCAAATGAATAAAAAAATAATTCCCGCTGAAACAAGCAAAGGTTTGATTTAAAATTTTCAGATATTCGCTCACTAATTTTTTCCGGGTAAGAAAATGACATCATAAGTTGAGAAAAACGCCTTAGACTATGTCTACACTCTACACAAGCATTTCAAAGACAGATTTTATAATACAGAGGAGCATTGGATAAAAAGAATAATAGTAAAACCAAGTATCTAACCTGATCGTCTCGAGAGGAGCAAGTACAGCTTTAGTCATAGCCCCAGCTAACGCCCCACTTACAAACTCAGCAACCTCCCTAGTCCCAAAAAAATCCTGAATAATGGAAAAATCATGTTTTTGTGAGGAGAATAAACAACAGTTCCATAAAATAAGCACCTAAAGAAATATAATCATGATGCAACAAAGATCATATACTCTGTAAAAAGAAAGCTAGAAAAAATTTTTTATATTTTTGTCCTATTTGGTTCAATGGAAAGCAACAGATCACAAGGCACCCAACAAACTCAATCTTCTTAAACACCAGCATTCATGCTACGACAATGATCTACAACATTGCTCTTACCCTATCATGATTCTGGCATTTTGCTCCTTATAACTAACCAGTAGCCACGCAATTTTAAAGAACATTCATAACTGGATCACAACTTTGTTCAACCCACAAAGTTTTGATAACCAGTCACCTCCTAGCTCATGCTCATTTCTGATAAGCCAATTTTCGTGACAATGGTCAGAACAAAACCTATCATCATTCAATTTCCGTACCAGCTCATGCACCATATAACTAAAATCGAGTAACAATATATTCCAATTTCTCTAGCACAGTACACAAGTGAGGTAAATCAAACGGCCAAACTCTAATTATCAATAAACTAGATAGTAAGACTTGCCTTGGATTTGTTAAAATCAATCAAAATGTGCACAAAACTCCCCTAAAAAATAAAGTTACCCTGAAGTTCAGTTTTTTTCCCAATAAATGATCTCTTGTATGCTTCTGTCAGTGCTCTGGCAGATAGGTGGTTTACTTTTGTCCTTTCAACCTGTACATAATCTCCTGCTTATGTACCTTTCCATTTTTCTATTTCCTAGTTCGTCTAGCTTAAACTTATCATCTTCTGCATAAGAGCATTAAAATCAGGGATATGAATGCCACTGCAATGTTAATATTAACATATACGTTAGCATGACATTCATATCAGGGGCTACTAAGAAGCATACTAGATTTTGCAGAGGCCAAGGCTACCTAGCATTATTAAATAAATATATGTACATATATAGATATTTAAAATACAATAAAACAATCTGATGAGGGAAGAAGATAGTCACTTATCAGCCCACCCCTGCATCAGAGAATGACTCATGATACAGCCAAACTCCATGCTTACTGAAAGTCCGAAACAGGGATAATTATCTCACTAAAGACTCAGTGAGGAGCACAGTAATGCTAAACAGAATAATAGCTATATCCTGTGGAATGGAACATGTTAAATTCTCAATCACAACACCATGGCAAGATAAACAGCAAAGTACAACAAGTGATGCATAAACCATGCACATATTTGAAATGATCCAACAAAAAAGTAAAAAAAAAAAAAAAAAATTCAATGTGTCAGACCATAACATTAAGCAAAATTAACAGGCAAAGGTGTAACAATATCTTGACAATACCTTATAAGAAATACTGAGCAAACTATTAATGTAAGAGGTCCACATTGAAGATTTGAATGTACTCAGTAAAAATTGAGATAAAATTAGCTACTTGCCCAAAAATGGTTCTTTTTCATATTCCTATCGAACACAAACAATCCCCTGTAGATTACTGGCCCATCAATTGGATTTCCAAAATCCCCGCAAACATAAAAGATTAAAATAAATACACACAGGTTCGCTATGAAGAAACTTCTGGATCCAGAGCAAAACAGGGTGAAGTCCAAATTAAAAGTTACTTCTTTGGTCCGAACCTTCCCTCCCCGTCCTACCAATAAAAAACAGTACAAATAAAGCCAACAACTTGAGATCACCAGCAACAGATTCTTTCAACCTTCAATTTAAAGACCTGGCGGCCTTTTATATTACCATATGTGTTTACTGCTTTGCCAACTTCCACATTTCCAGGCACCGTACCTTGTCCCGTTTTATTTTTTATTTTTAAAAAAAAACTGAAGTTCTATCTTCAATATAAATTAGCAGGAAAAAATGACTCACTCTGAGGGCGTGCCTGAGGTCAGGCAGTTGAAATCGAACATCAAGTTTATCCACTTTCTCGATGCCCATCTCTTTGGGAAGCATCACGTAGACGTCTCCGAACACCCCATGGCCCTCGCCATCAGTTCCGTGGTTCGTCTGCAGTAGTGATTCAAATTACATTCTGTCTTGTTAGCATATAACGTAAAAATGACCTTTTTTTTTTACCAGTAAAAAAAAATGACCATATTTAAATACACACATATTCGGAAATACAACAATGAAGCTGCAAGCTTTGTGATCGGAAATAACGAAGAAAACAGAAGAACCTAATACGAAAATGTTTGTTTTTGGCCACAAAAAGTTCTTACTGCTAATGAGACTAAGAAAACTGCGGGAATGATCGAGCGGACTTGCCTGAGTGAGGGAAGGGATTTTAGACATTAAGAGATTTTCCTCAGGGCGTCGGTTTTTCGCCGGGACTTCAAAGATTCTGGTCCACCCCGGGGTGACAGAAGCGAACCTTATGGGCATAAAAGAAAGAAATGGAAAATTACTGTCATGGAAATTTGATTATATTGATAAAAAGTTTTTGGTTGAGTATGATATACAATGAATTTTGATAAATTTAAATTTTTTTTTCGATGTAGTGATAAATTTAATTTTAATTATTTAAATTTGATTATATTTAAAATAAATTATATTTATTTTTATATTTTAATTTCATTATTTGGTGATGTCCATTTAGGTCTAAAAGTTTAGTTGCAAGTTACTCCCTCCGGTCCTAATTATAGAACATAGTTACCTAATTTTGGAGAAATTAAGGCTAGTAGCTAAATTAGTTAATCATATTTAATTTCCTAAAATGCCCTTATCTAAAATTTAAAATGGCATCAGTTATGTTGTACCTCTGTTTTTCATCGTCCCTCTCCTGCTTCTCAAATTTTTATATCAAGAGGAAGTCGATTTAATTGGGTATAATACAAAGGCAAGGTTTTTTTTTAGCCAAGGGAAAAAACAATTAAATTAATATTTTATTAGGTTATTTTTAGGGAAAAAAATCAATCACTTTGGACGGATAATTATAGGAACATATTTTTAAAGAAATCTTAAAATTATTTCATTTAAAAATAAAAAAAGAAAGTAGAATCTCTTACTTGATAGAATATAAGCGTGTTATTAAATTAATTATTGTGTTTAATTATTATTGAGAAAGTATCAATGGGGGATAGTTTAGGAATAAATTGACAAAAATTAGAACTTTATCCTATAATTAGGACCAAGATCAACTTCCAAATGTTGTCCTATAATTAGGACCGGAGAGAGTATTATGCAGTCAATTTTAAATTTTAAATTATGAATAATAACGTGTATCAATACATTCTGCATCAATCCATCTAGCACAATTGATTATTAATATAAATATGTCTTTCAATGCCTTTAAGTTTAATATTAATTGTTAATTAATTATATTAATGATTAAATTAAAATTTATCAACGAAATGGTAAAGGTTGTGGACTTGTGACTGCGTTATAATTAATAATAATAATTATTAAGAACAATTAATACTTGAATACAATTAATAATGTAAAACAGTATAGCCCATTAACAGTTATTTGTTGTTCTTTCCTGTAAATGACAATATGTGGTGTGTGGTCAATGTGCACCGAGGTCATGTATACAACAACCTCTATCCCCATCCCCTTGATCGAAATTATAGTATTGTTATATTTTTGTTGACCCTATTTCTTCTTCTTTGCAAAAATAGTTCATTTAGTTTGAGATCAGAGAGTGCAGCATCTTGTGGGGTTTGAAATTAGTTTGGGAAGGAGGATTTAGGCGTATTATTGTTAAGAGTGACTGCAGCGAAGTACTAGATCTTATTTAAGGAATGATACCTAATGAACATCAGGATGCTTCTTTAATCTTGGAAATTAAGTCGATGCTGGAACATGATTGGGATGTGAAGATACTACTTTGTTCTAAGGAGGCGAATAGGGTGGCGGATTACTTGGCAAAAAGAGCATGAACTATGATGGTGGATTTTCTTGTGGTCGACAGAGAACCTGGTGAAGTTAAACGACTGATTATGGAAGATGTTATGTACCAACGCATTTGTATGCCTTCTCTTTTTTTATCAAAAAAAAAAAAAAAGAGAGAGTGCAGCATCTATATTTATTGAAAAGTAGCGGAGTAATTCTTTAATCAACGAAATGGTAAAGGTTGCGGGCTTGCGGCGGCTTTATAATTAATAATAATTATTAAGAACTATTATTAAATACAATTAATAATGCAAAACGTTACGGCTCATCATCTATAAAAGACAATACATGGTGTGTGATCAATGTGCAATAAGGTAATTGGTGCACCGAGCTCTATCCTCATTCTCCATATCGAAATTATAGTACTGTTATATTTTTGCTGACCCTATTTTTCACAAAAATAGTTTGTTTAATCTAAGAGAGTGTCGCATCTATATTTATTGAAAAGTAGTGGAATAATTTTGAATGATAGTGATACAACTCAAATTATGCATTTTTATTACTTATACCTGATGCGCCCAATGCTTCCTAGCCATGTCGATAAATTGGTGGCACTGCAATAAAATTGCAAAGCCATAAATAGAAGATTCAAACTATCAGCCCCAAAATGATTAATAAAAGTATTATTCCCCTAACTGTGTCAAGGTCCAAAATTATCAAGGTATTAAAATTTAGACTGGGTATTGAACTGGTCGGGATAATGGGTTAAGAGTCAGTAGGGCAAACCAGGGCCAAACCAGAGCTAAACCAGGACCAAACTGGTGAGAAATTGAAAATTTTAGACTTATAGTATAAAATTCTAAAGAAAAAATTTTTTAAAAAAATTAAATAGTAACCCGGACTGGTTTACCGGTCAGTTCGCCAGTTTCCGGGCCAGACCGGTCCGGGTTACATAACATTAAAAATTATTCAAAACTATAAGAGCGTCGCAAAGGTCACATTTGATCCTCAATTCCATCATGATAGCCAATATCCTTATCTATTAGGGAGGGGAACTAAAGAAGTTACATCCGATGAATCATCATGTTGATAAACTTCATTTCTCATCTGTAGGTGGACAGGTTATCATCGTGAAGCCTCTTCTATATTTGCTAAGTTCCTCACAACTGTGTATTTCATGATTTATGTTAAATGGAAAAAAAAAACATCCTCCCATTAAGTTTTTTTTTAAAAAAAAAATAATGTCACTACATGTGAAAAATAATACTGCCGCTAAAAATAATAATGCCGCAATTATTTTTATTAATTCTTGTTAATTTTAACGTCATGTAAGAATTTGAAAAGTGAGAAGTATCTATACTTGGTAACTCAAACCATTTAAAATAAATTAAACTTCCAGAAAATCCAAATACAATTGCAATCATTCACATATTTAATAATTATAGAGATAGTTCCACAAGAGCGAATCTTTAAGGTTTGAGCACAATCAGTAGTCATTAACCAATTACGTCTTCAAATTACAATGAGATCGTTCATCTATTAGAAATAAATGATATATGATGCCCAAATTGACTTAAAAAAGTTACAAAAAAATGTTAAAAGCCTTGAAAAAAGTGTTTTGAAAAAATAAATCATTCGAATATTAATTTTGAAACAATAAATGTGATTATCAAATCGACCCAACACTTTTCATATGCCTTTGTAAACATTGCAACTTACTCCACTACTTATTACCACTTAACTGATAATTAATTAAAATCAATTTAATTAATGTGTTGTGACAGAGAAGAAACAATATTAGCAAACCTGATAATCAATTTACATTCCTAAGGATACAATTGACCACAATTCCAATAGCAAATTCCTAAAAAACAATGAGACCTGTTTACCGTTTCAATATTTTTATTTTGAGAGCTCCAATGCCAATGTCCAAATTTTTTAGATGAATCCATATTCTATGTCAGAGTTGACTTGTGTTCACATACGATTTACTTAAAAAATGGATTTCGTAGAATTTCATTGGGAAAATCCCTC
The DNA here is from genome assembly GCA_963855925.1 of Inga laurina. NCBI lineage: Eukaryota > Viridiplantae > Streptophyta > Magnoliopsida > Fabales > Fabaceae > Inga > Inga laurina. The sequence goes on from OY979711.1 coordinate 16,741,867, forward strand.
AAAAAGAACTTTTAAATTAGCAAAAGACGGAAAGGTGTTACGAAATTCCATATTTCCACAAAAGTGCGAGTACCTGATCTGGGATATTGAAATTTTAGACAAAATGACGTGCGTAACCCTGGAAGTTTTAAAATTGAAAAACGTTGAGGAAATAAGAAGGGCGAAATTGCGCGAAAACTCTGTCGGGACTCTTCATCTTCTTCCGGCGTCGTCGTTGTCATTGGTGGAGCATGGTTCCGTGGCGTTGAGAGAGGATAGTAGCATCGACATTGTGCGTCGAATTTGGGGTGGATTTGGGGAGGAGCGAAGGCGAGAAAAAGTTGTGGTGAAAGGCATTGGACAGTTGCAGAGGCACCAGTTTGCGGCTGCGAATTTGAGCTCCGGTGTTGAAGTTGGGTAAGTGGTTGTGTTTAAAATTGTATTTCATTTTAACTTATCCACTTGATTAGAATGGGGGTTCAATGTCGTTGGGTTAAAATTAGTTTGGGAAATGTGGATAAAAGCTATGAAGTGGTGCGAAGTTGGGAATCGTTGAGGGGAAGTTGTGAAAATAAGTTGTTAAGTTGGGAAGTTTGAATTGCAACTTTTGAAATTTCTAAACCGTTGAAACAGCATATGAACGCGTCAATTTGTGAAGTTGTGACAGGGTGTTTAAACGTAGGGAATTGTGATTTTATTGTTGTGAAAATGTTATACATACAATTATGAATGACTTAAGTGAAGTTGTGAAACAAAACCTCTGAAAACTGCATGTTAAGTTGTGAACACAAAAGAAGAATCTGTGAAAACGGTAATGACACGTTGCTAACTTGTCAAACAGCATATGAAGTTGTGGATGTGAGTAGAAGTTGTGAAAGGGTTTGTAGATATAGGAATCGCCGATTTCACAGTAGTGAAAATGTTATGGATAGTGTGGATTGTTTTAAGTGAAGTGCTGAATCCCTAAGGTAACATTTGAAAATCGAATGTTATCCTGTGAAAACATTATCGGAGTTTGTGAAAGCATAATGAAAAGTTGGTAAATATGTGTAGAGGTCAATTTAGGCGAGGAAATTGTGAAATTCGTAGACGAACTTGTGAATCCTTATGGAGAAGTTGTGAATTTTTCTCCATAAGTTGTGAGACCTTATTTAACTTTGGGGAAATAGATATTTCCAATAGTTGTGGCTGTGATGGGAAGGTTGTAAAATGGTATGAGAAGTTGCGATGACATAGCTTAGATGTGTTAACTTGTCATGTACGAATAAAAATGTTATTAAATGTGCTGAAATCCATAGTTAATGAGTGTAAACTGAATTTTGTGCAGGTAAAAGGAGATGGGGGACACAAAGGTGAGACATCAAAGGCAAAAAGTGTCAAGAGTAGAGAAGTAACGAGAGAAAGTGAAAAGTCCGAGGCAGTAAAGGGCGATGGTGAACAAATTAAACCAGTGATGAGTGGGTTTATGGTGTTTAGAAACGAGTATGTGGCCAAGTTAGGGGAGAAGAAGAGAAGGATGGCAGATGAAAATAGGTCGGCAGGGAAGGCATGGCGTGAGTTGCCAGAGGCGAAGAAGAAAGAGTACAATGATAAAGCTATGGAAGGACGGCCGAAAAGGAAGATGAGGAAAAAGGAACTGCCATTTCATACCCGCTGCTCACTGGGAGGATTTACATCGTTGGTGCAGTTTGTGAACGGTAAAGAAAATTTGAAGGAGAGGGTTAAGAGAATAGGATTTGGAAATCTATTGAAGGTGCAATTGGACAGACTCCCCCGTGACTTGATTGTGTTCATGCTGAGAGCATATGACCCAGCAACACATCAATTCAGGATTAAGGGGAAGACAAAAGAAATAGAAGCATCAGATGTGCACAAGTTGCTCGGTATACCTGATTCAGGGGAGGAGGTGAAGGTGGATGTGGAGGATTCGAATAGAAGATATCAGTGGTTGAAGAGGGAGTATGGGAGGAAGAAATATTCGGACATTCTGAAGCACATAAAATCTGGGACAGCTGGCGATAAATTTGAGTTTATGTTTGTGCTGTACAGTTTAGGGACTTTGTTATGCCTTACCTCGAGTGGGCTCATAAGTGACCGGATGTTGAGGGTTATGTTCTGCACAATGGACCGTTTTGAACATTATGACTGGGCAACATACATGATGAAAGACTTGTGGAAAGAAATGAGTGATTATGTGAAAGAGTACAGGGAGAAGAAGAAAAGGGAAGGGAGCAGCAACGTGGGTGGTTGCCTGTACTTACTCCTGGTATGTCACTGTTTACATTAAATGTGTAGCTATCATTCAAGCTGAAAATAATGATCCATATATTTTCTATGGTGCAGTTGTTCTTTGGGGAAAATTTCCCTTTGAAACAAAGTGTTCGCGAACAGTCCACCACACCGATTGAATTCTGGACAAAGAAAAAGATCAAGGAAATGGTGAAGACTGAGAGGATGAGCAATATGGGCATTTTGTATCAAGGAAAAGGCTCTGAAGTTAGGGCAGGGAATGAGGACACAGATAATGTCCCATATTTAGACCCGGTATTTGTCTGTAGAAGCTAATTTAAAATGCAAAAACAATTTAATCATGTAATCGACAAATTAAGTTGTGTTGTCACTGTAGGAATTGAAGGAGGTCTATGCGCGGTTGGTGAAAGTTATCGATAAAAACCGAAACAGACTTGTAAACGTGGTGGTGCAGGAGCTACTCAATGTCCAGCTCGCACTAGAGGCCAGGGACAAAGCACAACAAGACGGCCCTGGTGTGACAGTAGATGAGGAACATACAGATGAGGATGATGATGATGCGACATATGCTTCTCACGACTCAGATTCTGATGATGCAGACGCATAACGTTATCATGTTGATGACAATGAAGATGATGATGCAGAGGGAACTGAGGTGGCGGAAAAAGTCCCCACGGATGAACATGCAATTCAGAGGCCTCAACAGCTGCGGAGATCAAAGAGGCAGCCACTGCAAGCTATGACATGTCCATTTATACAGTTCGATGGGAGTCGAAAAAGGAAGACGCCAACGCATGATCAGAAAACGTTGTTCAACATAGTTTCCATAATGGCCAGAGGTGCTGAGGCTGAAGTGTAAGTATCAACGTCATGTGATTGAATAACTGTTATGTAGTTAGTATATTACCACAACACGGGAAGCGATGAACTAACTGGCATTGCATTTGAAATGTTTTTGTAGGCCGTTGGTTCAGATTTTGGATGAAGAACTGTGTCGAGACCAGTTGTATACGCTAGGGTGAATTCAAAGACTAAGTAATACGGTATGTATGGCTGACGTGGAGAATGGTTTCATTATATTTGTAGTTGATGCAATGGTTTCTTTGCTGCTGTAGGTGATGTCGGTTGTGTGTTAGGCTTTAATGTATCACTTCAACGTGGAGGGAGGACAGCCGAAGCACCATATTTTTTATGCATGGTTCATGGTAATTACTTATTTGTTGTGTAGTGGAACAACATTTAATTTGACAATATTATGTGCACATTAGTCAGGACTATGTGTTTTTATGCAGACAAAGTTGGTAGGTCACCCAATAGGGTGGAAAGTGTCTTCCGCGAGTAAAGAATTCTCTCCCAAAACCATCGGTTACAATATAAGCGACTGTGAGTTGATAATGGGTCCAGCACTTGTGCGTGGCCACTGGTTCTGTGTTGCGTTAGAGACAAAGACTATGACCTTCTACGTGCTGGACTCAATGAAGCCTGATCTAGGCAGCAAGAAGACTACGAGGAAGGGTGGCGTGACAGATGATTACATATTTGTGTTAAACTTAATTATAAGTTCACCTTACTCCACTGCTGTAGTTGAAGTGATTTACTTCAGTTTACCCACATTGTAAGACGCATAAATGTTGTTTTTTCAGAGAGATAGGTTCGTTGACATCATGCACATTGTTAAACCTCATATGGCTGGGAAGAAGAATATGTCAGATATTGTGTGGCCTCCTGTTGTGCAACAGAATAATCTGTAAGCTTCTTCACATTTGCCTTTTACAATTTAGCTTGCATTGTTTCGTTAAGTAATACAACGTTTTCATGTGGGTGAGAGTACAGGAGGGACTGTGGTATTCATGTTATTATTTGGTTGAGCTAGTGGACCCCGGAAGGTGATTTCCATTATGAAAATGTAAGTGGTCTAGATTTCCCTCTGTACGCATTCTTATTTACTTGTGATGGTTTCCATTGAGCCTAACAATGTTGATTCTTATTCGCAGGAACAAATTCAGCAATTGCGGAGCGACATTATGTGGTGGTTAGTTAATCATCCGCTGAATTTAAAGCGGGACACAGCTCTGGCCCTCATTCCCTCTGGAGAAAAGTCCAACAAAAGACGTGCTTAGGTTATGTTCCCGCGATATAGTAATGTCAACACTTGTCCATGTAAAGTATTGTTAACGTCATAGAGTCATGTACGGTACAGTGCACTGACAAAGTGATCCACTTTAAGGTACATTAATGACATATATATTGCAATTGCGGGATGCAATGTTTCCCAGTTCACTCCTCTATCATGACCTTCTAAAACGTACTTGTATGCCACCAACAATATCTGTGTTCCTCTGTCGCAATGTAACTATGTCCTTGCCATGAGAGGCAGGTTAAAATTTTTTTTTAAGAGAACTAATATCCTAACACTAAAGGGCTGATGTAATGAGGCACAATGAATAATATGCTATTTAGGGTTGAATGATGCACACACTTGACCACAAGGATACTACGCACGTGCCCCACTCCCATTTCCAACCGCCAATAATGTGATCAGCACTGCTAACAATCCATAGTCAACAATGATGATTCACACATTACATAATGATTGTGTCCAGTAAAAACACCCTGCTAACCAAGTGCGACACTTCTATTTCCAACTGCCATTACTCTGATTAATACTGGCGGCATCAAATCCATAGGCATATACATTATAGAGCGGTCATAAATTGATGTTACCTAGACAGTGCTTTGGTGTCTCAGTCAGGATGGCCATTGAGTAGTCGAGTTGATATCAGCACTGGACGGTAACAAGCGATTTATTGTTTAGAGCCTTTCATTTCTTTCCGCATCTCCACTCGACTTGAGGATAACTCGAGTTACTTGCATAATTGGACGGTTTCCAGACAGTGCATTTGTCAAGACTTACGAGTACGGACTCGAGTTGTCCGATTACCAACTCGAGTTGTCGTCATCACTGGAGGGTAACCCGATGGTGATAGTGAGAAGCGGCACCGAACTCGAGTTGCGTAGAAGGTCACTCGCCGCCGTTCTTGGATGACTTACGAAGATCACTCGAGTTGCCAGACGACCAACTCGAGTTGTCGTCATCACTGGAAGGTAACCCGATGGTGATAGTGAGAAGCGGTACCGAACTCGAGTTGCGTAGAAGGTCACTCGCCGCCGTTCTTGGATGACTTATGAAGCTCACTCGAGTTGCCAGACGACCAACTCGAGTTGTCGTCATCACTGGAGGGTAACCCGATGGTGATAGTGAGAAGCGGCACCGAACTCGAGTTGCGTATAAGGTCACTCGCCGCCATTCTTGGATGACTTACGAAGCTCACTCGAGTTGCCAGATGACCAACTCGAGTTGTCGTCATCACTGGAGGGTAACCCGATGGTGATAGTGAGAAGCGGAACCGAACTCGAGTTGCGTAGAAGGTCACTCACCGTCGTTCTTGGATGACTTACGAAGCTCACTCGAGTTGCCAGACGACCAACTCGGGTTGTCGTCATCACTGAAGGGTAACCCGATGGTGATAGTGAGAAGCGGCACCGAACTCGAGTTGCGTAGAAGGTCACTCGCCGCCGTTCTTGGATGACTTACGAAGCTCACTCGAGTTGCCCGATTACCAACTCGAGTTGTCATCATCACTGCAGGGTAAGCCGATGGTGATTGTGTTTGTTGTTGTTAAATGTGCATAAGTAATGTGCAAAAAGCAACACGTAATTGGTCAAAGTTGGAGTCCGTAGGAAAAAAAAAAGATAAACCGTACGCACGTTAAACCTGACGCATGGACGAAGTCTTTGAAACATTTACTCTAAAATTATTTCTTTGATGAACTGCATGTTACGAGAATTAAAAAAACGTGGGGACTATGGTCGTCTAAGCATCTGGATTAACGTCTTCATCCTTGTCGACTCCCTCATTCATTTCTTCCTCGTCCCATGCGTCAATTCCTTCAATCGCCTGTGGTTGAACATTTGGTCCTTCTGGTTCGTTCATAATGTGGTAGAGCCAGCTTACTTCTATGTCGTATATGCAATTTCTGCATCCGGCCTGGCATGGTTGGTTCTGACAGAATCTATGTTTGGGACGGTCGAATATGTTCCTGTTCAGTCCCCAGTTCATTGATTGTAGGTGTCGTGTCAGTCGCTCTTTAATTGAAGATATTTGGCCTGAGTCGATAATGGCTTCAAGTCTGTGCATTTCTTCGTTCCCTTCTGGTGTGTCCTTAAACATACTCCATTTTGCAAGCACTAATATGGCAAATGAGAAACTTGCATCACAGTTATTTAGGACTGCAGCCTCCCGTATTTGTGACAGTCCTTTCTCTCCTGTATCTGTTGTTCTGGTGTAGTATTTAAGCCCTCTAATGAATAGACTAAATGGATTACCGTTATGGAAACATGTCAGCAGGAAATGAATCTGTTGCTCGCTTCTTGTCCATCCTAGATGATCATAGTTCTCCAGTGGCACGTTCTTAAAGAATTCTGTTGAATTTCCTGCTATCCTTAGGATGTGGCATGAATTCTTGAAGTGATAATAGTCTTTCAAACTTGATGATGCTATGTAGCACATCAGTTCTATTAATATTGTTTGCGGAAGCTTCAGAAGCGGTGAGTCATCGTTGCTGGTCGTTCTTCTATGTCTGGATTGGTCTGGTGGGAAGTCAGCCATGTTCGTGCGTGTTTATTCCTGCAAGACTGTTTTGTTGCCTGCGCCCTAAATATGAGCAATGTGTGGACTATTTGTAGTTTTTAGTGCACGACCAAGCGTAGCCGTTTTATTTTATCGTGTGTTTTAGTTTTGTTGGTGGTGGTGGGTGGAACATGGCGGTTGTGCTGATTGGTTGATTGTGGTGTACGCCTTTTGATGTCGTGGGTTCATTGGCGGTTACCAGAGTGCTTCGCATTCGTAACTGAAAATAGTAATGTGAGTCTGTTCTGTTGCATGTAACGTTTATGTGGTATTGCATGTCTTCTTTCCTTCCGTTTTGTGTTTGAACTGTGTTTTGTTTTACAATTGAATGTGTTTGTGATGGCCACGCGTATATATTTTGTAATTACTAATTTATGCACATTAATGAACTGAAGGTCATATTATATCCAGAGCACCTATAGTGTCAAGATACACCGAGCCTGAGTTTAAAATAACACGCTCCAGTTAAGTAGTCACATAATGAGAGGTACATCATGCAATTACATGACCTTCTAAACATACTTGACCACAGCACCTATGCCACTAAAAAGATCTGCATTCATGATGACAAAACTTATACAATTTCCACAGACTAAGGTTTGTCTTACTTAATTACAGAAATATCAAACCACAAATATATTCATCAGGCACCATGCAACACATTCAGCCCCTTGTACAGAGAACCATGAACCAGACAACATGACTATCAGTAACACATGAACCATGAAGAAGACATTATACAGAGAAGCAATGCTCTCTACGCGGGCTCATACTAGGAATATGTCTCGCGGTCATGTCTCCCCCTTGTTGTCGCCATCTGGAAGGGTAAATGTCGTACATAATTTGAAGGTTGCAGAGGAAGACGGTGGAATGCGAAGAGGAGCTACTGGTGGAATAGGGTATGTCTTAGTGGTAGAACAAGGTGGTGTATAGGGTGTAACTGCAGTGGCAGGTTCAATGGGGGCAGAGGTTTGATCATGGGAGCCAGAGCATGTACGAGAGGGGTCCTGTATGGGATTGGTACCTGAGGGCTCAGAACTGGATTGTAGAATAGCTTCTGGATCCTGAGGGATGGGAAGCTTTAAGAGTGTGGCAGGATCCGGGGGTGTCAACATAACATTGGTTGACGTAGGAGCACATGGAGCATTTTGAGTGACTAAGTTTGCAAGAGTTGTAGATGATGGTCCAGATGGAACAGGTGTAGCATTACACTGTGACGGCAAATCAGAAGGACGAAAGTTGAAGTGTTCTCTAAGGACAGCGTCATAAGTATCAAGGCGATGATTAAATTCCCTCAACTGCTGAGTATGAGCATCTTGCATTTGAAATAGCCTCTCGAAGTTCTCATTAATGCCAATAACCAGACGTTTGACTTGATGGTCAACCATTTCGACCAGATAGGCATTTGAGACCTTTATGTTGTCTGTGGTTGTTTTCAATGCATCCTGGATACAGGTCTGAATTGTGGCTGCCATGAATGGGGGTCCAGGAGACCCAGCTCTTGATGATTGTCCCTCATCCACTTTGGGTCTCTCAGATTCCATGTCCTTCCTTTTCTTTGTTGTTATACTTGTAGAAGCACCAACTGGCAACTTAATATTCATTCTGCTCAGGTGAATGCTGTCAAACCTTGGAATACGAACAATTTGCTCATTAGGTTCGAGGTACCAGATATTGTGCAGCGTCAGAAAGTGAGAGATCAGTTGGGGAAATGGTAGAGGGGTACTCCTTGTGGAAGACTTCCTGTATCTGTTTATTTCATTGTAAATGTGTTGCCCTATGTTCCTCTGTTCTTTAGACAGAATTGAGGCCATCAGCTAGTAATCTTGTCCCACGAAGTGAGTGAAATTGTTCGATTTGTTGACCATAGATCGTGAGTATATGTACCACATAATCCGATGTACATCACTCAAGGAGCTAGGTTTGAAAGTTAAAGTTTTACTTCCACCAATTGGATTCAGAATCTGACATATTTCTACATCACTGAATTCTTTTACAGGCCCTGTTGGAGGATTGTCTATGCCAAGGTAAGTGTTAATCAATGCAGGAGATAGTTGAATCTTTTGGCCCTAACAGTTGACTCTAATCTTTCTTCTATCAGTTCGCCCACCTCATCACAAACCTCAACCACCTCCAAGTTACAGTAGAAGTGCCTCACTACAGAGGGACTATATGACGTTTTGATGGTCAACCAAGGATCATAGTACTGAAACCAAGTGTACAGATCTAAAGCGAGTGTGTCCTTAATATGTTGTAGATCCAGATAAACAACAGGACATAATGATCTATGAGAGAAATCATCGTCATACCTGCTCTTATCATTAGGCTCTAGTGTCTCTGAATTGAAATCTGGTGGTGGTCCCAGAAGCTCATCCTCCAGTTCAGGAGGTACATTACACTTTGCTTTTTGATTTGAAGCTGGTGCACCCCCATATCTGGATTTTATGGGTGCATGCAATGTCTGATCAACCAATTGAGTCACAATCTTTGTTATCTTTCGCTCTAAGTCTTCTTCTGTTTTATCTGTGGAGGTTGAGGCCAAATGTTCTGTAGGCACTGACACGACTAGTTCCTTCGAAATGGGAGAGGCTACTTTTGGTTGTTTCTGCTGTGGTTCTGCTATCACAACCCCTTATGACCTGCTCAGTTGTTCTGGTGGTAGTCGCTCCTGAACTTTTGGCCGAGTCTTCCTCGGTTTGTTCAACGGCTTACTCCCTTTGGACGGCAACTTCTGTGAATCACGAGAATCTTTCTTCCCACTGTCGGAGCCCTTGGTTCGCACCATTGCACTAGATGCAAGAATGACAAAGTGCGACGCTAGGGCTAGTCCAAACTCTGCTTCTCGACTCACTGAGGGTTAGGGGGAATGGAGCTTTTACGCCACGGTTGTTTGAACGGGATTTACGGTTATGTAGAACTCAACTGACTAATAGTACGTTTCTCGTCAGTTAACTCGAGGGCTCATTTAGTCGGAGGTCCAGTGGAGTGAACAGAAATGTTTGGTGATTGAGGGAATTAAAGCGTGGAATCCTGATTAACTCGAGTTATAGTTCATTCACTCGAGTTAGTATTCCCCTTTTGGTTCGTGACTTTCCAGTTACCCTCTAGTGATCATATTAACTGGAGTTGTAAGTGGTTGACTCGAGTGAGCATCGTGAATTGACAGCACGAGGTAACTGGAGTGAGTTTTCTACAACTCGAGTTCTGCGTATGTTGATAGGTTAACTGGCTGGTTACCCTCCAGTGATGCGTAAAACTCGAGTTTGTCATGGCCCAACTCGAGTCCACACGTCGACTGAACACAGTTTCGCACTGGAGTGAGCTTTGTTGAACTCGAGTTGTGCTCTCCTACACACGCTAACTGGCTGGTTACCCTCCAGTGATGCGTACAACTCGAGTTTGTCATGGCCCAATTCGAGTCCACACGTCGACTGAACACAGTATCGCACTGGAGTGAGCTTTGTCCAACTCGAGTTGTGCTCTCCTACACACGCTAACTGGCTGGTTACCCTCCAGTGATGCGTACAACTCGAGTTTGTCATGGCCCAACTCGAGTCCACACGTCGACTGAACACAGTATCGCACTGGAGTGAGCTTTGTCCAACTCGAGTTGTGCTCTCCTACACACGCTAAATGGCTGGTTACCCTCCAGTGATGCGTATAACTCGAGTTTGTCATGGCCCAACTCGAGTCCACACGTCGACTGAACACAGTTTCGCACTGGAGTGAGCTTTGTCGAACTCGAGTTCTGCTCTCTTACACACGCTAACTGGCTGGTTACCCTCCAGTGATGCGTACAACTCGAGTTTCTATTCCATCAAACTCGAGTTATCACTTACTGTAATCATATTCATAACAAGATCATACCTTTTCCTGAGCAAAGAAACTTTGAATAAACAGTCGGTAGCATCAATAGCAGATTGTATTACCATAAGTCTTTGAAATATAAATTAGGACATCAAGTGTTGTTATTAACATATTATCTTCGTTTGGAAGAACAAATTTGATGTGATTTAAAGTTGTGTAAATATAAACACCATTGTCATCCCACCCTCCACCTATGGAACGAAAAGATCTGAAGAAGGGTACATTGATGCACAAATAATATACTTCACAAAGGCTATAAGAATATGAGCAAGAAGTATCATCTGCGGAACATCATTATATGTACATCACTCATTAATCACCAGTTCACTGTCTGCGGGTTACATGAACACAGATTTTTTTGGTGGCATAGGTGCTGTGGTCAAGTATATCTTAGAAGATCATGAACACAGATCTTTTTGGTGGCATATTTGCTGTGGTAAACTATATCTTAGAAGGTCATGAACACAGATCTGAAGCAGGGTACATTGATGCACAAACAATATACTTCACAAAGGCTATAAGAATATCAGCAAGAAGTATCATCTGCGGAACATCATTATATGTACATCACTCATTAATCACCAGTTCCTTGTGTGCTAACATTGGGTTACATGAACACAGATCTTTTTGGTGGCATAGGTGGTGTGGTCAAGTATGTCTTACAAGGTCATGATAGGAGATGTTTATGGTGGCATAGATGCTGTGGTCAAGTATGTGTTAGAAGGTCATGAACACAGATCTTTTTGGTGGTATAGGTGCTGTGGTCAAGTATGTGTTAGAAGGTCATGAATAAAGATCTTTTTGGTGGTATAGGTGTTGTGGTCAACTATGTCTTAGAAGGTCATGATAGCAGATGTTTATGGTGGCATAGATGCTGTGGTCAAGTATGTGTTAGAAGGTCATGAACACAGATCTTTTTGGTGGTATAGGTGCTGTGGTCAAGTATGTCTTAGAAGGTCATGAACACAGATCTTTTTGGTGGCATAGGTGTTGTGGTCAAGTATGTCTTAGAAGGTTATGATACAGATGTTTATGGTGCCATGATGCTGTGGTCAACTATGTGTTACGCGGTCATGAACACAGATCTTTTTGGTGGTCATGAACACAGATCTTTTTGGTGGCATAGGTGGTGTGGTCAAGTATGTTTTAGAAGGTCATGATAGCAGATGTTTATGGTGGCATATGTGCTGTGGTCAAGTATATGTTAGAAGATCATGAACACAGATCTTTTTGGTGGCATAGGTGGTGTGGTCAAGTATGTCTTAAAAGGTCATGATAGCAGATGTTTATGGTGCCATAGATGCTGTGGTCAACTATGTGTTGCGCGGTCATGAACACAGATCTTTTTGGTCGTCATGAACACAGATCTTTTTGATGGCATAGGTGGTGTGGTCAAGTATGTTTTAGAAGGTCATGATAGCAGATGTTTATGGTGGTATATGTGTTGTGGTCAAGTATATGGTAGAAGGTCATGAACACAGATCTTTTTAGTGGTATAGGTGGTGTGGTCAAGTATGTCTTAGAAGGTCATGATACAGATGTTTATGGTGCCATAGATGCTGTGGTCAACTATGTGTTGCGCGGTCATGAACACAGATCTTTTTGGTGGTCATGAACACATATCTTTTTGGTGGCATAGGTGGTGTGGTCAAGTATGTTTTAGAAGGTCATGATAGCAGATGTTTATGGTGGCATAGGTGCTGTGGTCAAGTATGTCTTAGAAGGTCATGATAGGAGATGTTTATGGTGGCATAGATGCTGTGGTCAAGTATGTGTTAGAAGGTCATGAACACAGATCTTTTTGGTGGTCATGAACACATATCTTTTTGGTGGCATAGGTGGTGTGGTCAAGTATGTTTTAGAAGGTCATGATAGCAGATGTTTATGGTGGCATATGTGCTGTGGTCAAGTATATGTTAGAAGGTCATGAACACAGATCTTTTTGGTGGCATATGTGCTGTGGTCAAGTATGTCTTAGAAGGTCATGATAGGAGATGTTTATGGTGGCATAGATGTTGTGGTCAAGTATGTGTTAGAAGGTCATGAACACAGATCTTTTTGGTGGTATAGGTGATGTGGTCAAGTATGTCTTAGAAGGTCATGATAGCAGATGTTTATGGTGGCATAGATGCTGTGGTCAAGTATATGTTAGAAGGTCATGAACACAGATCTTTTTGGTGGCATAGGTGGTGTGGTCAAGTATGTCTTAGAAGGTCATGATAGCAGATGTTTATGGTGCCATAGATGCTGTGGTCAACTATGTCTTAGAAGGTCATGAACACAGATCTTTTTGGTGGTATAGGTGCTGTGGTCAAGTATGTCACATAGCAATGATCTAGACCCTGTATGGGATATATGTATTCGCATATTGATTCAAAGTACATAATTAGTTGCCAAAATGTACATAATCAATGATATAGTTCAGTACAAAATACTGACTAGGTAAAGAAACTTTCAGTGACAATAGGACATTAAGATGATGTTTTTTGTCACTGACTTGACACTGCATACATTACATATAAAAATGCTCCATGTTCATATTCATTCCCACCCACACAGCAGCAGCATTCAAACCAACTGATAAAAACTAGATAACACACAGCAGTCACATAAACTATACATTTGCATTTCCATATTGATTACAACTTGAGAAATAGTTGCCAAACTATACATAATCAACACTATACTTGTGTACAAAAGCAGTGGCTACTTACATAAACTTTCAACTTTCAGTGACAACAGAACATTAAGATCTTACTGCTTCTTAATGTTTTTTTGTCATTGACATGACACGACACTGCATACATTACATATAAAAACTGCTTCCCCTGCACCCGATCCCTTCATTCAAAAAACCATTGAAGGGTCAAACCAAAACATATATACAACTTAAAAGATGAAGCATGAAAGATGATCATTAGAATTCAACATGGGTTGGGATTTTTACACGTCCTTTTTGTGTGTCCTGCTTCATGGCACCGTGTACAATGGTAGATCTTTCTATTTTGGAACTGTGATTCCTGCCTCCTTACTCTTGGTCTTCCAGGAGGTCGACTTGTGATTGGAGGGTGGAGGAACGTAGCTTCAGACATGTTTTCCATGTGATAATCCCTATAATCATTGACGTTCAGAATGTCTATTGTAACAACCGGAATCATGCTGTGCTGGTAGATCCATTGCTGAGCTTCTATCTTATAACAATCCTCAACATAATCGTAGATGTTGTCGTGCACAACCTTGACAGCTGCACACGCATGTGTGTATGGAATCCCACTCATCTGCCATGCCCCACAACTACATTGTCGTGATCGCAAGTCAACCCCATGGTCTCCACGTACTGTATGCACACTGAATCTACCCTGCCCATAATCTTCACACCACATATGCTCACATTTTCCATAACCTTTGCATCTATATTTGGTCCAACACAATTCTTCCACTTGTTCATTGCCACATAAGAGGCATGCATCTTCTTTGCTACTTTCTCACGATGTGCGTGAATTAATTGGGCTACATTATACTTCCTCTCCTTCACCATCCATGCATTGAATGACTCGGCGATATTGGTTGTTATGTTATCCCATCGTTTGTATGGGAACTTGCTAAGAGCCCACCTATCAACGTCACCATGATTGTTAATCCATTTATATAACTCTTGACAGTGCTCCCACATCTTTTCCATTGCTTTATCAAAGTCATCCACACGCCATGCATATGCAATCTTGTCAAGAAGCATCAGTCCATCCTCCTTTGACCGGTTACTAGTCTTTCTCTTGCCCCTGTTTATTTTCAGTATCTCTGCACTGAAGTTCTCCTTTACATGTCTATAACAGAATGCATGACGATGCCCTCCAAATATTGCTGCCACAGCACCTATTATGCCATTGTGACGATCTGACACAATTGTCAACTCCATAGAACCAACAATCCTTTTAATCATATGCATGAACCAAGTCCAATCGTCCAGTGTCTCTCCCGTCACAATTGCTATGGCAAACGGCAACAGCTCATTATCCGCATCATAGGCTGAAGCTGCAAGTAGAGTCCCCTTATAAGGCCCACTTAAATGAGTTCCATCAACATATAGTAGATGCCTTGCACCCCCATGAAACCCTGTACACATGACCCATATGCAATGAAAACTCTTTCAAACCTGCAACCATGTGCTACCCATTCAGCAACTGTATTAGCATCAGTTTCCTTCAACCTTTGGCATATCCATGGGATTAACATGTATGATTGTTCCGGTCTTCCATGTATGTCTTCCATTGCCTTTTCCTTTGCCCTATATGCCTGTTTATATGTTAGCTTCACACCATACTCCCTTTGCAGTGTCTTCATAATCTCAGTTGGACGCTTCTCGGTGTGATTCCTAATCTCGTCGATTATTATTGATGATGTCAAAGTAGATCTTGCACCATGGCCGCTCACTTGCAAATGATCTTGAGCTGAATGAACATGATCTTTGATGAATTTTGTCACACTCAGTATTCCAGAACTCCTGCCCACTGCAGATGTACATAATTTCCAAGGACAACCCTCTACTTTACACGTGACATACATCTTGTCCTTACTATTCCTATCATATTTATACATGAACTTATGTGCAATGCTATACTTGTACAAGGCTTCTCTTAATGCATCAGCATGAGGAAAATGCTGCCCGACCCCGGAAATTACTCCTGACCATTTCAAATAGCTAGTGTCACTAAAATTTGTCTGATCTGTCTCATAAGTTATACACCCACCACCAATTTCAAATGACACAGCCTCAAGATCATTGCCATATGTCATGGGAGATACCTCTGCTTCCGGTGACCGTTCCAATAATCTATGGCTCCTGCATACAACAATTACAACACTTTATTTATAACTTATTATCAGCTTGGGAATGAACAAAATATTACTAACTTACATATGTGCATTATTCATTGGCAAGGATTCATTACCATTCTCTATATGGGCTACAAACACATGCGCACTGCTTTCATTGAATCGAAAAAGGTTTTCAATTTCACTATCATTGTCAAGCTCAATTAATGTCCTCTCATCAAACATTACTGTGTATTTAATGTCACAACTGCTCCCTTCATAACCTGTCAATCTTGATATAATTTCTCTTAAATCTTCCATTCTTATCCCATCTTTTAATACCTTTACCCTCACACTGCCTCCGATATATTTAACTTCACCGTCATTATTATGTTCAAATTCCCCCTACGTGAAAATAACAAAACAACTCCTTTGCACAGCTTGAACCAATATTACCATCCATTTTTTTACGCATCCTGCAACAAATAAATAACACATTGTTAGTTGACAAACACAAAACTACATGGGTACTTCAATCTTTCACAAATCTATATTAAGGTTTTTCAACTTCATATTAATCGTTTCTTACAAAATCCACCCCATTTATTCTCTTCAACCACAACCCTGAAACTAACCATCCCAACCTCCTCCCCGATTCAAGCAGCATCTCCATTTTTCGCCATTCAACATTCACGTCCTTCAAACCCGAATACCCCGCAAAGTTTCCCACCCAAATGAAGACGAAAATGGTTTTGCTTCAGCTCGCCCACAGGGGAAGAACATTGTCGACTAATAAAGTACATACCTCACTGCTGTTTGTATCGCGTCCCACACTTACGTTCCCGCGCGATGACGCTCTCCCCGTTTCGCGTCACCTTCTTTTGTCATCAACTTCTTTTCTTTCATCATCAGAGGACAAATTTGTCATTTTACATTCAATTCTAATATTCCAGTTAACGTACTCGCACTGATACGGGATTTTACAATTCCGCGCACGTCTGCGTCTTTTAATAATTTAAAGGTTCTTTTTGAGGGATTTTCCCAATTTCATTTTGATAAAGTACCATTTTAATTCTATTCATAAGTCTAAATTATCTAATACTCATATATTAAGAAAATTTAGTTAATTCAATAAATATGGATTAAATTGGTCATTTTTGTTTAATTTTACTCTCATTTATGAATAAATATTTTTTCACTTATTTTCTCTCTCTCTACTTTTAATTGGAGCAAAATCGTAACACTCTCCTTTATTACTATGAAAATAGGCTTATGCTAAGAACCAAATTTTTTTGCCAAATTAAACTTATAATTAGGATTAGAGTGGTAGCAGATAACATGTACCAGAGATAAACTTCGTTTTTGTTCTTTAAGTGAAGTAGTACACAACTTTTCCTTCCCATATATCATACTCATTATTTATTTTTAACGTTTTCAGTGATGTAAATAAACCCAGGTTCAGGAACCCGGACCGGACGGCCGGTCCGGTCTTGGTTCCTACTTAAAAAAAAATTAAATTTTCTTTAGAATTTCATATTAATAAGTCTAAACTCTTCAATTTCTCACCAGTTTGGCCTCGGTTTAGCTCTGGTTTGACCTCGATCTGACCAACTGACCCTTAAACCAGTACCACGATCGGTTCAATACCCGGTCCAGGTTAATGAACCTTGAAATAAACAAATCCTTTGAAAGCAAATTTATATTTTGAATATGATATGAACACTATACATCGTCCCATGCATTGTACGACGGATAATATCTAGTTAGTTTGATAAAAGAAAAAATTCCTCACCGCATTAGTTAAAATTTAGTGTTTTTGTAACTTATGTTTTAGCTGTTAACATTGAAGATTGGAAAAATTTGTTTAACTAATATATATTAATACAAAAATTTTATATTTTACTTTTGATGATTTATTTACTTAGGCATTTAGGATAAAGGGTAAGTTCTTTTGGGCCAATGGAGAAAGAGTACCAAATTGCAATGGCAATTATCAATGAACTTTGATTTATATTAAAATTTTGAAATATTTAACTGTAAATTCTAAATTATATTATAATTAAATAAATTTTTGAAAAAATCACACTTAGGTCCTAAGGACAGGAAAAATCACACTTATGTCCCAAGGACAAGAAAAATAACAAAAAAGTCCCACTATAGATTCCCATATAAAAAAAGTCCCTATAGACCTCAGTGATATAAATTCCGAATGTGAAATTACATTTTTACCCTGAGCAATTGATATTGGGTTAAGGGCCTTAAATACCTTAAAAGTATGCTCATATGGGCGGTTGACACCTAGAAATTTTTGAGGGGGCAAAAATACCCCGGGATGTTAAATGAGGGCATAATCGACCCACCGTGACAAAAAGCTAACGTCTACTGTTAACATCCTAATTGTCACCCGAAAATGCCAAACTGGGAGGCACATGGCAGCTAGTAGGTGGACAGCTAGTGTTGTGGGAAGATGATATGGCAAATTAGGTGGATTTTAAAGGAATTTGATTGATTGTGTTGAAAAGCTGAAAGGCAGAGTAAAAGGAAAAAAATTGAGGCAAAACGAAGAGGAGGAAAAAGGCAACTTTGGCAGGGTAAAGAAAGAAAGTGGGTTGCATGTGATTTTTGAGGTGCGCACGCGTGATAAGAAGCCAACATCTCAGAGATTCGTCCTTCCAAGTTCTGAGGTTCCACAACAATGGTTAAAGTAAATAGTTTAAGTCAAAAAGTGTAGATACTAATGTTCCGTCACTCTATTTCCTTTCTACCAAACATCTCATTTTCCTTCAACCTAAGTTACCTTCCCATCTCATTGTCCCAGTACCTACTAATGTTTGGAAAGAGTGTCTGAAAATAGTTTAAATTAATAGGGTATTATAAGCAAAATAGTCATAAACCCCATGGTGGGTTTTACTCAGTCCAAGAAGTGCACATTAGGCAAATCGATTTATGCCTCATGTAAATCGTTTTACTCCATAAGTAAATCGATTTATGCCTTACGTAAATCAATTTACTTATGACAACAAAATTTATGAGGCATTATAAGCAAAATATAATGTACAAGTAAGTGGGTTTAACTAAGTCCAAGAAGTGTACATGAGGAAAATCAATTTATGAGCCATTATAAGCAAAATAGTCATGAACTAGACGGTGGGTTTTACTCAGTCCAAGAAATGCACATGAGACAAATCGATTTATACCTTATGTAAATCGATTTGCCCCAGGAGTAAATCGATTTGCTCCTTTTATGCCTTATGTAAATTGATTTACTTATGATAGCAAGATTTATGAAGCATTATAAACAAAATATAATGTACCCGATGGTGGGTTTAACTTAGTCCAAGAAGTACACATGGGGCAAATCGATTTATGAGCCATTATAAGTGCAATAGTCATAAACCCGACGGTGGATTTTATTTAGTCCAAGAAGTGCACATGAGGTAAATCCATTTATGCCTACGTAAATCGATTTGCTCCAAGAGTAAATCGATTTATGCCTTACATAAATCGATTTTCTTATTACAACTAGATTTATGAGGCATTATAAGCAAAATATAATGTACCCGATAGTAGGTTTAACTCAGTCTAAGAAGCGCACATAATGCAAATCAATTTATGAGGCATTATAAGCAAAATAGTCATAAACCCGATGTAGGTTGGCATCAACGATTACTAACGACCACATCAGACTTCACTAGCCCTTCTTTTTTACTCTCACCTCCACGGCCTCTAAGAAATGCCAACCTTTGTCGTCCTCTGGTCACCATAGATGCAGTCAAGTCCCCCATCAATTGTCTTCTTCGCTTAACTTACATAGAGTTAATGGGTGATTCAACTTTCTTCTACTTCAATGTCCTTTTTCATGTTTTTATGTGACCCTTATTTGCAAGATTGACGACATGGACGATTCTTCCAGTGTGGATCACATACCTGTCAACAAATTGCTACATGGAAGACGACATTTGGCTTTCCATCACGATGGGTCAATTATGCCCTCATTTTAACACTTTCGAGGTATTTTTGCCCCTCGAAAACTTCCGGGTGCCAACCGCCAATATGAGCATACTTTCGTGGTATTTAAGGCCCTTAACCCAGGTACTTGTGAATCACCATCCTATGACTTGTCTATATAAAAACATCTACTTATGAATGGGAGTTGTTTTACTTAACATAGATGAGCTTGCCAATAGTTACTCTATGACTTATCAATATAATCACATTCACTTGTCACTGGGAGCTATTTTAAATTGTACTGAAAAAATGACAATAATTAACATAGATGGATTTGTTAATGACCATTTTTTGACTTGTCATTATAGGCATATAAACTTGTCAAAATAGACATATACACTTATCAACGTATAACTTGCCATTATAGACACATAAACTTGCCAAAATAGACACATAAACTTATCAAAATAGGCATAACCGCCAATGTATAACTTGTTAAAATAGGCACAACCCGCCAATGTATAATTTGTACAAATAGATACATACACTCACCAATATATAACTTGTCATTATAGACACATAAACTTGTTAAAATAGGCGTATAAACTTGTTAAAATAGGCATATACACTTGTCAATGTATAACTTGTCAAAATACACACATAAACTTGTCAAAATATATACATAAACTTGACAAAATATGTATATACACTTACCAATGTATAACATACTATCATAGGCACATAAACTTATTAAAATAAGCATATACACTTGCTAATGTATAATGTACTATTATAGGCACATAAACTTGCCAAGATAGGCATATAAATTTATCAAAATATGCACAACTGTCAATGTATAACTTGTCAAAATAGACACATACACTCACTAATATATAACTTGTCATTATAGGCACAAAAACTTGTTAAAATAGATTGATAAACTTGTTAAAATATGCACATACACTTGTCAATGTATAACTTGTCAAAATATGTACATAAACTTATTAAAAAAGGTACATAAACTTGTCAAAATAGGCACATACACTTGTCAATGTATAATTTGTCATTATAGGCAGATAAAATTGCCAAATAGGCATATAAACTTGCTAAAATAGGCACATGCACTTGTCAATGTATAACTTGCTAAAATAGATATATACACTCACCAATGTATAACTTGTCATTAGAGGCACATAAATTTGTCAAAATAGGCACATATACTTACCAATGTTTAACTTGTCAAAATACACACATTGACATGTTGTCAAAGCCCTCTTCTCCAACCATGATTCACACAAGGATGAACAAGTCAATGTGTGCATTTTGACAAGTTATACATTGGCAAGTGTATGTGTCTATTTTGACAATTTTATGCGTTTATTTTGATAATTTTATGTGCCTATAACGGTAAGTTATACATTGGTAAGTGTATATACCTATTTTGATAAGTTTATATGCATATTTTGACAATTTATACATTGGCAAGTGTATGTGCTTATTTTGACAAGTTATATATTGGCAGTATGTGTCTATTTTGACAGGTTTATGTGCCTATTTTAGCAAGTTTATATGTTAGTAATAGCAAGTTATATATTGACAATTGTATGTGCCTATATTGACAAGTTTATATATTTATAATGACAAATCAAAAAGTGGCATTGACAAGCCCATCTATGTTAACTATTGCCATTTTTCCAGTACAATTTAAAACAACTCCTGTTGACAAGTGGACATGACTATATTGACAAGTCATAGGTGACCATTGACAAGTTCATATATGTTAACTAAAACAGCTCTCGTTGACAAGTTAATGTGTTTATATTGATAAGTCATATGATGGCGATTAACAAATACCTGAACCTAGTCATATAACTTAATATAATATAATATCCAAATATCAATTGTTAAGGGTAAGAAGGTAATTTTACATTCGAAATTTATATCACCAAAGTCCATAGGAACATCTTTAATATGAGAATCTACAATGAGACTTTTTTATTATTTTTTCTAGTTCATGGGATCTAAGTGTGATTTTCCCTAAATTTTTTACGTTGTCTTATGGGGAATAACTTCTGGAGAAAAAGTGGGGAATAACTTTTAGAAAATAGATTATGAGCAGAATAGATTATGTGGAAAAAGTAATTTTGATAAAATGAAAGTGTTTGGATGTTGTGATCAGAATAACTTTTTTCATGGTTAAATTACTAAAAAATAAATTAACTTTTGTGATAATTACATGTAAAGAATAAAATTATATTTTATGTATTATTTAAGAGTTAAGGTCTAAATTTAAAATCAAAGTTTTTCCTGATGGACATCTATTACAAATAAGTTCTTAAAGATGCAAAAATAACAATGAACAATTAAAAATGATGTAAATTTAATAAAACCGTTAAATTTGACTTTACGACGTTAAATTATAAGAGAAGAAAACCCTTAACGGCATTAAAAAGGATTCATCTTAACCCATTATTTAATATTAAATTTCATAATTAATACAAAAAATGAAATAAATTTGTCTATATGTAATGTTAATTAACTTAACTATTTTTTCTAATATAATCAAATTAGATAAATATGTCTTATATTAAGGATAAAAGGGAGTATTAAAATTTTAAAATTCTTAAAAAAACAGAAAGACAGACAAGATGAAAAACAGTGAAATTAAAAAAAAATAGATGAGAGAGAGTGTGTGTGTGGCATGGGCCCACATAATGAGAAAGGACTAATGAAAGAGAGAGAGGGTGAGGCCCACACAAGGAAAAAAGCAAAAGAAATGGATTTTCCCAAAACCATAGTTTGGCAAAAATTTGAGTGTTTGGATGATTTTTGTCCAGAACCATGGTTTTATCTCAAAAGTGGTTTTTTTTTCATCATCCAAACACGTGTGCGGGTAAATTCCAAACTGTGGTTTCAAAAGCATTTTTCTGTAAATTGAGATAAAACTCCTCTCACATACATATCTCATAAATCGTAAAAGCTATTTTTGAAAAGTTAATCCAAACACGGATTAAGTGTGTGTTTGGATGATGAAAAAAAGAGTACTTTTGAGATAAAACCATGGTTTTGTAAAAAATCATCCAAACACCCAAATTTTTGCTAAACCATGGTTTTGATCTTAAAATCAAGGTAATCAAACTCGGACCGGTCACTGAACCGGTCGGAGTACAGGGTTAAGAGTTATGGGTCAAACCTGAGTCAAACCGGAGCTAAACCAAGACTAAACCGGTGAAAAATGGAAGATTTCAAGATTATTAATATGAAATTCTAAATAAAAAAATTAAAAAAATTGATTTTTAAAAAAATATAAAATAAAAAACTTATATCGGACCGGGTCATCGGACTAGATCTGTCTATTGCCCAGTTCGACAGTTTTCGGTGGTCTGCGTCTAAGTACATTGCTCAAAACCATGGTTTTGGGAAAATCTATTTTTTTGCTTTTTCCTTTATGTGGGCCCCACCCATCTCTCTCATTGGTCCTTTCTCATTATGTGGGTACCACGCCACACTCTTTCTCTCACCTTTTTTTTTTGAATTTCACCGTTTTTCATCTCGCCTATCTCACTATTTTTTTTTAACAATTTTAAAATTTTAATACTCCCTCTTATCCTTAATATAAGACCTACTTATCTAATTTGATTATAATAAAAAAAAAGTTATGCTAATTAACATTACATATAGACAAATTTATTTCATTTTTGGTATTCATTATGAAATTTAATGTTAAATAATGAGTTAAGATGCATCCTTTTTAATGTCACTAAGGATTTTTTTTCTTTTATAATTTAACGTCGTATGGTCAAATTTAACAGTTTTGTTACATTTACATCATTTTTAGTTGTTCATTGTTATTTGGGACTATTACACTGTAGTCTTAGGGAAAGACATATACGAAGAAATGGTCTCAAAAAATTCTGAAATTACTCTCAAGTCCCATGGGACCATTTTGTAATAAATTGGAAATGGCAAAAGTCCAAGATACCTCTGTTAGATAAATAGAAACAGGGAAGGAAGAATGGTGTAAAATGCAGAAACGAACAACTCCAGAAATGACATGAAGAACAAAATGAAGATCATACACAAAGGTTGAAGAGTAAGGTATGGAATTGATGCTAACAACTCTCTTGTCTTCATTATTCTATTTGATTCATGCTTTCCGCTGAGTGGTTAAACATATTTTAGCTTGATCCATCTTTATTTTGGTCCTGAAAAATGGAAAAGCTGACAGTTTTTTCCATTTACTATCCTCTAGTTGCTTGGAAACTAAAAAGGTAGATCTAGTAAATGCAATGAATTTGCTTCAGCTATGGTTTAAATGTGTTTTGGTATGATTTAGTATGATATTTTTTTGTTGTCATTATGCTCTGTTTTCTAGTTTACTGTGCTGTGTTTTTTCAATAGAAGAGCTAAGGAATGAAGAAGAGGGTGAAAGGTTTGTGACTATATAACATGGTTTGCGTAGGATAAAATGTGTTGTTAGTAGGGGCAGCGATAATTGTCAATGGAGGCAGCTGAACTTGTTAATGACAACTATATGTCATTTGTAAATGTTTTTTTACAACTATAGGTTTTGTTGTTTCATCTCCATTTTGGTCCTGAAAAAATGGAAAAAAGTTGTCTGTCTTTTATGGGTATTGTTCTCCATATGTTTGTAAACTATAAAGACAGACATACTAAATGTAATGGGTATGCTTTAGCTAAGGTTGCAATGTGTTTGGGTATGGTTTAGTATGCTTTGTTTTTGCTGTCATTATGGTATGTTTTCTGCTTCATTGTACCGTGTCTTTGCAATAGAAGAGCTAAGGAATGAAGATGAGGGTGAAAAGTTTGTGGCTACAAAACTTGATATGCGTAAGAAAAAATGTGTTGTTAATAGGAGCAGTTATAGTTGTCAATGGAGGCTGATAAACTTGTTAATGACAACTATATGTTATATGATAATGTTTTGCTTATGTTGTTAATGTGGCCAGCAATAGTTGTTAATAAGGCTGTTGTAATTGTTAATAACAACTGTTTTGTGTAGGTGGATAGCGGTGATGACTACCACATCTGACAAGAATCTACTATGTTTCCTTCATATAGGGGAAGGTTGGAAGTCAGTAGAGACGGGGATATAACATATATTGATGGAACGGTCATACCTAGAACCATTAAGGAAGGGACAAGTTTAGAAGAGTTTAAAATAATGATATCCTCCATTTTGAGAAAAGAAAGCGGCCGACCTGTGCTTGAGATAGGGATATAACATATGCTGACCTGAATTGTACATTCCATTAGAGGATTGTAATGATCATGTGCACACTAAATGTAAATGTGGTAGATTTTTTGAAATGATCAAGTGCAGTCACATTTATTGATGACATGTTTTTGGGCTTGAGCAACTTCAAACTTATATTTGAGATGTTTTGAATATTTATGAATTATAAACCTATTTTCATGAGTTAAAGTTTGTACTACAATTATGCACATTTGATGCACTTGTTTGCACAATGCCATAGTTTCCACTGACAACTTCATGTGTCTGCAATGACAAGTCAAGGATGCTCCAATGACAAGTCATAGGGCTTCCATTGATAACTCAATGTCCTGTTCTTAACAAATCAAGGAGTCTCCACTGACAACTCTATGTGCCTGCATTGACAAGTTAAGGAGGCTCCATTGACAAATCACAAGGCATCCATTGATAACTCAATAGCCTCCCCTTGACAATTCAAGGAGTCTCCACTGACAACTCCAGGGGCCTCTATTGTCAACCCAAGGAGGCTCCATTCACCATTTAATGGAGGTAAACTATAATTTTCTAATATGATCATAATAGAATATATATATTAACAACTTTCATCAGTGTATTTTGACAACTCTAAGGGCCTCCACCAACAAGTTCAATTGCATCCATTGACAACTATCATTGCCCCTACCAACAACACCTTTTGTCTTACACAAATCATGTTATGTAGCCATAAATCTTTTACCCTCTCCTTCATTCCTTAACTCTTCTATTGCAAAAACACAGCACAATGAACCAGAAAATAGAGCATAATGACAGCAAAAAAAAAAGCATACTAAATCATACCAAAACACATTTAAACTACAGCCGAAGCAAATCCATTACATTTACTAGATCTACCTTTTTAGTTTCCAAGCAACTAGAAGACAGTAAATGGAAAACGCTGTAAGCTTTTTCCATTTTTCAGGGCAAAACAAAGATGGATCAATCTAAAATCTGTTTAACCGCCAACGGAAAACATGAATCAAATAAAATAATGAAGACAATAGAGTTGTTAACATTAATTACATATCTTACTCTTCAACATTTGCTTATGATCTTCACTTTGTTCTTCACGCCATTTCCGAATCTATTCGTTTCTGCATTTTACACCCTTTTCCTTTCCCTCTTTCTATTTATTTGATAGGGATATCTTGGATTTTTGCCATTTTCAATTTATTATAAAATGGTTTCATGGGACTTGAGAGTAATTTCAGAATTTTTCGGGACCATATCTTCGTATATTTCTTTTCATGGGACTACAGTGTAATTCTCCTTTATTATTTTTGCATCTTCCAGAACTTATTTATACCAGACGCTCCTCAGGAAAAACTTTGATGTTAAATTTAGACCTTAAACCTTAAATAATACATAAAATATAATATTATTTTTTATATGTAAGTATCACAAAAGTTAATTTCTTTTTTAGTAATTTGAACATGAAAAAAAGCTATTATGATATTAATATATACATTTTTATTTTATCAAAATTACTTTTCTCTCATAAATTATTCTCCAAAAACTGTTCTCCACTCTTACTCTAAAACCTACTATCTCTAATCCTAAATATAGAATATAATTTATAATATAAATTTATTTTGTAAACTATATCCTGTATTTAAGACGGAAGGGAGTATTTTCTAAATATTAATCCAACCACACTCACAGTGTTTCGGCTTGATACTTTTTGAAGCCGACTGCTGCGCGTTTACGACATTGTGAAAAGCGCGCCCAATTGCCTGACCTAATCACACGTTACTCGGTAAAAATTCACGCTTTCTCGGAAGAACCTTGATTTTTCGATTCTTTGAAGTTCTAAGCATTTGACGGTTGATTGAAATCGGAGCCAACTCAATGGCCAAGAAACTAGCAACTAGGCGGGAGCTTCTGGACCGTTGGAGAGGCATTGAAGAAGAAGAAGAGAACGACGATGGGGATGACATTGATCCTATCAAAAGCCGTCGCCTTCACCAGTACAAAGAACAATGGTCACCTCCCTTTTCCTTTTATCTTTTCCGGAAAGATGACGGCACATTATATATATTACTCTTTGCACTGATTTGCTCTGTCCAGAGACTATACTTAGTGTTTACTGACATTTTGAGTTCTAATTTAATCTTTTTTACGCGTAGTTAAAAGTTTTGAGCAATACAAAGTTTTGTCTTTTACAACTTCGTGAGTCAGTGGTCATTCGGATTTTAATATCGAGCTTTGAGATTGATGTCAGTGTTCCCCTTTGATTCTTGATGAACGCTGTCACTGTTTCCATAACCAGTTATAGTTGATTATTGTCAGGTTTGCAGATGCATATAATTTCTTGATTTGTTTGTCTAATGAAAGTCATATATGGTGTGGCTTTTGGGATATAATGGCGCCACTTCTGGAGACCTTCTTCAATTTCTTCAAAAATGAACGTCAAGATTCACCTCTTAGGCGTTTGTGGAAGAGGATATCGTCTGAAATGCGTATCTGCCTCCAATGCGTTTCTCAGCACCATCACGCCCAAGAAATGTACAAAATGGAGTATGAGTATAGCACTATTGGTGATCTTCTTGATGTATTGCAGAAACTTGACTATGAGAGGGTGACACTACACCTGAAAGACATCAATGAAAGAATAGCAGGGCAAAAGTATGATCCTGCTTGTGATAATACGGAAGTTGTCAACGCATTGTATGAGGTAATTAATTTGATCTGTTTGAATTTTTCTTCACTCCTTGTTTTTCTTCTGTTAATTTTGAGTCAATAGACCCCGTTAAATTGACATTTTGTGTCTTGAAATCGCATAGCTTTTGGGCTTCTGTTTAAAATTTTCCATTTCATTGGGAAATGTACAAAGCAAAAGTGTTAAAATATTGGTTATATCATGTTAATTTAATGAACTCAAATGTCCAATTCCATTTTCTGTTTTGCTTCGTAGATCACCATATATTTACTGTTTTTAGCATTGCATGCTTTCACAAGGAATTTCTTTTGATCTTAACAGCAGCTATGAAATCACAATTTTAGAGATTTAGATTGTGTTAAGAATGACATATAAGCGCTCAAAGCAGTTGTATGTCTTTCCTTTTTTAAAAGCTCAAGGCTTTCTGGTCTCTTATAAAAGGATTAGTAATGCTAAGTTTTTGTTAATACGCCTCTAGTGTCCTTTATATGCTTTGTGCTCCTCTACGTTGATGTCATTTTCTCATAAATTTAAGCCCTGTTGGGTTGTTATCAGTGATTGCATTTTTTGGTGTATTTGGTTGTATTGAAATTGTTGAATTTTCAAAAATACGTCAACTTATTTAGAGATATGTCAGGATAACTTTGTTATTGTTTCTTCTTTTTGGGTCTCTTACCATATTTTTTGTAATGAGTTTTCCCTTTTAATTAGGTCACAGGAGTGGAGAATTTTGGATATTGGAACTGATACGTCTCTTTGTTTTGTTGTTTCTTTTTTTCTATCCTCTTTTTTTTTTTGGGGCAAAATGTCATCTTTTATAAAACAAATCTGTTGATGAATTGATTACTGTTAAGATTCATGCTGAAACGCAGATGAATATTAGTGGCCTGTGATTTTTTGATTGTATTTGGTGCTAATATAAACATTTGTCTTCATCGTGTCGCGAACCTTTGTTTTATGTTTGGTCTTAATTGCTTTTTTTTTTTTTTGGCCTTTTTGCGTTGAAAATTAACATTTCATTTGCTGCTCTCGCTATTTGATACAGGTATTGATGTTCCCAACTCTTCTAGAGAATCATCCCCTATTCACTGAATTTGAGTTGTTTGTTGAAGCCATCGATAATATGCATGAATTGGCTTTATCTGGGCATCAGCAATTTCCTGTAAGCTTTGTTTCTTTGCTGTGTAATTCTGCTTAGATATATGTTTTAGATTGCTTACATGATGTATTCATCCTCTTCTAGGGAGTATATGCATTGCTGTTTTGTAAACGAAGTGTGCGCTCTGTTGGATATCGCTTGGCAGGATCAATGGGAAGATTGAGGTGCCTTTGTCTGTGCCAAAGCATTTGAGTTTTAATTATGAGGATTTTTTAATGCTTATGATTTCAATGGAAGTTGTGTTTCTAACAACAATTATATGCTTATTAGTGACTATGGTTTTCTAAAAGAAGGTTTTTAATTTAATCACAAAATAAGGAAGACCTAAAACTAGAGGTCATGTCCAACGGGTTAGCTCAGGTGGTAAGAGTAGGGAGTGGGTAGAGGCCGAAGGTTCTATCCCTCCTGATGTAGTCTGAAAATAAAAAAGCTAGAGATCATGCTTAGGTTTGGGGTAACGTGGTAAGGTATGGTTTGATCAATAATTATTGATTAGACTGAATCTATTTGCTCATCTTTTCTTCTTAACTGTTTCAAATCACGTTTTTCTAATGCAAGACATCTAAATCCTTTCTTTGTGTTTTGATAATCATAAATGTTGTTTACATTGTGTGTAGGAGAGCAACGGACTTGGAACCTTTGCAGCCATTGCTTAAGAAGTTTATTGCCTGTTTAGAGGCAGAGACTTTACCATTAGCTATGGAGACTTCAACACCACAACCACAGCCAGATCGTGCTTCTTTATGGGTTGGCGTCAAATCTTTGTAAGAAGTTGTGGCTTTAGTAGTATAAAACTGAAATTATTTTTCTTAATGTTTAGTTTTTCACTGCATTTCTTCTCATAAAGCTTTTATGATTTCGTGAAGGCTTGGCTTCATGGATTCACCTGCTTTTGAAGAAGGCTTATTGGAACGCTATCCCTTTTTTCTTGATATTGTGTTGAATCATATTAGCAGTGATTCAATTGAATTTTCACATGCTGTTACTTGCTTGAAAGTTCTCTTTGAAATGCTTGGTATGTACTTGCTCTTTTTAATTCCTTTTGCTTATCTCTCTTCATATTTTATTTTCTGTTTCTGTTTGGCTAATATTTTCTTTTGATCTTTGGGCTTGCTTCAAGGTTGTAAACTTTGGTTAAGGTCAAAATTGTCTCCTAGTGTAATGCGCAACACTCTGCTTGGTCAATGTTTCCATACTCGCAGTGAGAAAATCCATAAAGATATATTTAGTCTTTTCCAGCCTTTTCTGCAGGCATGTATGCAAAATGCTTGAGCATTGACTTTTCTTTTTCTCTCCTTTTTGTTCTTGGTGGGAAGGTGGGGTTGTTCTTGGTTGACACAACATCTCCAAGTTATTTTATAAGTTATTCATTTATTTTGGTAAATGTCTTGTTGTTGGCTTTCACGAATGGGCCCATGTATGTGTCTAGTCTCTTGAAGCTTTGCAAGATGGCGAGCATGAAAAGCAGCGGAGGAATTTTCTCTATTTTCTTCTTCATCAAGTGCCAGTGAGCAGTAACTTCAGCATTCTAACAAGAAAATTAGCTTGTCAGGTTCATATACATTCCTCTGGATTCTTACATATTTGTTATACATGGTGTGTGGCAAATGGTTGGCTATGAAGCCTAGCAATTCATGCTGCAATGTTCTATTGTTTTGGCTTATCTTGGTTGCTATATATTTCAAGATTGTCTTTTCAGATAGCACTTCTTGTTGTGCACCGAGGTTACATGATGAATCCGCCTTCCCCTCCTTTTGAGTGTGCGCATATGTGGTACGTGCTCATTTTTTCCCTTTTGTTTTCTTTCTTTCTCAAATCAAGGTTTGAGGCTTCTTTATATTTGCCACAAGCTCTCAACTTATGTATTCCTTCGTTCCACATGTGGGTGGCCATCATTTGAGTTTTTGGAGTTCTAAATGCTGAACCAGACAGGCTCATAATTGTCTTTCCCTCCTTGGAGGCAATTATTAACTATCTGAGCTACTTAGGACTAACTCTGCCCTTTATCTGTTATTCCTAACAAAACATTATTCTTAGGGTTCACTTAGAGGCTTAAGGTTTTGAGTTGAAATGGCCCTTGACATACGTGAACTTCATCAGCGTGCATTGTGTTTTGATTTTAGGCTTAAGTTTTTGAGGTGAAGTGGTGCTTGACATATCTGAACTTCATCAGCATGCAGTGTGTTTTGATTTACTTGAACTAATATTTGATTCATGGGTGTAGTTTTCTCATCATTTCTATCAATTGTGTTGGACAGGGGACCTTTCCTTGTGTCATCCTTGAAGGACTCCTCACTTCACAGCTCTCTAAGACAGCCTGCTTTTGACCTCGTACAGACTATTATAGTATCAGATGCTACTGCTTTAATATCTTCTGCGCTGAATCACTGCACACCTTTAAGTAGTGCTGGTGGCATGGAATATGAGCTGAATGATGACAATGATAAAATTTGGCTCCCAACTGGTTTTGATGAAGAGAAAGATAGTAGTTCCTGGAGTCAATTTGGCATGCAGAGTAGAATAACTTCTCAGGAGTGCAGAGAGTGGATGTGCATTCCATTGCTGTGGGTTGATGTTTTAGTTGATATTCATCCCTCAGTCCTCCCAATATCGTTTTCAAAGGCTGTTTTCTGGGCACGATCTCGTTTTTCTATGGTTGAGCCTGAGAGCAGTGCAGAAATGCTGCTTCCTATTAGAACTTGGCTTTCAACTTACACTTCAGGAATTTCCTCTTCATTTGAGTGGAAGGTTCCATCTGGTTCTGACGATGGTGGAAATGGGAACATATCAAAAAACTCGGTGGAAGTGTTGACAATGTCTTCTACTCTAATAAGAACATTCAGCAGGTTTCTAACAAAACCTTGACTTTATGTTTTTCTCTTAAATCAAAAGTTTGAAAGGCTTATATTTTTATGTTTTGGTGAGTTTAAAACAGATTTTCAATCTCTTGACTAATTTATCTGGAGTTAAACCTCAGGTTAACTGCACATTTTTTAGTTCAGATGGTACAAGGAGAACTTCGAAGACAATGGACATGGGAACCACTGATGGGTGAAAGCCTAATTCTTTCGCTTTTGGATCCAAATGATGTAATTGCATTTCGAACTTGCATTTTTGGTTGTAGATTATGTTAATTAACTTATTGTTAATGAGATTAGTTTTTTGGTTATTTCAATGAAAACATCAACAAGATGGATTTGTTTTATCTCTTCCCCCTTGTATCTGGAAACATGGCCTATATAATGGATAATTTGTTTCTCTATTGCAGAATGTTAGACAGTTTGGCAAGTGTATTTTGGAACAAGTTTCTGATACCCGTGGTTTTTCATGTGGATTGAGGTTTCTTTGGTCTTGCAAGGTGTCATTGTCTGCCTCTTTTTTGGGCCTTAAACATGCTATGAAATTGGTAATATTTCATGTCAGCAAATGCATCATTGATAATTTTATGTGGAAACACCAACTATCCTCTCTGGTCTCTTCCTTATCTCTCTTAGTAAATACTAGGTTCTTCAAGTTCAAATAGTTTAGCTGAATCTTAGATTTTAGAGACATGCTTTTACATTAAAGTGGAATATTCAGTTATTTTTAATTGACTTTCTCTACCGATCATGCCTCTTTCCCTCCTTTTTGGTAATTATTGTCTTTGCATGCCAGATGCAATTGGATTCCGTCCTGTTGAAGTTTCAAACTCTGCATCATTTTTGGTTTCTTTTATTCAAATTACTGAAAGAAGGGGATCTACCTGCTACAGAGCTGCCAGAAAACGCAGAGAGGGTCTTAAAAGTGCCAACATTTTCTTCCCAAGGCGGGTTTTTGAAACAGCCAGATTTTGATTCTCTGCCTGTGGATATTGATAAACACGTTTCAGATATTGACTTAGAAACAAAAGAAAAATTCAGTTACTTGTTATCTGAAATGGCCTGGCCTATTATCTGTAGATATCTGGATAGAGGAAAAGAATTTATTGATTACAATCTTTGCCAGGTATGTTCTTGCTCTTTTTTCTTTGTCTTGTTTTTTTTTTTGTTATTTACTTTTTTGTTGTCTTGTTGTTGTTATTTACTTTGTTTTCATATTTTTTAACGGGAAACTATGATTTACTTTCCTAATCCAAGGTCTAATTACAATCTTTTTTTTTTAAAAATAAAATATTAAGCAATTCCTCTCTAAACTTTAATAAGAATGTCGACTTCTAGTTAATATCACTGCGAGAAGTTGTTTACTTGCTTAAAAAATTTTCACAACCATTATATATTGGGTATGAAAATGAACATATAAGGAGCATGAGAGGATTGTGGCTTTTTACAATTTATTTTAATTGAGGTTAACATTTTTATTTTTTGCTTGTGTTTGGGCAATATAACTTTTGATGTTTTTATATTAGTTAAACGTTGAGGGTGGTGTTTTCTTACAAATAAAGTTCATGACCAAATTTGTTGTCGGGCCTCAGTTCAGGGAGGTAAAATGTAGTTGCCCTAAAAAATGTATTTGCCCTATTTTTATCCCAGTGCACATGCCTGTTTGTGCTTTTACTATCATCAGATTTTATGCAGTTTTCATCTTGTTTCCTTTGCTATCATCAAACATATTGGTACTCTAGATGTGTTCAAGCAGCTATGTGTGAACGAGCATCAACTATTGTGAATGATTTTCCAAAACATGCTTCAATTTTCATACAGATTGTGTTCAGTTTCATTGTTCCTTGCTGTTTCAGATGACTTGTGTTCGGATACTCGAGATTTTACCTGTTCTTTTTCATAGACTCCAATCATTTCATGGCAAGAAGCTTGGGAATATGACTATACTGGCTCAAAATAGGTTGGATTTTAAATGGCTTTCTGATCTTATGGAGTGGGGAAAGTCATCACTAAAGGTTGTAATTGTTTATTGGAAGCGAACAGCTACTTGTTTATTGGACATATTGAAAGAGTCTTTTGCTAAATCTGACCTTTCAGCAATCATTACCCTAGAAAATCTTATTTCAAGTGGTGAGTTCTTTTTTTCATTGTTTTTTCTTGTTTTTAACACATAAATACCTAAGAGCATCTGCGATTTGCCCCCTCTTTCGATCTGTCAATAATATTTATTAATATGCTTGATTATGTTTTTCAATGTATTTCAGATTGTTATGAATTGGAAGAATTAATAGAACATGCGTCTCGCCTTTCCGTTTCACTGTCTTTGGATGGTGCTGATAATTTTTTTGATGCAAGTGAGAAGCCCCGATCTTCTGTATCTGAAAATACTTTCAAGAGCAAATATTTCACTTCAGATAGGCATTCTTCCTTGTTGGAGAATAAAGATGTGCAAATTGTAGACCCGCAAATGATAACCAGCAAAAAGAACAGAGAAAATGTCATTGTACTTTCTGATGATGAAGAGGAACCAAAAACTCTTAGCAATAGTAACATTCTTTCAGACAGTAAGATAGGCTCCTGCAAGTCTTCATCCTCTGATACCGATAAAAACATAGCAGTTGCTTACTCTGCAAAACATAATGTTTCTTCTTTGAAAACTTCCAAGGATCAGGGAGAGTCGTTCCAGGGAAAGGTTCCTAGCACTGTTTTAAGTCCGTCTTCTCAGAAAATGGTCTCTGGTAATTTACGAGATAAACCCATCGTTACTTCCTTTGTTAATTCAAAAGATGCAGATAATGGTGGCAAGAAAGTAAGTTTAAAGCCCCACAATGATATCAATTTGACAACACTATCTGAAGAACCTTCAAATGCAGTGAAGCCTAATAAAGCTTGTGACAGCATGGCTTTGAATAGTGGTAGTACTTTGTCAACTAATCCAATATTAAGTGATTTAGTTCACGACAATGAAGATGATCCTTTGGAAACTGCACTGAAGTCTGTGGGATGTACCCAGTTGCATGTAGCAAAGCCTACTTCAGTTTCCAGAAGACAAGTTATTCAGCTCAAAACTCCTTTTGAAAATAGATCTGGCCGTCTGCATAGATTGGAGGATAATTTCAAAAGGTTTAAGCCTCCAACACTAAATGATTGGTATAAACCTATTCTTGAAATAGATTATTTTGCAATAGTGGGATTGGCATCTGCAAAAAAAGATGAAAAGCAGGCTATAAGCAAACTGAAGGAAGTTCCGTTGGTTTTTCAATCACCTGAGCAGTATGTGGATATATTTCGACCTTTGGTTTTGGAGGAGTTTAAAGCGCAGCTACACAATTCTTTTGCGGAGATGTCATCATGGGAGGAGATGTTATCTGGAAAACTCTCTGTGATGTCAGTGGAGAGAGTTGATGACTTCCATATTGTGCGTTTCGTACATGATAACAGTGATTCTGCAGAATCAAAGAGCTTTTCAGAAAATGATCTTCTTGTGCTGACGAAGGATACTCCACAAAAATCTTCACAGGATTTTCACATGGTTGGAAAGGTATCCTCAGAATTATGTCATTCGTATTATCCCCACAAGAAGTTGAGAGGCCTATAAATTATTTGTGACTAAAGAAAATAAAAATATACTCTTCTACTTGTCTTTATCATGTCATATCATTTGTTGTTCATGATCTTTCCACATATGAAGATTTATTCTTTTCAATTGGCAATAAGTTTTGTTTATTTTGCTGATAAATTTGGTTGCTAATTTTGTTTTGTAGCATGACTTGATGAAGATTGTACTATATGTTGGGTTTACTTTGGGGCTGAACTTTAGATAACCTATTCTTTCTCTGATCTACCCTTACTTGTGATGTTCATTTTATGAAGAACTTCTTATAATACCTGTTAACATTTTTGCATAAAACTTAAAGTTGAATCTAATACATTATTTTCATGTTTTCCTCCTTTGAGGAGTCAAAAATCTTGTTGGCTCATCAACATTATAAAAGCCAATTTTAAGTAGATGGTGCAATTTTGCTACCATTGCAGCTTGAGGTTATTCAACAAAGCACTCCATTATCAATATGTCAATATCCTGCTAAAAGGGTCGATTTGTATTTGCAGGTTGAAAGATGTGAGAGAGGTAATAAAAGAAGTTTAACTATTCTCCTTATCAGGTTCTATTTTCAGAATGGTTCTTCACGATTAAATCTAGCTCGAAGGGCCCTCACTGAGCGGAGTAAATGGCATGCATGCCGCATAATGAGCATTATTTCTCAAATTCGTGAATTTAATGCATTATCATCAGTAAAGGGTATTCCCTTACTTCCACTTATTCTGAATCCTCTCAATGATTCATATCATCATAATGAATCCAAGGAAGTGAATCTCAGCAAGTTGCCCCAACCTTTACAGAAAACTTTTATGTCATCATTTAATGCCAGTCAACTGCAGGCTATAAGTGTTACTATTGGAACAGCCAAAGGAAAGAAAACATTTGAATTATCACTTATTCAGGGGCCCCCAGGTACTTGATCCACCCTGCACACATATATCTTAATGTGCCTGATAGCTTTGGAATGAATGGATTTTAACATTTATCTTGTTTATGTATGCAAATGTTGTGTATAGGCACTGGAAAGACACGGATTATTGTTGCAATTGTCAGTGGTCTGCTTGCTTCTCCTTCACAGAAGATGAATTGCACCCAAAATCCTTCAAATGAAAACTTGGGTTCCAAAACGAGACCAAAGGTTAGCCAGAGTGTTGCAATTGCAAGGGCATGGCAAGATGCAGCCTTGGCTAGACAGTTGAGTGATGATGTTCAAAGTGCAACAAAGTATGCAGGAAATTGTGTTAGACGAAGAGTGCTTATATGTGCTCAATCTAATGCTGCTGTCGATGAGTTGGTTTCACGAATTTCTAGCCAAGGTCTTTATGGCAGTGATGGAAAAATGTACAAGCCTTATCTTGTAAGGGTTGGAAATGTAAAAACAGTCCATCCAGATTCACTGCCATTTTTTATTGATACACTTGTTGATCAACGTGTGGCAGAAGAGAGGATGCATTCAAGGGACGGGAAGGATGATTTGAGATTAGATTCTTCAGGGGCTTTGCGTTCTAATTTAGAGAAATTAGTTGATTCTATTAGGTTTTATGAAGCAAAGCGTGCCAGTTTAAGGGATGGAAATTCTAAGCAAAAAAACCTTCTGCATGATGACTCTTGTAAGGGAGATGAGAAGGAAATGTCTGATACAGAAGTTGAAATGCAGCTACGGAAACTATATGAACAGAAAAAACAAATATATAAGGATCTTAGTAATGTTCAGGCTGAGGAGAGGAAAGCCAATGAAGAAATCAAGGCACTCCGGAATAAGCTGCGAAAATCTATACTGAGGGAAGCTGAAATTGTGGTAACTACCTTGAGTGGCTCTGGTGGGGACCTTTATGGAGTTTGCTCCGAGACAATGTTAAGCTCCAAGTTTGGGGGTCCATCTGAGAATACCCTTTTTGATGCTGTTGTAGTTGATGAAGCTGCCCAAGTAATTTATCTCTGTTCTCAAAATTTTAGAGTAATTAATTTACCAGCAATCCTCTAATTTCCTCTTCCACCTTTTAATCTATTATTATTGTATATACAGGCACTGGAGCCTGCCACTTTGATACCTCTTCAGCTCTTGAAATCAAGTGGAACTAAATGCATTATGGTAAAAATTTCTAACAAGTTTGAAATTTCTGGTGGTGTAAGTTAAGAAGTTAAACTGACATTTATAATTAACTCAAGGTTGGTGACCCAAAGCAGCTTCCTGCAACGGTCCTCTCCAATGTTGCAAGTAAATTTCTTTATGAATGCAGCATGTTTGAACGTCTACAAAGGGCTGGCCATCCTGTTATTATGCTTAATGAACAGGTATGTACGTTGCAACATTACCAAGTTTTTGTTGTTTTATAATCATGACGATTGCTTTGGCAAGCATATAAAACTAGGTTGCTTTGGGATGTGTACTTCAATTCTAAATATATTAGTGTGTGTGATGACAGGAGTATAATGAATATTTTTAATCTTGTTTTCATGCGGTTGAAATAGAATCCTTTTCCAATCTATAAACCAAATGGCTCCTTGACTGAAAAATTGAACTCTGTTAACGTTATGACTTATGTGGTTTGAATTTATGGTTAAATGTTATTTTGTTGCCTCAGGAAATGTTCTGTTGCTGATTTGACTGACTACTGAATTCTGCTTCCTATATGACTTTTATCCGTTTTCTTTTCACAGAACTGATGAGTTAATTTTTAATGGTATGGCATATGAGCTTATACAAAATGTGCTGAACCACTGGGTCAAATTTTAATGAATTTTAGCTTGTCTTTTTTTGATAATTCCCCATCACTAGTACTTTTCTGCTATTGCATCCTGTTGAAAAAGCGAATGTATTTGGTCCTGTTATGATCTATGACACTAGCTATTAACTTAATTAAAATATTGATCTTGTCATGGAAATACCAAGTATTGCCGGTCTCTCATAGCACTGATCGAACATTAGATCACATGGTCAGCCATCCTTTGATAACACATCAAAGAGCCACACCAACTAAAAACTTGAAGCAAATGCCTCAGAATTAAGAATAGTTTTATAGCTCTTACCAGCATGTGTGCTTGTGTTTGTGTGTGCGTGATCTTACCCGTTTCTACTACTTTTGGGTCAGGCAAAGAGTTTTCACCCCCTTCCCTACCTCACATGTTCCTATCCTGAGACTGAAAATTGAAATCCTTCATTTGTGATTTTATTTCACAATGACAGTATAGAATGCATCCAGAGATATGCAAGTTTCCTTCACTGCACTTCTACGAGAGCAAGTTGCTAAATGGCTGTGACATGCCTAGTAAATCAGCACCGTTTCATCAGACCAGGCATCTCGGACCCTACATATTTTATGATATCATTGACGGTCAGGAGCTTCATGGAAAAAACTCTGGGGCACTGTCTCTTTACAACCAGCATGAGGCTGATGCTGCTGTTGAATTAGTGAGGTTTTTTAGGAAAAGGTACCAAATATACAATCTTAGTCTCTTTTCTTTTTGTTTCTTTAAATTTGGTGA